>OZ023237.1:7174966-8490966 GCA_964006365.1 Trididemnum miniatum
CTCTAACCCCCTCGTCCCCAACCCCTTCGACCCCAACACCCCCTACCCCAACACCCCGACCCTTAGGTTTCTGACCCTAACAACCCGACCTCACCCCCCTACCTCAACTCTCCCCTCGTCCCCAACTCCTCCGATCCCAAACCCCCACCCCCCCCGTCCCCAACCCTTTCGACCCTAAACCCCCGACCCCAACAATGTCCATGTCCATCTGCCCCAATGTCCATCGGTCCCAAAATATCCATTTGCCCCAATTGCTGATTTGCCCTGATGGTGCTCATTTTTCCTGGTGTGCATTTGTCCCAAATGCCCATTTTCCCCCAATACTCACTAGCCCCAATGTCCATTGTTGGTCCCAAAGTGCCCATTATGCTCCAAAGTGCCCATTTGCCGCAAATACCTGTTTGCTCTGGTGCTCATGTTTCCTGGTGCCCATTTTCCCCAAGTGCCCATTTGCCCCCAATGCTTACTTGTCTCTACGCCCATCGGCCTCAAAAGTTCTTGCTTGTCCAATTAAGTGCCCCAAATACCCATTGGCCCCAGTGATCAGTTGCCCATATAATTGCGCCCGTTTTTCGTGGTGCCCATTTTTCCCAAGTGCCCATTTGCCCCAAATAGCTAAGTGACCATTTGCCCCTGCGCCCATTTATTTTACATTCCAAATCCAAGTCAAAACAGTAATGGTTTCTGCCGCTAGGGGGTGCTAGAATTGTAGTGGGTGTGCCCCTATGCATAGTCGTACCCCACATGAAATCATAAAGCTCACATGGATTCATAAGCATTTGCATGTTTTTCATTCCTCTTCAAAAACAATAATTTGATATATTCGGCCACTAGAGGGTGCTACATATCATTTTGCATCAGTCATTGTCATACCCCAAAATAGGGCGCCCCTTAATTAGTCATTATTTTGACAAACGAGACCTGCATTCCTGCAACGTATTTCTCAGGCAAAACAACATATTTCTCAGGTAACGTCACCAGCCCTTATGTTTAAAATATCGCTCCGGTTACGGTTCTAGAAATTTAATAGTTAGGCAGTGTCTATTTTGCCTTTAAGGGCATAATATGGTAGCTTTTAGGTCTATTTTGCCGCAGCTACATAACAGGATAACCCTATGTCACTCGAATATTACATGTTATTCTATTCTACTGTCTTCACGAACTCGATTGTTAACCCCAGGTCACACAAATTCGAATCAAAGCAATCCGAAACGAAGCAAAGCCGCGACAAGAATCGAACCCAAAAATAGTGCAGTGCTTCTCATTATACGCTGCACTCTATCCATTGTGGTATCGAGAAGTCGTGGCAGTCTAACACAAAATGCCGCTTAAAAACCCATGATGTCACTTAAGACCTAAAAGCTATTTTGCCGTCCGGCAAAATAGACCTAAAAGCTATCAACGGCAAAATAGACACTACCTACGGTAATTTTTAATGGTTCAGTTGCGGTTCAGGTTGAAGACTTCAGAAATTTGGGCTCAGTTGCACCAAAATTTAAAAGTTCAGGTTCAATTACGGTATCTCAAATTTAAACAGTTCAGGTTCGGTTTGGGTTTACCGAGAAAAAAAGCGGTTTTTACCGGTTCGCAAATTAGGTTTGGGTTCGATTCAACTCCCTGCGTCTCAGGTAAAGACTCGTCTCAACCATCGGGCTGGTGACACGTCACTAGTCTAGGCAATGCAAGCATGGATTGGAATCCCACTCATAATCATAGTTTTTCTTATATTACTTACGATTTAGCTTAAGATCTTGTGGGTTAGATTCAAGTTCAGTTTATAAATTGAAATTCTTTTTAATGTGTTTTGCATTATAATGCAATCCTATAATACTATTGGTGGACTTGACTGAAAGTGACACTGGACAAAAGAACATGAGTGAAATGGTATTAAGAAACTGGGAACAAAAGTGAAATGGGCCCTCTAAAACCAAAGGGGTCCTAAGATAAAACATGGGTGATTATTTAGTGCTTCCATTTTGTCCAATGGTCCCGACTCCTATTGCCCATTTGTTGTGATAGATAGTTAGACTATACCTATTGTTTCTGCATTTTCAGCATATGTGGATATATGTATGATATGACGTTTGTTAAGTCTTTTCATGTGTAGTGGCATTGTTTCAGTCATTCAGTATTTGTATTTATTTGCATATTTATCCTCCTACCAAAAGAAAGCAATTAAAGATTAATAACGAGCTCATTTAGAAGTTACTGGCTTTTGTCTGCCACATCAAGATGGTTAAATCTCGCTGATTGTCTTTCCTAATCAACAGGAGTAGTAATCAACATGCCACATGCCTTAAAATATTGAGCATGTGGCACAAAAAGTTGTGGCACATGCCACGATAGTGACCAATATGCCACATGCCACAAAGTATGGGGCACGTACCACAAAATGTGGGGCACATGCCACAAAAAGTTGTGGCACATGCACCAAAAAGCTATGGCACATGCCTTGAAAAGTTGTGGCACATGCCCCAAAAAGTTGTGGTGCCTCGTAAAGTTGTTGCACATGCCTTGAAAAGTTGTGGCACATGCCCCAAAAAATTGTGGCACATGCCCCAAAAAGTTGTGGCACATGCCTCGAAAATTTGTAGCACATACCACAAAAACATCAGGCTCATGCCACCAGTAGTTGTGGCACATGCCCCGTTTTTTGTATCATGTGTCGCAACTTTTCAGGGCACGTGCCACAACTTTTCAGGGCATGTGCCACAACTTTTCAAGGCATGTGCCATAACTTTTCAAGGCATGTGCCACAATCTTTTGTGGCACAAGCCCCATATTTTGTAGCATGTGGCATAGACCAGTCAGTAATTTGTCATTTCTTTCGAAATTGATTGAAAAATGTGTCAATTTTCAGTTAACAGATCACTTGTCTGAAAACCATCTTTTCGGTGACTTTCAGTCATCATATCGATGCTATCATAGTTGTGAAACTGCTTTAGTTTGAATCCACAATAATATTACTTCAATGCTTGATTCTAAATTGAATGTGTTTTTACTTCTTTTTGATTTGTCAGCTGCGTTTGACACAGTCAACCATCGTATTTTGCTTTCTAAATTGCATGATGTTTATGGTTTGGATGGTAAAGTTCTGGCATGGTTGACGTCATATGTAATAAATCGCAAGTATTTTGTTAGGATTGATCAGTCAGTATCATGTGATGTTCAAGCTTTATTTGGTGTTCCACAGGGTTTCATCCTGGGCCCAATTCTATTTAATTTATACTTCAGAGATACTGAAAAGTTAGCGAAATCACATGGCTTGCAAATTCATCTGTATGCTGATGATATGCAATGTTATTTTGGAGCTGAGAGACAGTTGTCTCCTAATTTGATTGCTGATAAAATTAGATGTTTTGTGCATGACCTCAAGTCCTGGATGTCTAACAATTTTTTAAAACTGAATGAGAACAAAACCAATGTTATTGAATTTACTTCAACTCGTATTGACAAATGTAAGTTGCTCATAGGTGTTAACTTTGATGTTGAATGCCATGTCAAGCATGAAAATTGTGTTAAAAGCTTAGGTGTTTTATTAGATGATGGACTTAACTTTGATGAACACATTAACAAGGTTGTGAGTGTATGTTATCTTAATCTACGTAACATTGGTAGAATTGCATCTAAATTATCTCGCAATTTGAAAATTCAACTAGTTCATTCGTTGATATTGTCACATATGGACTACTGCAATGCATTGTTTTATAACCTGCCTGCATATTTATTGCATAAGTTAAAGGTTTTGTATGCTGCTGTTAGATTTATATTTGGATTCAAATGCTATGATATGCGTGAGCACATGCTTCCCTACCTAAAATCTCTTCATATATTGCCTGTAAAATTTCGTATCTTGTTTAAAATTGCATTGTTAGCTTTCAAATGTTGCTGGGGTACATCTCCACAGTACCTTCGGGACCTGACTGTACCACACACTGTGTCATGTTCATATAACTTGCGAGTGACAGATGATCAGTTTCTTCTTAAACAACCAAGTGATTTCAATTATAAAAAGTCTGAAGCTATGTTTTCTTATGCTTCATGTCAAGTTTGGAACTCACTCCCTCGCTTCTTGTGAGAAATTGATAATGTAATTCTCTTCAAAAAACAATTGAAGTGTTGTTATTTTGATATTGCTTTCGAAGGTATTAATGACATATCATAATGTCCTACAGTGTTTTAAATAGTCATTTCATATTTATTGCTGTTGTTTGATTTACAACTTTGTTTAAACTTGCCACCCCTTGGTCAGATATGCTGACAATTTCAGTCGGCAATTCTAAGGGGTATATGAATAACTCATTACTATTATATTGGTCACTACCCCTCCTCGTTTTTTGAGGGGCTTTTTCAAGTGATTTAATTGGCAACAAAAATGTACTAAACCAACGGTGCGCAACCTGCGGTCGTCAGTGAAATTTTGTGCTGCCGGGATATACATTTAAATATACATGATGTAACAGTAGATGCTGGTGTATATTAGTGCAAAACAGAAAAAAATGCAAAACCATATTTGTCGTCAGGGTGAATGAGAACTTAATTCGAGAAGTCTGGCAGAAACGCAGTTTAAGGGTGAAATGCACCGAAGTGGATTATCCTCAGATTAAACTTATCCACAGTTTATTTTCAGATTAATCCTAATTTGGTCTGCACCAAGCGTGATTAAGTACAACTACGAGTTTGACCAAGGATTAAATAGGATAAAATTTAATCGGCAGTTTTTCTTGAATTAAACTTTGTATTTCTTTTACCCATTTTTACGCAGTTACGTGCAACCCAGCCTGTGTTATGCTGACCTGCGTTAGCCTCCGTCAGACAACTTAAATCCATTCATCATTGATATCATAGCAATCCTGCATTTTTTTGAATTCATGTTGTAGTGGACAAGTACCAATAAACCTTTTTAACGCAAAGCAACAAAGTTGTGGGCTGTAAACTGCGCTCCGATTAGTTGATCTTTGCAAGGTTTTCGTCGTTTGGTGAGTACCGAACCGGGCTACCTGACTGCAATTTGGAATCAGAACTTAGGCTGATGGTATCTAACAAGACACCCGATTTCGTAAGCTTATGTGGTCGTATGCAAAACCAAGGTAGTCATTAACGTACGATGAATTGCAAACTATGTAACGAATAAAATTATTTCAGATTATGCTTTTCAGCTAAGGTTTTAAAACGAATGAGAGTTAAGTATAGTAGATTAGACTTAATGCAATACTCAAGTTCTTAAAAATTATTGGCAGCCATACTTTCTAGAGATAAATGTAATGTGGCCGGCAATAGCGAAAAGGTTGCGCACCCCTGTACTAAACAGTATCCACAAAGTTATATCTAGAAAGTTGCGTTGCTTGTATTTCAATCTGTGGAGTTTTTTTGAAGAGCTGATGGTATAACTACTAATGATTGCTGTTAGAATATTGTTCCACATTGACTAAAACATTACAAAAATTTGGTGGAGGGCATTAAGAGCTGTGTATGATTACCTAACACTGGATGCGCATTTCTTAAAAACAATCGTTGCTAATGCGCAACAGAAAAATAAAGAAATTTAATAATTCGGCTATAAATCAAAAAAGATTTGACTTTTATAATATGTATAATGAACCTCTACACCAGGGGTGACGAACCTATTTGCTGTCGCGGGCCACTTTGTTACTTACCAATAAGCAAGCGGGCCGCATAACTTTCTAGTCATAAACAGTGGCGTAGCGAGAAATTTTAAAAGGGGGAAGCCATAATTTCCATATTTCTTTAAAGCGTTTTTTTTTTTTCGGCAGAACAAATTTGAAAATGATTGAGAAACAAGAAAAGCTCTTGTTCTTGGAGGGTCCGATGGCATGCTCTCTCGGAAAATTTTTGAAAATTTACATGCTGTAATGGCTATTTGTAGTGCTTTTTGAATAATCCTCAGGCAAATTTTGTTTAAATTTTTTGACCCTGATTCTGAGTGCTTTGCCAAATATGATGCATTTGGCGCGCACATTTTCGATTATGCGTGCTTAAGGCGTAAGGCTTATCGCTCTCGAAGAGGTTCGAAGTTATGGAAAAATTGTATACATCAAAAACTATTTTGAAAATGGCTGGTGGGAGAATGCATACCTCTCATCCTAACCCTTGGATTAGCCACTGGCCATAAGCTACAAAAACCATCAAGAGTCTTGAATTTTTCAGTCACTTGGCACCATTAGTTTTGTTCTTTTTTTACTAAAAGACAGAGTCAAAAAGGGGGAAGGATGGCACAATGGCCCTCCTCTGAATACGCTCCTGGTCATAAACATATCGGATATCGGTCCAATCTTTTTGAAATACTCTCTTTTCATCTTCAATATCTCGTTTTTTCGCTGAAGACAAACGGCTAATTAAATATTGATTAAAAAACAGAATAACAAATACCTTAAGAAAGCAGTAAAATTTGCAAATGATAAATGGTACTGCCACCTCACCAATTCATTTCCGCAAACTCACATAATTCCTACTACTGTAAGGCAAGCTAAGCTCTCATTCGAATAGTTACTCGTAAACTGCTGCACTATGCTGAAGCTGCAACGGACTCGAGTTATGTTATTATTATTTCATAACAATGGATGAACTACTGAATCCTAAAACAGATGACTTGTATTGAGCGTTTATATAACTACTGCGTGATACGCGCTTGATTGAATCAGGGGCTCAGCTTTTGGTATCGCATCGCAAAGATTAGACAGGGAAAAAATGTTTAAAAGTACTGGTCTCGCCAAAATGTTCGCGGGCCGCAGGAAATTCTTTCGCGGGCCGCATGCGGCCCGCAGGCTGCATGTTCGTCACCTCTGCTCTACACAGTATAATTTAAGGAGAACATAATCCAGAAAAAACAGTTCGTTATATTTTATTCTCTTTTGTTTTTTAATTGATTTAGTTTGTTCATGTTTCTGAAATGAAACTGGGTTTCCATGCCAAAAGTTTTTTGATGTCAAGTTTTTAATTGCTACAAGGAAATATCTTGCGTCCAATGTATTTAATGTAACTTTTAAATTCTGATTATAATACCAGACAGTAAAAGGCTAACAATAATATTAAGTGTTTAGCGATACATTAAGACAAAATCATTTGATTTTATTTCTGTTTGCGAACTTTATTTCTGTTTAGATAACATGATATAAAAAACTAAGGTGGTGTTTTTTAGGCGTAGAGTTTTTTAATGGCAACCATGCCAGAGGCAGACCCTCTTTCTAGACGGCTGTCTGAACAGTAGTTCGAGGGAATGTTTTATGATGACATCTAATGATATTGGTGCTTTTAAATCTGCCATAAACCTATTTTTTTCTTTTCCAGATTGTGGTTGTTTTCAGTATATGGTTGTAGTTACGCAGTTTCTTTTCATAACATGGAGGTCGGAAGCATATTTCATAGCTTTGATGAAATGCATGAAAAGCTGAAACAATATGAAAAAGAACATTTTTGCACTCTCAAAAATGTTGATTCTAAAACAGTTGAATGTGCAAATCGAACTATCAGAGGTGTTCACTTTGCTTCAAAGTTTCGATATTCTTATGTCAAGTATGCATGCAAGCATTATGGGTCATATGTGTCGAAGAGTAAAGGTCATAGAATTCATCAAAAGTAAGTACTGGTACTATTATTAGTTTTTTGCTTACAAAACCTTACTTAATGAGTGAAGAAAAATGACTGATTTTCCACTGCATTCCATTGCATGCTTGGCAGTAAAGACAATTTAACAACAGTTGTAAAAAATTGTTGCATTGATTACCATGTTTTGCGGTGCACTGTCAATAAATTTTTGATTGTTTTTTTTTTTTTTTTTTATGCATAATGCACACTGGACTATAAGATGCATCGGTTTTTGAGAAGTATCAGGTTACCATATGAAGCTCATTAAACACAGAAAACTTGATATTTTAATGGCAATATAGCTCTACCTGATCTGTACAACGAGCGCACTGGCTAATAAGGCGCATGATCAAATATTGAGAAAAAAAGGATTTAAAGTACACATTATGGTTTTTGTAAAATATGGTGTGTCTAAAATCACTGAATAACTCCACGTCTCTTTTGATAAAAAAAAAACTTGATAAAAATTACTTTTTAAGTTAATTCATCATAATGATGGCAATATTGAATAAAGGGCGTTTGTTAATCTGACATTGAAAAGGTTGCCTAGGTATCTACTCCAAATTGATTTGAGGGTAGGATCATATATGCCAACTTCCAGGTTACTCAGTCTGCTAAGAGGCTCACATTTAAAGTTACTCAGGTTGACATGATTTGGGCAAACGACTTGGAGAAAAGTCACAAATAAACTGGTTAGAGGTTTAATTTGCCTAGGCTAGATCAAAAATACGGTACTCCACTCTAGCAACCCCCACCTCTAGCACCCACAAGGCCATCTACCCAATTGCAGCTGCAGACCTTATTTGTTTGTTAATCTGCGTATATTTTTTTTTTTGCTTCAGGACCCTAAAGATACAGTGTCCCATGTTCATCTACATTCGTGTCAGTCGAGAAAAAGATTACATGTTTGTGAAGAAAGCTCATTACCAACATAATCATGAAACGAATTCCGAAGTATTTGGTCGCTACCGTTATCCAGAAAAGAAATTTTTTGACACAATTGAAGCTGAGCAGAACCAGAAGAATCTGGAGCTGGCAGCTTTAGCAGTGAAGGAAAATTTGCCCTCTCATGATGATGAGTTGGACCAACTTCCATCAAAAAAAGCGTTATCGTCAGGGCAAAAATATTTGCGTTCTATGAACACTGCGAAAAAAATTGCATCAATGACTGCTCAACTTGGAAGAGCAAAATTTCAAAAACGCTTAAAACAATTGCAAGATCTTTATGATTTGTGGATGCAGGGTAAAGAAGTAGTCATAACTCCTGCTGATGGCGAAGATGACATTGAAGAAACGAAAATCTTGGATAGCACAGCAGTAAATTCTTCTGATTTTACAAATTCCACTAGCTTGAGTCCAAATGGTGACGTTAGCTCACGCACTCATATTGACTCAATTAGAGATCGCGAATTCAGCAATTCTCCCTCCAGGCAGCTTTCGGATGAAGCTGACTACCAGTACTTGCACGACAGACATGACAGAGAGACAGATATGGTTAATTCCCTTCAGGGAAAACGCATATTGGAGGTGGCTGAGACTATAGACTCAAACGAATCGCAAAAGAGACTGAGACTTTGTGTAGAAGTAGTTGTACCTACGTGTGACGTATGTAATTCTTCAATAGCTGAAGCATCATCAAAGAAAGGAAATATTGAAACGCTTGAGGACGATCAGTTTTTGGATGACCAGGTAGAAACTAAGTAACCTTCTGTTTGTTTTATAATATTTACAGAATTTGAATTTTCATTTTTTTTTTATAATAAGCATGTACTTTACAAGAACTTGCTGGGAGATTTTATGCATTCCACGATCATCAGCATTATCATACTCCAGTAGGACTTACGCAAACCCGTGTGTTAAAGGGGAATTGAAGCGGAAAGTTATTTTTTCGCTGAAGATGTTAGAAAATACAACTAACTCAAAACTGACAGCAAAAATTTTTAAATGTAGTTAGCTAACCCAAAACAGGCGTCTAAAGTTGAAGGTGTGACGTACTAAGGTTTTATTTACGCGCTGAGGCGTGCGAGAGTTACAGCTGCAGTGCTGGTCAACCAAAGTTGCTTTGGCTGTTCAAAGATCAAACGTCTTAACTGAGGCTTTACTGCGTTGTATCTCTGGTCACACAAGGCGAGTGATTCGAGGGAGTGACTCGTAACGTGTGATTTCCTTCGCTCAGAGCAAAATCACTCGCGCGAGTAGCAAGGGAAATCTCCATTTGTTGGCTATTATTACTTTAACTACAAATCATTTGTTGTTTTGAAGTCATTATTCGAAAACTGATTTGTATGAATAATAATATCTTGCGATTTGATTGATTTCTCCTGAAACACTGCGCTTTTTTTTTCTTTTTTCGGAGAAAGCTTTCTTAAATTGCTAGGTCAGGTGTTGCTTGCCTCCTGTATTGAGGTGCTGTTTTTATAAGTATTTATTTTAACCATTGTGTTTATTGGTCATTGTTTATAATAATTATAGCATCGATTTTTTTTAAATTATGATGGTAACATGCTCATAATATCTTTTTTACAAACTTTCACGGATTACTCGTTCTTCTTTCCTCTTAGACTTAGACATTGATAGACATCTGTATTCTTGTAATGTGATCTTAGGCTCCCGTATGTGTTTTTTAATCACACTGCGTCGGTTTATGCGTCCCTAGATTATTTTTTCGCATACCTATAAGGTTGTTACTACCATTAAGAGTATTTTAAGTTGAGAATCGGACAACGTAATGCAGTCAATAACTGCTGTTTAGTGGTTATACAGACGCGAATTTTCGCTTTTAAAACTAGTATGATTACAAAAAAAGCATTTTCAGCGGTTAAAGCTAGTCAGCTCACTGGGCATATTGCCTTGTGTTTGAATCAAGGACAACTTGGAGTGGGGATAACTAAACGTGATATTCTTGGCGTTGAGGCGGGGTTTAGGGTTCGATTTGAGTTACGTGTCGTTAAGGACTTGGGGTTAATTTTGACGTTAGGGTTTAGCATAGGCGTCGATCCGGCGGGGGCAGGGGGCGGCGCCCCCTCGGATTTAACACCGCAATGGGCGACATATGTCTGGTCATGGTGTTTTGATATATAGGATACCTATGTTAAAAGTTAAATACATGCGCAGTAGCTAAAACAGTTCCAAAGTACAACAACACAAAATCGTAGTAATGTTTTGTCGCAATGTTACGCTCACACTATTTAAATGGCGAAAAGAAAGTCTTAGCGTGTTTTCAGCGACGATGCTGCTGGTACCTTGAAAAATCGTTTTAAACCCTATTCCGCCGGACCTTTTTTCACAGCGTTAGAAAACTATGTGCAAACCCGTAGTGTTCGCTCGTTTTGAACACAAATAATTTCGCACATACTCACTTTGATATGACGGTGAAAGTTTACGAAAGCAGATAATTTCATTGTTATTTCGCCTGTATATTTTTTATGACACGACTGATTTATTCATGCGCTTATTGCGCCTTACTATATCGGGTGTACCAAAACAATGAACCGCTCTTTGTTAAGTATTTTTCGGTGGTTATAAACTCAAAATTATTGAAATTCTATACGCAGTAATCCCTATTCTTTACACTTTTACGTAATATCTAAAAACTTGGTTTCAAGTTATGCTAGTATTGCCAGATTAAAAATGATGTTTCAAAAAATTTGGTATCAAAGGAAATTTATGTGAGCAAAGGTATAATAAGCGTTTTGTGACGTCATAAGTCTGCAGATATTCGAAATAAACATATCTATAGAAGAAAGATGCAAGAGCATTTCTTTTTGAAAGAAATACCTTTGAATAGTTGTGGCAGTATATGGAGGTCACATTGAGCATAGACTGAAATAAACCATTATTTGCTCGTGATACTGAATTTTTTGAATTATTTTTAATTTGGCAATACTCGCATAATTTGCAACCAATTTTTTAGATATGTAAAGGTGTAAATGATTAAACCAGTAGGCCTACTTTGATTACTGTGTATGGCAGGGATGGGCAAAGTGCGGCCCGTGGGCACTGTAGTACAGAAATATGAACTCCTTTCGTGAATCAAGCTGAAGACTTTTTTTTCTTTTTGTTTAGCTCCGCGCTGAATGTCAATGAAAAAAAGGACTTTGCGGTCATGTAGATCTTCTTTTTTGCTCTTCACCGATCTTCAGTGGTGAAAATAGGACGTGTGCTGATGTGTATTGCGTAGACCTTGCTCTTCCGATCAGTGCGGCCCTCGGCTTCAAAATATTTTCAAATGCGGCCCTTCGTATGAACAGCATTGCCCACCCCTGGTGCAAAAATTGCAATAATTTTGAGAGTATAGTTATCGAGAAAATACTTTACAAAAAGAGGTTGATTTTTTCTGGGACATCCAATAGAGCTGTGGTTTATAAACTTGTCGGAGGTATCGAACCCAACAAGTGTCATGCAGGCCTAGTTATAACTAGGTGTGGATCCAAAAAATTTTGGCGGCAGGATGCAGTCTTGAATTAGGTTGAAGGTTAACAAAGTACGAAGACGTTAGACGTTTAGACCAGGAAAAGAACGTAAGTAAGCCCTTTGAAAATGTTTCATGTCAGAGGCGTAGTCAGAATTTTTTACGGGGTGGCATCAAATTTTTACATCTTTTCAGGCGTAGTTTATTTTTTCCGGCAAAGTCAATTAGAAGTAAATTGAGGAACAAAAATATGGCTCTAGGGGGGTCCAGGGTCTTGCCCCCCCGAAAAATTTTTGAAAATTTAGATACTGCAATAGCCATTTTAGTGCTTTTTGAACAATTTTCAACATAAATTTTCTTTAATTTTTTTTACGCCCGACTCCGAGTCCTTCACCAAATATAATGCATTTTGTTCCCACATTTTCCATTTATGGGTGTTTACGGCGTAAGGATCATTGTTATCAAAGAGGTTCAAAATTATGGAAAAATTGTATTCATCAAAAATAACATTGAAAATGGCTGGTGAGGAGGGATGCATCCCCCATGCTTTCCCCTACATCCGCCCCTGATTATGACTTATAATTCAAACACTCAGTGTAAACTTTAGCCAACACAGAACTAGGATTTGTCGCACATAAAATCTTTTTATTTAATGAAACAAAACATAAATTCCACGCAGAAATACTAATTTAGTACAACTTTATGCTTTTTATGTGTTTGTGGAAACTTACTCTGATCTTGAGCGAACCCCTGCTATAGCCTCACCGAACCCAGTTTAAGAACCACTGCGATACATAGAAAACAAAGTTTGTATAGAAATTTTCGCCCCCCTAGTATTTGCCTTTTTCAAAAAAAAAAAATCGACGCCTATGGGGGTCAGTGTGCAGGTTACGGTCGGGTTAGGTTTCTCAACGTCGCATTGCCCCACGTCTAGTACAACAGGTTGCCCCAAATAATGGTGATTTTTTAATTTTTGTAGACGATTGATGCTTGTCTTCAGCTTCTAGTTGATGGTCGTGAAGATGTTTTTGTGTTACCATCTCTTGTAATGACAGTAATGGAAAATGATTTGCGAAGATCCTTATTTTACACACAAGTAAGCCGTGGTTTTAAGACACTCATAAATATAATATATAGCTAAAGCGTTGGTGGGCAAGCAGATTTCAACATTAACTACTTGGTAATACTCGTATTGCTATGTAAAAACAATTTGTCAGCGATATGGCCCAGCGACACCGCGCGCAGGTTGCAGAATGCAGAACTGACTTGATGGGTTCGATTCATGGCTGGAACCGATCGCGTTTGAAATATAAACCGGCTGGCTGCTAACGAGAAAAGCGCTTGAATTTTTCTGTTCAATATAGTTTGAAAATAACCTGAGCAGTTACTATTGTATATACTCATCCGTAAAAGTTATTTTTGATTTCCATTTTTTATTTTTGGAAAGATAGCGTTAGTCCATTTTAATTTTGTGGACTTGGAATATATGTAACTTTCATAAGATTGGCCAGCTGCTTTGTAAGTACCTCCACAAATTTTGATATTATTAATTAAAAAGTGTTTTGCAAAAAGTCTTGTTTGCATGTGCTGTATGTAGAGTAAATTACGAATGCGTCCTGATGTAACGACCGGCTTTATGCGTTTAATTGTTTCAAGAAAAAACAACAACGTTGTAATGTGTGGTTTGGGAAACTACGAAGTGAGTTTGTTTTTCCGAGTCTGAAACCTCCCAAAATATTGGTCACATACCGTCCGGTCCATGCAGCTGCGTGAATCGAGCCCTTTCGTACGATTTGTATCCTAGGCACTGTGCCTCTCAGCAATGGTGTCGACAATGTATTTCCAAATTAGCTGAGGGGTGGTAGCTCAGTTTGTCTAAAAGGTTGCTTCTGAGCTGAGCTAGACATACTTATTGAATTCTGGACTTAGGGTTCACAACATTTGCCATTCCACGAATTTTTGTTAGTATTTATGACCTTTCACGTTTTTGCAGGTTTTGATGGAATCCAAAGAGCTCGTGCTTCTACCTATTGCCACAAAAAAGCACTGGTTGCTACTCATTGCATTCGTTCAATGTAGAATGGTTATGATTTTGGATTCAAAACCCAGTGAAGACAGAAGAAAAAAATACTTTGATTTGTGGAAGTAAATAGATGACGTTCCTGCTAATATGCTAATATTAAAAGTGATATGACATATGCATTTTTAACTCGACAAAAGTGGAATTTGCGCGAAAACTTGTGTGTAACAGGCTCAAACGTGACGGAAAACGGACGAAATTAAGTGCGCATCGAATCAGTTTTGCACACAAATTTCGCATATAAGAGACATAACAGCGACATGGCCTAGCGGTACCGCGCGCAGGTGACAGATCCTACGTGACGGGTTTGATTCGCGGCTGGAGCCGATCGCATTTGACATATATAACGGGTGGCTGCTGACTCGAAGAGCGCAAGCTCACTTCGCAGTTTCCCTCAATTACTGTTGAATTTTCAGTTCAATATAATTTGGAAATAACCTCAGTAATATCGCCGGACCAGACTTAGCCTATCCGTTACGGTACATACAAGGTTTATTGTGTATTCGAGATGGGATATTCAAGTTGCAGATCACGTCATCTTACGCTGTTGATGTGAAAATGCGGAAATGGTTCTTTAGCAAAATTTCTATTTTCTATTTAGAAAATACATGGATGAGAGGAGTATTGCTAGTGGAGAAGAAATCACTGGATGGGAGTTAATAATTAAAGAAACCCCGAAGCAAAAAAAGCAGTCAAGCTGTGGAATCTTTGTATTGATGGTAGGTATTTCAATTATTTATTCTGGCCTACCATAACATCTCTTTTTGTTCGCATATATAGACTTACGTTAGCTCCCCATCTTTCAATTGTTGTTTAGTTAGTTTAGTTGCATATTAGTTGCTCTGCTTTTACGAGAAAGCGGTCAAAGCGCTGTAACGTGCTCGCTTAGGAGTTACCGGCCATCTGTATACCACACCAAGATGAGGGAATTCTGCTAAGTGCATTTGCCAACGGCACAATTAGTACACTTACCGGCTCCACATTGACCCTTTAATGCTGAGCGTCAAGCAGGGAAGCTGTTAATGCAAATTTTAATCTCAATGGCTTAACTCAATTATGAATCAAACCCAAGTTTACAGCTGTAGAAGCAGACGCTCTTACCACTCCGCCATCTGAGTTTTTACACCCGCGAAACCTGCACGTTTAGGTGCAAAAATTTTAATCTAAATCGTTCAAGTAACTAACTTGTGAAAAAGTTGTTTTGTCTGGGTCTCGATTGCTTCCACTTTCTGTGCAAAGTTGTTCTGTTCTCTCATGAGACCTTCCACATTGCTAACCGGTGCCGGGTACCCGCTTGGGTTTTAGAATAATACTTCCGAGAAAACAAGAATCAATAGCTACGCTTCTGCAGTTTCTGCTTTCGTAATTGGTAATGCAGAAATATTCTGCGACTTTTCTTCGTGAATTGAGTAATACTCAACATAGTATGCTGCGCTTGGTGCAGTAGTTGTGCGGTTCGATTCTCGTTATGGCTCTGCATCTTACGCTAAGTCACGGCAATATTTTCATCAGTCTTACAGAAATGAAGTGTCGGGGAAGTGAGTACATTCTATTGCAGAAACGCGCTGATCGTTTTTTCTGCTTGGCCCTGCAGCAGTTACGCGATTGTCATTCAACGGTTAGATGATCCGTAATGTTGGATCAGCTCGGTAGTCAAATACGACTTGATTTAGCGCCTGCACATAAGACCGGCGCACGCTGCCACCCGAGGCAAACTATCGCCTTCAAATAGTTGATTTGACAGAATGCGGAAGCGATATTAAGGAACAAGGAGCCCGAAATATACACGGAAGCGGATGTTTCTTCTTTCCGAAAGCGGATGTTGCAAGGACTGTCGGATGCGAACAGAACTGATGAAGACGAACGGCACCAAGCGGACGACAATGACTGGGTACAATGCGATACTTGTGCCCGATGGCTGCATATGAAGTGTGCTGGGCTCACTATAGACATGACGGAAAGCACTCAAACATATAAGTGTTCGTTTTGCGAATGATTGAGGCAATTTCATGTGAGCATAAATCCTGCCACGGCAACTTGGACTTGCACTTCGGCCCTGATGTGGTTATTGGTAAACTCCTTTTGTTTTTTACATAGTTTATGAATAATGTTTGTCTCATCGATTCTTTGTTTTCCTTTGCTTGAATTGACAATCAGTTGCTCTTGTCACTCAACTATCATTAAGTTTGTACGTTTGTGGTGATTTGACAACTCCCCACCGAATCATGTAAGGTAAACGTTCTGGCGAACAATTTTTGAGCGGCGGTAGTTTCGCGTGTGCTCGCTATGTTTGGCGGGTTTCAATCCACGTAACCAAACTTGACATACACATTTTTGGTTTTGCCTCCATCAGATTTTTAGTGCGTAGAGTTTGTGTTACATTTTGCGGAAGCATTAGTATCACAGAACTTTTTTATGGAGTGAATCTTGTTTTCGTTAAGGGCCGAACGTTTCAAGCCTAAATTCTCTGATGCACTTACAATCATCAAGGATCCTTTTAACTGCATCCATCGTAACTTTAACTTTTATAGAGTATGTTTTGAGGTCGAATGATTGGATCGGGTGCTTTCAAGTTCAATTCTGTGTTTTATTTTCAAAGTAAGATATTCTGTAGGTGCATGTTAATTAAAAGCATAGCTCTCTTGCGTTGCAGTAGCCATCAATTCGGGCTGTCACGAAAGTGTTAGAATAAGCACGGGAGAACAGTTTGAGTTCACTCAAGTCTTCCGGTAGTGCGGGGGTTCGTTTGGTTTAGTAACCCCAGCACATCCGAACAATTTCATTAATTTTTGTGTTAGGACAGTCACCTTTTCATATCAAGTTCTGACTGTATTTTTGCTTTCTGCCTAGAAGCAAGGAAAGCGATGGGAGACTTCGTTTTTCTAAGATTCTGTTGCAGCGTTGCGTTAAGCATGACTTAGTTTCTAAAAATTGATTTACCGCTCCTGCTTGTCATATTTTCGTACTGGATTTGTGTTACACTTCAATGTATTTTGCGGTTTTCAATATATAGAATAGATGTCAGGTAAATTGTGGAAGAATGCATGGGCGCCCTCGCGAGAACTTCCTTCAATTTTTTTAAAAGGGAAAGTGTTTTTTGCTTCTTAAATTGACGCTTTACTGTGCCAGTTAATCTGTTTTGATTTTAATCAACATCATAAGATGAAAATGTAATGTCGTAGGCGTAATGTAACCATGTTTGCAAATGATCGTCGATGAATTAAGTTTTAACAACTTAAATAATAAGCATAATGCCCCTACACGATTTTTTTTTTATAGCACAGTGCGTCTCAACCTTCGAACTCACAGCCCACTTTCGCTGCAAAACAATGTTTGCACCTTCACGTTTCGTGCCCTGGTCTGGCTCCTTAGCTTCACTTCAAATTTTGTTGTGAATTAGTACCAAAATGCAACAAACCCATAAAACTAGGATACAGTTGTGCGATTCTCACGCAAAATCCAGGGAGGAGCCATCATAATGCTCCTGCGGGCGCCCATGAAGGAATGCACTAGTATTGGTTTGTGGGGGGCCCAGGGGGGGCTATTAAAATCGGCAAAGTCCTTGTGAACGTTTAGAATTTAGAAGAGAACAGAATTTATTTTTACGTCAAAAAATGCACGTACGGAAGCAGTAAAGGAGCAAATTGCTCATCGAGTTACTGCACCTCACTACAAGACTGAAAAGTTACTCCAGAAAACGAGCAAGGGCATAGTGTAAAAATAAAGAATGAGTCATTAGTACAATAAGTGCGGCACAACACACAAGCACAAATTATATACAACTAAAAAAAATTTAAGTAGGCTAATCAATCTCTAGCAAATTAAATTTAAGATTATACGTTGGCAATCAAAAGATGAACAGATTGTTTAGCTTTGAAATTATTACAATTAAAAATAAAAAGAAAGGATTGAAATTAGTTGGGCCTACCCATAGTTTGCTACGAGTTGTTGAGTATACTCAAGAATAAACTTTTTATAAGAAAGTTTTTTAAGTGAAAGTGGTATTTTGTTCCATAGTGTAACTCATGTGTAATTTATAATCGTTTGAACTTTGTTAGTAGAAAAAAATAATAATAAATATTTATTTGAAGAAGCGCTTCTAGAATTGTGACAATGAATATTTTTTAGAGGAAAAAGTAATATCTAAGCAAAGGAGGAAGTTTGTTATGTTCGTATAAATACATAAATTTTGCCATTTCGAGTTTATATAGGTCTTCTATTTTCAGTAGCTTTGATGAGTAGTAGAGAAAGTTGTAAAAAACGTGGCTTTGAGGTTCAATCTTAAACATCAAATTTAAAATTTTGTTTTGTAGGATTTGCTTTATTGTATTTTAGAATTTTGTTTTGTAAGATTAGATGGAGCAGAAGTTTTTAAACTGGGAGGCGTAAAAGGCTTGCTAGGGTGGCGTGCAGGGGGTGCCAAGAGGCGTACGATGACCTTTTTGACTGGGTGTTCACTCTTTAGAAATACCTATCATATCCTGGGGGGCGAAGCCCCCCAGACCCCCGTTTGTCGCTGCAGTGTTGGCTGCCCCATTGCCTATCGCTAATGTAGATTCATAATATGGGGATGGAACTGCAAATTGTGAGGCAACTAGTAACCACATTTGAATTTATGCCATTAATATGGGTGAAGGCAGGGCCGGCGGAACCGCCCTTCGAATCCCCCGCCCGAGCGTTTTTTTTAACCTCAACACCGCAGCGCTTTTTGTACTTGAAAATGATTTTAATACGTGGTACGATGCAACATTAATTTGTTTGCGTGCGTGTGTGTAGAAAGGTGCAGACGGGGAAAGGGGGGTTAGAAAATGTTGGACTCCACTTGCGCCGCTCTTGTTTGAAATGTAGGCTATTGTAGGCAAAATTGTTTGTATGTAAACGGTTTTTCTGATCTGCTGAATGAACGAAAGCATAATTTTCTTCTGTCAAAAACACATATTTTATGAAATATATATAATAGCAACAATATTAATTTCCTATTTTATGCACCTTGCTATGAATGAGGTCCTACATGTTAGGTGTGTAGAAGATTGTAGGTTTACTGTGATTTTTGCACAAAAGCATTAGGGGTGTGCGACTACGCAAGCAAAATGGATCAAAATTGGTTCGTCAAACGGATTGCCAAAATTTACTACTACTTACTACTTCTACTACTAAAAGTTCAAATTTATGACTTATTATAACCTGATGTAAGGCCTATACTTTAAACTTCAATTGTTCTTTTAAGTTCCGGTTACTGCCAAATGAATTGATGATTTTCTTGAATACTTTTCGCCAGCTTTCACCCATGTCATGTCACACTGTGCTGAGCCGTTTGTCATTTTAATTTATTATTGTGACGCTTAATAGCGCATAAAAACAGCCAGTAGTTTAAGTGTTAAAACGATTTTAGGTAAAACATTTGCCGGTAGTCCGGTAAACGCTTGCTCTGCGGAACTAGAGAGTGTTCTTAAGAATTAGAATTTAATAAAAATGAGTATTCTTCACGCACCAGTGGTACGCAGGGATTCCTTTCAGTCCTTACTTCAAAGATTTATCCTCATTTTGAAAGTCTACATCTTGGAAAATATTATTGTCCTTTTTTTAAGAATGTCCCTACAGTCTGTGACAAAAGTTTAAGGACACTTCCCAAAAACAATTCGTTTAGCTTTAAATGCGCCTATCTCAAAAAAATGAGGGTTGAAATGCCATGATGAGTAATTATGCTTCTGGGTTAATATAGAATTTAATATCCATAACTGGGTTAATATAGAATTTAATATTTGTCGGCAGCGTGGCGTAGTGGTTTGGAGCGTCGTTTTTACGACCAGAGGTGGACAAAGCAGTCAAAATATCTTCTTAAGTAAAAGTATTGCTACTTACTCAAAAATGGCGTTCAAGTAAAAGTAGAAGTATGGCGAAGCATTTCTACTTAAGTGAAAGAAGGAAAGTAGTCAAAATTAATTCTACTCAAGTAATGAAAGCAGAAAGTAGTTTCGGGTTTCACGTGTTTGTTTATTATTCGAAGATTTGCAGTTGTAACGCTTACAATCAGTGTTCAAGCAAAGCAAGGGTATTTATAAAATCGAATTTTTGTTGTTTGCCTTCAATACAGAGACTGTAATTACAAATCAACAGACTTCAGTTTCGCGTCCTGTCCGAACATGTTTTCGAGAAGCAAAGTTGCCAAATAATTAAGCAAAAAAAAACAAAAAAAAAACTTCAATTGGTGGTCAAATCACTAAAAAGGAATGGCTAGGTATCTACTTCTACTTGGCATAAAAATTATTACTACTCAAGTAGCGTTACTCCAAAAGAATTTTACTTGAAGTAAAAGTAGAAGTATCAAAAATGAAAAATACTTAAGTAAGTCGCTTGTTACTGAAAATACTACTTAAGTAAAACTACTTCGTTACTCACCACCTCTGTTTACGACGACCATGATCGCAAGGTTAATGGTTCACCTCCCAACCTAGTCTCGTTGTTGCGTCCTTGGATAAGATGTTTCACGATGATTAATTATCTCTGCTTCGTGGAATCTGGCAAGCAGCAAATTAAAGAAGTCAGAAGAAAATTCAACCGGAAAACTTGAAAACAAAGGCAACTCCCAAGCGAGTCTGGATTCGTCCTACGCACTGCGCCTCCGTTGCTTTCTCGTGATAGGAGGATAAAGATGAAAAAAAAATCGAAAAATCAATCAACTTCCAGATTTTTATGCACGATGGTGCTGCACGTCATCGAAGCAAGGGGTGAAGAATTTCTTGGAGCAAAAAAGTATCGAAATGTTGGAGTGGCCTGGTAGCAGTCCTGACGTGAATCCAATCAAAAACTTATGGTGTATTATGAAAAATAAAGTTTCAGAAAAGCATCCTACAAGCCTTGATGGAGGCATCCTAGAAGCCTTGATGGGGGGTTCGGAGGGCGGTTCCCCCGGCCCTGGATTAGCTTATCCACCGGACCATCTCGGCGGCTTAGCACCTAAAGCAGCCCATACCGACTCTTCACGCCGGATAAGCAATGACAGCGACGTGGCCAGCGAAAAATTTTGGTAGGTGCTGTACTCGGATTTAGGCAAATCATCAAGGAAAAAGGTCTTCATTTCTAAAGAATATATCTTCACAAGGAAAAGAGGAGGGCCCCTTTCCCCCGACTACGCCACTGAGTAATGGTCAAAAAAACTGTAAATCCTAATTTGGGCATGGCCTTAATTTGAGCAGGCAATCGAAAATTTAGATTTATTGCTCTTGGGTATAAATAAAATAAACAATTTTATTACATTGTAATCAAGTGAAATTACTTCATTTTAATGCTTAACTTTTAAGTTTATCTCTTTTGAATCAAATTAGTGCAGGCGTAATATAGTTAAATAATTGAGATGGTTCGAGGAAAGTATCGCAGATACTCTGATGAAGACTTGAATACAGCTTTAAGATTGATAGCTGAAGGAAAAGTCTCGCAGAACAAGGCATCAAAAGATTTTAATACGTCCAGGCAGACACTTAACAGACTTTCAAATGGCAAAAACAACTCCAAAAGAGGTGGAGGAAGACCCACTATCCTAACTCATGAACAGGAAAAACTGGTCGTTTCTGCCTTAGTAAACATGGACAGTTGGGGTTTTGCACAGTCTGAAATGCAAACAGCTAAAGTCATAAAACTTTTTATGGATTCAACTGGTAGAAAGAACACCTTCAAAGAGGGCGTCCTTGGCAGAAAATTTATGAGGTTGTTCTACGCAAGATGGAAAAATGAACTTTCACGGCGGAGTCCGGAACACTTAACCATGTCCCGTGCGACAGCCTGCAGTGAAAATGTTGTCAACAGCTGGTTTAGATTGCTGGGGACCTGGCTAATTAAACTTGATTTAAAAGCTAAACCAGCACAGATCTTCAACTGCGATGAAAGTGGCTTTAACACCGATTCTTCTAGTGAAAAATTCTTCACTAAACGTGGAAGAAAAAACCCAGTTAAGGTTGTAGGTGGTAGTGGCAAAGAATCATACACTGTTCTTAGTGTTCAAATGCTATGGGTGATATTATTCCACCCTATGTTTTGTTTAAAGGTAAGCATCTCTGCACAGAATGGTGCAGCGGAGGTCCAAAAGATACTGGTTACAATGTTACTGATAGTGGCTGGATGGCGGAACACTCTTTCTATGCTTGGGTGCAGCATTTTATCAATAATACCAACCACATTCCTCGTCCCATTTTGCTGATTTATGATGGACATAGTAGTCACATTAGTTATCGTATTCTGCAATTGGCTAAATTAAATGGCATTATCAAATTACCTCCCCACACAAGCCATCTTCTACAGCCTTTGGATTTGGGCGTGTTTAAGCCAGTGAAAACTATCTGGAGAAAAATCCTGGATGAATACTTTAGACAGTCACGATTCTCTTCGGTTGGCTAATCTCAGTTTCCAAAACTGTTGAAGAAACTTCGTGAAAACCATGATGCTTTTAAGAAACAACATGCAGCTTCCAGATTTAATAAAGCTGGAATTTTTCCCTTTGACAAAACGGCAATTGATTGGGAAAAGTTAAGCCCGCTGAGGTGTTTAAAACTCCTGCCTCGTCTGATTTTAAAAATGATGTCCCAGCAAAGACACCACCTCATATTGAAGATGACCATGATGTCGGAAAACTTGCATCCCAGTCAATGAGGCAGTCATGACACCAAGAAAAGAGTTGAGGAAGGCTATGCTTAATCAGATTAGAGAGTTGATGTCACCGAAAGGATGCCCAGCTTGGTAAAAGCAAAAGAAAACGAGTTCCAAAAAATGTTGCTGCACGCCTAACTGAAGATCAAGCAATGGAAAGAATTAGGCTGGTTGAGGAAGAAAAAAAAGCTAAGAAGCAGAATAAAAGTAATAGAAAAAAGGCTACGAAAAAAATCATTCGTCCAAAGGCCAAGACATGTGATGAGGCTGGGCCAAGTGATGCTTCGAGTAAAGATCATCCTTCTACAAAACAAAAACTTTTTCCACAACAATCCTCCTCTTTGCTTTGAAAGAAATGCCTGCTAGAAAAAGAAGAGCTACAGCATCTGTTAAAGAAGACAATGACTGTTGTTATTCCTGCTGGGTAGCCGACACTGATGACTGGATAGCATGCGAACTTTGTGACAACTGGTTATGAGGGTCTTGCTTCCCATCAAACCAATCACGAAGTGAGCCTTTTTACTGTCCTGCATGTGAAGAACGTGACTGCTAAATTTGTAAAAAAGGAACACCTGTTGATAGTATTTGATTTCAAAAGACCTACCGACAAGCCTACTCATTATTTCATTTCACAGTTTCAACTGTTGGCTGCTTGTGTTTTGTCTATCATGATTGAAACATTCGTTACATCTGTATCGTTGTATGTAATTCACTATTGAGACACCAATCTTAATGTTTATCAGCCTATTCTTAGCGTTTATCTTCCTTTTAAAACTTTTTTAAAAGTCGGCAACATGCCCAATATAGAAAATAAGAACTTAAATCGAGCATTCCGATTGTTTTCGTAGAATGCCCAAATAAAGGTCCTCTGATCTTAATTTGGGCACCCTGAGTACCTTAAAAAATATGGCCCATAGCAAAATCCCAACAAGCCATTGCTCACTCATTTGTTTTGCTTTGCAACGTAGAGGCATGTGGTGCACATTCTAGATCTTAACTTTTCTCCTAACCTCAAAAGCATTTTCACTAAAGAGCGAAATATACCAAATCCTGCCCAAATTAGGGTACTTTACCCAGTATGTGACGCAGAACTGGTGTAGAGACTACAAGATTAACCCTCCTTTAAATGCTTCGCCGAAACGCTGCATGAACACTTTTGCAGGGCTGCCACTTACTGGTATCAGTTGCTAAAATGTCAAAAAATCATTATAATATACAGAAGTGATTTAATGGCCATCTCTAAACTTTTCATACTTAATTTGATTAAATGTCAAAACGAAGGGGTCTTTTTTTTAGGACGCCATTGATAAACTTTTTATCACTAATCGGGGGGCCCGGGGGCTATAGCCCCCATACAGTGTGCGAATTAGAAAATTTTTACTGGGGGGGTGTTTTTATCTACAAATTAGCCTGAATTCTAAACCCAAATAACGAGACAATGTAGTAAAAATGGTATTTATTGTACGTGGGGCGATGCAGCGGCGTAGCAAAAAATTTTAAAAAAGCGGAGGGGGCATAATTTCACCATTTTTTCTAGCGTAGCTTTTTTCAGCAGAGCTAATTGGAGCAGACGAAAAAAAAAAAACAGAAAAGGCTTTAGGGGGTCCGGGGGTATTCCAGAAACCTTTATTCCAAATCGCATGGAACAAAACCTGTGGGCCAAAGCACAAGTCTCTCATCAAACTCGTATCACATCAAACTTAAGAGCAAGGAAATTTCTGTGTAGCTGCTATTGTTCCAGTGTGTGCAAACATTAGCAAGGTTTTTCATCGCACTTTCCTCTTTTGACAATTTCTTGTTTTTCATCAAATGAACGATTTGAAAAAGTATTTTCTAACAATGAGAAAATTAAAGTTTCCATTTTCCGAATTAAGAATACACACATTTAAAATACTTTATTAAAATAGTCTTCTGCAATTAATAACAAATCAAGTTAGTAGTAGCAGTGCCTTATACAATTATTCCACACCGTCAAAAGCGTCAATGCAACAAGAAATACGTTAAGATAAAAATATTAAAAATAGTACAAGAGAAGCAAAATAGCAACAAACTTTGTAACAAGCAGATATAAAAATTTGAAAATGATGAAAAGCCAGACTAAGCAGCGTTGCAACTCAGACTTACATACAGTGGTGGGATTTAACTGGTTCTACAGAATCGTCTCACAAATTTTTACTAGATCAGCGAACCGGCCAGCATTACTGTTTATACTTGCGCCATTAGTTGAAACAGAACCGGCTGAGGATATAACTTTGGTTATGGAAATGCCTGAGAAAAAATTCAATCCCACCACTGCTTACATATGTGCTTGAACATTACTATACATTTATTTCAATTTTGGTATCAGGTTTGAAATCTTGGGTTGCATAAATATTGCTGTAAAAAATTGACCCGTCACTGTGGCGAATAACATTAAACAAAACATTCAACGCATGCCAAAACCATCTACTTTCACAATAGCGATTCTAAACTAAAACTATATAAAATTCAAAATGTCACTGTCATTGAAAACCTTGAAAACGAAGAAGATGTTGCTGAAGATATAGCTAAGGCCATTGAAGAAGCTTATGGATTCAGTTGTTATTTTGGTATATAAGGTTTATTCATTTTTTTTATTTTTTCAAGTAATTTTTTTGGCAGTGGCTATATCTGTGGGTCCGTACAAATAAGCTCCTTGTTTCTTTTATTATTCCTCGCGCTCTTCCTGATTGTACGAGAGCATGACGAAGTAATAAAATTAACCAAAGGGACAAATGTTACGGCTGATGTTAAAAAATAGCCAATTCCAATTTTTTTAGGCTATTTGGGTTTGGAATTCGAGGTTCGCATTTGGGATTCAGGGTTTGAGTTGAGAAAGTTTTTACAATTTTATTTCATCATCTGATCGTAGGCCTACGTGGCGCTACGGGGCAAAATGACATTTAGGCCTATCCTACCGCATGCCGCAAAATAACCAATGCCTTAAAAGAAAAAACAATACAATAGTTATCAACTATGATTGCTCGTAACATGAAAATATTGTTTGCCACAAGTGAAGAATTTATAGCTCCAACCTTGTTCTTCTCTCTTGAATCATACTAGCCTACTCTATACTATTGCCATTTGCCAAACCAAGTGACAAGGTTTTCAAATTGTTTGTTTGCATGATCGTATCTAGGCTGATAGCCTTAGAACTGGAGGATAAAAATGAAGAAATCAGTCAATCAACTGTACCAGTGCTCTGGTTGTCTATAAAAATGATATTAAAGCTGACTAGGTTACAGGTTAGATCCTACAGTCCTATGCCATAGGCCATGTTTTGCTGACTACGGTACTGATAACTCTTACCAGTATATTTGGAGCTTGTTTCAATCAAGCCGCATCTTATAACAGGCAGATATATCACAAGCACAAGGACCGCGAGGGATAGTGAATTATCAGTAGGGGTTAGGGCCTAATAACCCTAACCCCGGCTTAATTCAAACAAACCCCGTATATTTTTGGCAGTGTCTATTTTGCCAATAACGCCAAAACATTGATTGGCCAAAAAATATAGGTGTATCAGTTAACCAGTGTGGGAGTTCAGTGCTACTTGCGGGTTTGGCGACGCGAAACCGGACCTCACAGAAAATGTTCGACGCGCTATACGCTTCACAAACAATTTATTCGGCGATACAGCGGTTATCTAAAAACAAAGCAATAAAGAAAATTTGGAAACAACAGCAGCCAACTTTACTAAAATAGCCAGTGTAACAGTAATTAACATTCATTAACCAAGTAAGCCTAAAAAATGATAATTTACAAAAGCGCTTGCTTGGACTTACCAACTCCTAGGGGCCAAACCGTACAAAGTTAAGTACAAAGGGTAAGATTCCGTACAAATAATGTCCACAGACACAAAGCACACTAGCTTTCAAGCTTACATCTAAGCAAAACAATTGCCTACATTCCACGGCTAAAAACATGTGTGGCATTTAACAGAATTAATTTAAGCAGGCAAGGAAAGTCCCTTCTCAGTCTAAACCGCTACCTAAACCTTAAACTATCACACCTCACAAACCATCAACCTTAAACTAAACCTTAGTCTAACTAGAAAAGGGAGAAAGCAACTTAACCTGATACTCAAAACTGCTAACTAAGCTAATTCTTAACTTCTCAGTCAAATCACCATAGAAACAAAACAGTAAAAAGCCTAAGCACTCAGCAGTCACGTAGACAAACGCACTCGGCCAAAACGAAAAAAATGAAGAAAAGAAAAAGGGGAAATCGACATCCTCTCCCCCAAAGGGGAGACTGAACAGAGTTTCTACTTTGCTCTAAAAACAAGATTTCCCAACTACACTCTTAAGCTTCTTGGCCATCATCCGCTTCATCGGCTTTAACAATAACGCACAACTTGGTAATAGTTCTCTTCAAAAGTACCAGACTTCGTTTTCACATCCACGATTCGTACGACTCCATTCTTGTCAGGATACAAATACCACGCGTCCTAAAGGCCACTTGCCTCGCGGAGAAGTAGTGTCCACGACCAAAACAATGTTTCCTCTTCTAATGTTTTCACGGCGCTACCCCCACTTCTTCCTGGTAAATAACGTCCTGGGATACTTAAGAACCTAACGACGCCAAAACTCATCGGCGGCAAACTGAACAAGTCAATAGCGTTGACGCGCGTATGCGTCACTTTTATTCGTCAATATAGGCGGAAGACCAATCGAGCGGTTAAATCGAAGCAAGTGGTTCGGCGTTAGAGGCAAGTTCGAATCACCGTCCACGTCAATATCGGTCAAAGGGCGGGAATTGACAATTGCTTCAACTTCAAGAAGCAGGGTATGCAAGGCATCATCATCCAAAGGTTTTCGTGGGAGTATTCCACCAAGAGTACGCTTCACCAAGCCCACCATTCTCTCCCAGGCGCCCCCCGTGTGGCTGCCCCCAGGAGGATTAAAAAAACACTTGATCCCACACTGTCTCAAATGCTCGTAAATCTATTGCTTGTTCCAAGCTTTGATCGATTCAAGCAGAATTTTTTCAAATCCAATAAAGTTAGATCCATTATCCGAATACATGCATAGCTATAAATCTGCGGAGAGCATTGATAAACAATGACGTAGTCAAATCAGGAGCAACTTCGAGATGCATCGTACGAGTGGTCATGCAAGTCATGATGCAGTCATATCGTTTTATCTCAGACCTTCGTTGCTTAATTACGAACGGGCCGAAATAATCCACGCCAGTGTGGGCAAACGGAGCTTCGTGGATCTGGAGTCTAGCTGGAGGCAAGTCGGCCATGATTTGTTTTCCTAGCTTCGCACTTCTTCTTGTACAAAACAGGCATGGTTTCACAACGGACTTAACAGCAGCTTTAGCATTTACAACCCAGTATTTCAGTACGAGATGATTAAGGGTAGCATTCACTCTCAAATGAGCTGTTAGACGAACATGACAGTCCTGGATAATTAACGAAGTAAGATGATGTTTTTGAGGTAAAACGATGGGGTGCTTCGCTTCAAAAGACAAGCGAACATTGGCAAAACGTCTTTCAATTCTCAAAACGTTTTCAAGCAATATTGGATTTAATTGATACAAGGAAGACGGTTGCAACAGCTTCGTACCTGTACCTTTTCCACTTGACTATGAAAACCATTCAGGGAATTCTTGGCACTGTACGTATTTTATCAACGCCAAAGCTGTTTGTTGTATCTCCAAAACGTCAATTTGCTGACCCGCTGAGGAGACGTCATTCCCCTTGACACGTCTCTTCAGGTACTGCTTATAGCGTAACAACCACGCAGTAGATAAGGTCAGCTTATACCATGATGAATGATATGCAATTAACCTATCGGTCGCATTAACGATCGATTCACTCACAACAAGGAATACGTTTTTCCTTTGCTGAAGATCAAACTCTGCATAAATGGTGCATTTGTCCAAGGACTGGGAAAATTTCATAGGCCAATCCTTCGGTCGCTTCTTCAAAAACTACGGACCATTTAGCCAAGTCTTGGAGGCCAAAATCTTATCCACGGTGCAGCCTCTTGATGCGTAATCTGCTGGATTCAATTTTGAGGGCATGTGACGCCAGTCATAAATGCAGGAGTGCCTTTCTATCTGTGACAATCGATTCCTGGAAAAAACAGGGAATTTCTTGCTTTCAGCTCGCAAACTCAGCAGGACGATGGATGAGTTAGTTCAATACACGCAAGGACAATCAGCCCACTCCAATTCTTTCTTTGCCATCTATGCTAATTTTACCGCATCTACAGCCGCCTCTACTTCAAGCCGCGGAATGGTGTTTACGCCAGGTTCAGCAAGCCGGGACTTAGCAGCAACAATAACGCAATACATTTCATCATCAGGTCCTTCAACATGAAGATAACACGCGCAACCACTAGTATAACTGGAAGCGTCAGCAAACACATGCATCTGCGTGCTTCTGATGTTCCTAGTTGGTTTAAAAGAGCGAGGAATTCGCACTCTTTCAAGCAGAGCCAGGCTTTCCCTCCACTTTTTCCATCGTATGACTTTTTCATGAGGTACTGGATCATCCCAATCAAGACCATTTTGACAAAGATTACGAAGCATCAAGCGAGCCCCTAACACCACTGGAGACACCAGCCCCAACGGGTTAAACAGAGAACTTGAAACTGAAAGAAGACCCCTACGAGTGATTGGCTTATCTGGCAGTCTCTCTTGGTATCCAAACTCATCGCCAGTGACATGCCATTTCATTCCAAGCACTCTTTCATTGATCTCAGCTCCCAAGTCAAAATTGCACAAAGACCTCGCTCGATCTTCCGGCTTGATACTCTTAATAATAATAATAATAATAACAATAATGACACTGTTACTGCAACTCCACAGTGAACAATCGAGTCGAGAATCGAAGCCCAGCCTTTCGCGTTGACTTGGTTCGGAAAGGAAGTACTAAGCTAGAGCATTGCAACCTCGTCTCTGTAGATCTGCATTTCCTGCTCCTGGTGATTAATTTTCTTGTTTGTAACAAATTTGAGCTATTTGTGTGCACGCTATTTAGAACGTAATTACTCTATAGGATGTTGTAAGAATTGTATTTCTTGTATCACCGAATAAGATATCAGATTAAGGTAGACGCTGTGAGATTCGGACGTGTTTTAGCTAAACTGTGTGAGACGTAAATATTGGGCGTGGTTGTAAGTTTAAGACTCTGCACTCTAGATAGAAATGTGGGCACCTGATGTATTATATTAGGTACTCACAGTAATTTCTTTCTTGTTTTCCTTTTCTTCTTTCAGATTTCTACAGATATTAACGCAGCTATATATCTGCGACCTACTTTCCTGCACTGCAAAACAAGAAGCCATTTTTAGTGTTGCCAATATTAATTAATACTATGTCTGCAAGGTGTAGTGGCCACTGGTTATGACCAGGGTCACTACAGAAATCTACTGTTTGAACGATTAATTTACTTTGGTATACGGTAAGAGAAGTGTTGAGTTTAATGAATTACGTTACAGTGTATGATAGCGACGAGTATGTGAAATTACTGTAATTCGATATGGGAGAGCACAAGAGTGACGGCATAATTTGTAGATGTTATTTTGGGGTGATTTAAGTTAGTTAGCCGGGGGGTTTCTACTGGGTTTCAATTAACGACTTGATAGAGAGGATACGTCACTCTTGCAGTGGTGCATGTTAGTAGACTACATTCAATGAGACTTTACTGTTTAGAACACTGTTTAGATTACTGTTTCAAATGAATTGTAGACTAGAGTTGCTTATAAGAATATCTGCTGCAAAACAGTCGGTAAGTGTAAAATTGTTATTTGTGATTGTGACCGAAAGCCGGAAATGATCGACTAGCAAAACGTACTTTCTCTTATTCTCTTAGTAAAGCGTAAATTGTAGTTTAATCCGGTTCCGTAGTTTATGATCTTGCTCAATATGATTTTTGCGCGTTACGATATGGCTGATTGGAGGCTTATGGAAATTGTCATAAATTATTTGCGTTATTGATATTTCATTACTTTAATTTAATAATTATTTATATATTGTTTTGTATTTAATTTGCTTTAATTTACGTAGGCATATCATTTTGAGTGCATGTTACTTATCTGTGTTTATAATTGCTAATAGAAAACCGCTTCAACGCTACTACGCCTCCATGCTTCACTTCAGTTAGACTGTCCACGGAAATAGCAAGCAAGCATTGGTTTTAAGAGCGCGTTTTCAAAACGGCAGACCTGCAGCAACAGACACATTTATATCCCGTCTTAACACTTGCGTTGGTGCGAGCACTCTAGCAAGGTTATCAAGGCGGACAACAATAATTTACTGCGATATAACAGGAGAAGGATAAAATGAAAACAGGAGGATAAAAACGTAAAATAATGCAATAAAACAAAGTCGAGTACTAATACTTAATATCAAAACAGTGAAGCACATTAGGCCCAGCAACTGGTGTTACGGTACATTCAAAAAGCATATGACAGTAGTCATATATGATAATACAACATTCAAATTTTTACAGGTCCATCAATTAGTAGCACAGTAGTTATAATATTACACTGACACAACATAGTTCAAAGCACATCAATCATTTTTAAATGCAAATGTAAAGTAATGCGTTTTTAGCATTTTTTTTAAAACACAAAAATTTTTTGTACAACGAATATTCAGTGGCAATTTATTCCAAATAGTCAGCGCAATGTATTTAAAACCAAATTTAGACTTAATGAACTTTGGAAATAACGTAGGAGCATCTAATAGATAGAGCTGGCTTTCTGGTCTTAAATCGTATTCAGAATTCTTTTGCTTCAATGAAATCAAATTTTGCAGATAATCAGGAGCTTCATTGCTCAGACATTTAAAAACAAGTATAGCAATTTTATATTGACTTCTGTAGGCAACTGGAAGCATAATTGCATATTATGCAGATCTTTCCTCATGGCTAAAGTAGAATTACGCAAACTGGCACATTTTTTCACTCCAAAAACAAATCTTGCATACTTATTTTGAACTGTTTGCAATTTTGACACTAGATAATCACAGTTTCGCTAGTGGACACCCATTTTGAAAGGTGAAACCACCTGACAGCAACTCGCTTAAATCTTCCACCAGCTGTACACCATCCTCGTCACTATCCACAGTAACAAGGCAGTCATCGACATAAAAGCATTTCCGGACAACAGCCGAGACTCTAGAGCTATACAGCTTCTCATAAACCTTTGCAGTTTGCAACAACGCAAAGGCCGCTTAACTAGGCGAAGATTTAGCCCCAAACAGATGTACTTTCATTCTGTGTGGTACTGGTTGAGCATCAAAATTACCACCAGGATACCACAAAACCGAAGAACGTCGCAATCTTTAGCAGCAAATCGTACTTGGTAAAACATGCTCTTCACATCGAAGACTATCGCAATTCTGCCATTTCGAAATCGCAGTAACACTCCCACCAATGAATTCACATAATTAGGTCCTCTCATAAGATTGTCGTTCAAAGAAACACCGTGGCTTCTTGCAGCACAATCATATACTACGCGGACTTTGCCAGGTTTGTTGGGGTTGGAGACCGCATGATGAGGGATATACCAAACACAATTGCTCGTGTGCCATTGCTCTTTGGGAACCTCCTCTGCGTAGCCTTCATCAAGAGGAATCCGCATTTCCTTAGAGTACATGTCTTTTAATGACGAGTCCCGTGCTACGCGATGTGTTATCGAAGTCAGTCTTTTCCGTGCCATTGGCAAGCTATCAGGCAAAACCACAGCATCATTTTTCCAAAGCAAAGGGAGCTCGAAATGACCTTTGACATGCGTAACTGATTTATTCATGAGGTCATAAGCCACCACATCTTCAGCAGAATAGTGCATTCCGAACTCTTGAACTTGCCTGTTGGACTTTAGCCAAGACATCAAGTTGTTCACGTCCGCGGCACCTAGACCTGATGAGGGATGATAAACATCGCCTTCATTAGTTACTATAGCATCCCTTAAAGCTTCCACGCATCCAGGAACCCTAATTTGGCTAAGCAAACAGCTAACAGAATTACCAGACGACGACTCAGCAACAGGTAAACTTGGGCCCTTTAAAACCCAGACAAGAAGAGTTCTTATAGCATGAGGACCAGATTTCGGGTCGGTAGCTAATCTTATCTCTAAAGGAAACTGAGCGAGATAGCTGTCATTGCCTATCAGTAAGGTCACACTTGCCTTATCAACCCGAGGCAACGCCACTCCACGATGGTGCTCAAAATCATTCATGTCATCACATAGATTTCTTCGGTCTGGACTCAGCGGTATTTTGATCAATTAGCACTACACTAGCCAAACGAAAGACATTAGTGCAATCCAATGACTGCACGTGGAATGAAAACGATTCTGAGCTTAGATGCTCAGGCTTGTCAGTAGTCAAAGTCTCCACACTCGTCTCAACCACACATTCATTACAAGACAAACACAGCTTCTCAATCAAACCAAGCTCACAAAAAGACATGGAAGATCCTGGATTTAGCAAGGCATACGTCAAGACATCGACACCACCACTGCTCACACGCACAGGCACGATATCAAGACACACATTTCTCATCGGCACAGACACTGCTCTACACACAACATCATTCACATCAGACGGGGAGGGATCTATATGCAATAACGTGTGATGACCAGAACTTTTGCAAGTTGCGATTGAACAAGTTAACTTGCTACGGCAATCTTTTACAACCTGACCTCCGCTCAAACAGCGGTAACATAGTCGCTTACTACGCACCACTCTCTTCTTCTCGGCGTAGGGCAAGTCAAGAAAGTTCTTGCAAACTTCCAACTTGTGGAGCTGGCTGCAATAATGACATTTAAGATGGTCGTTTTTTAAAGAACTTTTAGCAGCCTTGGATGCGCTCACATCTTTGTCACTATTGGGATGATACTTTGCATTACCTTTAGTAGAAACCAGGCCCGTTGCCAGAAATTTTTTTCAGGAAGAGCCCGTTGGGGCCCACATTTTTATTACATATATGACGTCAAACACTGCGACAATGTAGTAGTAGGCTAGCATAATTTTTATCATGCTATACATGAACTGTACACGTGTGCAGCTTATTGGCTTCTCTGTACGGTTTATGCGCACGTATTTTAAAGTAAATAAGTTTCTGAAGATGAATACTACAACAATAGTTTTGCTTGTATTACGTGCGCATAGGCGCCCGCAGAAAATTTTTTAAGGAGAGGGGTCAAACTGCAGACATGTTAAGCTATACAGGCATAAAGAAGAACTTTAGGTGTGCCGTATAATATTTGTTTTCTAAGAGAAAACTCATCAGATGCTCGCAGAAAAAGCAAATGAAGCGCGATATATTCCTAAACAATCACACATGTTTTGAATAAGCATACAGTATACACCTGTTTGCCTTGAAAATAAGTTAAGGTGGTTGCAAAACCGGACAAGGTAAGCAAGAAGTCCTTACATTTAAGATTCCTGACCAATCTTCTACGTAGTGGTTTTTTCGGTGCTCCTTTCCAAACGCATTTGCATGAGGATGTATTTGTATTATAAAGCTGATCTATAGGCCTATGTTTTTCTCTGGATGAAAATTAGAGGAGACAGTAAGCGATTGCCGATTATCTTCACAACTTTGTGACCATGTTTGATCATTGCTGGCCGTCTTTTTTTTTGTTTGCATGTGTGCACGCACGTTCACGCGCACTTTTTCATTTGTGTTTGTGAGCCCAGCACGATTGCGCTCATGCTATGGTTACGAGACGACTGCAGCAGGAGCCTTCAGCGACAGGGCTAGAGACTTAGCTTAGTTTCAGTGTATTTTTATGTTTCAGCTCTAGCCTAGCTGTCTTAGTAACGTCAGTGATTTGTTATGAGTAGTGCTGCCTAGGCTATTTGAATTCGTTAATATTACATTATTTCACTGGCTAATCTAAAGTTACATCTTAGGGTGCTTGATTCTGGAGATAGAATCGGAGAAAAGGATGACAACTGCTTTTGGAGACTGCCAGCTCAATTGAGCATCACTTGCGCCCCTATCATCCCTTTCTTACACAGGTGAATGAGCACAGTTACTTTGTTGTTCCAATAAAATTTACTTCCTTTGAGGTTTTGTACAAAAGATTGAGAAAGTGATTATTCAGCAAAACTCTCCAGCACAATCCAAACAATAAATCATGGAGTTGATAACGATGTGAGAGTTCAGTGTTACTTGCGGGTTTGGCGACGCGAAACCGGACCTCACAGAAAATGTTCGACGCGCTATATGCTTCACAAACAATTTATTCGGCGATACAGCGGTTATCTAAAAACAAAGCAATAAAGAAAATTTGGAAACAACAGCAGCCAACTTTACTAAAATAGCCAGTGTAACAGTAATTAACATTCATTAACCAACTAGGCCTAAAAAATGATAATTTACAAAAGCGCTTGCTTGGACTTACCAACTCCTAGGGGCCAAACCGTACACAGTTAAGTACAAAGGGTAATACTCCGTACAATGTCCACAGGCACAAAGCACACTAGCTTTCAAGCTTACATCTAAGCAAAACAATTGCCTACATTCCACGACTAAAACATGTGTGGCATTTAACAGTCAATCAATCAATCAATCTAGTTTATTCAGATAATGCGCTCAAAAATATCACAATAAACAAACATCAAATTAGAGTTTGCGCACACCTTTAGGAGACCGTGAAATGACCATTGCGGTCTTCTAAAGCCACTGTCACCTATATTAAACCTAAAAAAAGACATTGTAAAATATAAGAAAAAATGCATTATGATGAGACTTCAAGGGCATCCTGGACCACCCCAACGCAACATGACTGCATGGCAGCAGGGCCGGTTTTAAACCGATTTGACCGATTTTATCAAATTGGGCCCCGCACCTTGACGGACCCCGCGCAAGTGGGGTTCTTTTTCTGTATTAAATTGAATCTTCATTACACTCGCGGTATCACGCCGAAACGTGTAACGAGTGGCGGGACCCATCTTCGCGGCTTCGCGCCTGGACTACACAGTTTCGAAGAAACGTCGCATCGGTAGCGAGCTGTTGGTGACATTGTGCCGATTTTACCGACCCGGTAATTGAACCCAAGGCCTCCCTCACCGCTAGCGTGTGCGCTTAGCAACCATGGGAAAGTACCAAAAGTTGAACCGGTGCGTAACAAAGTCCGTATACGAAGTTATATTATGAAGCTTTTTTGCAGGCGCATTTGCGATAACGGTACTTAAGGCGTAGGGGAAAGCAGGGCAAAGCGGATACCTCCATTCAGGCCCGTTGCTAGAATTTTTTTTCAGGGGGGGCCGTTGGGGCCCGCATTTTTATTACATATATTACGTCAAACACTATGACAATGTAGTAGTAGGCTAGCATAATATTTATCATGCTATACATGAACTGTACACGTGCGCAGCTTATTGGCTTCTCTGTACGGTTTATGCGCACGATATTTTACAAGTAAATAAATTTTGAAAATGAATACTACAACAATAGTTTTGCTTGTATTACGTGCACAGAGGCGCCCGCAGGAATATCGCTGGAAAGATGACAACTATAAGTCTGATATTTTATCTCAAGAAAAACTGTCTGTTGCTGCAACACAAACCACAGTAGGCCTATAGTAACCTTTAGGATCAGGGTTGCCAACGTTTTGACAAAACTACATATGCCAAATTAACTGTACAACTATACCAAAAAAATTATGCTAAACTCCCGATTTCCTTGTGCAAGTAAATTTTCTTCCTTCTCTTTAGGTATCTACTCAATTTTCCTTTTTTTTCTGACTGGCAAATGGCAATAAAAAGACAACAACAGGAAATATGCCCTAGAAAAGGAGTGTGCAACAAAACGAATAAGCGTTAAAACAAGCATAGTTAGACGAACTATACTTGGTTGCAAAACCGGGTAAGGTAAGCAAGAAGTCCTTACATTTAAGATTCCTGACCAATCTTCGGTGCCCCTTTCCAAACATATTTTTATGAGGATGTATTTGTATTATAAAGCTGATCTTTAGGCCTATGTTTTTTGCTGTTTTTTCTTGTGCCTTTCCGTTTATCTTGATTTTGTTAGGATAAATAAATACTACTGCTAATACCGTTATACCATTGCACAAGTAATTAGCCTACGCTGGCTATATATTCCCTCTAGCAAGACTTGTATTACATCTACAGCAGCTATGACTAAATTGTGTCTTCTTCCATCACAAAGAGTTTTGTGATATCATAAACATTATTCCTTTCAAAGTTACGAGTCCAAGCATAATTGAGGACTCAAATGCTGACTGGCTGAAGAAGAGTTGCGATAATGTGGTTTTTGTGTTTTACCCCCGATAGACTGAGTTTAAACATATTTTCAAAATGTACCAGAAATATAGGCTCCCAAACCAAAACTTTACCTACCAAATAGCCAAAAAATATATCAGATTTTTCGAATTTGGTATACCAGTTGGCAACGCTGTTTACGATTGAAATGAAAATAGCAGTAAAAATTTGACTCAAAAGCAGGTTCCTCTGCGGAGTTCCAACCTCCAACCGCACTTTTTTGCTCTGGTGCAAAACCAGGGTCACGCGTTTATCACCATCATTGTTACATTATACTAGCGCTATTTTTGACTCGTAAAAACAAAGTTTTTTGTTGAGTCTATAATTTCGCAATTTTTTTCACAAAAATTGGCAAAATTTTCGCCAAGTCACAGGGGGCCCTAGGTTTTTCAGGGGGGACTTAGCCCCCCCGTAGCTACGGGCCTGCCTCCATGTTATCACAAAACCAAAAGTCAAGAATTCTTTTTTTGTGCCTAACAGCTAGAATTAATTGCAAAAGCGTTTGGCAAAAATTTTTGGCAACACTGCTTTGCTTCGTTTCAAGATAATCAGCTTTTGGTTTTTCTTGCAGTTGTGATGTAATAAAGGTGTAGCATAAATAAGAATATTTCTGTGGCTTTACTCTGAATTTTTAAAAGTTTTTTTTAGTTTTTGGTAGTTAAGGTTAATGCTTTACCCTTGCACCAGATTTCATTCATTGAAGATTAAAGCTTTTTTCAAAATTAGCATTTATATACATAATACCATTGTGGGGCAAAGCGGACATCAGCAATTAGGGCAAAGCGGTCAGACCAGCTGCCTAGATGTGATGTGTGCTGCTGGTAGGTTAGGAAATCTAGACATATATGAGTGGTATTCCTACCGGTGTAAAAGTTTAATAAATGTGTATAATTGATGTAAAACTATAAAATAAGGAAGTTTAACAGTAAATGATTTTAAAGTTGTGCAAAAGTGTAGTAATGAATATGAGACCAAAATTCAAGAAGCCTTAATTATAAAAAAACAGAATCCCAGAATAAATTCTCAGTTATATGCTAGAGCTAGTGGGTCTTCGTTCCTGCTAAATGTGTTTTAATGTTAGTATTATTATTGTGTTGTGTCGTTGTATACTTCGAAATTAACGCTGTGTACTCGTAATTTAATAGTTGTATGTTAGCCGTCAATATGCTTTGTTATGATCTGTGATATTATGTGATATGATTTAACAATTGCATGTATTGTGTCGTATCTTCATAATGTTTACACCATTCAAAATACTACTCATTTCGAAAGTTTTGCTGTAACCGTTAATATGATGTTATTTTCTCTGATGAGGACCTCAAGAATAGGTCGAAAACGTTCAACTTTTCAATAAATATGTTTTCAATTTTAAACTTGCTGGCAATTGCGACTCTATGGTGCAGAAAAAGTACCTCTTTACCGAAGCTTTTTTATGATGTAAAACTGTACTGGATTGCTGAGTGATGTTACTGGGTACCTATCAGCCGTCGATATTGTCAAGCTATGATGCCACCCAGGCAAATGTCGTGCTAATTCAAATACTTGTGTAAACAAGCAGATTAGTGCAACAAACAATTAACTAAACTTAATAAGTTGTCAATAAAAATTGCTATTAGCTGTAGTAAAAGTGATATGGGGCTAAGTGGTTACCTGGTGTCCGCTTTGCTCCAAGACTGGGGCAAAGCGGTCACAGTAGGCCTACTACAAAATTAAAAAACCAAAATTTTACAAAAAATAAAGAAAAAATGAAAGTTTATTCATTTGGAAAATGTAATATAGTGATGTCCTAGTCTTCCCAACATAATGGATGCATAACTTTATCAAGAGAAAGGAAAAAAATTGAGTTCAAAATTAAGGGGTCTGCTTTGCCCCACCTTCCCCTATACATGCCTATCTGAAGGATATCCAAATTTAAAAAAAATGCATCGAAAATTATTGTGTTGTGGCAGAACTTTTCAAGATATTACCGCAATGCCGGTCTGAAATTTAAAATTGCCTAATTTGCCTTTCTTTATGTTAAAAGCAACACATACAAAGCAGGGGGACGCAAAGGGATGGGACTGCCCCCAGGGCCGTTGAGAGCCAAGCCCGGGTCCGGTACCAAAAGTAAATCCGGGCCCCCGCGAAGTGGCAAGAAGAATGTTCCGCCAAAATGATAAAAGAGATGATTATTGATTTGCCAGAAGAGGCACTTTGTTATATCGAAATCGATTAACAACCAAAAAATGGCCAATAAAACTCTTGACCAGGTCGTGCTTACTGTTTAGCTATCCTAATTGAAATATAGGCCTAACAAGGCTACCATTTAGCTACTGGTGATTCTCAACACAGTAATATATTATCCCTTTAGTAACTAGGCTACTGTTGATCTGCAAAAACATCGAACTATAACCAGAAGCGTCGTGCAACCAAATAATTTGGATGGGCTCGAGTAACAACTTAAACAAATATACTGATCGCAACCTTTGTAAAAGCCGTATTTAGCATTGCAAAACATCACGAAAAAAGAAAAGCTAGAAAAGGATACCAAAATTTGTCGCGATACCCCAAATTTTTGGATAAGAAATCAAAATTTATTTTGATGCCCCCGCCAGCTTCTTAATTACAGAGATTGTGCGCAATTAGTGGGACCCCCACGATTCAGCAAGGGGGGCATAGCTTGGGTCTTGGGGGCGAAGCCCCCAGCTGATAAAGGATAAGGGAGTCTGGGGCATAACCCTCAGCCACCAACACGTTTTTACGGTTTTCACATAAAAACACTCATTTCAGCACACTTTATCGCAAAAGGACCTAGGCTACTGGTCTCTGCAGCGATTGCAGTCACTACTGTAGTGTCAGACAATACAAAAGTATTTTGGTATCCTACACGTCTAAAAGCAGAAGTTTGGCTAAAATTAATCAAAGGAGATTGCAACCTTATTAGTTTTGGCGCATTTGATGGGATGACGTGTAGGTGTTCTATAATCTTCAACAACGTATGCAAAATATTTTCTACATTCTACAGTAACTACAGTACAGACCAAGAAACTAACTTTACTCCTATAAGTGGAAGCGATTGATTGAAGCAAAAATTAATAAACAAAAAACGGAATTTGTGGAACTGTAAAAGAAAAGGGGGGCGGTTAGGATGAAAACGAACTAGCACTGGCTAAATTTTTCATTTTTCTAACTTTTTAAATTGTATAAAAATAACATATCTAAGAAAATTCGGCGCTGACTAGGGGTAAGAGGTAGTTCCTTAGCTGTGAGTGAGTGGTATTACCGGATAGTTGGTGGCGAGGGGTGACTTTGTCTGTCTTCAACCGGTCAAGAGTTGCTGTTTCAAACTTTTTACGCGCGGTATTCTCAAAATTTCGGGCCCCTAAAAAATTCCGGGCCCCCCTCTCAACGGCCCTGGCTGCCTCCCTCCCCCAATCTACAGACTTGCGTTTTTTGAAGACAGCGGCTCTTGAGCATAATTTTTAACTTTTTATGTTTTGTTGAAACAGCTTTGGCTAAACTTTGCCCATCGTTTGCAATATACATGGAAATTGCATTTGTTAGCAACACAACTAGCAACGAAGCGTCTTCCACTGCTTTTTTTTGTCTTCGAACTCGTAAAACGACATGAGGTAGTGACATAACACTTGCACAGCTATCTCATGTGCAACCGCATCTTAAAGTTCATATCAATGTCAGCTCGCTGTAAAGTTCTCGTTGATGAAGTAGACTGTAGCACGAAACGTTTTTGTAATTTACAAAATTGATCCAATATTTGCCCCCTCCCCAAGTCGGCTGCTCTCCCAAGTCGGCTGTTCTGGCGCCGGCTCTGAATAAAAGCATCCAAATTACCTTAAATTGTTTTACAGCAAGTATTAAATGTCTACCGGTCTTTTTTGGCTTGCATGCAGCCCTATATGTTTTTTTTTAATATAAACATCCATACATTTTCCTGTAGAAAGTAGGGGCCCCGCCATCAAATTTCTAATTGGGCCCCGCAGCTTTTAGCACCGGCCCTGCATGGCAGCATTACAAGAGGTTCGTTCCCGAGAGTGACGGGATCACTTCAAACCTCCAGTATAAAACCACAAAGCCAATGTCCGGCCACATGTCCCAGATGACCTTGAGTCAAGTATTAACTGAGATACCGTACATAATATGATACTTCAATATGTTAAATCGTGGACATCATAATTTGTAGTAAAAAACTAATAATCAAAAAAGAAAATGATTTTAATACAACATAAAAAATAATATCATAAGTCCATTCCAGAATCCATACACTGTGACATGCGCCAACAATTATACTATAGTTGTCTTGAAGATTGATAATTACTAATGAAATATTTTTTTAATTTATACTTAAAATTACTAAATGAAAGAAGTTTGAACTCTGCTTAAATAACAGAATTAATTTAAGCAGGCAAGGAAAGTCCCTTCTCAGCCTAAACCACTACCTAAGCCTTAAACTATCACACCTCACAAACCATCAACCTTAAACTAAACCTTAGTCTAACTAGAAAGGGAAGAAAGCAACTTAACCTGATACTCAAAACTGCTAACTAAGCTAATTCTTAACTTCTCAGTCAAATCACCATAGAAACAAAACAGTAAAAAGCCTAAGCACTCAGCAGGCACGAAGACAAACGTACTCAACCAAAACGAAAAAAATAAAGAAAAGAAAAAGGGGAAATCGATAATCATTGTGTATACAGCATACGCATGACTGTTGATAGGCTTGCGTCCATTTGCACGCCCGATTTTAAGAAAATTAACCAACTAGTATCTTGCCGTTAACCGCAAAATAAACACTTCCAATAGTTTTTATTTTGTTCTAGCTTCAATTCTTAAACCAGTTCTACACTTTTCTGCTTTGCTCATGAACCTTTAGCCCAGAGGTGGGAAACCGGCAAAGCTTAGCGGGCCACATTGATCGCATAATATTTTCAACGGGGCATATTTATTTTTAAGTTGTAAATTTTGCCTTAAAAATACACAATTTTACGTCACAAATTTACTAATCATTCAAGGTGAGTTATCTTTTATCGTAAAATCAGAGACTTTTGCGCGGTTTTTACGTCACAAATATAGCATGTAATCGAATATGAAGCAGTTTTCAGTTAATGTTCTCTATTCTAGCGGTGTGTCATACACCTAACAAAGTTCTGACGCGAGCCATATTCAAAACTTAAGCGGGCCGCAGGTTCCCCACTCCTGCTTTAGCCCATAAGCACAACGTCTACTGCTTAGCAAGATTTCAATTTCATCCTCTCACTTTCTAAGCCAAGCAGAATTAGCCCAACAGACTAGCAAAACCAGTGGCAATTGCCACACTTCAACAAACCCCATGCTTCAACCAGGCAATGAAGCTACGTGACGTCACAGGGTGTTCAATCTTCAAACTGAATGTCTTAAATGACGTACAGTAGACCTGTGCATTAGGATGCTGCTGATCGCTTGTTTCTTTTTTCAGTTTTTTTAATTGTTTATTATAATCTAGGCCTTCACTCGGGTTGAATGAGCCCCATAGATATGAAATACTACAACTAGATTGCGCGTTCAACGTTAAATGGCTATCTTAAAAGTGTAACAATTTGAAGCTCCGATCCGCCATCTTGGAATTACCCGCTTGCACAAACGCCGCCTACCTTTCGCAACGTAAAAACGATTGAAAGTGTTACAAAAAATGTCATAACTTTAGTTATGCTTGTTGGATTTAAAAAATTTCAAGTGGATCTTGAAGGTCTTGATTTTAGCTATCGTTAAAAACAAATTTCAAGAAAATTGGTAATGTTTTAGGCACTTTACATGGTAAGTAAATTGGACATAGGCAATAGTTTTTGAAGAGGTTTTTAAGCTAATAGCATTTCTTGCTATTTTAAAGCGTAAATGTAGTGTCGATTTGTAAAAAGTTGCCATTTGATTCAAATAAAATTCGCTCAATCACAAACATTTAAACTTCAATATGAAATTAGTTGAGCTATTGGTCATGGTTTTCCAGGCCTTAAAATTTTTTCACTGAAAAATGATTGCGTAAGTTGTTTTAAACTTCGTGAAAAAAGTGGGTTTCACTGCGTTCGTAGAAGTAGATTTTTACTATCATGGTAGATTAGTAGTAAGGTTGTTAACATCTGTCATGCTTCACCCATGGACGATGTGTTAAACGAATAATAATGGTTGTAAAAATTTATTCTATATAGTGAAACCTGCTTTTGCATGAGGTCTAAAACGATTTACACACTCACTTTCTTGCGAAAAAATTTTAAGGGCTAGAAAAACCACGACCAATAGCTAGGCTAATTTCAAATTAAAGTGTAAATTTTTTTGTTTGAACCTATTCTTTGCAGACGCGCGGTACAGACGTGTTTTTTTTTTTCCAACAACTTGGTGAGCTAACTACTGCTGTTAAAATGCCAGAAACATCGAACAAAGCCAAAGGTAGCAAATCTAACTCTTCGGAAAAGATTGCACAGCTTACGCAAAGGCAGCTAGAAGACTTAATCGAAACCGTGGTATCGAAAGCTACAAAGCCACTTGAAGAAAAAATTGATAAACTTGAACTTGAATTAGATCAGCTGCTTGAAAGCCAAGATTTTATACCTAAAAAACATGATGATCTAACCGAAGATTCAGACAGTTTATAGCGTACCAATAAATTGCAGAAACAAGACCTGCAACAATCGGCTAAAACTACTAAAACGCTCCAAAAATTTAAAAGTGAAAATCAGCTCAAAATTGATGAGATAGAGCAGTATGACAGGCGGCAAAACCTAGAATTACAAGGAGTGCCATTTACAAAGAACGAAGATGTGACACAGACAGTGGTGTAAAGTAACGAAATACTTTTACTTGAGTAGATTACTTGAGTACTTTTTTTCGGTAACGAGTACTTTTTTTAGTAGTATTTTTCGGCTACTTTTACGTTTACTTAAGTACTTCTAGTATAAAGTAACACTACTTGGGTAGTTTTTATTTTAGAAAAGTACAAAGTAGTCCTTGAGTTACTAGTCTCACTTGAAATCCCTCGTTGCACCTAAAATCTTGCGTTGCAAAGTTGCATCGCATGCAATGTCACTGTAGTCTGTAATTACTGCAAGATCGCAAATAACAGAAAATGCTTAATGTGTTCGCAATAATATATTCATTCCATAAACCTCTGGGCCTAGCAGTAAAACTACTGACTATCGTATTTCTCTTTAAATCTTAATTATGGAAAAAAGTAAATTGCAAAGCTAAAATTGAAGTGTTAACAGAAATAAGCAGGTTTCTGCTTCTGCGTTAATGCTTATTATTCATATATTTATCCGTCTTTGTGATAGAGGCGCTATAACGAACTCGCTAAGGAGTTTCGAGCTACCTGTCTGTCACTCCGAGATGGGGAAATCGTTAAACGTGGTTCTGAACGGCACAACAAATCAACTTGCCGGCTTGTTCTTCACGCTATCGCCTTTGATGCTAAGCATCATGCAGGGAAGCTATAAATACCAACTTTTAAGTCATTGGTTTAACCGTACTCTGAATTGAACCCCGAGTCTACCGTTCAAGAAACAGACGCTGTATCCACTCGACCATCTGAGCGGTAATAATTTCTTTACCATTTTTCCACCTTCACAGCAAGTTATTATCGGAAAGTGTGCAGTTGACGCTTAAACGATTCAGAACGCTTTACTTTTACTTGAGTAGTTTTTAAATGACTACTGTTTTACTTTTACTAAAGTGCTTTTTTTAGTCAGTAGGCCTACTTTCTACTTCGAGTAGTTTTGCAGTCAGTAACAATACTTTTACTTAAATACAGTTTCAAAATACTTTTTACACCATTGGACACAGATCACTCTTGACCTAATAAATAAACTGAAAGTCGATATAGACGAGGAAGATATTTCCATCGTCCATCGACTTCCGGACAAACAAAGATTTGGAAGAACAAGATCCGACAAGCTAGCCAACCATCCGACCATCATTGTGCAATTAGTTAGTCACCAAAAGCGCAACGAGATTTATGCTAAACGTTTCAACGCAAAATCTATTGAAAAATTTTCTGTCGAAGGGATGACACATTTGTTTGTAAACGAAAATTTAACTCAAAGGCGTAGACGTCTATTTTGGCTAAGCAAGCAGAAAGCGAAGGAACTTGCCTGCAACTATTTTTGGACTCACAACGGGCAAATTTTCGTTCGTAAAAATGAAGAAAGTGAGATTTTTATTAGAACTGAAAGAGACTTGGATAAATTGTAGTAAGATTCTATATGATGTTATAATTTTCTTGTTTAATGTTGCTCAGTTTAAATGGATCATGACGACCAACACTTAAATAGTATCACTTTTTGTGAATATAAAACATTGGCCGACTTTACCACCGAGATGGCTTCTGGCCCGACAAAATGCTCTGATCTTTTTGTTCACTTGCATATTGTTAGCCTTGATAAACATTTTGGTGATTTAAAGCTATTCCTGAACCGTTTTGCCAAAAAAGTTGAAGTGCTGTGCATCAGTGAAACCAGATTAACTGACAGCAAAGTAAAATTTTGAGAGTTGTCCGGCTATAACATATACTACTGCAACTGTAACACTAGCGCAGGTGGATCCGCTATTTATGTGACTGACAATATTAAATGACAACCTTTATCCCAAACGAAAATTAAAATAAATGGTTGTGAGGATATCTGGGCTGAATTAACACTTGAAAATAATGACACTTTAATAGTGGGCTCCGTTTATAGGCACCCCATTAGCACTATTAGTGATTTAAGAACATTCGAAGATGCTTTTGTAAGCATTATTAAGTCGTTCAAAACTAACCAAAAGTATTTAGTGTTGGGCGACTTAAATATTCACTATGATAAAATGGATACATCTAAACACATTGCTGATTATATTAATCACATTAATTGTATTGGCTGCTTGCAACTTATTAACAAACCGACAAGAATATGTGCAACGTATAGTTCCATTATCGATCACGTTTAGATTAACGCCACATTTGCTATTCTGCAAGAGGATGTTTCTGATCATCTGCCTCTCTGCTTAAAATACTGTTGTGTTCCAACCATCAAAACATCGCAACGACCGTATATTCGACGTATCACACAAGAAAGTATTGAACCCTTTTTAAGTGATTTGAATGGTTCTTTACTTTCACCCGATATGTTAGACAGCAACGATCTTGAAAAGCTTCTTAATTTAATTAGTGGTCTTACCAAGCAGCATTTTCCAAAAAAAAACCGAAGTCGAAGGCAATATAAAATGGCCAAGAACCAGGGGCGGATTAACAGTACGTGGGGCCCTGAGCTAATTAAATAATGGGGCCCTCTTTCCGAAGTTCAGCGAAAGCTTATACGATATGAAGTGAAAAGAAGAATACACCGAAAGAACAGCCTCCAAAAACAAAACAATACCAAAATTGATCAGTAGGCTAGCGTAAAAAGACCAGTAGGCCTATGGACTTCTTGCGCTTTGCTCAGCACGCTCAATTACTGCCTTTGAGTCCTACTGAGTAAGATCAACTATATTATTCTTTGTTAAAAGCAATCAGTGCATTTCCATTACATCGATTTACCCAATCGGTTTAATGGGTTTATATTTTCCTTTGTTTAATTTTACAATCGTTTTTATGCCTACGGTACTTATATAATTCACGAACGAAAAAAATTGAATCATTTTAAAATCGTTCTTGTCACGTCAGCAGCGTGACCGAACGGTCTGGAGAGCCGTTTTTATGGCGACCATAATGAATCGAAAGGTCGCGGTTCAACTCCTACCCTCGACATGTTGTTGTGCCCTTGGATGAGGTACTTCACGATATTTGCCGCTGCGCGGTGGCTTGAACAAGCAGCAAATTCAGCAAAAGAAGAAGAACCTCAGAAAAGTTAACTCCCAAGCGAGTGAGGATATCTAATCTGGCATATAGCGATACAACTCGCTTTCTCGTGAATGGAGGATAAAAATGGAAAATCAATTCAAAAAAAGTTTTTATTTCTAGTAGTCTTTTATAATAAACAAAGATTCCGTAAATCGACTCAATGGAAATGCAGAAGCCTAGATGGCTTTTTCTTTTATTCAAAACTAGGAATTCTTAACCTTTTTGTATTCTTTACCCTTGCCGATTGAAAAAAGTGTAATTTACCCCCAGTGCAACACTTTTACCTTTTTAATACTGACGATTGAAGTTTGTTTTAGTTTATACTTCAGAATAATTACCCCCTCGGTAAGCAAAATTTACCCCGGTTAAGAACCCTTGCTCAAAACAATCAAGAAATAAAGAGACTGATCAACTAATAACAGTCAGTAATCATATTATTAATGTATAGGCAGAGCTGGGCACCAGCGTCGCTACCCGTTATGCTAGTAATTCGCTAGCGTCAGTGCCGCTGTTTTTTCCTATCACTTGCGTGAAACTAGCGCCGCCGCTGTTTTTATCCTGTTTTGAAATATAGCTATGTCTTATTTATAAAAACCAAACTATACTATGCTACTGCTCTCTGCAATAGATTTTATTCTTTCACATTAAAGCTGAAACTACCACTTATCCTAGAGCAGGGGTGGGCAAGTTTTTCACACGAAGGGCCAGATTTGGAAAAACTGTTGAAGCCGCGGGCCGCACGCTGATTGGAAAACAAGGTGAAGACTTTTTTTAGAGATTACGGTGCACGTACGAATGTGATCTCCAAAATGAAAGAATTTCACCTGGTTTTTTATTCCAATTTTGCACGGTTGAGGCTTGTTTTGTTGAAAATCACAGCCATCCATGACCTCTTAAAGAAAAAAAACGGTCTTCTGCTCAATTCACGGTGGGAGTTTAAGTTTGTGTAAGTGCCGACGGGCCAGAATAAAAGGACCGGCGGGCCGTAGTTTGTCTATGTCTGTTCTAGAGTGTAAAGTGATGAAGCCTAGATATTGTAGCTAGCCTACCGTTGTACGATGGTGCAATACTGCAATCATTTTTAACGCTAAATTCTTCAGTGACATTAAACATTTTCTGCTAGTATAACCTCGACTGTAGTCTGGAACTCTTGCTGGCAAGTGGTAATTAAGTGTCATCGTTTGTTCATTACTACCTGAATTAACATTTATCTTATTCTTTATTGTGACGTTTGAATCGGCAAAAAACGGATAACTTTTCTTTGAAAAAATTGCTGTCCGCAACCTACAAAGCAATAATGTTAGCTGATAACAACTGTGATTCTTACTTTGAGAAGATTTTTGCTTATAAATATTAATATTGAATTAACTAACAACATATCACATTTACCCCCAAGGCCCCAACCTCTCAGCACCAAAAGTTTAGAAACTTTGGTAGTTTCTGCAAGTAGGCTAAAGACCTTTTTTAAAACTCGAAAATATTTTTTGTCAAAAAAAAACTTTTAGAAAAATGTCAATTTGTGAGGCCCCTAAATGTTGTGGGGCCCCGGGCGTCAGCTGGCTCCGCCCCCCCTTAATCCGTCACTGCCTAGAACCCTTGGATCTGCCCAGACATCCTTGCATTGATAAAATGCAAAAATAAGCTATACGCTAAATATTTAAAAAATAGGGATCCTAGCATCTTCAATCAATACAAAAAGTATAGAAATAAAATAACGCATATTGAAAGAAAAACAAAGCAGGAATACTTCGCAAACTTATTCCGCAATTGCTAGTAATTCCTCAGACACCTGGAATTACATAAACTTACTTCTTAGGAAAAGGAAACGAAAACCTACATTGCCACTGACTATAAAAGTATACGGTCAAACATTTACTTCTCCCGAAACAATTTGCGACAAAATGAATCAGCACTTCGCTACAATTGGTGAAAAACTTGCTGCTAAATCAATCAACCATGACCAAAGCAAAAATCATTTGAATTTTCTTGGTAAGGAAATCTGTCCTCTATTGTTCTACAGCCGACCGATGCATACGAAATTGTTGGAATTATCTCCAGCTTAAATGCAAATCCCCTGGTTACTTGGACATACCGATTCGCATAATTAAAGAAGCAAAATTTTTAATAGCTGAATACCTTGCGGATTCTTTTAACGAAAGCTTAGTATCTAAAATCTACCCCGATGTTCTGAAAATCGCCCAAGTGGTTCCTTTACATAAAGGCGGATCCACGCTCGAACTAGGGAACTATAGGTCAATATCCATTTTGTCCCCAATTAATAAAATATTTGAAACTATTCTGCATAAACATCTTTCCAAATTTTGGGAAAAATATAATCTATTTGTAAATTGTCAATTTGGCTTTACAAAAAAACACTAACAAATAATGCTATTACATACATAAATGAAATTATACTGAACGAACTTGACAACACTAAAACAGTTTGTGGAATTTTTTTAGATCTTGCCAAAGCCTTCGACTGTGTTAACCACCAGATATTATAGGATAAACTTGAACACCATGGTATCAGAGGTAATGCTCACAATCTGCTTACTTCGTACTTGTCTAATCGCTTTCAATATTCAGTTAACAGGTAGGTGCGGGTTTCGTCTGGCCTGCTGCCTATCTCGGTCGGAGTTCCGCAGGGTAGCGTGCTTGGGCCTTTTCTCTGCCTGGTTTATATAAATGACTTGCTTAATTCGTGTGAATCAAAAACCGTATTATATGCAGATGACTCTGTATTGCTTTGTAGTGATGTGAATACTGGAAAACTTAAATGTAATTGTGAAAATTCGTTTCTTCAACTTGAAAACTGGATTAATTCGAACAGACTTACGCTAAATTATTCATAAACAAATGGTACGTTGTTCTCCAATGTGAAAAATAAATCTAATAATGATTTTTGTATTGATACCTTAAACGGTACGTTACCAAAGAAAAATGCTATCAAGTACTTGGGAGTCATGGTAGATCACAAGCTGACCTGGGAGGAACACACGAGATATGCTGTTCAAAAACTAACCAAAGCAAGAGGAATCCTTGCTAAATTAAGACACCATGCCCCTCAATCTATGTTAATAAATGTGTATTATAGTATTGTCTATCCGCATTTTTACTATGGTGTCACATCATGGGGCAATATCGCAGCTAAGTATACTGACCGTATTCAAATTGAACATATTCCATTGTCAAAATTATCACTAAATTGCCTTCCATCAATACAAAAATCTCTCCGTTATACGACGAATTGAACTTGCTGAGATTAGATGACATTTATAAATTAGAAGTCTTGAAATTTATGTTCAGTTTTAAAACGAAAATTCTCCCAAATTGTTTTAAGGATTATTTTACTATACCCTTGGAAATATACGAGAATCGTACAAGATTTGCTTGTGATGATACTGGACAGTAAATTTCCATTGTACCAAATCTACCACACAAAGATCAATAAAATTCACTAGTTATAAACTATGGAATGATTTGCCCTCAGAGTTTACATCCATTCGAGAATTAAGCGTAAAATCTATTAGTAAAAAAATCAAAACTTTGAAGATGAAGTAAATTTTCCTATGTAGCATTAAATACAACCGTTTTTTTTTTTTTTTTACTGCTGCCAGATGTAAGCTTAATTATACGCTGCTTAACTATATATTTACGTGTCTTTGCCTGTATGTTTTATGTCTTGCAACGTATTAATTATGTCATCAGAATGTGAGAGGCTGCAGACTCGACGACCGCACCAATTCTTTGGGGTTGGAATCATGGTCTTTTTGCAGCCTCTCACAGGAAAAACCTCAGTTGTGCACTTATTTAATTTTTCTCGTCAGTGCAGTTTTTTCTCTTTTATATTTCAGTGTTTTTCCAAATAAATGAAATGAAAAAATATATATATATATTCAGTTTATTTATTTAAAAACACAAAGTAAAAAAGTAAAAACCTCTACAGACTGTTTTACCTCAGCGGATCATCAGGGATCATAAATATATATGCTCTGACCTTGGTCATTGAGCCCTTTTGTTACTGGAAGCAACCATTTCCCGTAATTGTATATATTCAATTTAAATCAAGTAGCCTAACTCTTTGCAAATCTGCGCTATATTCATGCTTTAAAACAGGGGTCTTCAACCTTTTTTGCACAATCGCCCTTGTTAGGAAAATGTGGGACCAAATTGCCCAGCTGGGAGCGTTCATGCAATTTTTTCACTAAATTCAGGTCAAGAGCAAAAAAAGATCTTTACGTCCTCATAGCTTCTTTCAGAAGATCATTAGATATGTTGTTGACAGTGGCGTAGCAAGAAATTTTAAGAGGGGGGGTATAATTTCCACATTTTTTTAGGCGTATTTTTTCGGCAGAACAAATTTGAAGCTGGTTGAGAAATAATTAAGAAAAGCTATAGGAAGGTCTGGAAGCATGCTCTCAAAACAATTTTGCAAATTTACATGCTGCAATGGCTATTTTAGTGCTTTTCGAATAATTTTCAGACAAATTTTGTTTAAGTTTTTTACCCTAATTCAGAATGCTTCGAGAAATATGACGCATTTTGTTCGCACATTTTCGATTATGCGTGCTTAAGGCGGAAGGCTTATTGATATCGAAGAGGTTCAAAATTATGGAAAAATTGTATGTATACATCAAAAACATTTTTGAAAGTGGCTGGTAAAAGGATGCATACTCCTCATCCTACCCCCTAGCCATAAACTACAGAAACCATCAAAAGAGTCTGGCATATATCAGTCATTTGGCACCATTAATTTCGTTCTTTTTTACTAAAAGGCGGAGTCAAAAAGGAGAGGGGGGCTTGGCACAATAGCCCCCTCCCCCAAATACGCTACTGCAAACCGATTAGGATGTGCATTGTGTCGTACTTTTTTTCTGATGTACGATTAACGGACGAATTATATCAGACGAGAATGTGTATTCTTTGATTTCGCCGTTCTTAAACTTTTACACTTGTACAATTGCGCATGGTAACACCGTCACAGCTGCTGCTCGCCTGCTGGAAACAGCGGGTGAGAAGCGATGAAAAGAAAAAGCTCGAAAAGTTACGTTTCTGTGCTTCTGTGCTGCTACCTACTAACAATTTGAAGTCTTCCATCCGCTATGTTGGAATTACCCGCTTTGCGCACAGTTAGTAAGTGCGAATACATTGTAAACCAGTGTAATAGCGCAAGTATACGCGGTATAAGTTTAAATGCCTGCAGTTGGGCTTAATAAATCATTATTTGAGAACAAAATTAAGAAAAAGACAAAAAATCGTTTATATGCTACACATAATTTAGCATTGTTGTCTTTGATTTTGAATGAACTATTTTCGTAGTAGAACGGTTGCAGAGACTAGAGAGTGAGTTGATGTAAGCATATATTAAAACATTTTCAAGATCAAATAGAAATTATAAACCACAATTTTATCGCCACATACTGCGAAAGGCTAAACATTTTCTCAGGTTGCAAACTAATTATGATTGACAGATCATTACGACATTGTGAAGAATGAAAACTCAACTGAAAAACTTGGAAACAAGGGCAACTCCTAAGCCAGTCTGAATTCGTCCTATGCACAGCGCCTCCGTCGCTTTTTCGTGACAGGAGGATAAGAAATGAAGCGATGAAATTCAGTATTAGTAGGTAGTAGCACAGAAACGTAACTTTTCGAGCTTTTTCTTTTTATCGCCTCTCACCGGCAGTTTCCAGCAGGCGAGCAGCAGCTGTGAAGTGTTACAATGTGTAAATGTACAGAAAGTGTAGAAGTTTTAAGAACGGCGAAATCAAAGAATACACATTCTCGTTTGATATAATTCGTCCGTTAATCGTACTTCAGAAAAAAAGTACGACACAATGCACATCTTAATCGGTTTGCAGTAGCGTATTTGGGGGAGGGGGCTATTGTGCCATACGCCCCCCCCCCCCCTTTTTAACTCTGCCTTTTAGTAAAAAAGAACAAAATTAATAGTGCCAAATGACTGAAATATGCTAACTCTTTTGATGGTTTCTGTAGTTTATGGCTAGGGGGTAGGATGAGGGGTATGCAATATGCATCCTTCCACCAGCCACTTTCAAAAATGTTTTTGATGTATACAATTTTTCCATAATTTTGAACCTCTTCGATAGCAATAAGCCTTCCGCCTGAAGCAGTAAAAATCTAGTTCTATACTGTAAAACCTACTTTTGCATGAGGTTTAAAACAACTTACGCAATCATTTTTCAGTGAAAAAATTTTAAGGCCTGGAAAACCATGACCAATAGCTCAACTAATTTCATATTGAAGTTTAAATGTTTGTGATTGAGCGAATTTTATTTGAATCAAATGGCAACTTTTTACAAATCGACACTACATTTACGCTTTAAAATAGCAAGAAATGCTATTAGCTTAAAAACCTCTTCAAAAACTATTGCCTATGTCCAATTTACTTACCATGTAAAGTGCCTAAAACATTACCAATTTTCTTGAAATTTGTTTTTAACGATAGCTAAAATCAAGACCTTCAAGATCCACTTGAAATTTTTTAAATCCAACAAGCATAACTAAAGTTATGACATTTTTTGTAACACTTTCAATCGTTTTTACGTTGCGAAAGGTAGGCGGCGTTTGTGCAAGCGGGTAATTCCAAGATGGCGGATCGGAGCTTCAAATTGTTACACTTTTTCTCGCGCCATATGCAATCTAGTTGTAGTATCACATATCTATGGTCAGCCCCCCAAAAATCAATTTTTATGGTAATCGCAAAAAATTGCAACTATTAAATTATTTTAAAGGGAAAGTAGTAAAATTTACTTTCTGAACAAAAAAGTTTATTACAAAAATTACAAAAAATAAAAAAGACTGTAAAAATTAGAAAAAATTATTTCTTTGGAAATGTCAAGGTGTTCACTCAACACCTTGAACACCCTGAGAGTACGCCACTGATTAGTAGTGAGTATTAGTGGGAGGATGTTGTTTATTATCACGGTAATGTTAGCATTGTTTATGTTTAGGGTTGTCTATCTGCGGCCGTAGCCAATCACCGCAGAAATTGCTATTGCATTCTATTTGAGTAAGCTGATTTAATGTATATTAATGTTTGTAAATAATAATTTAAATTGAACTCTGGATTGGAAGTTTGCTACTGATACAAAGCTAATCTCTGTTAAGTCGCAGGAGGCAGCCTTTAGTTACCCGTAGTAGGCACTGGATCCTACATTGGTTCCATGTGGTATCTTTCGGTTTCATAGATCTCAAAGCGGTCTTATGAATAGGTCCTGGTTTTTAGTTCTACCGCAGTTTGTATCCTGCCGTTATTAATGCAATGCAACCACATAGAGTTTGACTGCACCAACTCAGTGTGAGCCACCGTCACTAGATGGCGATGAAAGCAAGACCCTTATGGCGTTTTTGAATTTAGTTTCCAGACTAACCATGCTAGGATCAAACTACCCATTACGTGCTTTCGGTTCCCATATCCGGTTCCCCTGTTTGGATTTTTTAAAGTAGATTTAGCTTCTCGTTTTTCGCATTTTAGGTTCCTCTAGTGCGAAAGACGGGAAGCTAAATACGCAAAAAATCATTTTCAACAAAATCGCTAACAGCGACTTCAGTATGGTACTCTGTCAAAAAAATCAAAACCTAGCAGAGTGTAGAATTCATGCCCCACCAGTGGCAGTTCAGCGTACTATCACCTACACCAAGTCACTGTTGGTATTCTACGATAAAATTTTTGTGCTTAAAGTTCCTTACGCATCACGTGACTCTCAAAAATGCTGCAGCGGTTTTGTTGAAATTGATTTTTTGCCGATTTGGCTTCTCGTACGGCAGAGGTAGCCAACAAGTCGATCGCGATCGACTGTCGATCGTGAGCTATCACGTGGTTGATCCCGATCGAGCTAACAAGCGATAGATCGCAGAAATATTATTTGTGACGTGTTAGAATATGACGTATAATAGATATAATTTGTGAGGAGTTATAAGTAAATGCAGAATGTTTGCTGATTAGTCCTAACGGTCAGCAACAAAATGTTAAATCGTTGCTTCACTTACGATGCATTGGTCGTGCAGCAGAGCCGGCGCCAGGGCAGTCGATTTAGGGGGGCCAAAATTTGAAATTAAGCACGAAAGCCGCCGTCTTAAAAAGAGAAAGCTTTTTATATGGAGGGGGGCAAGCATGTCGATTGAGAGGGCCAGGTTCCACTGGCCCCCACCTTGGCGCCGGCCCTGTCGTACAGTGAACCTTCGTTTATCGCGGGGGATACGTTCCAAAAACAATCCGCGAGAAGTGAAATTCGCGAATTAATCAGCTTTATTTTTTTTCTGTTGTTTAACAATGCAATACTAAACTGTACTGCAGAATGAAACAAAAAATAAACCCGAAACGTCTTAAGAAATAGAAATATTAACGTTTTCTTATGAATAACTATAATCAGTGGCGTAGTCACGGGGGGATCCTCAAATGACGTCATACATACTTCTTTGTTTGATATTCATTTTGAAGTGCTAGATACAATTGTCATTGATAACCTGGTTTTGTAATTGTCATAATAACAAGAATTACGTAGCGTTGTTTTTTGAAACTTGTTCTTTGCCATTATGTTTATGAAGCAATGACACACATTAGCAAGGCAATGCCGCTCCTGTAACGTACACGCAGCTGCCCTCAGACCTTTCGTAGAAAAAAGGCTAATCGATTTCAAGCAAAAATGATGTACGTGCTGTAGCTCAAAAAAGAACTAAATCACTAACATTTGAACATCGTTTTACCAGTTCCACTAGAAAGCATTCCAGTGACTTTCTTACAACAATCGTACTTTGTAACTGCCTTCGGTATTTTTAGAGCGATTTTGCCTTTTGCTTTCTGTGGTGTTGTTGCTTTTTTCGTTTTGTGTTAGACTGAAAAGACAAATAGGCCCAAGAAGGAAAAGGTGTCCGCGACTAGGCGAGCGTTTAGGCTCTTTCGCGGTAACCCTAAGTACCATATTTCAATGTGCGTTAAGTTTTTTCACTTCCTGCCGTTGTAAATGGTTATGAATAAACGTATCTATCTATCCTATCTAGTTTAAAACTTAGAGGGGGATGTGGGGTATGCTGCGTATGCATCCCCCCACCAGCCATTTTCAACAATGTTTTGGATGAATAAAATTTTTCCAAGATTTTGAACCTCTTCACAACAATATGCCGTAGTCGCCTTAAGCACGCATAATCGAAACTGTGCCAACAAAATGCATCATTGGTGAAGCACTCAAAGTTAGAGGCCAAAAATGTGACCAACTTTCCCCAAAATTTGTTTAAAAAGCACTAAAATGGCCATTACAGTATGCAAAGTTTCAAAATTTTTCCGGAGGAGCATGCCCCCGCACCTCCCTAAAGTCGTTTTTGTTTCTTAAGTTGCTTAAAATTAAATCTGCCGAAAAAACTGCGCTTGAATAAGTGACGAAAATTGGTGCCCTCTCCCTGATAAAACTTCTGCATACGCCCCTGACATGAACACATTTTCAAAAGGTTTATTTACGCCCGTTTGCGGGTCTAAACGTCTTAACTTGGGTCTAAACGTCTTAACTTGTGTTTAGTTAACATTCAATCTCATTCAAAATTACACCCCCACCAAAACTTTCTGGATCCGCTCCTATATACAACGTTTGGTCAAATGTGACATCATTCTCAAAACCTCTCCCATTGCAAAATCCTGGCTACACTAGTGACTATAATAGTTTAAATAACGGTGTTGTAAAATAATTAATGAATATTTACTCGCTAATCAAGATTCACTGTAAAAAAAAGCACTGTAAAAAATTCCGCCAAGTAGCGAAGCCGAGACAGGTGAAGCGCGATACAGCGAGGGATCACTGTAAATCATTTCTGTTGACAGCACTAATATGCATTAAAGATATGAGGTAGTACCGAAAAAGTCATGAGAAAGTTTTGGCTTTTTTGCAACGCATTATTGACCGGTCGATCGCGAGCTTGTAAGAAATGTTGTAGTCGATCTCGAGCGATTTGAAGTTGGCCACCCTTGTCGTATGGGAATGGTTCGGTAGCCCAATCCAATGGGTAGCCGGAAAACGGTTCCCGAAGTTTGAAAATCAAAGTAGGGAGCCGAATTCCGGTGAAATAGATACTTACTAAAAAAAATTGAAGGGAATGTTTTAGACAAGGTTCCCACGCCTGCGGTTTTGCCCCCAGATCTTGGGCTTTTGATGCTTGTCTTGGGTTCTGGGTTTTTCAGACAAAGAGCTGGGGTTTTCAGGGTAAAACTAGACTAGATAGGGTAGAATCGGGTAATTCCGGCCACTTTCTAGCATTAATTAATTTTATATCTCAGTCTACCATTGCCTTCTATTCACATTGAACGTTATAGTGCAATCTAATGCCTACGATTCCTCGTCGCTTGTTTTCGGAACTGGCGTAGACCAGTTCTCCGGATTTATGACGTAATAAAGAGGCAGTAATTTTCCGCCATGCGGGAAAGTCTTTTCTCCGCCGTTAATAATAAAGCAGGCAGTAAATCAAAAGCTTGGTCAATTTTACGTGCAAGTTCAAGTTGTCAGTAGTAATAGTTATAGTAGGTAAGTTTCTCAATCTATACACTTTACATAAGTCTAGAGGGGTACTACTAAAACCTGCAGGAGCACAAGGATCACAAGCACCATCCCTCGCAATAGCGGAAGAATCGCTAGGGGCGTTAGTGAGTTATTAAAGGGGATAGGGCCTAACCCTAATTTTACTAATAATTTACTAGCGCCCCTAAGGGTATTTGTGCTGTTGCGAAGGTTAGTCCTTGCGATTCTTGTGCGCCCAGTGGTGCCAATTTAGCGGAAAATTTTTGTTTTCGACGGACAGCGGATTTTTTGGCGGATTTCTAAGCAAGTTTTGGTGGATTTTTTTCAAAATCGCGGATTTTTGAAAAAAAACTTTGCGATGAAATATTAACCAAGGTCCGTGAGTCCGTGCTACGGACTTTGATATAAATGTGTTACTGCTTGCTAGTGGCCAACTAAGAGCTGTGGCATTGGAAGTTGAGACTGCCAGTTGCCTACAGTGTTGCCAACTTGGCGGAAAATCCGCTACATTTGGCGGATTTTGCTTCTGTTTAGCGAAAAATTTTTACATTTGGCGGAGGGCGGATTTTTTAGCGGATTTCTGCGAAAGTGTTGGTAGGCCTTTTTAAACCCGTGAGAATTGTATCGGCGTTTACCGACTTCAGAGTTGATGCATTCTTGAGAATTGTTGTGTTTATGGGTATAGTGGCTGTTCTTTCATTGTTTTTGGTTTCTACAAGTATGTTGGTTCAATCATGATTCAATGTTGCCTATTAGTTTATGCTATTCACGTTTAAAAGTTCTTGCAATTTTTCTATCTGTACAGCAAGAGTGAAAAAATTCTTGCTGGTATGCTCTGCGTCGTGACTGTTTTAAAATATTTGGTGACCAACAAAATAAATTCAGCACTATTAGTAAATTTGAATGTTAGCGGATTTTTTAGCGGATTTCAACAATAGTTTAGCGGATTTTAAAGTCTCATTTAGCGGATTTTTGTCATAATAAGTTGGCAACACTATGTGTGCCTTGAGCTCCTGGATAATGTTTGAACGTATAATCCGTACCCACTTCTGTGTCTATTGACGCACAACGTTGCTTGCGTTGTTCACGTCGATGGCTGAGCGTTAGCAACGTCGAGCAGACGTTGTAGCGGGAAAATATTTCCGTGACAATAGGGAGTGTATAATAGGTAGGATTATGATAAAACAATACTAATGGTAAGTAAAGGTTAAAACTACTTTAAATAGAGTAGAAAGTATGGTGAGTGCTGAAATTAATCAGGTAAAATTTAAAGGTAACCTAGGCCTACCCATAGTTTGATCTGTCGGTGATAAATCGTATATACTTTGAAAAAGTAGCGCATCAGCAAGGATGGAAGTGTAAAATTAACCGGGAAATTTTAAAAAGTTGGCTAGCTATTGTCGGTGCGGTACCAGCCTGATTAAAAAAGTAGCGTTAGCGAAAATGAGGTCTTCATGAAGCAGAAGGATGGAAGTATCGATTATTAGCGACGATAACCCACTTTTAAAGTTGCAATCCATAGATCAGTGATAACAGTTGGACTGCTGTCTCGTACCAGATGCCGTAAATCTCGGCCTTAGTCTGATTTGGCTTTCGAAGTAAAGTAAAGCTTATAGTACGACTGAGTCGGTTTAAAGTCGATTGTTGGTTTCGATTTTTTCGTTTAAGCTACAGCAGCATTCAGGGTCGGCGCTAAGGGGTGGGGTGGGGTGGCTACCCCAATCAGCAACCATTGGCCTTTCTAATCTAATTGTTACTGAGTCGAGTTAAACGTTACATTTGCCACTGAATTGAATTCGTAATCATCCATTCGTTAAATTAACGTGCTTTTGTATTTGATTTAGGCTACAATTATTTGGATAGACTTTTTTTCTTTCTGGGGGCTCGCCCAATAACCTTTTTGGGGACACGCGGCGCGTTGTTTTTCGTTGTTCATATTTTTGTGAGGTTAATAAATTCGACATCTTATAATTCAGAAGAATGTCAGTTCGTTGTAAAGTTCTCGTTGATAAATAAGCTTGCACGTGATAGCTTTTGAAGTGTTTTCATAATTTAAAACATTGATCCAAACTTTGGTCCCCCCTGATAAACTTTCGGCCTCCCTAAGTTGACTGCTCTGACGCCGGCTCTGAGGGCATTTTGTTGTATTTATGTGAAAGCGATCAAAACGCTATAACGCGCTTGCTAATAAATTGCAAGCATAATACCACAACCACACCATGACCGAAAATTCCGCTAAGGACCTGTGAAATCATGAGACTATGTCTGGTATTTTTATCTTCAAAAAAAAATCGAACCTGCATTATGCTCGCCGTAATACGGCGAAGCGTGTGATGCGTGGAGGGGCCCAACTCCGCTGCTTAGTGCCTAGGTAGCCTAACACGGTTCTGAAAAATTATCGCAGCTGTAGCGAGCGGTTCGCGACTGTATTCGATTTGACTGGCCCAGGGAGAGAACCTGTGACCTCCCGCACCAGAAGCGATGTCTATAACCATTACGCCAACTGGCCGTCATATTTTGTTATTGAGTTTATTTCATAAGTCACGGAAATCGTAAAATGTAACTGTAGGTTACAGCTTGTCAATTTGCTCAGCATGTCGCTTATGATTATTTCTTTTAGGGTTAAAATTTAACAGTGAAACGAATTGTTGAACTTTTATCCTCTAAACTTATTTCCTTTTCGCGTTTTGATCAATTCGATGGATCACAATTCACTATCGTAAATCGCCAACTGGGGTCTTTCGTCATTCTTTAACTGTTTCGTTTTATCTCAGGATTCCTCTGAACAAAATCAGGATCCATCAGAGGGATACAATTCTTTGAAAAATTAATTAATAATCCATAAAATGCTCAAGGATTTCGTGGATAGAACTAGCTTTCGTGAATAGCCGAATTTTCATTAATAGAAAAAACCAAGTCTCTAATCAGGGGGTCAAGAATCAGCAGTTGAAATTCTACAACCTCGCAGGTGAAATTCTACATTCTACACTGTGTTTAGACCTAGTTGGTTGGGCGAGGTTGTAGAATTTCAACTGCTGATTTTTTGACCCCCTGATTAGAGACTTGGGTTTTTTCTATTAATGAAAATTCGGCTATTTACGAAAGCTAGTTCTATCCACGAAATCCTTGAGCATTTTATGGATTATTAATTAATTTTTCAAAGAATTGTATCCCTCTGATGGATCCTGATTTTGTTGAGAGGAATCCTTGACAGGATCTACCATAATTCTAATTTCCCTCCTACATTCAGTTTCTTCGCAATTATTTTCTTAGGATTTTTGTTCTTCATACTGACCCTTTAATGCTGAGCGTCAAGCAGGGAAGCTGTGAATACCAATGTTAAAGTCATTGGTTTGACCCGACTCGGAATCAAACTCCATTCACACGAAAATATCTTTTATTCGGTAGTTAAACATCACAACTACTTTCTAACTGTTTGAACCATAGACGTATATGGTTTGATCTAACTTCATTTTCTTACTTATTGCGCCAGGAGCGTCACCACAATTTTGTCTAAGGGGAAGGGGGGCTAACTGAAATCCTGTTTTATTTCAGCAACGTTTTATTCGCAGTGACACACCACCATGAGTTTGGGATACATACCCCAGCGCCCATGAGTTTTTACGATCTTTCACATAAAAAATACTCATTTTGGCACACTTTTTTATCGAAAAAGACTGTAGTGGTATCTAGCAGTGAGAGTGATGGCAGTCACAGTAGACACTAAAAAATACTGTATTAGCCTAGGCTATGTCTAGAAACAGAAACTTGAGTAAAACAAATGGAAGGAGGTTGAACAATTGGCGCATTCGATTGGATGAGGAAGGTGTTTTCCATAATCTATAAAACGGCCAGGGTCAAGGGGGCATAGTACCGTGCCTACACTGCGTTTGCTCATGGTCCTATGCCGGTTGTGTCGAAATGGTTTAAGTAAACCTGGGCTCGCTTATGAGCTACCGGGAGACGAGTGGAAAACCCTCTCAAAGAGAAGAGTTTGTCGCTCTCTTTATTGCAAGCTCATCGCGATTGGTGGTATTTACAGCGACAAAATTTTTACAACATTCAAACGCCCATTTAACAACAAGTACCGGTACTCTTATTCAACTTATAGAAAATCGCACATGAATAACTACAAAGAAAAATATAGATTAGCCTCAACTGATATTTTAAATCTCTAAAATGTACAGTATATACCATCTACAATTCTACCGTAAGCATCTGTAAATGCGGGGCTATCGTAACCAGCGACTAATCTACCTTATAAAATTATTATCAAAGTTCAGATCCACCAATTCTGACCTTTGATATTTCCAGTTCTGACTTTGTCATGGAGCCCTCTCTGCTGAAGAAGCTACTGGTCGCCAGATGTAGCTAATAATTAAATATTTTATTTCACCTAGGTCCATTGCAGCTAGCTATGACAAACTCAAATAAAATTATATCGACAGCCATTAGGCGATCCTGAGATAAAACGAAACAGTTAAAGAATGACGAAAGACCCCAGTTGGCGATTTACGATAGTGAATTGTGATCAGGGAGTCGAACCGTTTAAAATATCGCTCCGGTTCAGGTTCAAGAAATTTTGTTTTTAATGGTTCAGTTCCGGTTCAGGTTCAAGACTTTTCAAAAATTTGGGTTCAGGTTCGGTTCGGGTTTAGTTGCACCAAAATTTAGAGGTTCGGGTTTGGTTCGGGTTCATCGAAACCAAATTTTTAAGGTTCAGGTTCGGTTCAGGTTCACTAAATCCAAATTTTAAAGGTTCAGGTTCGGTTCGGGTTCACCGAAAAAAGCGGTTTTTACCGGTTCGCGGTTCAGGTTCGGGTTCACTTCAAAATCTTTGATTTGGCCAAAAACTAAATTAGGGTTTTGTATCGTTAATATAACGAAATGTAAATTGCATGCCCGAATCAATTAAGGTTAAATAAAGTTGTAAAAATTCATTAAATTTTGGAAAGCCGAAAGAATGTTGCAAAGGTTGGAATAGGTCAGTGCTTTATCGTTCTGATGATGTTGGTCGTCAGTACCAACGAAACGTCAACAAATAAAAATCCTGACTAGATTTAGTTGAGGTTATCGCAAAGTTACCGGAAGAACGAGAAAAAACTCAAGTAAGCAGGAAGAATGTTACGCATCGCAGCACATGTCTAGAGATTTTTAATAATATTTTTTAAGAATCAGCTCAGATTCAAACATTGTTACTAAACGATTTCTGTTCAGGTTTATGTCCACAAAATATTATAGGTTCGGGTTCGGTTTGGGTTCATTTGCATAAAATTTTAAAGGTTCGGGTTCGGTTCAGGTTCACAGATTTGAAATATTAAAAGTTCGGGTTCGGTTCAGGTTCAATGATCTCAGATTTAAACGGTTCAGGTTCGGTTCGGGTTCACTGAAAAAAAGCGGTTTTTACCGGTTCGCGGTTCAGGTTCGGGTTCGGTTCGACTCCCTGATTGTGATCCATCGAATTGATCAAAACGCGAAAAGGAAATAAGTTTAGAGGATAAAAGTTCAACAATTCGTTTCACTGTTAAATTTTAACCCTAAAAGAAATAATCATAAGCGACATGCTGAGCAAATTGACAAGCTGTAACCTACAGTTACATTTTACGATTTCCGTGACTTATGAAATAAACTCAATAACAAAATATGGCGGCCAGTTGGCGTAATGGTTATAGACATCGCTTCTGGTGCGGGAGGTCACAGGTTCTCTCCCTGGGCCAGTCAAATCGAATACAGTCGCGAACCGCTCGCTACAGCTGCGATAATTTTTCAGAACCGTGTTAGGCTACCTAGGCACTAAGCAGCGGAGTTGGGCCCCTCCACGCATCACACGCTTCGCCGTATTACGGCGAGCATAATGCAGGTTCGATTTTTTTTTGAAGATAAAAATACCAGACATAGTCTCATGATTTCACAGGTCCTTAGCGGAATTTTCGGTCATGGTGTGGTTGTGGTATTATGCTTGCAATTTATTAGCAAGCGCGTTATAGCGTTTTGATCGCTTTCACATAAATACAACAAAATGCCCTCAGAGCCGGCGTCAGAGCAGTCAACTTAGGGAGGCCGAAAGTTTATCAGGGGGGACCAAAGTTTGGATCAATGTTTTAAATTATGAAAACACTTCAAAAGCTATCACGTGCAAGCTTATTTATCAACGAGAACTTTACAACGAACTGACATTCTTCTGAATTATAAGATGTCGAATTTATTAACCTCACAAAAATATGAACAACGAAAAACAACGCGCCGCGTGTCCCCAAAAAGGTTATTGGGCGAGCCCCCAGAAAGAAAAAAGTCTATCCAAATAATTGTAGCCTAAATCAAATACAAAAGCACGTTAATTTAACGAATGGATGATTACGAATTCAATTCAGTGGCAAATGTAACGTTTAACTCGACTCAGTAACAATTAGATTAGAAAGGCCAATGGTTGCTGATTGGGGTAGCCACCCCACCCCACCCCTTAGCGCCGACCCTGAATGCTGCTGTAGCTTAAACGAAAAAATCGAAACCAACAATCGACTTTAAACCGACTCAGTCGTACTATAAGCTTTACTTTACTTCGAAAGCCAAATCAGACTAAGGTCGAGATTTACGGCATCTGGTACGAGACAGCAGTCCAACTGTTATCACTGATCTATGGATTGCAACTTTAAAAGTGGGTTATCGTCGCTAATAATCGATACTTCCATCCTTCTGCTTCATGAAGACCTCATTTTCGCTAACGCTACTTTTTTAATCAGGCTGGTACCGCACCGACAATAGCTAGCCAACTTTTTAAAATTTCCCGGTTAATTTTACACTTCCATCCTTGCTGATGCGCTACTTTTTCAAAGTATATACGATTTATCACCGACAGATCAAACTGTGGGTAGGCCTAGGTTACCTTTAAATTTTACCTGATTAATTTCAGCACTCACCATACTTTCTACTCTATTTAAAGTAGTTTTAACCTTTACTTACCATTAGTATTGTTTTATCATAATCCTACCTATTATACACTCCCTATTGTCACGGAAATATTTTCCCGCTACAACGTCTGCTCGACGTTGCTAACGCTCAGCCATCGACGTGAACAACGCAAGCAACGTTGTGCGTCAATAGACACAGAAGTGGGTACGGATTATACGTTCAAACATTATCCTGAGCTCCTACAGGTTTTAGTAATACGGTGTAGAGCTGTAGCCTACTTGGTTTAATTTATTCAAAACCACTTACAACTTAAAAAAAACTTGCTAGCAGCAGTACAAAACTTGATTACCGGTATGACGTAATTTTTGTACAAAACTTGAGATTGAGATGCAATTTGTTGTGTTATATAGGGCACAATAATTGCAGAAGATTGAGATTGTGAATGCGGACAATTATAAGATATCAGTATATTTCGTGTTTTAAAAATATGTTTTCTGCAAAAACAAACTTTCTCCACTTGTTTCTGCAGTATTTATTGCAGCTGCAATTGTGTTTGGCACAAATAGGCTATTGCATTTATTATTTATGAAAGTGGACAGTCACTTTTATGGTATCAGTATATTTCGTGTTTTTAAAGCATTTTCTTTGCCTATTTTCTATATGGGGTTTGATATCCTTATCTGGGGTTTTCAAAAAAATTTCAGCGGGAGCACTGGTTTTAGATCAATTTACATTAGCTGCCGATACCATATTTAGCCCTCATACGGTTATTGGGGTCAAGTCTGACCCCAAGACACTAAAAACCACTAATTACTAACGTTATTTTTACACTTTATGCTATTCGCTTTAAGAATTCTTTAATCAAGCTGTTTTAAGGTTTTTCACTACATAAATGTTCTATGACTTTGTGATTTTACATAATATATGGTATTTCTGCAGCATATATATACTTTTAAGCCAATTGGGGTCAAATCTGACCCCAAGAAAATAAAAATCACTATTAACTTACGTTAGTTGTAAAATTTATGCTAAATCGCATTAAGAATTCCTAAATCAATCTGTTCCAAGGTTTATAATATCAAATAGGCAGTGTCTATTTTGTTGTTAACGGCATAATAGCTTCTAGGTCTATTTTGCTGCAGCTACATAACCCCACGTCACACGAATATTACATCATTCTATTCTACTGTCTTCACAAACTCGATTGTTAACCTCAAGTCATACGAATCAAACCAAAACGATCCAAACCAAAGCCACCAAAGCGAAACAAACCGAAGCCATGACGAGAATCGAACCCAAAACTAGTGCAATGTTTCCCATTATACGTTGCGCTCTATCCACTGAGCTATCAAGAAGTCGTGGCAATCTAGCAGGAAATAGCGCTTAAAAACCCATGATGTCACTTACGGCAAAATAGACCTAAAAACTATTTTGCCGTTAACGACTAAATAGACACTACCTATCAAATAATCTCTGATTGCACCGGTATGTTTTTTTATCATAATATTAGTGGTATATATATATTTCTGCAGCACCTACCTAAAAGTCAATTGGGGTCAAATTTGACTCCATGGAAAATGACTAATGTTTGTCAACCTAAGCTTGATTGCTCTACGTTATCCCAATTATGAGAATGGGCTAGACTACCGCAGTAGCTTTGTGTTTCGTTTTTGTGATTTTGTCCATTTACTGTCATTATTACAGAAAAATCCTTACTGTGAAATTTTGTGTACATTATAAGATTGCCTTATTGACCTGTAAATGCATTCATGGTACTTTCTCAGATTATTTACAGAATCTAATTTCTTATTATCCTGCAAGCTCATATAATCTTAGAGTTAGTAATGATCCACTACTTCTTAAAATAATGTCTGAACTCAGGTACAAAAAGTCTGAATCAGTCTTTTCATGTGCCTCTTCTCATGTATGGAATTCTTTACCGCTTTCTTTACGTGAAATGGAAAGCATGTCCCGCTTTAAAAAGCAGTTAAAATGTCATTATTTCAGTATTGCTTTTGAAGATGTTAATGACATTTTGTACTATAGACCTATTGGGTTCTGCTTTGCTTATTCCTGGTGTTGTCTTCCCACTCTATGTTTGTATGCTTCCATTATTATTGATACTGTATAGGTTGCCACTTTTAATGGGTTTTTATGGTGTTGATGACATTTGGTACCCGGCACTGTACTAGGTTCTGCTTTATGTCTGCTACCGTATATGTTGTGTCTTCTCACTCTTATGTTTGTATGCTTTTATATTGCCATATAGGTTACTTTTATAGGCTGTACTTTTTCATGGAACTTCTCCTGTATATGATATTGTAGTAAGACCCTTAGACAGATAAACTGATTTTTTCTCGTTGAATCTTAAGGGGTATCATATACAAGTTTTTTGTTATTATTATTATTATGCGAATGAAAATGTGATTATCGTGTGAGGGTTAAAGAAAATAATGGGAACTCTTTAGAAGCAGAGCTCCCGTAAAAAAATTAAGAGAGCTGCAGGACATACTGATACTGGACATACAGCTTCTTTTTCCAAATGTGAAGATAGTCTAGTGCAGGCATGTCAAACTCAGTTTTGCTCTGGGGCCGGATCCAGACTTTTTGCTCTCAGGCGGGCCGGATCAGTAAAAAAATGTCAGCTCCAAATATTTAGCTTTATTTTTCAGTTCTATGTTTTATCCTTCAGCCTGCATTTGTAACCTACCCTACGAATTCTAATAACCGATGACAAGAGATCCTTTTCATCTCGTTTTCCTTATTTTTCCTATCAAGTGATCACACTTGTCCTTATGATGAGTCTCATAGTGGCGCCGAATATTAAACTCTTTTAAACACTGCAACTTGCTGATTGCATACCTAGCTCACTGGTTTTGCATTCACTTCTGTGAATAATAATTCTTAGTCCATTTTTTCTTCAAAAATCTGCACTGCGTGTCCACATTTTTTTTTTTTTTTGACAGTGCCATTTTGGGAAGGGTGTGTTGACCGATATCTTGCTCTGTACAGTGGTGCTCAAAAGTTTTAGGACCACCTTCTTATAATTAGATTTTTAGCGATAACTTTGAATATTCTTTCCGAATGTTATGCCACATTGCCTATTATGTTGTGATACTTTTGTCTACATGTAACAAATAATTTTATTACAACCTTTGATAATGAGTTTATCCTTGTATAAGTATAAAAATTCGAATTTTTTGAAAGTACTTAATTCTTCTAGAAAAAATGGGCAAAACTCGTTTCACGTCGCATGCTGTACATGAGCGTTTTTCCACATTTACTGCCCTCCCGCTGCCGGAGAGAGCATTTGATTTGTATTTAATTTTAAAAATCGTAACTTTTGATAGAAATGAGCTAGAGACTCTCTCCTTTTTTTGATATAGGCCTACTCAGAAATTTATGCCGGGCCGGGTTAAATTATTCAACGGGCCGGGTCCGGCCCGCGGGCCGTATGTTTGACATGCCTGGTCTAGTGTTTTGGATTTAATAGAAATTGAAGATGATCTGGAGTACTGGGTAGGCTACATTATTTAAATGACAAGTTATCATTGTAAAACTGAAACAATTCCTTCACTCATTGGCTTTCTTTAAATGACCATATCAGTCAGCACGTACCAGACAGTCACCTTGCCAAGCTCTCGTTCACAGTGAGCAAACCCCAAATCCCATTAGGATGGTGGTATATGGAACAGGATGTTATAGTATGGTCTGCTGTCTGTTCCTCTGCACCACACTCACAGGACGCTGTGGAAGGCATGCCCCATTTATGCATTGATGATTGAAAGAGGCTGACTGCCGTCCGGAGATGGTTTGGTTGGACCCAGGCAGGTCTGGGAAGCTCTATTCCACGTGGAAGGGCATCCACTTCATGAAAAATATTAATGCAGACGAGAAGTGCTCTCTCACCACCCAATGCTCCACCTGTGGTCCACCCATCTTGCTGCACTAGTGCCCAGTTCGTTTGCATCTGTGAGCAGTTCCAGAGCAGCAGCCACAAAGGGGTGTCTTTGTCTTGACTTGAGCTGTCGATGCCCTTCATAAGTGTGGGACGTGAACCGATCATGGAGTAGATGACCAGGCTCCTGGGCACAACAAGCCAAAGACAGTGTGGCTCTCTTTTCACGAAGCTCAGTCGGTGTGATGCCTGATAAAACAAATAGGTTGTCTGTTGGTGTGGGACGCAGACATCCAGTCACCAGGTGCAAAGTGTCGTTGATGGGCTTGTCAATGAGGCGCGTGTGAGCACTTCGACTCCAAACAGGAGCACAGTAGTTTGCAGCAGAGTGGATCTTGACCAAGGTAACTCTATGCAATGTTCTGGCACCAGCCCCCCAGCTTGACCCTGTTAGACGCCTCAAAAGACCAATGCGCGTTGTTAATTTTTTGCCCAGTGGCTTCAGGTGTCAGCGCTATGTGAGCGATCCCGCAGCTTAACACGGAGTTAAGTTGGCTCAGCAGAGAAAGGGAGGATGCGACCTTTGGCAGCAACCTTAAGCCCACGAGTTGCCTCCTTGTTGTGTTGGTGGAAAGCAGCAGTGACCGTCTGAGCTTCAGCTTCTATTTCTCTAAGTGCGAGCTTGTTTGGCTGATTTAGTGGGAATTAGGCAGGGGTGCTGGAACGGTAGGGGCAAGGAGGCAGCTTTCCCCTTTGATATCCCAAATGTATGTACAGTATTGCGAGTACCTTTTAAGAAAGCTGCTCCTCTTGCCCTTACAACGTTCAGGCACCCCTGGAATTAGGTGAGAATCATTACCTAAATGAAAAACAATTATTTATTGATTAGAAAAGAAATGAAATCAGCCATGTTTTATTGGCTAAATAACCGTACCTGGCCTCAGAAGCCCGTGATTGGATCTAAAGAATAGAGTTTGAAAACCGTAAAAGAAGCAATTGAAAACACAATCATGATTCATGAACTAAACAATGAAATTCAGATCTGATAAAGTAAGGCCCTGGGCATATCAGAAGTGGTGACATCCCAGTAAGATAACATATTTATGTGAAACTTAGTTTCAAAGCGGACCTCATAGGCCTCTGATAATAGTTGTAGGGTTAAAATCTCGCAATTTGTGAAACTAGCCTATTTTTCTTTAAAAACACAAGCTGTTTGGTTAAAAGTCCAGAGCAAATGTAACAGGGAGAAAAAAACTAAGCTTATTCCAGCAAGAGATGGTGATTTTGTATTATTATATTTTTATGGCAGTTTTTTCTCCTAATTCATGTGTTTGCTGTGGTGAAACACGTATGTTATCCTATTAATTAATGTGCCTCATATTTTTGCAGGTCTGTTTCATTGGCTTATATTTTTCATCTCTGCTATTACAGCTAGAAGTTAAGCTAGATAAATTGAAAGATTTTGTCTATTATAACGATGGAGATTTTTTTGTGATCGTCAAAAAGAAATGACTGATTTAGAGGACAAACATCTCAGTGATGAAGTTTATGAAAATGGACTTTATGGTCCATCTGAGGAAGAGATGGAAGTTGATGACGTAGTTGCATTATCTGGAAAGTCTGGTCATAGTTTTCATAAAATCCAAACTGGAACAGCAACAACCCAGCAACTGGAACAGTTGAGGGAACTAGGAAGGGCTGTTATCGCAAATGCTGACAATGCTAGTGGTGTTTGCGACTTATCAGATTCTGAACTCGAACAAATGATTGACTTGACTCTGGAAGAAATTCTGGCTGGGGACGATGTTAGTTCTCGTTGCTCGTCACGTGTTGACATCGATCTGGAGTGGGATAACGACACTCCAGTTCAACAATCCGAACAAGATTCATTCAAGTCTACATCATTCAGACCTAGTCGACAAAGTATCATGATTAATGATAAAGAGTATAAATTTGATATGAATGTGATTGCTCCGTATCGGCAAGTGATAACCCATGGTGGATATTATGGTGAAGGTTTGAATGCCATCGTAGTATTTTCTGCTTGTTATTTGCCTGATAAAAACCAATCAAATTATGATTATATAATGCAAAATCTTTTTCTTTATATCATAAATACTTTGGATTTGATTGTCGCGGAAAAGTATATAATCATATTCTTAAACAGTGGATGCAGCAGAAGAAATCTTCCGAGTTTTCTTTGGCTGAGAAAATGTTATCAAATGATTAATAAGCGTTTGCATAAAAATTTGCAGTATTTAATCATTGTTCATGCGTCTTGGTACATACGATTGCTAGTCGCTTTTTTCCGGCCTTTCGTGAGCTCAAAGTTCAGTAAAAAATTGAAACTTGTTTCGACTTTGTACAATTTGGCGGATTTGGTTTCAGTGGAAAGTGTAACTTTTCCTGATATTGTATTGAAGCACGATCTTGAACTTCAAACTAAGAAAAATCAGTAGAAACTGTAAAATGCAGGCGTATGAGCTTCTTAATTACTGTAGCAAATCAACCTTTTCATTTGTGGCAGAATCCTTGCAGAAGTTTTATGATGTAACGACTATGTGTTATTGTACATGGGGGCGCTCACTTTTTTTATATCAAAAAACCATTTTTGATTATTCTACAGATTCTTATTGATCTCATTTTAAGAGTCTGTTGAGGAGCGTTTGATAAATATTGTGTGTGTGTGTTCTCGTAATGTTGTTGCAACCATATAACACGTTGCAAAAAGAAGATAGTCTTGTGTTATGAGTTCAGTTTATGTTACTATTTACAATTTTTATACATTGGAACAAAATTATTCAACTTTTTCAGTAGAGCCATAATGATTGTGAGAGGCGAAAAAGCATAGACGTTTAAACAAAAAATTGAAATTTCAAAGGGCAAATTCAGCAATGAGCTGGTCAAGTAAGCGCATATCATACCATTTTAAATCCCCTGCGCATACTGCTTAATTTAGGTCGCCAAAAAGCTAAGAACAAAATTAACATTGGTTTAATGTAAGTTGTTCCAATTTTTTTAAAGAGCAGATTGTTGTATTTTATGAATAATCATGGCTATAGTGCTGATTATTGCGGCTTGGTCGCGTTTTTATTTTACATGGTGAAGTAGAAGCGCTTGAATGTGCTCTGAACGTGATAATTGTGCAATGTGCATGCTTTGATTTAACTAACAAATGAGTTTCATGATTTACTAAAACGTTTTATAAGTATTTGCAGTGATCTGCGTTGTTTCGTTTTTGTCGTAGAGGTGTTTTAAAGAGTTCAACACTTATTATGTCGCGTGGCTTATTTCAGTTTCAGCCATCGGGCAATAGGACAAGATAATGTCCAACGTGTTTAGAAAAGTGAATCATGAGCTGGTTTTTATCATTGCTGTGTGTCTGTGCGATGATGAATTGCGTGAATATTACTTGCTTCACGTTTTTTTGATCATTTTTTTGGCTGGCGTTGTTGGCTTTCATTGCCTGCCTGCTTGCACTGCGGTACTTTTATTGCTTTTTAAAGCCATTATTTTGCACACATTTGCGGTCATATAGACTATATTGCAACATTTGTGTTTTTGGTTTTCTATACTGCCATCAAATATCATATTGCTTATTGACATTTTAATTGATTGTTATGACACTGTGTAGTGTGTAATGACCTATCTTACTGTTTTAGTAAATGATAAAATCTTGCTTTTCATATCAATACAGCTTAAGGACTTTAAGATAATGAATTTCTATTGCTAAAACCTAGATTAAACAATGAGCTTTTACGTATTGAAAAATTATTACTGATAAATTAAAACTTTGATCTTGTGTTATGAGCTTTACTGTCTGTAAATCTTGTTCAATTATTGCGAAGGCTGCCTATTAACCACCTCTTTTATCAGTGCGTTATTTTGAAACATGTTCCTTGTGGCAAAAGATTAATTTCTAATATAACATTTCAATTGAATGGTTTTGCTACATCTTCGACTGCTAGGCCCAGGTGTTATTTAAGGCTTTGTTACAATTCACTAGAGATTTACATGTTTTCTTTTGCTTTAGGCAGTTCGTAGCTTAATAGAAAAGACGTCTGTCTGTTCGATCTACAAATTTCTGCGTTCAATTTCGCTGTTGTGATTGACAAAGTGAAACGGCCTAATGCATAATTCAAGATTTGTGCTAATGAAAGGCTTTTATTTTCGCTTTGCGTTAAACCCTAGCTTGATTTTCAAAATACAGTCTTGGCTGAATTTCCACCGCTGTGACATATTAAAGTGAAATAGCAGCTTTAACATTTCGTTCGTTGTCTCAGAGAAGTCAACGTGATTTAATACGGTTACAATTGCAAAGCTTAACCCCATCATTAGCTTTCTCGTTGCGTCCTAACTATGCATCATCATCATAATCCATGGGTGGATGGACGCGGCGAATCGGCAAGTGAGAAATGGGCTAGGAAGACGGAAACTGCTGATAGAAAAACTCGATGTCTAAGCACTGAAGAAGATAGATAAAGATGTACGAGGTATCTGTCGGTTTAGTCGTAATTATTGATGGCTATTGAAAATACCTGATTTAGCCTTAGTCGTGATTACAGGCTAAACACTCTATTTCAAACCGTAGCGTTTTTTCGAAGTATTTAAAGTTGAAATTTTTAAACGATAGAGTTGGGTCGGCTACTATAGATCTAGTCTGCAATATCTCTCGAAGGTGTTTTATGCTGCTGTTTAGCATCGAATTACCACCGTACCTTGTAGTTTATTTGGTTGTAGTGGTATCTGAGGAGGTAATATCTCTTCGATTTTGTTTTTGTGAGTGTCGGAAAGTGCTACAACCATTAGTGAGGAAACGAAACCGAATTAAATTGGTAAGGTTCAACGAGTCTTAATCTGAGATCTGCAGCCCGAAAACAACACATTGGGTCTCGATTCATGTTGCAAATTCTTTCTAAGCTTCACTTTCTTCTCGCAAACAGACGCAAATTCCTCAGTTCTGTTCTATTTCTAATTCGCTTGTATAGCGAGATTTTGAGCTCTTCGGTAGCGCCCTACCTCACTTTCCTCAACTTGCTTCCGCTGGTAATTATTTTCGTGAGAAAACGCGAGAAAAGTTTGACGAATTTTTGTAATCTTTTGCACTACGAGTATTTGAAGATGCAGACGAATCGCAATTTGCTTAAACGTTTTTCACGTTTGTCGTTAATACTTTGCAATTGCTGAATCTTGAAATCCTTTAAGCAGTAATAATCCCCGCGAAAAAAACATCATTTCAGAACAGTGTGAAAAATTAACTTACGTAGGCTACCACTGCGACTTGGGTTGCATATTGGTAAATGCACTAATGCGCATCATCAAAGATGACCTATAGCAAGGATGTCCAACTCAAATGAGGGTAGGCTACGTGCTAAAATTTTCAACATAATCTCGTCGCGTAACGAGCCACCTTCGAATAATATCGTAGGTAGGCCCACTGTAAACAAATTTCCGCAAAACACATTACAACAAAGTTATATAACTTACATAATAGCAATCGAATAGCTATTTTCTGAAACAGTGCCCAGACTCCAGAAAAGCTTCCAAAAGACTTTTTAGGTTGACCAGTTTGGAATGTGAGCTTCTCGGAAGAGTATGACATGCCAGTCCAGAGCCACTTAAGACACGCTTGCCCTTTGTTGTTGTGCGAGGTGAAGGCCCATTGAACCCGTAAAGCAGCGCTACCCCTGGCCCCGTCGGCCAACTCCATGTGCATAATTAGCAGTCACGGCTTTTTTGAAAATCCACTTCTCAACTCACTGCGCCACGCTGCGGACAAAATACTGTGTAAAAACACTGAAAGATTTTATGGTTGGAAACCGCAGTTAAGCTTCGCTGTTGCTGCCATTAGATCAAATACAGTAGATCAAAATGCGGTAACGTTATAATATTTCAGCATCTTGTAAAAAGTGAGCAAACTTTGGCGTGAATTATAGGTTACAATAAGCCGATTTACAAGCGCAATTTAAGCGGGTTAACCCGCTTACGTCAAACGCAAACTTACGTCGTTCTGTTTCAGTAAGCCTTGCGGGTTGGAAATTACTCTCATGCAACAGGTAGGTTCAACCGGCTAAAAAATGCGTTGAAAGAACAGCCAGTTAAACTAAAAAATCTTCTTACCTAAAACTGAAGCGTGTAACCCGCATAATCAAACCCGCTCGTGTAAATAGGCCTAATGTTTCCACGACTGTGGACCTTGTGTAGTTGTGTAGTCACGATCCCATGAATCTACTAGTTCGAGGGGGGCCCATGGGGGCCGGGACCCCCCCGAAATCTCCAAATCTTTTATAAATTTTTACTTGTTAGCAAATATCGTATTTGGTATCGAAATCTGAACTAAGATTCAGGAAGGTCGTTTGAGTAGTAGCGTTTTCTATGGTCAAAGTCCTTTCTTATTAACGGCTAGGCTGTTATTGTTTCTGGTTTGGTCAACATCATAATCCATATGTAAGTTAGAAATAAATTCATGATGAAAAGGTTGCTTGGACTGCCTCTTCGGTAAATCAGTGTAGGCTATTGCTTTAGAGCAGTATTGCGGAAAAGCATGGTACAGATAAAGAGTTCGCTTATTTTATTTGTAAGGCATTGAAGTAACCGGCCGTTAACTCAGTTGCTTAGCGCACACGCTATCGGTGCAAGAGGTTTGGGGTTCGACTCTGAGCCGATCAAATTGACACAGTGTCGCCAACGGCTCGCCACCGCTGCGACGTTTTTCGGAGCTGTGCAGCCCAGGCGCTAAGTCGCGGAGACGGGCCTCACCACTCGTTACACTCTTCGGCGTATAGAAGCGAGTATAATGAAGATTTGATTTGGATTTTTTTTAGGTTTTGAAGTAGCCTACTGATTTGCCGTTGTGCATGAAAATCTAGGAGCTGTAGTTCAGCTCAGTAGCCTACTTGTAATACGATACCTTATTTCTGCCAACTAGAGTCCTGCCTTATTTTCTTTAACTAGCATGCGTTGACCAATAGAGGGTAGTCCCCCCTTCCTCGGGCAAAAATTAGTCCAAGATATAAAAACAAATTAATGAAATTGAACTGTTGGCATGGACTACACTTGCTGACAACAGCCTACACCCATCCCCTTGACAATTGCACAAAAAAGCAACCTTTCTTTTCTGAAACGAACCGACTTTTCTTCGTGCGGAGCTTGCCGAAATTGTTGTCATGTTTTTTCTGGTCTGCCCAACTTTCTGATTTAATCTCAAGAAACTTTCATTACGATGCGATGCACCGATACTGGTAGTCCAACTTTTTTCATGTGTTTTGCTTGAATTGCATTTTTGTCATTGATGCTACTGTGAAGCACTTACGTAGGAGTTTCCTTAAATGTGGTGTATCTGCAGTAACTATGGCTGCGCACAAACATTTTTGTAAAAAATTGAATTAAATCTTCATTATAGGCCTACTCGTTTCATTACACTCGCTGTAGTACCGAAGCGTGGTAACGAGTGGTGGGACCCGACCCCGCGGCTTAGCGCCAGGGCAACGCAGCTACGAAGAAACGTCGCAGCGGTGGCGAACCGTTGGCTACTGTGTGTCCGGTTTGACCGGCCTGGGAATTGAACCCCAAACCTTCCGCATTGATAGCGACATCTTTAACAACTGCGCTACAACCGGCCGGTTTGTTAAAAAATTATTAAAATATAAAAAACTAAATTGACACTGCCGTAAGTGCTCAAAATAAAATACTGTAAAAATACTGCCAAGGAAGACCAGACCAACAAAACATTTGAAGTGGCTCAGCAGGGGTATAACGGGAGACAAAATCGTTTTACGTACCGTAACTGCCTCAGGGGCTGGAGTGCTCCGTTTTTCAGACATCCCGATTATGTGTTTGAGAGTTGCCGATAATATCGACGCTGTGATTTGGGTGAAAAATGCTTAGACAATATCTACGCTGCTTTTGGCCTTAATTGCATGATCAGAGATTCCTCTTGAGCGCAATTCATTTCAGCTTAAAAACGTTTCGGTAGATAGGGCAGTGTTTTCTCATGCTCCACCATTTTTACTTTTCAAGACAGCTATGGGAGAAACTGCCCCCCTTTCATAATGAGTGTATATTCAATGTTTATATCAAAGTTTATATGCGTTGTTTATAGTTAGTTAGTTGCATATTTATCCTCCTATCACGAGAAAGCGATCAATGCGCTATACGAGCTCGCTTAGGAGTTGCCAGCCATCTGTCTACCACACCAAGATGGGGGAATCCCGCTAAGTGCCTTTCCCAACGGCACAACAAGTATACTTGCCGGCTTGTTCTCCACACTGTCCCTTTAATGCAGAACGTCAGGCAGGGAAGCTGTGAATAGCAATTTTAAAGTCATTGGTTTGACCCGACTCGGAATCAAACCCGAGTCTACAGCTCAAGAGACAGACGCTCCATACCACTCGGCCATCTGAGCTGTTGTGTCTGAGCTATATCAATATTGGTTCTTGAAAAAAATTTTTTGGAGGGAAGCAATCAACTATTTTAACCCCTCTAGCGACACCCTGTTTGTGACGTTGCGAAAGCTGGCCTAATTTAGTCAGTTAACCTTTCTATGGCCCAAAAATGAGGTAAACTAAAAATTTTTCAGTAAATCTTTAACCGCGGCTGGATAGATTGGGTTTTTGTGAAACCTTTTCTCTCCATAAATGAAGCGCAAAGAATCAAGCAAAAGTTTAAATCAAATATCTTGGTTGTTTCCTCAGTTATGGTATAAAATAGCTTAATCATCGTTAACTGCAATTGCGTAATAATTTAGCATCTCAAATCCGAGGCACTTTGATACCTCTAAATTACGGTAACTGTAGCATCTTTACGTCATCACGATGTGACGTCACTGAAACTCCCTCCATTTAAAAATCTTGCAATCCGCATGGCTAGGCAGCGTACTTTTATTATTATTTTTATTATTATTGGCATATTTATCCTCCTATCACGAGAAAGCGACGAAGCGCTGTACGAGCTCGCTTAGGAGTTGCCAGCCATCTGTCTACCACACTAAGATCGGGGAATCCCGTTAAGTGCCTTTCCCAACGGCACAACAAGTAAACTTGCCCGCTTTCTCCACACTGTCCCTTAAATGCTGAACGTCAAGCAGGGAAGCTGTGAATACCAATTTTAAAGTCATTGGTTTGACCCGACTCGGAATCGAACCCCAAGTCTACCGATCCAGAAGCAGACGCTCTATACCACTCGGCCATCTGATCGGTTTTACTTTAATCATAAACTTTTTCCTTCATTCCCCTAAAAAGGCCTTAACATATTAATTTTTCTGGGCCCTCCCCCTGACAAAAACTGTTTAATCCGCGCCTGCAATAGGCCAAAAACTTCAAAAACACGGCCCGTTCAGGCCATGGCGTTAGGCTCACACTGTCTTCCCGTATTTTAATTTTTGCCTCAAGTTATTCGTATTTATTTTGCTTAGGGACAGAGGCGTCGTGCAGCCAAAAAATTTGTAGGGGCCCGTGTAACAACTTAAAAAGATAGGTCAGATACTGATCACAAGTTCACAAACTTTGTAAAAGCCGCCTTTAGCATTGAGTACCGGTAACATCACGAAAAAAGAAAGTTAGGAAAAGATACCAAAACATGTCGTGATGCCCCAATTTTTGGATAACAAATCAAAATTTATTTTCATACCTCAAACCGCTCCTTAATTATGGACATTATGGGCAATCAGTGTGGCTCCACGATTTAACATTGGGGGAGGACATTGCTGGGGGGTTAGGGGCGAAGCCTCAGCCGCTATAGGTAAGGGGGGTCTGGGGGCGGAGCCCCTAATCGCCAACGGATTTTTACAGTTTTCACGTAAAAAACACTCGTTTCAGCACACTCTTTTATCGAAAGAGGACATACCGGTGTCCTGCAGTGAGCGCAGTCACTATTATAGTGTGAAACAATACAAAAATGTTTTAGTAGTCCATGTCTAAAAGCAGAAGCTGGGCTAAAATGAATGAAAGGAGGCTGCAATCATGATTAGTTTGGACGCATTTGATGGGATCGCGTGTGTAGGTGGGTTCTATAGGCTATAATCTTTAACAACGCATGCAAAATGTTTCCTAAATTCTAACTATAGATCAAGAAACTAACTCTAGGCCTACTGTTGAGTCGAAGTGATTGATTGAAGCAACAGTTAAAAAAACAAAAAATGGAATTTATAGTATAAGAAAGGGGGGTGGGGGGTATGGGGTTAGTTTGAAGGATGAAAAGGAAATGGCACTGGCAAAATTTTTTATATTTTAGTTTTCAACTTTTTAAATCATAAAAAGCGATACATCTTAGAAAATTTGGGGGGGCGCGGGCAGGGCCGGTTTTAAGCCGATTTGACCGATTTTATCAAATTGGGCCCCGCGCCTTGAAGGGGCCCCGCGCTAGAAGGGATCCGTTGATGTATTATGAGGCACAACGTAGAGGAAAGTGCCATAAGTTGAGCCAGTGCTTAATATGGACCATTTCCAATGTCTCCAAAATTAGACAAAAAAATCGGCAACTCGGTAGCGTCTATAACCAAGCATTGGTAAAGAAAAAACTTTCGCAGTTGTTTGATCGCGTGGGTTTGCTGTTTACAAGAAAATACTTGTAGATAGTTTTATGGGGGTTTCATTTTACTGTATTTTTAGTTGCAGCTTTTTAGCGTCTATTTAAGGAAACATGCTCGATCTTCACTACCAGCAATTGACACGTAAGTTAAATTGTCGAACATACTCCACTTAATGAAACAAAAAGCTTTGAGAAACCTTCAAGATTTATGATAACAAAGTCAAAAGTGCAGCATTAATTACAGTAGTTTTCATACTATGTAGTGGGGTTGGAAGTAGGCTACTTAAAGTAAGAGGGACTGAAATCTACATTGCCACATCAACATCAGCGTATTTTTGGGTAAGAGGTTTCTCACTCCTAGACCCCCCCTCTAATTATCGCAGCAAGAAACAATGCAATTGCGCTATACAATTTACAACGCTTAATACAATTTATTTCAGTAGCAATGGAAGTCGCTTGAAGCAAGGGCGTATCCACAAGTTTCCTCAGTGGGACGCCAAATTTTTGAGACTAACTTTTTTAGACGCGATTTCTTTCGGCGTGCTGTAACAGGAGAGGTAATTTGAGGTAAAATGAGGAATAAAAACGGTTCTACGTCCGGGGGCATGCTTTCCAGAAAATTTTTTCAAAATTTTCATACTCTAATTACAATTTTAGCGCTTTTTGACAAACTTTAAAGCAATTTTTGGTTAAATTTTTTCACAAGTCTAGTTATGAGTTATTGTTGAATTGCAATGGGGTTTAGTTAAAAACTGTGGAAAGGAGGGGTGCTGAAAAATATCTAGGGGAGACTCGAGCCCCCTCCTTCAAACGCCCTTGATAATATGGATCACCTGTCGTTACCTAATTTGGACCAGTACGTAGTTAAATGTAATACACTATGGAATAGTCTGTTTTTTCAGTCCGACAATCAGTTTATTATAAAAATTGCAATGTCATGTGGTAAAAAGTAACTTCTATAATTGCGCAAGCATGGTTGTTACTAGTCTAGAGTAGAGAGCTACCGTCAGCCAGAGCTAAAGGTTTTGACTTTAAAAATACTTCGAATGATTTTGTTAATAAAAAAACTAGAAAAGTCTTTTTTTGAGATAGTATAATGTATTGCCTGATTTGCCTTTCTTGATGTTAAAAGCAAAACGATAAAAGCATCTACTTCACCTTATTAATTTTTTTATGGCAAGTATTAAATGTCTATTTGTTGGTTTGTATGTACTTTTTATGAAGTACATACACCATACATTTTACTATGAAGAGTAGGGGCCCCGCCATTAGATTTCTAATTGGGCCCCGCAGTTCCTAGCACCGGCCCTGGGCGCGGGACCCCTTTTCCGAATGGCACGACGCCACTGCTTACGGATGAACATGGAGTTAATTATTTACTGTAGACCTTAGGCAGGCAATCCTTGTTCGCTAATCGCTACCCTACTACTAATCAAAGTGCCTTCGGCACGGCATTATATAAGAAAATCCAACGATTTTGTCACGGTATGGTATGCACGAACAAGACACACAGAGAACAACAAACACAACGAAAAAGTCCCTATTCTTTTAAAAATCATTTTTAATTGAACATTCTTTCCTTTTGCTCCCATATTCGATTGCCTTTTTGCGATACAGTCCTGCTTTTTCACACTTAAATATTTGATCCCAATGCGCTGTTATGATGCAATAATGCTAACAAGCGCTTTTTGTAGAGTAGTTATGTCGAAATTCAAATTTAGTCGGGGGGGGGGGGGGGGTTGATAAGAATATTTACAGCCGGTAGCCTATAGCAAAAGTTTTAAAGTAAATTTTACGAAGTTGTATACGCCATATTAACGCTTTATGGCACAAACATCACAATGCTTGACAAGCTTTTTTTCTTTATCACTGTTACCGCTGTTTAGTGGCGCACCAAGGATTTAGCAAAGTGGCGCAAAAACCTGGGGGCGGAGAGCCCAGCCGCCAACAGATTTTTACGGTTTTCACTTAAAAAAAAACACTCATTTAAGCACACTTTTTATAGAAAAAGGACGTACCGTGTCTGCAGTTAGTGCAGTTTTTAATAGACATCTCAAAAATATTTTAGTAGGCCTACTTAAAAGCCTTGTTATGTCTAAAAGCAGAAGCTTGGCTAAAACAAAGGAAAGGAAGATGCACCTTTATTAGCTTTGACGCATTTGATTGAATGACGTATTAGGTGTGTTCTATAATCTACAACAGAGGTGACGAACATGCGGCCCGCGAACATTTTGGCGAGACCAGTACTTTTAAACATTTTTTTTCCCGTCTAATCTTTGCGATGCGATACCAAAAGCTGAGCCCCTGATTTAATCAAGCGCGTATCACACAGTAGTTATATAAACGCTCAATACAAGTCATCTGTTTCAGGATTCAGCAGTTCATCCATTGTTATGAAATAATAATAACATAACTCGAGTCCGTTGCAGCTTCAGCATAGTGCAGCAGTTTACGAGTAACTATTCGAGTGAGAGCTTAGCTTGACTTACAGTAGTAGGAATTATGTGAGTTTGCGGAAATGAATTGGTGAGGTGGCAGTACCATTTATCATATGCAAATTTTACTGCTTTCTTAAGGTATTTGTTATTCTGTTTTTTAATCAATATTTAATTAGCCGCTTGTCTTCAGCGAAAAAACGAAATATTGTAGATGAAAAAAGAGTATTTCAAAAAGATTGGACCGATATCCGATATGTTTATGACCAGGAGCGTATTCAGAGGGGGGCCATTGTGCCATCCTTCCCCCTTTTTGACTCTGCCTTTTAGTAAAAAAAGAACAAAACTAATGGTGCCAATTGGCTGAAACATGCCAGACTCTTTTGATGGTTTCTGTAGCTTATGGCCAGTGGCTAATCCAAGGGTTAGGATGAGAGGTATGCATCCTCCCACCAGCCATTTTCAAAATAGTTTTTGATGTATACAATTTTTCCATAACTTCGAACCTCTTCGAGAGCGATAAGCCTTACGCCTTAAGCACGCATAATCGAAAATGTGCGCGCCAAATGCATCATATTTGGCAAAGCACTCAGAATCAGGGTCAAAAAATTTAAACAAAATTTGCCTGAGGATTATTCAAAAAGCACTATAAATAGCCATTACAGCATGTAAATTTTCAAAAATTTTCTGAGAGAGCATGCCACCGGACCCTCCAAGAGCTTTTCTTCTTTCTCAATCATTTTCAAAATTGTTCTGCCGAAAAAAACGCTTTAAAGAAATATGGAAATTATGGCTTCCCCCTTATAAAATTTCTCGCTACGCCACTGTTTATGACTAAAAAGTTATGCGGCCCGCTTGCTTATCTGTAAGTAACAAAGTGGCCCGCGACAGCAAATAGGTTCGTCACCCCTGATCTACAACAACGACAGTGACAGCGGGGGGCATGGCACTGTATGCCTCTCCATGAATGCGCCTATACCGCTGGTCCTGGGTTTCTTGTATAATTATTTTCCTCCGACCAAAACTTCTTCGAGTACAATGTAAGAACAACTGTACACAGCACCTTGATGCTTACAGCGAGCGAATAGAGATACTGCGCAGGAAGTGGCAGACATTTACTATGCAGACGATTAAATTTTCATATACCGGTAGATTAAAATCAAATTGGAACAGACCTTCAGCTAGTTGCATTCGTGCTGGCTGCAAGGCAGGAACCCTTGGTTGAAGATCACCGTGTTTTGTGTTTAAACTAATTCTCACTGCAAAGGATTCGCTGCAGCTGTTAGCACAAAATGAGAAAAAATCGAGTTTCGAAAACGAGTAAGGGGGAATTAGGCTACATCACTTTCTTATTCGCATTCATGTAAATTCATATTCTGTTCTGTGAGCAAGCATTGATTTTATGTAATACCATAATTTCCTCAGAAAATAGAAAAGCAAATTATGCGTAACGTTTGCACCTTTAATACGTTTCTATTTGCACTAGCCCACTGAAATAATAACACGCTTCGTTCAGCATAATTATGCAGAATGTGACTTCTTTTACAAGCAAGCACAGGGGCGTGCCCAGGAATTTGAAAGAAGGGGGGGGGGGGGGGGGGGCGGCGCAATTTGAAGCCGTCCGTTTTCCGCCCAAAATCAAGTGAAGAACAAAAAAAAAGGTCAACACGGCCGCAGATATCCAATTTTTCGTCCAAAGTCAAGTGAAGAGCAAAAAAAAAAGGTCAGCACGTCCGCAGATGTCCAATTTTCCGGCCCAAAGTGAAGTGTCAGATTGTCCTGTATACGTATATCACTTTTACACCACGAAAGTTTTGTACATTTGTCTGCGCGGGGGGGGGACCCAGCGGCCCCCTTGGATACGCCCGTGAAGCAGTATAATAATAATAATAACGAAAAACTTGTATACCCCTTAAGTATCACCGAGAAAAAATCAGTTTATCTATCTAAGGGTCTTACTACAGAATCATGTGCAGGAGAAGTTCCATAAAAAAGTACAGCCTATAAATGTAACCTATACGGCAATATAAAAGCATGCGAACGTAAAAGTGAGAAAACACAACATATAGCATACGTAAAGCAGAAAAACATAGAGCAGTACCGGTAACCTATACAGTATCAATAATAATGAAAGCATACAAACATAGAGTGAGAAGACAATATATACCAGGAACAAGCAAAGCAGAACCTAATAGGCCTACAGTGCTAAATGACATTAACATCTTCAAAGGCAATACTAAAATAATGACGCTTCAATTGCTTTTTAAAGCGGGACATGCTTTCAATTTCACGTAAAGAAAGCGGTAAAGAATTCCATACATGAGAAGAGGCACATGAAAAGATTGATTCAGGCTTTTTGTAATTGAGTTCAGACATTATTTTAAGAAGTAGCGGATCATCACTAACTCTAAGATTATATGAGCTTGCAGGATAATAAGAAATTAGATTCTGTAAATAATCCGGGGAAGTACCATAAATGCATTTATAGGTCAATAAAGCAATCTTATAATGTACACGAAATTTCACTGGAAGAATATGAAGATTTTTTAGGTAAGGTAACATATGTGAACGTCTAGCAGAGCCTTGTAATCCAAAAACAAAACGAACAGCAGCACATCAAACTTTTGTCAATTTATGAAGCAGATATTCCGGTAAGTTGTAAAACAATGCATTGCAATAGTCAATGTGAGATAAGATCAATGAACGAATCAATTGAATTTTTAAGGTACGAGAAAGTTTTGAAACAATCCTGCCCATGTTGCGTAGATTGAGATAGCAAACTCCAATAACTTTATCAATATGCTTTTGAAAAGTCAGTCCATCGTCCAGAACAACACCAAAACTTTAAACCCTGATAGCAGGTTGGATAAAGTAGTCATTATCGAAACTGTCAGTGGATATTAACTGACATTTGCCACCAAAAGTTGATGACAACTCAATAATACCTGTTTTCTTTTCATTCAACTTTAAAAAATTATCACACATTCACCCCATTAAGTCTCGAGTAAAGCTTTGAATTTTATCAAGGAAATCAGAAGATACCTTTCTGTCAACACCAAATTAGCACTGCATATTATCGGCATACAAATGTATGTTAAAGTCTTGTGATTTAGCTGATAATTCAGTCTCTTGAAAGTATTAATTAAAAAGAACGGGTCCTAAAATCGAACCTTGTGGTACACCCAAGAAGAGTACGACATCACGCGAAAGCGACTGATTAATCTTGACAATATATCTGCGATTGCTAAGATATGACGCAAACCAAGCAAATACAGTTCCATTGAAACCATACTTATCACGTAATTTAGCAAGCAATATATCATGATTTACTGGGTCAAATGCAGCAGAAAGATCAAATAAAAGTAGTATAACATTTAATTTAGCATCTAACATTGAAACAACATCATTATGAACTTTAACCATGGTAGTTTCACAGCTATGATAACACCTATAGGATGACTGGAAGTGACCGAATAGTTGATTGGTATGTAAATATTCAGTAATTTGATAAATAATTGACACATTTTTCAATTAACTTTGAGAGAAACGGTAGGTTACTAACTGGTCTAAAATTGGTTACATCATGTTTGTCAAGTGAATCCCTCTTTAATATGGGGGTAACACATGCTACTTTAAGTTAATAAGGAAAATTCCCGTTTAACAAAGACAGATTAACAATATGAAGAATTGCAGGCAGTTGTTCATCAATACATTCCTTTAGTAATTTAGTAAGTAGGGGGTCCAAATGGCAAGATTTTGAAGGCTTGTTTTCAATGATAGTTTGTAGAATCAAGCTTGTAAGGGCTGAAATTCTTGCAAAGCTTGTTTACTCAATAAGCAACAGTTATACCCAGATTTGTTGCAAGTATCATTAAAGTTAGGTGAGTGGTGAGCTTGCATATTGCCATAGATAACCTTCATTTTATTATCAAAGAAATCTGCGAACTCAGATGCTCGAGCATTGCTCGAAAGAGTGTCACCTTCTGATCTGCAAGAAAATTCTTTGTCTAGCAACTGATTAACAATTCTGTAGGTGTTTCTAGAGTGCCCTTGATAGTTTTGCAGTCGTTCAGTGTAATACATTTCTCGCACTTGTGAATAAGTTGTTTTGGCCTGTATGCATGCGAGATTGAATTTCAGCTTGTTATCTGCTGAACGTATTTTACGAAATGCCCTTTCAGTCCTTCGTCTGTATTTGCGTGCTTCTTGGCAGGCCTTATTCCACCAAGGATTATTATTGGAATTATAGAAAATTTCTTGAAGAGGTGCAGCATGCCTATCAATCAAGTCATCAAGTGATATGTTGTATTGTTTTATTGCTTCATCACAACTTAAGCAATGCAAGATATTTTTAATGCATCCGAAACTTTTTATATCTTTTAATGATGCAGTGTCAGTGTCTCTGTAGTTCCTAATTGTTCCTTACTACCTTATTTACTGAGGTAATGATAAATGGAACATCAACAAGAGATGTGACCAGAAAGTGAACCGAATCTGTACCAGTTTCTTCAATAACTTGCAGATTTTTAAGGAAGGGTTGTGCATGTGGCATGTTATTATGACGGGTAAAAAAGGTACCTAATACTCCGCCTTTGCAATGCGTTGTCTGAGACTGAAAGTTAGCAACAGGAATAAATCCGTGATGCATTAGGATAACAAGAAACTTACATACATCAGAGTTCGAATTATTTTTCAAATGAAAATTGAAATCACCACATATGATAAATTTATCATAATTAACTGGTATAGCAGCCAGATAATCATCAAATTCAGACCAGAACATGGATAAAATACCACCACTGATATGGTCATGGCGATTTTTGAGCTTCATTGTACCAGGTCGGTAAACTACTCTGAACCATAATCGTTCAGAATCTGCAATCATACTAGCCTCAGTGAACTCAAATGATACAATCTTATCTGTTTTACTTGTTTGATAGATAGGCCAGACTTGAACACAAAGGCGATACCTCCACCTCGACGAGCCCTGGGCTTACTGTATATATCGTAACCCAGTTCATGAATTTCCCTAAATTTGGCTTTGTCTCTAACTTTCAACCACGTTTTCGTTAAGCATACAATATCAATTTTCCAATCAGTATTTAACTCAACAATTGAGGAAATTTTATTGCAGATTGATCTAGCATTGAATAAACCAATCGTGAGGGAGATTTGGCCAGAGGTGGGCATTTTTTTAAAATTGGTTGAAGCGCAGCGAAACAAAGCGCAAAAGTTCTGTTAAGTCATGAAACGCAACGCAACTAACGCAACCTAATTTTTAAATTGACTGAAGCGCAACGCAACTTTCGCAATCAATTATTTTTTCGCATTAAAGCGCAGCGCAACTTCCGCAATCAATAATTTTTTTGCATTAAAGCGCAACGCAACTTCCGCAATGAGGTTCATACAAGAGAAAAAGCGCAACGCAACTTTCGCAATGAAAATTTTAATAAAGCGCAACGAGTAGATGTATAAGCAATGCAATTTTTTCTTGAGTTATTTTTATAGGTGCTTTTAACAGCACGCAGTTGTTTACAACGCGACAACGATTTTAATGCAAGTGACTGTAACAGGATTTTGCGTGGTCAATGAACAGGAAAATTAAATTAGAAGCGAAAAAAGATGCGTTGCTGATGATTGCTTTCTTCATCTTCATCCTCTTATCACAAGAAAGCGAAGGAGGCGCTGCTTAGGACTAATCCAGACTCGCTTAGGAGTTGCCTTTGTTTTCGAGTTTTCCAGTTGAATTTTGCTTCTGGCCTATTTAATTTGCCGCTTGCCAGATTTCACCAAGCAGAGATAATCAACGTGGAGCATCTTATCCAAGGACGCAACAACGAGACTAGGTTGGGAGTTGAACCATCAACCTTGCGATCATGGTCGTCGTAAAAACGACGCTCCAAACCACTGCGCCACGTTGCATTGTCGCGTGCCATTAAAAGCACCTCATCGCGGTAAATCATAATTTGCATATGCGGCGAAGTTCTCCACAACAACAAGTAAATACGATTTATTCAACACTCAATGATCTCTTTAAGCACTTGCAATTATTTTAAAAAGCAAAAGACTTTAGTGTACCACATTTCTGATGAGCTGAAAATTTCTGCAACAATAAATTGACCTATAGGCCTATTGTACGCATCAAGAAACAAACTGCTATTCTATTAAAAACAGTTACAAAAAACTGCTTACTCCAGCACATTGCGCTTTAATTAATCCGATAAAGCGCAACGCAGTATTTCAACTGCCGACAGTGCGCAACGCAACAAAGCGCAAGCAACCAGATTCTTTTCAGTTCGCAGCGCAATAATGCGCACACTATTATATATTTTTACAGTTCGCAACGCAATAAAGCGCAAGAAGGATTTATTTTCCTTGAAGCGCAGCGCAACTTGCGCAATGGCTAAAAATAATTTGTTAAAGCGCTTCGCAACTTCCGCACGTGCGGAAGTTGTGCAACTAGCGCATTGCGCTTCAAATTGCGGAATGCCCACCTCTGGATTTGGCCACAGTTAAGTCCTACTCTTTTTTGTTCAGACTGATGAGTCATAGGCCTATTACATTTTTTGAAGTGTAGTCAATTTTTTGTTGAAGTCTTGCAAGTTCTTGTTTGATAAAAGGACATTCATGTGAATTAGATCGATGCTTGTTTTGGATCAAGAAAGTCTTACGGTGAGAGCAGTTACTGCAAACCTGCATATCACTGTTTTGTTTGTTTGGACAAGAAGCCGAACGATGAGCTTGAGAACAATAAAGGCAAGTTGGCTCAAGATCCTTTTTAGCACAGTCTTTGGCCAGGTGTCCAATTTTTTGACAATGATAACATATTGCTTGATAGAGATTCTGTCTTTGACAGGACAGCATGAATTGCCAATGTAAACATAACCCCGATGTAGCACCCAATTCCTTACAGTCGGGGAAACTCTGACGCCAATGTTTATATATTTGACAGACTTGTTGATGTAGATTACCTCCATAGTATGTCCCAACTGACACATTTCTCTCAGGTCAGCACTCTTTTCCAAGATTAAACTTATTAAGGTTTTCTTAGTCATTTCATCTCCATGAATGATTGATAGACTACTTCCACATTCCATCTCGAGAACCTCAAGAGGAATTTGGCTCACAGTTAGCTCGGGCAAACTTTTTTTGGTGGGCTCAATGTAAGGCCCAAAGCTGCCGAGTCCAATTCTGTAATTTTAGATTCTACCTTAACTTTGTTCGGTAAATCTGGCATGCCTATGCAAATGGTATTGGAAGATGTATTTAATCTCAATAAACATACCTCAACATCATTTAAAGCAGTTGATAAAGACTTTTTGATTTTACACCACTGATCACTAGAAAAGGTACTGATTGGTCCATCTGCAGCAGATTTCAAGAGAATCATTTCGTTAGGCTTAGCGATCTGTTTGTTTGAGGCAACAAGCTTAATAGCAGGAGTACTAGCATTAAGTATTGGGAATACTTGAAAGTTAGTACTCAGAGAAGTATCAAGTTTAGCTGATAAGAAACTAACTGCTTCAGCAAATGTTTTACTACAGTGAGCAATCAAGTTGTGTGGTTTAGAATCTTTAACCTTTTCTGAGTCACTATCTTTCACATCTCCACCGTTTTGAATTTGACCAAATTTCAAGTCTGGTTGATCAAAACTTGCTCCAATGATAGAGATAAGCTTAGCGCAGGGGTGGGCAAACTTTTTGCATGAAGGGCCGCATTGGAAAAAATTTTGAAGCCGAGGGCCGCACTGCTTTGGAAAAAGAAAGCAACAAAGGCCATCACCAGTGGCGCACCCAAGGATTTGGCGAAGGGGGACACCACCGGGGACCTGGGGGTAAACCCCCAGCCTCTGGAGACCAAGGAGGTCTGGGGGCGTAGCTCCCAGCCGCCAACGAATTTTTACGATTTTCATATAAAAAACACTCATTTTAGCACACTTTTTTATCGAAAAAGGGCATGCAGTAAGTGCAGTCACTATGCACACTGCAAAAATATTTCCGCAGCTTATGTCTAAAAGCTGAGGCTTGGCTAAAATAAGCAAAAGAAGGCTGCAACTATTATTTGCTTGAGAAATTATAAACTGAAAGTTAGGTTTTAGCACCTTATTACAGGGCCAAGGGGGAGGCATGGCGCCGTGGCCCCCTCTGCGTGCGCCTATAGTCATCACGACCGCAAATGTCCTATTTTCCACGTGATTTCACTTGGATACAAGGTTCATCTTTCTGTAAGTGCCCGCGGGCCGTAGTTTGTCCACCCCTGGGTTAGGCTATAGCTGGATTAATTATGCGGCAAATTACGAAATGTTGCGGCACCCTGTGCTTGGAGCGCTGACTTTTATGATTTATCAAGAAACGCATACCGCAACAATGACCTGCGGGTCAAAATGTTACACCCTACTACTGCATACTATGCTATGTTTTGACGATTGCAGGGCTTGGACTGTCTTAGTCCAAACTCATAAAAATATTTTAGGGGGGGGTTACAAAATACGGCCTTGGCTGGTCATACGATGATTTGAAAAATCTTAATACTCGCGGTATTACGCCGAAGCGTGCAACGAGTGTCGGGGCCAATTCTCCGCAGCTTCGTACTTGGGCAACACAGATCCGAAAAAACGTCGCAACAGAGGCGAGCCATTGGCAACGCGGCTGTATCGATTTGACCGGCCCGGAAATTAACCCCAGACCTCCCGCACCGATAACGTGCGCTTAGCGACTGAGCTAACCGGCCGGTTGATAAAATATAAATTAAATCCAAAAGCCAAGATGAGCTTCCTCGTAACCGCACATGATTAAAACGATTAAAAACAAAACCGAAGTCACAACACAAACACTGCTCACTTATAAGCAAAAAACATCAGGCTATAAAGTGTAGTCAACTTTTATAGCCTAAAGCAAAAGCGGATCCAAAAATTTTTGGGGGGTTGGGTGGCATCTAAGAATCAAAAACATGTTTATTTTGCGCTTTTGTTTGAACAACTAAGCATCAAAAAGCTAATGGATTAATAGGTCGCACTAAGTATTCAGGGGCAGTGGCGATTCTAGCACCCAAAAAGTGGGGGGCCACTTTGGGGCCAAGATAGATTGAGGTGGGGCCACTGAAAACTGTATTTGAGAGGAAAAGAGTAAGTTTAAAGAGACTTGCAACCAAACTTAAAAAGTAAGCATATTGCAATATGACACACTCAGCACGATAATATTATAGTTATTATTGACATTCATTACAACATAAGATGGTAAAATGGTCAAAGCGTCTGTGTCTGGAACGGTAGACTCAAGGTATGACTCCGAGAGGAGTCAAACTACAGTAGTTGCCTAGCCTAAAAATTAGTATTCACAGTTTTCCTGCCATACGTTCGACTTCGACGTTTGTGGAATAGCAAGTGAAAATATGTTCTTCTTAAAAAGCTTTAACTCCACTCGGCTGGTGGCAGTTTTAAGACCAGGGCCGGCGCAGCCGTTCTCTCCGGTCAGGGGGGCTCGCATTTCTGGGGTCCCACTCCGGTGCTTGGAAGCCCATTTTCATTACCTGGAGCCTTTTTTTTTTGGTCTTCAATTCTACGCGGAGATGAAATTAAGTATTCTATTGGAGACAAAAACTTTTGCCAGTGGGACCTCGCGTAGAGTTCCAGGAGGAGGGGTGAGGGGCTACGATGGGCTAGCATTCGCACTGCGTAAGATTTCAGTAGCGTCTTAGCCCACTCGGTCATCAGGCTTCATGATAAACATATTGCAATTTTCGCTATTTATTTCAGTCACCTAACAACTGCAGGCTGAATAATAGTCAGGCAAGGAAGGTCGCCTGCTTAATAATTTAATGATTACCGGTATGTAATTTCAAAAGCGATAATAAAAAAAGGCAGCACTGTGTTGCCTATAGAACCAGTTCACATTCAACGAAGGTCTCCCCCCCCAAACTCCACACCCATCAACGAATGACGCATTAAAGCCAAGTTTATCAAGCACAGGCTGTTGTTGCTACTGCAAATATCACTATTACGCCTGCCAATGCTGCCACAATGCATATTGCTGTCTTTCCTCTTTAGTGCCAGCCGATTAAGTTTCAACAAAAAAATATAAACAGATAAAGGGTTTTCACGGCGTGGAGTTGCTATTTTACTGCGGAGTAATTTTATTTTCTAAGTTTGACCATTGGCCATCAGATCGAGCTGCTTTTCCGAAATTTTGAAGTTTATAACCATATCTTCAATATAAGCCACAATAAGTTGTTTCTATGGTTCTCAGAGATTCAAGATATCTTATTGTGACTACGATGTCATCTTGTTTGGTGATGTGAATCACTTCATGCCTTCAATGTTGCTTTGTTAACATTGCTTTGTTAGCGTAAATTGTGGAATTAAGTACACAGTTTTAATCGGTCGTCCTTCTTTTTGATTCCTGCACTAAAAAATATCGGTAGCATACATGACTAACTAGGGTACAAAAAATTCGAAATGTCACTTTTATTTCCATTAGCCACTACCAAAGACACGATACGTAAGATTTTGATTTATTTAGTTCTTTATTCCTTTTCACCCATTACTAACAGCTTCTTCGATCTGCACTGGCTGCTTTATGACTAGGGCCCGCTAAAGTCAATAAAGTCAAATTTGTTTTAGGACCTTATTACATGATCAAACATGTTCTAATGTTCGTTTCAGGCCTTTAGGAGTCTGTTTTGGTAGATTTTATAAGTCAAAATAAAGTCAAAATTTTGTATAAAGTTAAAACTGGTCAAAATTCTCTTCATCAAAAATTTCCTAACCCTAATTCTAACAAAAATGAAAAAAACGTAGATTTTTTTGTACTTTTTTGAATTTTTGAGCTGCTATTAGAATTTTATGCGCAGTTTTATTTGATTATTCCGAAATAGTAAGTTAAAATAGTGAAAATGCGTGCGGTAATTGAGAAGGAAATAACACTTATTATGCATGAAATGTTTGTAAATTGCGGATTATAAACCATTTTTAATCAAAAAAGTGCAACAAGACATGAGTAATTAGGCAAAAGCGGTTAGGTCAAAATAAAGTCAAAATTTTGCTAAAATTTAGTCAAAAATATATTTTTTCAGGTCAAAAAAAAATGGCCCTAACCGCTAGTGATAGCGATTTTACGATTCAGACGGAACTGTGTGATGCGATAAAAGCACTACCGTATTTTACGCACCATAAGGCGCACTTAAAATCTTTTTTTTTTTCGCGAAAATTGATCGTGCGCCTTACAAGTCGGTGCGCCTAATGTATGAACCAGGTAGTGCTTTATGCTTTATTGCCTACACTCAAAACTTGTACTGGTACTATTTTTATAAAAACAAAGCGCTGTCTTACGCAATAAACTGCGGTAAAAAACAAGCGGGAAAACCTGTGCGTCTTATAGCCCGGTGCGCCTGATGTATGAACAAAAATAGAATTTAACCAGTTTATTGACAGTGCGCTTTATAATCCGGAGCGCCTTATGGTCCGTAAAATACGGTAGTTTATTGAAAAACGAAGACAAAGCTGAAGTAAACTATGCAAGTTTCACATAGCCTAGTAAACTAAGAGGCAAAGACAACGATTGTCCAACTCTGAGGTTGGGCTATCGATTAGTATATTTTCATACCCCGTCATAGGCTACATAACTGCATAAGCTTGCTAAACCTGGGGGGCCAACCTGGGGGCCAGGCAAAAATCTGGGAGGGGCATGGCCCCTTTTGGCCCCCCCCCCTTAGAATCGCCACTGTTCTGGGGGTGCCAGAAGAGCCCTCTTAATCCACTTCCTCCGGGTTCTCCAATGCTGTATGAGAAAGGCACATTTTCGATATTTAAGGTAGAACCATGATCTAAAAGAGCTGGCAGCTTGAGGTACCATTGCTCTTTTTACCATGTTATTTGGTAAAGCGCTAGCAAACATTTCTAGGGGCTAGCAAATTCAAGACAGGATTGGACAACATGGAGGAAACAGTTTTCAAACTTTAAAATTGAATTGTCCTAAAGAATTACCCAGCAGAATTCGTTGTATTCAGGGGTTCAAAAAGAAAGCCGGAAGCATGGGTCAGAGCCGTAGCCTATCTAGAAAAGTATTTCGGGGGGGGGGGTTAATTTAAATATTTACTACCGGTATAGCAAATTTTTTAAAGTAAATTTTTACGAAGATGTGTACGCTATATTAACGCTTTCTGGCAGAGAAAAAGTGGCTTAAAAAGGGGTTATGGGGGCGGAGCCCCCAGCTGCCAACAGATTTTTACGGTTTTCACATAAGAAACACTCATTTAAGCACACTTTTTATCGGAAAAGGACGGACCGTACCTACAGTTGGTACAGTCTCAAGCTTACAAAAATATTTTGGTAAGCCTGCCTGAAAGCCTTGGTATGTCTAAAAGCAGAAGCTTGGCTATGATAAATGAAAGGAAGATGCAACTTTATTAGCTTTGACGCATTTGATTGAATGACGTGTAGATGTGTTCTATAATCTACATTACAACAACGACAGGGTAAGCGGGGGGGGGGCTTGGCACTGTGGCTGTCCCTTAATGCGCCTATGCCGCTGGTGGTGGGCTTAAACGTACGGGGTCCAGTGTGCAAGAGCCGAAATAAAAACCAATTAAAAGCACCCACGGTATTTTTCATCAAAGGCGAGAGAAATGCGTGAGCTACGTTGCTCACAGTAAAGATCTGGTTTGCAGTGAGGGTACCTTAATTCACTGTGCACTACAGTAACTGCTGTGCTTGTATGCAAGGTTGTTACTTGTTATTGCATTAGGGCTGTAAACTCAAGCAAAATTTTAGCCCGGATCCCAACCCAAAATTTTGCGATTTTCCGAACCTTGAGGCGCAAATTTTGCCAAAGTTACGTACATTTCTTATATTTCCTGTAAAACTATTTTCCTCTGACCAAAACTTCTCAAGTACGATGCAAATACAATTGCATACAGTGCCTTCATGCTTACAGAGAGCGAATATATAGCCTAGTCTAGCTTCTGTTCAGAGCATAACTTCAAAATTTTCGTGAACCGGTAGACTAAAATCCAATTGGAACAGACCGTCAGCTTGTTGCATTCATGCAGGCTGCAGGGCGGGAACCCTTGGTTGAAGATCACCGTGTTTGCATCTAAACTAATTCTCAATGCAAAAGATTCGCTGCAGCTTGAGCATAAAATGAGAAAAAATTAACGAGTTTCGAAAAAGAGTAGAGGAGGGTATTAAATCATCTCTTGTTTGCATTCATGCAAACTCATATTCTGTTCTATGAGCAAGCATTGATCTTATGCAATACGATAATTTTCTTTGAAAATGGAAAAGCAAATTATGCGTAACGTTTGCACCCTTAAAGTTGTGTTTACCGATACGCGACACGCGGCAACGCGGCACGCGAAGACGCGACAAAAATTACAAAGTAAGTAAATGCAGAAGGATTTTGCAGGTTTTCGCGTGATCGGTGAACAGTAAAAGAAAACACACAAGATGCGAAAAATTTTTGTCGCGTGCCACGTGTCGCGTATTGGTAAACGCACCTTAATACGTTTCCATTTGCACTAGCCCTCTAAAATAATTGTAAATATCGAGTTTTGTTCAGCATAATTATGCGGAATGTAACTTCGTTTTCAAGCAAGCAGTGGGCCTATCATCCGCTGCATAGTCAAAGCTATCTATTAGTTGAACATCACGTTATTCTAAAATTTGCAGCAAACTGGTAACTGCACATACAGCGACAGTTTTAGCCCAAGCCAAGCGCTTGCTCCTTTTACGCCACTGACGGGCGACCTCTAATAATAGCAATCAATTTTACAAATCGTAATTTATTTGCATGAGTAGTACACAAAGGCTTCAGCTTTTTTATGGGTTCGTGTCTTATGTACTACAATACGGTTATAGCTGGATTAATTATGCGGCAAATGTACGAAATGCTACGGCACCCCGCGCCTGGAGCGCTGATCTTTATCATATTTCAAGAAAAGCGTAACGCAACAATGACCTGCGGGTCAAAATGTTACATCCTACTACTGCGCACTATGCTATGCTTTGACGATTGCAGAACTTGGACTGTCTCAATTCAAACTTATAAAAATATTTCGGGGGGTTTTGAACCCCCCTCATCCCCCCCTAAATACGGCCATAGCATGGGTTATTTGATTTGAAGACCAATTCGACGAAAAATTTGTAGAAAATTGCCAATTGCTGAAACTGCACTAACATCTAAATGCAAAATCTATGTCACTGCAACATCACTAAAATAAAATGAAAATTTGTTTCCAGTCGTAGTTGTGGTCTAAAAATCAAATTTACAATAGAATAGCAAAAGTGGTGGAAACTTCTCATAAATATGTTTGTAATTAATCAAGGTCATTGCAGTTTGACTTCGCATTTTCTGGCCTCCTTTGTAGAAGTCTATGTAATCACAGCGTCACAGAATGATGAAGATGGCTGCTCATAATTTTATGAGATCATGTCGGTAAAAATGTAGAAACGCACATCATCAATCCTAAAATATAATTATATTAAGTTTGCAAAGCTACTAAGCTACTATACTGGCCGGTTAGCTCAATTGCTAAGACATTGCTTTCGGTACGGGGCTCAAATTCCGCAGTGCAGCTAACGGCACGTCACCGCTGCATCGTTTTCTTCGGAGTTGTGTTGCGGATGCGCCAAGCCGCGAAAATGATCCCCGCCATTCTATACACGCATCGGTGTTATAACGCGAGGATACTGTAGGTTTAGTTTTTGATTTTATTGAAAGCTACCATAAGAATGTGTTTTTAGCGCACATCGTAGACTGTCGTTCATATTTTTGTCAAAGCTGGGCACAGCGGTAGCTCAGCACAGTAGTAGCCGCTGCGAAAGCGCCGCTATTTTTTCTGTTAACAGTGAAAAGCGACTTTTATGAAAGTTTTGCAACGTTTTTGTGTTATAACTTATCACAGTACTGTACTGTTGTCAGCACAAGGAACAAACTGACATCAGTTTCACTTCGCGGAAGAGTCGCTTGTCCCGGCTGTCATTGTGGACGTTGTATGCAGTCTTTTCACAGAGGTTAAAACTCATTTAAAAGATTTCCAAAACGGTCTGATTATTTAATTACAAGAGTTGGCACAAAAAGTTACGGGTAAAACTAAAACCAGTTTAACTACAACTACTTGCAGCGTAGCTGAAGTGCTAGTGCGGATAAGAGAGTACGATTATGCTCTTTATCAGAAGGCGTCTGAAGCACCACTGTAGGCTAGCACTTACAGCATTTGCTCTCCGTGGGCATGAAGGAACTAATTGGTTAAAGTGGAACCACAAACGAAACACAAATCAATCATAAACGGACACAAATGCAACAATTTGATCAGCAGCATTTTTTAACTTGGCATCATGGCCCCTACCTTTGAAACATTGATTGTTTCGTATTCTGAGTCGGGAATGTTGACGTATTGTTTATTGCCAGATACCTGCTAAAACGTGAAGCATTATAAACAGAAAGATGTTATATCTATAGCCTACTCAATCACTTACTTTTACATCTGGAGCCAATGCGGCAAGATTGGTGTATCCGTCTTTGTCTAAACAAAATGGTATGAAAACTGCAACACGACATTGCAAAATTATAGCAGTCTAATGATAATGATAATGTAACTCCGTGAACTTTAGTGAGTAGCGTGGGTGGGTTTCCAAGAAAGAATTGAAGAGACTCAAACTTCAAGACTTGCTACGTGATACCCATTAGGGCTACAAACTTGAACTCGAAATAAGTTTCAATTTTTGCATAAGCTTGATACTGTAGGTAAATTCAACACGAACTGAATAAAAGTTACTGAATTAGAACTTGAACTCGGAAAGTCTTTTTTTTTTGATGAATTTCTTGCAAATTCTTGGTGAACGAGCTCATGGTCCTATTTGGTTTAATTAGTCCTGCAAGCATCACAATAAAACAATCACGACATGATAACTTATGGTGCCATGATTTGCAGATCGTACTCAAACCTACATGGGCAGGTTGGACAGGTTGGGAATTTGTATACAGCTTAGCACTGTATGCTACAGAAGATATATTTTTACGGTTGCTTGGCTAGGAAGGACATAGCATTTTTAGAAATTCAATATTTCTGGAACTGCAAAATGAAACTATCCCGGATCAACGCGAAAAATTTTTAAATATTTATCTTCACCAATTTTTTTCATAAAACAGGCTATGATTTCGATTTATTGCTCCTGTATAATTTAAAATAACTATGTAATTACCTGTATTGATTTTAACTGAAAAAGAAAGAATGACAAGAAATAGCAGTACGTAGGCTTACCGATATCAACACTGACGTTATCGTGGAGATTAACGTAGTTCCGTGAAGTTCGTTGAAGATTGCTTTGCACCTGCAATATTAAATATTATATGTTTGTGTCTGTGTCATATACAAATGCTGTAGAAAGTACTGTGCAGTGTACGCTGTACAGCTAAACAGCGTAATATCGCTGCTGTGGAGGAAAGATGCAAGTGGCCAACAATTTTTAAAGTCTCTTTACTTATATGATCCGACGGAGGATACAACCCCAGTATTCTGGCTACAAATAGTTTACTCCAAATTTCTGAGATGAAATTAACTATAATTTCAATGTGATTGGCTAAGAGCAAAAACGCTTGTCACTTACATGTTGTGATGTAGGTCTATTAGACGGAACGTTTATTTTCAGATAACCATCTTCATCTACAAAACAAAAAAATAATTGGTAAGTTTTCTAATGTTAATCACTTTGTGTTTGACCTATAGGCCTACCTTTTTCTCCTTCCAAAGGATTGATAGGGTCTTCATTTTTACCCACAACCTTTCCATTTTTTCGGCCCTGCAGAATAAAATTTAAATAGGTTTTTCAACAAAATTAATATATATCGCCTTATTTCTTCGCTTTTTTAAGTGCGTTGTTTTGAATTCGTGCGTGTATTTGTTTGTTCTTTCATACTTTTATTTCTCAGCACGAGTATTCGCTCACTAAAATAAACCTCAAGGCCTTGCGACTGATGACGGCAAGATGAGCTTCTCGAAAAAGGTTCAAAAAAGGTGATGGAAAATTAGACTGGGTAAAATGTAAAGAAATTCAGACAAAGACCTACTTTACGAGCATTGGCAGAGGATTGCAAACGAGGCTTCGTCACCCTCTCCTTCCCAAAATGAAAGTACAAGAAATTTCTGCCTACTCATCAATTAATCAGCCAAGTAAAAGAAATCTCGCTGGCCTATTCCTGCTCTAAAAGGGCGTGACATATGAATTATGGCCGTCGTAATTGGTGAAGCGATGTTTCTAGTGATTATATTTTGAAGGCCGAAAATGTGATGCATGGAGAAAACAATTTCCAACTGATAAGTCCAAAACTATTGGGATTGATATTACTCCATAACATTACCATAACAATCAGTTTCGAACTTACTGAATTCTCGGAAGCTTGAACAATGACGTCATCGTATTTACCTTCATCTGCAGTAAAAGTGTTCTCTCTTAATTTTTATAAATGGTCAGATCGTTTACATTATTTTTATCAAAAATAAAATAAAAAATCATTGTAGCAATGAAAGACTTCACCCACGCTGTAACGTGTTTTTTGCTTTTGCTGTTGTTTCAAGCTGCTTACTTTCTAATTTTTCCCATTAATTCAAACAAATATGAATACATAAGATTCTATGGGTCCTACTAAACACCGCAAAGGACTGAAACACCGCAAAGGACGACAAAGGACCTCAAATTGATGTACTAAATACTGCAAAGTACGACAAAGGACCCTAAAACCCTAACCCTAAGCCTAACTCTAGCCTAATCCTAACCCAAACCTAACCCTAATTTAAAGTCCTTTGTCGTTCTTTGTTATGGTATGATTCCAAGTCTTTTGTCGCGTTGCGGTGTTTAGTACATCAGTTTGAGGTCCTTTGTCGTCCTTTGAGGTGTTTAGTAGGAACGAGATTCTATGTAAATAAAGGCCTGCCAGGTACAAAACCCACTTAGGCCCAATTAGATCGCAAAAATTCAGTCTCGATAAGATAAATGATTAGTAAGTTTAAAGCGTAACCTACATACGACTTTAAGCGATTAAGCTTGAAGCGTAGACCTATATGCTCGTACTGAAAGGCATCAACTTTCGCTTTATTTTCCTCACTGCAACAAAACTTACGAACTTGCAGCAAAAAAAATCAATAATACTAAACGGAAAAAACTAATCGCTGAGAAAATGATAGTTTAGACCAACCCTAAACACGAGCTTTTCCAAACATCGAACAAGTGCAGCCCAAAACGTATTTTCTAAAAGTTTATTTTCTATTTGACTTAAACTCATTCAACCAACTCCTTTGAAAACAACTCTTACCATTTTCCGTTTCTTCATAAGTTTGTGAGTCATTATGAAGATCAGTGTTCGACATCTAAATGCGATAACGTAACTGCTTATTTTACTCCGGTTCATTTTTTGCTAGGTTCAAAACACTCATTAGAGTTAGACTGTAACTAATCTTTCCCACGTTAGAAAAAAAAAACACTTAAGAGAGAAATTGCTACACTATATCACATAATAGGTTAAGGGGCTTAGGGCACTTGGAATCACAAAAAATGTGAGATGCTGAACAAATAATCATTCTTCGTAATCGAAGTTCTGTTAAGCCATAAAAATTCTTGTTCGACCCCAGTAGTGATTACCATCAAATGCGTATTTATTATGAAAAATTATAACACTGATTGAGATCGCGGAAATTTGAAGAATAACAACTCATAAAATTCATAGAATAGCAGTAGGCTTGTCCATTTCAAGTACTGCAAAACAGAGATGGAAACCGGTCGGGTCACCGGTCGAGTCGAGATTCTTCAACCGGCCGATCAAGCCGGTCGACGAAACCGGTCAAATTCTCTTTTCTTTCTACTAAAATACATGTAAGCCGGTCAAAAAACCTGTGCAAGTTCTCCTTTCTTGCATCTATAATAAACCGCCACACCAACCAAAATATACGTACCGATAATGTATTTTTAAATAAAACAGTTTTATGAAAAATGGCATTAACAAATCATTCATTCATATTCTAAACCCGCTTATCCTTGGGGGTCGCGGGAGCAGCAGCTCGAGTTGGAGCCTCCAAGCACCTCAATCCTCAGCAACAAAAGATAGATGCTCTGCTGAGATGCCCAGGTGAGACCAACTAAGATCTTCTACGTAATCTCGCCATCGAGTTCTGGGACGGCCTCTAGGCCTTCGACCAATTGGTGTCCAACAGAGCATTTTTTCGGCTGTTCTTTCCTGGGACATTCGTGTCACATGTCCATACCAACGCAGTTGCGATCTTTCTAGTCGGAGAAGCAGCGATTGGATGTTTAGAGATTCACGAATATCTGCACTTTTGTCCTTGTCCAACAATGTCAAACCGCTAATTCTTCGCAAGAATCCCATTTCGGATGCTTGAACTTGAGATCTCACTTTCTCATTCACGATCCAACACTCATGGCCATAAGTCAGCATAGGAACATAGACCGATCTGAAAACGGATAGCTTTGTCTTGGTGCAAAGCTACCGTTTCAGTACCACAGATCGGTGGAGCTGGCGCATTACTGCCCTTGCTTTTCCGATGCGGATATCCAATTTGCTATTTTGTTTGCCATCACTTGTGAATGAGACGCCGAGGTACTTGAATTTCTCCGACTGTTTTAGTTTATATCAATTTGGAGAGAGCACTGCTTTGGTCGTCTGGACAGGCACATGGTTTCTGTTTTTGTTGTGCTGATTTTCATTCCGGCAACAGAGCATGCATCTGAAAATTTGTCCAGAGCATCACATCTTCTGAAAACAAAGGCTTGTTGTCTGTTTTCAACAGTGAGACCTGCATACTTATCAGCGTAGTTGACGTTCTTTTTTTTAGCAGGATTGTGATACTATTGCAGGGGCGTATCCAGGGAGGAACCGCGCCCCCCTCCCCCCGCTGACAAATGCACAAAACTTTGATGTAAAGGTGATATACGTATAAACGACAATCTGAGCGTGGTGACATTTTTTTGCTCTTCACTTGACTTTGTGCGGATAATTGGACATCTGCGGACGTGTTGACCTTTTTTTACTCTTCATTTGACTTTGGGCGGAAAACGGACGGCTTCAAATTGCGACCCCCCCCCCCTTTAAAATTCCTGGGCACGCCTCTGGTATTGTGATGTCATTACATTACCTTACCGCTCCATTGTAGCCTAAAGCAGCGGTTCCCAAACTGGGCGGCGCGAGACTTTGCCAGGGGTGCCGCGAAAGATGTTGCGTCTCTCGCGGGTCTTCGCTCACTTGGTATTTGGCAGTGTTGTAATGACTCGAGTCCTGACTCGGGCTCGAGTCCGAGTCCGACTCGAGTTTGGTGGACTCGGACTCGACTCGAGCATTTTCAAATGGACTCGGACTCGACTCGAGTCACAGTCCCAAATGACTCGGACTCGACTCGAGTCCTTTAATGAGTGGACTCGTTCCAACACTGGTATTTGGTGTCGAGCCTGCTTTGTATCTCGAAATTTTGGAATGGAAAAATAGTGCGTGAAAAATTTACTTGTGAAGGGATTACATAGCTAACACGTCACAATGCGCAGCTTGTCCGTATGTGGTATATTGTATAACAATGGTCCGTTACATAATGAATAAAGCGTTTTTACAACCGCAACAAGATTGATATTGAACGCGAAATGCGTGTTGCAGCATCGAGCATCGAACCGCGATTTGATAGAATGCGTACAGAGCAACAAGCTCACACCTCACATTAAATGCATACGTTATTCAATATTTTGCTGCTGCACATTAAATAATTATGTTTTAAAGACAATTTTTTGGTGAAATTTGATATTTGTTACTTTTAGCTTCATTACAGCGCCGAGAGTTTTGATAAGTTTTTAAAGGGCGCCTGCAACAAAAAAGCTTGGGAATCGCTTGCCTGTAGGCTTTAGCTTCTTTCCATGCGCGCGGGCCGGTAGGATTGTGACGCAACAGTCCGGGCTGGTTGTGGCTCTTGTAAAAGTGGTTAAAAAAAAGTATGATTTTAAAGTGGTTTAGAAAAGAAATTAAAAGCCTTTTCATGATGTGCAGGTTTTACTAAGTGAAACAAATCAACAGGTGCGGTTTACTTTCGTTCAAATACTGCTTTCATTGGATGAAATTTTACGGGTTTAATACACCTAGTGACAAAGTTAGTGTAAACTGCAGATTGTCATTAGGTTTATTGAACACAGAGCATAAACTCAGGGATAAAACCTTCCGTAAAAAAAAAACGGTCGACCGGACCGGTCTGTGACCGGTCAACCGGCGTAGATTTTGAATTAGAAAATCCTGACCGGTTCCATCTCTGCTGCAAAACACTTGAGTACCGGTACATTGAACCACTACGCAAAGCACACTTAGCTGGACAGTGTTGTGGTGTCATTGGAAGTTGATCCGAAAGCAGCCTACCAAACCCATTCTCCCCTCTTTAAAGGTTTTTCCAGCTACACCTTGTTAAATTTATTCACCCGCAGTTACTTACTTGAGTTGATGAAATTGGATTTTGTTTTCCAGTTTGTAAGCAGATGGGATTTTTGTCTGTGCAAAACATAACACGCGTTGCTTGTAACTGCATTATCTAAAACTTAATGAAGTCTACCGCAATTTGATTCCAAGTCAAGTAAAACCAAGACCCAAAATTTGGTAGTCACAGTTGTTCTGTTTAATCTTCAGCATTAAAGAGGCAGGGTAAACAAGCCGGTAAGTCCACATACCATACCGTTAGAAAAAAGCAATTACCATTGTGATTCCTCCCATAGGCGCGGGAAGTAGGGGCCCAGGGGGGGCTCAAGCTTTCCCCTGGATTTTTTCAGCCCCCCCTGAACCATTTGAGCCCCTCTGACAATTGAACAAATTATGCATCGAATGCGACGGGATTAATACACGCAACGTACGCACTTATGAAGCAAATATTTTTTATAGCGCTTTTAACCAAAGAAGAATCACTAACTTATTCTTTTAAAAATCACTCAGTTATTATTTGCTTGGTCTACGTAAAATCTAGTAAATTTTTCAATGTTTGAGGTTCATTTTTAACAGTGGTTTACACATTACAGTATCTCAGCGCTCGCAAACCTTTACAACAGTCATGGACGATGGACCAGTAAATGTGTAATGGTTTATTTGGCCGACGACCAAAATGACTTTTGAAAAAAAAGGTAGCCTACTGTATAAGTAAGGGCCTATGCATGTGTACAAACTAGCCTACAAACACCAAGCAAAAAAGTTTGATTTTTTAATACCAAGTACAGAAAAGTAAGGTAGATTATTCTTTAAAAAAAGAAACCAAAGTCATGGCTATTCCAGTTTATTTAATATTGGTACGTAAGCCTACGGAGTTTTCGGCGCTAGTGGCGTTACTGTAAAACAGCGAGATGCGTCGGTAAGGCGATAGCGGTTACATGTTTTAATTACTGTGTCAGATGAAAATGTTTTTTCGTATAAATATGTTCCTAAAAATTTGAATTAAAATATTCATAGCTTTCTCACTCAGTGACGAGTATTCAGTTCCTGCAGAGCCCAGAAACTCTTTAGTCTTGAAAAAGATGGTGGGAGTTGAGATTTAAGAGTAAGACTGTCGTCCCGACATTTCTTTATCTCTCTCTCTAAACGAGTAACAAGTTTTCTTGTATCTGCCAAACACTTTTGAATGTTCATTAAATGTAATTACCAATTTTTCCCAGAACTTACGGTATACCTGAATATTTTTACGGACCAGCAACAGTGTCCCTAGGCCAACAGCCAGTGGTAGTGCGGAACTAGGCCAAAAGCCAGTGGTAGTTGGCAACAGCTGTTTAATATCGTGCAATAAAACTGCAAAAAGGAAAGCTACGTTTGGTGTTTAGTTCTAGCTGTATTGTTTAAAACAATTAGCCAAACCAATAGCTACAACATAGTAAAGTCAATATTCGCTTTCATGCTAAAGTAATGATCTAGCTCAGGGGTGCCCCAACTTTTCCGACTCGGGATCTACTTTCGCTAAAATTTGCTCAAATTGAAAGAGTGTAAGAGCTACTGATAATGGGAATTACGCAAATCGTACACGAAAATGCGGTGAAGCGCAAAATAATGGTCTTCAATTCTTCTGACGTTCCGAATTCCACCAAAATCTATGTGAAGAGCTAAAAAAAGGTCTTCAAGGCCTGATCGCGACACATGAACTGGAAATGCTGGTGGCCAAACTGACGTGCGTACATGCTAAATCGGCCCGTCATCGAGAATCAAGCGTTGAAAGATCGACCGGTAGATCGCGGTCGACTGGTTGGGCAATAGGCACACCTGATCTAGCTTTTATAAGCTTACGCAAGTTTTCTTTTCTGATTGAGTTTTTAAATGGTTTTGAGTTTGTTTTTTTTACCTACCTTATAAAGCGGCTGAATCACTTTTTCCGGTGTAACTGTAGAGCAAGAAAAAGTCAAAACGCAGCTTTACAAATAAGCTAAAGCCTGTATGTAATTCAGTGAAATAGATGATTGGGTGTTAGTTTAGTATGTAATCTACCAAACCTTTCTTTCTTTAGCAATCATCCGACATTTACTCTCTTATCGTATCGAGATAAATTTACTATCTTATCTTATCGTATCGAAAAAAAAAAAAGATTAGGTTCGGACATTCGGTAGATCACATACTAAACTGGCATCGATAAATGTTATTAAAACCAATAAACTGACACGCCTACCTAAATACCTATACCTACTCATTTCATTATGTCAAAAAATGGTTCAGTGCTTTATTTTGATCGTGTGTTTTTCATTATTTTTAAACCTTAGTGGAGCATTGTTTGTTAGACGTAATTCTTATCAGTAAAGCAAAAAGTTAGATCGGACAAATTTTCTTTGATTACTTTTTGGTTTTGCCATTGAGGTAATTTGAATTTTACACCTATATGCGCTCAAAAATGCTTATTTGTTATTCGTGCATAGTTAGAATAGCCTACTAGTAAAAGGCTAAGCAATCTTGTTTTCCGTGATAAAAAATTATCCTGAAAAAATTCCGGTCACTTAAACAGGCATTCAATTGATGGCTTTCAACACAGGTCTGCTGTGTGTCCTGTTCCTAAAAACGTGAAATCGAGAAAAGGGGGTCTGAGGGGTCAAGGCTATTCGAAGCCTCCCAGACGTTGATACGATCTTACCATTTAGAGCCTGTCCAAAAACAAAACTCAAAAAAAACAAAAAACTCCTGTCCAAAAAACGTTCCCGCGCCACTGATTCCTCCACCTTTCAATGGTAGGTCAGCGACCGTTCACTCCTAAAGGAGCAATAACGTCTCCGTCTCTTCTAGCAATAGGATAAAAATATTGCAACAAAAGACAATAAAAACAAGAAGGTAGCAGAATAGCGTCAAACATAAAATAGATTACCATAAAATTTGGTAAGACAAACTCGCAATAAGATTTCCTGTACATATGGTATGCTAAAAAAATAACCAAATCAACATATACTCGCCATATATTTACACATTTTATTTTATTCGACCAAGTTACTCCCAATTTTTGTCTTTGCTGAAAATTTTACGGCAATTGAATCAAAAATAGCCTAACAAGGAGATAGAGTTAGAGGTTTCGATAGCATGAATTTATCTGTCATTATCAACTGGATGTTTGAGACAGTGCAAGTTTGAGAGGAACTATGAGTCAGGGCATAATAACAGTTATTAATACTCTTTTAAGGAACTTGCAGTTTTGCACTGCTACGATAAGAGTTTTACTGTCTTGCGTAGACGGCTGATCGATGCTGTGGAACTCCCAGTAGAAGAATAACTCTATCTTTAGTAGACTAGCTGCTGGAAGTGAGCTTTGTTGCGATTTTTCAGATCTCATTAGCCGGTGAGATTAACATTTTACTTTAAACTAAAGAGCAATGTTCTTCCTGGCCTACTGGACGGGCAGTCGTGACGATTTCCTTTTGTCGGGTCGGTGGCCATATCAGCACTCCATCACCAACGGTGACCTTCAGTGAAACGTACCGTAGAGCGGGACAGCGCTGTTTCGGGCTATTTGCCCTCATTAGCCGCACTCAGGAAGATACATTTATCTTCCAGAACGAATGATCTTGCCAGGATCACTCATCCCTTCGAATAAATATATCTTAAAGAACTTAACCTTTGTGGTACGTAGCCATTCGAGTGTCTACGTCACCACTCCAGTAAAATCCCGTAGCCCGGGAAGGGCATTGACCTTTAGTTATTGATCTTCACCCTGGCCACGTAAAGGATTTAACCAGAGTGATGACGTAGACACACGAGTGGCTACGTATTACAAAGGTTAAATTCTTCAAGATATATTTACCTAAAGAGCTAAGTATGAGCGATCCTGGGAAGATCATTTGTTCTGGAAGATGAATGTATCTTACCTGAGTGCTGCTGATGAGGGCTAGTACCCCGAAACAGCGCTGTCCCGCTCTACGGTACATTCTACTTATACCTGCTAAAATCAATTATATCTGCGAAAAGAAAGATTTTTGCTTATGGTTTGATGCTTTACCACATACAAAAACCACAACGCTCGTTGTCAAACCTTTTTATGTAGAGTAATATTCAGATCGTGTGGAGTGAGACTGAAGAGGTTTTAGCGAAGAGTTCAAGTCATCAGAACACGGTCAATAAGCAACAATTTTAATTACCTGAATTAGGTAGGCCTACATTTTTTCTAGAACGAAATAGCAGAAGAAATGGAAGTTTAAACTCAATCTTTTGGCACAAATGCTTTGATAACGTATCGTAAAAACGAAGCTGCAGTTATTCCATGTCAATTATAAATAATTAAAACTCATTAAGTAAAGGTTGTTAAATTGTTTTTAGACATCGCTATTGATACGGCAGGTCTTGAGTTTAATTCCCATGCCGGTCAAATCGGACACCGTGACGGCTCGCCACTTTTGCGATGTTTCTTCGGAACAGTGTTGACCAGCCGTAGAGATGGGCCGGGCCATTCGTTAAACACTACGACATACTGATTTTTTGTTTTTAAATAAAGGATTGCCATAGTCTATCATTAAAACTGTTGCTTGCAACAAAAATTACCTCTATTGGTTTTGCTTTTCCTCTTTTTCACCACAAAGATAACAACAGCAAATATTATAACCACAACCACTACAGCTACACAGACTGCTATGATGGTGACATTTGGGTCCGAGACAATACTGGACGGATCTTCAGAGAAGGATTGGTTCAAATTGACAAAAAATGACAAGGAACTCTCTCCAAAAATTGTTGAAGAAAGTACAAGTGTGTACGGTCCTTCGTCGTCAAAAGTGACCTGACAAAATATTCATGTGTTTTTATCAGACTAACACAAAAGTATTTTTTGTAGTTTGTGGCCAAGTACTGCCCGGACTCTAACCAATATCAGTGCGACTTGGATCTAAAAAAGAAAATGTTTTTGAAATGAAGCAAATCGGATTTCACAGTTAATAGCTGCGTAAAAAACTCAAAAGTAAAGGCATTTATCAGAAGGAAAATATTTATCTTGAACCAAAATTAGCATGTTCCTACAGCAGAATATAATTTTGGGACACAAATTTTTTTTTTACGAAAGTATCGCCAAAGCCTAAACAATGAACATTTGATTAATTTCGATATAACGGCAAATTTTGACTTATGATTGACATTATTTTTACTTATACCCGTTTAGGAAACATTTTTTGGGCCAAGAACAAGTATTTGAGATTCTTGATGAGTAGGATTTTTGACCTTATTGATTTCAAGAAGTTTACCAGCGTTCACGACGAAGATTTACTGCAAATACTTGCACAGAATCGTCGCAAAATAACACCGCTGTGTGCTTTTGCGTATTGCTTACGATAGATAGATATCCATTTACAATTTATCTCAAAGTGAGTCACATAGAAAAAGCTTCGAGTACCTTGCAATTTTAAAACTTAACCATTAGTTTAAATCCATATATTTTCACAAATACATAATCGGTCTTTCAACACAAACGGGGAAAGGGTTGTTAGCATCACTAAAAAAGTGCTCAATATATCTTCTACGTTCAGAGCTAATTAACAAATAAACAAATGGCAAAATATCCCTACAGACTGTTTCGCGCTATGCGTTCTTCAGGGGTTCTTATGCAAATAGAATATATTTGAATACAGAACCCCTATTTGAATAAATAATCTAAATAAAAAGATTCTATTTAAATAAGAACCTCTGAAGAGCGCATAGCACGAAACAGTCTGTAGGGTTATTTTGCCATTTGTTTATTTGTTAATCAGTTTTTCAGGTATTGTTAATTTTAAAAGGAAAAGCATCACATCAAATTTACCTTATTTTGGACATAAGAAAACCAATGGACTTGATTCTGAACAGAAATATTGGTGCTTGAAGGTGGAAGAGTTGCACCTGTGATAAAATTAAATGGTAAAAGATGCCACGGAGAAACATTTTGTTGTCTTGATTCAAGCATCTATGTCATAACGCACGTTTGCGGATTATAATGCATTAGCTAGTTCACCAACTTCAAGAGAGAAAAATTAGGGTTGAATAAAATCATCTCTTAGAGAGGTAACTTTGACTTTGATCATCTTAATTCATGTTTCTGACAATGAAAAACAAAGAATTCATATACAGGATCTATGCTGTAGTGTGATACACCAAGTGGAAACAAATACTCCAGAGTCCAGAACTATCTCGAATATGGTGTTACAAGATTATCTAATTTCTAACATATAAAATCTATGGGTTATTGGGGCTGCTTAAAAATGACTTATCGCCTGTTACAAAAACGATAAGTGTCTCCTCCCCTTCGCAACATCAAAGGTTAATCCACTACGCTGTCTGCTGCTACAGCTATTTTGCACCAAACTAAACTTTTAAAAACTGAAAAGATTATGCAACTAACGTTATGCGGTTTTTATGCAAAACTATTCAAACCGTAAAGCTTTACAGCAAATAAAGAAACGTCTTTGTACTAAAAAAATAACATCCTTAAGATTCGAAAAATGTTTTTTCCACAGCCTTCTATCGACAGATTGTCTCATGTTCATTTGTTAAGATGGCAGCAGACTTGATGACCACTGGTCTTTTGCTGTCTCCTTGTTAAGTGGCGAAAAACTACAAATATTTTGTTGTGCTGATGATTGATTTTTGTGCTTGCCGCTTGAGAAAATAAAATGAATGAATGATTGCAAGGGTCAACTGTGAAGCTGTAATCTCAACTCACCATTTTTGATTAAACTTACAAACGTTGATGTTGGATTAGAAGTAAACGAGAAAGCACATATTCCCTTCTCATTAACTCTCCAGTTGCACTCAGCTGGTGACTTTCTGTATGGACCATCTGCGTTGAAAAACATTACTCAACGATCAATTATTTTCCGACAGTTTTTCTAGACTTGCTCATTGAGCCATTGGTCTTCTTTCATGTATTTGCCAATGATGAGATTAGTAACGACCACACACGTAGATAAAATGGCCGAGTGGTAGAAGGGTCCGCTTTTAAAGCTGTAGACTCGTGTTTCAATCCGAGTCGGGTTTGGCATTCACAGCTTCCCTGCTTGACGCTCAGCATTGAAGGGACAGTGTGGAGAACAAGTCGGCAAGTTTACTTGTTCTGCCTTTGGAAAAGGTCATAGCGGGATTCCTCCATCTTGGTGTGGTAGACAGATGGCTGGCAACTCCTAAGCGAGCTCGTTAGAGCGCTTTGATCGCTTTCTCGAATTAGGAGGATAAAGACACAACCAAATCCAAAAAAGTTTAAATACAAGCATTGAGTAAAAACGCACTGTATATTATGGTTTTAATGTCGGATTATTTATGGGTGTGGTATTGTGGTAAAGTCAGAGATGGAACCAATCAGGATTTTCTCGACCCGACCTGACCGGTAAAATTCAAAATCTATGCCGGTTGGCCGGTCACAGACCGACCCGGTCGACCGTTTTTTTGTTGCTGAAGGTTTATGTTCCGTGTTCAATAAACCTAATGACAAACTGTAGTTTTCACTAACTTTGTCACTAGATGTATCGAACACGTAAAATTTCGTTCAATAAAAGCAGTATTTGAATGAAAGTAAACTGCACCTGTTGATTTGTTTCACTTGGATAAATACGAAGCTAGCATTATTTGATTTTATTTGGTTTGATTTCGGCATTTACTTGACATGTTATGACAGGTGGAAAAACCTGTATATCATGAAGAGGTCCTTCTTTTTTAAACTACTTTAAAATCATTTCTTTTTTAACCATTTTAACAAACGCCACAACCAGCCCGGGCTGCACGTCACAACTCGACCGGCCCTCGAACATGGAAAGAAGGTAAAGCCTATAGCTTAGGCCAGGGGTGGCGAACCTTTTTTGGTGATCGTGCCAAAATATTAAAAATAAAGTTTAGCAAGTTAATACCGTGCTATTACATTTAACAAAACAAAAACATATTAGTGCATGAACTTATTGTCATAAAGCAAATATCAATGAGACTTTATCGTTACTACTAATCATGTCATACTTCTTAGTCCACCAACTTTGCAATATTCGACTGCTGGAAGAAGACAATTTTTGTTTCTTATTGTCACTCGACATATCTAAGTTTAAATTTTAAAGAACGTAGACATTTTAACTAATGTCGCGCACCTGCCTCGAAACTAAACTATTTAATAACTGGGAAAAGGAAACAAACACAGAGATTTGGGATTACAAACTGGGAATTGCGACGTCATAGACCTTTTGTGCTTAGGCCTATTTAAAAGCTTTGATATGCGATGTCACCAAACGTATGGTATGTTAGGCCTAAACGACTCTACTGCAAAAGTGATATTTAGAAAGTAGGCTAATAGTTGAACGAAATCAAGATTAAAGTATCGTTAAGTGTCGTGCCACAAAAAATCTGCGGTGTGCCACATTTGGCACGCGTGGCAAAGGTTCGCGACCCCTGGCCTAGGCTGCGATAGAGCGGTACGGTAATGTGATGACATCACAATAGTATTACAATCCTGCATGAAAAAAGAACGTCCACTACGCTAATAAAGCTATGGTTCCACCGAGAATATTCCCATAATTTTCCGTGAAAATTATTGGGATATTCCCGATGGAACCGAACTTTATTCCATTCCATTACTTTGCGTCATTTTGCGTCAAATAATTTTCGCGGAATATTCTAATGCGTGGTGGAAAATTTAAAATGTGACGATTGGAAAATTTTGGTGGAACCGCACTTGGAAAATTATAATCTTCTAGTTTCGCGATAATTTTCCGGAAATTTGTGATAGAATATTTTAAAAAACGGTTTGATATTTGTGAGGGAAAAATTACAGGAAAATTATTTTACTGTGGTTTACCTCGTGTTAAAACAACGTCACAATGATACTTTCTCATAATTGAGAGAGAAGCATTGCTGAAATAGTCTGTATAGTAGGGTGTTGCTAACGCCCTCATGTGGTCAAAAACAAAATTACTTTTGATATGTTGTGACCAGTCCAGAAAAAACTCCAGATATGAAGTTTTAGAAAACTTGAACGTTGTTTACGTGTTCCGCTTTTCATTTCCATGACGACAGGCCTATCGATGCAGTGAATTTTTCCATCTCCTCAACCACTTGTGCTAGAAAGTTGGTTAATGGTTAAAATGACTCAGAAACATCAAGTTTCTATCTGACTTAAAGAAGAGCTACAGTATATGGCTATTGTGCTTAGTTTTCGAGTAATTGCGTTAATTAGGTTTCAAAGTCAGGTTTTGGGGGGATGCAATGTCATTGCTTCATCTATTTAAGCTACCTCACAATGATGCAGAGCAAAATCAGGTACCAATATTGTTTTGGTTGCTTGACAATATACTACCAGTGTTTTAGCTCATGGGTGGAGTAGAAGTCTCCTAATTTTTTTAAATCTTGTATTTGGTTTGCATATAGATTAAAAGCTGGTGTGTAATATGGATGAGTTAAAAGTTAAAAAATCATCACGGTGCAACTTGGTAAACAAATTACCCGCAAAAATGGGATGACTATTAATGGTTCACCTTCCAACCTAGTCTCGTTGTTGCGTCCTTGGATAAGATGCTTCACGATGATTATCTCTGCTTGGTGGAATCTGGCAAGCAGCAAATTAAAGAAGTCAGAAGAAAAGTCCAGTAGAAAACTTGGAAACAAATACAACTCCTAAGCGAGTCTGGATTCGTCCTACGCACAGCCCCTCCATTGCTTTTTCGTGACAGGAGGATAAAAATGAAGAAATCAATCAATCGACTAAACGCCATAGAGACCCCCGTTTGTTTCTGCTGGGATTTGTTTTAACGCAAAACTTAATCAATTGAGAATGAAATATCCTATGGCAGAAAGCAGTGCCTCGTGAGCTTCCCAAATTTTAAACCTACGCTGCAAATTTTGCTTTGGACCTTGATCGGGTTACGGAAAATTATAGCAATCCCACCAGAGAAAAGTCAAATATTCCATTTTGGAAAATATGACGGACAATTAAACCGAGGAAAATTTTGGTGAAACCGTTGCGGTTCCACTGGGAAAATTATTTAAAAATTATAGTTTGTGCGTTGATAATTTTTCAGTGAAATGGAATATTATTAATTTTCCCGGTGGAACCATAGCTTAAGTATGCAAGTCTCACTGTTGAAAATAGACAATAAACCTTTGATTTCAGAAAATGTAATTTACTCATGCCGTTTTTCATAAAACTGGTTTTATTTTAAAATTACATTTCGGTATGCATATTTCGGTTGGTGTGTAGATGCAATTTAGTTGCAAGAAAGGAGAATTTGACCGGTTTTTTGACCGACTTAAATATATTTTAGTAACAAGAAAGGAGAATTTGACCGGTTTTTTCCACCGGCTTAACTGGTCGGTTGAAGAATCTCGACCCGACCGGTTTCCATCTCTGGGTCAAATGACTCGTTGCTTAATGATCTGGAATAGCTTGAGTCCTTCAAAAATCCATGATCGAAAGCTGTGAATACAAACAGCAGACTAACCACAAAACTTGGCACAGTCTTGTAGTTATTTTGAACAACCGTTCGACAAGAAAATATTTTAGTCTTTACAAAAAACAGTCAATGCCATTCTTACATCGTATATCCAGTAAAACATTTTTCGATCGTCCAGTGTTATTGACTAATTCAGTGTATGGTGTCACAGCTTGACAATACACGGACGTTGCGTGATCGCTTCGCATAACAGTAAAGGAATGAGGTTCTCCCTAAAAAAATTAAGAAAATATGATTCTTTCACCTCCGCTATAGTTGCAAGTACAATAGGAAATGATTGTAATGGTTGAGACAAGAACCGATGTACGGGTATATAGAAAGCTAAACTACCGCAAATTCGCAGCTTTGGTTGGTTAATGTTATCTGGTGGCTGGAGAAAATATTGTTTCTGATTGTGTCATTTTATGGGAAAATAAAGGCTTTTTTATAAAGAAAATACGAATGCTGGGCCGGTCAAGTTGCATACGGTGTCACAAACAGCTTGCCACAGTCTGCTCCGATGTTCCAGTAGATCGAAGCTGTGTTGCTCAGACTCCTCACCGTGGAAATGAGCCACGCCAATTGTCACACGTTTGGGCGTAATGCTCTGAGTACTAAGATTTGATTTATTACCTTTTGCCGGTATGCGCTTACCAGAATAGTATAAACCGTTCTATGAATCATATTGCTGAGAAAACGTTTAGAACAGTGGTTCTCAAACTTTTTCTTGTCTTCACTCACTCTGAAAGAATTTTTAAACCCGCAACGCGCTGGTATAAATCTAAAACTTTTTGAAACAAAACATTGTGTTTGAAGTTTGGCGCATTGCAACTGCAAGATTTTTTGCCACAACGACTACTCCGTTACTTTTTCTTGATTTTACGGACTTTACAGGATACCATACAATGGTGTTTTACTTTACAGTCGTTGCTGGGGATACCGTCATTTAAGTTTTTGGTATCGCTTGACCAAGTAGCGAACCCAGTCTCTCAACTACAAAGTAAGAATTCGAACCACTAACTTTATCGCAAGCTATGAGGCCTCTGCTTCTAACGAAATCTTCCAGAGAATCGTCATGTGAGAACGATAAAAGCGTATAGATCTGTAATTACTTAGCATTTTTCGCTTTCGTCAAGTGGTACATGCGCTGGAACACGATCTATAAAACGAAGTTCATTTAAAAATGAGATGCTTATGAACTTAAGGTCACAATTTGCGCAACGAAACCACACATATGCACAATTTGATGTCGAAACTATTGCTGATGTTTTCCGATTGCAAGGCCGTCGCTTTTCTTGAGCCTTCTAAAAAAATTCAAATCAAATCTTTATTATACTCAAGGTAATACGTCGAAGCGAGTAACAAGTGGCGGGGTTCATCTGCGCGGCTTAGCACCTGGGCAACACAGCATGTAGAAACGTAGCAGCGGTGATAAACCGTTGGCGACACTGTCTGTGTAGATTTGACCGGCTTGGAAGTCGAACTCTTACCTCCCACACCGAAAGCAGTGTCGTCACTGCTATTCCAACCAGCGGGTTATAGAACAAAAAATATACAGCAGCATCAAATGCACTGAAAATTAAATTACTACTGTATAACAATAGGGTTACAGCGCATATAATAGAAGTTACTGTTGAGTTAAAAACAAGAATATTCCGAAGAAAGCTAAAAGTTGTGAACTTTTGTGAAATCAATTAAAGCCGTTCATTTTTGCGAAAAATAAACAAAGTTGTGGTTAACATTTAGTCCCATCTCGATTCAAATTATTTTGCGATGCCCCTTAATAATTAAAACGACGCACCAGGGCGTCGCGATGCACAGCATAAGAACCACTGGTTTTGAAAAAGTACAACGCAAAAACAATCTTTATACTGAACAAACTGAAAAAAACAATTTTCAAAGCACAGTTACCTTTAACCTCACAACACGAGTGTTTCTAACATAAAACGCAGAACTAGTTCCTTTTGGAACTACATCTTCATACACACAATCTAATTGCAATTTTGATCCCACTACTGCTGAAACAACTCCTCGCAAGGTCACGTTCGGAGCTGAAAAATAACAGCACAATCAACGATGCATCGTTATTTCCTGCGCTTCAAACAATTACGAGATATACAGTACTTCTGCATCAGAACTTTCTTGATGTTGATGTTTCGTGAAATTTGATTTTATACGAAGCGAAATGCGCAAGTGCACATTTCCATATTAGCATTTTATTGCTCTACCCAGTCATGCAAAATAAGTAAGAGTCTGCGGTTTTAAAATCTGACAAAACATTCTACCTCTCCAGCAATCTAAGTCATTTTGTCCGCTCCATTCCCCCGTTACAAGACAAGTTGTTTGTGGTGAAAAAACTTGAGATCGATTTGAATAAAACAAGGTGCCATTGTTTTCACAACTGAACGATCCATTTGAATTGTAAGATGTTGTTGCAGAGTGAACAATGAGAGGTGGAACTGTGGAGCATCCTAAAACATGTAACAGTTTCTACACATGAACATATAAAAAGAAAACGCTGGAAACACCAATTGCGCAAAAACCAACGGCGTTTATTTGGTAAGTTTTCTAACGCCTACCATATTATTATCATTATTATTGGTATATTTATCCTCCTATCACGAGAAAGCGATCAATGCTTTGTACGAGCTCGCTTAGGAGTTGCCGGCCATCTGTCTACCACACTAAGATGGGGGAATTCTGTTAATTGCCTTTCCCAACGGCACAACAAGTAAACTTGCCGGCTTTCTCCACACTGTCCCTTAAATGCTGAACGTCAAGCAGGGAAGCTGTGAATACCAATTTTTAAGTCATTGGTTTGACCCGACTCGGAATCGAACCCCAAGTCTACCGATCCAGAAGCATACGCTCTGTACCAGTCTGCCAGCTGATCGGTGAATAGCTTATCTCTATATATGTTCATGTGTATAGACTTCATTGGCTCCCCATATTTCCATACAAGTTTTTTTATAGTGACCCTAATTTTTAAACAAATCATTAGGCCTGCTACCGTTAACAAAAAAGGGATCCCAAACAGTTCGCAAATTTTTGATGACTGATTCTTTGCTCGGAGCACCGGTGTAAAATACAGATAAGCGTTGATGGTGAACCGGCTAAAAATGCTGTCCAGTGTTTCTTGGAGTTGATTTTGAGAAACAGAGATTCAAAATCAATAGAATGAATGATTAAAAATTAAGTTCATTGTTTCTTTTTTGGCATTTTGGGCGCGTGTGTGCGCAATCTTCATAGAAGGTGTCGTTTACTGTTATCTGTTCGGTCGTGAAAAAGTGGATTATCGACATTGCGCCATTAATCAAAAACTTTGCAATTTTTCAGAGGAAGACATTTTTGGAATACGCTGCAGAGCAAGAAAGCGCAAAACTTTTTTGAATTAATGATCTGCGACCAGCGCAATTTAATTTTTAAATAAACGAGGAGCAACGAAACTTTCGCAATTACATTTTTTAAGCGCAGCGCAACTCCTGCATTTAATTTTTTACGAAAGTGAAAGCGAAAAGCAATTTTGCAGTTAAAAAATTTTAATCCTTGAAAGAGTGTTGCAGCCTGGGGCGTAGGAAGACAATGGGGCCAGCATTAACAAAGGAATGAAAAACAAACATGCTGGATCGAGCCCAGCCCAGGGTTTAAATAAATAAAATTGCAAAGCCGGTGCGTGAACAGCAGTGTGCTCAAAACATTCTTGTAAAACAGGCCGGTTTATAACTCAGTTGTTGAGACACTGCTATGGGTGTGGAAGGCTGGAGTTCGAGTCCCGGGACGGTCAAATTGGAAACAGCGCAGCCATCGGCTCGCCACCGCTGCAACGTTTCTTCGGAGCTGTTTTGCCAAGGCACTAAGCCGCGGAGATGGACCCCGCCACTCGTTACACGACACTCGTTACACGCGAGTATAATGTAGATTTGATTTTTTGATTTTAATCATAATCTCTGGCCAATTGTAATTTTCCCTCTTCTGAATTCTCTGCTGGTTACGTCTCTGTTTTTCGCATTAAAAATTCTGATAAAGCGCTGTATAGGCACTAATATATCGTAATTTTTTGCCTTAATTTTTATGACTTGATGATTAATTATGACGTCATTTTGCAGCATTGTTTCACAGAAGATCAAGTCGTGCAGTGAACTACGCAATAACTTCTAGCGCAAAAAAAGCGCGTTGTGCAATGCGGAAAGAATGGGTGACGTCAGACTTGTGAGGTTATTGTACCTATGACGTCACGCATGCGTCAGAGCGTTAATTAAAAAATCTGAAATGATCTTCAATACGATTTGTAACTGCCAACCTACATAGAAAAGTTGTTACAACCAGGCAGCGAACTTGAACTCGCTGAACTCGCTCTTTTTCGTCAAACTCCAACTCAAAAACCAACATCCCTGAACTCGAAAACAGTTAATTGAGTTATGAATTTTCCTAATAGTGACAAAAATTGCTTGAACTTAGTCTTAACTCGGAAAAAATTACAGAATTCGAACTTAAAGTCGCGAAATTAAAATGAAGGACTTGAACTTGGCTTGGCAAATGTTCAGTGAACTCGATCTTGAACTCAATTTGAAATGCTTGCCAGTTTGCAGCCCTTACAACTGGCTAAAATATACATAAATATAATTAACTGAGGTTATTTTTAAATTATATTGAACTGAAAATTCAACAGTAATTGAAGAAGACTGCGAAGTGAGCTTTTGCTCTTCGAGTCTGCAGCCACCCGTTAAATATGTCAAATGCGATCGACTCCAGCCGTGAATCGAACCCGTCACGTAGGATCTGTCATCTGATCGCGGTACCACTAGGCCATGTCGCTTGTTATGCTTTCGTGTTCCGCGGCAAACTTTTCAAGAGTAAAAAACGATGTTGCAAGCACACAATCCACTCCAGAACGGAAGCAAATGAAACAAAACATAAATTGCCGGGACTCCACATAATACAACGTTGTAAGTTTGTTTTTATATTGTCAAACGACATGGTTTAGTAGTATCAGCACTTGGGATTTCAAATTCTTAGTAAGAGCTGCCATGGAGCCGATCGCAGAAAACAAATTGTACGCTGACTTGAACAGCGCAAGTGTTGACTTTGCAATCTCCCTCAATTTACTGTCAAACTGTTTAGTGCTTTGAAAATGTCATCAGGTATTTTTTACCGTATTTGCAGTTATTGTAAACAGTCGCTCCAACAGTACTGATTATGCGCTGTTAGTATGACTAATCTGAAAAAATAGCGTTTGAAAAACACACGTTTTCTTCGCAAAACAATAATGGGACAAAAATCGCTTAAGAAGGAAAAACAAAGCTACCGCAAATCTCAAAGCTAATCGCTTGAAAAGCAGTGATTCGGCTGTTATCATCAGCAGTGCAAGCACTTCATCATCAGCAGTGCAAGCAAAGCAGTACAAAACTGAAAGAACTGCTTGCACTGCTGACGATGAAGTGCTTGCACTGCTGATGATGACAACGGAACCTATGTTGTCGAAACGCCCAGTGTTGAGATTTAATCTGTGACTTTATTTTTTCACCTTAAACACGGTTTTTGTTCTATCCTCTGAAAACTTTCCAAGCAGACCAAAAAGGTTATAACTTACTTTTTACTCGATAGGTAAATGCATTGGAAACTCTGGTGTTGTTGCTGTTGCAACTTAGGCTTACTGTGTTTCCATTTATTATTGGGTCTTCGTTGGTGTATGTTGTATGCACTACATTGCTAACATTGACACAGGTAAGGGCAAATCTGTTTTCGCACGGAAGGAAGTCTCTAAACAGATCTATGAACCCACGGTTGGGGTAATTCCAAGAACATGATCTGTACAGATTGCTTTGGGGGACCTGGGTGATAAATTGCAGTCCTCGGAAACCATAAGCAATTTCGTTGTTCGGCAGCACTGGATTTGTTGTAATGAGAGACAGTTGCGATGTTTCAGCTTTAACCATAACATCTGGAAAAGCAAGGAAGTGCATAAATGTGCCTGTTGTGTCTCGTAATTCACGTGGGCGATTAAATGGAAACGTATTTTTGGACACTTCATGTATTTTTCCTTATTGAGCGCTGCATCAGTTAAATAACTTCATGAAATGAACGTCAGCGTATAATATGAGCTACAAACAGCAAAAATGAAGACAAGTAAGTAAGAAGAAATCAAAAATCAAATGGTCATTGCTCGCCGCATTACGCCGAAGCGTGTAAGAAGAGGCGGGTTCATCAGCGCAGCTTAAGCGCCTGAGTGACACAGTCCCGAAGAAACGTCGCAGCGGCGACGAGCCTTTGATAACACTGTGTTCGATTTGACCAGCTCGGGTATTAAACCCTAGACCTCCCGCACCGTTGAGCCTTTTTTTAATCTCTATACCGACCTGCCGGCTAGTAAAAAAAACTGCTCATTTAATCGTTTTTTTCATGTTTGCTTGATGCCAGTGTGTTGTGTGTTTTAGCTAGTTTTTGCAATTTATTCAAAGTCAGCTGCGTTTCTGACTATTAAACGGATGCACGTATATCTTAAATAAATAGTCAATGAGAGAATTAACATCAATAACAATCGTCAGTGAAACGCAAATCCTGTTTTTGTGTTGTTGTATCTATCATTAATATTACTGTATATTGCCACTGCCGCTAAAGGGCGTAGCCAGAAAAAAATTTAGGGAGGATAAAAAATTAAACAACAACGTAGTACCGCATATAGCTTGCGTTTCGTAAGAGATCAGAACAAAGTCACTTCAAGAAAACGCGATTTTCATTTCTCTCTGTTGATGTGAACTTTGCTGTCGCACGAAACTTCCGATGCAACCACGAGGGGGGGGAGTGAATTAAAGGGGGCATTTTTGATACCGGTACCAAATTTTTTTAGAAACTATCGAAACCTTTTTTTGGAGATCAACCATTGAAGTCTAGATACTCTATTGCCCCACTCCCAAAATTTCTTGCTGGCTATGCCCCTCTGGTTCAAACCATCGACAGTGTACGCAGTACACAGTTGTTTTCGAAGATAATGGGCAAATGGTGCGAAAACGCATTTCACTTTTTTGGTGCCAGAGGCACGATTACTCTTTAAAAAGACCGGGGCATGCTCCCGAAAAAGTTTTGAGAAATTATACGCAGAATTCGTGATTATAGTGCCTTTCCAGCAACTTTTATGAAAAAAATTTCCTTTAATCTATAGTTGTAATTGAGGCTGCTACATCTATCAGTATACCGACAGACATTTTTGCTTTTTAGGCATGCTAAACTCACAATTTTCTAAGGGATTCAAAGTTTTTACTCAATTGCGTAATATGCGATAAGCCTATATATTACTGTAGCTCTTTGTGGTACCGGTGTACAGATTAATTGGAAGAAAGGGCAAACGAAATGTGCTTGACCAGGGTAGGCGGGAAGATGAGTTCGTGAACTTGAAAGCCTTATGGCAGGCATGTCAAACTCAGTTTGGCTCTGGGGCCGGATCCAAACTTTCAGTTCTCAGGTGGGCCGGATCAGTGAAAGAATGTCAACTCCACATAATTAGCTTTGTTTTTCAGTACTATGTTTTATCCTTCGGCCAGCACTTGTAGCCTACCCTACATATTCTAACAACAGGTAACAAAGGGACCCTTTTACAGCACGACACATTTATTCACAAACAATGGAAAAAAATATTTTTGATGTGAGGTGGTGAACGTTTTAACAACTGGTTCATTTTAACAGTTGAGTGAATGCAGTTTTACACCTGAACCAACTCTTTACACTAAGCAAAAGCAAGTGGGAGCTACGAAAAAAATAATTTTGCCTGAATTATTATACTGCTTTGAAATAAAAAGAAATACAAGTTTATAGCAGTGCCTGGGCAATACGATTAGTGCCCGTGTGCCGGACGTGAGCTTTTTTCACATTTCCCGCCCTCCCGCTGCCGGAGGGAGCATTTGGTTTGTATTTAATTTTAAAAATCATAACTTTTGATAGAAATGAGCTAGAAACTCTCTCCTTTTTTTGATATACGATACTCAGAAATTTATGTCGGGCCGGATTAGATCATCCGACGGGTCGGCCCGCGAGCCGTATGTTTGACATGACTGCCTTATGGTCTTCCTATTCTTTATGTTAATGCAAGAAAATTTGTTTAAGCATATCGGTATTTGGAAAGTATAAGAGGATGCAATGGCTTTGTGGCTTCTGGCAACCCCCCCCTGTCCGCAGCACTGCAGAATCTATATTTTTAAAGTAAACTTACCAAACAGACAAAAAGCAACTAGGAACTGGATCAAAAATTCCCAACTCTGCGTCATGATGTTACTAATAAACGTGCCAGCAATAACGCAGCTACACAAAAAATAATACAGTAAATTTGACGTAATTAGCGACGTTAAACAAGATTTTTATCAGCCTAATAAGTCAAAGGAAAATTTTCATAGCTGTTACGGAGTAATAATCATGGGTTCCTCACGTATATTACGTCAGTTCTTTTTAAAAACAAATGCCAGTTTTGTTTTAGAATCATTATAACAAGTTTTGAGCTATTGTATTGGTTCTTAAAGTTGTTGCAAGTCCAAACGGCTGCCATGCAACAATCTTTGATATTAATTTTTAAAACTCAGTGGAAGCGTTTTTGAGCCCGAAGTGAGCTATATGCATTTGTTGCTCACAAAATTATTTTATTCTGATTAACAGCTCAAATGGCCGAGTGGTAAGAACGTCTATCTCTGGAGCTGTAGACTCTGGCTTGATTCTGAATCGGGTCAAGTCAGCAACTTTGGAATTGGTATTCACGGCTTCGTTGCTTGACGCTCGGCATTAAAGTAACAGTCTGGAGAACAAGTCGGCAAGTTTGCTTGTTTGCCGTTGGGAAAGGTGCTTTGTGGGAATCCCCATTTTAGAGGAGTTATAGATTGATAGCTGGCAACTCCTAAGCGAGCTCGTTATAGCGCTTTGATCGCTTTCTTGTGATAGGAGGATAAATATGCGACTAGACACCAATACTATTCAAATATTTAACTGTACAAAAAACAGAACATAAATTTCTCACAAAAAATCTGTTTCATAAAAATTGACCACTAATTAAAACACTGCATAGACTGCTGCAGCACTTGAACATCATCAGAAACATACGGCCTCACTTTGGCAAGTGTTACCCTTAATGTCGATTGCCGTAAAGGCAAATTGTTGAGACCTACATTTACCTAGTCCACTGGTTGTCCAGTTTTAGCGGGTCAAAAGCCCACGAGCTTTCAGCATCATAAAACAACTTTTGATGTCATAATCGAAAAACGTGTTAAGGACATCAAAAATTCACGGGCTTTTGGCTGACGAAAACTAGACATGTGGAAAAGGTGATTGTGGTTGCTGCGAAATACATGTAGCGTGGTCAATGTGTGATGTGTATGTACCTATTTTGATATTTGCCGAACTTCTGATACCGCTGGGGCCGCGGCTTTCCCCCCCCCCGCAGACAAATGCACAAAACTTTCGTGGTGTAAAGGTGATATACGCATAAAGGACAATCTGAGCATGATGACCTTTTTGTTTTGCTCTTCACCTGACTTTGGGCAGGAAAATTGGACATCTGCGGACGTGTTGACCTTTTTTTTGCTCTTCACTTGACTTTGGGCGGAAAATGGACGGCTTCAAATTGCGACCTCTCCCTTTCAAATTCCTGGGCACGCCCCTGGAACCATTGCGTTAAGGTGTAAAAAACTAGTTAATAAGGCCTACTGCAAACTCGTGCTTGCTGAGGTTTTTTTGAAACAACAAAGATATAAGTTTGGTACTTCTGCTCAGCAAGCTTTTTTCATATTGCTTAAAGGTTATTCATGGTTATTCAATCACCGATTGACGATTTCTGAATGCAAAATAAATCAGATCCGACTTCATTTTAAAGACGATAAGGCGTAAGGGCAATGACCCCAAACTTCCTTCTTTTTTTTTCATGATTGACGATTTTGAAAATCCTGATGATAACTAACCACTGAAAAATAAAGTGTAAACAGGCCAACTAGTTCAGGCCCGAACTCAAAAAAATAAGCGCCAACTCGAATTTGTTTGAAACCTTAAATAAGCCAGGAAAAAAAAATGAAAAATAAGTTTTGCCGAATTCTTAAATTTCTGATGTGAACTTTTTATGTTTTGGTAACCAAGTATAGCCTACAGGCTGCAAGCTGCGATAAGAGAAAGCAGAGTGAAATACACACGTAAAAAATTGGTTCACGAGTCCGTTGAACTGACTTGGTCCAAAAAATAAGTCGTCGTTTATTTGTTTGCTTCAAACTAGGGTCGCAAGTTTTTCCAAACTTAGGAGTGAACCCGACCCAAAAAACCCGTCCGATTAACTACCTTGATTTGAGCAACCGGGCAATAACTTCGTGTAAAATTTCTATCGCCGACACCTTTAAAATCGCTCAATCTCAATGATTTATGAATGCAAAAATTTAAAAACCAACCAGCCAACAAAAGCTTTGGGGTTTTGTGCAGGACAAGATGGAGACCTTACGAACGTTCACCAAGACCTTTTTGATCATAATTCATTACGGTAATTGATTTTAGTCGCGAAAAAACAAAATAAAAAAAACTGCTTTGACTAATCCCCTACCTCACAACATAGTGGTCGGGTCACCGTACGTTTCTTTATTCACATTCAGTCGTAAAAATGATTTGCTGAAAATTCTAAAAAGTTTCTACTACTTAAAAGATTTTGCTTAGAAAATCTTGCCCAAAGTGGCACTTCAATATTTTAACTACCGGTACTCTGGATAGAGTCTGCAGAATTGCAGCAATAATGTCTTTGAATGGTAAGCTGACTAAACTTTATTAATTTAAACAGCTTGGTGCTTAGCTCTCCGTGGTTCTGCCTAAACTAGAGCACTCCCTTTTCGAAAACGTTACTGAAAAGCCGAAAAAAGCGTACTAGGCAATGAGATACTTAAAAACTTAATCGCTGATAAAACAATCATACTGTGCTTTAAGTTAGGCTTATTATCAGCGCTCCTCGTAGCCCTACGCGGAACAAGTCTATGACTAATTTAAAACTATCGAAATAAGGTAAAAAAATGGAATAAAATCTCGCAAGTGACGTGACCGATAAAGAAAGCTCTCACTTGCACGATATGTGACGTAATGGCTAAGGCAAAGATAGAGCAAGAAACTCCTATGCGGATGTAATTGACTGGTTGAGATTTTGAATCAACGTTAACTTAATCAATACAAGCACGAACTACCCCCCCCACACACTCCTGATTTATTTGTTTTTATTGGAAAAATTACAACAGGCTATTTAAAGCAATATTAATACAGGAGATATAAGTAGGATCCTACACTATCTATAAACTTGCTAAAAGTTGAAGAATAATTTTCGTATGCTTTGGGCGTAAAATATATTGCAAGTATTCCTGAACTATTTTGCCAGGAGCAAAACTTCATATATATGACCTTAAGGCCAGCAGTTCGTAATTGAGTATGCAGACGCTCACAGTCCCTGAGAACACTCCAAAGTACGAGAGGTGCGAGTGTGTGGGGGGAGGTAATGAGACAACGACGTAAATAGAGGAAATGGGTTATCTATTTACATTGGGCAGGCACTAAACCGTTATTAGCAAAACCAAAATTGTTATTATGATGTTAATTTTTAAAATACTTCTTCTGAATTAACCGACCAATTAATTTACTTCAGTAAAAGTTGAGTTCAATAATTTAACTTTTACTGCTCATTAACTTCCGTTAGCGTTTTTCAAACCTCCTAGTGTTTTAGTGAAAATAAAATTACTGTAGACAAGTGTGCCTATGTGCAGTTTTGTGCACCTGCAACTTAACTGAGCTAGGCATATCTTAGTGTTTGCATGGTAGCTGCAATATTGCGGTTTCCTTCCCGAAGGTCGATAAATATAGATATTTAGAGAATAGTATTCAAACCTTACACGGAACACGGTCGGCACGAGCGTTTTCACGCGATTTATGTTTGTATCTGTAACTATTTCATAAATCTGATCGCACAATTTTCGCTTACTTGCAACACAAAAGCAAAACATTTATTTTATTGTATGACTCCGTCAATCTTAATCTTTCAAAATTACTGACAGGCCTACATCTGAAGGCTTTGTTAATACGCTAATATTATTTGCCCAATACGCTTTCCTGAATAGTGTCTAGAACATCCATTTCACTAAATTTTAATCTCCATCGTAAATAGCAAAAGACTCCCAGGAATCAGCAAATTGATCTTCATCTTCACTTATCTCATCTTTATCATCATCTTCGTCTTCATCGTTCGATTTTGACCCACGTTTAGTTTTAGAGCGCAACTCCGTGAGAGAATCCGAGCATTCTGATTCTAACGATGCTGGTCCGTCTGAATCGTCACCTTCACCCATTGCTTGCCTGGAATGTTCAAAAAAATTACAAAAATATAAAAAAACCAAAGCTTCATTATACTTGCGGTAACCAGTAACACGCCGAAGCGTGTAACGAGTGGCCGAGCTGGATATTTCGGAATTGACGTAAACCGAACCTGAACCCAAGGTCATCAAAATTTTTTAAACCTTAACCCGTTTTGAACTTTCAAAATAATTTTCATCTAACCGAAAGCATTCGTTACGTCGAATGGTGTGTGTTTTTACGAAGATTTTTCTCAAGAATGATTGTTATGGTGGCTATAACAGCGGTAAAGAACATTTGAAATTAATCTGAGGTTATTTCTGCCACTGAGGACATCCTTTAAGAGCTAGTAGCATTTTAAAAACTACGATCAGCGTATATATATAATGAGTATTTTTGAAAAATGCGCCTGTAGCTGTGTTCCAGAACGCAAGTCAAATTGACGGATACAAATTCTCGAACCCGAACCGAATTTGAACCTTTAAATTTTTGCTTCTGCGAACCTGAGCCGAACCTGAACCCGATAATTCATATTGTTTTTTTAATTTTAACCGGAACTAAACCTGCAAAATCAAACGACGATAAACCTGAACCGGAAGTAAACTGCCAAAGGTAAACTTTGTGAAACCTGAACCTAAACCGGAGCAATATTTCAAGAGGTTCGATGCCCTGCTTGGTGACACCGCGTACGATTTGACCGGCCCGGATTGAATTCCAGGACTACCGCACCAATACCAAGTGCGAATATTGAATTAGTCAAGCATGTTTTTTCTAAAAGGAAAAGGAGAAAAGTCAAATTTAACCCTTATTATATTGGTGGTATTATTCCGAAAAGCATAACGGGTCTCCGCGGCTTGCAGCAACAAACAACAGTGACGGGGCCCATTTCTGCGCCTGGGCCATACCGTTTCAAAATTCGTAACAGCGTGGCGAGCCTTTGACGAAACTGTGCCCGATTTGACCGGCCCAGAAATCAAACCGCAGACCTCCCGCATCGATATTTGTGGCGACTACGCCAACCGGGGGTTGGGTCCACTGTGGGTTTCTATTCTGGCATCTTGATCGGTCTGACTCACATTTACTTTTTTGCTTTCACGCTATCAAATAAACTATAATTCGGAGATCTTTCCGTAAGCACCACCTTTTGCTAATGGCAGATATATCGGTTGAGTTTTGATTTTGGGGGCCTTCTGTAAATTCATTAATGGTTTACTTCGTGCCAGACTTCACGGCAAAAATCGTAAATACGCAATAATTTACGTTAATGCGATCGAATTTATTTAAAACTACAACGTTGTACTAAGACAACGTTATAGGTCCGATTGGTAGGTATAGGTCCCATTTTGATTATCCATCAGTAAATGAACTAATTAAGCTGTACTATGATGTGCTGAATTATGTGGCTGAAACCGAAGTTCCGATTGTAAAAAAGTGTGAGAAGGTTGATTCCAAGGTGCCGTGGCTTTCTGAAGATTTTAAGATATTGAAAAGAGCTAAGCGAAAAGCTGAAAAAGTTTGGAGAAAAACAAAATTATCTGGGCACTATGATATTTACAAAGATTGCTGCAAGAAAATTTAATAAACCTTACAAAAAGCCAAAAAGCAGTATTACTCTGAAAAATTACTGACAGGCAAAGACTGACAGGAGAAAATTTGATTGATGCAAGTCTTGCAAAACGAGCATTAATCAAATTTTCTCCCTGGCAAAAAGCTTATTGAAAAAAATTGAAGTGCTGCATCCTTCTTTCGCATCATCAAGTCAGGAATTGTGTGACAAACTTGGTGATTTTTTCACTGACAAATTCTCCAACATTAGATCTAGCCAGGGCCGAAACTAGACAATGCGTGCCCCCCCTCCCCCCCCGAAATCATCTTCCGGGGTCCTCTTTTACCCCTCAAAAAAATCTTCACGCCTTCCGACGTCCAATTTTCCCCCAAAATCCTGACTGCAGGTTTTGCGACTTGGTTTGGGGGCCCCACATCGCGCGACGGAGCCTTCCTTTACGTGCGGCCTTCCCCCCCGGTTGGGGGGTGTTAGTTTTGGCACTGGATCTAGCATACCACATGTAGGTGGATTCACTCCTTTCAATGTAGATTTAGAACCTACTGCAAAATTTTCGTCTTTTGAGGAAATCACCCTGGATGAAGTTCAGTTATTATTGAAAATGTCATCGAACAAATGCAGCTCATTGGACTCTATTCTCACATGGTTTTTGAAAAAAGTGGCACATCCAATTTTGCCTTTGTGTCTGGCTATTGTGAACAAATCATTTTGTGAATCAGTATTCCTTACATTGTTCAAGCGCGCTAGGGCAGTACCATTGTCAAAAGGAGAAAATGTAAGCAAAGAAAAACTTAAAAGGTATTGAGCTGTCTCAGATCTTCCATTTATGGCTAAATTGTTGGAAAGAATGATATCTAGTCAACTTGAGATTCATCTGGATGAATACAAATTACATTGCCCGCTTCAATCGGCTTATAAAAAGTATCACTCAGCTGAAACTGCCGTTCCAAAGGTGCATAATGATATAGCGGAAAACTTAAACTGTGATAAAAGTGTGGTTTCAGTTCAATTGGATTTGAGTGCGGCTTTCGACGCAGTTGATCATGAGATACTTCTGCAAAAGTTGAAATACAAATTCAACGTCACAGATAATGCCCTGCAATGGCTTAGGTCATATTTGACTGAAAGATCTCAGAGTGTGTGTGTATATAATGAATCATCAAAGTCTTAAATTGCTTTCGTTTGGATTGCCTCAAGGTTTTGTGCTGGGCCCAAAACTTCTTTCACCTTATATCAATTCCATTGGCAGTATCTTAAAAAAATATGGGCTTAATCAACATATCCATGCTGACGATATTCAAATTTATTTCACTGCCAACTCTGCTGCAGCTACAGAAATAGCTATTTCTCGCTGTCTGAAATCTGTCTCCGAAAACATGAATGAGAACAAACTTTATTATTATTATTATTATTGGTATATTTATCCTCCTATCACGAGAAAGTGACGAAGCGCTGTAACAGCTCGCTTAGGAGTTGCCGGCCATCTGTCTACCACACTAAGATGGGGGAATTCCGTTAAGTGCCTTTCCCAACGGCGCAACAAGTAAACTTGCCGGCTTTCTCCACACTGTCCCTTAAATGCTGAACGTCAAGCAGGGAAGCTGTGAATACCAATTCTTTTTTTAAGTCTGCGTGATTGACCCGACTCGGAATCGAACCCCAAGTCTACCGATCCAGAAGCATACGCTATATACCAGTCGGTCATCTGATAGGCGACTGAAATTAAATAAAGAAAAAATTAGCATAATTGCCTTTCATTCCCCTAGGAAACATTCTCCTCTTTCTGATCTTAAGGTAACTGCAGATGGTACATGATTGCGGCTTTCAACTGATGTGAAGAGTTTAGGAATCACCTTGGATCAGCAATTGGGATTAAAAAAGCAGGTTTCTTCGATTTTAAAGTCTGGCTATTTTCATTTAAGAAACATAAGTTTTATATACCGGTACTTAGATATGGATACGACCAAATTATTGGTGAACTCTTTGGTAACTTCCAGATTGGACTATGGCAATGCTATACTGTATGGGTTGCCTGCAAAGCAAGTTAAACGACTGCAAAGACTTCAAAATTGTGTAGCAAGGTTGTGTAGCAAGGTTGATTACAAAAACAAAACAACACTAACACATTACCCCAGTCTTAAAGTCATTACATTGGCTGCCTATTGAATCCGGAATCAAATTCAAACTCCTTGTTTTAGTTTATAAATGTTTAAGTGGACTGGCACCGCAATATTTGATCGAATTAGTAAAAGTTTATAAACCACATAGACCACTACGCTCCTATTCTAGATTGTCAATAAATAGGCAAATGGCCAAAACTGCAACTCATGGACCCCGGTGCTTCAGCAAAAATGCAGCAAAAACGCAGTTATGGAACTTAATAGTTCTAAGCATCTTTTGAAGACTCATTGTTTCGTTCGGGACTTTGGACACTAGTTGTAAATTTGAACTAATTTTTCTGTTTCAGTGTTTTATACATTTTACTTGATACGTGTGAAAGCGTTACGTGTTTACTTCTCACGTAGACGCAGTGGGTGGCGCATGATGTGCTGTTCTTTTGGCTGATTTTGGCGTGCTTACGTTGAGGTGCATCAAGTAGCATCAGAGTGATTGCTGATATTGATTGTGTGGCCATACACTGCTTTTGCGCAGTAAGGAAAAATTTGTAAACCACGGTGGGGCTTTTTAAAATAATATTGCGTATAAAAAATCTCATTATTATTATTATTCATAAAACCTTTCGATACCGATGTATCAAAAAGGAAGATCCAATACTTAATTGTGTAGGCAATTAGTTTATGGTTAGCCAAGTAGAGCGTGATTTCAACCGTAAATTATATGCAATGCAACAGCAAGAAGCAGTTTAATACTTCAAATCAAAATCAAACTTTCATTATACTTGCGCCCAAGCGCGTGACGAGTGGCGGAGCCCATCTTCGCGGCTCAGCGCCAAAGACAATGCAGCTCCGAAAAAACGCCGCAACTGTGGCGAGCCGTAGGCGGCACTGAGTCCGATTTGACCATTCTAGGAATCAAACCCCAGACCTCCCGCACCGATGGCGTGCGCTTAACAACTGAGCTAACCTGCCCGTTTAGTTTAACACTTTTTTTTATAAAACGAAACTTTATACATAAATAATTAACAATAATATTTCAAGATTTTTAACACTTAAATTAAACGATTACCGCAAAATGGTACATCAAAAAGGACTGCAGGTAACGTATAAGGTATTTACTACTTCGCAATATAGTTAGTAATCAAGTTTTGATACGAATGCCGTGTAAAATCGACGCGGTTCTGGAATGGCAATGATTTTTTGCTGTAACAATCAATGTACGCAGAAGTTTTGCTAAAGAACCACTGATAGTGAATTGACATGTCCATGTTTTGTATGATTTAGTTCTGAAAAGCTTAGTCTTCATCGCAAGTTTATTGTACGAGGTTATAGAAAGCCATAGTGTCTTTGGATTTTGATTCACTTTCCAAAACCGTTTCCGAAAAAAAAAAAAAACTCAAAAACAAAGCTATAGGCCTAACTCGATAAGACTAATCATGGACTTGTTAGTATCGCGCCTGCTAAAGGTTAGCAACTCGCAGCTTATTATGATTTTTGCAATGCGCCATACCTTGCATCCGTCATGTTATTTTGATCATCATAGAGCTCCGCACTGTTTAAACTTTCATCTCCACCCGAGTCGCTTCCAGAATCACCACCACCAGAGTCCTCATCCGCGCTTACTTCTTCACCGTGTTCATCAAAGCCATCTGTTGAAGCAATTGTTATCATGACTAAACGAGCATTCCGACGAGATGAAGTTGAAGTGCTACCAGTCATTCGTCAAGTAAACGGTTAACACAAGCTGCTTCGCATTAGAGGTTCAGAAACTGTTGTAACTTAAACTACAGGGTGATCCGAAAGTAACTCCCTATTCTAAAATAACTATGACTTATTCAAATTTACTGACAACTTTCTCAGTTTTTGCGTGTAAGTTACTCAGTCTGCGGCAATTACATCTATGTTCTTGTTTCTATATTTTAATAATTTTAACTTAAATTTGAAATAAAGTTAAATCATGTTTTGTAAATTAACATACTAATTGTGATGAATAATAATTTTTAAAAAATTCAACCACATTTAAATAAACAAATAAAAAGATATTGAATTTTAAATGGAAGTCCATGCAATGCACTTTTTTCTCATGTTTAATAAATAAAGAAATTACATTTCAAAAACGAACCATTTTTATTTTAGAATAGGGAGTTACTTTCGGATCACCCTGTACAACGCTCTCATAGAACGAAACGTGTCTTTTAGGCGCAGCCACAATAACCGTTGTCTGGGCAAGACTGTAGAGCTTATTTAAATATCCATTTGCCAAAGTCGCCGCGTAAAAGCTCGATGTAAGTTTGAGGAGAGTAAAATTGCCATTTTTTCATTGCTTACGAGTGTGTTTCAGCCCCTCTCAAACAAAGTACTGACTTGAATAATGTAGAAAATGATACACTTTTGCATTAAAACGTTTTTCTGCGATTGTTACGGTGTCTGGCTTGACGATGCAACTTGAGTAAAATGCTGCCAGTTCATATGGATTCTTCCTCATTAATTATCACTGGGTTGTCGTACCACATGGATAATGAGTTTAAATTACTCAACTTCTGCTTCATCATTTTGATGATTTTGGTTATGAGAAGTCGAAACAAAGCATTCTGATCATCATCGTTTTATGGCATTTCAGTGGACTAATGGACATCGCGAACGATTGGCAAGCAGTACCAATATCATCTGAATTAAAGTATTATGCTGACAATGCATGATTTATTTGAATTGTTTCGCTTTTTTAATCAGATATAATTTTATCAACCAACAATCAGCTAAAAAAATACAATGAAGTTACCATCTTCGTCACAGTCATCACCATCGTCATTATCTGTGTCCGAACCACCAGACATTGATGACATGCTGTCCTCATTGAAACAACGAAAACAGAGCGACCAAACTCCAACTGATGAACTTCTAAAGCCAAAATTTCACTGCAATAGCTTATGGAAAATGGCAAGCGTATAGGCAATAGGCATAATGTAAAAGTTGAACTAGCAAGGCGTTAGCTGCTTGCTAATGTCAACCAAGATCTTTCATGTTGGCTTCATCATGCAATTTTGTGATTTTCAACTTTTGTTTTAACTAACTTACTTCAACTAACTTACTAACTTTTTCAACTAACTTACTTTAGAAAGTCAAAATAGCAAATCATATAAAAAAGAAGAAATTTTCTTCGCGCATCATTATCAATTGACTACAAACTCCAGTGAAAACAATTACATTAAAAATAGAAAGTCAATAGCACTAGGTTCAATCGTTCCTCTTCTTGAACCCTTACAGATGTACATGAAACTACAAAACACTCCAACTTTTTAGAAATTAATAGCTTAGGGAACAAGAACCTCTGTTCTTAGAGAGATTGCAAAAATTTGCGGGCTCAATTTAAAAAAATGGAAGTGTATAACGCTTACCTCATCGGAAAAAACTGTCTCTCAATTTTAAAAACGCTCGGTAATCCACTGAATTACACTAAATAAAAGTTCTTAATAGTAAAGTTTACCTTGTATTGCTTGAAAAGTTACTTTTAGAACTTTTGTTACTGATAGTAGGTTTCAGTTTTCCTTTACGGTAACTGTCACTTTTCAAAATTTTAGTCCGATGACGAATTGACGAAGCCGTTTTGATACCCGACAGTTTTGATGTTCGGTTTTGGTGCTGGCGAATTGCTTTCAAGCAACTTTTGCAAGAACACTTTAGCAAAATTGCTCGACCATCCCCATTTTTAATTGCAATATAACCTGGTTGCGAAGAAACAAAAATCGGAGTAAACGCCTTCACCAGCTTTGCTGCGTTCACATCATTGGCACATAAAGCACGAGCGTTGTTCATGCAAGCGCAACACGTTCTTCTAGGAAGAGAAGATGGAATGTTGTTCTGACAAAAAAGTTTATCACAATTCGACTCTGGATTATTTCTGCAGCGAATACAAGACGAAACGGATTGAGCTTCACAATGTACAAAGCCTTGAACACCGTCACAACATTGTTCTTTTTTGGAAATATCAGCCTTGGATAGATTTGTAGTTATAACGCCATTATGAGATAAGCTAAGTTTCCCACGGTCATAACACAAGGTTTTATTCATGTGTCTTATGTGGGCTGTCGAGTCTTTTTCGGTGTTTACAACACTTTTAACTTCGGAATGCTTTAAAAGGTAATTTGTGGTATCATAAACACGTTTGTTAATTAGGTTTTTAGTTTCTGTAACACCGTTATTTTCGTTACACGAAGAAACATGAGGTTCCGTACAGCTGTTTTCTTGATCTTTGTGTCGATCTTTTTTTACTTTCATACTTACACGTTTTGCGTGTTGAACATCTCCATTTCTATCTATAAAAATGTTAACAAGATTAATATATTGCTTAAGCAACTAGAAATTTTGATCTACAAAAACAAAATAGTTTACTACTGTACAATCTTATGACTCCAAGACATTTTTTCGAGCAGTTCCACATACTAATCCCTTCTTTCCACGTCCGCTTCTTCAAAAAACGTTAGTCTTCCCAAGTTGTTCCTAATTCCGGTTTAGTTCAGTTAATCATTGCATAGTATGAGTCTACTTATGCAAAACATTGGAAATCATTCAAGAGTCAGCTCACGAATAACAAATTTGACTTCGGGAAACCTGTCAACCTCGTCCAATTCCCATACATGCCATTCACCAACCCCCAATATCGCTGAAATTTCGCTTAGGGGAATAGGACCCGCACCACATTACAACACAGCGTATTCAAAGCTTGCATAAATACGACGTGGGTAATGATCGTCTATTCCAGTGTTCTTCAAACAATAGGGTCGAGACCCCCGGTGGGAAGCGAGAGGACGCTATGAAAGTTGCAAGATAATTTTCTCCCAGTCTTGTCATGACGGAATTGAACGTTGCACGTTAAAACGAGCTGAGAAGGTTGACCGTTTAAAGTTAGTCGTGACAGAAAAAGTATGAAGAACACTGATCTGTTCTACAAGTTACGATGTACGCGCAGGAAAACTAAAGAGAATTAACAGTCACTACTTGCCTGCTCTGCAAAATTGCGGTGTGAGGTGTTTGTTTAAATGAGCTGGAAGTTCCTGGCAATACTTTTGCATTTCGGAGTCGTCTTCATGTACATTCAAAGCAGAAAAGTTACCATCAAGTTCGGACAATTTACTAGATAAACTGATGGAATTTTGATACCAAGAACAAGAAACTACAGGCGATTTGGAAGTTCTAGGAGTGTTTTGGTGAGATCTACATGAGGATGAAGTCAAATTAACTTGGTGCAATACATCAGGATTACTTGTGGTTTTGCTGCGATTGCTTTGGTCATCTCGAAACAAAAAATTAGAGTTGAATTTTTCTGCATCAAGACGATTACGAGATTGCGCGTTGACATTGGGTTTTGAGTAGAACAACTTATTTCTTTCAGAAGTCAATTCACACCACACTCCGCTGTCAGCTCTGCTCACTAAAGAATCGCAGTTTTTTGTGTATTGTTGCTGATTTGAAAACGAGTTGGACAAAGCAGCCTCGATTTTTGATAAATTGCTCAAGGCTCTTTCTTGCATTGTTCGTTTCGGACGTTCAGGTTGATTGGTTGGTGTTAAATGATTTCGCAAGCACAGTTCTGAACTTTCATTAGGCGATAGTAACTCCGCGTTTGAACTTTTGTATTCGTTTTCTGCGAGATTCACCCATTTTTGAAGTCGATATTCTCTCAGTCGTAACCGATCTTTTTTGCTAGGTTGTTGTTTTTGTCCTGATAATATCTTCAAATTACGTAGACTTATGTAACATGGTAGATCTTTTGGTAAAGTTTTAAACGTACTGCCATCTTGTTGAAAGTGCAGTTTTCTGTGAAATACAATTTGATACTATACTATAAAAACATCAAGCACTTTTTAAAATTCCAAATGTTAAAGTAACCAGTAGTATCCAACGTTAAAAGAAATTGTTGGTCAGATTCAATTAGGAAAGCAAACAACACTGAAATTGATGCATCAATGTTCATTTGAAATAAATTGCGATCTATGTAGACGCAGTAGTTGAGTTGACCACCTTAGGTGGCTTTTACTGATGCAAAACCCATGTTGAAGACAGCTGTTTGTAGACCATCTACAAATTTTAGGAGAACACATCTTAATATAATCACCGTCCACATGCCCAATTTTAGTGGGTTTCAGGCTCGTGATTCTTGGTTCTAGTTTCTGCATCATAATTAATTTTCTGATGTCATGATTAAAACAAGAGCCATTTTGACATGAAAAGATTACTTACGATGCAGAAACTAGAATCAATAACCGCAGGCCTAAAGCCCACACAAATTGGATGTGGACAGGGTGACTACGGTTGGAACGACAACAGACATACTACTGGTGACTACAGGCAGCAAGTATTCAAGTAAGCGCTACGAGATATTGTCAGGGTAATCACTGACAGAGGTCCGAGTGTGTGACTAATCATTAAATCTTGTTCTAAATCTCCACTCAAAACTAAAACTTTGTTTGAAACACAAATTAATGAATGGAAAATTAATAGTTTGCTGTATGGTCAGAAACTATCATTTTAAACACCAATGTGACCTATTTTCCTTAAACCTGATCCAGATTCAAATATCCCAGAGTAACCAACATCTTCAAATGGATGTCGAATATCTTTAACTTTAGTCTTTCTCATCTCTTTTATTGCAGTAAACTTACAATATACTTTTAATCTAGCAACATATCAAAGTTTTAAAAACAGCTGGATAAGTATTTCAAAATATAAACACAGACAGTTTGATGTTTTAAATGAATCAGCTTTGATGCGGTTACCCCCATTTTTGAATTCAGTTGAGCGTTGTTTACCATTTCAAATGCTCGAGATCAAATTATCGTTTGTCCCCATGCAAGCAACATAGAGTCAATTAATTATTCATACATGCTTTGCATCAGCTAGAAAAGTTACAAAACACTCAAATTCAGCCATCTTAAATGGACTAAATTTTTCAAGCAACTAAACGTTTTGTGACTTCTTGAAATAATTTAGCTACCTTCTGCAAGTACCTAAAATGTTGTATAACAGTTTTTGATGCGTTCGAAGGTATTTGAAGGGCGGATTCTATTGAATAACAGAAACAAAATCCTTTGTACTTCATAATCTTGAGCAAAATTTTAACCAAGTATTTTCGTGACAAAAAAACTTCATGAAATATTAATCGCGGATCAGAAGCGGATCAAGTTTTCGATAAAAACTTAACTTCAAACAAGAATAACTGCAATTATAGCGCTTTTAAACGCAGAATAAGAACGTATTTTCGTTTAAATTATTGGTGAGAAGAGTAAACTAAATTACAAAAAGCCGCAACGACAAATGGAAGAAAGTTATGTAAGCTATGCAAAGCCTAATTATGGTATTAACTTTTTCACCGAAAACCTCATGCTCGTAACACGGGCAACTCGACAAGAACATTTTCAAAGAATGTTCAAAGTAGGGATATCCACTTCCGAAAAAAATTAAGAAGAAAAACTTTGTGTTTGTTGAAATGTTGTGTGGTTTTATGGCGCTTTATAACTACTAAAGTCCTTTAGCGCCAGGACTAAATTTTGTCAAGAATTCACTGACGTATTTTTATTCTCTGTTTATTTCATCGCACGCGCTACACTTAATTGCTGAGCGTTTAGCAAGTGTAACAGCAGATACCAGTTTTAAAGTCTTTGGTTTGACCCGACTGAGAGTAGAACCCAGTCTACCAGCTTCCAAGGCGAGCGCTCTTAACCACTAGGCCATGGCGCTGGTTTACCATTCGCGCTTTGTGCTCAACTTCTAAGACGTTAAAAAAAAACATTCTGCCTCGCTCAAATGATTCCATTGTCAAACAATCACTGAACAACGAAGCACGTTCGCAGAAGCAGAGGGTCGAACCGCTGCAATGACATCGCTATGAGGTTCATAATCAATCGAAAAAACTTATTACCTGTTTCAGATTTAGTTCAGCTTCAAGTATGTTAAAAATCCTTACTACTCGTTTTTTCGATTCAAATTTAGCATCAGGGGGGCACCAAAGAGGGGAGGGGGGACGAAGTGGGCACTTGCCCCCTTCATCACGGTATAAGACGGTAGCACGTTGAGTATAACCATTTATATTTTTAAGGAATGCCTCTCAAAGATCTTTTTGGAGGACGCCTCGGGGCATCATTCTCAGAAACTCGCTCTGGGAAGCAAAAAAGCTTGACACGTGTCTGTTTAAGATGATCCAAATTGAAGGTCTAGTTCGGTTCAAGTTAAGAAAAATACGCAACATAAAGTTCATAATCTGGTTCAACAAACAACTCCAATTGCAACTGAGTAATTCATTTACGACCAAACTAACGGAATGAAATAGATGATGATAATGATAAATAGACTAAACAAATTTAAACTAGGTCTGATTGTTTTATCTAGAAATATTATGTTTTATCAACTCAATTATTCGTTGCATTTTATTTTCATTTTGCATTCACAAAACGCAGGTCAAAACGAGTTTGCTTTAAAATGCAACAAAAATAATTTCCCTTTTTTTTATGCAAACTTTTTTTCTCTCAATGCAAGAAATTGTCAGCAACCAAATAGCGGGTGACTCGGAATTGTACAGTAGGTCGGGCCCGTCTTTTCGGGTCAAACTTGTGCTTAAGTTTGGGCTCGATTTCGGACCCAGTTTGGAGCTTATATATAAAGGACCACGTGTTTGTAGCGCTTAAGTACTGCAGCCGGCTGTCTAACGCGAACCAATCTTTGTGTGTTGTATAAATTTATTTTGTTGGCTTATCATCGCAAAATCCTAATAGTTGGTAGCCAAAAGATCAAAGTTTGTTTCAAGAAACAAGAATTTGACTAAAAATTATTTTTTCGAACTTTTTCGTTTTGCAAATTTACGTACTCAAAGGCAACTAGCTCACGAAATCGTAAATTCATTATCATTGCTAAACGTATAAGTCTGACGTGTATTGACTATCAGGATCGCGGCAAGGCAGAGAAAGAAAATAAAACGATTTTTTTATGAAAAATTAATTTTACTGTAGATGTAGTCCGTCCCAAGTTTTGTTGGGATTCTTAACCTGGAGTCTATAAATCCTTAACATACATCTACTTGCTCAATACTAAGCATGTTGCGTGTTAAAACTACAACTTACTTAGGCCATTAAGGGGTCCAAAAGTTTCCTTAAAATGTTTTAGAGTCTGCAGCCTGAAAAAGTTAAGAAACGCTGGTTTGGGACTTGAAAATCAAATTGGGATTATATTTTTGGGTTCGCACCTGAACTTGTCAACCTGTTTACATATCTGCGATAAGTATTACAGCTTTCCTTTTTTATTTGCAAATTATAAGTGCCCAGATTTCTAGCTTTGTTTTTTGTTTACTCTAACCAAGGTCAAGTTTTTGGGCGCTGTGTTACAAGAACATAATATCCAACGTGAAAAACTTCAAAAGGAAAAAGCATTGTATCAACTACAGGAAGTTAGAGTATTACAAAATCTTGGACACTTCTGTGCACTCAAAATAAGATTAGCTGTGTTGTTTCTTAGTTTGCATCTCAATAATGATTTAGTTCATAAAGTTTTAAAGCAGTGTTTCCAATAACTTAAAAGTAATAAAAACAACACGGCTTCGCTTACCATCTCGACATAATGAAAAACTAGTCAGTCAAAAATTACATTCTTTACATCTAAGCAACTAAAACAACGATCCATCTTCTTAAGTGAAAGAATCCTTAATTAAAAATTTATTGACGTAGAGTTTAATCAATTAACCGGATTTTTAACAAGGGAATATGCCCTAACGGACAGCGGAGCAGCAAAGTAGCCATCGAGGCTGTGTTCTAATCAAATCAATCGATTTTGAAATCCACCTTTATCCAATTATTTTGCTTTTGTGGCTATAAATTCAAAGTAAAAGCATAAAAACATGGTTTTACATTTGATTGAGTCTTTACTCTATAAAATAATTACTGTAATCGACAAGAAAATGTTCTACTGAAATTGACTTTTCAATTAGCCTCTCCAGAGCAATTAAGATGGTCAACGAAGAGCTTTGGGCACCAAACCGAATTACAAATCCAAGGATTCGTCGTAAAAGGTAGAGCATGAGCTACATTTCCACTAAAGAGTATGTGCTACATAAAAGGTGGAGCATGTGCTACATTTCCACTAAAGAGTATGTGCTACATAAAAGGTGCAGCATGCGCTACATTTTCACTAGCCTTCTCTTCCTCGCTGAATGATTACCTGTTTCAAATGTTTTGCAGTAGGAAATCTTCATGCGTCGCTAGCTCTTAACAAAGAGGAGGGTCATGGAGCTAAAAGTGGTAGCAACAAGATCAAAGGTCATCAGCAAGGCTTTTAAAAAAGTTGACACCATAGATTTCAAACTTACCAGCACTATTTATCTTAAATTGGTTTTCACAAGGCCACTTTTTAAATCTTGTTGATTTAGGGTCAATAGTCATTGCAATTATTTCCAAAAGACGTGGCATTTCCAACCTAGTCGAACAGACATCATATCTATACCTTCGACCATTTACGTCAAAAGATAATTTATTCAACTGGTTACTTTTACATCGCATAAGCCAGTGGTTTTTATAGGTTACTGATGGGTTCGACCGAACCCCTGAGGTTCGGCGGTTGGGCCAAGATCCGAATAAGTTTACACAAATACACAAAAGGCATACAGTTGTAATAAATTTGTATTTTTGTGTGGAATTCATGTTTTGTTAGTTATGTTTTATTGCATAAAAAGATTTCATGTGCAACAAATTATAGTTCACTGTTCGCTAAAGTTAGCTTACACTGAGTTTTTGAATCATAAGTTATAACCAGGGGAAAATCCAGAAGGGAATGTGGGGGATGCATTCCTTTGATAACCTCTTTGATAGCAATGCTCTTTACGACTTAAGCACGCAAAAATGGAAAAGGTGAGAACAAAATGTAGCATCCTTGGTGAAAGACTTGGAGATAGGGGCTAACAAGATTTGCTTTAAAAATTGTTCAAGAAACACTAACATAGCCATGGCAGCATTTAAATTTTCAAAAATTTTGCGGGGGAGCACGCAACCGGGCACACATTTCAGAATGGTTCTACAGAAAATTTTTCGTTTATTCTATTACCACCACTCTACCCCATCCCGAAATAGACATAAGAAAGTGCATAAAATCAAAACCTAGAACAGCATCAAACTCCGACCCCACGCGTCGCAGTCCGGCATACTAACCGATACACCACGCCGCTGTTGCAGAATTCGGAGCATTTTTTCTATTTATACTCATTTTGATCGAGCCCAATCTTTTTATGTAGAACCTTTCCGAAATATGCCCCCCGGGCTTCCTTACAGCCGTTTGTGTTTCTCAATTTGCTTCAAATTAACTCTGTCGGAAAAACTACCGGTACGCTAAAACAAATTATGTTCGAAAAATTTTGACAACTCCAAAGCAACTGCCATCAGCAGCCAGGCAGCTGTCAAAATCAGAATATGGTTAGAACTACCGGCACTATGCATGTTAAGTTCGGTAGAAATGGTTCTCGATTGTTTTTCGCGACTTTTTAGATATTGATCTCGCAGTGTTTGTTTATTGTCTATCTTTCATCATAGAAATGTATCCACGTCTGTCATTACATAATCGATATTTTCAATCGATCAATATTAATATGATGATTATTGAATTCGAAGCTTTGTTGCAAATAAACGATTTAACGGCTTTCTACACCACATACATGTCCTTAGTGAAAAACTACCGCACTTGCACGTGGGCTCTCCGCACAAGATGCTTTCCCGATTCGTTTTTAATGGTTTACTAATCAAACTTTTCATTATACTCGCGGTAGTACGCCGAAACGTGTAGCAAGTGGCGGGGCCCATCTACGCGGCTCAGCGCCTGGACAATACAGCTCCGAAGAAATGTCGCAGCGGTGGTGAGCCGTTGGCGAAACTATGCCCGATTTGACCGGCAGGAGAACTGAACCCCAGACCTCCCGCATTGATGCCGATGTCCTTAACAACCGGGCTAACGGAATATAACAGCTTGCGATGAGGTTAAATCATTGCCAGCCTACATTTTTTAATTTTCTGATGTCAAAATGTAGTAGGCTAAAGTAAAAAAACAGTTGGTCCAATCGCCCTTTGGAGTAATTGTTTTGAAAACACAGCAACAGCACATAGTTTGTGAGATTGACCTGAGGCTTTGCTATCATTGCATACGTATTTCTTGTCTTTAGTGTATTTAATCTCTCAGAAGTGCTAAGCCATTATGGATAATTTTAATGTTGTTGCTAAAAGCGGGGGCGCTAGGTAACACCATAACGGGTGACGTCACATTAAAATATTTTTGGTAAACACATCATTACTTCAGTTATTTTTAACATTAACAAAAATTAAATTTTCATTATACTCGCGGTATTACGGCAAAGCGTGAACGAGTAACCGGTTCAATCTCTGCGGCTCAACACCTGGCCACCACAACTTCGAAGAAACATTGCAGCGGTGGCGAGTCGGTGGCGACGCGGTGTCCGATTTGACTGGTCCAGGAATCGAAGCCCAGACCTCCCGGGCCGATAGCAATACCTTTTGTCTCTACGCCAACACATTTTGAACGGCTAAAAACATCATAAGTTTAACCATTATTTATTCAAGAGAGTATAAACTCTGAAGAATTATTGATGAAAATGCAACTTTTTTATTATCGCTCAATCAAAAATATAGCGCTTTGTGATTTTATAATCTCGCACCACCAACAATTTACAGCAATAAAAGATGGTGGTGGGCCCGAAGTCACTTAGTGAATCACTCGGTGGCGAGCCGGAAAAGCCTCAGTGATGACTTTTAAATGCCTTCAGAAACAACGAGCGCATTATCACTGCAATTGTCGAGAAAGCCATGTTTCATAAGTACTACATTACAAACAACGAGCACATAAATGAAAAGAAAGATTTACACTTTTAGACCATGTTTACGTAATCCACATTATTAAGTTTAGGGCCGGATTAAAGCGGGGGCTGATGGCCCAGCAAAACAAATAGGCCCTTCGATTACAACGCATTATGAACAACTAAGCGATTTTTTCATCAATCAACTATTTTATTTTAAAGTTAAACACGAATTACCAACCTTTATTAATAGGCCTAATCAATCCAGTTTAGTTAGGGCTAAAAGAGTGATTCAAGATTGTATCAAGGCTAAAAATTTCAACGAATTTACTCTTGCATTTAAATCACAAGATCTGCGGCAATTACACGAAATCAAAAATCACTGATAATAATAATGATTACGAGCTTTGGAGATTCGCACCTGCTTCCAGTTGCGAGATTCAAACTAGTACAACGTCACCAACCCAATGGCTGAAGCATTCATAGGCGCAGGGTCCAGAAGCTACCTATAAAATTATTCGAGCCCCTCTTAACCAATCGAATCTCCCTGTGTATTGAGTCAAAATCGCAAAAAGCAAAAAAACGCCAAAAAATATGCATAAAAAGATTCTGACGCAATATGATTGTTCTACAGCAGGGGTGGGAAACCTGCGGCCCGCTTAAGTTTTAAATGTGGCCCGCGTGTACATACGGCTCATGTAATGCTAGGCTTATCATACGTCCTCCTTTTTTAACATTTCGGCTTATTGAACAATGAAAACATGTCAAAACACAGTTACGCAGCTCAAACTACGGCCTGCAGACGTGATGACCTTTATTTTTGCTCTTCACTTGATTTTGGGCAAAAAATTTAGCTTCTGCGGACGTGATGATCTTTTTTTTAGCTCTCCACTAAATTTTTAGAGGAACTTTTTTTGCTCTTTGCGCATGAAGCGTAAATGTGGCCCGCTGAAAAGATCATGCGTGCAATGTGGCCCACTATGCCTTGAAGGATCCCCACCCCTGCGTTACAGCAAGGCAGCCTAACCCGCGAGGTGGTTTCAAGTGGCCGCGATGTAATAAGTTTGTAAATAGACTTTTTAATCGGTTAGAATTTTTTTATAGGCTCAAGTAAATTTGCGTCAAAACACACCAAAATTATCCATGTTATTATTGTTATGGGCCTACCACCCAAACACTTGCATAACAAATGCTTGGATGATATGCCAAATTTTTCAAATTTGGTTTACATGCGTGCAAGGTAGCAAGGTGCACGCAGTGTTGCCACCATGTGCAAGTATAGCAACTCGTTAATCATCATCACCTCGTGTATTGCATAAAATTTATCAAAATTAAGGGATTCTTACTTCAAAAAAGCCTAATTGTTTATGTTTAAGTTATGGAATTCTGCTGGCAGTTACTGCCACCTGTTAGTATTAGTGGATAGAGGAGGTATAAGTTATATTGCGGTACTGTATGAATAGTAGCAGAATTTAATTACTGGTTCAGCAAAAATGAGCGAACGTGTAAGCCAAAAACGGAATACTGCGACGAAAACGAAGTTTTTAATGAGCAATGGACTATGTAGTTTTTGTTTATTAAAAGTAATGAGAAGCCCCTATGCCTGGTTTGAAGCAATATCTGTCGTGAAGGAATATAATCTCAAACGCCATTATAAAAGCCAGTATGAAGCTAAGTAGCCTATGACAATATCAGAGGGCAAGAAATTATTGCTTAAATTCTTACGCAAATTATATTTTAATTGGTATTTATGTGTGGTAAAAACGTTTGCGGCCCGCAATAAATTTTCTTACGCGAAAGTGGCCCGCAACACCAGAAAGGTTGGGCAGGCCTGTTTTACAGTATATCGTACAACGATTTTGACGATTTTCGAAACAGAATTCAAACTGTATAAATAAAATTATTATTATGGATATAAATGTTGATTGCCGTGTAAATTTTTGCAATAAATCACAATCAAATACCGATTCTATCAATTAGCCTAGCATCGGTTACAGTGTGTTATGTAGCCTAACGTTCTATCCTGTAACTGAAAAGAAATCAAACCAAATCTTCAGATTACGCACGCTGAGGCGTGATACATGTGGCGGGGGGTTCTCTCCATGGCATAGCGGCTGCTGGGCAACACAGCTCCGAAGAAATGTCGCCGTTAAAGCGAGTCATAGAAATTTATAACTATTTTGTTGTAATAATTGATAGACAGCAGCGTAAATTAACAATACCCTGATAAAATGTCTTTAGTGGCAAAAACTGCCCCTGTAGCCTCCCCCCTCAGATCAAAATAGTTGTGAATCTCCACATTTAACGCTAGACTAACTACTTGATATAATACGAGGCCCTGTCTACGCCGCTGATGAGAGTCGCAGGTTATTTAGCACAACTTGACTTCAGTATATTGCATCTATCAAAATCTTTCTCTGCCTATGTCGGCTGTTGCTTTTCCTACAACTGCACTTCTCAGAGAATATTTCTATGTGACCCTGTTTCCACCGCCTCAGGTCTGAGTGAGATTTATCTTCCAAAACCTTGAACAGTTTAGTAAAATCTAGATAATAGCGTTACTTTTGACTAAACTAATGTTGCGACAAAGCTTACATATGCTCATCTCCTGCAAGTCTAACAAGCTTGGTCTAATCATGATTTATTCATTAGCAAAACGTATGACTGCACGCTTAATTATAAATTCTTTCGTTAATGTTCATCATACAACAGACTGGCAAGTCGCGCAGAAGCTCTCTGTGTTCAATCAAAAGTTGTGGCATCGACTCTCGGTGAGTCCATTAAAATTTATTCTGAAGTTTTATAGTTGATTGGCTTGAGTTTTTTGAAAAAGTTTTTATGAGAACATAGTCCTAATTTTGTTGACAAACAATGTTTCCTACGACTGTACATAAAGCGGTACAAGAATAAACTTTTATGATGCGATTGTTACCATCTAGCCGTAAACTTTTTACCAAAATCACAACCACCCAATCCTAGAATACATTTTTCAAAAAGGACGCACCAAGATGGGACGAAATTTTACGCTTTTCTTTAAAAACAGAATCGGGGGTGTAGATTACGCAGGTTGTTTTCTACGCACTGGTATCATAACATAAAAGCACTGAAACTGAAATGCTTTTAGGTCCTACAGACCGGCCGAATCAGCGATTGTCGAGCACAGCAACCCCCACAATTTGATCTTCGTAAAAGTGTAATGTTACATTTTTTAGTCAACAAAGAAACAAAACTCTGACTTTTCTATTTACTTTGTTCAATTCAAATTAATTCAAAATCTTTCAAAGATCAATTTGAAATTTTGCTTTTTCTTGTCATATCATAAAGGTCCAAATTTACTAAAAAAGTGCTTTCTATCAGGCTTCATACAGTTTTCCTCGCAAAAATGAAAAACGCAGGTTCTTAAGCGCCTTCCACCCAAGTAGTGTTGATAAAGGCAATAGTACTACGCAAATTTAAATTTTAACTTTTAATCCATTAAGTTTTCTCACAACTTTTAGACCGAGCAAGTTTTTGTGAGATATAGGCAAGTTCAAATTACAAAACTAGTAGGCTACTTTTGATTGGACTTTGTCTACCTAGAAAAAGTGCAGAGCCAACTTTGCAGTTTAAAGCCTGATTGCAACGTACAATCTTACGCAAGATCTTAGGTATAAGCAGCCATTTGCAAAAACAAGTTGTATTGTCCGATCAGTGATAAAGTGGTGACTAAGTGGCAGATGCAGTATGTTTTCAAAATGCAGTCGCACTTAATCGTGAATTCGTGATCAAAGCAACTTCATTTGTACACAATTACTGATTGTATGCAACACCGAGCAATGCAAGCACGACATGGGCCGGGTGTACACTAACGCTGAGTGTACGAAAAAGGGTAACCGGTTATCATTTTTTTCGTCCTTCCAGACTCATCAGGTGCACAACTACAAAGCTAGCTCTAACTAAACTAACAAAAATCGAAGCTTATATGCAGTTTGTTAATCAGAAGGGCGCGGCAAGACAAAAAGCGCACGAGGACCAAAACTTTTGTACACAATTAGCACTTTTAATCTACTATTCAATATTACACAAAATCTACGTAAAACTAATTCTCACTTCTTCTTAAAATTCTTAAAACACTTAGAAACCCAACCGCAAAATCTGCTCTGCAAAATTTCCAAACCAACGACGTTGCTATTTAGAAATCTTACTCTATTATCACAAGCAAGCGTTCGTAACCAACATTCGCGGGTCGAGCTTGGCTTTAGGATGGAATTATGCAAAGTTATGAAGTGGATTCGATTACGAATATGCACGAAGGGGGGATTCGGAAGCATACTTAAAAACAAAGTTTGCGGCTGTAACAAATTTTTTAGTGCGAAACAAGAAAAAAACAAACCTTCAATATGCTCGAGGGTATTACGCCGCAGCGTGAACGAGTGACGTGGCCCATCTCCGCGGCTTAGCACCTCCTGGGCAAGAGATTGAACTCCGAACTTCCCGTGACGATGGCTTATCAACTGAGCTAACCGGCCGGCAATGCAGAACAGATCGAAATCAAACATCAAGCAACTCAGCACTAACCTGTTTCGATTCGTAGCAAAATTTTGTGGATTCGGTAAAGGCAGTTCGTCGTTACGAAAGAAGCAAGCTTTACTTCTCGGAAGGAAATGAACTGTTTTGCGGGGAAGAGCATGCTCAACATGTTCCAGTTTTGATTCTTTGTACTCAATACTGTGACGTTTCATCAATTTATTTGATTGCGTTGCTTCTGGAGTCATGCTTCGTCGCAAATCTAGGCGATCACGTTTTGTCGTCTCATTGCTCAAGTTGAAATCGCTGTTTTCATTATTTTTAACCACTTTCGCTTCAATAATGTATTTCAATTCAACCAGATCATACAGCTTTCCTTGTCCATTGCCATTTATACAACTTTCAAAGCAATAAAATTGACTCGGGATACTCGCCACTGCGCTCGAGCGCTCAAAATCTTCTCTACCTGCTGCGCAGTCAGTTTTATTTTCAGCGTGGAAGCTGTTTTGCGTCATGCAATGTAAATGCGCGCTTTTGCTTTTTCCAGAACAATCAGTGCGACTTGACATTGACGATTCGCCGCGGCAAGCTGCCACTTCAAACTGCCAGGCAAGTTATGTCAATAATTTCTTTGTTTTCTGTCCAACTATCGCTTTATCCTGCCAATGTTTTTGGGAAAACAAAAATAACTTTTGTTTACAAATTGTTTAAACATTTTATGTTGCTATTGCCAGACGTACAGAATGCGTTGGTGTTGAGGATGGACGTTTAAAATTGTGATAACGTGGAGCTTGGTAACAAAGTTGTTTTCGTCTTTTATTGTAGGTAATTCAAAAATTCCAGCAAAGTACAGCAGTCAGTAATCATGACGAAAATTTGATTTTAGGTTCAGGCTAATTGAAAGCAAGCAATTTAGCATGAAAATCCAAATCTTAAACACCTGAAGTGAATGCAGTTGTTACTCCCCGCAGCAAGTGGTCGTAAATACAGAAGAGCAATGCCTGCAAAATTTAGGCAGTATTTCGAGCACCGGCTGGCTTTCTCTTTTGAAATTGCTCTTTGGGCGCACCAACCCCAAATCTGCAATAACTTTAGGTCTCCAACCCTTTCCCCAATATCTCTACCCCTAACCCTACTCTAATACCCTTAAATGCTACGTTGCAAGATACTGCTGATGACGTTATACCGCGTGACACAACGTATGTAAAGAAACAAAGAAGTAGTGCGGTGCAGCAGCGTTTTGATGTAGGAAACAAGTCAAGCGCTACTGACACTACCTAAAAATTACAGATGCTAAATGCACTGAAACAAGTTCGGTGTCAACTTTTTGACCCGACATAGCGATTTAGTCGAATCCGCGCAGATTAAATAAGTTTTTAATCATTTTTTCCGGCGCCAATAGCAGATTCTATAATAAGGAAGATTTTTTTGATCACAATTTTCCGAAGTTTTTTGATCGGAAATTTCAAGAAGTTTGTAGTTAAAATCTTAACTATAATATAGCCTATAAAATAAGGCTTACAAGCTAACAGTATGAAATGCTAGCAATCAAAAAAATAAGTTATTGCACAGCATTGGTTTAAAATAAAAAGCGCTGATCAATTCAAAGTTTTCGTAAAAACAAACCAAAACTATCTTTGCTCTTCCTCACACCATCGTCTTTAATGCAATTGCAGCAAAAACGCGTCATGTTTCTCACCAAATACTTTTTGGTTTTCTATTGCGTTCGACTGAACCTCATCAACATAAATTTTTACATTAGAAAGTTAGTTTTGCTGTCAAGCACTTTTCATAATCAGATAGAATGATACCAGCAGTATGAATTTTTAAACACATGTCATAAAATTTGCGCAAAAAACGAAAAAATGCTCTGCAGCTTTTTTTGGATTTAATGGACAAGATCTCAAACTTGATAGGAAATGATATCTTAAAAATAGAAAGTATAAACTAATGCGGGCGCGTAAAAGCATAAACTTTCTGCCTTGAATCATAAAAAGCTTTTAAAATTTTTGTCTGTCAATTTTCATAGAAATCGTCATTTATCAAATTATTCCATGGAACTATTTCCAAGAAGAATTTGTCGCACATAATAATATCATCCAAGACAAACGAACTTGTTTATAACTTCGTAGATTTGAAAATAAATAATAAATAAATAAATACATACGACCGGCCGTTAAGTCGTTAAGCGCACGCTATCGGTTCGGGAGGTCTGGGGTTCGATTCCCGGGCCGGTGAAGTCGGTACAGTGTCGCCAAAGGCTCGCCACCGTTGCGACGTTTCTTCGGAGCTGTGTAGCCTAGGCGCTAAGCAGCGGAAATGGGCGCCGCCACTCGTTAAACGCTTCGGCGTAATACCGCGAGTATAATGAAGATCTGATTTTTTTTTAATAAATACATAAAACACTTTTTTGGTTATGCCAACAACTCTTTTATCGTTTTTTGTAAACTTAAGAATATGAATATGATTAATTAGTTTTTCTATTTGAAAACAATAATTAAAATAATGTGTCTCTAAAATTTGTAAAAGAATAATGCGCGAAAAGCAAAAAGGACAAATCAAAGAGAATACATCGCGCGAAAACTTTTTAGTGGCTAGCGCAGAGACAAATTACCAAACACTAAAATTTTGTCCAGAATAAGTTTTTTATTTAGGGCTCTAACTAGTGTTTTTACTTGGTGTGTACTTTCATTTGAATATCACTGATTTTCAAACATAATGCCGTAGTGTTTTTTTACCATTTTCAGTAGTGTAGAACAACACTTCAGTTTTTAAATTTTCAAATCGACTCTACTTTATTTGCTTCTAACTCTGACAACAAATTACTTTTCTAAATGAAGTAGATGTTAATCGTAGTTCTTAAAGTAAATCAGCAAATTGCAAAACTTTTTCCTCGCTATTATCTTTTTTCAGTTTAAAAATTTTATCTTTTTTCACAAAATTATATGAAGCTAATAGTTGAGGCAAAATTTGCAAAACTTTGGTTACCTTCGCTGTGCTTCAAGTCATTATCATGTTCAGTGGAATCAAGCAATAATAAAATCAAATTTTTGCGCCGTGGTATAAAGCCCCAATTCAGAGAAGGCTTTGAGAACTGCACCAAAAGTAAGCCGAAACATCCTCCGAAGTGTTTGTGCTGTTTTTTGGCTATTGCATTTGCAATCATAAAGCAATAATTTTTATTAAAATATTTATTCAAAACTGTGTTTTCAAATCATTCCCAAAGTTACTCTTTTTTATTAACTTTTGAATTTCATTTGAAAAATTGTTACACCAATGCAAAAATGCCACGGTTAGCTCAAGTGTATGAAGCACGCGCTATTGGTAAGGAAAGTGTGGGGTTCGACTCCGGGGCCGGTCAAATCGAACGCACAGTGTCGTCAACGGCTCGCCAACCACTGCGACGTTTCTTCGGAAATGTGGCGCCCAAGCACTGAGCCGCGTAGGTGCACCCGCAACTCGTTACACGCTTGGGCGTAACACCGCGAGTATAATGAGGATTTGTTTTTTGTTTAGCTATGTAAGTCTGTTGCCCAAGTTTTCCTTCCATCTCATTGTTTTCTGTGTATTTCTGCCGCTATGGAAGCTTGTTAAAATTCAAATTGTTTCGTCCATCACAATTCATCAGTCTTTTTTGCAAATATACAATAATGCATGTAACACAAATAAATATGATTGACTCTGGGCTAAGAATTACTGTACCGGTACAGAGCAGATGCGCATAATATCCATAAATTCATGGTGTTTCTATCATTGCATTTTTAAAGACAATGAACCCCACAGAAACTTACATCTTAGTCGTGAAGTTAACTACTGTATATTTTTTTTTCTAAAGTCTTATCAAAATCTGTGTTATGCACCAACGAAAACGTCATGCATTTTTGTGTATTCTGTTCGGACCATTTTTCTGCTGAATTATGAATGAGATTTGCTATAATGTGTGCATTGTTTGTAAAGGAAATGCGAGGCCGAAATCTCATTGGAGCTTTTCGATCATTCACAAAGCATCAAGTGATTTGAAATTCATTTGGTTTGAACACAACGAACAAAGCTTTTCAAATTAAACTTCAATTTAATTAAAAGCTAATCCGCTGATAAGCTTTTAACACAAAACGAAGTTAGAACACCTCATGGCTTGTTGTTTGCATCAATAGAATTGCTCTTCCGAGACTTTTGGGCACAGAATTTTATCACTTTTTTTTTCAATTGTAAGTTTAAAATACTTTCACATAAAGTTCGGATAAATACATCTGTTTTCTCCTAATCGAAGAGGTTGGTGTCCAATGGTAAAAAGTGGGAAGAATGCGCTTTCCTAGTTTATAAGCTAAGTAAGGAACTGCACAAATTAAGGGGTTAGCACCAATCTCTTTTTGGCATTACCATCAAAAGCATTCGCATCTTGCCCTGTTAAACATTAAAGATTAGGTTTTGTCCTTTTCTTTGTTTCTGCTATAATTGTTCAATCAATAACTTTCGTACTGCAGTTACTGTATATAGGCCTACCGTATTTTAAAGTTTAACATAGGCCTATAGATTTAATCGATCGCTTATGATTTTAAGTTAAATTAAAATCAAATCTTCATTAAAGTCGCGGTATTACGCGGAAGCGCGTAACGAGTGACGCGTACAATCAACTCAGATGGCCACGTGGTAAGAGCTTCAGCCTCTGGAGTCGTAGAATGGGACAAACCACTGGCTTCGTAATGGTAATCAGAGCTTCCCTACTTGACGCTCAGTGTTACAAGGACAGTGTGGAGAACAAGCCGGCAAGTTTACTTGTTGTGCCGTTGGGAAAGGTACTTAGCGAAATTCCCCTATCTTGGTGTGGTAGACAGATGGCTGGCAACTCCTAAGCGAGCTCGTTATAGCGCTTGATCGCATTCTCATTACAGAAGGATAAATATAAATATGCAACTACATAGAATTCCGCGACTTGTATTGTATAGCGTCTGGGCAGCCCAGCTTTACTTCAAAATCGTGGCAGCGGTGCCGAGTCGTTGACAACACTGACTCAGGTTGGCTATCTCGGGAATCGAACCCAAACCTCGCGCGTCGATAGAGGTGTCTTCATGCACTTCGCTTACCGGCCGATGGCCTAATTGTAAATTTAATTACTGAACAAGTTTTTCAAAGAAATGATAACTAAATTGCAAGTTTGCTAATATATCTTTTTGATGTTTTCACCACTGAGAATAATTATGACAAAAATTTCATTGGTTGCGTTGGGACGTTGTTGCGGCTCTCAAGAGGAGCATCATAAATCAATGCAACGATCTTCAAATGGTTTTATGCGATTCAAGTCCAAGCTCACTGAAATTTGCTCGTTCGATTTTTAAATTATCAGAGTTTAAATTCAAGCTCAGTGAATTTTATAGAGTTCATGTTGAGTTCAAATAGTTGTCACTGAGTTTAAGCGAAGTTTTAAACTGAATCACCTATCTTGAGATCAAATTTAATTTCAAATTCAGAGATGGTTTTAATTTTCAAGTTCGAATTTGACAAAAAAGACCAAATTCTGCGAATTCTCACTCCGGTTTGTTGATGGTACTTCAAAATTTAAATTAAAAAATTAATCATTTGCGGAATTAGACAACAGTAAATAGAATCAGGAGGAAAATCAAAGCACCGGTAATTCTCATAACTGGACGTTTCGACAAAATAGACTCTGCTGTCATCATCAGCGGTGTAAGCAAGGCAGAACAAAACTAAAAGTTGTAACTGAAACTAAAATATGTAGGTCTACCTAGCGAGTCATACAGCCCAAGTATTTTAAAGTCATGCAATTCGCGCAAATATACGCTACAGTATGAATATCCAAGTCGCACAAATTTTGTAAGCTGTTTTACACTAGTCATAATTTTATAACATAAAATTTTACGGATGATCTGACAGTTTTCTTGAAATACGCTGTATAAAAAGTTTGGCGAAAAAAAGCAAGTCGAAAATTTTGCGCAGAAAGTTATTTCGTATGAAAGATTCTTTCCAACACATGCTTTAGTAGCCTACCGCTAGTGAAACGAAACTCGCAAAATCAGACAAATTTTGTTCTAGGTTAGGTAATTCTTCTGAAAGCTGCATTTTCTTTACTTACCTGGCAGCTGACGTTCGACATCTGAATGATTTCAATAACTTGTTTTTCGACTTTTACGTTTGCTGGGGAAGTCGCTGATCTTGAGACATGAATATTTAAAACTGATCTGGATTGCGCTTGCTTCACATTTCCAAAATAATTTATAGGCTACAAAAAGAAGTTTTCAATAGTTCATACAATATAGGTAAAATCAATGGCGTAGCGAGAAATTTTAAAGGGGGGGGAGGAGGGCATCATAATTTCCACATTATTTTCAAGCGTATTTTTTTCTGCAGAACCAATTTGAAGCTGATTGAGATACAAGAAAAGCTCTAGGGAGGTCCGGGGGGAATGCTCCCCCGGAAAAATTTTGAAAATTTACATGCTGTGGTAGCTATTTTCAGTGGCGTAGCCACGGGGGGGGGGGGGTTGGGGGTTACAACCTACGTTCCCTTTAAGCGCGGCCGCGCAGTTAGCCGAGAATCCCCGCGCAGTACATTTGTTCTGCCGCGCACAGCGTAAGTATTGACACTAAGACAAGCTATAAATAGCCTACTTGCTTTCAATCGAAAGCAAGCCCCACATTTGAGATTTGGCAATATTGTTTTACAAATTCAAGGTGCAATCAGTTAATTGTGCAGTGATACCATGAAATTCTACTATGCCAACAATCAATCGAGCATATTAACTAAAAATGATGTTTTATTCGTTTGACAATTTCAATGGTAATAGAACGCATTGCCGTTAAAAATTCGTGTTAAGAAAACGGTATGTCGTTGACAAAATGGAGATGTCTCGAGGAAGTACTGTTCTGACAAGGGAAGGGTTAAGCTAATCAGCTCAAGGCATGTGGTAGTTAGTTGTGTGCAGGAGCGTATTGAGGGGGAGGCATTGTGCCATGCCCCTCTTTTTGACTCTGCTTTTTTGTAAAAAAGAGCGAAATTAATGGTGCCTAGTATCTGAAATATGCCAGACTCTTTTGATGGTTTCTGTACCTTATGGCCAGGGGCGGGTCCAGGGGGGTAGATGAGGATATGCATCCTCCCATCAGCCATTTTCAAAAATAATTTTGATGTATACAATTTTTCCATAATTTCAAACCTCTTCGATAGCGATAAGCCTTATAAGCCTTAAGCATGCATAATCGAAAATATCTGGCGAAGTACTCGAAATTGGGGTCAAAAAATTAAACAAAATTTGCCTAAAAATTATTGAAAAAGCACTAAAATAGCCATTACAGCATGTAAATTTCAAAAAATTTTCCGGAGAAACATGCCCCCGGACCCCTCTAGAGTTTTTCTGGTTACTCAATCAGCTTCAAATTAGTTTTGCAGAAAAGAAATAAGCTTGAAAAATGTAGAAACTATGACCCCTCCTTTTAAAATTTCTCGCTACGCCCCTAATTGTGTGCTTAAATGAAAAATACACAGAACACATGAGGTTAAAGGAGAGAATGAAGAAATGGAAGGTAAGAGGTGGATGAAACCGTGACCTCGGCATTCAGAGCTACGCACCTAACTAGTTACCACTAGGCCTGTAGTCGTTCAAAATGTTGTATTCTTTTCTGTTTTTTCAAATTTTCTGCGCAGACCTTTTTTTGGAGCTCACACGGCCTTCCATTCCGCGCACTCTAAGCAAGCTCTTAGAGGGAACGTTGGTTACAAGCCCCCATTGAGCCTCAAATGACGTCATACATACTTCTTTTTCTGATATTTACATGTATTTCGAAGAAAATGCATCATTGATGAAGCACTCAAAGTTACGGGCCAAAAATGTGATAAGCTTTCCCCAAAAATTGTTTAAAAAGCACTAAAATGGCTATTGCAGCAGGTATGCAAATTTTCAAAATTTTCCCGGGGAACATGCCCGCGGACCGCCCTAGAGTCGTTTTTGGGGCTTTAGTTGCTTTAAATTAACTCTGTCGGAAAAAACTGCGCTTGAAAAAGCGACGAAAATTGGTGCCCCCTCCCTGAAAAAATTCTGAATACGCCCCTGACATAACATTTTCAAAAGGCTTATTTACGCCCGTTTCCGGGTCTAAAAGTCTTTATATTTAGTTAACGTTCAACCTAAATCAAAATTACACCACCCCACCAAAACTTTCTGGATCCGCTCCTGTATAAATCGTATGGTCAAATGCAGGAGCGTATGTAGGAGGGGGAGGGTATTGGGCCATGGCCCACCCCTTTTGAATCTGCCTTTTAGTAAAAACGAACAAAATTAATGATGCCAAGTGACTGAAATATGCCAGGCTCTTTTAATAGTTTTTGTCTAGGACAAGCTTATGGCCAGGGGCGGATCCAGGGGGGTAGGATGAGGAGTATGCATCCTCCTTCCAGCCATTTTCAAAAATGTTTTTGATGTACACAATTTTTCCATAATTTTGAACCACTTGGATAGCGATAACTTTTACGCCTTAAGCACGCATAATCGAATGTGCAAACAAAATGCATCATATATGGTGAAACACTCTGATTTAGGGTCAAAAAATTTAAACAAAATTTGCTTAAAAATTATTGAAAAAGTACTAAAATAGCCATTACAGTATGTAAATTTTCAAAAATTTTCCGGGGGAGCATGCCCCCGAACCCCCCTAAAGCCTTTGTTGTTTCTCAATCACCTTCAAATTAGTTCTGCCGAAGAAAAAATAATGCACTAAAAAAAATGTGGAAATTATGCCCCCCCCCTTTTTTTAAATTTCTCGTTACGCCACTGGTCAAATGTGACGTCATTCTCAAAACGCCTCCCATTGCAAATTTCTGGCTACGCTAGTGGCTATTTTAGTGCTTTTTGAATAATTTTCACGCAAATTTTGTTTAAAAGTTTTTGACGCTAATCCTGAGTGCTTCGCCAAATATGATGCATTTTGTTCGCACATTTTCGATTATGCGTGCTTAGGGCGTAAAGCCTATTGCTATCGAAAAGGTTTGGAATTATGGAAAAATTGGTACATCAAAATCATTTTTGAAAATGGCTGGTGGGAGGATGCATACCTCTCATCCTACTCCCGTGGCCATATGCTACAGAAACCATCAAGACTCTGGCACATTTCAGTCACTTGGCACCATTAGTTTAGTTCTTTTTAACTAAAAGGCAGAGTCAAAGGAGAGTGAGTGGGCATGGCACAATGGCCCCCCCTAAATACGCTCCCGGGTAAAGTATTGATAGCAATGGATGAATATTTATCGCTTTGTTGACAAAACATGCACACATTTCCCAAAAGTTTGTGAACCGGTATCTACTGGTAGGCTACTCTCCGACTCTAGATATAACGGTCTTTGGCTTTTTTGTGGGTTACTTATCCACGTACCTACAGTAGCCTACTATAGTGGGCAAAAAGAAATTTTGTGTAAGTATTGGTTTATGAACCGTCAGCTACTATGTGTCTGCACATCGTAGGCTACACGAGCCTTCAATTAGTATTGGTAAACTAAAATGGGACAGACATCAAGCTAAATTCTCTTCATACAAGCAATCCCGCAGCAGCTGTGAATTGTAGGAGCAATACGAAGTGTGGCAATCGGTACGATTTGTAGTTGGTTACTCTTGAATAAATTTAGGATAGAGTTGGTTGATATGGACCAGTTCATAACTTCCTTTACAAGAATTAAATATAATCCTTCATTGCGTAAGAAGGTTAAAGGTTGCCTGACCGCTGTTTTTCAACATGGTGTACACCGTACAGTAAAAGCACGTGCGAATTGTGCTGACAGCAATTTTTTTGTTTTTCAGCTTTTTCTTATAAAAAATAGTATTACTTATCTAACTGTTTGGACGAAAGCAATCGACTAAACAGTGAGTTGTCGGTAGCAGTTTGGTTTACATTCTGTAGGCATACTTTCTTTGTAGGTTCAGGTTTCTTCAGCTTTTCATAGGCTATAAAAAATTATTGAAAAAATATTGAAGGCCATGTGCGTGGAGTGATATGGAACGGCGGTCCATATCACCCGATCGAATTTTTACATTGCGTAGGTACTTTGTAGCAGGATCATACTACTTTGCAGTTGCACATCGAAGAACATTCGGAGCAATTAGAGTGAAGAGTTCCTATTTAAGACAATTGATAATGTCCGAAACGGAAATTCTTTGAGAAAAGCAGCCGAACAATTTAAAGTACCTCGGACAACTCTAAGTCACTGCTTATTAAGTCCTCAAGTTGGAAAGCTGCCTCCGGGTGGCAATCCAACATTAAAAGGTACGGTGGCAGATCACCCACATGGGTGGTCCTTATCATCCGTCTCAGCGAAAATTTATCGTGGGATATGGACCGCACAAAAACGTTTCTTGCAACTAAACTACGGAAGTTGGGATCGTCGCTTTTGTTATGCATAATGTGTGTGGTAAGGCGCATCATAGCAGCAAACAGTTGACGCTTCACAACCAGCCAATTTTCCTGAGAGCTCAACCCCCTGAAAAACCAAAAAAGTTGAAAGAATACGCATGAAAAAATGCAAGTTAAAAAACTACACAAAAAGTTGAAAAATACAGATGAGTTTACTACAAAACGAATAAAATAACAAAACATTTCGCAATAATCTGTTCAATTAAAGCAGGGGTGGGCAACTTTCTGGTGATACTGGGCCACAAATTATAAATATAGGCTTCCAGCGGGCCGCAGTTTTTAGACAAAAAAAACACTTCTTGGCAGGAGTAATACCAAAAAAGGGTCTGTCGCGTGAAAAAGAGGTCTCTGAAATAAGAGATGACTAGAAAAACAAGATTTTCAGCCTGGAAAATAGCATTCAAAGCAGTTCGTGTGTTGATTGGGTTTGAACTTGATCGCAAAAAAACAGGTTTCAGAACCAATTGGCTATTAGCACATGCTTTGGCGGGCCGCAGGTTGCCCACCTCTGAATTAAAACATAAAAGAGTTTGTCTAAATGCTGCTGTCTAAATTAGTCCGGTCGTTCAATGAGTGGAAACTCCACCCTTCACACATCATTGAAACTGGTTTTACGTTTAGGCATGCTGTTACCAAGGCCAGTGCTAAGCACGTTAGAAAATATTGGTACAGGTCCCGAGCATCATTTTACGTTGATCAGTATGAGTTATTGCTTGATACTTAATTCATTTTTTGTTCTCTGCATGATTCCATTCGTTTAGGTTACTTTCTTGTCTTTCAAGGCCGTATGCAATAGTACATACTACTGTATCGCATTCTATTCAGGTCAGCAGACGTGGCGATTTATCTTTTGTCATGACACAAAGACTAGAAAAGTCATGACACAAAGAAAGTCATGACACAAAGACTAGAAAAGATAAGCAGGCGCACACTTCGAATACGATGAAGAATTCGGTTAAAAGTTTTTTGTGCGTCTTTTTTATTGATCTTCAATCTCAAATCTTGGTTATACTCGTGGTATTACCCAGAAGCTGCGTGCAACGAGTGGCGAAGACCATCTCCGTAACTTAACGCGTGAGCAACTTAGCTTCGAACTCCAAAGAAACGTGGCGAGCCATTGGCGGTGGCCGTGAACAGCACTGTATTCGATTTGACAGGTCGGATATCGAACCCCAGATCTCTGACTTTGAAAGCAATATCGTTACTGCTACACCAATCAGCCGATTACCAATCCGTCATGTGGACGTGCGTATACTAGCAAATTCACGCGGCAACGGCAGCATGTCCAATTTTTACTTTTTGCATCTTGTATAGAAAAATTCTGATTTTTGCCTATATACCGAGTATCGTATCTTGTAAAACAAATTTGGACTTGTTGCCGATGTGCTACTGGTACGCCTTGATGGCAGAAACTGCGCTGCCGGTACATTGCAATAAAAAAATTGAGCAGCACTGATTTGTAGGCCGTAGCTATAAGTTTGATTTTCAGAGCTCAAACTACTTTTTATTTTGACATTTTGGATCAGAACGTCGCTATCGGTGCGGGAAGTCTGGGGTTCGATTCTCGGATTGGTCAAATCGTACACAGTATCGCTAACGGCTCACCACCGTTGCGACGTTTCCTCGAAGGTTAAGCAGCGGAGACGGGCCCCGCCACTCGTCACACACTTTGGCGTAATGGCGTGAGTATAGTGAAGATTTGATTGTTTTGAAATGTAAGCATCAAACCAACCACATATAACAAGACCTAAGAAAACCATGCAAAAAGAACGTTGTTTTAACAGACTGGCAAGCCTAGTGGCACATAAATTGATTTATGTCCGCATAATGCACAATAACATGAAAGAAGAGTTCTGCACGTACGGCATCGGCCGATGCCGGACGTTTGGTCAGTTGGTCACCCTATCACTGACACTTACCTGACTATAGCTTTCACTACGATGGCCATCTCGAGAATGTTTTTGCCCACCCCTTGCATTTTTTTCTGCGGACGTCCATGCAGTGGTGTTTTTTGAAGTCACCGCAATGAATCGGTTTCGAAACGCAAATGATGAACTTGCGGAACCAAAATATCGTTCGTCTTGCATTCTGACGATCGAGTCATGCAGCTTACCCGTTCAAATAATTGGTCACGAGTAGTGATGTAGATCGTTTTCTTGCCTTCGTTTTTTTTAAAAAAAAACGTGTTTTTTTGCAAAAACACATTTTTTGCAAAAAAAAAACATGTTTTAGAACCCCCCCCAAAAAAAACCCCAAAAAAAAAGAAAGAAACCCCCCAAAAAAAAAACTTGTTTTTTTTGGGGTTTCTTTTTTAAGCGAATTCGAATCCGATCCTAAATATGAGTAATATTGGCCGCCCAACTGTTTATTGTTGAGTCTTCTTGTAACTTAGTAATGGATCTAATAGGGAGCGCAAGGAGCGACCTTTCCGCACCTTAAATCCATCATGCATTGCATGCTTGTTGTTACCGATTAGCAGGAAGGTGTTGCCAGTTATAATCTCACAATGCAAAGAATAAGAAATAAAAAGGAGCAATCGCAAGAAATAGATTAATGCAAGTACAGAATTGTCGATAGATTATCTGCTGCGTTTCAATGAGCAGTGAACAAAATAAACTAGGATAGTTTATTAACACGGTAACCACGGACACCCGCAGAATTTTTTGTAGGGGGGGCAAGTTTTTGGTAGGTCAAGTCAACGTTTTACGGTGTCAGTCAATCTGCTTGATTTGATTTTAATCAACACCATAAGATGAAAAAGCAGTATCATAGGCCCAGTGGCGTAACGAGAAATTTAAAAAGGGATGGGCTATAATTTCCACATTTTTTTTCAGGCGTATTTTTTTCGGCAAGACTGATTTGAAGCTGATTGAGTAACAACAATGGCTTTAGGTAGGTCCGGGGGCTCGACTATGCGCGCTTAAGGTGTAATGTAAAGGCTTATCGCTATCAAAGAGGTTCGAAATTATGAAAAAATTGTATACTTCAAAAACATTTTTGAAAATGGCTGGTGGGAAGATGCATATCCCTCATCCTACCCCCCTAGATCCGTTCCTGCCATATGCTACAGAAACCATCAAAAAAATCTAGTTTATTTCAGTCACTAGGCACCATTAATTTTGTTCGTTTTTACTAAAAGGCAGAGTCAAAAGGGGGGGCATGGCACAATGCGCTCCGGCATAGGCCTTATCAGTTATCATCATATTCGCAATTTTATAGAGATGTATCTGAATACAATAAACATGGTACGAAAATAGCTGAAGGAGGAAAAGTAAAATCACAGTAAATTTCACAACTAGACGTTTCGACAATATAGATTCAGCTGTCATCATCAGCATGCAGTGTATGCAAGGCAGTACAAAACTGTTTTGTATTGCTTTAGGCAGTACAAAACTGAATCATAGTACAAAACTGGATACATTTTTTGGGCAACACTTAATGTTTGCTTAATGTACTGTAGGCTAAAATTATAAACTCAAAATGAACTCAGTTAGCCAGCTCTCCTATATCTAACTTCTATTTCTTAAAATTTTTATTGGCTGCAGCCTGCAAGCCAGTCTTGCATCGTGGCCGAGTGGTTCGGAGCGTCGTTTTACGACAGCCGAGATCACAAGGTTTATGGTTCAATTCCCACCCAAGCTTTAATGTTGCGCCCTTGGATAAGATGCTTCACGACAATTATCCCTGCTTGGTGGAATCTAACAAGCAGAAAATCAAAGAAGTCGGAAGCAAAGTTCAAGCGGAAACAAAGGCAACTCGTACGCGCCTCCGTAGGTTAGCGCTTTTCTCGTGAAAGGAGGATAAATATGAAGAAATCAATCAATCAAAAAGTAAATGACGTAGCACAAGGAGTTGAACTGGTCGTTCCATGATAATAATAATAATATTGTCGTGTCATAGCTCATATCCAGTTTTTGCTGCGTGTATAGCGCTGATATCAGCATAATTTATTGTAGGAATTACTTGTGAGCATGAAACTAAACTACTACTATTCTGCTAAAAAAGATATCCGAAAGTTCACACACGATGCAGGTAGGTAAATTTTGGTGTGTGATTATCATTTTGGTGGTGAGTCGTGACGTGGCGGTATTTTTTATCGGCTTTTGTGTGAACCGTCTAAAAACTTTACAAAAATACTTGGCGTAATTTTTTTTTCCAGGGGTAAGACCAACGCCTCCTTCTCTTGGCAACGCCTCCTTCTCTTGGCATCTTATAATTTTCAACAAGCTTACTTTGAATTAAAAAGTTGCAGGCAATGCGGTTGCTGATCATACAGCAGACCTCTTAATCAATCTCTCAGTTGATATTGCGTGCAAAAAAAAACGAAAAATATTTCAAAGTAAGCTTGTAAATTAAATGAGGCAAAGAGAAGGAGGCTTAGGGCTTAGTCCTTGAAAAAATTCACCCTTGGCATTTTTTTAAGCTTTTAAAACGTTAACAGTAAAATTTCCCCGCCCAAACTCTTTCACCAAAATAGGCGATACGCGTATGTATCGCCTATTTTGGAATATTTAAAGATTACTTGATTTCACCCAAACGTTTTTGCAATTATTCTTATTAATGTACTGGTAGCCTATTCTAGTTTAGCTCCTTCAGCTTTGACGTTAAATTTTGTTGCGCATTTTACAACCAAGATAAAACCCATTGAAGTTATGGAGCAACAGTGCACTTGTCATTCAAAATGAGAGGGTGAAGTGCCGAATCATTCCCGCTACAGACACCTACTTGTGTGTGTTACTTTGGCACTTTTAGTTATGCATCAAACGTTGTTGCGCATTTCTCACTTAAAATCCAGGGGGGAAGCAATCCAGGGGGGGGCATAAAACGTTGTGGCGCCCATAGCGGCAACGTATAAAATCGAGTGCTAAGTCTGATAATTGTAGCTTGCATTAGGGATCATAAGTAGGGCGATTTTTTGTGACTTAAAAAACTTTAAAAAGTGACTATATTTTTGCAAAAAAGTAACCAAAAAGTGACATTATTCAAAGAAGAGCACAAAATGAAAAATAACAGCAGTCTATGCTAAAAAGCTATGAAATAGTTTCAATTAGTGCTCAAATTATAGTGCACGCACATATTGTGCTTAACATTCTTCGATAAAAAGTTTCTGTCTTTGGCAAGTAGCTTGTTTAGCATGGAAAAACTGCGTTCTACAGCAGCCTTTGTTGGTTGGCATCTTTGACGCAAGTCATATACAATGAGCTACTTCTTGACGATTCATTTTAATAATGTTCATTATACCATTTTTTCAAAAAAGCTCAAGCAATGCAATTACAGTTGCTCCATACCAGTGGCGCACCCAAGATTTGGCAAAAGAATTGGCCAAAACCGGTGGACCGCCGAAGTCTCAGGGGCTTAGCCTAATTGGTGCTCCGCTCCTACCAGCCAACGGATTTTTACGATTTTCACGTAAAAACACTCATTTTAGCACACTTTTTTCTGATATGAATTACCGCTGATGTGTTTCCTAGATCAAAAAGAATTTTGGAATTAGCTCAATTAATCCTGACAATTTTGGTTTAGGCCTGCCTGCAATAACTTTTTTTTTCTTCAATCGTTGTTGAAAACCAGTATTCCAACTATACTCATCTACGATGTTCATTTTAACCCTACGGTTTTAAAATAGACAAAAGTTGGTATAGGAGACTGTAGGTGTTGATTTACCGCAGCTTTTTTAATTGAATGTAAAAATAAATCCCTCATTTAAATTACAGAAAATTTTAAAATTAAGTGTTTACTACAGTAGGCTCTGAAAGCTATTTGGGTTTAGGTAGATGCGACATTATGATTTACAGCCACTATCACGTCATAAAGTTTGGAATGTTATAATTAGAGGGGGTATAAATGAAAAATTTTGGATATCACTGACAAACCCCCCTTAAAATATGCTATCCTGTGAAAGAATGATGACACAAAAAAATTTTTGATCATATGTATTGCTAACCCCCCTGTACATACCCCTTGAAGTTTGCGAGTTTCCCCAAATAGCAAAATTAACGTATCTTACTTATTGTATTATTTCGTTACTTGAAAAAAAATTGGCTCGTTCTGTTGGAATTCTAACTAAACTAAGTCTTTTCCTTCCACAAGAAGCATTACTGAACTTATATTATTCCCTCATGCATTCGCAATTGCTATACGCACTGCCAGTTTGGTATGCAACATACAAAACATATTTAATGAAAATAAAAAGATTACAGAATAAAGCAATTCGAGCTGCCACTAAAACAAAGTACACTGAAAGTATTACACCTCAATACAAGAAATTGCAAATATTAAAGCTAGATGATTTATTTATCTTTGAAATTGCTAAATTAATGTATCTTTTTATTCATAACAAAATGCCTGATAGATTTAAACACTACTTTACGTATTCTACTAATGTATTTTCCTACTCCACGCGTTACTCCAAGACAAACCAGTCGTTATACTTGACTCACTATTCAACTAATAGAACACAACGTTCGTTTAAATACTTGGGTGTTAAGATATGGAATTCTATTCCTCGAAACATCGAGCAACATTCTACCTATCGAAATTTCAGAAATTCGTTCAAATATTACCTTATTAGTAATTACGAATAACGTTCTGCGTATGTTATTGCTATAATTGACTCTAGAGTATTGTGATTATACAGCTAACTTTTAATTGAAAAAATATTCCATTCCTGGCACAACTAAGGTTTTTGATATTTATGTGGGCTATTCAATAATTGCAATAATAGGGCTGCTGCTTGACTTGAAGACCTATGGTCCCTTCGCAGTAGCCTGTTGCTCCTTTTTTTTTCAAAATTGCATCAGTTATTTGTATGGTTATTGATGTTATGTATGAGCAACGAATAAAATTCTGTTCTGTATTTCTAAAATACAAGGTATGACCATTCATTTTTAATGATTTTTCATCAGGAAGATGATTATACCTCTTAATATGTCATAATAAGTAAAACAATTTTTAATATAACTAAAACAATTTTTAACATTTTTTTTAACATTTTTTTTTCATAAGTAAAACAATTTTTAACATTTTTTTCTAACGCTGCAGGAAAATTCAGTATCATGCAATTTGAGCAACTGTCGATCTAACAGTGATGTAGTTAAGACCATCACCTACAAGACCAAGACCTTGTAAATTTTTCAAGACCAAGACCGTCTTTGTCAAGACCAAGACCAAGACCTTTGAGTCTTTTCAAGACCAAGACCAAACACCTCCAACAAAGATAAACATCTAATAACATCGCCGGCGCGGCATTCTCTTATCCAGACTGCTTTACATCACACCTTGTAAGCTAATATCAAAGTAAATGAATAACACATACTTGAAACTTTGAAGAAAACTGTCAAACAGCTCCTCTCCCATCATTGTGCTGTAATTTTCTTCCTACCTCACGTATCTCCCGCTGAGAAGCCAATTATCAGAGATTGAAATTTTTACCAAAAAGTTTTGTAGCTGTGCAGGATCACTTAAATTTTTACTAGATGCTTTTTATTTCTTTCGGTCTTAAGACCTAACTAAAATGCAAGACCCAAGACCGCAAATGGTCAAGACCAAGACCGTCTTGGCCAAGGCCAAGACCAAGACCTTAAAAAAATGGTCTTAAGACCTTCATCACTGCGATCAAATATAGCAAAAAAATGAACTTTAGATTGAAAAGAGATATTGCTGCCATACGAAACAACTGTGTAATCATCAAACTTAACAGAGAGCAGTGCAACAGAGGAACAATTACAACTCAAACGAAGGCTTTACTTGAGAAATTTTGCTACAATTGGGTGTTGAAAGCCAGATGTCACGCGCATACGAAACTTCGTAGTAAAGTGAGATGAACTTCATTAAAGGCAATATCAGTGCGAGCCATGTTTATAGATAATATATGTTAATTCTGCAGCACAAACAAAGAGTCCACCAATGCTTTTCATACAAGTTAGATCATCATTACGACATTGGCCAGTTCTCATCAGCTTTCCGCGAGATTCCGTCTAAGCTGACGCCGAAACTCATTCCCAATCTTCATCAATGCACTTGTGGTGGTAGAAACCTTGCTATGATCTTAACTCTGATGGCTCTGCTAAGTTGAAGCTTTTGAGCTTTGACATTCGAAGACGCACAGTCAAGAGTTTGGTTGCTTGTAGTTTTCAGTTCGTAATTAATACACCCTACTGAGATTTTCGCCAGCCACATCGTTTACAGAAGCATTTTTACGAAGGCCTAGATTCCAATTGATAAATAATTTTTGTCGAGCTGGATCAAAATTTCCATGTTCAGATACTGTTTCACATTGTCAGAACCATTCTTCTGCCAGTTTTGAAAGTAGACCGCAGTATTATCTTGAAAGATTTTCATAAACTCCATTTTTTGATATCTGTAATTTTGCCAAAATCGGGCAACAATCTTACCTTAAATCACAAATTCGAAAGCTGGTTTTGAAACACTGTCATCCAGAAGTTTTTCGGCTTCAGTATTAGTGAGATTATCACCAATAACGCTTTTGCGTAAAAGCACTGACTTTTGGTATGATGAGTTGTTCTTGTATTTCAAAGCATGTAAAGGTTGAACTACATGGATGCCGAGGATAGAGTATGCGAGCAGGAGTGTGACCAAACAATCTACAGTAGCCTATATCTTGAAAAGTACGCAAAACACATGCAAGATTGTTTGTAACATGCTCATATTTATGCAAAACACCAAAAGTATTCAATCTGGTAAACGCCACATCGTCACGTGCACAGACAAATCTATGTATCAAAATATTCTTTTCTTTATTATACTGCTTAATTTTTTTTATAGGAGCAATGCCTGCAGCAAATTCTTCAGAATAATTCTAAGGCTTATGATGAAAGTCCTTGCTGATAAAATTGCATTGTGATGCCTAGAAATTATTTTGTAACAGTGTCACTTACTTTTTTTTGCTTATGTTTATTTGAATTTTATCCGCCTATCGCGAGAAAGTGACTATACGAGCTCGTTTAATGGTTGCCAGCCATCTGTATCTCACAGCAAGATGGGGGAGTCTCGTTAAGTGCTTTTTCCAATGGCACAACAAGCAAATTTTCCGACTTGCTCCACACCGTCCCTTTAATGCTTAACATCAAGCAGGGAAACTGTGAATACCAATTTTTAAGTCGTTAGTTTGACGTGACTCAGAATCAAACTCCAAATCTACCGATCCAAAAGCAGACGCTCTATCCACTCGGTCATGAGATTATTGTGGTATGGATAATTGGGCATTTATTTTAAATAGGGCAGGCAACTTGTCTTTTCCAATTGCTAGTTCAATCGCTGCATGAGCGTTAGTGATTTGTTTGTGAAGCATCGACACTGAACGAGTTGAACAAAGCGCTTTACCTGGTGCATGATCTGTGCCAACTACCAAGTCATTGCTAAGAGTCCATAAAACAAAACAAGTTTTCAAATACGGTAATAGTTACTGATACTTTTCATTTGGCAGGTTAAACTACTACCGGTACCAGCAAAAGCAGTATTAGAATTCCACGTTCAGTTTGATTAAACTGTCATTAGGATTAGATTGCTTATTGGAAAAAAAGCATGCAACAAACCTCTGCTGGAAATTCATCAAAAAGTCAGTTTACTGTAAACTAGAAAAAGGGTGACGCTTGATTTTTATCAAAAAGGTAATTTACGCGTAAACGTACTCCTGGTTAAAAAACATTAAAAATGAATGGTCACATCATTTATTTATCTCAAAAAATAATCAAAATATGCAATTTTCAAATATAGGGGAGTTTGCAAATTTTCAGGGGGTATGTACAGGGGAGTTTGTAACTTCTCAGACAAAAAAATTTTAAATCATGATTCTGTTATGAGATAGCATATTTTACGAGGGGATTTGAAAAAAAAGTATATATTCCCCCCCCCTAGTTATAAGCACCGGTCCATTCGCTTTTCACTCAGTCTAAACTTCAAAAAAATGTATTTTCTGAGTGAAAACTAATCAATGGAATAGTTTAATCAAGCGTTTGAAAATTCAAAGTGTTCAATCGCGGAGATGCCATTGCATTACTGGAAGATGTAGGGCTTTATGTTTAGTATATAACTAGAGCTGGGCACTCGGTACTTTAAAAGTGACGACGATATCGGTACCGATACATTGCTAAAAAGTACCGCCGGTACCGATAACGGTACATTTTAAAAAAGTAACGACGATATCGGTCCTCGTTGCCGTTTTTCGGTATTTTTAAAAAGATAATTTTTTTCTAAAAAATTATTTTATGGTTTTGGTTTACGTCTTGCAAAGCAAAGAAATTAAAACCTTATCAAGCTTTTTGTCGCATCTGGTGCTAGTGTAAGATCTGAGTTGTAGTCGCGCGCAAATCTTGATACTGCAAGCGAACACGTCGGTTATATCAACCAGGCGACAGCGGCACGCTCACTAAATCAAGTATTCTCATGTTTGGCAAGGCCAACATGTATAATCTGTTGATCTCCTGTATTAGTTATGAGGCTGGGTATAAGGAGTATCATCATCAGAAACTCGCCCCGGGGAGCAGAAACGTTTGTCACACCCCTGCTTATCTGGCTACGTTGCTGCATTCGAACAATAACTTACTAAAAACATGAAAGAGCTTATGGCCTATATACGAAAAAAATGTTGCAAAAGTTCTTGCTGAGCAAATTTCATCATTGTATTGAAAGAGAATGTTGTCATTATCAATACCACTTTCAATCAGTGGTGTAAAAAGTATTTTGAAACTGTACTTAAGTAAAAGTATTGTTACTGACGGCAAAATTACTCGAAGTAAAGTAGAAAGTATTGACTAAAAAAAGCACTTAAGTAAAAGTAAAAAAGTAGTCATTTAAAAATTACTCAAGTAAAAGTATAGCGTTCTCAATCGTTAAAGTTTCAACTGCACACTTGCTGATGATAAATTGCGTTGAAGGTGGCAAAATGGTAAACCAAAAAAAATTATTACCGCTCACATGGCCGAGTGGATAAAGCGTCTGCTTCTGAAACGGTAGACTCGGGGTTCGATTCAGAGTGGGGTTAAACCAATGACTTAAAATTGCATTTATTTGCATTAGTGGCATATTTATCCTCCTATCACGAGAAAGCGATCAAAGCGCTATGACGAACTCGCTTGAAAGTTGCCGGCTACCTGTCTACCACACCAAGATGGGGGAATCCCGTTAAGTGCTCTTCCCAACGGCACAACAAGTAAACTTGCCGGCTTGTTCTCCACACTGTCCCTTAAATGCTGAACGTCAAACAGGAAAGCTGTGAATACCAATTTTAAAGTCATTGGTTTGACCCGACTCGAAATCAAACCCGTATTTACAGCTCCCGAGGCGGACACTCTTACCACTCGGCCATCGGAGGTGTAAAAATAGGTATTTGTAGCTTTCCTGCATGACACTCAGCATCAAAGGCGACAGCGTGAAGAACAAGCCGGCAAGTTCATTTGTTGTGCCGTTCGGAACCACGCTTAGCGAGATTTCCCCCATCTCGGAGAGGCAGACAGGTGGCTCGAAACTCCTAAGCGAGCTCGTTATAGCGCCTTTATCGCAAAGAAGGATAAACTTATGAATAAATAAGCATTAAATCAGAAGCGGAAACCTGCTTAATTCTGGTATCACTTCAATTTTAACTTTGCAATTTGCTTTTTTTCATAATTAAGGTTGAAAGAAAAATTCGATAGTCAGTAGTTTTGCTGCTAGACCTGCAGGTTTATGGAATTGGAATGAATATATTATTAAAAACATATTAAGGATTTTCTCTAACTTGCGGTCATGCGGTTACGGTCGCGCAGTGATTACAAGCAACAGTGACATTGGATGCGACGCAACTTCGCAAAGCAAGATTTTAGGTGCAACGAGGGATTTCAAGTGAGACTATTAACTCAAGGACAACTTTGTACTTTTCTAAAATAAAAACTACTCAAGTAGTGTTACTTCATACTAAAAGTACTTAAGTAAACGTAAAAGTAGCCCAAAAAAAACTACTCAAAAAAGTACTCGTTACCGAAAAAAACTACTCAAGTAATCTACTCAAGTAAAAGTATTTCGTTACTTTACACCACTGCTTTCAATAGAGGTTGGTGTATCAGTAGCAGCATACTCAGAACTTTTAGATGAGTCAAAATCTACATTTTTCTCAAAATTTGCCGGTCTATAATTTTTCTTTGATTCAATGACACAGAAATAAATTTTTCCATATAGTCTAGACCAGTGGTCTTCAACCTTTTTCACACACTCGCTCCTTTTTGGAAAGTGTGAGTCCAAATTGCCCCCACTAAGCATTGAAACAAAAAAATAAATAAGATCTACAAGTCCGCAGACATAACTTACTATTTTTCCACAGAAAATCGTTATAGAGCTAAAAAAAAGATCTGCATGCGACCCGCAGTTTGCCCAGCTCTGGCGTAGAGGAATTTTGTTATGATTTTTATAAAATTTCGCTACTTGCAACACATTTGTAAAAGTTTTTGAAAGATCATTAAATGTGTGGCTAATGAATCTGAATTTATTTCTACAAATTCACCATAGTTTAGAAACATCTATTTAAAACCCGACAGTCTGTTTCACCTCATCTCCTTCAAATAGAATAGATTTTATTTGAATAAGATACCCCGGATGATCTTTCTTGGGTGAAACATACTGTCGAGGTTTAAACTGATGTTATTAAACTGTGGTGAGTGAACTTGTATATTTTCTCTAACTTAGAAATCAAATCAACTCAATTATCGAGCACTTTTTGAAACACTGATTCCCATTGTTATTGAATGTATTTCTATTTAGAAATCGATTGTTAGCAATATCGGTTGTAGAATTCGTCTATAACGGCACCTCTGGGAGATTTAAAAATACTGCCGTTATAAGCGAATTGCCCCAAATCTCCCAAAACTGCTTTTTTAGTTTAATTACCTCGTAATCGTGTGAGGCGATTGGTCGTTTGGCGTACTAGTGGTAACGACATCGCTATCGCTGCGGTAGGTCTAGGGTTCGAATCCCTGGCCGATCAAATCGGACACAGTGTTGCCAACGGCTCGCCACCGCTGCCACATTTTTTCCGTGATGCCTTGGCGCTAACCCGCGGAAATGGGCCCCACAAACTCGTTGCACGCTTCGGCGTATTGAAGCGAGTATAATGAAAATTTGATTTTTTTGTGCTTTTGTCGGACTGACTGCGAATAGAACAACACTAAGCTGAATGTGTTTGAATCTTATTGTAAACCTCCTTGGAGTCAGAATTTCGTTGCAAGTTCTTCGATCTAAATCGCTACTTCAAAGACATAAGCGATGATAAAGAATTTTATCTGTCTCATTTTATGATGGCCTCTAAAGCAGTGCTTCTCAACCTTTTTGACTTCGCGGCTCACTTTTACGGAGTTTTTTTTTTTGTGCGGCTCGCAAAACATGCAACAGAAAGAAAATATAAGAACACGTAAAATTTGTTTTTTAACTCAAAATCTGACCTTTTGCGGTGGAATAAGGTACCGGTATAGTCTGGAGGCACAGGTCGGCGCATTGAACTAACGAGCTGCGGGTTTGATGCTAGGCTAAGTCATCACCACGATGCACAGACCTATGCTCCACTAAAAAAAAGATACAGCCTGGAGTTAGGGTCAAACCTGGGAGATAAACGCACACAAGAGTGTTGTCTTTGAACAGTTCAACTACTTCTTCATTTTCTATTTCCGAGGACAAGGAAATTATACTTTCTGCGGCTAAAGTAACGCTTAATGGGTTCAGAAACTGCAAGTGTCCGAGTGGTGGATCCTTCTTTCCAATTAAAATGACTTAACATTGCAGCCTGCTACAAACAACTTTAAAGTAACCACCAAATCAACATTAAACTGGGCAAACTAACTCACAGAAAGAGTCAATTCTAAAAATGAAAATATTTTTTGGTAGGCACAAATTGTCTTGAGTCAATTCAAAAGCGTGAATCACACAAAAAATTGAAATTTATTGAAAAACAAAGCAATGCTCGTATTCACACTTGACAACGTTTCGTGTTTGCACTTTTGTGCTATAACATTAAAAAAAATCGTTTGAGACTGATTTATGCAATAGAGGAAGGGAGCCTCTCAATGCAAGCATTAAATTTTCTGCATGCGCGGCCCACTCGAAACAACTTCGCGGTCCACCTGTGGGCCGCGGACCACTGGTTGAGAAGCGCTGCTCTAAAGTACCGGAAAGTCGTTTTGTCAACAAAAGACTAACTGTTCGGTCTCAGCGCGATAAGTATTATCTGACAACTTTGCTGTAGTGAAATTAGGTCGCAAGAGAGAGGGAAAAGTATGCAATCAAAAGTTTCAAATGCCGCCACGCCAATAGGCGTCTTGCGCGCTGAATTAGCCTAGCGCTATTTGATTTACGCTAGATTTGAGATAAAATGACAGCATAATCAAATGTTCGCTGTTAAATCAAAAGATTTACCTTTGTAATTTGGTCAATTTTACGAATTTGAATGAATTTATCATACTGGGTCACTAGAATCGAGCTATGAAGTATTTATTTAAAAACATCCGAAAATTGCGTCTAACGTCAGAAAAATGTTTCAAATTCAAACCATTTAGCCTACTCTGAAAACGCATGTGGATCGCAAACAACCTTCGCACGGACCGGCACGGGGCCGCAGCCCGGTGGTTGCCTACCGCTGATTTACCACACCGTGGTTTCGCGGTACTTTTCGAAGATGATCCCGAAAAATTTTCCGCTTTGGCTCTCGTTTATTCAAAAAAAGTTACCGAAATATCGAGTAAAACGGTTGAAAAAGTAACGACGGTACCAAAAACGGTACATTTTTTAAAAGTTTCGACGGTACCGATAACGGTACTAAAAACGTACCGCGTTACTGCCCAACTCTGTGCATAATCACCTTGACGCATTATGCAGATTGTAAATCAATTCCAATTGTGGCAAGAAAAGATAAAAAGAAAGGAAAATTGGGCAAAAAATAGCACAGAAAACTTTATTGTAACCTAAAAAATTAGATGTTAAATGCATCCTAAAAGCACAAAAAGTAACTTTTCGTAACTTTATAACTTCTTACATACTGGCCCCACACCCGTGAAATTTTGGTTCCACGCTTTTTGTGTTGATCGGAGCCAGCAAAAAAAAGTAACTTTTTTATCTAATGCAGTGTTTCTTAACCGAGGTTCGACCGAACCCCTAGTGTTTGACGGAGCTGTCTCTGGGGTTCGGTGGAAGTCTTTCAATATCCTAACACTTTCAGGGGCGTACCCAGGGGGCCGCTGGCCACTTGATTTCGGGAGGAAAATTGGACGTCGGAAGACGTGATGACCTTTTTTTTTGTTGATCTTCACCTGATTTTGGGAGGAAAATTGGACGTCACGCTATCCGTTTCTAGGGTTCGGTTGAGACTGCCACGAAGTTGTTAGGGTTCGGCCGCTTGGAACGGGTTAAGAAACACTGATCTAATGAGTAGGCTCACTGTCGTTTTTCAGCTGTTTCACACAGACTCCGTCCTAGTTTATATCTATAATCTGTTTGACCCCAACTTTTTCATAGCCCAAAGAGCAAGCAAGCTGGGTAGTGCAGGCTAAATGAAGGCCCAAACCCTAATTTAACCTTGATTTAACATTCAAAAGCACAACGTTGCGTTTGGTTATATTTTGGGGGACTCAAAGTTTAGAACGGCACAACCATGCAAATTGCTAAATAGGACCAGATGGTAAGCTTTATACGCTAGATACACACTACTCTACACACTATAATGAAGCAATATCACTATACTACCCACGGTCATGTTCGATGTGTAACGCAATTTGACACTGCTTGCCAAGCTTTTTATTTAAAACAAACTTGTTTAAAGTTTTCAGGAAGGAATAAAAAAAACATGAAAAACGAGGTAAAAAAAAACAAGTGCAAAAAAACTGTTGTTTTACATCACTAGTCACGAGCCGCCACTGGATGGACGGCAACTCTCGTACGAGCTACACACTGCGCTTTCGTCGCTTTCCACTGATAAGAACATAAATGCGGTACCAAACAAAAACAAAAAATAGATGCTTGAAGTGCGAGAATGTGGGCAAAATTTTTACAAGTTTTCCTGCAAACCATGCACCTTGAGTGAGCCCATCAGAGAATTGCACACGGCGCAATCTTAATGCTTTCAAGAACCTACAACACAGGTCAGCTTGGCCTCACCTTACAAAAGCGTCCTATGCCTTTTCTCAAAGAATATAGCCTACTATGCAATTATTTAGCAATTCATGTAGCGAAACTGGAACCAGGGCTCTCTCAGCTTATCGCCTTGCCAATTCAGCTATGGACCTGCTGCCGAGGCTACTTAACGACTAATATAGGAAATTGAAGCAACATGACGAGACACCACCTAAATTTGTTTAATCGACATTTCTAAAACCTTTATCCACAGCTACTGATGGTTACCCGGTTGAAAAGAATAAAATCAGGTACGTTAAAACAAAAGCACGCTCTTTTATGTATGTTTAATTGAAACTAAATAAATAATTAAATTGTCAAAAGAATGTATCCTAGAAGCTACTGTTGCTGCTGAATTATAGCCGCCCTGGGAGCAAAACATTAATTCTAAGCAGAATTTAAAATGTTGTGTCGAGTATTTACAAGGACAGTAACTCCATTTTACGGTTCATTTTATGGCAGTGCATTATGACACACATGATATACATACCGTATACGGTTCTCGGCAGGGATTTAATCGACACAAAAAATCGATCCCAACCAGAAAAGTCTCATTATGTTGCATCAAATGGGAAACCACCACCAAAATCTACACCATGACGAAGTCATATCGATCATAGGTGCATAAAGCATATATTTTATGCTAAGAATTTAAATCTTTTCCAGCTAACAAAATTTAATCCACAGAGCAGTTCTCGGCTCATCTTACCTAGATAAATTTTATTTGAAACCAGTGACGCGCCGTTCCAAGTGGAAAATGGATCAAAGAACCATTCGATATCAATGAAAAATCGCATGAAGGTTTTATATCCAAACAAGGAAGTGTCGCTACGACATAACTGAACTTTAAAATGCTAAATTTTACGATTGGATTTGGTTCTTTCAAACCAACCTTGCCAAACAAAGCAATTACAGTAGTAAAGTTTGTCAAAGCAAAAGTAGGTTGTGTTATAAAACCACATTAGAACAAGATCGCAACTTTGTGGATTACGCTTTCACCGAAATTTTGCTGCAGCGTTATTACATAAGCTGCTTTTTAGGATAATGTTCTTATATTTGCAAGTAATTGCCACACATATGTTCTATGAAGTTATTTTTTTACCTGGTAGCAGCAACAGCAACACATCATAAAACTCAAGAGTACTGATTGAACCTACAGTACGCTGTCGAAAGATTGATCCAATACGCAAATTCTTGACCGGAAAGACTAGACTTGTAGTCATATCAATAGACAAGAGCAATAAAGCAATGAGCGTACTAAATATCGAACAACCGAAGCACACTTCACTCTTAGCCAATAAACAACGATTCGATCCATCCAATAAACAATGATTTGAGCAAATTAAAGAAGTCGGAAGAAAATTCAACCGGAAAGCTTGGAAACAAAAGGCAATTCCTAAGCGAGTCTGGATTCGTCCTACGCATATCGCCTCCGCCGCGTTCTCGTGATACGACGATGAAGATAAAGAAATCAATCAAACAACGATTCACGAAAACTACTGTTCAAATTAATTATTATGTGTTGCAAGTCTGCTGGTGAAAAGAATACGATTATTTTGGCAGTATAAGCATTACGCACTTAAGCAGCCGTACAAAAATCTAAGGCCAACTCCTCATTAACCGTTCATCATGATTCTATGGCCACTGTCTCCTCGACGTTTCCACACACGGACTTGAAGCAAAGATCATGTGATAATTTTCGTCCAATCAAACTCCCATCAAAGTTTTCGCTTCAGCACTTTGTGATTCAAGAACCTCACTCGCGTATTTCTCCAATAATTCCCGCTTCTTACGCCGCAACAAAGCTTCTTCCACATCCTGTTGAGAAGGAACGGGGACGTGGGCCACAAATGGTCTGGCGCCCTCTTGCGTTTCGACCTCACGAAACTAAAAATTAAAAAAATCAAATCTTCCTTTTACTCTTGGTATTACACCGAAACGTATAAGTAGCGGGCCCATCTACGCGGCTTAGCGCCTGAGCAACACAGCTTCGAGGAAACGTCGCAGAGGTGGAGGGCAAGACGCAGGCGACACTGTGTCCGATTGGAACCGACGACGTCCCGCGCTGATATCGATGTCTTACAATTACACCTACCGGAAGGCTTAGAACAGAGAATGAGAAGTTTAGGTGATTTATTAACGCATTTTTTGTTAATGCTATTAATGCATTGTGAATAAGATTGAGCTTACTTCAAACGCTTCGTCGCCACCTTGCGGTTCAGCTTTAACGGAGTAAATATCCTCTTCTTGTTCAGCTTTAGATGGCGCTGTTTCCTTCCATTCGCTTATAGCTGCTTCTATCACTGAACAAAAAGTACAATTTTTGCTGAATAGTAACATGTGTGAGCACAAAAATAAAAAGTCGCGTGTATAATGCTGCCCTCCAAAGGTAAAACGACGTATGTACAGAAATGCAAAAATGGAGAAAATCGCGTTTAAAGTCAAACGCGCAGCCCGGCGGCACCTTAACTTTGATCAATATAAAAATTGGTAAAAATTCATTGTAAGGAAGTAAAATTTTGTGGTTGGTAATAAAATTGGCGTCAATGCATCTTTCGAGGAGTTATATGTAAATTAAGTAACATACGTCTATTTACCTTGGGCGAGTTCACTCTCAACTAATTTTGACAAAAGAGCAAAACGACGTACGTGACAAAATGTAATGAAATAGACAGCACAAAACAAAAAAAGGACAACTAATAAAGCAGAAACATATTTACTAAGCTAGAAAGAAGATCAACATAAGCAAATGTGTCAGTAAGTTGCAGTAAGATCAGCAGAAGCATCATTGATGGGGAGGTGCTCCCACATATCACGGCGATTAGCCGGCATCAATGGACAGAGTTTTTTAACGATGTCGTCTCTTTTCGACATCGGCACACCTCGCGGAGCAGGTTCGACCATTAGGAATAGCGGAAATAACAAATTTTCGTTTCAAAAAGTCCACCGATCGAAAGCTTTCGCTTGACCTATGGGATGACTTGTAACTTAGCTCTTTTGAGCCTCTTTTGAATAAGACGGTACTCATGTCTGCAAGTTTCACCCTAGGCATAATTTTTGCAACGCGAGTGCGGTTACACCCATCAGCAAAATCAATAAAATTGTTTGCCTGCATATTAAGTACTTCACATTTTGCATTTTTCAAAACTTCTTTAAACTCTACCCAGTCGCAAACATCACCATGTTTTTTTAAAGATTGTTCGATTTGATGATGAACTGAGTCAGCAGCCATAAAAGTATGTCCACTAACAAGGTATTTCAGTTGAATGGAATCTGCTGCAATTCGATCGCTATTTACGGCTTGGACTAAAAATGTGAACATTGTCCAATTTTTGTTCTGTGACGAACAGTTGTCACACCATAGAATTATTTGCTTTTTGTCTCTGGCTCGGTATATAAAAAAATTCCAAAAAGCGCTGCAAATGTCAGCAGCATTTCGTCCAGCAACAGATTCGTTCCATATCACAGTAACATTTTTCTTGGCTTTGCCGAGTTCAGCAAAAGTTTCGTTAAATGCAATTATTCGTCGTGTGAAAGCACATGACTTGACGCCAGCCATGCGTGGCAGCATAATCACTTTTTGAAGATCAACGGCACCATAAAACACACTGTTTCGATTTTTTGGTCTGCAAGATTCTTTGTTGCATGTAACATCACTTTGGTAAGCCTGTCGAGCTTCTTTGCTGTCCTCCAAATGTTTATTGTAGCGTAGGCATTGTTCACAACTGTGTTGCATGTCTTCTCTGTGACTTTTCTTGTGCTGGATATGTTTTTTGCAATCCTCACATTCTTCCTGGCCTAGAGTAGCAAAACTGATATTTTTTTCCTTGATACATTTCCTATAGGTTTCAAGGCTTATTTTCTGAACATTTGCCACATAGTCTGCATGCATATCAGTAATACTTACATCAGAGGGCAAATACAGTACATTTGGAGCATGTTCTCTCCTGTAATGATGCACAGCAGGGTTATATTGCAGAATATGATCAAATATCAATTGTTTGTCCTTCTTGTTTACTGGGGCATGTTTTCCTCTTTTATCATTACTTGGTGAAAGAGAATCACTTGGTGCACTATTTAAGCATCTCATAAAAGCCCCATCGCTTTTAGGGCTGTACCCTAACGTTGACAGAAAAAACGCTTTGCAAACAGTGCGAAAGCCGCCTCCTGATTCTGTACTACATCGAAATCTGTAAGTAAGTGTTTTGTGTCGTCTTGAATCTTTTATGTTACGTGTTGTTCTTGCTTTAGGCATTTGTAGTATGCTTTGCCACAACCAATTTCTTCTCTCATTGTAATTTAATGCCCAAAATTGACTGTGAATCAGCAAGCGATCTTCTTGTCCAAATACTTGAGAGCATTGTTTTCGGCATTTATCATCACATGGCGGTTTTATAGGATGAGCTTTGCGATCTCGATTTATTTTGTCTTTTTCCAATCGTAGTCGTTTTGGTGCTGTATGGCCCACTGCAAATTCTCCACCTTGCTCATCAGGACTGTTGGAATCCAAACGTTCTAAATTTGCACTTACATTCATGACAATCTGTACTTGGGTCATTGCATTGCTTGAGCTAGGCGTGTTGGCATCTTGCAAAACAACATCACTTGGGACACATTCAGTCAGTTCCATTGGAATGGAAGGAAAAATGTGTTCCATACCCGAAACTACACCAATTGCAGTATTTGCACTGTTTGAAACAGATGCACTGGTAGATGGATCACAAGCTTCTTCAATTAGACACCTTATCGGTTTATCCTTTGTTTTATCACTTACTTTGGCTTTTTTTCTCAAACTTTTCGGAGGTGGAATTTCATCATTTTCATCAGAATCACTTGGTACATAATCTTTGTCTATAACAGAATCATCCAAATCATTATCTATAGAAAGCCAATCTTCTTCTTCACTACCTGGGAATTTTCTTACATCCATGTTTTTTTTACCAAATCAGAAATTAGAAATTAAACAATACCATTATACAGGTTATACTAGTCAGCTAGCCAGTCTACTAATCAATACCATTATGCTGATATATAAACGTTTAGCAGTTTAGTGCAGTCAAGCGGCGTTGTTTTTCTAAAAAAATGCTTCACATACCAAAGTAAACCTAACTATGTCGTACAGCTTGTTATTTCTACCTTTATTCAGAATAGAACTTCTCTCACTTAATTTTTTTCTGTCCAAACACGTTTATTTCGTTTTTTCCGCCGTGAATTTATTTTTAATATTTTAGGATCCATTCCAGTAAACCAACTCCGGATACGAAACTAAGCCAAAACGACGTATGTGACACATACGTCGTTTTGGCTTTGAAGAAACGTCACAGGCAAGCACTTACGTCGTTTCTTAACCTTCGTTTCTAGCAACCCTGTAGACATACGTCCTTCTGGCTTGGTGAAGTACTAAATAGGATTCTGTTTAACATTTTCCACATCAAAACCGCAAAATCTTAAAAAGTGTACATACGTCGTTTTACCTTTGGAGGGCAGAATGCCCCTAAAGTTAAAAAAAAATCAAATCTTTATCGTACTCGCGTTACTACCCCGAAGCGTGTAACGAGTGGCGGGGTCCATCTCCGCGGCTTAGTGCCTGGACAACAACTCCGAAGACACGTCGCAGCGGTGGCGACACTGTGTTCGATTTGACCGACATGACAATCGAACCCCAGACCTCCTGCACCGATAGCAATGTCTTACCAATTGAGCTAACCGGCCGGTTGCCCCAAAGTTGTCTCTGCGTTATACAAAAAGAAGGCCTGGCCAGAGGCTGGGATTGCATGGGTAACAGCATTGTAGTAATAAAGTGAACATAAAAATGACCCATAACATAGACCGCAAATTATAGCAATAATCATTGTTTAGACGGAAGAACAACGTAGGTCAATTCGCAAGTCACAGATGGGACCAATATCTTTATCATCAAGTCGCATACCTCAACTACTGCAAGACTATTTTAGTGCAAGCCAATAAAAAGGTCCAATAACGGAAAATTTGAATGAACACCGGAAGAAACACGCTAATTCGACTTAATTCATCTCAAATGACTTGTTGTCGTTTGCTGGAAGTGTGATAACACGGCAGTAATCGAAGCCCACAAACATTATCTCCAGCGCTATTTCGCTTTAATAATATCGAGTAATTTCTTCACTTTTACGCTGTAGCGACGAGAGCGACAAACACTCTTAAAGGCTACGCATTGAACTGATCTATTCGTTTAAGCCAAGATATCCATTATCCAGCGTCGTTTCCAAATTTGAAACTATTTTTTGCCATCGGCAGTTTCCAACTTAATGGAATCTATTAGGTTTTTTCTGTGAAGTATCTAAGAGAGTACCAGCGGAGCTGACACCCGTAAAACATGATATTATCTTACACTTTTCTTCCAGTTCAGCCTCCAGCGGCACAATCACTCCATCATCCTCATCTCTGTATCCATAATAATCGGCATCTATGTTCTTCATCAACTGACCACGAGTCTTCCGAGCTTTTGCTGGTCCTACGAAACAAGCAGGTCACAGAAATTCAATCTACGGCTTTAATCACAAAAAAGCAAGATCGTTTAAAATCTGTTGCAGTTTTTAATGTTTTCTATACAACACGACAATAATTTTTTTTTCTTTCCTCATAACAGATTCTTTCCACATAAACGCTGAAGTAAGCGTATACAGTGCAATGCAAATCCATAATCAATTAATCATGTGACTATATAAACGGTCACGCATAGATTTGTTATTCATGCAACAAAAGTACCGGACACTTATCGTAGTTAGTAACATCATTCTTCGCGCGGGAGAATTGGGCTTCAATTCCAGGGCCTAACATATCGGTCACAGTGTCGCCTAAGGTTCGTCACCCTTACAACGTATTTTTGGAACAAGTGTCCACACGCCAAGCCGCGGAAATAAGCTCGGCCACTCGCTTCGGCGTACTACCACGAGTATAATGAAAAATTGGGTTGAGTAGTTTCTATCACAAAATTATCAACCAGTCACTAACCATCTTGTTGGAACAGCTCTCTCACGCCAGGAAGATCCTTCGCCGCACCGAAATACCTAAATAAAAATTCTATCACTTAACTGCTGATAAGATGATACAAACTGGCTAGGTCGGGGTAGTTCTAATCCATCATACTTTGATTAAATGGAAAAACAATTAACAAGAATCTTGAAAAGCAGGAACAAATCAGTTTTAACCGACAAGCCATTGTAGCGAGGGTGTTTCTATCATAGTATTTGATTGCAATTTTCATGTTCAATTTTTCATTTAATCAACATGCTCTTGGTTGTACTTAAATTCAACAGCACGGTCCAGTAACTTTGACCACAAACGGGGTTTACACAAAAGTGAAGCGCTTTGCATTTGTTTCTTTGTCCCAAATTCAGCGATTCAAAATGACATTAAGCAATTTTTTACCAGCGGTATAATTTAAAACATTTCAGTTTAGGCACAAGAGCAGAATTTTAAAAAAATCTTATTTTCTGGTTCTTTAGCCCATTTACTAGGGATGTACCTCAAGGAAAATTACTCGGACTTGCCGAGTAACGAGTATTCACGACATTACTCGGCCGAGTCCGAGTATCTACGACGTCAAAATATGAACTCAAAATTAGGTGAAAAGCAAAAAAATAAATAAATAAAAGAAAGGTCATCACGTCCGTAGAAGTTCTAATTTCGCCTCAATTTCGGAAAAAAAGCAAAAAAAGGTCAAAATGATAATGGTTTAATACTCGGCCGAGTATCAATTAATACTCGGACTCGGCCAAGTCTGAGTAATGCCTTATTACACGGCCGAGTACTTGGTACATCCCTACCATTTACTTCATGTTCAACATTCCTAGTACATATTTACCGAGTCCAAATGTCCAAAGAGCTTTCTGCATCACAATTAAATTTTTGAAGTCATAGTCACCTTTTTCAATTATGACATGAAAATTTTGATTATGATGGAGACAGCCCGTGGGTTTTTGACCCAGTAAAATTTACTGCAGACATCACCACAAGTTTTTATGTGTTTTGCTGGAATAAAAGTGAATTTTTATTTTAACCAAGACAATGATCACTTTGTTTTGCATTTTTAAAGTTCTCTATAGGCTTATTCGTACTGCAAGCTACTGTACGTTGAAAATTAAAGTACTCTGGTGACGACTAGCAGAATTGATAAAAGGAAGTTGCCATTATGAAAGTTTGAAGAAACCCATACAAAGACGATGTTGCGAAGTAACTCATACAGTGAAAAATGCTAAGCTTTCACTTTACATTTTTTAAAAAATATCTCTAGCGATTTCTTTCACGAACAACGAACTTGACTTTATTGCCCCCTTAAGATATACCCAAGCACAGTTGATTATTGGAAATCATTTAAGACAAAGATCATTAGAAAGCTAGTACAAAGTAAACTAATTGTTTTTTTTAAGTGGTAGTAAAATGATGCTACAAAGCCAGTTCTACTAAACACCGCAAAGGACTGACACACTGCAAAGGACGACAAAGGACCTCAAATTGATGTACTAAACACCGCAAAGAACGACAAAGGACTTTAAATTGATCTACTAAACACCGCAAAGAACTACAAAGGACTTGGAACCATACCATAACAAAGAACGACAAAGGACTTTAAATTAGGGTTAGGATTACACCAGGGTTTTCGGGTCCTTTGTCGTACTTTGCGATGTTAACTACATCAATTTGAGGTCCTTTGTAATCCTTTGCGGCGTTTAGTAAGACCCCTACAAAGCTATTTTCCCATGCCACTAACAAGCGTAGTAGGGTGTTGCACAATTTGGCGAATTTTGAGTTGACACTTGTTTGGGCGAAATCGGTGTGTGAAATGGGTCAACTTGAACATGTGTAAAATTTTTCTGATTTTTATCAACGCTTAGCAGTGTTACCCTCGATTTGGGCATTTTTGGGGGAGCGCGAGCTCGAAAATGCTTAAATCGAGGGGTAACACTGCTAAACGTTGATAAAAATCAGAAAAATTTTACACGTATTCACATTGACCCATGTCACACACCGATTTCGCCCAAACAAGTGTCAACTCAAAACTCGCCAAAATGTGCAACACCCTAAAACGTAGCTGCTAACGCCATTGTTTCAAATTTCATAACTTCATGTAAGCTAGTGCTCCATATTTTTTCTATTGAAGTTTAAAGAAGTGATGTTGCTAAATACTCTTAAAAGTGAAAAATACCTAGCTTTTATTTTTTTGTGAATATCCCATCGAAGACATGTGAATGCCTATAAGTCATGACATGGATATGATAACATATACACTAAAAAAGAAAAAGTCAAAATTTTTGAACATCAATGTGCAGTTTTAATTAGGCTGCACCAGTACCCAGCATTGCCTATTCACCGACTGAATGAGTAGTGTATGACACGGTTATCGTAGATGTATCATTATCGCGTAATAACTGATAAGACAAACAGTATCTTGTGTAAATTATTATCATAATTAAAAGGCGGTGGTGCCAGTTAGATAACAAAGGTATAATCTCCTCTGACATATTGTGCACTGTGCAGTTTATCATTTTCGCACATTGCAAGTTTTACCACCATTTGTTTGTATGGATTACTGGCCATATTCGACGAGTATTCTAACCTACTGTAAACACGTTGCCAATTTACTTGGATTGAGTTTATTGACCACAGAATTTATCGTTTTTTTTTTCTTTTTTCTTTCCCAAAAATCTTCTTTTGAAGTTTTACCAAGTTGGGTTCGTGTGTGAGTTTGGTTCGGTGACAAAATTACCTCGTGTTCGAAACTTACTTGTATCCTTTATTCCCAGGCACTTCCTTCCCATCATGGTCCAACATTTTTGGACCTATTTTTCGATAGTTCGGACCACCTAACTCCAAAATTCTATCTTCCCAATGCCCTTTTTCTCGCAGTAACTTGTTTATTTCATCGTTCAAATCGCGCAACCTAAAACAACTCAGTCAGTAAGATGATTCAAGATTCATTATTTGGTTTACTTAAACCATGAAAAGACTTTGAGTCTTTACAAAAAAATGCCAAAAAGAAGACTTTTTTCGAGCCTTTCAATTAAGCTTTTCATATGTAGACCATACCAATTAGTTCCTTGCCAAATTAAAGAAAAAGAAATGGTAAAACGATTTTTTATGACCAAATCCATAATATGACTAGAAGCTGCAAAAACCTTAAGCTTTTACGTAACTAAGCCATATGCATTAGCAGCATGGCTTTGCATCACGACAAGCCTTGTTGAATAGTGAAGTCGCGAAACCCAGCTTCAGCGATCAATGCATCAATTACCACTTACCAGGTCAACTATATGTTGCAAAACCTCGCCATCACGCTCAATTTAAAAAATTAAATTACATAGTGACATGCACTGCTGACTTGGCAAAAATTATGATCTTCCAACGTTAAGCAAAGCGAAGCACTAGGGAGCAATTTATCCACGTTATATCCTCCACTTCCGGTAAACGATTGAGGTGCTATGAACGAAAGTATAGTTGCCAATAAAAGCCCTTTCACACAAGCGACCACAGTCGCACGACTTCAAAAATATCTTTGAACAAAATGAAGACGAGCGAGAAATTTCGCCCGCGTGAACGGGCCCTAAAAGTTGTCCTCTGGACACTAGGGTGGTCCTTATTTTGGGACTTTCAATTTTTTTATAGCAGACCCTCTCAAAAGTGTCCTCTCGTAAAAAAACACTACCTGTAAAATATTTTTAAAAAATATTGTTGTCCAGACTAGAGGTTGCTCAACGCTTCTGAAATTTTGACCTCTATTCTCGTATTGACTATTAAAAGAACACTCATCGAAGAGAGCAAATTTTGTTGTTTGCGTATCAATAGTGTGTTTACGTTGCTACATTTTGCAATACAAAGCATGATAGCCGAATGCGTATGGAGCAGAAGCTGAAAAGATAGCCGAGTCACAGTAAAATGGAGTACCAGAAACCATGGAGATGGGTGGTATATTCACTATTTAATGTTCACTAGTGTCACTTGCTTTGGTTATTCAGTAGTCTGCTAAGGAGCATTAGGAAACTTTTTATGTGATCAGCAACCAATTGGAGTAAAAATTGCAAATATTCTTCATCTTTAGTGAGCAGCAAATCGTTTACAACTGACAAAACTTGAACAGTAGCTTGTGATTCGCGAAACCTTGAATCGATATACCATTAATCAATGAAAGCTCCAGGAAGTCGGTTTGCAGGTTCAGCTTTTCAAAAATAACATGGTGTTATGGTGTTCTTGTGAAATGAAGCAAATCCTTTTCATGCTGTGTTTCCAAGTCAATCTTAATCCTCTTGGCGGACTCTTCATCCCCATAAACTGTATCCATAGCTAGCAACATCCGACGTTTTTCTTCTATTAGCACACTATTATCACTAAGCGCCAGAGCTACCAATTCTTCTGACAAAATCCCGAGATGTCCTGATATTTTTTGATAACATTCCTTGGAAATAGTATTATCCACAGACTGATAATGCTGCAGGGCTTTAAGCAGGTTAGATTGTCATTTGGTGCTTGAACAGCAAGATGAGCACGAGTCAAAGGCTTTACAATTGCATGTACTGCTGCAAAAAAATATGCAGATTTCTTAGTTCTCGACTCTCTTTGATGTTAATTTGAATTGAGACTTAAACATCCAAACCCTGAAAGATGAAAAATCTTCACCATCCAGCGTTCATGGCGCACATTATCTGGGGCAGAAAAATCGACCCCTCGAAAAGAAAATAGATGCCAGCTCAAGTACTTCGCAGCAGTCATCTATTGGTTGTGAATCCGAAAGTGCATTGCTAATAAATTTAGTGATATTATTTTTTAACAGGCTAAACTAATTCGCTCGCCATACCATCACTCATTCCATCTTCAAACTTCTATTTGTCAATCATTCCTATCTACCTTGGAATCTTTTAAACAACAGAATTTTCAGGAGCAGATAAGGACCCCATTGCTTCTTCAAACGCAGCTCTTGCCACAGGCTGTAAGGTATGTTCACAAGGAGCGAAATGTAGCAAGTTTTTTAGTAGACCTTATTCAATTTTTGCACATGCTCCAGAGTGGCGACGAATGGTTGAGCTGGTGGTATCAATCCACACATTCTGTACTGCGTCTGCAACATTCCTCTGATGCAATGTTTCTACAAAAGCATATTCTTGAAATGGTAGGAATCGTGGCAATACTAAGGTGTTGACAGATGCCATTACCAGATACAAGCACTGGTAGTCTGTTAAGAAGACGTGTACAAAAGTACAAACGTGAAACTAAAAATTACTGAAAACAGGCTTTAGACAGGTCTGGACTGGCTGGGAGGAGGACATGCCAGTGCAAGCTACCTGCAAAAAATGATGTTTGATAACACTAGCATGTCTGCCCTGCATTGCTCGATAAATGAAATAAACTATATAAATGCAAGCAGCTGAACCTTGGCTAGTCCATTGTAAGCTGATCAAAAAAATAACACTGCTAGCTGCTTTGTTATTTGCATGTGCAAATTTCAAAACCCGAACTACTTTTAAAAAAAAAACAGTATAGCCGGTACTTTAGGTGCCGAAAATTTCAAGTGGCTTGAGCAACCTCTTAGCGTTAAAATATATCAGTAATACTTTACAGCAAGTGTTTTTATAAGAATTGGAAACTTTTGGTAGGGTTTGCGTTAAAAAAAAAAGGAAAAAAAATTTTAACGTCACATAAGGACCACCCTACTGGACACGTACATACTCCATTAAGTTTTGCATATTTGCTGCAGGCTAAGAATTCGTTAAGAATTTACAAATTTGTCAGCGACATGGCCTAGCGGTACCGCGCGCAGGTGACACATCCTACGTGACGGGTTCGATTCGTGGCTGGAGCCGATCGCATTTGACATATTTAACGGGTGGCTGCTGACTCGAAGAGCGCAAGCTCACTTTGCATTCTCCCTCAATTACTGTTGAATTTTCAGTTCAATATAATTTGAAAATAACCTGAGTTATATTTAAGCAGAAACAATCATTGCGAAGCATCATCCACAGGTACACAAGAATCGAAGGAAGAGTAATGCACATCAATAACCTTGTGTCCGAGGCTATCGTAAAAATTCAACCCTTTAATTTACCCTGCCTACCACGGGATTACAATGCTGATTGAAACAGCAATAAAATTCACTTAAAACAAGAAACGTCCTAATACTGTAGCTAGAATTTCTATTTCAAGATATATTTCACTTAAAAGTAGCAGCAGCTGGTACAAAATGTTAACCACATTCATAAATAAGCGGAAAATACAAACACTGCCCTAAAAAAACGCACAACAGCGAAGTGAATTGCTCACACAAAGTCACAGACGAGTACTCACTGAAAATCCGACAGACCAGCATTTTGAATCTGAGAAACTTTTCGAGAAATTTCACCAATAATCTGTCGACGCCACTTCTCACATTTTCGTAAACTGTTGCAGTTAGTGGCAAGATATGGACGCCTTTCCACAATCTTACCTTCTTCCATTTTCATCTTCCGAAAACGAGCCAAGGCAGTCCTATTTTTGATAAAAAAAACATAGTCAAGAAGAGCAAATGTTTGATGAAACACAAAAATCTGATAAGTCTGTGATAATCGTTTTGCTAATAAGCCTTCGGCATGATTTGACTGTGAAGCGAATCCGTACTATTCACACAGAGTGAAGTGCTTTTAACCACAGGGGTAAGGAGCTAGTTGGTATTCAGATTCAAAAATAGCAGAAACATTTGACATGTACTGTTATTCGCGAATGAATTCTAGCTAAATTTTGTCATTCAAGACTACTTACATAGCTTTTTCCGCGCTTCTTGCCTGAAAAAAAAAAAAAAAAATCGTAATCAAAAATAGATAACGACTTATCAGCTATTACTTCACCAACGTTACAAAACTATATACGGCATATATGCTACGAAGCAAGCGAACAATTTGCAATACGATAACTTTCTCGAATGCTGGGCCACTGAAAACATTAGCAAGTAGCCTAAGAGTGAATTCACATCACTGAAACATATTCTTCTCCACTGATAAAAACATAGCAAACTTCAACAGAAATTTTAAGAACAAATAGATACTGTGCTCAAAAGAAGTTTATTTTTCTACGTACAAGATCAAAACTTAATTCATTCTCAAACGTGTTTAAAACAAATTTGCACTCATAATAATAAGCATTTACGGACTCACCATTGTATTTTAGATTGTCGTCCAAAAAAATAATTACAAATATTACATAAACTAACCAATCTGAAATCAAAACAAACGTATTGAATTGCAATAGTTGCAAAATCACAGCAAGGTACATTATATCGACAACATGACGTCATGGTTACCCGGTACACATGTCCAGTTGAAGTGGGCCGGCTTTCCGCATCACAATAAAATTTTTGACGTCATCATCATTTTTTTCAATTGTAACACAAAAAGTCTGATTATGATGCAGAAAGTTTGCGGGCTTTAGGCTGACTTAAATTAGACATGTGGACAGGGTCAATATCAACTCCAGATTCACACTCAAATCTCGTACCGTCACACTCATGAGTAGAAACGCAAACTGTGTCCTAAAAATAGGCAATTTTTGAAAAAAGCATACTAGCAAAATCAAGCAAATGCACTAGTAAAACAAAAATGTAAATCACGTCTTTTTCGAAAGGCGAAAACTTGATCAAAGGATATAAATAATGGGACCCTATCTGAAATATTCAACAAAGTGGCAACTAGGGTTGGATTGAATTTGAATTTCGTTTTTTCAGAGTCAATTAATTTAAATTTTGTTTTTTCAAAGTTAATGAATTTGAATATCTTGATTAAAAATTCGACGAATTTGGATTTTTTCGACTTACAACATACCAAGCAAAAGTAGCGATTTGCAAGAGGTTTATATCAGCATATATTGCAAACGTTCCATAAAATTTATCAAACAAACCAAAAGTCTGTGATGACGAATATGACGCTGCAACATGCTTCAAAGTTATTTTTGCAATGGGTAACTTCCTAGTGAACCTGCGAAAGAATGAACTTTACACCAGGTTGACGCGACCCCATTTCTTTGAAATGGTTTTCAGGGCAGGTTAAATTGCAATAAAATTGCAAAAGAAGAATCATTTGTCTTCTACATCAGCAATTTTCAAAATGAGTTCAATAAAATTCATTAATTTAACCATCAGGCAGGAAACAAAAGAACACTAACAGCAGGTAGTCAACAGTTTTCTGATAAAACAGTTTTCAGTTAATGATGATCTATTTTGCAATTTGTATCCCTTTGGATCTTTTTCACAACTATGATCCTTTGTCTTCTATTTTGCAATCTATTTTGCAATTTGTATCCCTTTGGATCATTTTCACAACTATGATCCAAAGGAATACAAATTGCAAAATAGATCATCATTAACTTTCAATTGAACTATAATCCCGTAAATTGAATCAGCATTAACAATAATATCTTGGCAAAATACAATTTCCTCAAAATGAAAAAATTATTGATCGGTCATTTGCTGTTTAAGAGGGAACAGTTGTGAACGAATTGGTGTAACTTTTAAAAACACACTCTTATTTAATTTTATAACTTCAAAAGTTAGTTTTTTCCTTACCGCAGCCTATTGACTTGTCTGATAAACTCCATTGAGCAAAACAGCGGTCACGAGGAAAGGTCCCGATGAGAACTGTGTTGTTTGAGTTTTGGATATTTGTTTTTATATTTTATATTGCACCGAGTAAATATGTCTACTATTCAAATTTATAGTTATTTAAAATGGTGACAACTTCAAAAGAAAAAAAAAAAAATGAAATCTTCATAACACTCGCAGTACTACGCCAAAGTGTGTAGAAACGTTTAACGGGGCCCATTCCTGCGGCATAGCCCTGGGACAAAGCAGCTCCAAAAAACGTCAAAGCAGTGGCGAGCATTTGGTGATACTGAGGTCGATTTGAGCACAGTCCAGCAAGGGTTGATATTAACTTCGGGTACACTTTTAAAACTGCTAGTGTTTCAGGTTGTTAATTCTACAAAACATTGCACAGCAGAGTTATAAAAATAAGGCTTGTGAGTAATTTCATTCAAATATATTACAGGATGAGTTTCAAAACCGCGACAACTTACGAAGTAGAAAAAAAGAGAGCATTTGAACATGAATGCTCTATATGCTTCAAATATCCAGTCACATATTCTCCAATGTTTGCCTGCAATAGCATTTCCCAATCTCTGACATACAATGCACTTTCATTGATAAAATACCGGAACGTTGTAGACAACGCTATTTCATTAACAATGTCTTGTTGAAGCAGTCATTTAATTCCGTTTCCCAGCTAACCACAAAATTGTGCATCTACAAAAGTGGATAACTTTCACAATGACCATGTATAACCAATTAATTTAACATGCTTTAAAAGTCAGGACTCAAAAAATTCACTTCAAAACAATTATCTTTCTGTTTTAGTATCATCACAAAAAAATAATTTAAAAATCAGTGAGTTTGGGGTAGTGACATCCGCAACAACTATTTCTTGTTCAGATTGCAGCCCAAGATCCTGGAGACTTTTAGACAAATTAGGCCGAGTTGCTTCTTCTATAGAAGGAATTGATTTTATGTATAATGTCTTGTTAGAACCATTAACCATTGCTGTAAGCCCAGGACTTTTCATTTGTAGTGAGGGGTCGTCACAGAGATGATCAATCAGTTTTCTAAGGCACGTGCTAGCTGGAAAAGTTAAGGTTTTTGGTCGAAGACTGCAAGACACACAATTTTCATTGCGTTCAGCTTCAAATGTGTAAGTGTAAACACCATCGCTGTCATTGAAGACCATGTAGTTGTTAAGTGGAATACAACAGCTGCTCGCAATCTTAAAAACTTCATTTGCACAAGCAGCTGCAATTACAGCATTGGTTGATGCCACAGCTGGAATAATATGCTTTAGTACACCTTGAGTAAGTCGGTAGTTGACTCCTTGGATTCCAAATTCATTGGCACGAGAAGCAGCAGCGTCGCAGATCCATTTTACATGTTCTGGATTATCACCATCAATCGGTATTTCACCAAATGGCTTTTCCTTAGGCCAACCAAACATTTTGACATATTCAATGCAATGTTCTGGCTGCCGAGGTGTATGAGCGATTGTACACATTGGATAATTGACTTGAGGAGGATAATAATCTAAAGTGCAATCCATGCAAGCAGAGATTCCTGGAAGAATCACACGAGCATTACCTTTAAATCCTTCAGTTCCACCATCAACAATTGGTATAATTGAACTCTGATCAAGATTTCCATCATCGTCATATTCCAACAAGCTAATCAACATTCCATTGATCCACCTTCGAGCTACAATTGAATCAAGCCCACACACCACCATATGAAACTGTTTATAAAATGAGGCATCATGGTCTTGTATTTTGCAACAATGAGGAACAATTTGAGCATTTTTGACACGTTTATTGACAAACTCGGCAGCAACTGAAGCCTTTGTTTTCCCTATATCAGATTGCCGAAACAAAAATTGCCTATTTAAGTTTGACAAATCAATAGTGTCCATATCAATGACATGAATGTGTCGAAAACCAATTAGGGTTAAATTCTTGAGAAGTTCACAGCCCAGTCCACCAGCTCCAATAACAAGAATTTTACAGCTGCTTAACATGAACTCTAAAATCTCTGGACTAGGTTCAAAATCCGGATGAGCAAATGGACTAGGTCGCTCCAAAACCTTTTTGATGTTATTCCATCGTCCTTGCAAAGAGCGATTATCCCTTGATTGAGCAGCACTCTCAACATCCATTATTTCCTAGATTATGTCTTATCCAACACTTATCCAACGTAGCATTTAACTCCTATATCTATAAATATACATTTGACTTTATGCTTGCACCATACAAAAACGTTCAAAAATGCAACACTTCAGAGCATCAACGTAAAACAGTAAAGCCGAAATACTACCACGTCGAAATGCATAAAAAAAATAACGGTTTAAAACAACATGGCGTCACTGCTTTGTGTCTATGCAAATAAATGCAGAAAGTAAACTGTGTTTTACAGACCAAAAGGCACACTTTCAATTTTTTTTCTCAAAAATTGATCGTGTCTAATTTATGTACCAAGTAGTGCTTTATACTTTATTGTCATCAAAATATTGATTTTCTTTTAGTTTTATGAACTTGACCCGCTCACTGGATTATTTCCCAAAACCAATTGTCTTATAGTCTGGTGCGCTTAAATAATGCACCAAAAACAAAACAATCAAAGCAACGGTGTGTTATAATCTCGTGTGCGTGTGCCTAAAAGTCTGTAAAACACAGAACATTAAATGTTATGCATTTACTACAACACCCAAAAGAAGCTCAGAGCAATAGCGAAAAATAATGCAAATAATTCGACAAAACTGAGGTGAACTAACACATGAATACAAATCTTTTAATTAATTACACAGATCAAGCTTGAGAGTTTTGATCCCAAGTTAAACATAATACACGAGATTCAACCTTTGCACCAAACGCAGAGTTTACTAGCATAAGCCAGAGCTTGAACACAAAACAGTAAAAGCACAAAGTACTAATTGGATATATAAAAAATGTTGGTGTTTTGAATGGCTGAGCCTGAAAATAACAAGGCGATTTACTATTTCGAGTTTATACAAATAAATATAAAATAAAGCACAAAATGTCTCAGGTTTATACCAACACTCATAACAAGGTCAAAGACACAAGATAAACTTGTGTGTTTGGTTGCACATTTATCCTCCTATCACAAACAGGTGATCAAAAAGCTACGACAAGCTCGTTTACGAGTTACCAGCCATCTGTCTATCAAGATGGGGGAATTCCATTTAGTGTCCTTTCCAATAGCAGAAGTAAACTTGTCGGCTTGATCTCCACACTGTATCTTCAATGCTGAGCGTCAAGCACGGAAGCTGTGAATACCAATATTAAAGCTATTGGATTTATATACCTGACTTGAAATTAAACCAGAGCTCTATCTCCATACGTAGACGCTTTCAACCACCTGCCATCTCAGCTGCTAGCTACCGCAAGCAATAACAATTTTTTTTATCTCTATTGTTCCATAAATGGAACATAGAGTAGCAGTACAAGCAATTCACTTGGGCACAAAATTATTTAGACAAAACACCCCTACATGAAGTGAATTAAAATATAACCAAGAAGTTGGGTCGGTACAAGAGTTAATTGCCACAACTTGTCATAAAACTGCTTTTTTGATGAACACAAAGCTTATCATTTTTTAATGAAAAAAGTTATCATAAAATTATTTCTACTGCTTTAGGATATCAAAAACTGATAAATATTTAAAAAGTGCATTAGCGCTGTCAAAAAATGCAACATAAGCAGCTCAATTACAGTCCGTCTTTGATGAAACACACGCTCTATTTACAGGTATTTCGTTAGACTGGCCACCACAATGGACCGAGACTGCACGGCCCCACCGGAAATCCTCTCTTATGAAGAAGCAACGAATGTAGCCAAGCAAGCTTGCTCAGGAGTTGCTGGTCATCTGCCTTACTGCAGAACATCAAGCAGAAAAGCTGTGAATACCAACTATAAAGCCATTGATTTGAACAGACTCGAAAGCAAACCTGAGTCTACTGTTACAGAAGCAGGTCCTTTATCCTCTCTGCCATCTGATCAATCAATCGCTAAAATATTTATTTTGTATATAACTGTCAAAAAGCATCAATGACCTTAGTAATTTTTACAACTCACTGCACAAAAACTTGCAGGCAGTTCATTCAACTCAAAATGTATAACAACAACTCTGCAATATACGCAAAAATAAGCGCAACTGACAAGCCTCGAAGATCTCAACTGATAAGCCAAGACAACTTCACAAGCCTCGAAGATCTCAACAACAATTCACTAGCAACATTCTGAGTCTTGACAAAAATGTCCATAATAAAATAATTGTGTGACAATATCGAGAGTGGCAATCAAGAGCATAACTTTCAGCAAAAAACTCATTACTTCGTACCCCAGACAACTTTGTGAGTTGCACGAAGATCTTAACAAAAATTTATTTCCAACATTCTGGTCGACACACAAGCACAAAAACAAATTTCTAAACATATGCATTGAGAAATGCAATCAAGCTATAGGAAAGGGAAAATTTCTTGGCACATATCTCGTCCTTAACAACTCCTTGCACTGCTTATAGATCTTAACAACGATTTATTGCAAACATACTATGGCTTAACAAAAAAGCGTAAAATCAAATTTGCAATGATAGCCTGAGAATCTTATCAACAATTTCTTGCCAACGTTTCTAGGACTTGACAATTTTCAAATTACATTGAACAGAAATTTCAATAGTAATTGAGGGAGAATGCAAAGTGAGCTTAAGCTCTTCGAGTCAGCAGCCACCTATTATACCATATCTCAAATGTGATCGGCTCCAGCCGCGAATCAAACCTGTCACATAGGATCTGTCACCTGTGCACGGTACCGCTAGGCCATGTTGTAGACAAAAAAGCCCAAAAACAAATTTGCAATGATAGCCTGAAGATCTTAACAATAATTTTACAGCCAACATTCCAGGACTTGAGAAAAAAGCCCATAAACAAACTTGCAAAGACAGCCTGAAGATCTAAAGAACAATTTTATTGCCAACATTCTAGGACTTGACAAAAAAGCCCCCCCAAAAATTTGCAATCAGGCATATAACTAAAGGCAAAACAATCCTCACATCCAGACCAATACAACTTCTTGAGCTGCCAAAAGATCTCAACCACAACTATTTTCTAACGTCCTGGGTATTGACCAACAAAACCAAATATGAGGGGTGATTGATAAGTTTGAGGCCTAAGGTAGAATAGTAGTAAGCACAAACTTTTTCTCATTTTTTGCGCAAACAATAGTTATTCATGAATAGTTACTGAAGTTTTCAAGTTTAAATCCCATTTTGTTTGTGTTTTACATAAAAATAAAATAATTAAGTAACAGCCATTTCAATTTTGCAAAAATTTTGTAAAGAAAATGGATGAAGCAGGCCTTAGAGCAGTGATAATGTTCCTGCATATCAAAGGTTTATCTCCAAAAGAAATTCATAAGGACATGCAGGCTACGCTACAGGATAATGCTCCATCATACACTATGGTCAAAAAATGGTCAGCAGAATTTAAAAGAGGGAGGAAGAGCCTGGAAGATGATCCTCGTCCAAGAAGACCCGTGAATGTATCCACAAAAGCAAACATTGACAAAATCCATGACATGCTGCTTTCAGATCAGCGCTTGACCGAACGGAATATAGCACAAGAGATGGGAATGAAAGAGTTCATGCAATTATCGTTAACAACCTTGGAATGACGAAGGTTTCAGCGAGATGGGTTCCAAAGCTTCTTGGTCCTGACCAAAGGCGGATGAGGAGAAACATGTCCAGGACCAGCCTTGCTCTGTTTGATGCAGATCCAGAGCAATTTGTCAAGCGGTTTGTTACCATGGGTGAAACTTACCTGCACCACTTTCAGCCACAAACGAAACAGCAATCACAGCAATGGAATCATCATAGATCTCCTGCTCCAAAGAAAGCCACGTCAGTGATATCCGCAGGAAAAGTCATCACATCAGTTTGTTGGGATTCATAGGGAGTGTTGCTGATTGATCACTTGAGTAAAGGCCAAATCGTTACTGGATCCTATTATGCTAATCTCTTGCGCCAATTACGACAGAAAATTAAAGAAAATCGTAGTGGAAAGCTGTCACTAGCGATGCTCTTTCACCAAGACAATGCTTCAGCTCACAAATCAGCAGTGGCTCTGGCTGCAATTCATGACTGTGGCTTTCAACTTGTTGAACATCCTCCTTACTCACCCGACCTTGCTCCATCAGACTACTCTCTCTTCCCTAAGCTGAAAAGTTACCTCAGTGGCAATAATTTTGCAACTAATGATGACGTCATTATTGCCGTAAACCAGAGGTTCCCAAACTGTGCGTCGCGACGCACTGGTGCGTCGCGTGATAATTTCAGGTGCGTCGCAAAATATCTATCTATTTCCTAAAAAAATTCAGTTCCTATCTGCTCTGCCGGCGTGTGGGCCTACAACTTGACATATGATTATCAAATCTGCAACGATGCTACATTGTTTTTACTTGCCTGACTAGTTTGCCATTGTTACATAACAATAAGGCAATAAGACTAAATAAGCAATTCACAAATCAAGTCACAGTCGTGAGTTGGTAGGTAACCGTGAGCGTCGTAAGATTGATTGTAATGTGCTACCATTAACGAAATCAACGCAATGTTTTTAAAACAAGCTCCCGTAAAAAGAAAGGTAACTGAAAAAGACCCAAAGAAGAAGTTACGCAAATACGACCCTGATTACATCTCATTTGGATTTACATGTGAGTTTCGAAATGGTGAAGACTCCCCACAGTGTGTGATATGTGGTAAAATATTGGCAAATGAAAGTATGCTTCCTAACAAGTTAAAGCGGCACCTCTCTACATCTCACGCAACTTTAGTCAATAAACCAAAGGAATTTTTTGTTCGTAAATTGTCGGAATTACAAGGGCAGAAAGCTGCTCTTGATACGTTCTCCCGTAACCAGACTCCACAAAATGCACTATTGTCGTCGTATAAAGTTGCATATCGAGTAGCAAAATGCAAAAAGCCACACACGATTGCGGAAGAATTAATTCTACCCTCCGCTATTGACATGGTAACTTGCATGCTAGGTGAAAAGGCTGCACAGAAAATTAAAATGGTACCTTTGTCGAACAATACATTGTGCCGCCGAATCGAAGACATGGCAGTTGATATTAACGAACAATTAGTTTCCAAGTTGAGGGGCTGCGAATTTGCTATTCAGTTAGACGAGGCTACCGATAGCAGTATGGATGCTCATTTAATTTGTTACGTGAGATTTGTGTGTTTAACCAACAAATGCATCATTGAGGATCTTTTATTCTGCAAGCCAATAACATCTCGTTGTCGAGAAATTGATATGTTCGAAATTTTGGACACTTTTTTTAAAGAGAATGATCTGGTTTGGGAAAATCTTGTAGGGATATGTACGGATGGTGCGCGTTCAATGTCTGGCAAATATAACGGGCTTCAAAGCTTGGTACGAGATCATGCACCTCATGCAAAGTGGACTCACTGCATGATACATCGGGAGTCGTTGGCAGCTAACAATTTGTCCAAAGATTTGAGTTCTGTGGTAGACGAGGTTGTGAAAGTTATAAATTATGTGAAAACGCGTCCGATGAAAGCAAGATTTTTCCGACAATTATGTGATGATTCTAATGCTACGTACAACACCCTTCTCTTTCATGCAACTAGTCGTTGGTTGACGTTAGGAAATTCGCTGGCTCGGGTGTACATTTTACTTGAAGTAATACTTCAATTTCTGGAAACTGAATCGCATGCAAGCGCCGAAAATTTCAAAAATGAGTGCTTTTTACTCCAATTCAGCTATTTGTGTGATATATTTGAGAAGCTCAACAACCTCAATACCAGCATGCAAGGAAGAGGCGGGAATATTTTGGAGATGTCGGATAAAATTGATGCCTTTGTGAAGAAAATTATTTTTTGGAAAAATGATATTTCAAGTCATTCTGAGTCTGAATATTTTTCCTGTATCACTCGAATGCTATCTAACCTGAACCTAACCGATCTACCACCCACTGTTTCTGAAATAATAACCGGGCATTTGAACAACTTAGAATCCCACTTTCAAAAGTACTTTACTGAGGATCTTTCTTGCCATGCATGGGTAAGAAATCCATTCCTGAATGAAAATCCTCCGTCTATATTTAACGGTGCACAGAAAGAAGAATTTATTGACCTGTCTTGTGACAATAATTTGAAGTGTCACATGACGCGACCAATGATTGAATTTTGGATGGAAGCAAATGCTCTATACCCGTGTATAGCTAAGTCTGCTCTGAGAATTTTAATTCCCTTTGCCACATCCTACTTGTGTGAGGCTGGATTTTCCGCCGTTGCAGTAATGAAGACCAAATATCGATCTAAAATTAACGTTGAAAGAGAACTGCGTCTGGCGATATCGGACATTCAGCCGCGTTATGATCGTTTATGTGCACGGAAACAAGCTCACGTATCGCATTGATTAAATGTGCATGTGTTATAAAACTTTTCCTTGTTTTAAATTCATGACTTCATATTAATAAAGTCAAATTTTCTTTCTCATGCGTCGCGATCTGTATTACAAGAAGGAAGTGCGTCGTGAGTTTGAAAACTTTGGGAACCTCTGCCGTAAACGAATATTTAGAGGACCAAACTTCAAAATTTTATGAAGAAGGAATAAAGAAACACCACCATCACTGGACAAAATGTGCAGACTTAGAAGGAAATTACATTGAAAAATAAATGATTTCACTTGTATTTGCATGATTCTTTCTAGTGTAGACTGCGAACTTATCTATTACCCCTTGTGCAAATATCAAATGATGAGTGCATCAACAGTTGTGATCAAGTATAGCAAAAGTATTGGTAACTTCCCGTCCCACGCAACTTCTTGAGCTGCCAAAAGATCATAACGACAATTCATTACTAACTTTCTGGGTTTCCACAAAAGTCTAAAAACGAATTCGAAACAAAGAGAGCGGTGTAATCAAGTTTACATTTAAGAAAAAATTCTTATGACTTTTAGCTCTAACAACCCCTTGAGCTGCCCAATAGTTGTTCCTTACCAACATTCTGGGTTTTGACAAAAAAGCCTCCTAACATGTGGGAATGTGCTGTGTGCTTCAAGGATTGCAATCAAGTGTATAACTAAGCAAAAATTTTTGTTACCTCCTGTCCAAGGCAACTTCTGAGTTGCCTGAAGACCTTGGCCAAAAATTATTGCCAACATTTTGGTCGACAAACAAACACAAAAACAAATTTGTAACAACATATGAGTCGAGAATTGCAATCAAGTTCATAAAGGAAAAATTACTGTCACGTCTTGTTTCAAAAAAACTTCCTGAGCTGCCCAAAAGTTTTAAAAATGACTCATTATCAACATTCTCCGTTTCGACAAAAAAGCTTTGAAACAAATTGGTAACGACATCTGCATCAAGAAACTTAATCAAGTTTACAAAAAGAGGAAAATTCTAGTAACATCTCGTCTCAGACAATCTTTGTGCTGCAAGAAGATTTTAACAAAAACTTACCAATATTCTAGGTTTTGACAAAAGAAGTCCCAAACAACCTGGTAATGCTGTGTGCGCTGAGAATTGTGATCAAGTTTATAACTTCTGTATGTACAAGGATGACCTGATCTTTCCTTACACAACTTTATTCCTCTATATTGCAACCTAATAATGGATACAATACGTGCCATTCGCTTATTAAAATACACATTTTCCAACATCGTAACTGGTGTATTTGTGGCAAAGCTTGATATATTCATGTCGACTTCTCATTTTGACTATAACTTTGACTTGAAAAGTTTTCAACACTGGCTTGGATCTCTTCTCAAGACAACCGTTAGCAACTACAGTACGCAATTACGAGAGACCGAGGTTAGTTGGAACATGGGGTTAGTTAAAACTTCGCCATTTCTGCACTCCCCGAAAATTTTTCAATAGTATTTATTGCCACCAAGTGTTGGCAATGCTGTTGCGATTCTGCTTGTTTAATTTCAAACGATTTGAAGCAGAAGTGGTAAGAGGACGGTACTTTCCGAGTTTTGCAGTTTCAAGTAAAATTGAAGACTAATAGAAAAGTTGAAATGCATTCGTGCTTAAGGCAGCCAGGTAAAAGTTATGTAGCGTATGTTGAGGATTAGTGCAATGGTTCCATGAACTTCAGAGTTTCCTCCATATTCTTGTTATTAGGTGTAAGAAACTTGAGATTGTTTTACAGTGATTCTACTGGGGTTTGTTGAAACATTAAGCATGGGGTTAGTTGGAACACGTTTGAACTTAACCCTATTAGAGAAAGAGTTTTACCATATGGTTGTTTTAGGCTTTTTTTTTATCCATGTGTTAGCGATTTGCTAAGGGGATTTCAGACGTTTGATTTTTTAATCATTTCAGTTAATTTGGACTAGCTATAGCTTGCTATATAACACAGTGTAAACATTAGCATGTGTATTTATTTCTGAAAGCATGCGTGAGTGTTAGCGCAAACCCAGCGTAGATCAACACCAAAAGATGTCATGGAAAGGCCATGAAAGAGGTGCTAATAGACAAAGAACCCTGCCGTACAGTTGCTAACAAATACGACATACCACATGTCACTTTGCGAAGGTACTGCATGAACTACTATGAACTACTGTGAACAGCATGCAGAGAATAACACAGTAAATGTACCTTCAGCAAGATATGGATATTTTAATAATAGGTTTGTGCTTGATGACAGATCAGAAGCTCGTCTAGTGAAATACCTACTTGGAGCATCAGCCTTATACTATGGACATTTCACAAATGAACTTAAATTGTTAGCATGTGAATAATTGAATATGGTGCCAAACAAAATTTGAAAATTCCAAGCTCATGGGTTGCAGCAGAGCAAGCTTGCAGCGACTGGCTTTTCAATTTGATGAAACAACATCCCAACTTATCTTTGAGGACACCAGAAAGCACATCTCTGAGCCATGCTACAAGTTTCAATAAACATAATGTTGAAAGGCCTACCATATTCCCAGGGTATTGGTCAGTGGTTCTTAAACTGGGTTCAATCAAACCCCAGGGGTTTGATGAGTCAGTTCCAGGGGTTCGGTGGACGTCAAGAAATTGAAGGCACCTACAATTACAAAAACGCAGCGTAATTTAATTTTTTTTAATTTGCACTAAACTAATGTGTAGTCTCTACTGATTGGTAACATGAATTAAAGTTTTTCATTACTAGACAAATACTGCGTTTTGCACAACCTTGGGTATGCACTGCGCAATTATCATGTAACTGAAACAGATGCAAGGCATTACAAAACTGTTCGTAGTGCCTTGCATGCAATGCTGCTGATGGCAAGTGAATCTACTGTATGTTGTCGAAACGTCCAATTTTGAGACTTACAGCGGCTTTATTTTTCCTCCATAAGCTATTTTCGTCCCATATTTATTGTATTCCGAAGTACTATTTATACTTTACTTGTAATCCTATGTTTAGGAGACTACAATTGTTAGAATTTGTGCTCTATTCGTTTCAAAACATTTTTTAATTTTAATTTTAGCAGGAGTTTGGTGAGCACCTGCATGAGACTTAGGGGTTCGGTTGCATAAAAAGTTAAGAACCACTGGTATAAGTTTATCCGAGAGATAAGTCGATGTCGACCTAAATTTCTGGGCCTAAAAACTAGAATTTCATGCTATACTCGCCGTATAAGTCGACCCCTTTCTTCTAGACTACCAATAACAATATTTTAAGATTTACAGTATTATACGATGTGCTGACCGGGACTTATAGATATAGATGCGCAGAAACGTAAGAACTGCTTGAATTGGAAGATGAATTCAAAAAATTTTAATTGTAGCGTAAATAAGTAGTGCATAATTTATGTATATTTCTCAATGAAAATAATTTTTTAATGTACCGTGAAAATCTACTTCGCATATATGTCAACCCTGATATTTAAAGAAAAAATTTAGGGGTTAACGATTCGACTTATACCCTGGAAAATATGGTACTTTCTATAACAAATATGACTCAGTTTTACAAAGAAATGGCTTTACACCAGACAGGATCTGGAACATTGATGACACTGGCTGCACCACAGTACAGAAGCCTAGAAAAATTATTGCTGCAACTGGTGCTAAACAAGTTGGTGCTGTTGTATCTGCAAAAAGAAGCCATCTTATCAGTGTTTGTTGTGCTATTAATGCAACAGGAAACATGATTCCCCCAATGCTAATATTTCCATGAAAGCATTACAAGGAACATTTTATCAAAAGGACCCTACTGGTTTCATTGGAAGTGCTCATTCAAGTGGCTGGATGGCTGCAGAAATTTTTTTGTTTGGATGGAACACTTTGTTTTACATGTTAAGCCAACAAAGGAAAGCAAATTGCTTTTACTGTTCGATATAATCACCAAAGTCATGTTTCTGTGGAAGTTATAGACTTCACTAAAAAGCATGGTGTTGTTTTGCTTTTATTTCCTCCCCATTGCTCTCATAAGCTGAAGCCACTTGATAGAGCAGTATATTGGCCTTTCAAGCGATACTACAACAGTGCTTGTCAACAATTCAGTTTTTGACATAATTCGACAACCTATGCAATTGCTAATATTTATGATCAAATACTGAGAAAAAGCGATGATAACACTGGGCAACAAAAAAAAATTTTTTTCGATGCTATTGATACTTTTTCAGCTGACCTGGAATAATTTGGGGGCGCTGAATTCAAATACGACGTCAGTTTTCTTCCAGCACATCAACGTTTTTAGTTATTGGGAAGAACAGTTTTTCCAGCAAAATGGCTACATTGTGCAGTAGCGACGCAGATGTTATCAATCCTAGCATTCCATAATGCTAATATATTTACGTTTCCATACATTTAAGCGCGATACCAAAGTAGCTTACGATTTACAACACATGATAATTCCTTTTCTCCACTCTGGTCTGCAATGCTACTGATAAATTGCTATAACCTATACATCAGTCATGTGCTTATGATTGACCCAGATGAGTTACAGACGCATCTGCTGAGATTCCACAGGAGTACCTGTTGCACTTAACAGTAAGCTTATTTTGGCGTGTTATCAATTGGTAGAGGCTATAAAAGAAAGCAGCCAAACTCCAATATCGCTTACAAAAACCTTTATAAACTCCCTTTTCTTGATAACTGTTTTTCTAGACTCCTTTTTCTTGATACTGGAAGCAGCTTTAGTGGTAACTTGATTAAAAGTAAAGTGAGGTAGATTCAGTTCTACGTGACAGTCAGTATATACCTGTAATGAGAATAAGGTTTAAGTTCTCTTTGAATGAGGCAACTTGTTGAAATGCATGCTGCCGTAGCAAGCAGGAAGACAGCAATATTGTTTTCTCTTAGCCATAGCTTCAGTAGCCTATATTGTATATGAGCTTTGCGTAAGAACTAATGATTTATGTTCTCTGCAGGTGATTAAAGTTTAATATTCTTTTTACTGATAGGTTGTATTGAAAGTTATTTTGTGATGAAAAGAAGAGTTTGCATCAACCACCCTGACAGCTTTTGTTATGTTTGTGGCAAGTTTACACCAAAAGATCAACAAAATAAGTTAACGAAACAACTTAAAAATGCCTACAAACTGTACTTTGGATGCAAAGTGGGGGACCAAGATAAATCATGGGCTCCTCATGTGTGTTGCAAAAACTGCTATATAGCACTAACCCAATGGCTGAATGGTAAACGGAAGAGCATGCCATTTGCAGTACCAATGATATGGGGAGAACGAACAAACCACTATAACGATAGCTATTTTTGTTTAACTAATATTGAAGGTTTCTCTAAGAAGAATAAATCTAAGATTGTGTGCCCAGATTGCCCTTCAGCTATAAAACCAGTTACTCATGCTGCTGAAGGAATTCCTATTGCAGAACCCTCTTCATCTTTTTTAGATGACAGTTCAAGCGAAGCATGTACTGCATCTACTTCATCTGAAAACATGCTGAGTGATGCAGATGAACCTGGACCTTCCAGGAAAGTTCCTCACTTGTTAAGTCAGCTCGAGTTGAATGATTTAGTTAGAGGCTTGAGCTTAATGAAAGAGAAGTCAGAAGTTTTAGGTTCTAGGCTGAAACAATGGAATCTTTCACAATATGGATTAAAGTGTTCTCATTTTCGCAAACGGCATGAAGAATTACAAGAATTTTTTATGGAGAAAAAAGGAATGTATTTTTGTTGTAATGTCGATGGACTTTTGCATGAGATGGGGTATGACCATGTCCCAGATGAATGGAGACTTTTCATAGATTCCAGCAAAACCAGCCTAAAAGCAGTATTGTTGCACAATGCAATGAGAAGCCTTCGATTCCACAGCACATGCCGTAGGATTAAAGGAAACCTACCAATCTATGGATAAAATAATGTGCTTGATCAAACATTCTGAGTACAAATGGAAAATATGCGGTGATTTGAAAGTCATTGGTTTACTTCTTGGGTTGCAAATGGGGTTTACAAAGCACCAGTGCTTTTTGTGCCTTTGGAACAGCAGAGATGATGAACATCATTACGATCAAAAAGTCTGGCCAAAAAGAAGTGATTTCACTCCAGGGAGATACAATGTTAAATACATTCCTTTGGTCAACCATCTTTCAAAAAAAGTTACAAAAAACAATCAATTTGTAGTTATTGATTAAAACATTTTGTCTTCAAGTCTGTAGCTAGCAAAGAAAAACTATACATGTCCAACTTTTGTTAATGAAGGCTATTTAAAATCAGTTATAACATATTTTTTTATCCTAAAGTTATTCTTGTCCTGTTGTTTAAATTCGTGTATTTTCTGTTTGTCCAAATATTGTATATACTGTATATTATTTTCATCTTTCAGTTCATTTTGCGTCATCTTAAAGTACACATTGTATAACTATAAATACCCTGTCGCATTTTTGAATTACATGTGTTATTGCCTCGCACTTCTCAACTCATTGTAACACTGTGCCGATAGGAATCATCTTGACTCAAAAACCGCCTGGTTACTTGATGCTTCCTTGCCTATTTGCATATTTTCTCTCTTGTGCGTGATTGTACAGTATTTATGTTTCATGCACATATGGAAAAAATAAATATCTATATATCTATCTAAAATCCCAGTTTTCAAACGCCATAACTGGTGTATTTGTGATAAAGCTCCATTTTTTCATGTTGACTTTTCAAGTTGAGAATAACTTCAACTTAAAAGTTTTCAACATCAGCTTGGATCGTTTTCCCAGAAAACTATTAGCAACTACAGCATGTAATTCTTCCCAGAAACTTCAAGGAAAGCATCCTTGTACTCCACACAGCCTTTTTTTTTCTTCACTCTGCTATAATTGCCTCAGCGCAGAAAAAAATTGTTCAGTCTGGACTGGTATATTTATGATAGAGCTCAGTCTATTCATGCTGACTCAGCGCATTAATCATTTGAAGTTTTCCAGTATTTGCCAGAAGATGTTTATTGCCAACGTTCTAGGTTTTGATAAACAAGGATAAAAACAAAGTTGTAACAATGTGTGCATCAAGATTTGCAACCAAGCTCACAAATAAAAGAAAAGTTCTAGTCACTTCCTGTTTATAAAACAAATCCTTGAGCAGCCTAATGGCTTACACCATGATTCATTACCAATATTCTCGGGTTTGACAAAAAAGTCCCAAAACAATCTGGTGATGCTGCATGCTTCAAGAAAAGCAATCAAGTTTACTAAACCAAAAATTCTTGTTACCAAGCGTCCCAGGCAATTTTTGAGTAGCCAAAAGATCTTCACCACAATCTATCGCCAAGATTCCAGGACTTGACGAAAATGCCCAAACACAAGTTTGCAAAGATAGGTGCATTACGAATAGCAATCAAGTTTATGCCTACATACAATGACGACCTGAAATTTCTTTAGACTGCTTTATGCTTCTAAATCGCATCTTGGTAATGCATAAGATTAAGGTCATATGCTCATTAAAATCCAAATTTTCTAATACCATAACTGGTGTATTTGTGATAACTGGCGTTGTTTATTCAGGTTGACAAAAACTTTGTTTTAGATAAAGATTTCAAGATCTATTTGTAAGAAAACTACTCGCAATTGCAGTATGCAATTTTTTAGAATTTTCTAGGGAAGCATCTTCCTACTTACAGAGTCATCTTGTTCCCCACATTGTTTTTGTTGTGTTTGTATTACAACTTTAAAAGCTAGGCTTAACTAAAACCTATCTCCGTTTCGAAACTGATACAGCCCACAATAAGTTTTCTTTAGTTTTCTAATTAGCAGTCATAAACACTTCAATTGCTGAAAAAGAATAATCATATGCCAAGTAGTCACGCATGGTGAGCTTAGCAGTGTTGCCAATCAAAACTAAATACATAGCTAACAGTTTTCATTACCTCAGTGCAGAAAAAATGGACGGTGAATTTTGACTGGTGTACTTCTGATAAAGCTTGGTCTATTCATGTTGACAATAACATGATGTGAAAGTTTCCTAGATTAACTAGGATCTTTTTGAGCGAGAAAACCATTCGCAGTAACCTCCATGCATCCAAAATAGCCTTAAATCTAATATTTTAGAATGCTACTCCTCTGAATTTTTTTAGTCATCCATCAATTTATGAGCTTTTCAAATCAGTTTTATCTATTTTAATCATAGAGTTAGTGATGCCTAAGTACAAGAAAATCTTAGCTCAAAACGGCCATGTTCCAGCAAAAAGTTGTATTATTATTTTGGACTTTAGCCCAAAATCCATAAAATTTTGTACTCAAGTTTAAAGTTTTTCAGTGAAAAATTTTGGCCTTTTCTGACTATTTAAACCAACATTTACTAATCTAAACATTAATAATAAGAATCGAAATACTCGATTTCATGTCTTCAATCTAATTATCAGTATGTCAAACTGTGATTCACTGAAAACAAAACAGATACTCAAATCATAGCAAGAAGTTGTCAGTTTGAGCATTTTGTGAGTAAAAAGCTAAACCATAATTCTGCGATCAAATAACTTCAAAATACCTATGATAATAATGCTGTTATTGACTCAAAAATTAAGGTACAAATATGAACAGGGAAGTAATGAGAGTCATTCCAATATCTGCAAAATAGTTTTAAAATCCACCCAATTTCTACTGGTAACTTTGAAAAAAGATTGACAAATCAGATGTCTTAAAAGTACGGTATCAATTTCTAATTCTTGTGAATTTTTCGAAGATTCATCTATACTCTAGTGTTAGATTTGCATGATTGGATAAAATAACAGTGAGAATTAATGTGGAACGAGAAATAGGTGTGAAAAATCAGAAAAGCTTCACCATGGCCAGAGCATTTAACGTGAAAGGTAGTTATTTTGATGCTGATGAACTGGAGGTTGCTTATCAATATTTACATAATTTCCCATTTTATACTAAGTCAGTGGTTCCCAACCTGGGCTTGATCGAACCCCTGGGGTTCGATGGAGCTGTTTCGGGGGTTTGACAGAAGTCATCTGTAATATGACTAAAAGTGCGGTTACGTTACAATAAATTGAGTCACAATTACAGTAGTACATTTATGTTTGTGACTAAGTTATTTCACTAATGTGATGCATTCCAGAGCATTAGGCCCATGCCAATTATGGTAGTGTCGCCTCTGTGATGTAACAATCCCACTGCGATGCTACTGAGTGCGTATCACGGCATGTGACTTCTGTGATGTAACAATCCAAGTGTGATGTCACTAAGTGAGAATCAACCGTATTTTCACTGCGTGGCTGTTTTTAGTTGGCGCAGCAGTAGCACAGAGAACGAATTATAAACAGTATCTCATCAGCTTACAAAAAAAGAGAAGGAAAGCGGTATAGTACAGATAGTACAAATTATATTGTAGTGTAGTGTAAGTTATTAGATGACAGTCATAATGTCTGAGCATTTTATTTGCAGTATCGTAATTCGTAAGAATGCAACCTGGTTAAGTAATATAATCATTGTTTTTGCAGTTGGTAATGATAAGGTGCAACTCTTAATAGCTAATGATAATTGTGTAGTTTTGGAAAATAATTTATTATGTCGGCCAAAAAAAGGACTTGGTCTGAAAACTATGTGCAGTTTGGCTTTACTTGTGCTACAGAACGTGATGGAACCCTCGCGCCCTCAGTGCTTTTTATGCAATGTAAAGTTGAGCAGCTCCAGCTTTGTGCCAGCTAAATTGAAAGAACACTTTAAGAAAGTTCACGGATCTGGGAAGTATAAGGACACCACCCTTGAAGAATTGAAGCAAAAGAGGGCCCGATATGATGCAAAATCAACAATCACAACTTACGATTTTGTTCATGTTGGCAAACCGATTCTCACTGCATCATATGAAGTGGCATATCTAATTGCAAAGCAAGGGAAACCGCATACCATTGGTGAGACACTTGTTAAACCAGCCGCACTGCAATTGGCCAATATTATGCTAGGAAAAGCAGCTAAAGATAAGCTTTCTTTAGCACCACTATCAAATAACGTTGTGAGCAGCCGAATAAATGACAGGAGTGAGGATATTTTCAGCCAAGTGGTAGAAAAGTTAAAAACTAGTCCAACAAAGTTCAGCCTACAACTTGACGAAACAACCGATGTTGCTAATTTCAACCAGCTACTCACAGCTAAAGCAAAAATTTTAGTCACTTCTGGGCTCAGATAACTTGAGCCTCAAAGATCTTATTAACAATTTCTTAACAACGTTCTGGGTCTCAACAAAAATTCTCACACATAAACAAATATCGGTATGTAACAATGTGTGCATCTAAGTTGCAATCAAGCGCATAACCATAATACAGGTCAAAAAAATCTTCACATCCAGACCAATACAACTTCTTGAGCTGCCAGAATATCTCAACCACAAATAATTTCTCACATTCTGGGATTTGACAGACAAACCCTAACACAAATATCATATGATGACTTTGATGAGTGCATCAAGAGTTGCAATCAAGCATACGTATATAGTCCAAGCAAAAGTTTTGGTTACTTCCCGTCCCAAACAACTTCTTGAGCTGCAAGAATATTTTAATAACATTTCATTACTAACAACTTGTAACGAAATGAGTCTAAAACAATCTATTACCAACAATCTGGGCTTTAACCAAAGAACCTCAAAATAGTTTTGTAACAACATGGGCGTCAAGAGCTGCAATCAAGTTTATACCGAAATGAAAAATTCGACTCACATCTCGTCCTAAACAACTTCTTGAGCTGCCCAAAAGGTTTACCAACGGTTCATTATTAACGTCTTGCGTTTTGACAAAAAAGCCTTGAAACAAAATGGCAATGACATCTGCATCAAGAGACTAAATCAAGTTCATAAGGAAAATTATTGTTGCATCTCCCAGACAATTTTTTGGCCTGTAAGATCTTAACGAAAATGTAGCGTGAACAATTTTAGGGCTTTCACAAACAAGCCCTAAAAACAAATTTGTAAAGATCTTTTCATCAAGAGCTGCAATGAAGCACATAAGAAAAGGCAAAATTCTAGTCACATCTCATCTCAAACACCTTCTTCAGCTGCTTCCCAAAGGTTTTAACTACAGGTCATTACAACATTCTTGGTTTTGACTAAAAAGCCCTAAACAATCTCGAAATGCTGTGTGCATCGAAAATTGCAATCAAGTTTATAACTATGTACACTCATGACCAGACATTTATTCTTACTGCTTTATTCCTCAAAATTGAATCTGGTAAAGCATACAATTCATGCCATTCCCTCATTAAAATCCCAATTTTCCAACACTGTAACTGGTGCATTTGTGACAGAGCTCGATTTATTCATGTTGACATTAACTTTGACCAAAAGTTTTCAACACTGGCTTGGATTTCTTTCCAGAAAACCATTAGCAACTACAGTATCCAGTTATTCCAAGAAATTTTCTGGGAAAGCTAGATATATAAAAGGTTTTGCTTTTCGTTTTGGGGTGTGCCTTAGCATTTTGTAAGGCTTAGTTGGGGCTTGTTGCTGCTCTAGTCGCTTCAGTAAGCTTACACCTCACTTAGTAGAAGTACTTCACTTGTTTACCGCTATGGAAGATAAGGGTGGTCCTTCTCACTTGAATAGTTTTTGTGGATTCGCACGGCTTGATAATAGTAGTGCCACTAAAGGTTTTTTCAAAAGTCACTCATGGACGCAGCTCTATAAGACAAGAGGGAACCCTCGCCAGTTAACGGAAAGTGCACTTGATTCCTTAAAATTTGTAGGAAGTCAACCCTCTGGAAATGCTGAATGCCATGCAAGTTCGTCACACACGACACACGTTCTCACAGACAGCTGGCCACAGGGTCTGCTTAGGCCCACCACTAGAGTTTGCATTTATTCGAATTATGGTTTAGATCCCTACTGGCCCAAATACCCTGACTCTCAAGCTGCTAGGATTGTGTGTTCTAGGAGTGTTCTCCTCCTCCGGGGTTCGATTCTTCAAGGACCGATAGGATGCATCAGCCACTGCCTGGGAATAGTGCTCTCGGACGCATTGGGGCTGGGTATTGGCTCTGAGAGAAAGTTCAGGACTATGAAGCTCAGCTATAAAAGCGATATTCAAAACCTAATTGAAGCCATGCATGTTATGACCAGCCAAATTAGTTGCAAGAATGCTGCCCCTTTTAAAAAGAGGAGTTGTTTAGCAGGGACTCTCTTACATACAGGCGTTTTGCTAAGCATTTCGATGAATACCTTGCCAGGGGAGAGGTAGACATGGCAGAGCGTCTTGACTTGCTTATTTCTTCATGTACAAGAGAGGCTTGAGCTAACATTTCGAATTGCAGTTAGGCTCAAAGTCCGGAACTGGGTTACTTTAAAGCAAGGATTTTAGAAAGCTAGTATGGCCAAGATCACACGGTCGTAAGCGCTTACGTCAACAAGCTTATCGAAGGGCCACCTCAAAAACTAAATACTCACAACAGGTTGTCTGCATTGTCTCGAGACATGCGCAATTGTCTCTCTCATGGTGTGCAATTATCTTGACAGCGCAGGTCTAGACATGCAGCAAACTGTATCGGGTATTTTTAAGTGCTTTTCTAATCATTCACAACGTAAATTTATAGCTTCCGCCAGCTCACAATTACAATCATATCGCCCCATCGCCTTCGCTATGCTGGAAGACTTTTTTGGCTTTGATGCTGTGTAACCATGCTTATCTCAGTTATGTAGGTTTTGTTAGTCTGAGTTCCTTGGAATCGTATTGTGTTTTCCAATGGCCAGTGACTAAATAGTAGGATAAATACTACATATTCAATAAAAGGACCAAAAACGTGGCATGCAGCGGCTTTTATACAGAACCAAGTAGGTCAGCCATGTAAAACCATTGTGGTTGCAAACACTAGGAATACAAGTAATATGAAGAATAATGTGGCTGTAACATAACGGCCCAAAAAATATACAAATGTATGATAGCATTTATACAAAGCTAACTTAAGCCCTAGGCTATACTTTAGCCCCAACACGATAATTAATTTTTTTCCACATAATATACATGGAAAGAAAATAGCTTGGTAAAATTACTATGTATTTTCTAAATCTGTATTTTGTCTAGCATGGACAGAGTGCATAAATTTGACAGATTTTCTGGCGTTAGGGCTGAGTTGTGTTCTTTATAATTCGCTCCTTGTTGATGCATCTTTTTTTTCAAAATGGGTAGGGTTTCTCGGCAGGCAGTGCATATATGAATATGAATTCTGTAGCAAAATAATGCTATTTACTGTCAAATATCACTGCAGATCCCTTTTTGCAGATAGCACAAAAGGCAGTAGATTCCTTTTTGCAGATAACACAAGAGACAGTGCAAACTATACAATTTTTGAAAAGCACTTAACTTTAGCCAACTTTTTCCTAACTGTAGCCCATTGGGTCAAAGTCAGGAATGGTTTAGAACAGTGGTTCTCAACCGCCAGTGCGCATCTACTTTCATTCCGGTCCGCAAACTTATTCTAATTTTTTATCTCAATTGCAAGATGTTTAAGACCGATTTATTATTAAGAAAAAATATTAAATTTAAAATAGATCGAGCTCGAGCCCTTCGCACGTTCTATATTTTCACTTACAGCATTGTGACGTAACACAGAGTCCAAAGTCCAATAGAACAGTGATGCGCAGAACAACTCATTTTACAATTAGTTATAAGTGAAAGCTTGGAATACTTTTAAGCAAAATTTAGCAAAGATTAGTACTAAAATGGAATCAAGAAAACAGCTAAGTATTATCCAGTTCTTTCACAAGAATTCAAAGAGTAAAAATGAAGTTAGTGGTTTTAACAAGATAGATGAAGAAGGTAGGCCTATGACTTCAATTGTACAGCATAGCTTGAAACGACCATGTGATGTTGATACTGATTACGCAGAAACCAGCAAAAAGCGAAAAGGAGACTTTATTAAGCAGTATGATAAGAAATACTTGGAGCTGGGTTTTACTGTTGCTCCTAACATTGAAAAAGTGCCACTTCCCATGTGCTTAGTCTGTGCCAAAATTCTTTCAAATGACGCAATGAAGCCTTTAAAACTTACTCGGCATTTTCACTCGCTTCATAGCAACCTTGTTGGTAAGCCCCTTGCGTATTTCAAAAGGCTACTGAGTGAAACTGAAAATCAAAAAGATGAAATACGAAAGATAACCACGACTGAGAAAGCCCTACTCAAATCTTCTTATTTAATTGCACTTCAAATCGGCAATAGTAAAAAGCCTTATACGATTGGCGAAGATTTAATAAAACCTTGTATGTTAGCAGCTGCTGCACAGGTTTTGGGTCCGGAAGCAGCTAGCAAACTTCAAGCCATACCAATTTCAAATGACACAGTTAAAAGGAGAATAATAGATATGGCAGTTGATATTGAAGAGCAAGTTATTGAACAAGTAAAGAAATCGAAATATTTTGCTACACAGCTTGACGAATCAACAGATTTGAGCAACTGTGCTATTCTTGCTTGCTTTGTTTGGTTTGAGAGCGAAGGAAGTATCATGGAAGAATTTCTTTGCAGTCTTAAACTACTTGGACAAACGACTAGTTCAGAAATATTTAAGACTCTTAATAACTATGTGCAAGAACATGATTTAGATTGGGGTAAATGTGTTGGGGTTTGCACTGACGGCACTGCTAACATGATTGGATGTCATTCGGGTGTAACTGCGAAAATTAGAGAAGTGGCAAACCAGGATCCACTGATTACACACTGCATTCTTCACAGGGAAAATTTATCTTCCAAAAAAATGTCTCCTGAATTAAACGACGTTATTAAGGACGCAGTAAAGATTGTAAATTATATACGCGGCCGAGCATTGCACTCAAGACTCTTTGAGGCTTTGTGTGATAGCATGGGTTCTCAACATCGCCATCTCATATTCCATGCAGAAGTAAGGTGGCTTTCAAGAGGACGTGTTCTTACTCGCCTGTTTGAGTTGAGAGAAGAGGTCGAGATTTTTTTACGTGAGAGAAAATCTTCACTAGAAAATCTCTTAACCGATGTGATGTGGATAGCCAAACTAGCATACTTAGCGGATATATTCAGCCACTTGAACGACCTTAACATTTCTCTGCAAGGTAATCACACAAACATATTTACATTGCGCAACAAAATTGATGCTTTCAAAAAGAAACTGGTGTTTTGATATAGCAATGTGCAGAAAGGATGTATCGAAATGTTACCTTGTTTGCAAGATGTCGCGGAAAAACCTTCTGTAATCACTGAAGAGATATTTGCTCTTATAAGTCAACACTTAAAAAAGTTAGCCATCAGTTTTGACCAATATTTTCCAGAAAACGCAGATCCTCGAAAGGGAAAGTTTTGGATTGTCAATCCTTTTGCAGAGGATATTGATTCATGAAATCTTAACACTGTTGAGAAAGAATCGCTAATGGAACTTTCCTGTGACACCACGTTGATGTCCAAGCATAAAGACTTATCACTGTCACAGTTTTGGATATCGCTTAAAAACGAATATCCTGAGCTGAGTGACAAAGCGATCAAATTGCTGCTGATTTTTTCCACAACTTATCTATGTGAGAAAAGCTTTTCATCTTTATCTCTCATCAAGACCAAACAGAGAAATCGTGCGAAAATCAACGCTCTACTTTGCCTTTCAGAAACTTCATTGCAACCGCGTTTATCACGTATCATATCAAAAAGACACCAGCAAATCTCTCATTAAATTTTTCCTCAATTGAAATTGAACTGTTTTTGTGTTTATGACATTTTGGTGATTTTAACTGTTTTTGTATGTATGACATTTTGGTGATTTTGAAGGTCCGCTGGTCCGCAATTTATTTTTTGAAATTTTACCGGTCCGCAAGCTGAAAAGGTTGAGAACCACTGGTCTAGAATAATTGTAGAGAATGATCTAATTGAAAACTTTATTTTGACTTCACAGATTTTAAATGTTTTGTTATTCAAAAATAAATTTCTTAAATTTACATTTTCTTCTAAACATAAATCGTTTGCAGACCTTAACAGATCTACTTTTATTCACAATATTGCATATTAAGTAATTAGAACTTACTATTATTTCGCTGGTATAAGTGCTCGTAAGCATAGGCCTAGTTATTGCAACTACAGCTAGATGAAATTTTTAAACCTGCATAAAAGAAATTTAAAAAAATGGAAACATTACTCAAAGACAAGCTGAAAAAAGTGCAAAATACCCCGCTTCCAAGTAAAATTAAAGTTAAAAGGTAGACATTTGAGAAAATGTGGACGACCTACCGGTACTGCACTGACAGATAAAGACGAAAGCGTAATTGCATCACGCATATTATTATTTGCTGAGTTTGGTTCACCAATGGATAAACAAGATATCACAATGATTGTTGAGCAGCACTTGGTCTCAATGAATCAAACCACTGCCCAGCATAAGATGGGATTTGACCTGGGAAATGGCTTATAGCTTTTATGAAAAGACACAATTTGATCACAACTGGTCCCTTCTACTAAAATGACTCATGCTAATGTGACTGCTGATATTGTGAACAGTTACTTTGATAAACTAGCCAAAAGTCTATTAGGCATTCCTCCTGAAAACCCCTGGAACTATGACAAAACTGGTTTAGCGAATGATTTAGGAAAACGTTCTTGTATTGTTAAAAGACGTGTAAAGTATCCAGAGCGTGTGATAAATGCAAACAAAAATAGTGTAATGCTCGGAGGCAATGCCACAGGAAAACATATGCAGGGCCTTATGCAGTCGACAAAGCTAAAAGCCTATATCCTGGTTGGGTATCACAAGGGCTTAAAGGAGCTTTATATGACAAAACGATGTCTAGATGGTTTGAAGAAGAGGCCGTTATTGATAGGTTCAAGCGAATGGCATTATCTAAGCTGAAGAAGCAACCACGAGTGAAGTGCATAATTGGAAATAACTTAGCAACCTATATTAGTGAGGAAGTAGTAAAACTGCATAGAAAATACGATATTCGCTTATTTCAGGTCATTAAAGTATAACTGGAGGGAAATTCTCAACTACTTCAAACTTTTCAGTCTCGCACTGTTGGCTTTGAAAAACCTGCAGTTCAATACAAGTCTCTTTTGTTTTATGATTGCAAATGCGAACGATGCAGCTGCAACCTCTGACTGCGATGTGCCGTTTCAAGCAACCCCTCAGATAATGAGGTAAACATTGATCAAAATAACTTACCTGAATTACTTTATGACTCCTTACAAACAAATTGTAACTTCTGCGAAACATATGACCTTATCGGTGAACAAACTTTTTCTTTATCGAATATTAACTCTCACTTAATCATCCACGTCAATATCTGTCCACTCCAGTCGAATATCGATGAGATTAAACAATTTTTAAAATGTACAGGGTGTCCCAAAATAAATGAAACCCACAAAATTGCTAATAAATATGTTGATTTTAACCCTATAGTTTATATTTTTCAGATTTGATAACAGTTATAAATAACAATTATTATTTTAAAACCCCATGGCTTGGAAATTAGAAGAAAAAATTTTTTGCGTCACGACTTATATAGAGACTAAATCCTATAAGACTGTTCAAACACGCTTCCGCGGGAAGTTTAATTTCAACACTTATCCTGGAAAATTCCAAATATTCCTGTGGCATCGTAACTTTCAAATCTATGGAACTGTAAATAAACGTAGCAAGAAATTAGAGAATCCATCTAGTGGAAGGAAATTGAGTGCAAGATCTGCAGATAATGCGGAAGCGTCCAGAGTTTCTGTTGGCTGGAGCCCGAAAAAGTCCATTTGAAGACGCAGTAGTGAGCTTGGCATTTCGCGGTCTTCGCTGCATAGAATCCTTACTCAAGACCTTAATCTGTATCCTTACAGAACACAGATTAAGCACAAACTTACAGCAACTGACATGCAGAAACGTGTTGAGATGTGCCACTGGTTTCAAAACAAAATTGAAGGTGACCCAGATTTCCTTAACCATGTATGGTTCAGCGATGAGGCTCATTTCATGCTTTCTGGGCATGTCAACAGCAAGAATAATGTGTTCTGGGGCACACAAGCACCAGAAGAGGTGCTTCAGAGACCACTATACTCTCTAAAATGCACAGCATGGGTGGCCATATCAAAACACGGCATTATCGGACCATATTGGTTTGAAGACGAAAATGAAAAAGCACTTACTGTCACCAAAGAGCGCTACATTGTGGTGCTTAACAAGTTCTGGATGGACCTTGAAATACAGCAGGATATAAATCGAAATGTACAGTGGTTTCAACAGGATGGAGGTACTCCACATACAACCAATATCACATTAGAGTGGCTTGACGAACGATTCTCTGATCGTTTGATTAGCAGGCGGCGTGATACAGAATGGTCTCCACATTCGCCTGACTTGAGTCCCCCAGACTTCTACCTGTGGGGCTTGTTCAAAGACAGAGTTTATCAGAATAACCCCAAAACTATTGCTGAATTGAAATTGGCCATTACGCAAAACATTTGTGCAATAAAAAGAGAAGAATGTGCCAGAGTGATTGATAACTTTGCTCGGCGCCTTCAAGAATGTCTGAGACGGAATAGTGGTCATTTGGAGCATGTATTGAAATAAACCTTAAAATTTAGCTTAAGGCCCCAAACTTTCAGTACTCAAATGTTATTATATGAGCTCACAGAAAATGTTAACATTTTTAACGTATTTTGTTTTAGTAATAAATGGTAATCGAATTAATAGGTTACATTTATTTTGGGACACCCTGTATAAAAACTCCTTCAATACTCCTTCTATCTGAAACTCGCATAAACGTAGACCCTCATGCCGACATTGAGATTCCTGGATATACGTTTGTCCACTTTCCCTCACCTACTATTGTAGGAGGCGTTGGGACGTATTTCTCAAACCTCGTGACTTTTACTGAAATCGAAAATCTAAAATTGCAAATATAAGGCTGCGAAGACCCGCGGTTTGAAGTTAAATTTTCTGGAGGAACAGATAAGTATATCATTGCTGTGATCTATCGTCACCCTTGCGATAATACTGGTACTTTTTTGAATTTCTTACATGAAAATCTACAAATTCCAAATAAGAAACGAAGCAAAGTAATATTAATGGGCGACATAAACATTGATTTGAAATGCAATTCTTCTCTCAAACCCGAATATCTACATATGATCGAAAATAACGCTTTCTCAAGTTTAATCACTCAGTCAACACGTGTGAATGCAGGTTCGCTAACGATTATTGACCATCTTCTTACTAGTGATACCGAATCTGTAATCACACCTGGTGTCTTCTTATACAAATTGGCCGACCACTATGCCATCTACTGTTCTATCTCCAGTTATAATTTAAAGCATACAAAAAACCATGAAAGTACGTATACTTTTTGTAACATTCATTCTGTGGATGGCAATAAATTTCGTAATGACCTTGAATCTTCCCTTATGCCCATGATGTATGATATAATGCACTTGCCTCTATCGCATTCATCACTTGAACAACCCTTTAACCATTTGGTCTCCGCGATGTTCAAGGTAATCAAGAAACGCGCACCCCTTCCAACTGCCTCACGTAAGCAAAGAAGAATGCAAAACAAACCTTGGCTCACTAAAGGCTTATTGGTTTCCATTAAAAGTGAACAGATATTGTATAAAAAATTCTTTCTCAGTAATAACGAATTTGGAAAATGGTACTTCAAAAAATATGCAAATAAGTTAACCAGGGTCAAAAATTTATCAAAAAAAAATTACTACAACGATGCAATTAGAGAAAAGAAAAATAAGAACTCTGGAAATTTATTAATTCAGTTACCCCCTCAAAACGTTCTGTTTCCTCTCCCTCTACCAAAATAAAAGTTGATAACACCGAGATTGCAAACCCTGATGAAATCGCAGAACTATTTAACAAGTATTTTGTTGAAATTGGCCATTTGATAGCAAAAAGCATCAGTACCACTGAAACTCCCGACTTTAAATCCTTTTTGAAAAACCCAGTGTCTCAGACCATAGTGCTTGAACCTCCACAACCCATAGAAGTTTTCAATGCTATAATATCTCTCAATCTTCATAAAGCCTCTGGATACGACAACATTTCTTCTTTTTTTCTTTGTCTAGGAAACGAAATCCTAGCAACTATATTGTCTGTTTACTTTGGTGTGGTGTTTGAACTCCGCTTTTTTCCTCAAATTTTTAAAATAGCCAAAGTTGTACCCATTTTTAAAACTGGTGACAAACATTTGGTACGTAATTATCGCCCCATTTCTCTTCTACCATGCTTGTCAAAGGTACCAGAAAAAGTCATCAAAAATCGATTCATAAATTTTTTTGAAAAGCATGAAATTTTCTATGAATTTCAATATGGTTTTAGAGAGAAACGTGGAGTCATACATGCACTACTGGATGTCATTATACCAGTTTATGATGCAATTGAACACAATAAATTTACTGCACTTCTTCTCATGGATCTACCTAAAGCTTTCGATATCGTATCCCACCAAACATTGTTACAAAAACTTCTTCATTATGGAATACGAGGTCCAGCTTACTGTTTAATAGAAAGTTACCTTTCCAAACATCAACAATTCGTATCTATCAATAATAGTGCATCATCTTTGTAATCCATTGGTAATTGCTTTCCTCAAGGGTTCATTTTAAGCCCGCTCCTCTTCCTTATTTACGTTAATGATTTTGCTAATGCTCCTTTTTGTCAACCTCGTCTTTTTGCAGATGATACGTGTCTAGCTCTAAACAATTCCTTGCTAAATGCTCTTAAAGTTAATTGCAACTGCACACTATGTCGATTACACAACTGGTGCAATGCAAATGAATTACAAATTAACCCAGAAAAGCCCACAATTATTATTTTCTCCCCCAAATTAAATTTACCTCGACCAGAGGTAAACTTCATTTATAATACCTCGTCTATTTCGTTATGTGATTCTGCAAAATATCTCGATATTACCGTAGACAGCGCATTAAATTTTAAACCACATATAATAGCCCTTGAAAAACGCGTATCAAGGTCTGCTGGTATACTAAGTAAGTTACGATTTTTGTTCCCTTCTTCTACACTCCTTCTCTACTACGCGCTTGTACACCCCCACTTAGTTTACGGACTTCCAATTTGGGGTAGTACGTTCAAAACCTACCTTAGTAAGTTACAAACTCTCCAAAACAAGGCAATTCGCATAATTACTAATTCTGACTTGCGCACCCCAATAACCCCGAAATATCGAAATTTAAAAATTCTCAAAATTACTGAACTTCATACGTTCGAAATTGCCAAACTAATGCACTAGCATTCCAAAAACTCTTTCCCCTCTTGTTTTTCAACTTTTTTTACTCTGCTTTCCAATATTCATGAAAAACAAACCAAGTCAAAAACAAAAAGCAACTTCTACCTTCCCAAATTCTCTACACGTCGATGTCAAAGGTCATTAAAGTATCATGGAGTTAAAGTATGGAATTCACTATCTCCCGAATTAAGAAATCAGTCCTTCAAGAGCTTTAAAATTAACATGAAAAATGATCTTCTTGACAACTACCAGTAATTCTGAAACGTTACCTCCCTTTTTACGTATTCAAGGTCATATTTTTTGTAGAACCTCATGGTAACTGCCGCTTAAGCAGCTGCTAAATCTCTGGGTGGCTGCTTGACTCAGAAGACCTTAAACGGTCACTTCGCAGTTTCCCACGAAGTTTCAGTAGCATATGATATTGATTTCAACTTTTATTTTGTGCTTTGATTTGTGTTATTGATCTAAAATTTCCTTTTTTTTGCATCTGTTACCTAAATGAATTACCTACCTAAAAGAGGGAAGATTTCTACCTTCCTGCCAAAAGTGATGTTTCTGAAACTGCTTAAGACGTTATTGGATAAATTAACTGAACAAGGATGCAACAAAAACTTAATTGCAAGATTTGAAAGAGCTGGAATTTATTCATTAAATCGCCAGAAAGTATTAAATCAAATTTTCATCCCAGGCTCCACATCAGCAGAAGAAGCAGTTGAGCACTTGGAACAGTTCTTTAGCAACTATGTTGACCAAAATGAGAGAAACCAACTCCAATGAAACTAAAGCCAAAAGGTCTCGTGGAAAGAAAATGAAAGTAGCCCCTGGCAGATCTGTGATAGGCTTCCATGGTTCCTCAACAGACTCTAGCACCCAAATTTCTTTCCATGATGAATTTAGATTTGTCATTGAGAAACTTGGTTAGTTCTTGAGCATCCAATAAAGAAAACGATCAACCAGATACTTGGGAAATGCAAGATTTAACCCAAACCAGTATTACAGCTGATGATTATGTTATCATAGCCAAGCTTTCATCTATATGCCGATTTTTATGCAATTGTGCTTGGTAGCACTCCATGTGCCCCAAATAAACTTAAGATTCAATATTGTGAGAGCCATTGTCTTCCTGGCACAAGACAGACCAAATGCATCATATTTCAACTCTAGCTCCGGTGTTTTGATTCAAGAGCAAAGAAACAATTGAAAAAGCTATCACAAACTGACTATTGTGCTAGATGGCAAAAAGCTTATGATTGCACAAAGCTTAGAATAGCTACGTGAAAAAATATCATTTTTTCATGTAAATATTCTGTAACGGAAACTTCTGACATTTTGCTGTGATACCTCTACTGCAATCCTAGCAACAAACAGAATATCTGATTTTTCCTGCAACATACAACCTTGTTTTCATTAATCCTCAGGCAGCCAAACTTTCACTCGATAATCTATGCAAATGCTAATAGCATAATACCGTAGTCCACAATGCACAAAATCATAGTGGTATTCATTTCAGCAAAAATGATCATATTGTGAGGATGCATGAAAATAAGACTAAGCTACATGGCAAAACATCTTTGTTTTATGTGAACTTGATTTTCTTCATATCAAGTGCTAGTGGTTTGTTGTTTGAATTGACCATAGCATAATTACCAATATGCCAGCTAATTTCACATCAACTTTACATTTTTGTATAATACCCTATAGCGATTTCTTGTGCACTTTTATGCACTCAAGTTGTGTAATTATGGGCCAAACTTTCGTTTTATGAGCATTCATAATCCACTGTTTCTTTTGTATATTTCAGATTAAGGTAAAACAAATCAGTGGGCCAAAGTTAGGGATTTGTTCCTAACTTTCAACGCCGAAACATAATCTTGCCTATAATGACTAGTAGAAGCATTCAATTGTGAATAAGAGTTGATGCAACTAAAAGCCTGAGAGGAGTTAATGTTTTAACAAAAAACTTATTGTGAATATGTGTCATAAACCAAATAGCCCAAAACATTGGCTTTAATTAACTAAGTTTACAGCATTCTAAATTGCAACAAAAGATTAGAAACATTAAATAAGAGCACACTAACATTTACACCACTATTGCTGTACTGCTGCAGCTATGTGTCTGAATCTGAACACTGTGACATAAGTCTACTGTGAATATCATGGTAGTAAGGTTTCGCAATAGCAGCAATCAACTTCATACAGAGCACAATGCCTTGCAGGCAGTTATATATAACACTTAAAATGAGCAAGATGCATTTCCAATAGATTTACACAACACCTTTACAACAAAACAAGAACCAGGGTTCGATACCATATTATGACATGCAAAATCTGAAAGAACTACATTTACAAGTAGAACTACAAGTAGAACACCAAAAGTGGGTGAAAGTTAGGAGATTGTACGACCTCCTTGCACTCCCCCAGAGCCGTTTCAATGTTCTTCACTTTGTTATACTGTAATTGCCTGCAAAAAAATTGTTGGATCTTGACCAGTGTATTAGTGATAGAACTCAGTCTATTCATGTCAACTCCGCACCTTACAAAAACCTTGACTTGAAAAGTTTTCTCGATTTTGCCACAAGATGTTTACCACCAACATTCTAGGTCTTGACAAGCATGGCCGAAAACAAAGTTATAGCAAACAACGAGATTTTCAATAGAATTTAGAATTAAAAAAGTTCTGGTCACTTCCCTTTTCAAAATCACTTATCACAATTCCTTCCTAACATTTTGGTCAGTGTTCAAGCATAAAAACAAATTTGTACAGATAATTTATGCTCACGTGTGGTTGTTGAAGTGTGAATGGGTAGCACTTTTGCACTCTGAGCAGCCGCCTAGGCTTTCGAGCACCTTTTTGGGTATCCGAATTCCTGGGGCTCAGAGGCACTAGTCCCGTCACCTTCATCATGCTGACATATGCCTCCTCGGGGCACCACACGGGCAACAGTCTCGGCTGACTGGCTAAATTTATGTCAGCAACCCTACTGCCTTGTAGGAGTATGCCTATTGAGGCGAAGGCTAGGCCCACCGCCGAAAACTGTGGTTGGCGTCAGCAAGGGCATGCGGCTGTTAAATCTTTGCTCCAAAAATCTCGTTATGACTGCAAATAAAAAACAAATGGCCCCTAGTCCCCGGCAGCCCTTAAGTGGGCAGGGGGTGCGAAGAATCTCCGGGTTGGGGGGAATGAAGTTTGGGAGTTGGAATGTGGGAAGTATATGTGGAAGAGGAACGGAGGTTTGCGAAGAGCTACGAAAGAGAAACGTAGATGTATGCTGCATACAGGAAGTGAGATGGAGAGGTGAAGGAGCTCGATTTATGGGTGTTAAAGAACGGAGATACAAGTTTTGGTGGTCAGGAAACGATGCTAGGGTAGGCGGAGTGGGTATTTTGGCGAAAGAAGAACTATGTAGCAATGTGGTGGAAGTTCGAAGAAGAAGCGATAGGGTGATGTCGATGGTGATGATGATTGGAAAAGAGATCATGAGAGTGATATGTGCGTATGGTCCTCAATGTGGAAGATCAGTGGCAGAGAAGCAACGCTTCTATGATGAGCTGGCTTGTGAATGGGACCTTAAGAGCAACAATGAAATGGTGATGGGTTTGGGAGATTTTAATGGACATGTGGGACAATCAGTCGATGGATTTGAGAATGTACATGGAGGAAATGGAGTAGGTGAGAGAAATATGGAAGGAAGATTGCTATTAGAGTTCTGCGATGAGAAAGAGTTATGCGTGGCCAACACATGGTTTAAGAAGAAGGAAGAGAGAAAGATAACGTACAGATCTGGAGGAAATGGTACAGAAATTGACTTTGTGCTGGTTGGAAGAAATCAAAGGAAATATGTGACTGATGTAAAGGTGATTCCGGGAGAGTTACAGCATGGTCTTATAGTTGCTAATGTACGAGGTAGAAAACTGAAAAGACCTGGGAGGAAAACTAACATCATATGTAGAAGAGTGTGGAAATTGAAAGAAGAGGAGACAAAAAGCAACTTTAAGCAGAGAGTAAGAGAGTTGGTGGATATGGAAGCTCCTGATTTGTGGAAATCTTTCAAAGAAGGAGTCTTGAAAGCATGTGATGAGTTGTGTGGAAAGAAAACTTTACGTAGACATGGAGGAAGCACATGGTGGTGGAATGATAATGTCAAGGATGCTATTGCGAGGAAGAAGGAAGCGTACAAGACATGGTGCAATGCAAGATCTGAAGAGAACAAGGAGGTGTACAATAGCTTAAAGAAGAAAGCAAAAAAAGTGGTGGCAAGAACCATGAAAATAGAGGCTGAAAAAGAACTGAACGAATTGGGCAAGACCCCGAACAGCATTTTTAAGTTTTTAAAGTCCATGAAAAGAGATGGGAAAGATGTTGAAGGTGGAAGTTGCTTAAGAGACAGTGCTGGAAGGCTGGCTTTCTCGGAGGATGACAGGAAAAGAGTTTGGAAAGAACACATGGAGAAGATTATGAACGAAGAAAACGTGTGGGATCAGGTGACCGATGCAGACATGGTAGAAGGACCCATAGAGAGGATTACTCCTGCAGAGGTGCTAAAGGCCATAAAGGTTATGAAAACAGGAAGAGCAGCTGGTTTGTCAGAAGTAAACATCGAAATGATAAATGCAAGTGGCCAAGTTGGAGTAGAGGTGATGACAGAACTATGTCAGAAAGTATTGGATGGAGCAGGTATGCCAGACGAATGGAAGACAAGTGTAATGTTGCCAATTTTCAAACGAAAGGGTGACGTAAGGAGTTGTGCTTCTTATAGAGGTGTGAAATTATTGGAGCACGGAATGAAGGTTGTAGAACGAGTATTGGAAAAGAGGATACGAGGGATGATAGCTCTGGATGATATGCAGTTTGGATTTATGCCTGGAAGGGGGACGATAGATGCACTATTTGTAGTGAGGAGATTGCAAGAAGTATACCGCGAGATGGATAAATGTTTGTACATGTGCTTTGTTGATTTGGAGAAGGCGTTTGACAGAGTTCCAAGAAAAGTGGTAGAATGGGCACTGAGAAAAAGATGTGTACCGGAGGGAATGGTGAAAGCAGTGATGAGTCTATATGAAGGGGCCACAACAAAAGTAAGAGTCGGGTCGGGATACTCTGACGAATTTTCTGTGACAGTAGGAGTACATCAAGGTTCAGTACTGTCACCATTGCTGTTTGCCATTGTAATGGATGTTGTGACAGAAAAGGCAAGAGAGGGCTTGATGAATGAAGTGCTGTACGCAGACGATTTGGTGCTAATGGGAGATTCTATGGAGGAGCTGCGTTATAAGTTTGGAAGGTGGAGAGAGTCTCTGGAATGTAAAGGTTTGAAGGTAAACAACATAAAAACGAAAGTGATGGTGAGTGGAACAGATGGAGAGATACAAAAGAGTAAGACTGATCCATGCGGAGTGTGTGGGAGAAGAGTGATGGTGAACTCTTTGCTATGTACTAAATGTGGTTGTTGGATTCATGGAAGGTGTGCGAAAATCAAGAGGGTGTCAGGGGCCCTTGCAAAAGGATTTGTCTGTGAAGTATGCAGGCGTGGGATGACGGGAACGCGGCTGCCACAGGAGAAGCTGTGTGATGGAGTGGAGACTGTTAAAAGTTTTTGCTATTTGGGCGATAGACTTAATGCGAGTGGTGGATCTGAGGCGGCGGTGACAGCAAGAACGAGAATTGGATGGTTGAAGTTCAGAGAATGTGGTGAGGTGCTCTATGGTAGAAGGTTTTCGCTTAAGATAAAAGGAAGAGTGTATCAGAGCTGTGTGCGTTCAGCGATTCTGTATGGGAGTGAAACGTGGTGTCTAACGGAAGGAGAAGTTGCGATTTTGAGAAGAACAGAGAGAGCTATGTTGAGAGCCATGTGTGGTGTTAAGTTAATGGACAAGAAAATCACGAAAGAATTGATGGAGATGTTGGGTTTGGTTGAGTCGTTGGAAATGATAGCGAAGGCGAATGCTGTGAGGTGGTATGGCCATGTGCTGAGAAGGGAAGATGGTAACATCTTGAGAAAGGCTCTAGACTTGGAAGTTATGGGTAAAAGAAGAAGAGGTCGGCCAAAAAGCACATGGAAGAGAAAAGTTGAAGAAGAAGTGAAGAAGTTGGGGTTAGAAAAGGAAGATGCCTTGGATCGAGAGAAATGGAGACGGGCGGTATGGAAATGCAGTCAAATGGGGTGAATCCGGCCACCTCCGTTGACGGGGAGAACACCGGATAATTCTGGACATCATCACTGAGAAACTGCAATGAAGTTTATAACTACATACAGTAGAATGATGACATATTTCTTCGTGTAGTTTTATTACTTTAAATTGCATTATAATACAGCATAGTAATTCACGTCATTCACCATTTAAAATCCCAATTTTCCAACATCGTGACAGGTGTATTCATGATAGAATTCGGTCTATTCAATTGACCTCTCATATTGACAATAACTTTGACTTGAAAAGTTTTCTAGATTAGATTTTTTCCACGCACTTAATTTTTCAAAAAATCTCGGGGAAGTATTCTTGTATCCCCCAGAGCCACTTTATTGCTTGGTTTGTTTACAAAATTGCTTGATAACAAAACACAACAGAAAAGATTGCTTTGGGAGATTTGAATCAGGAAATTCAAATTATTCATTTAGCAAACTCAAGCTCAAATGTTTTTTTTTTTAGTTCAAGTTCAAAGATTTTTAATGAAATTGCCAGTTCAATTTTGAGTTTGTAGTTTTGATTTTGACTGGTGCATTTAAGATGGAACTCTGTCTATTGATGTTGACTCCACACCATAATAATTACTTTGAATTGAACGTTTTCTAGATTCTGCCAGAAGATCTTAACAACAATCACTACCAACGTTCTGGCCAACAAGCAAAGTGTAGGAACACTTTTGCAAAGATACATGCATCAAGAATTGCGATCAAGCTTACAACTACATTGCGATTAAATTGCGATTGCTCTTCATCTTTAGTGGGCAGCAAATCGTTTACAACTGACAAAACTTGAACAGTACCGGTAGCTTGTGATTCACAAAAGCTCGAATCGGTATGCCATTAATCAATTGAAAGCTCCAGGAAGTCTGTTTGCAAGTTCAGCTTTTCAAAAATATCATGATGTTTTTGTGAAATGAAGTAAATCCTTTTCATGCAGTGTTTCCAAGTCAATCTTAATCCTCTTGGCTGGCACTTCATCCCCATAAACTGTATTTATAGCTAGTAACATCCAATGTTTTTCTTCTATTGGCACACCGTTATCACAATGCGCCAGAGCCACCGATTTTTCTGACAAGTACCCCAGATGTCCTGATATTTTTTGATAACATTCCTTGAAAATAGTATTATCCACAGACTCAAAATGCTGCAGGGCTTTAAGCAGGTTAGATTGTCATTTGGTGCCTTAACAGCAAGATGAGCACAAGTCCAAAGCTTCACAATTATATGCACTGCTGCAAAAAACAAGGAATGTGTTAACACAGTGAACACTGTTCCCTCTAAGATTTTAGTAAGAAATGCAAATTTGCCCAAATATAAATTTTATACGAAAAATTTGCCCCCAAATTTTAAGGGTTGAACAAAAAAATTATCTGTGCTTTTGTCTTAAATTTGAGTTTCCAGAGCATGAAATGTTGATTTTGTTCAAGAATATTGAATACTTTAACTTAAATGCGCCAAAAATCATTGTTTCAGCTGACAAAAGTGAAAAAATTTGCTCAAAATTTCTCATTCCCGAATTTTAAACCTTAGAGGGAACAGCAATTGAGAAGAATAACACCCAACAAATCCTTAAGCCATACCAAAAACAATAGACAAATTTGTAGCTAGGCCTTATTGAATTCACCAGAGAGTCAACAATGAGAAAGCTTTGCTAAAACAAAAAGTTATTCCTTACCTGGACCAGGCGGATTTTTTGTGATAGACTGTTTCTTTTTGCTATGACTGTTTCAAGTCTGTTTTTTTTTTTTTTTATTGTGCAAAGTGTTTTTATCAGCACAAAAGAAAATTGCTCTTGTAGTATCTACTGTATCTTCAAGAACAGTACTGGTAAATGCAGTGACCTATCTTGGAAAGATCACATGAATGTTTTAAAAACTAAACTTAGGTCTGTTTTGGGAGCGGTTTTAAGAGTAAAGCCATACCTCAACAAAGACACAATGCTAACTTTGTACCACAGTCTGTTGATGAGTAATATTAGATTTTGCATAACAAATTGGTGTTTTGGAAACAAGACTATTATAAATCAGCTGCAATGTATTTGTAATAAATTTATAAGAATGATATTTAATTTACCGCGGTTTGAGTCTACTCAGTCTGTAATGGCAAAAAACTCTCTTCTTACTATTGATAAATTATACAGATATGAAATAGCTCTCTTTATGTTCAAATTTCACATGAAACAACTCCCTTCAGCCTTTTCTGATATTTTTTTAATGAAGAAATACTCAATCGGCTCCAGAAACAATAGCAATATAATACCTATGGCGTGCAGAATATCGTTAAGCCAACAGTCCATACGATATGTAGGTCCCAAAATCTGGAACGAAGTACCTCCATCTATTAGAAAATGTAAAACTTTAAGCTCTTTCAAATCAAAATTATTGGTGTATTTTTTAAACTTGAACTGACATTGAGCGATAATCTTAAGTTTCTCTATACTGGATGCACAAGTGTAATAACGAAAGTGTAATAATGAAAATAATTAATAATCAGTAATTGTATGTACCTTTGACAATTTAGTAGGCCTAAATAAATCTTTCATCAGCAGTTTTATTCAAGCAACATTTACACTCTTTTGCTCAAGTTTTGTACATATACTCTTTAATTTCTTCAGTTTTTCATTTTAGTTTTTATATCGTCATAATGGTGTTGTAACAAGGTGCAACGACCATGCAATACTCATATTAAAAACAGTGGGCTATTTTTTGTACATTTAAGCATGTTATAACGTAATCGTTTTGTCGTTGTTTCCTTTTTCTGTACATTATCTTCAACGTAACTTTACATTGTCCGACCAGAAATAAAAAGAAAGAATGAAAATGAAACCTAGCAAATAATTGCTGGTTGAGTCTGACTTCCTGCAGCTGTAGATTAATGAAATCTTGTGTGAGAGAGTAGTTATGGAACTTCTGGTCACAGCACAACCTACTGGCAACAACAAAGTTTGGCTCTATGTAAACATATTTTTGCATTCACCACAACTGTTTTAAGTTTTTACACATGACATTGGCTAACAGGAATTTTGTTGATGTACAGTAGCATATCGGCATCTGATTGTTCCAAATGCTTGTAACTCTGTACATGAAACTGGAACATGAAACTAGTCGGAGGGGTTGGAGTTGGGATCAGTTATCAAAAGTTATGCCCAAATATGGCAAAACTTCCCATTACTGTAGTTTGAAAATTGTAGTTGCGTAACCATATTCCATGTTTTCCAGTGAAATAGAAGCTTCCATAATAAAATAAACAAAAGTTACTGTCATAGTGTCATGTACTCGTAACCTTAGTCTCTGCCTTTCTCAAAGCCTATCATGCGCAGTGCGTATTGACGCACGCCAATCAACAGTGATGCGCATCAGCACAGCCAGCAATGAAAAAGAGGGGGGACAATTTTTTCTATTTAATGACTGGCTCTGAGGTTTCAGTCAGGTCAGGCCTATCTGTTTATATTGAATAATAAGTGATTTAATTCAATTTTTGCGCTATAACTTATAAGTAACAGTACTACTAAATAGGCAGTGCAGGCACTGTAGCAGTCTGGTTTACTTCGTATATGGAGAGACCACGCCACACACGTTTAAGGTAGAACGCAGGATATGGCTATATCACCCAGACTAAAATTTTCCAATTTTGTCTCCAATCCGCGCAATTTTATGCTTGAACATGCAAAATTACGTGCATATTGTTCGTAAAAAGACATCGCTGAAAACAGGGAGTCGAACCGAACCCGAACCGGAGTTTTATAAACCGGTTTTAAGCTATTTTTGTCGAAGCTTAACCGAAACCGAACCGTATTTTTCAAAATCGCAAAGAGCGAACCGGAACTGAACCGAATAATTTGAGTACTTGAGAACCTTAACCGAACCCGAACCGATTGAAAGAAGCGGTTCGCTCCGTGACGTAACACGCGTCACTTTGAAGCTGGTTTGAATTCAAACTAATAGTCACTTATGTAAATAATCTATCTGGTGAAAAAGTCTTTTACCATGAATTGGTTTTTAGGGATGTGCCTCAAGGAAAATTACTCGGACTCGCCGAGTAACGAGTATTCACATTAACTCGGCCGAGTATCTATTCTGCGACGTCAAAATATGAACTCAAAATCAGGTGAAGAGCAAAAAAAAGGACATCACGTTCGTATTTCGACTCAAAATCGGGTGCAGAGTAAAAAAAAAAGGTCAAAATGATAATGCTTTAATGCTCGGTAGAGTATCAATTAATACTCGGACTCGACTCGGCACACTCCTACTGGCCTTACTGCAAGTTAAAATTATGCATTATATTGGCCTGTCAATGCAAAGAAAAATTGCGTTGTACGATTCATTTTTTAAATTGTGTTACTAGAACTATACCATTTTTTACAGTGAACCTGAACCGGAACTTTATAAACCGGTTTTGAAATATTTTTTGCTGGAGCGAACCCAAACCGAACCGTTTCAATTTATCTGAATCTTAACCGGAACTAAACCGAAATTTGAAATCGCTGTTGAACCCAAACCGAACCTGAACCGGAAAAATCAAACGGTTCGACTCCCTGGCTGAAAGATTAGTTCTATTTAATTCTAACTAAACTATATGCTTATCCAAAGCATCGATTCAGCAGAATTTGCTGACATGATAGGTGGTGCAAGCACACAGGTCTACCATTCACTGCTAGTTTGCAGATATCGCAAAATGTGTTCCAGATACCATGGTCATATGCTGATCAAGACTGCGGATCTACGGCATGTAACGAAACACCGAACCCATTTCCAGCAAAGTCTAAGCGATGCGCGCACATTGAACAAGAATTTTCGAAATTGCAACCATGTCTCGCCCAGTAGCCTGCATATCTGGAAGTTGCATATTTGTTACTTGTATGTGTGACTAGAAATTCGTCGTTTTGTTGCTTTCCTCTTTTCTTGCTCGGTTTTATCAATGTTATTCATCTTTTCGTATTCATTATTGCGTTGACTGTGCGGAAATGAAAGACACTACTACTACTACTCAGTTGAGACATCAGTTTGTGCGCGGACTATAGCCTACTGCAGTTAACTAACTAAGTTTACAGAAACATGTAGGCTGCCAAACCCAATCTCAGAGACTCAACGAAGCGCATATCGAACAAGAGTTCTTGTACTCAAAGTTGGTACATCAGTTTGTGCGTGGATTGCAGGGACGGCAATTATTGCGGAACAGTTGATGTTACGTATGTGTAGTCTACCAATCGCGTTTCCAGACACTCAGCAGAGTCAACATATCATACAACATTTTTAGTTTTCAAAGTCAGGACATCAGTTTGTGCGCGGATTACAGTACGAGGAAGTTAGACCTATCGCAAAACCGTTGCTGTTACGGACATATACTAAATGTAACCTTGTTTTACAGCCTCAGCAGAGCCGCTAGTTGTACATATCCTCCTATTAGGCCTACCTCAGTTTTGTGTGTTTGCACTAACAGTTTTTTTTTCGTCGCGCGCAGCAAATGCGCAAATTCTTTCTCTAGCTCATGTGTTTTAATGTACCAGTACTCGATCTATATCGTATTGTCGTTGCTTGCCAATGTTCTTTACGTTTCATTTTTTGGTAATTATTGCAAGCCTGTTTCGTAGTCAGTGCTGCGTGGTTATCGCTTCAAACCTTCAATTGTATAGGCTACGACTACAGCACAAAGCGCATGACCTTGTATCATATATTCATAACGATTTTGTCATGACGACTATTAAGCTTTCCTCCTGCGTAAAGTAAAAGTAAGGAAGTTGAGATTGCAACGTAAATCTATAGCGGTAACTCAAAAACAAAACCTTCAAGGTGAGATTGGAATTTATGTTTGCATGGTTGCCAGTGAAGATTTCTCGTAAGGTCAAGATAATTGAATTATAATTATTCTTCATAATTTTTTCAAAACCACTTACAATTGCAGCTTAGGTCTTATATTAACTTAGTCTGGAACTAAAAAGCCAAACCAAACTTCAAACTCGAAAAAGCATTTTTCCGCGAAACTATAAGTCGATACCGGAACAGTGTAAAAAATGAAAACTACAGTAATCTAATCACAAAACGAAGCTAAAAAGAATAGATTGAATTTTGTATGTAAACATAGAGCGTAATACCGGCCGGTTAGCTCAGTGATAAAGACATCGGTCCGGAAGTTTTGGATTCGCGTCCTGGGCCGGTCAAATCAGACACAGTGTCGCCAACGACTCGCCATCGCTGCAATACTTCTTCGGACTTCGAAGCTGTGTTACCCAGGCGCTACGCCATGGAGATGGGCCTCGCCACCGTTACACGCTTAGCATAACACCGCAAGTATAATGCAGATTTGATTTTTTGAACATAAAGCGTTGGACTGCATCATAATCCGCTTCTGTTATTCCTAAATATTGATACGTCTTTAACCTGGCTGAACCCCTAAAAGATAATTGAGGCTTTTGAACCGAACCATAACAGTATTTCGAGCATGATGCTCGAAGCAGTACGACACAGATTAGACACGTAGTTAGCAACTTCTTTCGAACATCAGCGGAAAAATTTCACTGAATTCCACTAGATCAACTGAGCAAATGGTTCAATTTTTCCGCGCAGGAATTTATCAAATAAACAGACAATCCGCGCAAGCTAAAGTTGGGAAAAATATCCTCCGCGCAAGCTGCATTCTTTCCAATCTGGTATATCACTAAAGTAATTATTTTCTATGAAATACTATTGCTATTTAGTACTTTATGTTGTGCTTTTATTTATTATGCGTGACCAGTGAGTTCGAGGTTGAGAAACTTAAAATGTTAAGCTTGCGCGCAATTGTGCGTGAACCATACCGGCTATTTCACCGAAAAATAACCGCACACAAATTTTTTACGAAATAATCAATCAATCAAGTTTATTTCACCGTATACGTTTAGAAAATTCGCATAGGCAGGAAACAGCGCAAGACCACAGGGGTCATCTAAGTCTGCTGCACCTACTACAGCAATACTTACAGTAAACATATTGGCGTAAACTTAGCATGACATAATAAGAAATTGTTGTAAGCCGAAACACGTCAACTAGCCAGCCTATAACCATAAATTCTACACTTAAAGTTCCTGGAGAATCTATGTATTAATTATTAAACCCCGCATTCCTGGAATACAGCTCAGATGGCCGAGTGGTAGGTAGAGCGTATGTCTCTTGAGCTGTAGACTCGGGTTTGATTCCGATTCCGGTTTGATTGCATGTCGTGATTTCTCTTCGTGTTTCATTTTGAGAATGCTGTAGAACGTTCTCGAGCTTGAGTTTCAAGTATAAATAGGCGTGAATCTTCGAGCGTTATTATTCGAGTGTAGATTTAGAGTGATGCGTAGAGTAAGCAATATTGTTGTAGGCTGAAGGGTATAACCTTTGTTGTATAGAGTTACTGAAGTGAGCAGTCGAACTTGTGTTTATACAAAAGCAGTACGGTGAGTACCGTAGCTAAGTGAGTTAAGTTGGGTCGATTATTATATTCGTTTGGTGAAAAAGGTCCTGGTTTTTTTGTGAGGTCAGATCCAAGAACGAATTAATTCCTACGGTTTGTCATACAATTATCAATTGTCCTGTCAGCGAAGTAATACCATTTCTTATTTCGCGACACTGGTAGAATAGGAAATATTAAGATTTTGTAAAAACTGCTTCACATTCTGCTACATGCTTTATTTTGTGGCAAAAAAAAACGCGCAAAAGTCTCTGATTTTGCGGCAAAAAACAACTCAGCGTGAAAGTTTAATATATTTGCTACGCAATATTGCTTATTTTTAAAACAAAATTAACAAATTGAAAGTAAATGTGGCCCGCTGAAAATATTATGCAATCAATGTGGCCCGCTGTGCTTTGCCGGTTTCCCACCCCTGCTTAAGACTATACCCGGTAGGCCTATCGAACCTGCTTTGTTTTTTTTGGTAAAATTTCGGTCATAAAAAAAATCAAATCATTATACTCGCGGTATTACGCCGAAGCGTGTAACGAGTGTCGTGGTCCATCTCCGCGGCTTAGCGCCTGGGCTACACAGCTCCGAAAGAACGTCGCAGCGGTGGCGAGCCGTTCGAGACACTGTGCCGACTAGACCGACCCAGGATTTGAACCCCAGACCACCCGCACCGATAGCGTGTGCGCTGAGCTAACGGCCGGTTAATTTTTTTTTTTCGCTTTTGAAATTTCGGTCATAGTCCAAGTTAAATTTGAAAAACGGATAAAAATTAAAGCCATTTCGGTGAATTGACCGTTCAAGTAAATATTTTGCCAATATGCGAGCAACAATTACAAACGGACTACCGGTGTCAGGTTTAACAGATATCAGGGACGGCGCCACTCAGAAATAAGTAGGGGGGACAAACCAAGCGACGAAAATTTGCAAAAATTTAGACTCTTTCAAGAAGGTATGGTGTAGGAAGCCTCCCCCAGAAAATTTTGAAATTTTGGAATTAATTTGGTGCATTCTGGCGTATATTCAGGAGGATTTTTCGTCTAAATGGGGACTTAGTACGAAGTAAAAATAGGATACTAGTAAGCGTAATTGTTTAGAAATTGACATTGCCTTCGGTTATTGTGCCTAATACTTCCGTTGCCCGATCCTGCAGTACAGTGTGCTACTGTACTTCAAAGTAGGTTATTAAAAAAAAACGGTCTACCCTGCAAATCTTCGACCAAATTTAGTGAAAGATATGCAGGGTTACCATACGCCCTCCTTTTGGAGGACATATCCTCCTTTTTGACCAAAAAAAATTGTCCTTCGAGGACGCCAAAAAATTGCCATTGTCCTCCTTTTCGACATTGTAAACAGTGAAAACATATCACAACATTCTTCCACGAAAAATTTTGGAAAGTTTCAGTCCAAACTACGGTCTGCGGACGTGATGACCTTTTTTTTGGTCTTCACGGCTTGTTTTTGAGCAGAAAAATGAACATGTGCGGACGTGATGACCCTCAAAAAACCTGTTCTCTATTTGCATAGTGAAAATATGGTAACCCTAGATATGGTGTATTATCGCAGTATCACGGCAAAGAATGAAAACGAAAATTGAAAAATCCTGAAAATGTTAAAAAAGTAATGGCACTGACAGAACATGAGAAGCGTATAACGGTCAAAATTTAGTATTTGGCGGTCAAATTATATATTTTTGGGTTCCCTTGACGCTTTATCTAGTGATTTGTTAAAATTTTTGTGTTTTAAAGACAGGAAACCAGGAGAGGGTCCACGTCTGCCCCCTCCCCTACCCCAGAAAAAAAAATTAACGGATTTGCACAATTTACAAAAATGGGCGGAGAAGATGTGGGGGGGACTTGTCCCCCCCATTGGCGCAGCCACTGACAGATATCAAACTGATCAAAGTAGGTTTTATTTGTGTTGCGGTTACAAAGGAGTAGGTGTACATTTCGTTCAACGTATTGCTACTTCAAACATGACCGAAAAAAATTGAAATGACCGAAATTTTTGTAGACAGTTCAATTGACCAAAGTCAAATAAAAAAAAAAAAAAAAAAAACAATATTGAACGAATTTTAATGATATGCCGTCAACATGGGACTATCTAATCGCACGAGCCTAGGTAGTTAATTGTATATCCACTATCCAGCCATATCACAGCTGTTGCTCAAATGAAATAACAAATAGAAAAGGAAATTATTATAATTTATTGTTTTCCTACTTCATAAAGGCTAAGGAAATTACGCACAAACGAAAGCACACAAAAAGCAACGTCACTATTCACCACTATAACATAGCCTGTTAAACTGTAAGCCTATCATCCTACACATAATACATGTAATCGGCAGTAAAAAATTTTTTTACAGCTGCTAGTGGATTTACGGGAAGTATTAAGTGGGTTACCAATGTACCAATGTCTGTTTTATTTCCTTTTGCAATTGCTTTTCTTCCAAACATGCATATCAGGAGGTTCCACTCTACTTTCAGAGGCCGATTAAAAGTAACTTCAAATGGTTGGCGGAGATATGGTTTGCCTGGGGGAGAAAACCATTACCAAATGAGATCATTATTGGAAACTAACACTTTTTGCATATTCGTCATTTGGTAGGATTTACTTTTTTTTTGTTTTGTCAAGCATATCTTTACCAGCATTCGTAATGCCGCACAAGACAAAAAAGATCTTTCATCTGACAAACTCCTCAGAACTCTTTTTTGTCTCTTCTCCTGTCTCTGACAAATCGGCTTTTGCATTTTTTGCGGTATATGTTTGTCATTGAGAATGTTGCTTAAAGTTTTTTCTATATTTTGTTGCGTACTTATCCTCCTATCACGAGAAAGCGATATAACGAGTTCGCTTAGGAGTTGCCATGCATCTGTTGCCATCTGTGTTGCCATCTGTCTACCACACCAAGATGGGGGAATCCCGCTAAGTGCCTTTACCAACGCCACAACAAGTAAACTTGCCGGCTTGATCTTCACACTGTTTGTTTAATGCTAAGCGTCAAGCAAGAAAGCTGTGAATACCAATTTTAAAGTCATTGATTTGACCCGACTCGGAAACAAACCCAAAAGTCTACAGTTCTTGAGGTAAACGCTCTTACCACTCGGCCATCTGAGCAGCCTAATTAATACAGTACGTTAGTAGTCTATTGATAAAAACAAAGCCAACACACAGACTGATAAAATTTGCTAAAGAAGTTCATAAAGTCACCCTATTAAATCTAAGTGCCTTTCACAATTATTGAACTAGCGAACAGCCAAAAAGAGTAGGCTACCAGGAATAGGCACAGAAGAAGGTAAGCTTCCATCAGGCCTTCATAAAATTTATGCAAATAATTTAACTTCTGCAAAAACTTTTAATTAACACAATTTTTCCTGGCAAACCGTTTACCGGTACGGCGGTACATTATCTGATTATTAAACATACGATAGGCACTCACTAGGCTAATCAATCTCTTGAACTTACGGAAAACAACTAGACTAGTTGAATCAGCTTTAGCAGTCAAAATCAACTTAAAATGTTGCAAAATACCGTGTTGTCTATTTTTAAATATCAAATTCTGATTTTCGTTCTTATTCTCGAGACTGCTACACCTTTAACTTCACCACATTCTAGCCTCTTCAAAACTCTGAACTGTAGGTTTCAACATAGGCGCGGGAAGTAGGGTGCCAGGGGGGGCTCAAGCCCCCCCTGAACTTTTTTTAGCCCCCCCTGAACCATTTGAGCCCCCCCTGACAATTGAAAAAATTATGCACTGAGTGCGACGGTATTAATGCTCGCAACGTACATACGTAATGAAGCAAATATTTCTTAAAGTGCTTTTAACCAACGAAGAATCACTATTCTTTTAAAAATCAGTTAGTTATTATTCACTAGGTCAACGTAAAATTTGGTAAAATTTTCAATTTTTGAATTTTATTTTTAACCGTGTTTTATATCAGCGTTTGCAAACCTTTGCAGCAGTCATGGACGATGGACCAGTAAAAGTATAATGGCTGCCAATTCTTGTAGCTGCCAAACACTTTACGCCAAACTACTCTGAATGCTCGAATGAAAGTCGCTACTGATCATGGGAATTACGTAAATCGTAAACGAAAATACGGTGAAGTGCAAAAAAACGGTCCTCAATCCTTCAGATGTTCCGAATTCCACCAAAATTTTTGTGAAGAGCTAAAAAAAAGGTCTTCATGGCCCGGACGCGTTACATGAACTGGAAATGTTGGTGGCCAACCTGATTTGTGCACATGCCAAATTAACCCGGGATCGACAGCCAAGCATCCAAAGATCGACCGGTACATCGCGATCGACTGGTTGGGCACCCCTAATCAAGCTTATATGAGCTGGTGCAAGTTCTCTTCTGGTTGAGTTTTTTAATGGTTTTGAATTTTTTCTACCAACCCAATGAAGCGGCTAAATCACTACTAAACTGGCACCGATGATCAGTAGGCTACTCGATTTGAGGGGGATGCCATCCCCCCTGAAAACAACACCATCCCCCCATAAAACATTTTAGCGTAAACCAATTCTTACAACTATAATGACCATTTCTTTTTAGGTCTGCGTGAAAAGTTGTAGCCTACCACCCCCCATAAGTGTTTTCACAACTCGAGCACTGCCGATGATTGTTACTAAAATTGAGCTAGTACGCCTACCTAAATACCTACATCTACACATCTCATTATGTTAAAAAATGGTTCAGTGCTTTATTTTGATTGTGTGTTTTTTGTTATTTTTAAACCTCAATGGGGCATTGTTTGTTGCATGTAACTCTGATCAGCAAAGCAAAAGTTAGATCGGACAAATTTTGTTTGCCTACTTTTTGGTTTTGTCATTGAGGTATTTGCATTTTACAAATACATGAGTAGTGATTCGAGCATGGTTAGAAAAGCCTAATGGTAGTAAGCAATCTTGTTTTCCACGATAAAAAATTATCCTGAAAAAGTTCCGGTCACTTGAGCGGGCATGCAATTGATGTCTATCAAAATAGGTCTGCTGAGTGTCCTGCGCATAAAAACGTGCGTTCGAAAAAAGGGGGGTCTGGGGGGCGAAGCCCCCCAGACGTTGACACGATCTTACTATTTTGAGCCCCCCCTGTCCAAAAAACGTTCCCGCGCCACTGGGTTTCAAGCTTTCTCGTTTCTTAGGCTAAGTCATCAGGATAAATACCATTAAATTTTGCACCAGACGGGATACGTTTCGACTATTAAATAAAGTCTCTTCAGTGGTGCTTAAAACTTCAAATCCATGAAGTAAATCCATCAACATACAATGCATTCTACCTAGCACCTTTAAAGGTTACTTTTATATCAAACTCAAGTTTTTGGTCCCAAACAACGATACCCAATGAAAGAACCTATAACCACTAATCCACAAATTGAGTATCGTTGTTTGGGACCAAAAACTTGAGTTTGATATAAAAGTAACCTTTAAAGGTGCTAGGTAGAATGCATTGTATGTTGATGGATTTACTTCATGGATTTGAAGTTTTAAGCACCACTGAAGAGACTTTATTTAATAGTCGAAACGTATCCCGTCTGGTGCAAAATAATCTTATTCTCCTGTGGTAAGACGTTTAAAGGACTGCCTATTTCTTGCTGTAAAAAGGTCGAAGCGTAAAACCTTGGACCGCAAGAAGACAGTAGCTCCATTCAACTACAATCGCCTGGCTACATTCATCCCTTCTTTCGATGGATTGTTCCAAGGTTCCTTTGTGTAAGCGCCCTCTGACGATGGCTGGCTATGCAAGTGCCTGTCACGGTCCACAAGGATCTGAGGAATTTTTAGAGAAAGCATAGTGTAAGCGCCCTCTGACGTTGGCTGGCTTTGCAAGTGCCTGTCATGGTCCACATGCCTATCTGAATTCAGCAATTCGTTTAATGAAGATTGACTGTACTGCAACATCAGCATGACGTCACTATCCTTGATTGTTTACAGGGAATCTGTGACATCATTATCCAGCCTGTATTATTTTCTTGAAGGTTTTATTTCAAATTTTCTACCTTGAGCAGAACGAGTAGAGGCTTAGATTTGTAGCGTGTAGTTCTTTTGAAGGTTAGAATTTTTTTTTTTTTCAGGAAGGTGGGAGGTTGCTATGCTGCACTGATGAGACCATAATAAGGTCGAAACGCGTCTGCAGCTGCAAATGAGTGGGTTGCCATAGGGGCTTCTAGTGATGTGGGCTAGTTAGGCTACCGGGAACGTACTTGTGGATTAGTGGTTATAGGTTCTTTCATTGGGTATCGTTGTTTGGGACCAAAAACTTGAGTTTGATATAAAAGTAACCTTTAAAGATGCTAGGTAGAATGCATTGTATGTTGATGGATTTACTTCATGGATTTGAAGTTTTAAGCACCACTGAAGAGACCATTAAATTTGTCTTCGTCTGATTAAAAGCGCCTGGTTGAAGTTGGTAATTCGCTCTTGCACCTATACCGTACATTCAACTCCTTTTTTTGTGATTTTTTAAAGTTTTATGACCAATTTTGTCCAAAAATAATGAATTTGGCGCGAAAAATGCATGCGAAAGGTCTTGGCTTCTCGGTTTTTCTTCATATGCATCAGAGCGGAACGGAGTGAACGACCTTTTGTACACAAATGATGCTGTGACGTAATAAATCAAACAAGAGTTTCCAGTCATTACGTATATAGTCTTTGGGTCAAACCAATGACTTTAAAATTGGTATTCACAGCTTCCCTGCTTGACTTTTAGCATTGATAGGATAGTGTGGAGAACAAGCCGGAAAGTTTACTTGTTGTGCCGTTGGGAAAGGTACTGTGACGACCACGTGACCGATAACCACGCCTTCCGCACGCCATTGGTTAATTTGTTTTCTTTTGCCCTCCGTAATTCGTAATTATAATGATATTATTGGTCACATGATTTTTATTTCGCAACTTGGTGTTTTCTTCTGTGTTTGTAAAACGTGATTAGAGTCATTCCGCTTTGACCACCGTACAAGTCAGACGTCCTCTGTTCAGTAATACAGGCTACAACGGTTGATAATTCTGTTTTTCTGTTTGGAGTCAAGACGGATAAAAAAATAGCTATAGCTAGATAATATTAAAAGAAACAGTAAGGCTTAAACCAGCAATAGCTACATTGGTGACCCCGTAAAGAACACCTTCATGCAATAGATAAATTTGGAAGTTTCAAGTTTCTCGTCTCCGAAAAGCAATAGAAAAGTTTCAAAGTCGAAGAAAAAGAGCCCTGAAACAATTCAAAAAAGCGCTAATCCCTTCGAAGACAAAAGGTTCAACCAGAGTTCATACAGCGTTTTCTTTTTACAATCTGATCTTTTAAAGACTATTGCGGGCAAGAAAATACTTTTTTTTTGATTTCAACGCAAGATATTATTTTCAAAAACATCGTTTTCAAGACAACTTACGCCAGAAGTTTCCATCCACGAAGAAGATTGTGAGAACTTTGGCTACGAACTATTATTACTTCTTACTCAATCGCGCAGTCTCTATAATTAATTATTTTCTGTAGTGTTATTGTAGGCCTAGCATTGTTTAATCTTTAATCATTTTTTCAAAATTAATACTGTTAATTATTGTTTCAAGTTATTAGTATGGGTGATCAACCGTCAGCCAGCACAACATCGCCTAACATTACACTACAACCACAACACAGTTACTACACACGATCAAAAGCACAACACGAAACACCTTTTGTACCTGTTCCCAGGTTAGATTTATTTGATCCCGAAACCGAACTGAAAGAGCAAGAAGACGAAGCGGCCATACAACCATCAGAGGTTTCACAAAAAAGCACTTTCGGACAGTACAAAGTTCCCTTGGACAGTGAATCCAAATCGGCAACAAAGGAAAACGTCACGCAAATTGCAGGTACCAGTAACCTATTTTCAGGTTCGAAACAATTTTTTGATTTGCCCCGATCTATTCCTGTGGAATTACCACCCCCAAATCTGCAACCAGGTCGGAAAATTTGTCAGGATTTTAATAAGTCCTACCCTTCGCTATGGTTTGCAACATTCGAGCTACGGCTAGACTGCTGGGGCATTACCTCCGATAGAATGCGCACAGATTTTCTATTAGGCCACTTAACTGATGATTCGCTGCTTTCCGTACAAGACATTATCTTCGCACGTCCCACTTACGCCCTGCTAAAAAGACGACTACTTGAGCAGTATGAACCAACTATGAGTGCGAGAGTTTCCGAGTTATTAAACCCTCAAGCTCTTGGTGACCGAAAGCCGTCTGAATTGCTCATTTTTTTAAAAGCTAGTGTGGCACGCAACGATGTCTCGCAACACATGCTTAGAGAATTATTTATTTCACGAATGCCTGAAAACATTCGGCTATCTCTTTGCTCAATGCATAACGCTTCTCTAGAACAATTAGCTACTGCCGCCGACAAAATGGTCGACACTCTTATGGGATCGTCGTCAAGAGAATGGCCTAACCAATCAGGCAGTAGTGCAAACGATTTTTCTAACAAGTTGACTACCCTAGAAAACAAAATTGAGCAACTTTTGCAAATTACGCATCCATCAACGCTGCATGCTTCATCTGGGGGGCGGCTGATGTGACGACCACGTGACCGATAACCACGCCTTCCGCACGCCATTGGTTAATTTGTTTTCTTTTGCCCTCCGTAATTCGTAATTATGATATTATTGGTCACATGATTTTTATTTCGCAACTTGGTGTTTTCTTCTGTGTTTGTAAAACGTGATTAGAGTCATTCCGCTTTGACCACCGTACAAGTCAGACGTCCTCTGTTCAGTAATACAGGCTACAACGGTTGATAATTCTGTTTTTCTGTTTGGAGTCAAGACGGATAAAAAAATAGCTATAGCTAGATAATATTAAAAGAAACAGTAAGGCTTAAACCAGCAATAGCTACAGTACTTAACCGGATTCCCCCATCTTGGTGTGGTAGACAGATGGCCGGCAACTCCTAAGCGAGCTCGTATAGCGCATTGATCGCTTTCTCGTGATAGGAGGATAAATATGCAACTAACTAACTAAATGGAAGGTTCAGTGCCGTAGCAGCTCAACTTTGGGCCCCCCCAAAAAACCCTTTCAAGTCCCCAATACTTAGCTTTCGATATGAATTGTTTTAGGTTTTTCCAGGGGTAACAACTCAGTTTTTCACCACAATGCGAATACTGTGGTAAAATTAAAACATATAACGCGTTATCACTGTGTAAAAATAAAAGGTGTAATTGTAAGACAAGTTTGTTACACCCAATTCATTTTCCATTAAAATCGTTTAGCTCAGGGTTTTTCTGCCTTTTTCTGCTCATGGCCCACTAAAATGATAAAATATGATGGTGGCCCAATAACTTTCGCTAAAAGGTACAAAGTCAACGTGATGGCATGATTAGGGAATCCTGATGTCGCTCTCTAGTCAAGCTCTGAGGCCCACTGTTGGGCCATGGCCAATAGGTTGAAAACCTCCGGTCTAGCTAGAGCGCACTTTTTCGTACACAGATGTTCTTTTGACAGCATCATAATCTGGAGATCGGGCGCATTAACTTTCGATTGACAACATGGCCAGCGAAGAACCAATCGGATGGCCGAGTGGATAGAGCGTGTGCTTCTGAGCCTGAAGGAGTGAATAGACTAAGGGTTTGATCACTAGTCAAGTCAAACCAATGACTTAAAAATTGGTATTCACAGCTTTCCAACTAGACATTCAGCATTAAAGGGATAGTGTTACGAAAGCCGTCAAGTTTGCTTGTGCCGTTGGGAAAAACACTTAACGAGATCCCCATCTAAGTGCGGTAGGTAGACAGATGGCCGGCAACTCCTAAGGGAGCTCGTGTAGCGCCCCATTGCTTTCTGTGATAGGTGGATAAAAATGCCAACAAATGGAAAGAAAAAAGATAGTCTGCTGTTTGCCATATTAGATGTAATAAACGTTTTAATAAATTTCAGTTTTCTGAAGCTTTGTTCAGCACTGGTAACAGTAACAACGCATTTTGTAAACTCGAGAAGCAAGGCAAGCGAGCACTTACAGGTATTACTATTGAATTAAAAGTTCAACGGTATTGAAGGGAGACTGCCAAACGAGCTTGTGTCGTTCTAATCAGCAACCACCTGATATAAATATCAAATGCAATAGACTCCAGCCGTGAATCGAACCCGTCGCAAAGAATCTGAACCTGCGTGCGGTACTGCCAGATCATATTGCTGACAATGGCTGTTCATGCACGAAGCTGCTGGGTGTAAACAGCAATGCAAAGACAGAAGCGACATCACATGTCAGCTTAAAACTTTCTAGTATCGACATAATAGCCTGGTCCACCAGTTGTTTTAAAAAGTTTGCTTTGAATCTCTTCCTCAGAAGCTGTACGATATAGATTTGCATCGTAACTAAACATTCTCTTTTTCTATTTTCATTCTCTTTTTTTTTTACTTTTTGATTGAGGAAGACCGGACCAATGTCCAATTCCTGCGCTATTTCAAAAGCACACGTTTTCAAACTATATAGCAAATCCTTTTTCAATGGACTTTTGTATTCGATGTCAGATTATGGTTGCTGACACAGAAATAGGGTAGGATTGAATTTAATTTACCGATCGGATGGCCGAGTGGATAGAGCATCTGCTTCTAGATTGGTGGACTCCGGGATTCAATTACGGGTCCGGTCAAACCAGTGACTTGAAAATTGGTATTCACAGCTTTTTTGGTTGACGTTCAGCATAATGGATAGCGCGAAACAAGCGGCAAGTTCGCTTGTTGTGCTGTTGGGAAAGGCACTAAACGGGATTACCCCATCTAGGTGTGGTAGACCGATGGTCGGCAACTCCTAAGCGAGCTCGTATAGCGCCCCGTCGCTTTTTCGTAATAGGAGAATAAAATTGCGAATAAATAAAAAGTAAATAGATAAAATTTTAAATCTGCTCACAAGGTGTTAATGAATTTGAATTTAATTTTTTCAAGAGGAATGAATTTGAATTTAAGCTTTGAAAAATGATTGCATCCAACTCTGCACCGGCCTCCTTTTTCAAGTCCTACGCGCACTCTTACACACAGTGTATTGTTTATGACATCATTATGCAGTATATGACGCTATTTGAAAGGAAACGATAGCGAAAAATTTTAAAACTGAAATATATAGAATCTGAGCGCAAAAAATCCCATTCAACGCGATTCGCCAAGCAAAACTTTGTTTTTGAATTGATGCAACTTCGGGTCTTTCAAGACAATTTGGGGCCCCCTTTGGCAGTGTGGGCCCCCCCCAATTGGGGGGTTTGGGGGGCGGCTGCTACGGCTCTGGGAAGGTTGTCAGTAGGCTTACTTCTATTCCTAAGTGCTGGTTGTTAAAGTGCTTCATTGAAAATTTGCACTGGCTATAGAGCTGGGTTCGCCACTCGCTAACGGCTCACCACCGTTGCGACGTTTCCTCGAAGGTTAAGCAGCGGAGACGGGCCCCGCCACTCGTTACACACTTTGGCGTAATAGCGCAAGTATAGTGAAGATTTGATTGTTTTGAAATGTAAGCATCAAACCAACCACATATAACAAGACCTAAGAAAACCATGCAAAAAGAACGTTGTTTTAACAGACTGTCAATCCGCATAATGCACAATAACATGAAAGAAGAGTTCTGCACGTACGGCATCGGTCGATGCCGGACGTATGGTCAGTTGGTCACCCTATCACTGACACTTACCTGACTATAGCTTTCACTACGATGGCCATCTTGAAAATGTTTTTGCCCCCTCTGCATTTTTTCTGCGGACGCCCATGCTTCTGCATTTATTTTGTTTATTGTACTTTTTTGCGTTTTTATACTTTCAATACGAGGAAACCGACGAAAATGCAATAACGAGCTCTGTTAGGATTGCCATCTGTCTGCCACATTACAGATGGATCATAAAGGAATCTCGTGAAGCACCCTTTCCAACAGCACAGCAAACGAACTGGTCGGCTTGCTCCAACACTAGCTGTAAAGCAAGGTCCTTCCTGGCCTACTAAAATTGTTGAGCACGTCATTACCTGTTTTACGCACAACATCAAGCGGCGAAGCTGTGAATAGCAACTTTTAGGTCGTTGGTTTGACCAAACTCAGAATCAAACCCGTGTTTACTAATCCAGAACCAGCGCCTCAGCCATCTGATTGTTGGAATTACTGTAAAATTGCAACACGACCAAAGAGTAACATTTAAAACAAATAAATGCTTCATTCATAGACGTCTTAAATAGGACTGGCGACTAGCAAACTCGGTGTTTTAAACTTGGGTCCCAAAAAGTTATTTTGAAGTTTCTCCACGATTTTTGAAGATTTTGCTTTTATACTTTTTGACGACGTCTATAATTTATTCACACACGATTTTTAAAAATTCGAGATTGATTGGACAAGGGTAAGTGACCCGCATCCTCAATTATTTACAAACACCCCCAAAAATTTGTCATTATTAGGTACCACAAATAAAAATAAATTTTGAATTATATTTGTGCCATTTTAATGACGACCTAAACTTTTCCAGTTAGATAAAATCTTGGTTGTACTAATACGTCACGATGGAGGCTGAAGATGCAACTGCTATTGTATTCTTACTTGCAAAATTACGGAAAGCTAAGGAAAAAAAAGGCAAAGGAAGCACTGGATTCATCCGCTACTTCAAGACCGATCTGAAAAAGGATTGTTCATCACTCTCCACGCAGACCTTAGATCGAACCCAGATAAGTTTTTAGCGTTTGCACGCGTGAGTTTGGGTTCATTTGATGAGCTTATTGAGAGCTTGAAATCCCATTTGATGAGAAACGATACAACTAAGCGTATGAGCATATCGCTCGCGGAAAAAGTTCTGGTCACTCTAAGGTAAGTAAGCCTGTGAGATTTATGGCAAACATGAACACTAAAAAGTAAAAACACAAGTTTTATTTGAAATTAACGAAATTAAATTGCAACAGTCTTAGTCAACACAGAGCCCAAACAAGCAAGGATCAAGCTGTACAACTGTAACAATTATACACAAGTGTAAACAGCCACACAAGCTATGGTAATTGCTTAGGGTTTGAATTAAATTTTCTGGATCGTGGCCATACTGGCCAAGTACAAAATTAAATGTTAAAACAACTAATATCAGGTGAACCGCGTTTTGATGCATTTCCATAGATACTCTTATTATGGTCAGAATGTACTGGCCTCAATAAGTTCATGTTTCCACATAGACCCATCATAGATGTTTCATGCTGTTGGTTGAAAGAATTCGCTCCAAATGCATGATTGTACGATGAAATATCAGGGTTGTTAGACGTTAGATATCTAGCATTGGCAATTATCTGGATAATTGGTGAACGAACTTCAAGCTTCATATTTTCTGGAACCTTTTTCATTGGATTTAAGAGAAACAACAAGAACATTCTGTCATTATCGTTTTCTTGGTTCTTTTCTCTCTCTTCCCTTGCTTGGACGCTGGATTTTAGCACCCGAAAAACGTCCTCTATGCTATCACCATCATCATGCTTTTTCACTATCTTTTTTTTCAGCTTTTATGACTTGATTATCGCAGCTTTGCTGCGCACTGCTTGAAGTACTTGAATCATGTCCTTGCTCTAACTCTAGTGGGGTATCTAACTCAATGGTACTTTCCACATGATCCATGCTACTTGCAGTATTTTTGCTAGCTCTGACTCTTTGCAGGAAAAGCAATTGTTCATAATAAACATTCGTAGATTTTCTTGTAGCTGCTGTTGATGATCCACTCCTAGTATTGCTCAGTCTGCGACGTTCTCTCGTAAAACAATCTCTTAAGCTTTTCCACTTTCTCTGCAGTATCTTTCCTGTAATATTTCATGTATTTAATATTTTATTTGATACTTGTATTGGCGCGAACATTTCTGAAAATTTTAACTTAATGCGTGTGAGGTGAGAAACAAAAACACCTTAGAGCAACAAGCGTGTTTTTTTAGAAAATTTGGATAGAACTTGGGCAGATAGCCGTTAAGCCCTAACTCCGAAATTTGATGTATAGAGAAAATTGTATTTATTTACCAATTGGTTACTGGCTTAATGGTTAGAACTCTTGCATTTGTAACTGCGAGACTCCAGTACGATACTCCGCATTTGTAACTGCGAGACTCCAGTACGACACTCCGTCAAGTCAAAAACCTTCAAAAATAGTATTTGTAGCTGCAGCTTTTCAAACTATAACAGTTATACAGTATAACCTGATCATTCGTGCCATTTCCTGTTGTACATGAACAGTTTTCATTCTATAATTTTTAGATATCTTGGGACGGGCTGCACCATGTCTGATCTGCATTTACAATTTCGACTTGGAATATCAACAATTGGTTGCATGATACGAGAGGTTTGCAAACTAATATGGGATATTTTGCGTAGAGAATACATGCCAACACCAAGCACCGAAAAGTGGTTAGCCATTGCTGAAGGATTCCAAAGGAAAGCAAATTTTCCTAATTGCATTGGTGCGCTGGATGGTAAGCACATACGAATTATCAAGCCGAATCACAGTGGTTCCATGTTTTACAAATTCTACTGTGTTTAGAAATAGCAAATTTTACCCAGCAATGACAAACTTCCAACTAGGGCTGCCTGGGCCAAGGTCGATAGAAGGTTTAGAAAGCGAGAGGTTGCCTTATGTTAGAGTGGCGTACGAAGCCTTTGGACTATCCAACCACATAATGAGACTTTATGAAAGAAATGCATTAACTACAAAAAAGATCTTCAATTATAGGCTGTCACGAGCGAGAAGATATGTTGAATGTAGTTTTAGGATCTTGAGTAACAAGTGGCGAATATTCCATCGTCCTTTGAATGTCGACAAATCTCTAGCAAAAGATATCGTAAAAGCAGCTTGCGTTCTACATAATTATGTCAGAAGCAAGGGTGGCTACGAATTTGATGATACCCTCGCAATAGAAGGAGTTACGCCGCTTAGACATAGCCACGCTATGTCTAGTCGAGGCTCAAGAGATGCTTTAAGTATTCGTGAGAAATTCGCCGACTACTTTATGACTCCAGAAGGAAGTTTGCCTTGGCAGCACAGTAAAGTATAGGTTGATGAGTATGCACTATTGGGTGATTTTGTTCTTGGTTAAACGTTCCTCCTTTTTTGATATTGTTGGTGTTTTAAATAAATAGCAAGAGTGGTCGAGAAAAAATTAGGCCCTAATCAAAGTTACGACAAAGAGGCATGTATGATACTTTTTTTTATACCATATTGTTGCAAGGTATATAGCAACCAAACAGCTTAGGCTACAGGTTATTTACAATAAGCAAATTGATTACGTATACAATTTTCCATTAATTTGGCCTAAATACTCGTATATCACAATATTTACCTAAAGAGGGTCAATGTACTGCCGAAAACGTTTAATTTGTACAAAAATTAATCTAACGTGAAAAATTTTGTAACATTGCTAAAAATGCACGAAGCTGTTTGGTTGCTATGCTATTTCTTGCAACAACTGCAATTCTTGCGAAGTCCATCAGTCTAGCGGCGAACCACTGCAACTACCTGAAATTGTCCCAATAAAACTGACATAGTTTTTTACTGAAGCTACAATTTACCTATTTCGTTTTTATCCTGCAGAGAATTGCCATCATCTAATGCGAAAGCATTGCATACCTCATCCCATAAAGCTTTTCGCTGGTCTCTATTGGCATAAGCAGGATCAGACAAAATCCGACAAACCGGGTCTTTGCTCCGCTGCATGAACTAGCTGCTCAACATCAATTTCTATGTCCATTATAGTGTTTATACAGCCTATGATACGACACGTCTAATCCATAAAACAACCGGTATTTAAACCTGCATGAATTAGCAGCTCAACGTCAATTTCTAAGTCCATAGTCTGTATGGCGTATGGTACGATGTATCTATAGTCTATAAACAACCGGTAGTTTAAACTGCAGTCGCTTTAAAACCCGCGTCTCGTGTGAAACCTTCCATTCATTCACATTCAATCTCATGGTCGCGCGTCCAAACTAGTCGCCCACAAGTCCCGGGATCACGCGACCAAGATTTCTGTCGCACGACCGCGACCACGTGTGAAAGCCTCCATTTAAACCAATGCAATGTTCTGGTCACGCGTCTTCACTTTTTGCAGTCGCGCGACAGTGGTCGCCCCGTGTGAAAGGGCCCTTAGGAACATTTCCACTTACATCATGTTGCGGAGGCCCACTCAGTAAACACAACTTGGCGCTGGTTTAGTATGTGATCCACCGAAATTTGGGTTGTACATGAGTGATAAGAAAAAAACAGCTTGGGTGTTTGAAAGAAGAGAAAAACTTGGCAATTAACTTTGCACTAGGTTAAAAGATTATTTCAAATGAATATTTTACTTCACTCAGTATGTGATTATGTGGCACATGTTTGATGCTGTTCATTCAGAATTTATTTATGTGTCACGCATAGGCTCACGTATTGGGCAGGGGCAATTGATTGACTTAAATTTTGCCAAGCCTCCTTCTACACGGCAATCAGTACTTTTTCGTGTTTTTAAAGTTCCCGCATTTCTAACAGGCAATATTTTAATAATATGCCTTATTTTGAGCAGAAAAAAGCGTTTGTTATATAAAGTACTGCATAGTTCAACCTGGTAGTACGCTTTTAATACGTTAGAGCCAAAAAAACGTGATAAGTTTGAGTTAAATCTGGAAACCTAACAGAGAATGAAAAGAATGTAGTAAAATTATGACAATGTTCGTTTTCAAGTGATGTCATTATTCTATGATGACGTCATCGACATTTGATTCTCTTGGTAAATGAATGTAAGACTAAAGATAGCTTAAAAATAAAGTTTTCATTTCACATGAGTAGCAAACCAATGAGTGGACACAAGTTTGAACAGGACCCTCCTACTATCCGAGTACTCGGGGTAGCAGATGTTTCCATTAAACTTTTATGCTTTTCACTGCTCTGTTCATTGAAAGATTTTCTAAAGCGAAAGAACTAGCTATCGACAATGTTTTGAGCGCCCAAGACACACAAAAAAATTTAAAACAAAAGCACAAATAGCTTGAGGAAACCACGCAAAAATTGCATTTAAAGTGACGTCATCACCGCTACTCTGACGTCATCACCCCATTGATACCCATTTTGGAACATTTATGGAATGCTTAAGGTACATGCCAAGTTTCACGCCTCTATCTGCTCTTAAACATACTTTTTTAGAAAACCTCATTAAAAATTTGGGACCCAAGTTTAAAATACCGAGCATGGCAGTCGCCAGTCCTTTTATTTAAGACGTCTATGGCTTCATTAATAAAAATATAAATTCGACAATCGACATACGAGCAGGCCTTTCGTCACATTCGTTAGTACTGGTGCTTCTTCAATTTTTTCACGGAATTTAGATGAACATTCTTTGCCCTTTGAAATTTCTTTTTTCTTCGATTTCTTGCACTTTTATCCCCTACTACAAGAAAGCAACGGAGGCGCAATAACGAGCTTGCTCAAAAAAATCAGTAGATAAGCGCTGGTAGTCGCAAACTTCTTGCAGAAGAAATTTATCAAGGAAGATAGAGGAGCTACCCTCCTATCTCTTCACTCTGTGTCCCCTACAAGATCCTTGAGCAGGTTATATGCTCGTGTTGAACCTGTAGTTGACCCTGTGGCAATTATGTGCACGTTGGTCGTTCGTGGATGTTGTGCAATCGATTTACCGGACGATATGTGACTGCTTCTCGACCTTTTTATTGATAGTGTGATTTTTTGTCTTTTTTCCTTAACGCTTTGTCGCTTTCGCACATATTTCGTTGTTCATTTTTTCATTATTTCCTCCACCGTCCTGGAACAGGCAGTTTTTTCCAAAGTAGGCCTAGAAGGTGGGATTTCCAGCAATCCAGCGGGGACATGCTAGTGTTTTGCTTTTTCTCGCATTCATTTAAGTTCGTGTGCTAGCTAAAAGTACATCTCTCTTGTGGCTCTTACGTCTCTGAGTGGTGAAAAAAAACATAAACTTAGGGATGTAGGCCTGGCTGAAGAAATCGCGCTAAATCTAGTTTGCGATAGGCCTACAGTAGATCAAGTCACCCCATTAACACGGGATACTGAGGACAGTTAAGCCAATTTACATGCGCAATGACAATTTAAGAGGGTTAACTCGGTAAATCCAACCGGATTACGGCAGATGAGAACTCACGTCATTCTGCTTGCGTAAGCATTGCGAGTTGAAAATTACTCGCTTGTAACCGATAAGCTACAGTAGGTCCGACCCACAAAAAAGCGCATTGAGGGATGATGATGATTTTTTTGACGATTTCTTTATTTATATCCTCCTGTCATGAGGAAGCGACGGAGGCGTTATGCATAGGACGAATCCAGACTCGCTTAGAGTTGCCTTGTTTCCAAACTTTCCGTTTGAATTTTGCTTCTGACTTCTTTAATTTGCTGCTTGTTAACATTCCACCAAACAGAGACGATTGTCGTGAAGCATCGGGGGTCACCCCCCCTCCCCCCCCCCCATTAACGATTGGAAAAAATTAAAAACCGCTCTTATTGGACCGATTAGCGTTTTTTCATACAGAGATTGTGTTTTTCTCTGCAGTATCAAATTGCCTATATAATCTCGAGAAACTTTCGTTGTGATGCAATAATACTCGTAGTCACACTTTTCTGGTGTGTAGCGCTTGAACTAATGGCTGGCTCAAAATGCAAGCCTGGACAAGGTCAATGGGCACTAAAGATGGAGTTGTTCTGTGATGTCATAAAGACATTGTTCTCAACGGCTAATGGCTGGAAAAGACAACGTTACAGCGCAGAAGGCATTCTTGGAAGAACACGGTTGCAACGCATGCAGATATTCCGCTTGCGATGTCATGGTTTTGAGCCAAACCGGCCAGTTGGCGTAGTGGTTTAACACATCGCTATCGGCGCGGGAGGTTTTGGGTTTGATTTTTGGGCCGGTACCGGCCGTTAGCTCAGTTGTTAAGCGCACAGGTTATCGGTGCGGAAGGTGAGGAGTTTTGATTCCCGGGATGGTCAAATCGGCACAATGTCGCCAACGGCTCGCCACCGCTGCGACGTTTCTGTGTTATCCAAGCGCTAAGAGATGGGCCCCAGTGACGTTCGCAGGGGTCGGGAGTGATAATTGACAATTGCAAAAAAATGAAACCTTTTTTTTTTTAAACGAACCGACTTTTCTTCATGCGGAGCTTGCCGAAATTGCTATCATGTTTTCATCCCAAACAACACCATCCCCCACAAAACATTTTAGCGTAAACAATTCCCTTGCAAGTACAATGATCATCCCTCCTTACGCCTGCGTGAAAAGTTGTAGCATCCCCCCACAAGTGTTTTTACAACTCGAGCACTGATTAGGATGCAATGCTACAATACCGGTACCCGGTAGTCCAACTTTTCTGTTGTGTTTTGCTTGAAGTGCATTTTTGTCATTGATGTTGCTGTGAAACAATTAAGAAGTAGGAGTTTCCTTAAATGCGGTGTATCTGCAGTAAGTATGGCTGCACACAATCTTTTTTTTTTGAATCAAATCAAATCTTGATTATACTTGTTTCATTAAATTCGTTGTTGTACCGAAACGTGGTAGCGAGTGGCAGGGCCCGACCCCGCGGCTTAGCGCCTGGGCAACGCAGCTCCAAAGAAACGTCGCAGCGGTTGCGAGCCGTTGGCTACACTGTGTCCGATTTGACCGGCCTGGGAATTGAGTCCCGATATCGAAATCTTTTAACACTATAGGCACCATTAATTTTGCTCTTCGATAGCGAAATCTTTTTTTTTTTTCGGCAGAACTAATAGCGAAAGCGAAATCTTTTAACACTACGCTATAATCGCCCGGTTTTTTGAGAAATTTTATTAAAATACAAAAAACTAAATTGACACTGCTCTAAGTGCCAATAGTAAGATAAAAATATTGCCTAAAACGACCTCAGACCAACGAAAGATTTGAAGAGGCCTAGGGGCGGAACGAGGGGAGATACAACATTGTTTTTTCGTGCCGTAAGCTGACTATCTCAGGAGCTATAGTTCTTCGTTTCCCATAGACACCCCGATCATGTGTTTGAAAGCATCTGATATCGCCGCTGTGATTTGGCAGAAAAACGCTTAGATAATATCGACGCTGTTTTTGACTTTAATCGGATGATTAGGGATTCCTCTCGCGCATAATTTGTGATAGTTTAAAAACGTTTTGGTAGGGAGCGGAGTTTTTTCTTATGCTCCAATATCTTCACTTTTCAAATTTCAAGCGAGAAACTGCCCCCTTCATAATGAGTGTACCCAGGGCCGGATTTACCAATAGGCTAAGCAGGCTGAAACTTAGGGCCTCGGTGAAATAAAGGGCCTCGTCACGAACAATGAAGACTTTTTTTGTTGAAATTTTTTTTTAAAACCTTATTTTTCAAAATCTTTATCAACACCTTTTTTTTGAAAATCGACCGTAAAGACCTTTATAAGCCTAGCCGCCTAAACGTAGAGACAAGAGCGTATTTAGGGAGGAGCATTGTGCCATGCCTTCCCCCTCCTTTGACTCTGCCTTTTGGTATAAAAGAGCAAAATTAATGGTGCCAATTAAGTGACTAAAATAAGCCAGACTCTTTTGATGGTTTTTGTAGCTTATGGCCAGGAGGGTAGGATCAGGGGTATGCATCCTCCCACCAGACATTTTCATAAATGTTTTTGATACATGCAATTTTTCCATAATTTTGAACCTCTTCTATAGCAATAAGAAATCGTGAGAAGAAAATGCATCATAATTGGCAAAGCCCTCAGAATTAGGGTCAAAAAATTTAAACAAAATTTGCGTGAAAATTATTCAAAAAGCACTAAAATGACCATTACAGCATGTACATGTTCAAAAACTTTCCGGGGGGCATGCCCCCGAACCCCCCTAGAGCCTTTTCTGTGTTTCAATCAGCTTCAAATTAGTTCTGCCGAAAAAACTACGCTTAAAAAATGTGTGGAAATTATGCACCCCCCTTTTCAAAATTTCTCGCTACGCCACAGAGATGAGTCTGATCATTGCTCACTAGGGCCTCATTGATCGAATAGCCTAGGGCCTCTCATTGTCTAAATCCGGCCCTGAGTGTACCGTATATTTACTGTTTATAACAAGGTTTAGCCTATATGCGGTGTTTATATTAATGTTGGTTCTTCAAAAATGTTTTTTTGGAGAGAAGGAATTGCTTGTTTTACCCCCTGGGTGCACCCTGTTTGTGATGTTGCGACAGCAAGCCAGCCTATACTTTAGTCAATTAACCTTCCTATGGCCCAAAAATGATTTCAACTAAAATTTTTTCAGAAAAGTTTTAACCACGGCCTGACAGCTTGAGTTTCTGTGAAACCTTTTCTCTCCTTAAATGAAACGAAAAGCATTAAGCAAAAGTGTGAATGAAATATCCTTGTTGTTTCCTTAGTTATGGCATTATATAGCTTAATCATGGTTAACTGCAATCTAGGCTGGAAACATTACAATCCGATGCACTTTAATACCTCTAAAGTACTGTAATTGCAATGTAGTATCTTTACGTCATCACAATGTGACGTCACTGAAACCCCCCCATTTAAAAATTCTGCGTACGCCACTGGACGCAACAACGAAGCTTCGGTGGGAGTTAAACCGTAAACCTTGCGATCATGACCGTCGTAAAATTGACGCTCAACCACGCTGCCGACAGACTAGCGGGTTAGGCAAAAAAAATCTTCCTAAACTGAACTAAAGCGCGTAACCCGCATAATCAAATTCACTCTTGAAATTGGCTTACTTTTCGTGTTTCCTCACCTAGTAATGTGTCTGTTGAAATAGCCTACTTTCTTTCGTACAAGCTGTATTTTTTACCAGCTCATGAAATACATTTATTCATGCAGATTGTGACGTCTTAGACATAGCATAGCTGCAAAACACAGCTCTGAAAACCAGAACACGAACCACTCCGCCAACTCGCTTTCAGGCGATCTATTTACAAGGAATATTCACGCAGCCTAGCGGACAAACTACGAATGGACCACAGAATCGTACGTATAGCTCATCCAAGCTTCGTGATTTCATACAGAGCTATCCTCTGGCCACTAGGAGTTTGAGTCGTCATTAATTTGTAGCAGTGAATAAAGAAAACATGCAAATTTTAGCATATGCTCCCATTCCATTACGTTTTTTTGTATTTTGTGGTACTAAAATTTTGATTTGTGGAACTACAAAACTTTTTTAGATGATCTGGCAACAGTGTGATGTATTGGGCCTTTGTGTACAGCCAAAGGCCTTTGTGCACTGGAGCGTAAAAGCCCCACAATCGCCGCATACGGAGTGGCCTCTCCGTATATGGCCTTCAATCTCGCCATATACGGAGAGACTAGCCGTATATGGAGTGCACTGCGTATACGGCAAATAAACCAGACTGGTAGGCAGTGCTGTTTCTGTAGGCAGTACAGTCTCTGTAGGCAGTGTAGATAGTGTGCGCAACTTGTTTTCTATGTGCCTGCACTGTCTACATTGCCTAGAGTGCACTGTCGGTTGCCACTAACTTCGCCGCATGGTAACTTCGCCACAGTAACTTTGCCACATGGTAACTTCGCCACGCTTTCATACATCGAAAATTTACATTGCCTACACCAAAACAAGACTTTAAATTCCCGGTTATCGTAAAAAATTTTATCGGGCTTTTCGAGTTAAATTTATTAAGGTAACATCGTCACATGGTAACTTCGCCACATAATCAAAACTGTGCGGGAAGATGTGGGGAGTGTGTTGAGTGAGTGGGAAAGTGTGTTGAGGTGTAGCTGTGTAGGGTAGGTGAAGGAAGCTGTGTGGGGTGTGGAGAAGTATGGGAAAGTATATGGGGTGAGTGGGGAAGTGTGTTGGCGTGTGGGGAAAGGATATGGGTAGAGGAATGGGGGAGTAGGGAAGTGTGTTAGGGTGTGGGGCCCCAACACACTTCCTGCCGCACTTCCCCACATCTCCTTCACTTCACTACCCTCACCTTTCCCTACACCTCCTCTAATACCTCTTCCCACATCTCCCCTTCCTCCCCCACACCCCAACATATTTTCCTACTATTCTCACATCTCGATCCCTTATCTTCTCAAAGTGTGGCGAAGTTACCATGTGACCAAGTTTCTGTGGCGAAGTTACCGTGGCGAAGTTACCATGAGGCGAAGTCACTGGCAACCGCACTGTCCACACTGCCTACAGTGCCTGCTCTGCCTGCACTGCCTGGACCGCCTACACCTGCACACTGCCTGCACTGCCTAATTAGTACCGGTAGTAGGATACCCTATAAGTAGGCTAATTCAAAAGTTTTTAATGCTTCTGCAACAATAAAGCTGCTAATGCTCAAGTGTTAATAAGGTATAGGGTAAACTGGGGTAATTCCGGACAGGGGAAATTCCGGACAGCCAGGGGTAATTCCGAACACTCAGTTAAACTTAATTTTTTTGCACTTACGTCAACCATCATGCAATACTGAATCTATTTCCATTACTTAAATTTATCTAATTCTTATTTTTCAGGTTGCACTGAAGTCTTTCTCCTACTCAATTAAATGGTTTCGATTAATCCAGATTTACCTTTGCACAACTGTTTGAAATCAAAACTCCAAAAATTGCTGAATGCTTAACTGCAGTCAGATGCAAAAAAAAAAACAAAAAGCTAAATACGCGAAAAATCATTTTCAACAAAATCGCTACAGTGATTTCAGTTTGCTACGCTGACAAAAAATCAAAACCTAGAGGGGGTTTGAACCCATGCCTGCGATAGACAGTCCAGCGTACTCTCCCCTACTCCACCTCCATGTTGTCATAGGTCTGTAAAAATTTTGTCCTTGAACTTTCTTTACGCATCACGTGACTGTCAAAAACGCTGTAGCGGTTTTGTTAAAAATGATTTTTCGCGTATTTAGCTTCTCGTTGCAAAAACACTAGGAATGGAAAAAGTATATCCGCCTGATCCGTTTTGTAGTTAAGTAATAGATATATTTGGCGGGAATAAATTTTTGTCCGGAATTACTCTAGTTTACCCTACTTTTTTTAGTAACTGCGCTCTGATTTCTCCGGGAAGTAGCCAAAAATCGCATACTTTTTTTCTTGTTGCTTTTCTGCACATGTGCAACTGCGCTAATACCACTGACTGCCCCACGCTGTACTTATTGCATTTGCAGGTGTAATGTTTTATGTAAACATGGCTTTCATCGCTGACGTCAACATACTCCAGCAGTGCTCTGAGACTGCAGCTATCAATAATCGCACCCCATAAAACGAAACTCGCAAAGTTATGAAATCTTGAGTTGAGATCTGGACTGAAGCGGTTAGCGTAGCAGATGATCGCTAGGACTGTTCCCTCTAAGTTTTTAGCAAGTGCGAATTTGCCCATATAGAAATTGTGATAAAAATTTTGCCAAAAGTTTTTGGGAGATTAACGGAAGATTGATCGAATGTATGCCTCAAAGTTGTGTTTCCAGAGTATCAAATGTTTGTTTTGCTTCAAAATATTAAACACTTTAATTCAAATTCGGATAAAAATCACAATTCCTGTTGGCAAGCTGAAAGAAAAATTTTAAAATTTTGCCCAAAATTTCTCATTTTTCTCAAATTTCGCACCTTAGAGGGAACAGTGATTGCTAGCTTCATCTACAGTAAGCATTAAACATTCTTTTTAAGAACACAGCGATCTTCTACCGGTAGCTCCTGGGGAAAATATATCATCCCCAGTTCCTTAATCAAATAGAATTTTGAAAAAGGACGTGAGGACCAGGGGTAGGCCTAATTGAGTTTTGTTTTCTCAAGTTATGCTCCAAAAAATAATTCTTTCGAAAAAAAGTCTCTATTGCATAGCCTATATACCGCTTTCTATTTTAGCATAGAAAAACAAATGATTTGCATCCTTTGGTTGTTTTGTTTTTGGTCAATAAAAATTTTGTTGACTGCTGGCTGTTTAGTGATCATTACTGCGCTAATATGCATTTTCAACAGAAAGAATGTGACAGCGATTGACCATTAGTAGCATTTGGATGTGTAAAGTGTTGAGGGCAGTCAGTGCAATGAAATACGGTAGCAATACATAAATGGCAGGTTCAGAGGTTGTCGACACAGCGGCATTATCCTCATTACAACCTACCGGTATGTTTATTTACGAAAATTTGATTCAATTGATTATTCAACCCATTATTTTGATATTTCCTCTCTCCCTGCTTTTCTGGCAATTTAATCAATAATCATGCTCAAGTTAAATAGTATTTTGAACGGGTATTCTATTGTTTACCAATTTTTTAAATCTGTACTTTAAAAAAGGGGTGACTGGTAGAAGTAGTAGTATGTTTTATTCAGACGCTAGCCAATTAGTTTCTGATTTTGCTGTTAATGACAAAATGTGAAATAGGCACAGCCAAAATTATATCGGAATATAATCTGCATCACCTGTTCTTTTGATACTTTCCTAAGCCTTGACACTGGACAGTTCTGATTTCACTATAAGTAATGCTGGGTAACTGGGTAAGGTTTAGTACGGTATCAGCACCCAGGTTCGGTTAGGGTTGGTTAGGATTAGATTTGGTTAGAGTTAAGTTTAGTTAGGGTTTGGTTCATTTACAACCCTAACCCTAACCGAACCTAATTCTAACCGAACCTAACTGAACCTGGGGGCTGATACTAGATGTTACCCGTGATGCGTTGAATAATATAAATCCTTATCTGTTCATATAGCTTAACGTTACAACATTTGACTTTTTCATACCGGTAGGCTACTGCATAGCCAACCAGTGGCGTACGCAGGATTTTTCAATGGGGGGGGTTCAGTGACGTCACATCCTGATGACGTAAAAATGCTACAATTAGCCTATAGTAGTTCAGAGGTATTAAAGTGCATCGGATTGTAATGTTTCTAGTCTAAATTACTGCACAATTGCATCTACCATGATTAAGCTATATAACGCCATAACGAAGGAAACAACCCAGATATTTCATTCACACTTTTGCTTGATTCTTTGGGCTTCATTTAAGGAGCGAAAAGGTTTCACCTAAACTCAAGTTGTCAATATGTGGTTAAAAATTTACTGAAAAAAACTTTAGTTGACCTCATTTTTGGGTCATAGGAAGGTTAACTGACTAAAGTAGGCTAGCTTTCGCAACGCTGCCGACAATTGCCATGAGTAAATGTATTGCTTTGAGTAAATGTCGTTCACACCAACTGCACTGCTAAGACCTGATAGATCGAAACAGTGTTCACTGTCTGCAGTATGATTATTGTATTACCGCACACGTCGATCAAAAATATGTGTAGATATTTCGTCGAAGATTTTTGCAATATTTATTAAACACAATAAAGCTCATACATAACCGATACTAAGTTACTGATTTGCTTTTACTACTCAACGCGGAAAAATTATTATGAGCCGGTAAGCGTTGGACGAAAAAACTTTTTGGCTAAATGTGCTCGTACTTGTGTGTTAAATTATTTACGACAGTGTAATACAGAATAGTAGTAGTAGAGTTTTCTATTTCTGCTCGGTCAAAATAAATATAACACAACAATATAAGAATTCACCTGCAAACGGATACAAAAAAGGGAAGAAGCAACAAAACGATTAACGTTGTAGCATGCAAGAAGGAATGAAAATTGAAGATGAAGGGAATAGTAAGCACGGTTGCGACACCCGACTGTATTGCGGTATAAATTAAATTAGGAGTCAATTTGTTTTAAAAATAAGGTTTCGTACTCTACAGTAAGCTTTTACTTGGTGAAGTCAATATTCTGAAATAGTGTGATAAATTTAAAGTAAACGACAAACTGCCAATGCTTTCCATTGAAAACAAACATCCGTTTGGGCGCCTTTAGCTTTCTGGCTGTTCCTATTTTGAAAGAAACAGCGATTTACCTTATAATACAGAATAACACTGTATTCCTGGGCACCTTAAAACCTGCAGCATATATCCGATGAGCAATTAAAAACAAACATATTTTCTAATGCATGGACTTGGAGCGTAAGCTTTTTCGCTGCTCATTTTCTGGCATAATTATAATCTTATTAGTCTTGACAATGCCATTACTGTTTCATATAAGTTATGGAAACAAGCAGCGCCGGTGCTAGGAACTGCGGGGCCCAATTAGAAATCTGATGGCGGGGCCCCTCCTCTTTATAGTAAAATGTATGGTGTAGGTATTTCATACAAAAACATGCGTACAAACCAACGAATAGACATTTAATACTTGCTATAAAAAAATTAAGGTGAAGTGGATGCTTGTATCGTTTTATTTTTAAAATTATTAAGAAAGGCAAATCAGGCATTATCAAAAAAAGGCAAATCAGGCAAAATATGACTAACGTGTCATGCCCTCAACCACGTTGCAATACATTAGGCCTATGCTCTTTCAGAAAAAAACTTTTCTAGCTTATTTATCAGCAAAATCATTCAAAATATTTTCGAAGTCAGAATCTTTAGTAATGGCTAACGGTAGCTCTCTACTCTAGACTAGTAAAAACCATGCTTGCGCAATTATAGAAGTTACTTTTTACTACATAACATTGCAATTCCTGAAACAAATCGATTGTCGGACTGAAAAATCAGACTATGTTATAGTGTCTGGAATGAAAGTAAGGCCTACATGCTGATCCAAATTAGGTAATGATGGTGACCCATACCATCTAGGGCGTTGAAGTTAGGGGCTAAAACTAAAGCCCCCCTCGCCTACATATTTTTCAGCACCCCTCCTTTCCAAAGTTTTTAACTAAACCTCATTGCAGTTCAACAATAATTTATAGCGAGACTTGTGAAAAAATGTAACAACAAATTGCTTTAAAGTTGTTCAAAAAGCACTAAAATTGTAATTGCAGTATTCAAATTTTGAAAAATTTTTCGGGAAAGCATGCCATCGGACCTAAAACCGTTTTTACTCCCCATTTTACCTCAAATTATCTTTCCTGTTACCACACGTCGAAAGAAATCGCGTCTACAAAGGTCTCAAAGATTTGGCGTCCCACTGAGGAAACTTCTGGATACGCCCCTGCTTCAAGCAACTTCCGTTGCTACTGAAGTAAATTGTATTAAGCGTTATTTGAAGCTGCGATAACAATCTGGGAGGGGGGGTCTGGAACGGAGAAGCCCCTAACCCCAAAATAAGCTGACGTTGGCTTGGTAATGTAGATTTCAGCCCCCCATACTATAAGTACTTCCAACGCCACTGCGTATTATGAAAATTGATTGATACTGCACGATTGACTTTTTGTTACCATAAATCTTGAAGGTTTTTCGAAGCTTTTGGTTTTATCAAATGGAGTATATTCGACAATATTTAACTTACGTGTCAATTGCTGAAAGAGGAGAGCACATTTCCTTCAATGGGCTATGTAGATGCTAAAAAGCTAAATTAACCCCCCTAAAACTATCTAAAGCATTTTCTTGTTAACAGCGAACCTACGCAATCAAACAACTGCGTAAGTTTTTTCTATACCGATGCTTAGTTTTAGAAGCTACCGAGTTGCCAATTTTTTTTACCTAATTTAGGAAACGCTAGAAATGGTCCATATTAAGCACTGGTTCAACTTATGGCACTTTCTAACATCTTGTGCCTCATAATACAGCAACGGACCCCCACTAGTGCGGGGCCCCTTCAAGGTGCGGGGCCCAATTTGATAAAATCGGTCAAATCGGCTTAAAACCGGCCCTGGAAACAAGCTCATATCATGCTGACTTCCATCAGAACCGAATAATAATAATAACAGAGTTTTTTTTCGAATTATATTGGACTGAAAATTCAGTATTAGTCGGGGGAGACTGCGAAGTGAGCCCGCGCTCTTTGAATCAGCAGCCACCTGATTTAGGGTAGCCTATATGTCAAATGTGATCAGCTCCAGCAGCAAATCGAACCCGTCAGGTAGGATCTGTAACATGCGCGCGGTACCGCTGGACCATGTCGCTGACCTTTTCGGTCCGGGCCATTGTAATATTTTGTAATTCTCATGTCGCCCTACAGAAAAAAAAAATCAATTTCCTAACCCTGTTATATACAGTAAAGTAGATTTTACAAAAATAAAAAATGTTGAATGTTTAGTTAATAGTTATTGCAAGTGTTAAAAATTGAGTTGCTTTCCTAAAAATACCTAAACTATCTATACGTAAAAGACGCGCTTTTAACGTTCAAAGTGTTCATTAAACACAACAAATAGAACGTTAACACGATATTGAAATGCTTTGTTCCACTACAATCAGGCCTATTGTTTGCTGTATGTGTGTAGCCTGTTTGCGCTGAATCGCGAATTGAAGCAGAGCTTTTGTATGAGAATACTTTTAGTTTTCAGCTCTTCGCCGAAAAGCTAACTAGCAGTTATAAGAATTTTGGCTGAATGTCCCAAAACATGCGAGATAAATGTAAAACCAGCGCGAGTTGGATAAAGCGAAAGATTTCTTTCCAAGAAAACTGGATTTAACATGTGGTAGAATTTTTAATCAACTAAGTGCAAAGTCTTAAAAGAAAAAGCACCGACGACAGCATAGAGCCTAGTCAATATTGGAAATATTCCGAAATTTTACTGACGATGAACAGAGCTTCATCAATTTTCCGGCGTTGTAGCAACTTTTTAATAAAAATATTGACTGGATTGAAGAATTTTTGTGTAGACTATTGGGATGTGGTGGTGAGTCTGCTAGCAGTTGTTTGTCTTCTCAAGCTACATTCCCTTAACGAATTATTTGCAACTGCAAAGTCAAAAAACCCGTGGCAATGGCCAACCTACCAAGACTGGAGTTTGGAAGAGGAGTTGTTTTTATTAAACCAGAAAGCTCAAGCATCCACTGAAATTTCACGTACAAGCTCATTGGAAGTTTTAAATAGGCAAAATGCGTTTAAAGCTAGATATACTAACAGCAAAATAATTTTGTTTAATCAACCAGCGTTTGGAGAATTTTTTGAGTTCCCCATCAATCCGTTGAAGTGTGGATTATGCAATGTTACTTACGACAAGAAATTATATCATAGAGCAGCAGCAATTGTTTATCAAGCGTCAGATTCAAACATAATTCGAAAAAGAAGGTAAAGTCTTAGAATACATTATAAAATAGCATGAATAAAAAACGTATTTATTGTTACGAAAAAGCGATCAAGGCGCTGTAACGAGCTCGCTTAGAAATTGCCGGCCACTCGCCTGCCACTTTCAGATGAGAGATTCCCGCTAATGCCTTTCCCGACGGCACAACAAGTAAGCTTTCCGGCTGGTTCTTCACAATGCTCCTTTGCTGCTTGGCGTCAAGAGGGATGCTGTGAATACGAAATTTAACGTTTGAGTTTGACCCGACTCGGAATCGCAAAAAAGTAAGCACGTGCACGGCCACGCCAATGCTTTGCTGGAAAATATTCGTCATATCATAGGCGCAACTAGGGGGGGGCTAAGGAGGCTGAAGCCCACCCGTTAGCCTTATGAACGACAGTGGATAAAACAGCTGTAAAAAATTATAAGTACCAGTACTCGTCGTAATTTGTCAATATTCAACAGGCAATAGGGGTGGATCCAGAGGTGTTTGGGGGATGCATCTCCCTAAAATCCGATTTTAAAACTGTTTTAGAAAAAATACAATTTTTTTTCATAATTTCGAAACTTTTCGATAACAATAATTCTTACGCCTTAAGCAAGCGTAATCGAAAATGTGCGAACACGTGCATCATATTTGGTGAGGCACGCCCATATAGGGGCAAAAGTTTAAATAAAATGTACCTGAAAAATGTTCAAAAAGCACTAAAATGGCCATTGCAGTGTGTAGATTTGCAAAAAGTTTCCGGGGGAGCATGCCCCCGGACCCCCTAGAGCCGTTTTCGTTCCTCAATTTGCATCAAATTCTGCCAGAAAAAATACGCTTGATTAAAATGTCAAAATTTAATGCTCTTGTCCTTGAAAAAATTTCTGAATACGCCTTTGACATGAAACATTTTCAAAGGGCTTATGTTATTTAGGCCCGTTTTGGGGTCTAAACGTCTAACGAATTTGTACGTAGTAAGCATTCAACTTAATTGAAAACTGCATCCCCCCGCCAAAATTTTATTGATCCGCTCCTGACAGATAATATAAATTTAAGTTTTACTGAGGCATTTTTACAATTAATGAATTTCTATGTCCGAGAATATTGTTAACTGCGGTTACGAGCAAGGTTAAAACAACAAAAATGTAATCTTTTAAGCTGATACTGGTATTTGTAAATTAAAATCATTTGTGAATTAAAATCGTTAACCGGTCAGAACAACGGTTAACCGGTCTCGCTTTGCAACCGATTCACCGAGAACGATCAGTTGATAAAGAAAGTGTTTTAAATAAATATGCCGCAAGTGCCAGTGAAAGATCTCATTTTATTGTTTAAATTTGCTTCGATGACGTTGACAACAAGCACCGAGTCCAAGATTGCTGCAGTACCAAGACCTCTCTCTTTCTAATGGAAACTTTGCAAGTTGAACATTGTCGCGCAAGTTTTTTAAAGTAACTAGCATAATTTTTCTTCAGGGAAATAGATAGCAAGATAAGCATACCTTGGTCGAAAAAATGTTAAAAGACTCTTCATGTGCCGCTTTGGGATAGAATATAAACTAAATTTCACAAAAACTTTGCTTGCCTAATGCCTAGTGAAACTAGTTTCGGACATAACGCTTAGCTCTCTTCTGTTTTAATGCACAGATATTGATTTGAGCAAAAAAACTAGTCGTGGCTTTTCCTTGTTGAAATAGACGATAGACCTACGTCATCTCAAAGACAGTCAGACATGATACTAGAAAATTACGAGCAATAAGGAACTAATCGTAATCACAAAAATGTATCAGCCCCCCTCTTACGAAAATCCTGGTTGCGCCACTGGCTATTATGGTACTTAATTGCTTATATCTCTTGACCCCATTGTTCGATTTCGACTATGTTTTTTAAAAAGTCTGTGTAAGAATAAGGGTCATCCTCCAAACGGAGTATTAGGCGTGTCGTTTGAGCCAGAAAAAATTGGGGGTAGGCGAGGACAGAAAATCACGTTTGTAAGGAAACTTTTTTCTAAATTTAAAAAAATCATTTTTTCATCCTTGCTACATAATAAAAAGTTCATCCACTGGCACTTTTGCTTTTTCTAAATTCTAAAAAAAAATTTAAGGAATACCTCTACTAGTGATACTCCGCAATTCTCAAATCTTATTAAACTTGTGAGCTGAACCTTTGAGGACACCAAGCTCTTGCTTTGCCTCCGCTCATGTAACAGCCAACTTTCCATTGTTATCGCTTGCTCGTAACTCTTAAGGTATATGCTGACTAGTGTTGTTAAAACCCGTTTTTTGCTTCGTGTTTTTATTCTGTTTTTTTTTTTTGTTTTTTCATGTTGTTGACCATTTTATAGCTGATTGAGTAGTCTATCCCGTTTTGGCTAGTTATCAGCTCAAGATTACGGCAAAACAAGGCTGTTTTTAATGGTACCGATGTGTTCTTTGTAATGTCAAGTTACCATCATTCCATTAATAACAGAAATATAGCCTGCACTCATTGCTCGGAGTTAAAGATGGCATTTATGGCAAAACCATGAGCCAATTTGTGTGCCTTAAGTGCTAGTTTGTGTAGCCTAGCTAGTGTTTCCTATCGGGAAGTCGGGACAAGAAATTTGGGGTTTTGAAATTTCTCATTTCCCGGTAAGTTGGTGTCGGGATCGCGGAAATGTCTTTACAGTGGAAGGATTTCAGTGGTACTGATATCTATCATTCCGACATAAAAAATGCATTAGTTTTGCGTTACCTCAAATTAAAATTTTTTTTGCTTACTAAACATTATTTTACAAAATTCGCAAAATTTTTTAAGACGAAATGCTTGTGAGATAAAAATTTTTTCTTCAATTTGTCGAAAAAATGGAAAAACTCAAGCTAAGTTTGTCAAAACAACATAAAATGCTAACAATTAAGGAAGTGTTTGCTTCACCAGAAATTCCGGTAGCCGAAGTTTGAAAATCGTAGTTGCGTAACCGCTTTTCGGTTCCCGTAGGGCGACTTTCACAGTAGGGGAACTGCAGGAGAAGTTTCTGGTTGTGCAACTACGATTTTCAAACTTCGGTAACCGGAAATTTCCGGTGAAACATAAGCTTCCAAAAATAAAACTGAAATGCTGAAAATAAAAAAAATGTCAAAATAATCAAGCTTGAAAAATTTCCCGCGAAAATTTTCGGGAATTTCCCGAATCCCGGGAGTCATTTGCAAATGGGCAAAATAGAGTCCGATTGGGTAATATTCAAAAGTTCGCAAAAATGTTTCGTTTATTTTGCTTTATTTAGTCATGCAAATCAACTTTACGTTTGGATGAATCAAGAAAGTCCATCTACCACCATGTACTTCAACCAAGCTACATTTAGCAACCTTGATAATGTCTTCAACTTGACAATGACATATAGGCAAGTGAAACGCAAATGTATGATAATAACCTACTTTTAATAAAGAGAATGAAACCACAGTAGTTCTTAAACCTGAACGTTTTGACAACATAAATATAGCTGTCGTCATCATCAGTGTAAGCAGGGTAGTACAAAACTGAAAGGCTTGTTTTTCAGGCGCGATTCTGATTTATATTTTCCTTACGGAACAGTGGACGAAGTGCTACAGTGTGTCAATGAGGATGCAAGACGTAACACAGGCAGACGGCTTCAACCGAAAACTAAGATGGCGGTTTGGGTGGCTGGAAACTGCATGTTCACTAAAGGTACATCCATATGTATGAAAAAAAATCGTCATCGTAACAAAGAAGCTCAGTTGAAATCGTATTCTCTACAGAAGCGTGATTTAGTGAACAGACCTGTAGACGGAGTAAGAAAATAACTACAAATGCGTATTTTGGGGTCTTTTCAATAAAAAAAGAACTGCACCTAAGCTATATGACCGTGAAACTTCACCTTGATCAATGTCAAAACTTGCAAGAAAGAATTAGGTAACTTTACTTCTTATATCCCAGTGGCGTAGCGTGACCTGACAGATGAGGCATGCAATTACGATGACGTCATTAGTTTTCTTTATCAATTCAACTTCAAAAATGTGCTCATTAAAATTCGTTAAAGCGTATTAGGCAGGCGAAAAATTACCGCACATAACATCAGTTTTTATTTCACAAGGTAATAAAATACACTGTATGTCAAAAAATTGATTTCTATTCTTGGGTAATCCATCTATTACATTACTTTATCGCCTCATTTCAAGGAGGCTCAATGATGTCATACACTTGTTGAAACTAAACAACTGCGCTGTAAGGCACACAAACCAAAGATTATAAATGATACAATAATAATAATAACGTTTATACAGAGTTAAATAGATAACTTTTTAGTGTCTGACGCTGTTTATACCCTAATCCTTTAATATCCAAGAGTACGCGCGTCAAATGTCCCACAGTGTAGTATTAAGACAATTTTTGTTAATGATATGGCGCTTGCATTTCTCATGCTCGTGATGGCCTGAATTTTCAGGTTAATGGCTGGTTTCAGAAAGTTCAAGTTTGTTTATTCGTCACCAACCACACCGGATAAAACAAAAACACAGGCATTAGATAAATAACACAAGGATTAGTGACAGGGTGACTTCGAAGGGACCATGAGGCCTTCGAGTCAGAAGCCTCCCTATTGAGTTAGAAAGGAATTCTGCGCAAGTTATTCCGATCAATCTGAGAATGTTGTTGAGAATTTCTCGCTACAATGTAATTGCAAATATATATCAACTTTCATCCCATTCATCAAATGTTTACCAGCAGTTGTGAATCAAACCAAATGCCTTTCTAGTGACAATCCACATTTTTTTTGAACTAAGTGAGCATATTTTGTTACACAAATAGTTTTTCTTTCTTCAGATATATAAGTCTGGTAGTGCTAAGTCACTTGCACAACTTGGAAGTTTTTCACAGCAGTAGTACCGGTATCTATTCCACTACTCCATTAACTAGGCTTTAATAAAAAATCTAACCAGGCTGGTACCTGAAAAACATATTTATAGAATATTGGAAAAATGAAACACTGGACATCTATAAGACTCTGTGAAGTTGAAGCATACATGTGGCGATAGGCTACAATATAATTTAAAACTACTTGATAAATGATATTCTGAAGCTTTTACGCAGTGGTAACAAAACATACTACAATAACACCTGTAAATGAACTTATATAGGAAGTTCCAGAAAACTTGTACACCGTACAGTTACTCTACGTATGAAAAGCTATAGATAAACAATACAACGTCCTACAGTACTTCATCCAGGGTTAAACTTTGACAAGTTAATCATTCAATTCACTGCTGACGATTACCACTAACCAACACCAATTGACCAATGATCATAGGGAAATAATGATTAAAGTTTAAAAAGCAGAAGATAATTTTCTATTAACTGGTGTAAAATCACAAAGAAGCACCATTAACATGAGCAATCTAATATCAGCAGTTTTGACGATAAAATAAGATGTTAAACCCGTGTTTTGATTCCAAGGGTAACAGTAGCTGAAGCATAATGAAGCTGATCATTCAAAAATGAGATAAAGGTTTTAATATCTACATTGCAACTTCAATTACATCAAATCTTTTAACCAACTTAATGAAATAAGCATGAAAACAAAGCTAATCAAAATAATGTCACAGTATTTCTACACTGCTCCATAAAGCAGTAGCAACAAATTATCATAACTGAAGAAATCAGAATTTTAACCAGTTACAACCACAGCGTGACCAGCAAATGAAAGCACACAGGGCAAACTTATGTTTAAATTGTAAGCAACCAACTTAGGGGTCAAAACCTAATTTGTAACATCATACAAAGCAAATAAGTTAGACAGGAATAAAAATATAGCAAGCCATATAGTGTTGTCTTTAAAAAATAATAAGCAAGGCCGGCAGTACAATTTGTTTGATGTTGAGCTTCCTCAGACCCAATATTTAGAAACACTACAATAAATTCTTGAGCTAGTTTTGGTTTGTTTACCGATACTTATGTTGGGTCTCATCTAGAGTAAGCCGTCCATGTCTTTTATTGCCTTAACATAAACAAGTTATTCTAGACACGGACGGCTTACTCTAGACGAGACCCACATCTGTTCATCTGTGGGGTACCGTAGTTCTGCCAGAATCAAGCTTGAAATGTTAGAGCTGTAAAACTTTTTTGTTTTAACTTTTTAACAATATTACTGGTGGACAAACTTGAAGCTGTGACTTGGGCTTGGCTCATTGTCTCAGGTTAAAGATTGGCAGTGTCTATTTTGCCGTAAGTTATCCACAGGTCACACGAAGCCAAGCCGAAATCGATTATTTACCCCAGGTCAGACGAAGTTAACCGTGGGATTACATCATATTCTATTCTACTGTCTTCACGAACTTGATTGTTAACCCCAGGTTACACAAATTCGAAGCGATCTGAACCCAAGCCACCGAAGCGAAATGAATTGAAGCCGCGACAAGAATCGAACCCAAAACTAGTGCAGTGCTTCCCTTCTATCGCGGCGCTCTATCCACTAAGCTATCGAGAAGTTGTGGCAATAGAGCACAAAACCGCACTTAAAAACCCATGACATCACTTACGGAAAAATAGATTTAGAAGCTATTTTGCTGTAAGGTAAAATAGACACTACCTTAAAGATTGATGAAAATTAATTTTACTACAGTACTACTGGTACCGGTATAAACTGTAACACTGCACCTACCGGCACCAATATTCTATCCAGTATCTGTGCAATGAATCTTAATTTCATTAAGATGATGTTCTTTTATATTCATTACCGGTACCGGTATTACCGATATCTCAGACCCCCTGTTTTGGTAAGTCTACCTACTTCACACAGGTCATGTCCAGCAGACTAACAGCCCCCACGCTTTTTATGTCTGCCAACCTTAAAATAACCTGTGACCTTAACCTAACCAAATCTAGCTTTAACTAAACCTGGGGGCTGATACTAGACCTAACCCCTTTGAACCAGCTAAGGTATATATGCAATACCGGTACCCCTAAACTAGACTTATTACAACTAAACTTCTGCTTACTTATATTTTGCAGCTTGATCTCAGTCTCACAGCCTATAATTTTTAAACTAGTCTAGCATTTTTACCAGTAGTCTACCACACACAACAGATCTGTAGTGGACTAATCTTTACCATACTTTACTGTGTTGAATACCGTATATGATTACTCAGCGCTCACCAGTTACTGCGTCGTCTTACCGCGTAGACCGCATAGGCATGCAATTTCATGATTGCATGCCTTCTTACGAAGTTAGTCGCGTATTTAGCGCCAATCTGCCAATACAACTAGATGCAGAACAAAAAAGCAACTTCGAAAATTGCATGCCTATGCGGTCGTCCGCGGTGATACGCGGCTACTTTTAAGTGTTGCCATTTATTAATATTCAAAATGGTCTCCAAAGTTAATGCTTTTCTGACACAGTGAAAGTTCTCAGATTAAAATCGAGAAAATTTTTTAGATATTTTTTCAAAAATATTATTATTAATTTTCTTTGATTGAATGACAATTGGCAAGGCATGCAATGCATGCCTTGCATGCATGGAGAATACGCCCCTGTTATATCCTATATCATCACTTTAAAATTTCACGCAGCAATTAAGTGCACTCTGCACTACAATTTAGCCTAGGACGGTGATTCTTACCCCTTTTAGCCCACGGACAATCTTTTCTAAAAAAAAGTGCCAGATGGACCATTTTGCTATACTGACACCTCATGAACGTCACAAGTCGAAAGTACATCGCACATAGCTTAGTGAGATCAAAAAACATATTCAATCTTATTCCACAGTGTTTTTTCAACGCGTTTTGAGGAACCAAAGTGGTCTCTCAAAATTGTCTAGCGGTCTCTCAAAATCTGCTTCTAGAATAGTATAGAAAGTGTAGAAAGCTGTAGTATAGAAAACTGCTTCTAGAATAGTATAGTATACTGTAGAATAGTCTAGCGTTATAAATTCAGTTGGCTGCGTTTCAAAATTGCTTTAATAATTTCTCAAACCAAACCTTAAAAGAACACTTGTCTTTCATAAAGTAATAATAAATAAACTAGTTAAGCAATCCCTTTTATTCCTCACTTAAATTTTAAAAAAATATTGTTTTCTCGCCAAACTTGATTGAGGTTGACATTACGAAATTATCTCACGTAAAACCAATCCTCATGCGCTCAATGATATCATGCATTGCCTTCATTGGATTAGTCGCAACACAATTTTCTTATCTGCAGTTCTTGCATAAACAACTTTCAGAAATGTTTTATTGAAGTTTTATGGGCCTTTTAGTGGACCACTGGAAATTGCTGATGACCCACCACTGGCCCTCCTGGACCACGTTGGAGTCACATGCCTATAGATTGATAGTAGATAAGCTATGCAAACCTGAGAAACGCGTAGGCGCATAAACAAGTTTGCTTCATAATTTCAGTTTAATCTCCGATGTATTATTAAGTTTTTTTTAACAAAAGACACAACAACAATGCATTTGCTTGATAAGATCACTTTGCCAGCTTTGTTGCTAGACGTAATTTATCCAAAAAAAGCAAAGTATTGAGGATGATAAACAAAACTTATAAAACGCTTTTTCGCTTTATGAAAAATATTCCTAGACAAACGGTAAAGTGCTATCATTACTTTTTATCCTCTTAACCTTCGTCCGGCGGCATAGGTACATTTGTACCTTTTGCGATTTTTTTGTTGTGAGCCGTAGGTAGGCTACCTGAGATTTTCTGACATATCTACCTACATTCTCGCATTGGTTCATTCAAGAAAAGTGTTAGCCAAATATGTTTACGATTTGCTGGTATATTGGATTTTGTTTTTCTTAGACCCTTAACAGGCGGCATAGGTACAATTGTACCTACATATTTTTCTGGTTTAAAACGAACGCAAACGCACTTTAACATGATTTATTTTGAAATGTGGGATGGTGTATGGGGTGAGTGTGGAGGGTGTTGGGAAGGTGTCGGGATGTGGGGGAGGTGAGGGGAGATGTGAGGAGAGGTGTAGGGAAGTGTATTGGGGTGGGGGGAGGTAAGGAGAGATGTGGGGGGAGAGGTGTGGGAAAGTGTGTTGAGGTATGGGGGAGGTAAAGGGAGATGTGGGGAAAGGTGTAGGAAAGTGTGTAGGAGTGTGGGGGAGGTAAGGGGAGATGTGGTGTGGGGAAGTGTTGGGGAGGTGTGGGAAAGTGTGTTGGGGTGTAGGGGAGGTAAGGAGAGATGTGGGAAGTGTTGGGGGAGGTGTGGAAAATGAGTTGGGGTGTGGGGAAGGTAAAAAGAGATGTCGGGAAGTGTGGGGGGAGGCGTGGCCAACCCCAACACACTTCCACACCTCTATGGAACCACACTTCTCCACACCTCCCCCCCCACCCCAACACATTTCCCACACCTCCCCCAACACTTCACTACCCCTCCCCCACACCCCAGCACACTTTCCCACACCTCCTTCAACACTTTCCCATACCCCAACATACTTTTCCACACCTCCCCCCACACCCCAGCACCCTTTTCCACATCTCCCTCAACACTTTCTCACACCCCCCACACCTCCCTCCTCACCCCAACACATTTCTTACACCTCTTCCAACATTTCATCACATCTCCCCCACACCCCAACACACTTTCCCACATCTCCTCCAACACTTCCCCACACCTCCCCCACACCCCAACACACTTTTTCACACCTCCCCCAACACTTTCCCCCACCCCCATCTCCCCTCACACCCCAACACAGTTTTCCACATTTCTGCCAACACTTCCTCACTCCCCCACACCCCAACACACTTTCCCATACCCCTTCCCACACTTTCCCATACCTCCCCTAATACTTCTTTACACCCCCCACACTCACTTGACACCCTCCCCCCACACACACATCTCCTTCCACACCTCAACACACTTTCCCACACCCTTCACACTTTGTCACATCCTCAACACTTCTCCCAACACCTTTCCTTGCATCTCCCTTTACCCCTCCCCACACCCCATCACACTTCCCTACGTCTCCCCTTACCTCTCCCCTCATCCTCACACACTCTCCTATCCCTTTCTCCACACCCCAACACACTTCTCCACACCTTCCACACTCACCCCATACACTTTACCACACCCCAACACACTTCCCCACACTCATCACACTCACCCCATACTCTACCACCTCCCCCCATACCCCATCACCTTTTTCCACACTTCTCCGCACTAGCTGATTTGCCCTCATATCGTTTCAACTGCTAATCTAATCTGCTCCTTGGGAGCAATTCGTAGCGTACTTGGTAATTCATGCGTGACGAGTGGGTTCCGTGACGCAGTTGTAGGCCTACAACCATATTATAGAGAACCATGATAGCATCGTGCGGTGTTGAAAGATTTACTGTTCGAGTTAACTTTGGATGTTTCAGAAACTTACCTACCGCAACAAATTACCCGCAAAATATCTGTTAGCGGTGTAAAATTATGCCGCCGGACAAGGGTTAAAATAATCCTCACTTTAAACTGCACTGAATAGAAGTTCAAAACCAACCACTATACACATGCAATTATGGAGAATAAAGATGATGAAAAACACTGGCTAAACACTTGACCATGATGGGATGATGTTAGGGTTAGCTCCGGCAGTGTGAATGATGTTTATCAACAAAATATTCGTTTTAGAATGTGGTTTAAAATTTAACATCTGAATTTTATCAAATCAAGCATGCTAAAAATGGTTACTTCTAGCTGAAAATGGTTACTAGCTCAATCTAGCTGAAATCTAGCTGAAAACGGTTACTTGTATTATCACAAATTGTAGCTGAAAAGGGTTATCTAGCTGAAAATGGTTACTTGTATTATCACATCTAGAAACTCTACAAATGTTCATGTTTTGCTAACCATGGATTCGGGAAAGTTTGTTGAGTGAATGTTTTTTTTAAAGACAATTTCACTCTTTAATGCTCATTTGCAACATATAATTTTACCAGCCTTACGAGCTAAGCAAAACAATGCTATTACGGCCCCACATAAAAAAATACAAATTCTTATCATGCAGATTGCAGATTTTAGATAAGCTTTTCGGTGCCGGTCTCCATAATACTTATCTCTTGTAGCCTTATGGAAAAAGGAATAGCTCACCTTTTTGTGCGAAACATTTATCAATCAAGCCTTCCATCCTGCAACAATTTTAAAAAAGCTAAAATGATGTGAAAATGACACCTTGAATACCAGAGATAATGATCCAGTCGAATCTTCATTATACTCGCGCAATTGCACTTAAGCGTGTAACGAGTGGTGGTGTCCTCCTCAGAGACTTTGCGCCTGGGCAACGCTGCTTCAAACTTCGCAGAAACGTCGCAGCGGTGCCGAGCTGTTGGCGACACTGTGTCCGGTTTGACTGGGCTGGCAGTCGAACTGATAACTTTCCGCGCCGACAGCGATGTCTTTTACCACTAAGCCAACCAGTCGGTGAGATTGCGATTAAAATTTTCTTATTGCTAAAATGTTACAAGTCACATTAAAGGTAAAGGTACGGGACAGCGGGTGCAAGCACACATTGTTTAGGCCATTTTCAATTGTCGGCCCATTACAATTTTCAATCACGAATGATTAAACGCTGTTAAGGGACATAACATGACGAACAACACATACACAAAACCCTTCGCACTTCTGCTTGTGCCGAGCGCCTGGCGCGAAAGTTGCGAATACTATTTTTAAAGTCTTTAGTATGACCCGACTGGGAATAGAACCCAGTCTACCGGCTACCAAGTGGACGCTCTTAATCGATACACCAAGCGCGGTCGGTCATTATCGCGCTTACCGTAGCAAGCTTCTTAAACGATCTAAGGCTAAAAAAATTCAAGTTGGCTTTCATTACCTGAGTGCTGTTTAAAAGCACTCATCCATAGTCCGCACTCATCAAGCAAGATTATGTAGTTGTGCTACTCACAAACGAAATAGTGTGAATCATATACTCCTCCAATCATCTTCTTAAAGGAATTATATTGTTTGGAGATAAATTAATTGTGTAGTGTAATGTGCAATACGTTTTGAAACATTTGTCATGCTAATAAACGTGAAATAACTTTAAATCTGATGTGATGGACAAAACTGTCTTCAGATTTGGAACCTGCAAGAAAAGTTCTTTCGAAAAAATGGATGGCATTTTTGTTCAAGTTTTGTTGTTGACGATTGACAATTCGCTTGTGCATCAACGAATAATTTTGAAACTTTGCAGGTAGTGGCTGGCGCCTTCGTATAGTGCTACAACTTTTGATCTTAGGAATGGACATTGAAATCTTTGGAGCTTGCGTCAACAACAAGTTACCTGGTTCTTGGCAGGATTTACCCCAACACCTCGTCAAATACAAATTCTATTTATCGTTCGAAAACGCTTTCCATTGTCGCGATTATATAACGGAAAAGATCTGGTCCAATTCACTCCGTGCCGGTGTTGTTCCAGTGATTTGGGGTCCACGTAAGGAAGATATCGAAGCGGTGTTGCCCAAAAATTCTTATATATTTGCAGAAGATTTTACCACAGTTGATGAATTGTTTCAGTATCTAAATACGCTTGATCAAAACGATAAAAAATATCAAAGATATTTTCAATGGCATTCAAAACATTGGCAAAATGATTTTCCTGATGAGGTAAATCCCCAACGGACAGATATGCATCCTTATGGATTTTGTCAACTGTGTAAACTTCTTCATGAAGATGATCAAAAAGAAAACGAACTTGGTGTGAGACCCAGTCATCAAGTTTCATCCATAACAAAGTGGTGGTATTTAAACGAAACTCGTATGTGTCTCACTCCTCGGCATCACCATGAGGTTGATGAAACAAGATTTTATCACATGCTGTTAATAGCCGATAGAACGTTCAATATGTTTCGTTATAGATATGCCTACACGTGCTTTTTTATCTTTTTACTAATATTCCTAATTTATCGTAGATGGAAAATGAGATAAACGATCGTATTATCAGCCTATATTGTAAAGGGATGTTACAAACTTTAAATTGCTAAATGAGTTCCGTTTTCCGTTTTTTGTTCTTATTATTGTTTCGTCTTCTTTCGTTAAATTTTTTCGTTTCCGTTTTAAGTTCCGTTATTTTCCGTTCCATTATTTATATTTAGTGTTCGAGTGCATTTTTAATGTTTTGACGTACGACAACAAATTTAAGCAATTGATTGACAGAATATAGCTCGTTGCTTAATTGCCATACACCTACGTTATTTATTGCATGTTTTTGCTTTATTTTTATGAACCAACGTTCCCAAAACTTTTTTGTTAATGGCGCCTTTTGGGCACATGTTCAGTTACTCAAGTGACGTGTCCTATGAAGTTGAAGTTTTTAAACTTCAAGTTTGACCAAAAGTTGTGTTTATATGATATAAGCTTATCATTGTTTAAAATTCGGCATTTGTTCGAAAAGTATTGAACTTTAAATGTGAGCAGTAGGCTTGTTGATCTTTGCTCATTTTAGTAAATGCAGGTGCAATGTTTGATATCGCACACGCATGTCGTATTCAATGTCAATCTCGTAGCGGTATTTCGACTTAATGTATGGACCTCTGTAAAGGTTTTTACTTTTGATTCTCTGACTTAAAACTTTTTGAGATAATGCTTGCATCTTCATGCACCGGTATTGCTTTACATGTACGGTTGAGGATGACAATAAATCTCTGTTGATCCATTTTCACCAACCGACACCTATCAATAATAACGAAGAAGTCCACTGTTTTGCAAAACTTGTTTATTTCAAGCTGTAAGTTTGTTTATTTCAAATAATATTGCTTGTAAAAAGGCTGAAACAACTCAAACGGAAAAGATACAAAAATGATGATCATACATTTTCTTCTCGAAGTGAAAAAAACAAAAAAAAATCACAAAAATTTACTGATCTCAAAAACATAAAAAGTACCATGTACAATTGATAAGCTTTTCCCTTTTATGTCAGAGCTAAGCAACTTTCAGCACTTTAAGGTTCGCCGTTAAAGTTGGACAAACACGTGATTTTTCATAACAAGGTTTTGATTATTGTAGTCGGAGAAAGTCGAAGTTTTCAGCTGGTGCATTAAATTCTATTGTAACTTTAAACAGTAAAATCAAGTATTGATATAGGAAGATTTACAGACCCCAGCAGTTGTTTGCTCATCTTGAAGCGGATTACAATACAAATACAATTTTAAATCAAACGTGGGATTCGAACCCTCGTCCGCATCGACTAGTGACGAGTCACTTGCCCTATGGTTGCGGTGACTTTTTACCGGAGACACGACCGTAACCACTCGGACTCGGCCATCGAAATCTAATGCCGGAGGAACCAAAATTAACGTATATTTTGTACCTACGACTAAAGGTGCTATCACGCTGACTGAGAAGTCACAGCGTTAATTATTTGTTTTATTGTTACATTATCATGCATTATATGTGATGCAATAATAAAACAAACCAACAATTTTTCGAAGACATTGCGAAGTCCCAGTCAATGTAATATATTGCGCCTTAATTCATCATACCACAAAAAATTCAGCTATTATGACCATGACAGTGGTAATTATTCCATATCAGTGAGTTTAAGCCACAAAGCTTTTGCCGTATAGATAGACTTCGTTGAAAGCCTTACATACTTATTGCTTAATCTCAAAACTCAAATAGTTAGAATAATTTTTGGGTAATTTTTTTTTGAGATTGATGGTTTTAAGATTGGGCGCGCAAATTTCCTTATTCTAGACGTAAAATAAGGATCACATAACAACCCATGCTTAATCAAAATAAAACACAGCTTGAATGATATACAAATGTACGCAATCTCAATGTTGAGCTATCTCAAAGATTCTATATGAATAAGAATCCGTGACTCCTGATGAGTCGTTACCGACAAAACAGACTGTTGTGTTTTTCAATTTTAATCGTGATAATTAATGCCTGCTATCTCAAGGTTGATAAATAAATCATAATATTATCCTATGAAACCGAACTACGATCAATTGAATGAAACAGCTTCTAGAAGAAACCACTATGTCTGAATATGAAAAGGCGGTTGGATTGCTCTATTTTGTTTGGCCATTTGAATTAAAGTAGTATTCTTTACGAAAATTCGCTTTTGTGCCTTGCTTGTTGTTTGATGAAAACATGGAACCGGTGACACAAACGGCATTCAGACAGTGACCAATTGATAGTGGTACATGCCTAGTTGTTTAATGAAGCGAGGTAAAGTCTAGAGACAAGAATGAAGTTATGGTGTATAGCCTAAGCACTTTTGATCCTTTGCGCTCTAAACAAAACTGTTATTATGTGATAATAGGCTATATTAAACTCTCTTAAGTGATAACCTTGTTTAACAAAGTTGAAGAAATTCTCGGTGGGCCAAACATTGTTGATGCAATTACTGCTTTTGAACCAGAATTAAGTCAAGCCAGTGTTTCTAAGGTGAATTATTTTTCTCCTTGACGACTCAGGTATATACGCTGGTGGCGTTGGTCTTTACATCTAAGAAGAATCTGCGATGTACTCTACCCTACAAAATGACTTGGTCGTTATCTTCCAAAACGGCAAAAACGTATAGATTGAAATTGAATGCAAAAAGTTTAACGCTCTTCAGCTGTCCTGATATCCTAACTTATAAGTTTTGTCATTTCGATAAATTTAATAATGACACCGCCTCATTGAAGATCAAGAACTCAATAGAATCGATCACTCAAAAGATGTCAAATGCTTAAAAGAACATTGAAAAGGTTGCCTAGGTATCTACTCCACATTGACTTGAAGGTAGGATCATATATGCCAACTTCCAGGTTACTCAGTTTGCTAAGAGGCTCACATCTATAGTTACTCAGGTTGACATGATTTGGGCAAACAACTTGGAGAAAAGCCACAAATAAACTGGTTAGAGAATTAATTTGCCTAGGCTTGGTCAAAAATACGGTACTCCACTCTAGCAACCCCCACCTCTAGCACCCACAAGGCCATCTACCCAATTGCAGCTGCAGACGTGTTTCGACCTTCTTAGGTCTCATCAGTGCAGCATAGCAACAACCGCCCTCAAAAAAACAAATTTCTACTTGCATTCTCCCCAAAATTTCTTGCAATCATTCCTCTGCTAAATCCCCGCTACTATCTTAATTGCTAAGATCCAAACTTAATCCTTGCCACCATCCCTTCCCCCAATTTTCAGACTAATTTCCTACTACCATCTCTCCCCCCCCCGAAAACAACTCTCGATAAAACTAACTACCTGCTATAATTCCACTGATAAAAGCCTAGTTATTTTGGGACAAGAGTAAAATCCAACATTTCATGTTTTTGAGGCTTTATGACGTAAACAGAAGGACAATTTAATTTCACGAAAAGTTACTTCCTGCACAAGGAAAATAGGACAAGTGTTTCCAAACAAATAAGGAGCTGGGCTGGTTTCTTTTCTTCAGTAGTAAATTGCCTTACAAATCCCTTTTCACGGAAGAACGCTATAGAACTTTTCACATTGGTCTTGACAAATACTAATCGTATTCTTCAAGCTGACCCTGACCTAGGCTACGTCAATTTATTTGACCTAGCCTAGGCAAATTAATTCTCTAACCAGTTTATTTGTGGCTTTTCTCCAAGTCGTTTGCCCAAATCATGTCAACCTGAGTAACCTTAGATGTGAGCCTCTTAGCAGACTGAATAACCTGGAAATTGGCGTGTATGATCCTACCTTCAAGTCAATGTGGAGTAGATACCTAGGCAACCTTTTCAATGTTTTTGTCATTTCGTCTTCAAGTAGGTAAATCCCCTTGAAAAAAACGTTTCGAATGAGGCCTGCCCTCCTAAATGACGTCATAGGGTTATTTTTTTCACAATTGGAATCAGTGTCCAAAACTTCTTCACATGCAATCCCAAATACTTTGAATTTCCAAAAAGTGTACAAAATAAAACACCCTTTGTGACTTTTTAAGCAAGTGATTTGTTTTTGTCAAGTGAGCAAGCATTCTGAATTGCTAGCACTGTAATTTGTTTCTGCTTGTACTTGTTTAATTAGTCATTTGAAGAGACCAGTAAATTACGCGCTCATGCAGTTTACAAATTAATAACGTGATAATCTTCTCACGTTTTTTTTGCAATGTGGTAGGGGCAGGGCCGGATTTACCAATAGGCTAGGCAGGCTGAAGCCTAGGGCTTTGGAGAAATCATGGGCCTCATCACGAACAACAAAGACCTTTTTATCAAGACCTTTTTTTTGGAAATCGACCATCAAGACCTTTATTGGCCTAAACGTAGAGACAAGAGCGTATTTATTGGGGGGGGGCATTGTGCCTTGCCCCCCACCTCTTTTGACTCCGCCTTTTAGTAAAAAAAAGAACAAAACTAATGGTGCCAAGTGACTGAAATAGGCCAGACTCTTTTGATGGTTTCTGTAGCTTATGGCCAGGGACTAGGATGAGGGGCATGCATTCTCCCACCAGCCATTTCGAAAATGTTTTTGATGTATACAATTTTTCCATAATTTCGAACCTCTTCCATAGCAATAAGCCTTACGCCTTTAGCACGTACCTCGAAAACGTGCGAACAGAATGCATCATATTTGACGAAGCACTCAGAGGGTCAAAAAATTTGAACAAAATTTGCCTGAAAATTATTTAGAAAGCACTAAAATAACCATTACAGCATGTAAATTTTCAAAAATTTTCTGGCCCCCGGACCCCCTTAAAGCCTCTTTTGTGTCTCAATCAGCTTCAAATTAGTTCTGCCGAACAAAAATACGCTTGAAAAAAAGTGTGGAAATTACCCCTTTCAAAATTTCTCGCTTCGCCACTGTGTAGAGATGAGTCTGATCGTTGCTCTCTAGGGCCTCATTGATCAAATAGCCTAGGGTCTCTTATTGTCTAAATCCGGCCCTGCTGGTACGTCAAAATCTTACTCATCATGTCTTTGGTAGCGGCTAATCGAAATAAGAGGGTCATATCGAATTTTTTGTAGCGTAGTTAGTCACGTAACGGTATTGTTTATATTTTTTTGTTGAAGCCTAACCAGCAAGCACTAAAAAGGAAAGACAGCAATGTGCATTGTGGCAGCATTGGTAGGCGTAATAATGGTATTATTAGTAGCAACAACAGCCAGCGCTTAGTAAACTTGACTTTAATGCGTCATTCGTTGATGGCTATGGAGTTTGGAGCGTGCAAACTTGGTTGAGGGTGGACTGGTTCTATAGGCCACACAGTGCTGCCTTGTTTTATCATCGCTTTTAAAATTACAAAATCATTAAATTCCTAAGTAGTCGACTTTCCTTGCCTGACCATTATTCGGCCTGCGGTTGTTAGATGACCGATATAAAGAGCGAAAATTACAATAAGTTTATCATGAAGGCTGGCTGAATGATTGGTTGAGTGCTTAAAACTATCGATTCGTAAGTTTCGCATTAATTTTTATCTTCAGTTATTGTTCGTGTATTTACCTTATACTTCTTTAATTTATGTTTTGTATTATGTTTTTTGATGTGGGGGGATATCAAGTGGTATGGTAAACCTATTTCTCTTCTATAATCAAAGTCTCGTCAGCCTTGCTATGCACAGCCAATCCAGGCTAAACTCATTCCAGACTGTAAAGACTCCTTTTTGCATTGCTTTACCTGGACATCTCGACCTCACCTCTTTTCTAGGTTGTGCCCTAAAAATAGGGCACAATAGAGACCTCACCTCTTTTCTAGGTTGCGCCTGCCAAAAATAGGGCACAACCTAGAAAAGAGGTGAGGTCGAGATGTCCAGGTAAAACAATGCAAAAAAGAGTCTTTACAGTCTGGAATGAGTTTAGCCTGGATTGGCTGTGCATAGCAAGGCTGACGAGACTTTGATTATTTCTCTTCTGTTCTACGGTTTAAGTTTGAGCTACAGATGTTTATTTTTGTTCAAGTCTTGTAGTTATGCGTTTGATCCCTACGCTCTTTTTGCATGTCTATAGTCAGACAGCGCCACCACGAGAGGTAGAATGTGGGGATTCATTAAATGTTTGCACTTAAAGATGGAGGAATTACGTGAAGTGCCTTTTCCAAGGGTGTTATAACAAGCAAACTTGCCGGCTTGTTGTCGATACTATTCCTTTAATATCGAAGCCGAACGTATAGCAGGAAAACTGTGAATACTAATTTTTAGGCTAGGCAATCAGTTTGACTGGTCTCGGAGTCAGGCCTTGAGTATGCCGCTCCGGAAACAGATGCTCTGACCATTTTGCCATCTTACTGTATGTTGTAGTGAATGTCAATTGTAACGTGAATCATAAGTGTGAATTTCTGTTTTGTCTAATTCGAGTTTCGATCGTAAGCCCTTTGGTTGAAACGTATATCGAGAACTCGAGCTCAGTAGTGAGGCAAGCGCGTCCAGCTAATTTGCGTTTTTTCTTGTAAATTTTGTGCTAACTTCGAATTACAGTTGCGAAGCAGCTTTTATACTGTACTACAGCAGATTTTATGAAACCTTACAGTAGTAGTTCGTTTGAGTTGGCGCAGTAGAATTTTAGTCACAGTAAAATGTATAGTTAAGAATAATAGTTAAGAGGCATTACTATAGTGGTCAAGATGCGGTGTCTATTAAATTAATTATTGTTATTGTGTAGGATGTAAGCTGTAGGGTCCAGTACCTACGGGTAACTACAGGCTGCCTCCTGCGACCTAACAGAGATTAGCTTTCTATCAGTAGCAAACTTCCAATTCAGAGTTCAATTCAAATTATTATTTACAGATATTAATTTACATGAAAATCAGCTTACTCAAATAGAATGCAATAGCAATTTCTGCGGTGATTGACTACGGCCGCAGATAGACAACCCTAAACATAAACAATGCTCAACATTACCTTAATAATAACCAACATCCTCCAACTAATACTCACTACTAATTATGAACAACTGGGAAATTACGATACACTGTAGACCAACTGCTGCGCTCAATTAAACGACAAACCCAAATCAAAACGAATACGAAGCAAGTAAACACGATTATGACGTAATGTGTTAAAGTGTCACAATTGAACAATGGATTAACTATTTTTTTCTGTAGGAAGCTCATTAAAACTGATATCTTGAAGTGAATTTGCTTTACAATCAGGTGGAACAGAGTCAACTACCTCCCTTTGATTACTAAGGAATTTAGTGAGATGGAATCCTCCACTAGATAACAGGTCGCGCAATTGGGATATCAATTCGATAGCTTCTTTTATGGTGGTCACACTTTTAAGAAGATCGTCCACATAAAAATTTTCATGAACAGTCGAAATCGTTGCTTCATCTGCTGACGAAAGATTATCCTGTGCAGCTTTGCGTAATGCAAACCCAGCTACGCTCGGCGACGAAGTCGCGCCAAATATATGAACATTCATTTGGTAATCGACAGGCAAAGCCTTAGTATTATGTTCAGGCCACCACAAAAATCTCAACGCATTCCTATCCCTGGGATCCACAAGCACTTGCAAGAACATAGCCTTAATATCCGCTACAAAGGCAACTTGCTCCTCCCTGAAGCGCAATAAGACACCCAACAAACTACTTGTTTGATCCGGCCCACTCAAAAGCTTATCATTTAAACAACATCCTTCTGCCTTTGCCGCACAATCAAATACAATTCTGAATTTGGAGCCGGTGTTGTGGTGCGGAATATACCAAATGGGATCTTTCACTTCTTCGGCATCCTCGGTGACACGTTGGGCATAGCCAAGTTCCAGATACTCCTGCATTTTTTCTTTGTAGTTTCTGTACAGCTCCGGATCTTTTTCAAATCTTCGTTTCAAGTAGTTTAACCTTCTCAAAGCCATTGCTTTGTTAGTTGGCAGTACAGGATGGTCCTCCTTCCACGGCAATCCAACCTGGTAATGATTTCCAACCTTTTTCAGACTCTTCTCCATTTTCTCTACAGTCAACTTGTCTTCCACAGAGGGCTTTACCCCATAATCCTCATCGAGATCCATAAAATCCTGATTCATAATCTCCAAGATTTGATTGCACTCATCCTCAGCGTCCGATTTATGAAGGAACTGAACACGAATGACGTCATCACTCGCACTCAGGCAAGTTTCTTCTCTAGCATTATCCGAATAGTCTGAACCAAATAAAGTCCAGCCCAAGGCTGTGTGGAGTCCAAACGGCTCACCATACTCTCCGCAACGCTGCTCAGTAATCCGAAACGCCTCATGAACGTCATTCCCAAGAAGGAGTTCCACTTCATCAGTGTTTATTTCAGGAAATTCAATATCACTCAAATGTGAATACAGCTTGGCAACCTCCTTCGTCGGTATACTTTGTGAAACATCAGTAATTTTGTCAACCAGTATCACTTCCTTGAAGCTGAAGCTGTTCAACTCATTAATACCCTGAATGCGTAAGGTATCGGACAACACTTTGTGATTAGATGTCGCATTAGTGGTGACAAGTTCACAACTACGTGAGGACTCCGAAAGGTTGAGCCTCTTGGCCAAACTTTTTGCGCACAAACTGGAATCCGAGCCATCATCCATGAAAGCATACGTCAAAGTTGCATGCTCTGAATTCCCACCAGAAACTCGCACCGGAACCACTTTAAATCGTTTCACTCTCTTCAAGTTCCTCTTATTACGATACGAAAACGCCACAATACCACTTGAACTAGGCTGCTCTTGAGTAGCTGCTGCAGACTGATCCGAATTATTTCCTGGAGGGTCGTGAAGAAGAGTATGATGCCTTTTTCCACAGATTTTGCAGCAAAACCTTGCATTACAATGTGCAACCTGGTGCAAAGAACTTAAGCAATTAATACAGGGACCTTTCTTCACCACGGCCTTACGCTCAGCAACTGATTTCTTCTTGAAGGAATCACACTGCCACAGGGGATGGTCCTGTCCACAATCAGCACACTTAATTCCTCTGGAAGTTGAAGGCGCGTTTGCTGAGCCGAAACTCCTTCGAGTTTCCTTGGCTGACACAGTATTTACCCGGTTGTGTTTTCTGGGCATGTTGAATCTCGACACAGACTGTCTTTCCTTAGCAGCTACTTGTTGATGTTGTCTCTTCAAGTAAGAATTCGACCTCGCCGCTTCGTTTTGCAAGAAGTTGACCAAGTTCTCAAAAGTAGGGAGATTGTCCTTTTTATACAATAGGCAACAGATGTCGTCAAATCTTTCCCTCATGCTCAATGGAAAACGTGAATAGACCTTTCGGATGTTCTCTTGGAGGTTTAAACACGCTGCGCAATCCCATCCCTTCAAAGTCATGAAGCAATTGAAAGCCTCATCCGCTAATGCACATATTGCTTTCGAATCAGATTCTCGTATAGGTGGACCACTAGTCAACTTGTCCACGTAAGCCTCAACAATCACTGGCTTCTGACCAAAACGCTCTTCTAAACGTTTTCTCGCTTCTGGGTAGCCGACGTCACAAGGTAAATAAAGACAGCCTTCAATCGCTCTGTGCGCTTCTCCTATGCACAGGCTAAACATCAAATCCAATTTGCGTCCATTATCCTTATAGCAACTCTCAACATGCGCATCAAATCTATGCATGAACTGAAAGTACTTTAACGGATTTCCGTCAAATTTCTCGATTTCTACCTTCGGGCGAGAATACCCAAATCTCGCTTCTCTTATTGCTTCAGCCAGGGTACATTGGACATCCTCCACGATACTTTGGCCCTTCCGCAAAGATAAGTCTTCCTTCTTAGAGCTTTCAACCATAGACCCTTGACATCTTGCAAGACTTGGCAGATTAAGCGCCGGCCCCACCAAGGGACATTGACCTATGAGACTCATTTGACCCACATGAGGTTGAGATGATTTTGCCATCAACTTCTCGAATGTAGGCTTTAGTTCCTGAACAAGAGGTTTTCTTGCATCAGCCACAAAATTCTGGTCTACCTCACCGCCTTTACAATCTAACTTACAGTCCGTGGTGCTAATACCAGTCGGCTCAAGAAGTACAGGAGCTTTCACTGATTTTTCTTGAACGTAACGCCTTGATCCATAAGATGCACCAGAACGACTCCTATTCTCTGCAAGCATTGCTTCTTTAATCTTTCGCTTAGCATCTAAACTTCGTTTTTTCGCTTCCCACAGTCTTTCCTTTTGTTCGATGTCGAGAAGCTTTTTCTCCTTTTCAATGTTTATGCGCTCCAGCTCCTGTTCCTCTTCCATCTCGACTTGGGCAAACTGTAGCTCAAGCAGCTGGATACGACTTTCATGAGAACCGGAGTTAGAGTTTCGAGAAAGTCCAGCGTCTGTTTCAGCTTGTAAGTAAGCGTCGAAGGCCTGTTCCAACTTTACTTTCTTACCTATCATATCCTTTCTCCATTTGGAAACTAAACTTCTCTCCCGGTCATAAATGGCATCATCCGGTATAACGCTACAGGCTTTTTCAAAGCAGCGGAGACATTCTGCATAAATATCATCAAATTCGTCTTTGACATTGATAACTCGAGGGTACTCGACTTGTGACTTCATCAGTTCCTCTAACTGATTACTCAACTTAGTTAAATCCTTCGTTAATCTAACATAAGCTTCGCATCGTGAGGCCCACTGCTCAACGAATGCACTACAATCAGCAACTTGAGAATAAGAACACCCAGGCGCACTCTTACTCGACATAGTACAGCTAACCAATTTGTAACCCAGTCGACCAACAGAAATCCCGTATCCAGACGCAGAAATCCGAACCAAAACTGAGCTACACTAGCTGACTAAGGAACCGACAACCAGATATGCCAGTACAAAAAATAATTGCTGACAACAACAGCCTAACCAAGACCAACTCTACAACAAAGTCAGTTGATGAATCGAGAACCAGCAGGCTAAGCCCCAGAACGCCGTAGCCCTGCACAAACTCTAGTCTTCCAGCAAGACTGAGAACAACTCCAAACAACTAGCTGCGTCACCCAGCAAACTGACAGAAATCTTGTCCCAGTTACTAGACACGCAGAAATCCGATGTAGGGTCCAGTACCTACGGGTAACTACAGGCTGCCTCCTGCGACCTAACAGAGATTAGCTTTCTATCAGTAGCAAACTTCCAATTCAGAGTTCAATTCAAATTATTATTTACAGATATTAATTTACATGAAAATCAGCTTACTCAAATAGAATGCAATAGCAATTTCTGCGGTGATTGACTACGGCCGCAGATAGACAACCCTAAACATAAACAATGCTCAACATTACCTTAATAATAACCAACATCCTCCAACTAATACTCACTACTAATTATGAACAACTGGGAAATTACGATACACTGTAGACCAACTGCTGCGCTCAATTAAACGACAAACCCAAATCAAAGCGAGTACGAAGCAAGTAAACACGATTATGACGTAATGCGTTAAAGTGTCACAATTGAACAATGGATTAACTATTTGGACATAACATAAGCTAAAAGAATGTAACAAAATTGCAATTTACAAATTACGTTAACTTGGGAAAATAATTGGCAAACATTGCAATAAAGTTTTGTACAGTAGTTTTGTTGAAATTCAGAAGTCTTGTAATTCAAAGGAATTGCTGGTTCTGGACAACGTCGGTCCAGACGCTTAAATCAATAATAAATGTATATATAGTGTGTCATAACTTTCTCTTTGAACTTACTCTTTTCCTCTCAAACACAGTTTTCAGTGGCCCCATCTCAATCTATCTTGGCCCCAAAGAGGCCCCCCACTTTTTGGGTGCTAGAATCGCCACTGGTCCAGCCATAAATGTGTGGGGGGACAAAATTTGGGACCATTTTTTATTGCTACTAGATACAGCTGCGGCAGTTACATAATATAACCTGAGTTTGTCGATGAAGGGCCCGGACAGAGTCGGGGAGGTAACGGTTGCAGTCGCGAATCATTACCTGGTCTTGTGGTCCGCGGCATCATTTTGTGTGGCCAGTGTCACATTTGCTAGTAATCGATAGATAATATTTGGACTTTGGTGGTATATGGCGTTAGCTTATAGGGTTAGGATTATGTTTCAAGCAGTGTTCTTTAGTTTACCATTCTTTATTTAGTTAGTTTATAGCCAGTTATAGCACTGCCAGACTTAGACAGCGTGAAATTTTAACCCTAGACCGCCAGTCACTGAAACAAAAACAATGAAACAGAACGCTATACGATAAAGATTTGACCAATCTTGATATAAAACTTGAAGTAAATTTACAATATCAAATCTTTAATGCAGCTGCAACTTACCAAGACTTGCAAACCTTCGTCAAAAGTAGCACAACGCAGCATCCTGAATCAGGAGCGCACCCAGCATATTTCTAAGGGGATACTGGTTCTAAAAAAACTCGATCCCGCACTCAGGAGCGGATCCAGAAAGTTTGGTGGGGGGTGAAATTTTGAATTAGGTTGAATGTTAACTAAATACAATGACGTTAGATCCAAAAAAGGCGTAAAAAGCTTTTCGAAAAATGTTTTCACGTCTGCGGCGTATTCAGAAAAATTTTCAGGGAGGAGGCACCAAATTTTGACATTATTCAAATGCAGTTTTTTCTGGCAGAGTTATTTTAAAGTACACTGAGAATTAAAAAAGGCTTTAGGTTGGTCCGGGGGCATGCTCCCCCGGAAAGTTTTTGAAAATTTACTTACTGTTGTGGCTATTTTACTACTTTTTGAACAATTTTTAGGAAAATTTTTTTAAATTTTTAGCCCCTAAATCTGAGTGTTTCACCAAATATGATGCCATTTATTCGTATAATTTCATTTATAATGCGTGCTTAGGGCGTAAGACTTAATGTTATCGAAAAGGTTTGAGATTATGGAAAAAAGTATATTCATCAAAAAGATGTTTAAAAATGGCTGGTGGGGGGGATACATCCCCCACACCCCCCTTGGATTCGCTCCTGCCCACACTGATAACAATGTCTTTTACCACTATGCCAACCGGCTTCAGTATAATGAGAGGCAAATTCTGTCAAAGCTGTTTTGAAATAACTGCACGTACTGCGCTTGCACAGTTTGGACACTTCACTTTAAAAACAAGGGTTCGGTTTCAAAAGTAGGGGGTTTCGACCCTCCTCTAGGTGCGCCATTGTCCTGAATCGCCGAATATTCCACCCAGTTGAATTCTTGGTACCATTATTTTTAAACCTATATAATATTCTTTGCCATTGCTGTGTTTGAGGATAATTTAAAGATGGCTGAATTGGTCCACATTTTACTGCGAATGCCCGATTATCATTATGAAGTATTTCAGAAAAAGGATTTCTAAAACTAGAAGTGCCTGCGATTTGGGACATCTTTTTTTTTTTGCAAATTGCTTCAACTCTCAAACGAATCAAATATATGAAAAAAACAAGTAAAAGTTATGAAAAACCACCGCTTGCAAACCAAACAAACAGCTCGAATTCAGTAACTGAACAAACGAATAATTTAAAACGAAAAACGGACGGTTGCAGTCCGCCGGTCGTATGCTGTTACAGTATATTCTTTATTACGTGGTAATGACTTTTGCTATTTGCTATCAACTAGGATTTTCCTTTTTCCCGGATTTTCAACTTCCCGGAAAACGGAAAATTTTGAATTTTCCGGGAATCCCGAGAAATTCCCGTGATCCCGTAAATCCCCGAGATTTGGAAAATTGCCGGGAATATTTCCCGGGAAATTTTCCCGCGCTTGTTCACTTTGACATTTTTTATGATTTTCAGCATTTTAGATCTAATTTTTAGCATTTTGTTATGTTGTTTTGACAAACTTGGTCAGAGTTTTTTAATTTTTTCGACAAATTGAGGAAAAAATTTTGATCTTACTAGCATTTCGTCTTCAAAAATTTTGCGAATTTTGAAACAAAAATTTTAGTACGCAAAAAAAAAATTTACAGTTGCAGTAACGCATTTTTTATGTCGGAATGATAGATATCAGTACCACTAAAACCCTTACTAACGTAAAAAAATTTCCCGGGATCCCGACATAAATTTCCCGGGAAACGAAAAATTTCAAAACCCCAAATTTCCCGGGAAATTTTCCGTCCCGACTTCCCGGGAGGAAGCACTACGATCAACCGACGAGTAAGAATTGCGACATTTAGATTTTTTGAGCGAAGAACTGTTGCAACTACTCGGAACGAATTGGCTACTTGGAGTGTCACAGGCAATAAAGTTTTTAGATTCTACAGCGAAATATGCAAGTAAGAAACAAATGGCTTGGATATGACGTCACCCCCTACCCCACCCCCCTAAAAAAAACTCTTCGGGTTTAGACGATTTAGAAAAATAGTCCTAAATCGAAGTGGGGGGGACATGTAACCCCAGTACCCCCTTGGCCACGCCACTAGAACAGTATTTAAACCAATTAGCGCTAATCACAAAACTACGATTGTTGTGTGATTAAATGTTCAATATGGATTCATAAAAATAGCATGGTGTACGATAACGCAGTTAAACATAGGTAGTATTATTATGGATATCAAACACAAAATTCGAACTAGATATTTGGCCGAGAAAACTAGAAACGATAAAACTTATGAATGTGCAACAACAAATCTTTTTCACTGTTTATAGTTGCATAATTAAAAGCGTAACTTTAAACATGCTTCCCTACTTTATTAATTGTTTTGTGTGTTGTCTCGTTGCTTTCCTGTTCATAATTAATTCAATGTTTGTCTGTTGTGCCCACTCTGGTGGCGAAATAAAAAAGTGATCATTATATTTCAGATTAATGAGTTAGCTACTTCAGTTTCTCGCTGTATCTGCTTTTGCGTTAATGTTTCATTGCTAATTGCGTCCATCAAAAAATGAAAGTAGCACGAGTTACATTTTATTCAGTTTGCTTAATATTTTGTGGAGAAATAGAAAATGATAAAAGTTTAATCGTCGTTGCTTATTGGTAATGTTGCAATCACCAGCAAACATGACAATTCGCACCAACAAACAACCAAGATACTTTGATGGAAAACATCAATTTTATTCGATGTCTACAACTCTTCCTTGCAGTTTTATATCTGCTCTTCATTGGGAATAGGGTCAAAATTATTGAACGTCCCTAAAAAAGCTGTATCGGGGCAACAGAGCAGTGCAAGATATAATGAGACGCAGAGCTGTTTTTCTTCTTTCGGCTTTTTCCTAGTCGGGGTCGCCACAACGCGAAAGTCTTGTCCATAATACTCGGTCGACTTTGTCTCCCTCCCTTGCTCCAACCATTTCCAAGTCTTCTCTCACTAAATCCATCCATCTTCTCTTTGGCCTTCCTCTCCTTCTTTTACCAGGTATTGCCATCTTTATCATTCTTTTTCCAACGTAACCTTCTTCTCTTCCCTTCACGTGTCCGTACCAACGTGACCTTGTGCCCCGAAGTTTGTCTCCTAGCTTTGCAATTTTTGCCGTCCCTCTCACGTACTCGTTCTTTATCTTGTCCTTTTTTGTAACACCCAATGCCCATCTCACCATTTTTAGCTCTGCCACTTCCATCTTTCTCACTTGTTGTTCGATCATTGCCTCAGTTTCCCTTCCATAAAGCATGGCCGGTCTAATAACACTTTGGTACATTTTACCATAGATGGGCAAGTTAATCAAAAACCTTCACTTCGTTCATGCATACTCCGTTGAGAAACTTCATACCTTTGTTATAGTTATTTCGCTAATTTCAGATCTAATTAACGAAAGTTTAGCAAGTCCGTTAATTTGTTAACAGAAGTAGGTGAGGTGAGTCTACACCGCATGCAGCATTGCAAATTTTAAGTACCGGTTTCGATGTGAACCGCGGTCCGCCGACGAAGGTTTTCTAACGTAAGTCAGGCAAATCTCAAAATACAACTAACCAAACTAAACTTGGCTTAATTTTTGAAATGGATTGCTCTAATTGGTCAGAAACAGCCACAATTTACGTACGGTCAGAATATATCTCAAGCTTAGGAACTAGGCTTAATCATTGCGACCAATTTTAATAAGGACAAGTAGATCTAGGACGATCATTTCATCGAAAGTTTTGTTTATTTTAACATATTGGTAGGCTACTTTGAAACTTGCAAACGCACAAAACTCAGAAACAATCATTTTCCCGATGTTTACTTTCCTCCTGAAAAATCTCTGGATCTGCCCCAAATGTACGAGTTTACGGACTAGTTACGTTGAGCAAAATTTAAATTTGTCCTGCACAGCTACAGAGCCACACTACAGGCGATTTTGACTAGTAACTTAATTTTGATGTAATAAGCTGTGATCTAACTACAGCTTTTGCAGCAGTAACTCACTGTTTAGTAAATCTTACCATTGTAATCAATTAAATCCTAATGCGAACCTCTGCCTACAAAACTTGCAATAGGCTTACATTACTGTACTTATTCTAATTCTAAGCCTTTTTCTTGTAATTGGACCTACGCGGTGCAAAAGCTGCTCCAACTACTGACGTCTTTCCATTATTTTTTCTTCGCTGTATAATTCCTCCTCTTACGTCATAATGCTCTTTTGTTCCACTCCAACACTACACCTCTTATCTTTCTTTTTTTTTGTAAATATCGCAGAACATGTTGCTATGCAACAGGTTTAGGACGGTGATTTTGTTTGGGAGGTACAGACCTGTTTTCCTCAATCATTGACTGAGCGAGATGACGCTTTTTAAGGGCAAATGGTTAAATTAACAAGAGATTTGCTTTTTAACGGAACCTAACGGAAGTTACCAAACGCAATGCGTTAAGATTATTTTGCACCAGACGGGATACGTTTCGACTATTAAATTAAGTCTCTTCAGTGGTGCTATGAGCTTCAAATCCATGAAGTACATCCATCAACCTACAATGCATTCTTCCAGATAACCTTTATTCTACCTAATACCTATAAAGGTTAATTCGCGTTTCTTGTTTCTCGATTTCATTGGAAGACATGATGTTAATGATCCTGCATGGCAATGACGGTGTGCATACACACAACAGAGATAGCAAAGACATATTAGGTGCTACTACACACTACACCCCCGTGATGACTATAAAGTATGGGACTGCTCTCAAGTCTAAGACTGACTATAAGCTTGATCTGATGACTAGGACTGACTATGAGTCTAAAGTCTAGGACTAAAGTCTAAAGTCTAGGACTGACTATAAGCTTGATCTGATGGCCTATGGTCAAACTTAGAAAATGAAATTACTCCGCGGGGAAATAGCAACTCCACTCCATGAAAACCCTTTTGACCCAACCTATAGCTAATCTCCCAACCAGTTTCTGTCCTTTAACTCACCCGTTTTTGCAGCTGCAGACGCGTTTCGACCTTATTAGGTCTCATCAGTGCAGCATAGCATCCCCCACCCCCTAAATAAAACTCAGAATAATCGCTAAATCTCCAGCTTTACACCTCTATAGAACAATATATCTCAAAGCTAACCTTCTCCTTGACATACTCAAGGCTTAAAGAAATTTTGAATATGGGTAAAAAACAGACAGAATTGTTGCCAATTGTTAGCACATAGAGGTATTGTGATTACATAAGATGTCTTCTATTTTTATGGATCCTCAATAAATATATTCCTTCTTAATGTAAAAACCGGATGGTCCCTAACAAGCAGTGAAAAAATCAACATATACGCTTGAATTTACGACGTCTGCGAGATGAAGTGATTGTTGTTCAATTATGACGTAATCCTTTTGTGGATAGACATGTGGACCAAGACAGGCACTTGCAAAGCCAGCCATCGTCATAGGCGCTTACACTATGCTTTCTCCAAATTGGATGTCATTTCTTCATTATCTCGGCATTATTCCCGTCATGTCGGAGCCTCACCTTCTACTTCAACGACTTTGATTAGGCATGTGGACCAAGACAGGCAATTAAACCAGCCAACGTCGAGGTGCTAACACTATGCTGGTAATTGTAGGTAGAGTTCTCACTAGTCGTGTGAATATCGTATTCACTCTGGTTAGGACCAGTGAAGGCTTACTCAAAAGAGATGAAGCTAGAGAAGGGGCAACTGTGTCTTGATTCGTTGAGAGACAAACGAATTGATCGAGAGATGTGGACGCGTTCATCTTGTGGATGGTAGTAGATGAGTTGGTAACATTAAATTGATCTGATGTTACTGTACACACAATCTTCAGTAAATAAGTTGCTGAATTCAGATAGGCATGTGGACCATGATAGGCACTTGCAAAGCCAGCCAGATCAGAGGGCGCTTACACTATGCTTTCTCTGAAAATTCCTTGGATCCTCGTGGACCGTAACAGGCACTTGCAAAGCCAGCCATCGTCAGAGGGCGCTTACACAAAGGAACCTTGGAACAACTCATCTAAAGGAAGGATGAATGTAGCCAGTCAATTGTAGTTGTATGGAGCTACTGTCTTCTTGCGGTCAAAGGTTTTACGCTTCGACCTTTTTTCAGCAAGAAATAGGCAGTCCTTGAAACGTCTTACCACAGGAAAATAAGATTATTTTGCACCAGACGGGATACGTTTCGACTATTAAATTAAGTCTCTTTTATAAATTTTAATTATGGAGTGGTATACAAATTGATCTATGTTAACACTTGCCTTAAGCAAGCTATCAGTGCAGCATCTTCTTGCTGTTGTTTTGGAATTAATTTTTGAACCAGCTGGGGATCCCGTGAAATAGGTTGTAATGTTCATTTGAGATTGCTGTAGGCGATTCTTCTCACTGTGGCATTGCGCACATGACAAACGGTTCAGGTAACAAGAATGATAAATTTTAAAACGTATAAAAATTAAGAATTAAATTTTAATTAAAAATTAAGATCTAAAAATTACGTGAAACAGGTTGGGTTGTTGTTTTAATATCATTTGAGATTGCGTGTCAGTAGATTCTTCTCGCTGTCGCATTGCGCAAATGACAAACAGTTTAGGTAACAAGAATGATAAATTTTAAAACGTGTAAGAATTATGAATTAAAATAAAAGTTAAGAAATAAATTTTAATTATAAAATAAAAGTTACGAATTGAATTTTAAGAAATAAGAGGTAAGAAATAAATTTTATCACAAAAAAAAATTAAATTTTAAGTTTAAGTGCCTGCTCAAAATTACCACCTGCTCAAAGCTAGGGTTAGATAGTTGCTCAAACCTACCTAGGTCAGAGAGCTGCTCAAAGCCAGGGTTAGGGTTAGATAGCTGCTCAAAGCTAGGGTTAGATAGCTGCTCAAAGCTAGGGTTAGATAGTTGCTAAAAACTACCACCGGTTCAAATTACCACCGGCTCACATTACCACCGACTCAAACCACCTGCTCCACCGACTCAAATTACCACCGACCAAAATTGCCACCGGCTCACATTACCACCGGCTCGAACCATCGGCTCAAATCACCGGCTCAAATTACCACCGCCTCACATTACCACCGACTCAAACCACCTGCTCCACCGGCTCAAATTGCCACTGGCTCACATTACCACCGGCTCCACCGGCTCAAATTACCATCGGCTCAAAGTGAGCTTTTTACCACATATGATTCCCTAAACACCACTCCCGTTGCAAAGATTCAGTGTTTGTCTGGCCAACTTCTCCGTTCGAGATTAAAGACATAATTAAAGAGCTTAAACCTAAACTAAGTGCTGGTTTTGATGAAATTCCCTCTAAAGTACTTAAATCTTCTCCAAATATTGTGTTGGTGGCTTTATCTCATATTTTCAACCTTTCACGGAGTGCTGGAAAATTTATTGATGATTTTAAGCAGGCCAAAGTGTTTCCAGTGTCAAAAACAGGCGACCCTTGTGTCATGAATAATTATCGACCAATAAGTTTACTTTCTTACGTTTCAAAAATTCTTGACAAAATTATGTTCAGGAGATTAATTAAATTTTTAATTCACCAAAATTTCTTTTATGACTTGCAGTTGGATTTCGAAGAAGTTACTCCTCTTCGGATGCTATTACCTTTATGGTAGATAAACTATCTAAGGCATTTGACAGAAAGGAAATGACATCGGCAATATTTCTCGACTTATCCAAAGCTTTTAATTCAATCAACCATTCCATCTTGCTCCAAAAGCTAAATCATTTTGGTTTCAGATACTCTGCTCTTGACTGGTTTGAAAGTTATTTGAATGGCAGGTACCAAAAAGTTGTATGCTTAGGAGTAGTGTCTTCCAATATCTATAACATTTCAATGGGGGTGCCCCAAGGTTCAATTCTAGGCCCTTTGCTCTCTTTATTTTTTTTAACGATTGTCAGAATAGCTTAAAGTGTAGCAATGCCACCATGTATGCCGATGATACTAGCCTTTACATCAGCGATAAGAATGTTAAAAAACTAGTTGAAAAAAGCAACAGCAGTTGGCCAGAGTAGATGATTAGCTGATAACTAATAGGTTAACCTTAAATGTTTGAAAAACCAACTTTATATTATTTCGACCATCAAAATGTAAAGAGGTGAAGCCAATTGTGTCATCAAGAGGTGAGCAAGTCGAAAGTATATCATCAACAAAATTTTGGGCCGTTTATGTGGACCAACATTTATCCTGGAAAGTTCTCGTGAAACATTTGTTAAATAAACTGAGATGAAGCTTGGGGGCTGTTTGTAAAGTCAAACCATTATTAAATCGAGATTCTTTACTACAACTTTATCATTCTTTAATAAATAGTCATCTCTTGTATTGTGTGCAAAACTGGTGATATGACAATAAAACGCTCTGTCAAAAATTGCAACGTATCAGTAACAAAATTTTAAAAATGACGTTTGGCTTGGATAAAAGAGATAGCGTAAAGGACAAAATGTTTGCGCATAAATTAAACTTGGATCAGATGGCCTTGAAAGTTACGGCAATATTTATGTTTAAGCAAAACGCTGGTTTCAATCCTCCCGTCTTTAATGACTTATTCTTAATCAATTCCTGCCGATGCAACACCAGAAACCAATCGCAAGTTATCCCTCGGTGTTACTCAACTAAACTGAATCAACAGTCTATCTCTTTTCGTGGTCCATCATGGCCTACTATATAGACGGCCTGATATGTCACATTTTAGAGGCCATTTCTAAGAGGCCTATTTCGAAATTGCATAACATTACAAACTGGTGCGTAATAACAGCACAATAAACTATCACTTAAGTTTTAATCAGAACAAAGCATGTATACAAGTTCATCGATGACAAAATGAAAGCAAACGTATAGTTATTAAACGATAAACACTAAATTCAAAACCATATTGGTTACTGCACATTCACTTTGCATGCTTTTTCATGTCACTAGTTGGCAGTATCAATCTATGCAACTAAATGCCTGGCAAGTTAACTACTACAGGTAACACAGTTGTGGAGATCAAAACAAACCGGTAGTTTCTGGATCAAACCAAGGTCTCACGCTACACAGACATGAACATTAACGCGAGACAATCGAAATAATTCATAAAAAATTATAAACAATGAATAATAATCCTGGTCTGGTGCCTGACAAAGAATAATTACTGTTACAAAAGTAACTTAAAATTGAAGTTCCAAGGTAAAATGCAAAAGTTAAGCTAGTAAGAAAATATAAATTATTCTTTGGTACGTTGTCTTTTCTTGAAGGCTCTCAATGCATCTTTTCTAACATCGTCGTTGTCCAATTTACGTTTGTTATTATAAAATACATTTGTGATAATTTTTCTGGCAATAGTGCCCCCCCATTCAATATGACTTTCACAAGTAAAATTTACATTGCTGCAAAATGTTTTTAAAACATAGTGGGCAGCTTCACGGATGGATATTGTTTCATATCGCTGTAAAAGTTTATTCGTCACATCAAGAACAGCAAATCCACTCGACACAAACTGAGCTAGGGTTCTTGATGGCACAGTCAAACCACCTCGTGACAGATGAGCAAAGTAAGAATAATTTTCAAGGTCATCTCCACAGAGTTTATTAATACAAACATTGCAAACTGTTTTGTCTTTTAACTTTTGAGCTACATAGCCAGCCACAACGACAGATACTTCCTCACTGTCTTGAGTGAGTGTAGCCTCACAAATTTCTGAACTCATCTGATCGAGTTCTTCCTTCAAGTTTTGCATATGGATCTCATTGTTTTTCAAAAGCAAACTGTCGTCGGAAAAAAAATCAACATTTTGTGTAATTAACGTACGGCAAAGTATGGTCTTCTCTGAATCATTAACTTCCTTTAAGCTTACTAAAAAATTTCCACCATTTAGTTGTCTGTATTGTGAAAATCTTCTTTCAACTGGATCACTTTGAAATTTAGCCATCAAAACGTATGAGTAGCCTTCCTGTAAAAGGTCCTGAGCCAGCAACGCTTGGGCACGCAGAGTCCTAATCAAAGCATCACTGGTTTGTTTTGATAGTGTGAGAGCAGAGGCACTGCTTTGCGACCAACTTTCAAACCATGTTGCCAAGCTTTCCAAAAATTCTAATTTCCCATCATTCAGCACAACTGCATTACCAAGCGAATTAGGATGAAATTTTGTTTTGGAGTTCACAACTGTCCACCAACTATTTATCAAAGACAAAAAGCTGCTTACATCTTGTCTGTTTGGAAAGTAACTTTTACATGCAGCTATTGTGGATTCGTCAAAAATTGCCAGAGCCAACGCAACATTCTGTTTATTAAAACCCGGATGTAAAGCCTTAAATGTCAGTTTCGGAGCTTTTCGCAAATTTGCTACGTTTGTCATGTCCTCATCATAAATTTCATGCAGGTTTCTCCATGAAATGTATCCGTTGCTTGAAGATGTTACAAGCTGGTCTTTAATGCAAAAAGAAAAAGATGGAAAAACGAACTTTCTGGCATTCAACAAATTGTTTCTAATATTTTTGATCAGATGGACATTATCAAAAAATAAATAAGTTTTACTTAAATTTTCAGGATGTTTAATATTTGAAGGGTTATCGGAAGGATGCAGTTGTAGTAGCGAGCGAAAAGCTGCTACATTTGCTCAGTGATTATCCGAAACAATGCCTCGAACTCGAAAGCCAGCACTTGCAAGGCTTGCTATGCATTTTGAAAGTTCTTCAGCAAGCCATTTACCGTTAATTGTTACTTCTGGCACAGCCTTTACGACTATTGGAACAGATTTTTTGAGGCCCACAATCATAAACACAACGATACCTTTGAACAGAGTTCCATTCTCATCTACTCCCACATACTGTCCACCAGAATATTGAGAACTTTTCTGGAGGTACATTTCATCACACATCAATATGACGTCGTCAGACATTGATTTATTTTGTCGTAACAATTTTGCCACTTTAATGACATCCAGATTTCCAGACTTCAGTTTCCTTAATAACGACATAGATGGTAACGGAAGTTTGTCAAGCAAAATCTTGTATGCTTGTGCAGATGTGTATCTTAACAACAATGCAAAACGTATCATCTCACAGGAATATGGTGGGCGACCCTTAGTTTGATAATGCTGCCTTTGCTGTAGCTCTTCAATTACATCCTGCGACTTGTTCCCAACATTTCGCAAATAAACAGGAAAGTTTTGCAACATTGATAATTTGGTTAGTTTTGCATTTCTTCCCATCGTAAACCATGAAGGCAGTGGCACCGGATTACTGCGATACTGAAGCTCAACATGCAGATCCAAATTTATCTTAATTGCTTCTAATACCTCTGGAAAGCCAGAAACGCTGTTAAAGCTGAGATTGTAGTATACTACAAATTGCTCAGTTTTGTGAAACTGATATCCTGGAGGTGCATGCTTTTCAGATAAGTCATTGAAATTTTCAATCGAATCTTCTTTGGAAAAGTTTTCCAGCTGATCTTGTAGAAAGATTCTTTGCGTTGGAGGCTTACGTGGAGCTGCAGGGGTTTTTAAACTCGATGGTTGTTTCAAAGCAGAAGATGTATGCTTGGTTGGAATGGGATTTGCTTTCCATTTTAATTTTGTTCTTTTTCCGACACATAAAAATTTTTCATCAAAATGTTTTGAACATATTACGGAATCGGAGGAAGGTGACCAGTTGGCCCGATTGACAAATTGCACCCATTTATTCAGTAAGTCTGGTTTTCCGAACGGAAAACGAAACGATGAAATACCTCCTTTAGCAGTATATCCCGATTTACATCCAAATACCACACATTTATTTACCATAATTACTTAATCACTCATAACTTTATTGCTAATGCTGTAAGAAAGTAATCCTGGAATAATATTTAGTCTAGTCAGTTAGCAACCAGAATTTTTCGTGTAACGTTATTTACTTTGCCAGCATACAATGATAGCAATAAATACTTATATGCATACATAGTCCATGGTATCAGTAGGAATGATGTGATTCGGGACCAACGGCAAATGTTATTAACGTCACAGGTAATGCCTAAAAAAGGTCTTTATAAGCTGATGTTACCCATAACTATTTGCGATCAATCTCGTATTCATAGCAGGCTATTACATGATTATAATAACTAACTACACGGCATAGCATGCTGATAAGTTACAAGCTATTTCTAGATCCTTACATTTGAATTTTTGACTTTCAACCTCACAATTTGCAATAAATCTATTATAAATAATTGTGCTTTTATATTGAAAACTCACTAGATTACTGTTATTCCTATTGACCATTTCTTTTTTTAGAATACTGCAATCCAAGCTGTAAATGAAAAAAATAACACCTAGCTCATAACTGCTACTGTCCTGCTAAAACGCAACTTGCAGCAGGGTTGCCAGGTATATTTTGCAGCTGGATACCAAATTTTCAGCAGTTGGATGCCAAAATGAAGAGTTGGATACCAAATTTTTTTAAAGTTTCTATTTGCCATGCGAAACTAACTAGGCACTACTATTTTAATTATTTACTCTTACAAACCTAATAAAGAAAGCACATGGTCACAAATCATTGATCATGAAAACATAAACAATAACCAAAAGTACAAACCTCACACTAGAAAATAGTAAAAATCAGGGTAAAATTAAAGTGTATGTTACGTAATATTTTCACGTGGTCAATAATCATGTTGGCCATTGCCCATTGGTTGCCGCTGTGTTTTGTTGCTGAGATTGGCACGTGTTATTATGCCTTTAGTCTTTACTGCCGGCGCACTTTGTTACCAATCAGTAATTGAGTGTCGGCTCTACGGCTTCGGGGAGTCATGTGTACTGTGTTAGATCGCTGGCATTCGCATCAAATCTTGATCAGTCTTTATTTGCCGACTTGGCGCTAGCAGTGTATGTTTACTCTGTGGCTAGCAAACTTACAGCCATTGCGGCTGACTTATAATTTCCTGTTGGAAAATATTTCTTTTTGGACTTATTGCGAGCGTCGTATTCCTTTTGGATTTATTGTTACGCTGGTGGCTGAGTATTTGGTGAGTACGCTTAGATCTATAGTTATCGTTGTTAAGCTTCCTGAAAGAAGTAAATTGCTGCACTGGCGGGCTTGTTTGCCAACACGTGCGATCCATCCTGCTACGGTAACTTAGGTGTTGTCCGTGCGTTACTGAGTTATCAATATGAATTCATGTTCCACGATAATATTTATATTTCTGTTTAATCTGAAAGTTTATTATTTTTGTCTAATATTTATATATAATACCTGTTTGTAACACTGTTGCTTGTTTTAGAAACCGATGCAATTCGATACAATACAACCGTCAATACAATATTTCATTTCCTATTATTTCCCGCGATATTTATTGCATATTTGATTTGAATTATACGTCAAAATACCAAAGGTTGAAAGTCTGTTGGATTATATTGCGTTTCATCTTGTGAGCGAATCCTTATCACCAGCGGTTAAATCTTCGCCTACAGTGTATATGTACAAAAATAATGTACTAAACTTTAATTTTACCAAAATCAGAAATCGTAACTTACATAACATATGATAAAGGAAGAAATAAGCACAGTCAAAAGTAAACCCATTCTGCCAGAAATGAAATAAATACTAAGCACAACACAGGATAAAAAAATCACAGCCTGCCAAAGCAAAACAGTGCAACAAATGAATGAAATAAGCAAAAACAACGTCCAGCAGTGAAATAAAAAGCAGAATGGCTTCTATCTACATTTGCTAAAAAAATAAGTAAATGAAAAAAATATGTAGGCCTACCGATATACATGAATCAAAACAGTGGGGTGCGAAGTTCTAGAAATCAGTTGTAATAAAAAAACATAAGTCTATCAATTACTAGCTTTCAATCAAAACAGTCATGCAATGCCAATATGCTGCTCAAGTCTATAGCAAATTAAAGATAACATAATACGAATTGCAACATAAACACCAATCAAACAACTTGCACTGAACATCTTAGTGCATAAATACCAGTAAGTAGACCTACCGGTATATGTCGGCAAAAACTTTTTAAAAAAGCTAATTTCTAATAGCTACTTGTAATACCACTCATTTAGTGACACAGTGAAAAAAAGCAAAGCATAAAAAAACATATACACAGCAACATAGCATTTAAAAAATACACATTGCATTTCCCCTCAACACAGGCAAAAAATAGCAGAGCACACATTTTAAAGAATGCAAGGCAAAGTTGTTTTATATCAAGGACACAAGAACAATAACTTGTTAATTAAGGCCAATTTCCATTTAAACTGAGTAACAAAAGCTGATACAGCAACATTATGATTATTCCAAACATCAACAACTCGGTTGGAGAAAAAATGATTTTGAAAATTATGTTAGACCTGGTTTTTCAATACCGGTAACTTAAAATGATGGCCTAAGATACGAGAAAGTCAATTATATGATATTTATATTTTATCAGGTTAGGTATTGACTAGCTGGGCCTACAAACCCTGATTGCTTGCAACAGGCTTTTAATTCTACCACAGTCACTGGTAAAGTGGTCACACCCTTACAAATAAATACAGAATACACTACTGATACGCTATGCATATCTACAATACAAATTAGTCATCAGTCTGCATCAGTATATTACTCTTATGTACTAGTTTTGTAATGTTGGTCTCCTGGTAACACACTATGACCACCTAGAAGCAAAAGATCTAGGAGTTCTTGATTGTCTAGTCACTGCAGACTGGACTCAAGGAATGAACTACACACTGCACTGTAGGTACGGACTCCGGTGCTACAGCCAGCAAAGACGAAGTAATCAGTGCCTAATCATGCGAAACGAACAAAATGTTTACAAGGCACCAAAGGCACGAATCCTTGACTTGCGGTAACTCTTTTTTTTCTAAAGTTGTCGTTTACGCAGGATACCAAATCTGTCTTTTGGATACCAAATCTGTTCTCGACGGATACCAAATTTTTACAGGATACCAAATAAGAAAAGTGGATACCAAACAAGCAGGTTGGATACCAAATTGGGGTCAATTTGGTATCCTAGGATGCCACCTGGCAACCCTGACTTGCAGATGAGATGAACTAGTTTCAATGTTAACAGCATAATTACAGACACTGCGCGTATGTGCGCGCGTGTGATAATAAATTAAAAGACGGTGTGTAGAAAAAGCAATAAGCGCAATGCAGACACTGCAGGAGAGACTGCTCTTCCTTTTACTTTGACAAAAAAGTGCGCTTTCAGCTTTTCGCTGTCACAAAATCACCGCCTCTAGAAAAAAGCAATAAAATGTGACATATCTGGCCGTGTATATAGTAGGCCATGGGTCCATCTATTTGGAACTCTTTGCCTGTTAGTATGAAAGATAAAAAACAAAGTGTTAAGATGTTTGCCGAAAAAATTACTAACCCTTAGCATGTAATCCTGGTGACGATGAAGCTAAGTTTTTGTGTTGCTTTTTGCTGCTCCCCTCTCGATTGTTTTTCACGTTCATAAGTAAATCCACGTTCAAGTCAAGCCGTGTTCTTCAGTGGTGTTTCAACGACTTCATGATTCACAATTTGATCCCTGATCGAGTTACTTGTGTGGTTTCTTTGCTCACTTTAGTTCTATGTGAAGTAACCGAATTAGCAGGCTGATTTTATTTCTTCTATGTCTTCGCATGCTTCTAAAATCTTTCCAGTGTGTGTCTCTCATATTTTAAAACAAAAACTCTCAATCTGTTCTTAGTTTTTCTAATTTTTGTAAATGTAGCCGAAAGGATTTACCTTACTTGAAACAAACTTTCATCAGCTTTACATTCTAACTATACAGGGTTCAGCAACCTCGCTGTTCGTGCTTGCTGTGTGTAGCAGTGCTTACACCGCTGTTATTTGCTTTCATCGACCAGATGCACATGAAACGTAGTAAATTATTGCTGCGTAGAAATGCAACTGCATTTCTTGTCAAAAACAATATAGTCTAATCCAAACACTTTTTTTTTTGCAACCATGCTCCGATTACTCAAGCTCTGTAATTCACTGCTATGACCGTCTTTCAAATACTGTATTCTCATTTTGTTTTAGCTTTAACGCTTCAAGTCCATAGCAGTTTCACGTGCGTCTGTTCAGCAGTTTCGGCACTGCCCTGAGTTCACCTTCAGATTCTACTCGAAGAACCATTGTAAATTACTAGGCCTAGTAGGTATATATACTAATTTCGATCTTTATGTTGTGTACAAACCGGTCGTTAGCTCAGTTGCTTGTGCACACGCTATCGGTGCGCAAGGCCTGGGGTTCAAATCCCGGGTCGGTCAAATCGGCAAAGTGTTGCCAACGGCTCGTCGCCGCTGCGACGTTTCTTCGGAGCTGTGTAGCCCAGGCGCTAGGCCGCGGAGATGGGCCCCGCCACTCGTTATACACTTTGGCGTAATACCGAGAGTATAATGAAGATTTGATTTTGATGTTGTGTGCAAAGTGGACTCTGATGGCATTGCTGTTTTGTATCGGTTCGCAATTTTCTTGTTTATTTCCTTTTGGTTTGTTTTGTTTCTTCGTTTTGTTTGTTTTGCTTGTTTTTTTCTGGTGTCATGGCCGTGCGTACGCTGTCATTATTTTTCTCTCTCGTCTTTTCTTTCTTGGCATGTTATAACGGTTCTTCCGTTGTGTCGTGTCTTCCTTTTCTTGAATCTCTTCTCTCAGACGCTGCCGCTTTATCGTAATATTTGCATTTTTAAGAATAAAAAGCATCGATTGATTGATTGATGAGCAATCTAAACAAAAAGAGTCGCTACAGTCTGGAATGAGTCTAGCCCGGATTGGCGGTGCGTTGCAAGGCTGACGAGACTTTTAAAACAGTCGAAACATTTACTTGTGATACATTGTTTAGGTTCTTTGGTGCAGCTGAAATTGGATTTCAGAGAAATTTTGACGATTATTATTTCTCTGCAAACTGAGTTCTGACCATGCATCAATAAATGGACAGAACTTTTTTGCCCTTTTGCTTTTCAAGTCACGTAACTGATGTGAAAGCGGAGGCCGCGGAGTTTTCTCGCTTCTGCTTCCGCTTTCACGTTCCTGGCTAAAAGTTTTCTTTCCTCGATCTGAGTAATATTGATAGGCTACCAGAGGATATACAGTATTGCGAAATAAGACAACAAATCAGCAAATAAACACCACGCTACACCTCGGCTATGTTAAACTTATCACATTAGCACATGGCTTCCCAACGGATGGGGAATCACCAACGAGCGGGAAATTTAGGGTTTTCAGGTGGGGATTTAAACACCGTCCTGTCTCGCTTAGAGAAATGACCTAGAATTTCACTCCCATGGGCAAAGGCCTTTTTAATTTTGCAGCCGAATTCAGAGCAGGCGCGGAGTGATGACCTTTTTTTTTGGAGAATACCGGTTTCTGCAGCCAAACCGTGATTATGCTTAGTTAAAATTTCAAAACATATATGACGTGGTTAATTGAGGGTCAGTTACTTCAAAAGTGGGTAATGAAGAAATAAATTTGAAAACTGCTACGTTGTCCCGATAAGGGTCAATATGAGGATTGATTTAATAATACTATATACGTTAAATTTAGAATTCATGTGTTAAGATTGGTTTAATAAGGTTTAATAACAAAATGCGGATAGGTTTGATAATTTCAAGCTTCTGCCCTTGTAACTACTTCCTGTATGCTTTAATCAGAAAATTTGTGTTTTCGTTTGTTTCTCGGTGCTTTCATTATAAGAATAAGTTAATATCTGCGTTGATGAGTTCTGATGTGTTTTTCGGCTCTGATTATTTTAGTCATTATCTCGATATGGTCTTCATAGCAAATGACTAATTGTTATCTGTTATGCGTAAGTGAATTTTTTTTTGTTTTGTTTTTGATACGACTTTGTTACTATGGACCTGTGGTCTGAAATATATAATAATAATAATAATACCCTAAGAAAAGACTGCATTGTTTCAGCAGGCATGCATGTTATGGGGGCTAATCGCCATTTATTGAAACCTCATATAAACAAAATATGATGTCACTTGTAAACAATCAGTTACCTAGATTCATTTATTCTCAACATCCGAATACATAGTAACAGGTGGTGCAAAACTCAGGAAAACGTATAGTTTAAACATGCTTCAAAAAGTGACCGCTATACTCGCAACTAAGCCCGTTTTATTGCGGATATAAAAACACTTTCTTTCGAAGCGTAGACGCAAAAATACCCATTTGAACTCTCTCTTCACTTCCCGAATTCTCTCTCATGACTGCGTAGTTAACCTAAAAAGAGAAAAAAAAAATGAAATACCTACCGTACACCTAGGTATAGACCATCATAGCATTGCCTGATTTGTTATCCAAAACCAGGATCAACCCATTTAAATTAAATTGCCTAAGTTAAATGGTAGGGCTATTCACATTCTCCAACTAATTGCATTTTAATCATTTTATCGAGAGCTAACGATGCTAAACAGAAACAAGCTCCATTAAAAGTTGCGGGTAATCTGTTTCACACTCGAAGATTAAGGGCATTCTCAGCGGCAAGACTAATGAACTTGCAGGATTGTTCTCAACACTGTGTAGTTGATGATGAACGCAAGCAGAAGATTTTGAGTCATTGGTTGACCGATTGACTCGAAACAGGGAATCAGCAAAAAGCTACAAAACGATATCGGATTTAGCATTGCCACAGCGCTACAGACTAATGTCACTACATTGAACGATCAACCCCGCTCACCATTAATTGCAGCAGAGTAGTGAAAATGTTTACTTGAAGTCTCCACATATAGGCGAGTTTCGTGCATTCAGCGAAATTCCCAAAGCTTACACTTTTTATACGGTACGAGCATAAATACCTTATCAAACAAGGAATATAGCTCTACTTCGTGAGATTTTTCTTCAAAAACTTTTGTGATTGCGGTTACGAACCACGATCCTTCCCCGATATGGCGATATGCAGCACAACCTGAGAGAACACAGTGAAATCACGAAGGATAAGTTTTTGTATTTTCACCTGGCACCTCATATACTGGGCTTGCCAAGATCTTTAATTTAAGTTGATGGGCTTTTCGCTAGTTTTTAGATCGAAGCAGCAGCTGGCCTTTTTCGATCATATATCTCAAAAGTTTCATGTGGGACAGATTGTTCGGCGTAGGTTTGAAGCCATATTAAGCAGGTGTCTTTAGCTTATTTTATTTATATTTTTTTTTGCTGTGGGGGTATAACAAGTAGACCAATCTTTTCGTATTTTTTGTGTGCGTTTGCAAAAACTGATTTCGTTTGTTGGGACAATTGAATGGCTTTAGGTGCAGCGACCATGCTTTTTTAAATGCAGCGGCCATGCTTTTTTTTAGTTTTTAAATTCATTGTAGGGTTGTATATTGCATGCTTCAACGGTTAACGTTTTGTCGCTGTTACCTTTTTTTCGGCCGCATGTCGTGATATGCGTTGTTTCTATGTACTTTGATGGTCGTTGCATAAAACATACTACTACTACTATTTTCACTGCTCCGGAAAGAACAGAACAACAGAACAGAACAAAAGCGTATTTCGTTGCTCACTTTGAATACGATTCAACAATTAGGACTTAGTTGTGTTTTTCAAAAAATCAAATCAAATCTTCATTATACTTGCCGCATTACGCCGAAGCGTGTAACGAGTTGCGGGGCCCATCTCCGCGGCTTAGCGCCTGGGCTACACAGTTCCGAAGAAACGCCGCAACGGTGGCGAGTCGTTGGCGACACTGTGCTGATTTGACCGGCCAGGGAATCGAACCCCAGACCTCCCGCACCGGTAGCGTGCGCTTAGCAACTGAGCTAACGGCCGGTTTGCTTGAAATAAATTGAGTTGAGTTGAGACATAAGGATTGAACACGCAAAACTTTTGGTTTGCAGCGGTAGCGTCAGGTGGTAAAAATGTCTGCGTTTACTGTTTTGACAACTTTCGAGTGGCTGCACAAATACTGAATAGTTTGCATTGGTGTTAGATATAATACATTGATGTGTATTGTGCAAAGGTATCGGCCATGTAGACCTTAGCAGGTTAACAGTGCATCAGTTTAGTTCAGTCTATTCATTTATTAAAAGGCCACACATTAAACACAACAAGTGTTCATGTGAACGATTGGTAAACTTTGTCGGTTTGTATAGTATTAGAATTTCTATTCTGTGTTGGTTAGTTAGGCAGGGCTGCTGGCGATTTTGAACCTGAAAAAATAATATTGTTGTGAATAAGCCTATTAACCAACCACTGGAGTTTGCCGACTAGGCCCAAAACTAAAAAAACGCAAGCAGTTTTTCTTCAGCTACCTAACTGCGTACTAGCCTCTAACAAAAAGCAGTTTGGTTTAGCAATTGTGCACATTACAAGCTTGCAGGCTAGTCTAGCAAACGTTCACTCGAGTTTAATTCACCAAGGTGGGAGGATTAACTTTTTGGCAATTTTGGCGGATTTAATCTTAGGATTAACTATAATCCATGTTGGTGCATACCAATTTTACTTTAACTCTACTTTAATCGTGAGATAAATTTAACTCGAAAATAATCCGTGTTGGAACATTCCACCCTCAATATATGTTTTTAAATGGGTACGGGTTATCAGTTATTTTTTTATTCAGTAATACCCAAACAAATATTTTGTGCTGGTGTGGATGTACACAGAGCATCTGTTGGTTTATGAAATTATCCAAGAGCAACATCGACGGTGTCACTGCCAATTTGGGTTGGATCAATTGCAGTAAGACAAATCAATTGCAATTGAACTTAAAGAGAGATGTAACGGAAATCGAAATTTTTCATGTTTTTGTGTAAGATGAAGGATTTTTTTGTCTTCACAAAATGCAACCATTTTGACAAAAAAATTCCAACTACTTTTTGAGATATTAAGCTTTGAAAAAAACAGCCGATTTTCGTAGTAAAAATAGTTTTTGACGTCAGATTAGGCTCCTACGACGTTAACAATGTCGGTTAAGACGTTGCATTCATTGATAAATCGCCAATTCATCATTGATGAATTTCTGTCGAATGACGCGTACGCTTTTAAACGAAGTTTTTGCAAATCGGCACTTTTTGAAGGCGACTTTGGTTGAAGATGTACTGATAAGGTAAACTTTGTCGAAGTGATCTGTATGGGGTGCCATTCGTAAACCCTTACTTTCCTATGTACTATAGCTCTATTAACGATCCCATGTGGTATGTCACATAGGTATGAACTAACTTTTCATTCTTATGTGCTATATCACGTACGTATGAACTAAGTCTCGTTCCTATGTGCTATGTCACATAGGTATGAACTAACTTTTCGTTCCTATGTGCTATATCACATCGGTATAAACTAAATCTCATTCCTATGTGCTATACACATAGGCATGAACTAACTTTTTATTCTTATGTGCTATATCACATTGATATGAACTAAGTCTCGTTCCAATGTGCTGCATCACCATACTAACATATAGGTATGAACCAAGTCTCGTTTCTTTCTACTATAGCAATCATGCGTGACGAATGTGCGATTGGCGGGAATTACTCAGTATTGCTGAAGATATATTTCGGAAAATCAGGTCGATCTGACGGCCAACGGTCAAATTTGGAAAAAAAATTACTTCGCAGTAAAATAACAACTCCACTCCATGAAAACCCTTCTGACCCAACCTAGAGCTAATCTCCCTGTGACCAGTGCAATAATAAATAGCTGATTCTGTATACCTTTCTAACCCAGTACTGGACTTAAAACTAGAGGGTAGGCTACTTTAAGTTAGCTTTCACCTATCTTTGCTTTGCCAATAAAAATATTCCTAGACTAGGCCTACAATTCAAGCATTTCCCAACTTTTCGCTTACGGAAACTGAACAGTACCAGCAGTCCCTGGTATCACAGACGACTTAGATAAAAGGACTGGCGACTGCCATGCTCGGTGTTTTAAACTTGGGTCCCAAATTTTTTTGCAACACCCTAATGAGTATCGATGGGGTGATGACGTCGCAGTAGCGGTGATGACGTCACTTTAAATACAATTTTAGGGTAGCTTTCTCAAGCTATTCGTGCGTTTGTTTTTTATTGTTTTATGTGCCTTGGGCGCTCGAAACATTGTCGATAGCCAAAAATCTTTTATTGAACGGAGCAGTGGAAAGCATAAAAATTTAATGGTAACATCTGCTACCCGGGTACTTGGATAATAGGGAGGTCCTGTTCAAACTTGTGCCTACTCATTGGTTTGCAACTCATGTGAAATTAAAACTTTATATTCAAGCTATCTTTAATCTTACATTCATTTACCAAGAGAATCAAATGAAAACGAACATTGTCATAATTTTACTACATTTTTTCTATTCTGTTAAATTTTCAGATTTAACTCAAACTTTTTTTTGCTCTAACGTATTAAAAGCACACTACCGGGTTGAATTATGCAGATGCAGTACTTTATATAACAAACTCCTTTTGTATAACAAACTTGCATAGTCAATAGAAGCGATGAATATTTTTCCCCTTCAAACTTATCAAGTTTAACTGCCAATCTATTAAAAAACGACCTTTTTCTCATCCACTTTAATGTCAGAAGCCTTTCTAAAAATAAAACCAAAATGCATGAACTTATTGATCTAATGGTAACAAAACCCAATGTTATTGCCGTTTCAGAAACCAAACTTAATCTTAATAGCGTTTCAAATGTAAACCTTTCAAATAACAAATTCTTTCGAAATGACTCTCCAACTAATGCTGGCGGGGTCGGTCTCTATATTAATGATGCAATTAAGTGTTGTTTACGAAATGACTTATTTCTTAACTTAGATAATTGTGAAGATTTATGTCTTGAATTTGAATGCAAAGATTCAACATTTATTCTAGCTGTTATTTACCGTCACCCTAACCAAGATTTGCCTTCATTTCATAACAAATTCTATAACCAATTAAAGGATCTAGAAAACAAAAAAATAAATTGTGTAGTTTCTGGTGACTTTAATATTAATATTATAGCTAAGGATAACCCATCGGTAGGATCTTATGTTAATGATTTAACTTCTATTGGTTGCAGTTCAAGGATTAATGTCCCCACTAGATTTGCTGACAACTGCAAATCTTCCTTGCTTGACCATATCTATTCAAATATTCTTAAAAAAGATGCCACAAGTGGTGTTTGCGTATTTGAGATTTCCGATCATCTACCAACATTTTTTACTGCTAAAAATACTAAATGTTCGTACCTCTATAAAACTGTGTTTAAACGTTCTATGAAAAATTTCAAACTTGAAGAATGTCTTCTTGATTTAGACTCATTATTTTCATTTATTAATATAACTGATTTAAACAAATCAAACATTAGCCAAGGCGTCTCAAATCTTACTTCTACATTCAATTCTGTGTTACACAAACACGCCCCATTAACCGTTTTGACTAGAAAAGAAAAACGTCTACAAAAGAAGCCATGGACAACTCCTGGTATTCTCGCATCGATTAAGACAAAAAATAAGCTTTTTAAAAAGGTTTTCAAAAAAAATTCCACTAATTATGAAAAAGAGCACTATAAGAAATATTTGAACAAATTAACTCATATCAAAAATGTTTCCAAGCAACATTACCATCAAAATTTACTTAGCAACTGCAAAAGTTCTTCAAAAACATGATTGACAATTAATGAAATCATTGACTTTAAAAATTCTTCAAACAAATCTAAATTGCCACATTCAATAGTGATTGAGGGCGAGCGTGTTAAAACGGACTCCCCTAAATTTCGCGAAAAATTATGCGAATACTTTGCAAACATCGCTACAATTATGTCCAAAAATCTACCTTTTTCCAAAGGGCTTCCTTTAAAATCCACCACTCGTCCTGTGTCCAATCTTCTATGCTTGAAGAAATATTATCAGAAGACGTGAATGATTGTATAGACAAACTAAAATCCTACACTGCTCCTGGCCTTGACCAAATTTCTCCAAAATTTGTAAAGCTTTTCAAGTGTGTTTTAGCTCCACTTCTTGCTAGATTATTCAATAGATGCATTGAATTAGAAACCTTTCCAAATGATTTCAAAGTAGCTAGTGTCATTCCTATTCCGAAAAAAACATCTCCAACTTCACTTGATGAATTTCGACCAATCTCTCTGCTATCAGTATTTTCTAAATTATTTGAAAAAATTCTTGAAAGCAAAATGACTAAATTTATTACTAAAAACTGCATCCTCACTCCTTCGCAATTTGGCTTTACAGAAAACAACTCCACCGAATTAGCTATCGCCACTTTCTATGACAAATTATGAAACAACTTAAACGGAAAATTAATAACATGTTCCATTTTTCTCGACTTGAGAAAAGCGTTTGATTCTGTAAGTCATAAAATTTTGCTCAAAAAACTTTATCATTACGGTTTTCGTGGTAAAATGTTCAATCTATTATCATCATATCTTTCTGGGCGCCAAATTTGTACAAAAATTAATGACAAATTATCTTCACTACGACCAGTTAAATATGGGGTTCGGTCCTCAGGGTTCAGTTTTGGGGCCTTTACTCTTTCTTTTACACGTAAATGACCTTCCCAACGTGTCCAAATTCGAAACGACTTTTTTTGCCGATGATACAACTTTGCATTTAGCACATCATGATTTCAACATACTTCAGCAACAAGTGAAGGAGGAAATTGATAAAATTGAAAATTGGATTACCAGCAACAAATTAACTATCAATTACAATAAAAGCTGCTACATGATTAAAAAGAAAATTGACACAAACGAATTTAACGTTAGTATTAGTGGCAATGTCATTGTAAAATCTGACTATGTCAAGTATCTTGGAGTATTTTTAGACGATCGTCTGTCATGGAAAATACATATTGATAAACTAACAAAAAAACTTTCCAGAGCTTGCGGTATGGTGTACAAACTAAGACACTACGTTCCCCTATCCTCACTCAAGTTAGTCTATTACGGTCTTTTTCACTCTCATCTTCAATATTCCTTATTAAACTGGGGTAGAGCTGCCTCTTCTCACTTAGAAAAATTGATAATTATCCAAAACAAATTCATAAGACCATGTCTTTTTTGTGCGAAAGCAAAACCGATAAACTTTCTTTACTCTAAGTTTAATACACTTATGCTTACTGACATGATTAAAATAGAGTTTGCTAAATTTATGTTTAAATACAATAACCGTCTGTTACTACCCTCTTTCAACAATTATTTCACGAAACTTGATGTAATACATCATTATAACACTAGACAAAAAGTAACTTCTGAATTTTTTCAACCTTTTATTGCTTCGGAAACTAGCAAAAAATCTCTTCAACACATTGGCCTGAAAATATGGAAAAACATTTCCGAAGAATTTAAGCACTGCTCCTTTTCTTCTTTCAAAAAATACGTTAAATCTTCTGCCGTCTCCAAATATGTATGAAATCACCTTTGCCACGGTATTTTATCTTGCCTTCAGCAGATTATCAATTTTATACAAATGTCACCACTTAAATTGATATTGTAACTAAATAGTTGATATCTGTATCCCTTCAAATGTATTTTTACCTTCTCCAAAACCAAAGTTTTTGTTTTCTTGTGCTTTGTGTACATATTGTTTTCTGAAGTTGTAATTTGTGTTTTCTGAAGTTGTAATTTGTGTTTTCTGAAGTACTGGTAATGTAGGATGTTGGTATTTTAGCTATTATTTTTTTACCCTATTTTTTAAACACTGCTGTATATTAGCTTTGAATCCCAAGCTAAACCCCCCCTTTCTGATAGTCGTAAAGTTATGCCGTCAATGACAACCTGCTCAACCCTTTATTATTATTTTGTATGTGTGTGTGTTTGCGTTTACTTTTTACTAAATAACGTCAGAGTAAGATATGGCAAAAAGGTGCAGTTGACCTAGATGACCGAATAATGGTCTTTTCGCTGTTTCCTACCTGTGCTTTCTTGTGCGTTATGGTGAATTATGCAGTACTTTATATAACAAACTCCTTTTTCTGCTCAGAATAAAGCATATTATTAAGATATTGCCTCTTATAAATGCGGGAACTTTAAAAACACGAAGAAGTACTAATTACCGTGTAGAAGGAGATTTGGCAAAATTAAAGTCAATCAATTGGCCCTGCCCAATATGTGGGCCTATGCGTGACACATAAATAAACTCTGAATGAAGAGTGTCGTACATGTGCCACATAATCTAACCTTAGGCAAATTTAATACCCAAGTTTCTCTCTCCTTCGCAAACACCCCAGCTGTTTTTTTCTTATCACTTTTGTACAACCCAAATATTGGTAGATCACATACTAAACCAGCGCCAAGCTGTGTTTACTGAGTGGGCCTCGGCACATGATGTAAGTGGAAATGTTCCTAATATTCATTAAGTTTTTCGCGATTTGCGACAAACCAAGCAATAAATAATTCCGTTTGTACTTATGGCATTGACGCAACATGCACAACGTTGCTAGGCTGGGTTTTTTGCATTAACCAGCAAAAGTTAGGTCAATAAAATTAATTTAATTTCGCAATGCAATGATAGATGGAGCTGCACAAAGTCGAATTACCGCAATGGAGATTAATACGTAGAAGCAGGGTTGCCAGGTTTTGCAGAGTAAAATATACCAAAATGTTCTAAATTATATACCAAATATATACCAAAATATGTTATCAAAAATATACCAAATATATACCAAAATTTCGAAAAAAAATCATCAGTTTATCTGTAAAAATGAAAAGTAAGTGTTGCATTTTTGAATGACATAATTAATTTCTTGCTTAGCCTCCCAACAGAAGTATTTTTACACCGAACATAAATCAGTTGTATTTGCTAAATACAATCAAGCTTTCATCAACAGTAATGCAGATTAAACAGACCAAGGAACCGAATCAAAATTTCTCACGCTAAACAAAAAACAATAGTCACAAATACAACAGTTTAATTCAAATTAGTCAACACTTCACAGTCCACAATTCTCAGGTAACAAAAAGATCTACTGCACAAAACTCACAGTTTCAAATAAACAAGCCCCCATTACTTGAAATTAATCAACACTTCACAGTCCACAATTCTCAGGCAACAAAAAGATGTACTGCACAAAACTCACAGTTTCAAATAAACAAGCCCCCATTACTTGAAATTTCACGCCCGGCTAATGGAGGTTCATTTCATTGAATCAATTCACTGGTCTCCTTCCTATGCCAAACATAACTACCGATACGTTATCCCAGTAGGCCTAATACCGGTACCAGTAGTCCAGTACCCCTGAAACATCCCAAATTCTGATCCTTAACATTCAATCCAAACCCCAATCATTGCAAATTAGCCTGCTGATAATGTAATGTGAACACCAAGCCTTAATCCAAATGCCAAACCCTACAACGCTACAACTTAACACTCAAAACGATAAACTAGCCAATCCATTCTTCACAATTCACATATAACATATTGCTTCAGAAAAAAAAAGAAAGTAGCTATTTCACCGGAAATTCCAGTTACCGAAGTTCGAAAATCGTGATTTGCGGAACCGGAAACATACCCTAACGGTTCCCCTACTGTGAGAGTCGCACTACAGGAACCGAAAACGGTTACGCAACTACAATTTTTCAAACTTCGGTAACCGGAATTTTCGGTGAAATAGACACTTCGAAGAAAAAAATCTAGAGCTTTTGCCTCATTGGCACATGGTGTAAAAAAAATCGCCACTAGTAGTGTTGCCAATTGTGTAAAACTGCATTGCTCAAATCCGTAGAAAAGATTTATTAGGTAATCCGGCAATTAAAGAGCTTTCTAGTAATCTTCAACGTATCAGTTATATTAAATTTCTGAAATATACCAAACGCAAAAAACACTACCAAAAGGCATAAAAATATACCAAATTTAAGGACATATACCAAACCATAATATCACCTACCAAACGGTCCAAAAAATATATCAGATTTGTAAAATCTGGTATATAAATATACCAGTTGGTGACACTGCGTAGAAGACCATTATGACGTCTTAAAATGGTACAAATATAATTCAAAATTTATTTTTATTTGTGGTACCTAATAATGATCAATTTTGGGGGTGTTTGTAAATAATTGAGGATTCGGGTCACTTACCCTAATCCAATCAGCCTCGAATTTTCAAAAATTGTGTGTGAATAAATTACAGACGTCGTCAGAAAGTATAAAAGAAAAATCCTCAAAAATCGTGGAGAAACTTCAAAATAACTTTTTGGGACCCAAGTTTAAAACACCGAGGGTCGAATGCACCAACGTGGATAATTGTCGGATTAAACTTATCCACGGATTATGCGAGGATTTACTCGAATTTGGTGTGCACCAAGCGCGATTAAGTTAAACAGCGGATTAAACAGTAGATTAAATAGGGTAAAATTTAATCATAGGGTTTCGGTGGATTAAACAGTGGATTAACTTGTTTAACCTATTACTACCTAGACAATAGGCTAGACTAAGCATCAAAGCTGTAGCTTTAGTCACTATTTGGCAAGAGCACTATCTGGAATGAACAATAGCGGTTTTCCTGACCCACATTGGTCAATGCGGTGCCATAATCTCGAGAGCCTAGCAGGGAATGTTGCCACTTTGAAGTACAAAAGCCTAACTGAAAAGTACCCTAGTCCTGCGTGGTTGATGGGCTATCTGTCTTGCTTAAGCATTTGATTTGAGTCTAATAAATTAGGTACCTTAATCTGTTTCATTTTTTTTTCAGTAAATTGTTTTACCGGCTGAACGATAGCACGCGACCCTATGCTGACTAGCTAAACCCACTTTTTTATGCACAGACAACCATGCTGGTTAATTACATTGATTTCGTAACAATCGTACGTGTTGTTTTCGATTCATGTTGTCGAGCGCAAGTACAGTACAAGGCAAAGCGATAAGAGGAGAGGTAAAAAATCCAGTCAATCGTTGAGTTTAGGTGGTTTTTGTCATTTGCTGCTGCAAACTTTCTCGAAGAGAAAATGCAAAAATGAAACCAACAATGTGAAACTGTTCCATGCTGCTCACCGGTAAACCTATTCTCCTTCTAAAAAAAAAAGAAATGAAGTCAAGATTTTTAGGATGAACAATTCAAATAAAGAGTCTTTACAGTCTGGAATGAGTCTAGCCTGGATTGGCTGTGCGTAGCAAGTCTCACGAGACTTTTGTTATAGTCGAAACATTAATTTATTTTCAATCCATTGTGTTCATTGCGTTTAAATAACCACGAACTAGGCTACCAGTAGCAGCCTGCAAAAGTTTGCATAAAACCAGCAGTTTAGCCTAGTTTGACTCAGCAAAATTGAGATTATTAGTGGATTATCTGCTTAATCTGAGGATAATTTAATCGCCGAATTAAATACGTTGGTGCATTCCATTTTTCCTTAAATTTTATTCGCAGATTAACTTATCCGCGATTAAGTCTAATCGAGGATAAAGTTAATCTGCTGTTGGTGCATTCGACCCCAAGTGTGCTAGTCGCTAGTCCTTCAGTTTAAGACGTCTATGCCTGGTAAGGTACACCTTCGAGGTAAAAATGCTGAGTAATTTCCGCCATTCACACATTCGTCTCGCATGATCGCTGTAGTAGAAAGAAACGAGACTTAGTTCTTACCTATGTGTTACCATGGTGATACAGCACATAGGAACGAGACTTAGTTCATACCTATGTGATATAGCACATAGGAACGAGACTTAGTTTGTATCTAATGTGATATAGCGCATAGGAATGAAAAGTTAGTTCATATCTATATGATATAGCACATAGGAACGAGACTTAGTTTGTATCTAATGTGATATAGCGCATAGGAATAAAAAGTTAGTTCATACCTATGTGATATACCACATGGGATGGTTAATAAGGCTATAGTACATAGGAAAGTAAGGGTTTACGAATGGCACCCCATAGAGATCTGTGTTAGCAATGTGTTATGTGACCAAGGGTGGAAACCTGACTACTTGCCGTTAGGGTGTTAGTTTCGGTGTGTTGAAACCCAGATGTCAGGTTTCAGTTTTGGTTTGGTTTCACGGCTGCTGAAAAATAGGTTCCAGTTTTGGTTTTAGTTTTGCTTACGCGCAGCTTCGGTGTCTGGGTTTCAGTTTCGGTTTAAGTTTTATCCAAGAAAGCTATTTTATTTTGAGTACGAATTACTTAAGTGCTCTAATTCTTGACGTTTTTGTTCTATTACGGTGATAAGCAACAGCTCAAATGGCCGAGTGAGAAGAGCAATAATTGCTTCAGAAGTTGCGAATTGGGTCTAATTCCGAGTCCGGTGAAACCAAAGACTCAAAAATTGGTATTCACAGCTTTTCTATTTCACGCTCAGCATGAAAGGAACAGTTCTGGTAATGATGGTGATTACAATTTTTAAAACCCAAAACCTTAGAAAATTTTGAATAAGTTTTAGTTTCAGTTTCGGTTTTGACGTTTCAAGAAAAAACGGTCTTGGTTTAAGTTTAAGTTTTCAAAAATTTGGCTGAGTTGGTGTCAGTTTCAGTTTAGGTTTGAAAAATTTCCTTTAAAATCGGGTTTTCAGGTTTTGGTTTAGGTTTGGGTTTCCACCCTTGTATGTGACTGCAGTAGTGTTGGTTTGAATTTGAGTCGTGACTTGAGCGAAATACGAAATTAAAAAATGATTGCGAGCTTTGAGGAAAGTCAATCTAGTTCAGGGTTTCCCAAACGTTCTGTTCATCGGTACTCTTGAACAATTTATGGATTCGCTCGTGTATTCCCAAAATCGGTGAAGACCAAAAAAAGTTCTTCACGTCCACAGAACCCCTGATCTAGTTGATTGGCAGTGGTGTAATTGAAAGTTTTGAATTTCTGATAATGATAATTTCTGATGATTTCTCCTATATCAGACTCAACATCAGTTTCACTCAAATCGCTCATAGAGTAGGCTATCCAGAGATCTGTATAGGTTACTTTAGGCTACCGTACTCCAAATTAGTCTCTTGAAAGTGTAAAACTAACGACTGTGTTAGATTTTTACGTCCTTCCCGTACTCAAAATAACAAACTTCAGCTAAAAATTCTAAAATCCGCATGGCATATTTAGATCCTCTTGTAAGGTCTGTCCCTGTAGCAACTACAAAAATCGAGAGAGGTTCAAGGACATTTGCTCTTGCTGTATAAGGTACGGTTAACCTTTCGCGAAGGTTTTGGTCCAGTCATGAAAAAGTACCGCATTCCAGTTTCCCTGCTCGAGTTCAGAACAGCGGGAAGCTTCCATGTTTATGTAATGGATATACGGTAGCTGGCATCGACGTGAAAATCGTCTAACTTTGCCAGTTTGACCACTTTGTTCTCTGGTGGTGAAGGTGTATTTTACCAAAGTGCTGCCTACCCAAGTGCAGCCATTTTGCGATAAGTGAATGGAGAAATAGAAGACATCGAAGTAGAACAGAAAATCAGAATGGGTAAAATTAACTGGTCTTACTACACCCCTGTATTTCTCACGGTTTCCCAATCAAAAAAACTAAATACCCGGTATGTAAATTTTGAAATTCACAGTGGAACCCCGGTTGGCGACCATCTCTATAAGGAGACCACCGCGTAATGCATCGACTGCATAGCAACTTAGCTGATACTGTGTTGGTACGCGCTGTCGTCTGAGTGTCTGCTGGTTCGACCAAATACAAGCAGTAAATGCACACGCGACACATACAAACAATGCAAAACATGCACATGAGCGCGCACATACAATTTTGTTGTGCCAAATTCCAATTGTGTCGTCACAGTAGCCTAAACTGACGTCAGGCGATTTTTTCTGTAGTAAAAAATTGTGGGTAAAAAGTGGGTATAAAATGACCCATAAAATAAAAACGGGTTATAATTTCGTTGAAATTTTTGCGTTAAGTGCATGTCAGCACAGTTTACTTGCATAAGCTGTCGAAAAAAGGCAATGTCAATTTCCGTTACACCCTCCCCCCCCCCCGCCCCCCCCCCCCTTTAACAACCTAATCAATTACATTACAATTACAACTACCTTGAACTGAAAATTTCAAATATTTGCCATTACTCTGAAACTTGTATTGTAATTACGATTGTAGCGCTAATTACAATTACATGTGTTGCACGGCATTATACCGGTACACGTGCAAACTATCGCTGGAACCACAGTCTCTGCATGACAGGTTTTCGTTTTGACCTGAAAACTCAACAGCAATTGAGAAGACTGCGAAGTGGGCTTGCCCTCTTCAAACCAGCAGCCATCACCCAAGTTAAATTGGCTCCGGACTCTTAATCGTCTTGTCACGAAAGATCTGTCACCTGGGCGCGATATCACTTGGCCATTAGAAAAAAGCAACTACAGCAACAAACCTTTATCAGTCGCGTAACCTAGAAACATGTCGCTGAAAAGATGACGTTTGCCTGCTGCTACCTTGTCGAGTGAACCTTAAAAACATAAAATATTACGTTATTACTTTTTTAATTGGAGGTACTTTTTGTTTTTACATCCATCATTTCTAAAGCGATGAAAGCATAATGAAAAGCAATGACATGCAATCGCTAGAAATTATAGGTCTCATGCTTATCTTTACTGTCAACAATTTCTGCATAATGTTTAACTCTTTTGTGGCATATTGTCCGATGCTCATTATCGAAACTTGGATGAGTGACGAACCAGTTGACTGATGCTAGGCTGTTGAAATCCAGCAAAAACTCCCTTTGAAAAAAATTAGCTTGCTTGTGCGTTGCTGCATTTGTTTTCTTCCAAATAAGTTAAAAAATAGTTTAAAAAAAGGAATGCGAGCCCAAAAAACGCACACGTGGTCTACGTGGGGCGCCCTATTGATCCACAAATTTGCATTTACCCAGACCGGATTTGAATTACGGAAACAAGATGATTATTTAAAAATTAAAAAAAAAAGTTGCACCAAATTGTTTAGGATTTTATTCTCACAAAACTGCTCATTCGGACTTGAATTTACTTACGGTGGCGGATTCGGATCTTAAAACATGTGATTGGGACATCTCTACTGAACTTTTGTTTCTGACAAGCATATTCCAAGGTCTTAGCGGAGACTTTCCAAAGGGAGAAACGCATTTTTTGACCGATCAAAAAATGAAAATATATTTTCTGATTAGGCTACGCGTAAATTTCCAAGTATTTTTACACAGTAATTTAAACGTGAACTTTTCATCGCAATTTTACTTTACGAGTTCGTGAACAGAATAAAACAAGAAAACCAGTACCTGTATTTAAAAACAAAGTAGTTTACTGCCACCTACCGAATGGATCAATATCGTCATCTTGCCGTATGCCATCTTCCGCATTTTCATCTACCACTAAAATCAAAGCAAAGTTGTGTAACGCATTGCTATGAGCATGCGGTTAAAAATGATAACACTCAAAACTGATGTCACAAAAATGCGCTTTTGTGACACAAACTTGCTTTGGTATGTCAAAACTTCATAAATTTCACCCATGGCAACAAAGAAAAAGAAAAACATTCTGCAAACTTTATAGTGACGAAACTACATTAAGAAAAGAAAGAAAAAAGAATAAAAACGTAACCAAGCAAGTTGCAAAATATCACTTCGACAAAATTGAAACAGGAAAACTTTCGGCTTGTTGCGAAGCAGAGGTGCTTGCTCATCACCAAACTTGACGACCAGGTTCGTAACTGATACCACGTTGTTTTCAGTGTCCATAAATTGCTCAAGATTGTTTCCTAAATTTGTAACAAGAATTTCTGAGTGGTTTCCACTAAAAACAAGAGTATGTTGGAAGCTGCATATCTTCTAACCCTGCTTCGATGCTAGCCTAGTCCGTTTCATTCAAATCTAGTATTTTGTCAGGAGCATGGCGGATTGCCGGTTCATCGTAATCAATTATTATACATCAGCAATAAAAAAGACGTTCCCACTTGAGAGTACATGCCACTTGTGCAAGTAAGCTGGTTTATCACCATGAACAAATAATGCTAAGGTTAGCCATAGCTTACCTCAGTGCTCAACGTCTTTTTCCGAGTATTTTTGAAATTTGTAAAGCGATTATTCCATTATCCTTAGATGTGTTACATTCTTAAACCGAATTATTTGTGATCTAGTAAACTCGGGCTTGAAATTTGATAAACTCTTGATTATTACGTCACATTCTGCAAATTCTTTGTCGAACGCAACGAGTACGATACCTTCTGCGAGGAGTACTAAAGGGTTTAGCGATCTCCTAGTTCCATTGTTCCTCCGTAAAATGGTGCTTTTACCGACAGACCACGTGACACGAGCCAACGTGAAAGTTAGTTAGTTGGTTGCATATTTATCCTCCTATCACGAGAGAGCGATCAAAGCGCTATACGAGCTCGCTTAGGAGTTGCCAGCCATCTGTCTACCACACCAAAATGGGGGAATCCCGCTAAGTGCCTTTCCCAACGGCACAACAAGTAAACTTGCCGGCTTGTTCTTCACACTGCCCCTTTAATGCTGAGCGTCAAGCAGGGAAGCTGTGAATACCAATTTTAAAGTCATTGGTTTGACCCGACTCGGAATCAAACCCGAGTCTACAGCTCAAGAGGCAGACGCTCTATACCACTCGGCTATAATGCAAGTAAATGAAGCCGGGTTTTGTGTGCTGGATAAACGGAAAAAATAAAACAAACTAGGTGCGATAAAAAAAAAACTGTCGCGTAATCGCCTGCCGTGTAAGTGCAAACGCGACCATAAAGTTAAACATGAAATTGCTGGTTGCATACTCGAGAATCAAACGCTATTGCGAATTCTCACTTTGACTTCTTTGGGAGTTGATATATACCAAGACTATTGACGCCGCGGCTATTTCAGGTGACGTTCTGAATTCTTCAACAGCTTGGTTTATTTCCTGCAAAAACATCGACGTGCATGAAGTAAATTAACTTGTAAAAACAGCTTCGAAATCGAGATGATGAAATAAGTTCAAACTAAATGATAACATCTAATCACAAGATAAGGAAGCATGAAAAAACTTGATTTTGGATAATAAGTTACGTGCTAGCGGTACGCATATTTTATGTTGATTATACTCAGCTTTATCGTGTAAGCTTACCACTTCCGTTAAGTTTTCTGTGGTGTGAACAACGAAGCCCAGATCATTCAACAATTGCTCCAGATTATTTGTGTCCATACAGGCACCAGCTCGATTATATGCTCTGTTCTGAAATTTCCAATTATTGATCAAAAGTGCTTGATTTTTTCCCCAAACTGTGATAGGGTATCTCTGCAAAAATTTGTTATCTTGTTAAATGGATTTTGAAAATAATGAACTGAAAATTTAGAAGCATAATTGAGGAATTGCGACGTGAACTTGGCCTTTTCAAGTTAGCAGCCACTAGATATACATACAAAATGCGGTCGACAGTAGCCGTCAATTGAAGGCGTCACGAAAGACCAAGATTTTCACCCGCCCCTAAGGCCATGCCACTGGCATTTTTACATCTGTATCCACACGCTAGTTTGGTTGCTCCAATTCGCGATCCTTATCGACGTATGATGTGCAAAGATGAAAAAGCAAAAAATTCAAGTGCGAATTGATTTAAGATTAGAAACTATTTCCTTCGATCCCGCATGTCTCGCTCAATCGTTATAATTTGGTTCAAATTTTAGACAAGGTTAATAACTTATTTGTCGTTCCACTTGTGCAATTCAGTTGTTTCGAATAAATAAATTGCAATAACCACAAGTTGGGATATTCGGTTTGATGGCCCGGCGTTGTAGTTGGGATAAAGAGTTTTAGTTCTGGTTTGGTCATAGACCTACAGTGCAACAACCTTTAAAACAAACATTGGCAGCTTTTCTGTTAGCCTCTGAGCAAAAGATACGTCTGAATTTTGTTCCTCCTACCAATTTAGTGAATGTTGAACCGTTCTAAAATGCGAACATGTGCAATGTGAAAAGCAACTTGCCAAACACAGTAAAACGGGTTTTGTCGACCTAAGCCCCAATCAATGTAAAAATTGTGAAGTTATCAAGTATTCCTGACAAATGGAACTGAGAGGTAAATCTGAATTAACAGGCTTTATTCTGGACTTATGTTGCTGGAAATCTATGGTTGCTTTTATGCACAAAAAACTGGCAAGGGGCAACATTAGAAAACCTGATACAGCCAGGATAACCACGTGATGACATGAATCACCTGAGTGAAATTTTACGATTACGTGATAAATATAATCACGCTTCCAGCCACTTACGTCAGAGTCCATAATTTTCATGATGTGGCTATTTTTTTCCACTGTTTTAGGGTGAGATTTTTTCCACATAAATCCTTTATCACCCTTAAAGAAAAGATCCAAGGGTACAATATAGGCTGAAACACACAGTACATAGAGTAACTTTTAGTCGTAGATTTTCATAGCGTAAACACCTGATTGTAATTGCGTAGCTTGAATGAATACCGAATCCTCACCCTCCACCTTTAATACATATTTAAAGCATTTATCGTAATTTTTATACCGACAATGGGCTGTTGTGCCAGCGAAATTCGAAACGTTTTGTTGCAATAGCGAAAATTTAAAATTCGCTTTTCATTTAAAAACCTCGGTTCAATTACCGCCAGATATTCAGAAAAGATTCATTGACTTCGTTGTTTCTATATCAGGCCTATCATTAAAATTTTCACTACAGTTAAGTCTCACGCAGGCAAACACGAGATATGATATAGGGCAACTCTACTATCTCTTTCAGTGTCATTTAATCTTAAGCTCAAACCAGCTTTTATTGCGTGGAAACAAAAAAATTAGAATTTGCACATTGTGTAACGTATTGCATTTTGATCAAATATTGTTAAACATAAGTACAAGTTGGGAATGCGTTTAGAACATTTGGTTAAGCAGATTAGCGTTTACTGGAATCTTTCCCTTCCTGAAGAAAACATATGCGTTTCCTGTTCTCTTCTACACCCCGTGATTATTTAGCGGTCTTGGTCTGTGGTTCTCAACCTTTTTAGATTGGGCACCGGCAAAATTTCAAAATAAATTACAAGAAAAGCAAACCTAAATGAATGGGCAGTGCATACTGCATAAACTTTTCTGTTGACTGACGGAAAGAAGTATTCTGCGCGCGTAGCCAAGTGAGTTATAATAAAAAGCCTAATTTTGAACTGAGATATAGTATTGGAATTTATTAAAGCGGAACGGCAGAAAAGTAGACACAGACGCTGTCGGTCCGCGGACCGGCGGTTGAAAAACACATGTCTAGGACACACTGTATGTGACTGAAACCAACGCAATCATAAAAAGTTACAAATATATTACGCATGAAAGTAAATCGCTCTACGATTTCAATACATCGCGAGGGTGAAAATCTTTTGCTTTGCGGTGCCACAAACAATCTTTCAAGCTCATTTAATTGATTTCTTTTGGACTATGCACTTTAAACCAGTGTTTCTCAACGTGGGTCCTCAGGCCCACATGTGGGCCTGAAGTTTTCATTGGGCCTACATTAGGTCCCAAGAAAAATGCTTGGCTGAAATTTACAATTTATCTGCTAAAGTAAATTTATGATATTATGAACTTAAGCTCAAGTAAGTACAAACCAATCATACTAAAACATAATTAGTTTTTTCGCAAATGCGTTTTTATAAATATGAATTTTATAATTTTTGATATTATTAGGTTAACGTTAAAGTGTGTTGATTCGCTCATACTACTTTTATGATGTCATAGACGCTGTTTTTTCCGCGATTGGTAGCTACATGTGGCTGGAGAGTAGAGCAGATAGGATGACAGCTAGTAAGCGAGTGCCAAAAAGCAGGCGTTTTTTGCAAAATTTAAATGTTCTATAACGGAAGCAGATTCATTGTAGTTAAAGAAGGAATTAAATTGTTTTTTAAACCAACAAAAGTAAGGAAAAAAGTAGAGAAGACGTGCGCTAAGTATACGACGAAGAAAAGGAAGAAGAAACCACCGCGAGCCAAGTTTACTAGCTTGTAACGTTGTCAAAACATTTTATGACACTCGAAATTTGTGTTAAAGGTTTTGGGGGCCAAGTATTGTTTGACCCTGAAAATGGGCCTCAAAAGAAGAAAGGTTGAGAACCACTGCTTTAAACTACTCTAAGATCGCCTAATGAGACTTAACAAAATTCGAAACAGTGGTTTATAATGAATATGTGTTACCTGTATAGTATATGTTTTTTGTGATGTTCACATCTCCTTGGCCAGAAAACAACGTTTCAGCGTTCACCTTCGCTTCATTGAATGCTGTTGCAATGTCAGCTAAACAAAAATTAGCTCTATGCATGTTGCAACAAACAGCTTATTTTTATTTTAGCGCAGGATGGGCATAGCACTATAATATTGCTCTTAAATAGACCCTACTGCGAATTACATTCAAAAATCACAAAATGAAAGTAAGTATGAAAGTGAGTATCGTAAGTTTTTTGCATTAATAGCATGAAGAATGTCAAGAGTGCATTCGAGACTATCGAGGTTTCTTACCATTTAACGACCAATTTATCGCAGAGCAGAGCATTTATCAGCATTTATCGCAGAGCATTTATCGCAGACCTAATTTAACGATCGGTATGGAAACTTCAGTTAGGCTGCGACTTTATTTGGCATTGATTTCTAATTGTAAATCAAGCCAGAGTAAATCTAGTGCGTGAGGATTAGTTTTTTGTCTTGTCATTTTTGAATGACTTTACATTGATGAATGTTGTTTCGCACTCTACAGGATTTTTCCAGTTTCCGTTTGCTGCTTCATTGTTCAGCGCATGGATGTTCAGAATCTTGAGCTATTGGTTATACGGTCCAATCAATCACTATGAAGTGACGTCCTTCATGGGTTTCTGAAAAGGACGTCATAAGGACTTCCACTACCTTTCAGAAAGCTAGGAAAGACGTCACTTTATGGCAGTTGTTAGTATTTGGCTGCAGAAGAGATTTGGCTGGAGTGCTAGCAGGATGATGCTAATTTCGACCCTTTACAATATGAATATACAAAATTTCAAATGGATTTACTTTGTGCAGGGTTGATTAACAGCATTTGCGCTCAGCGTAGAAAAACGTTTATCAAATTTGAGTTGGATTTTGAGTAGCTGTACACTGGCAAATTTACCTTTATCTTAATGCACGGAATTCACTGTGTTTGTTGCGAATAGGTTTCAGGCCTTCATTTTGCCAACTCCAACGTTGTAGCTCTTTCACCAGCTTTGTCAAAAGTTAAGGCTGGTTTACACACAAATTGCAATGAGCTTATCTTGGCTGAGCTGAAGGTCCTGTTTATACGCGTTTAATAAAAGAAACTAACGTCAAGCTCAACTCAGCTGGTCGTGTAAACCAGCCTTTAATGTTGGGCTTTGAATAAAACGCCATCGCATAAAATTAGATAAAGTTTCTTGAACGAATGCATCTCTTCTCAAAGTGTCCCGATATTTTTGAGCGGTTATGTTTGTGAAATTGCGGTTATGTTTGTGAAATTGCGGTTTTGATAAATATAAGCGTAACAAACTCATCAATGGATTATCACCTTGTTGTTGCTGAAGAGTAGGGAGCACATGTCGCGGAGCAATTTCGTTTCTTGGTTTAACATAAATGTTTCTTAGGGTGTTTATCGCTCCATCATAGGTTGTTTCGTTAGCAATTAACTTGTAAGTACGCGCTGTTAGATATACCGTTAATAAAGTCAATCGGTTCAATTCTTGCTCGCTTTGAGGCATTGCCTCGACAAAATTTGTAAAAGTTTTGAGCCAGAACTTCCAATCATCTTCAGCTGTTTCTGTACTTGGGTCGATCGCTAGCTTTTCTGGTTCCAAGCACTTCCAAATTGCGTCTGCCATTCAGAATACTCAGGTTCAAAGTATTATTCAATAATTTAAGTTGGTGTAGATCGCAATCCACTAAAACGTTTTTGAATCACCTAAATTACGGAATCAAAAAATACAATATATTATAAACTGAATTATGAATCACAAGAGCATGAACTTAAGACATAACTCAGTACAAACTTTCGAACTCAATGTAACTAACCACAGTACACCGTGCACAGTAATGTGCTGTGCTATCAACTGCAAATACTGCGACTGATCAGAAAACTTGTTGCAGCTAATCAAAAATCAAAACCAAATCTTCATTATTTTGCGGTATTACGCCGAAGCGCGCAACAAGTGGCGAGATTCATCTCCGCACCTTAGCGCCTGTGTAGCATATAGCTGTCAATCGGGCTCGGGCTTTTCAGATCGGGTACGGTCCGGGCTTGGGCTTGAATTTTGAAAAATTGTCGGGCTTCTATTGGGCAGTACACTGGAGCAAGTGGACAAACTTGGAGCGATAGAAATCATCAACTCAGCAGAATCATTTCTATCGCTTATTTATCTTAAATACCGTTAAGAAAAATAGTTAAAGATGTTATTCAGTGCGTACTTCTTAATTAGACTGTGTTCTTGACTGCATAAACACTGCTTTCCGTAACTGCTGGTAAAACTGTGAATAAGTAAAACTCTTTTTTCTATAAGTACAAGTTCTTCAACTTTTAATGTGGTGTTTTTGATATCGAGCTTAAATCGGGCTCAGACTGGCTGGTAAATTTGGATTCGGGTTCGGGCTTCTAAAATCGGCTTCGGGTCGGGCCCAACATCGTCGGCCCGTTGACAACTATGCTGTGTAGCACAGCACCGAAGAAATGTAGCTACGGTGACGTGCTGAAAACACAATAGTGATCTAACCGGCCGGTCTGTCGCACCTAAAGACAAAGTTAATAGGAAGCGAACGAGAGGCACCCGCGAAACGCAATCAGCAACTTCACAACAACTATCAAGCAGTTTATGATGATCTGCCACAGCTCCATTACTTTCATCTTCAAGTGTTTAGTACGCCCTATTTTAAAATATAAAAAGTTTATCTGACAATTTGTAGCTTCTTCAGCAAAGAGGGCTCAATAACGAAGGCATAACAAGTATTATCAAATCAGATCAAAATTAGCTTTTATAACTTAAAAACCTCAACAGCCTGCGTCACGCTCGACGCTATCTTCTGCAGCTAGCTAACACTAATCGATAAAAATTCTCAAATCACGGTGACAAACTGTTTTCGCAAAAAAAGTAATCAAACACTTCTGGGCAGAAGCATAATACTCGAACTGTTTTGTTTTTTTAAGCCACGCAATTTTACATTAGTGAAGTATATGCATCATGGAAGATGAAACCAGTTTCGCAGCCTGATACATCCACCACTCGGCCAACTCCATGTGCTTTGTGCAGCTCGGTCTGTTGCTAACTCGGTAACGGTACAATGAACTGCTGGGACGTTAGAGCAAAAGTGATTTGGTATTACGTCAACAAAGGAAAGAGGATAAAGAAACAAACAGAGCGCGGAACGATAGAAAAATACCCTAAACGCAAGACGTCATTAGCAACAAAATTAAAAACATTAGCGACGAGATATGCAACCGTGCTGCCCCGCGACGTAGGAAAAAAATAATAAAAAAAATGTAAACTGTGTCTTATCGTATGTGGGAATGAATTTGTTTTTATCTCCGTATTTGCCCAAAATTTCTGAAAGTTTGTTAAGAGTACATACTTGGGGTCCGTTTGAATAATGGTGAATTTTTCCGATTGGCATAGGTTGCAACGCTTGGCGCCGCTGCGCCGAAGTCATCTTCTAAGCTTTAATTCCCGACAGACAGGACCATTTTCGCCGATGCTCTAAAAAACACTGGATTTGCCGATGTAATCAAATTTATCGCTGCAAAGCCCAACAAACAGTCTTGTAAACGCAAATAGTGTTGTTTAATCTTCCGTTCAGCAAGCATGTGTCCACTTACATCGGTCACAACTCTTTGAAAATACTGGACAAGAACTGCGGTTGAGGGCATATAGTCTGAGAAATAATTATGTTGCAGTAACAATATCAAGGTCAGTTTCAGCTGCATGCCGAACATGGCAGTCTGCTGTAATTTCCCAGCATAACAAGTGCATTATGAACAACAGTGGCATTATAGACGGCAGTTGATAATATCCACTAAGATTTTAATAGCTCAGCTGCCTACAACCGCAGTTTAAAAGTTTACCCAAAATAGATGCCAACGTGCCTGTGGGCTGTGGCAAAGGGGAGTGAGGTCAGCTTCTGATAAAACCATGATTGACTATCCTGTAAGCTTTTTTCAGCTGGATGTAAATGATGTAAAGACACATGCTTGCATACCTTGCTCATGTTTATTTCTTCTATCATCACACCTTCAAACACATTCAATCGCTTTTCTATCTGTTTTACTTTTTTAACATACTACTATTGATGACAACGAACAAATTTTGAATAAACAAACACGAGCAACATAAACAAAGTTGCATTGTTGATATAAACAAACTGATTTCCGTTGCTCATTTTTTACAAGTGGCGTAAATAACCTAAGCACATCAGGGTATGTCCCAAAAAGCGTTTGTGGCAAAGTTTCGGTGGGGAGGGGGCGAGATTGACTATTATTTTGAGGAGTAGCAAAATTGACAAAAAACAATTTTGTGGTGTTTTAACTTCTCGTACGTAAATGTTAAGATAACTTTGATTTTGTTTTTATGCCAGCGCTCATGGGTATCTGTCGCTTTGAAATGATGAATCACCAGTTTTTGTGCAATAGGTAATGGGTATTTTTACGCTTGTTGTCTGGAGACCAGGGCCCATGAGAGGGAGGGGCAGGGAGGCAAATGACCCCGAGGCCCATGTTGTTCTGGGGGCCCATTACTCCATATCTAACGAAATGAATAGTGCCAAAGCAAGTTCTGGGGGCCCATTAGTCCATATCTAACGAAATAAATAGTGCCAAAGCAAGTTTAAGAAATAATTAAGAGAGCATTTGAGCTCAATATACTTCAAATAATCAATGTTATGGAACGCATGGGCCCCCAACATATGCCATCATGCTGTTTTAGCTTCTAGGGGCTCATTAGCCCATATCTTACGGAATAAATCCATCAAAGAAACTTTTAAATAATCGACTTTATAGAGTGCATAAACCCCCAGCATAAACCAGCCTGTTCTAGAGGCCCATATCTTACGAAATACAGCAAAAAAAAAATTTTTTAAATAATGACAGCATTTTGAGCCACATCCTAATATTACCAATTTTCCGGAGCGTATGGGCCCCTTAAATAAAGTTGCATCATTTTGATGTGTATGCTACGCATAAAGGCGCATTATAAGCTGAAAATTAAGATTCTTTCTTCATCTGCATTTCATTCGGTTGAATCATAAACGTTTTTATCAGAGATTTGTAGCATTTAAACCATAGCTTGAAGCTGGAGAAATCAGTGGAATACTGGTCGCGTACTCGTGTTCCGCAGCCACAAATCTCAGATAAGCACGCTTATAATTCAACCGAAGGAAGAGCAGATGAACCAAGAAATTTTAATTTCCAGCTTACTGTATAATGTGCTTCTATGCATAGCATACACATCAAAATGATGCAACTTTATTCAAGAAAAACAATAGCATTTAAACTGTAGCTTGAAGCTGGAGAGATCAGTGGAATATGTAGGTCTCATGTATGCAGCAGAGATGGAAACCGGTCGGGTCGAGATTCTTCGACCGGCAGGTCAACCCTGTCGAAAAAACGGTCAAATTCTTTTTTCTTGCAACTAAAATACACCTAAACAGCAGCCGAAATATACGTACTGATAAGTATTTTTTAAATAAAGCAGTTCTATGCAAAGCGGCATTAACAAATCACCCCTTCCGAACACAAAAGGTTGTTGCTTGTTTTCAACAGTGAGACTAGTGTACTTATTAGCATAGTTGACGTTTTCTTTTTTAGTGTACTATTGTGATATTGTTGTGATGTCATTCTTTACATCACCGTAGCGTTCAATCGTATTTAGCTTTTTTCCATGTGCGCGGGCCGGTCCGGTTGTTGACGTTTTCTTTTTTATAGTTGACGTTTTCTTTTTTAGTGTACTATTGTGATATTGTTGTGATGTCATTCTTTACATCACCGTAGCGTTCAATCGTATTTAGCTTTTTTCCATGTGCGCGGGCCGGTCCGGTTGTGTTGTTTGTCCGGGCTGGTTGTGGCGTTTGTTAAAGTGGTTTAAAACAAGAAATTAAGGGCCTCTTCATGATATACAATACATGTGCAGGTCTTACCACCTATCGATTTATGCTAACCATTTAGTGGAATTTACGTACAGCCCGGTTCACACAGACGGCGTTAGCGTGGCGTTAGCGGAAAACCGTAAGTGTTAGCGGAAAGCGGCAAGATCCAGGTATGTCACACAGAAAGCTCCAGGCCTTCGCTGAACGTGTTAGCGGTAATTTTCTGCGTCTGAAGCCTCAAGCGGCAGAGTTGAAATAATTCAACTTTTCCGCTTGAGGCTTTGCAAACTAGCTTAGTGATGAATGAACAGCCGGTGGATGGGGTAGGTAGGCTACTGACTGTAGTCTACTGTGGGGAATAATTTTATTATGCTTGGCCATTATATCAGTTGTGGGTGGTGTAGGACGACTTTGCAGGATCAGACATCAAATTATCCAACAAGGCTGTTTTATAACAATAGTTAGGGCCGATAATAGCCTAGGTATCACACAGCTACCGGTTGGCCCAAACGGTTTGAAAGCTCAGATGATCAATTGGGTTGAATGTCCTTCTTGCTCGCGTAGACCTTAGTTTAATGCCCATTTGAGTGAAGGAATGGGTATTCACACCTGCATCTGCTTTGTTTGTGAAGTTTGTGTGTATTTTGCAGATTACACCATTGCCAATAGTTGCCTAGGCTGTAGTCTACCAGTGCAATATAGCCAAATCAATAATAGTTGAATGCTAGTTTACTTGTACAGTGCTAGGCATATTAGTTGCCTGGGCTGTAGTCTACCAGTGCAATATTGGTATTAGTCAAATCAGTAAGCAAATAGTTAAATGCCTAAAATCAAGATGATTTTAACTAGCTGTGGTGGGCATTCGTAAACATACCGTTACTGTGACCGTTAGCCCCGTAGGCTACTGGTATATGAGTTGGGTTATATATGCAGTATGGGTATCTAGGTATGTGTTAGTGAGCTACTGGTCAGCTGGTGTTATTTAATTTAAAGACACTAACTACCACTAAAAGAAATGCAGATAAAGGGCAAAAAAAAATTTCCAATTAAATGGCATAAACATATCCTGTCAAACAGATGCATATTTACAGTACTCAGTACTGTAAATACACCCATCCCAGTGTGTACCGGTACCAGTATGATTAGACTATGTACCAAGCAGACTAATTACACAGTCTGCAAAACTTCATGTTTGTTCTGTGTTGCAGGATTTAGGAATTTTTGTTTGTCCATCGTAGTCTAGCTTATTTGTGATAAGCAACAGCAACTAACGATATTTTTTCAACTTGCAGCAGTGTTGCTTGCAGTCACCGGCGGCTATTTCTATGGAAACGAAATGAGGTGTTCGTCGCTTTGTGTGTGAACAATAAAGACCAAGCCTTAGCTTTTTACTCCGCGCTCTGCGTTAGCCTTGCGGAAAAAGGCCAAAGGCTTTCCGCTATCGCAAATGCCTTCTATGTGAACCGGCCTTACAGCGAATAATATTGTAACATGTTAAGTAAATGTCGAAGTCAAATCAAATAAAGTCAATTGATGCTAGCTTCGTATTTATCCAAGTAAAACAAATCATACAAAATTTCAAAAACTTTTCTATATACACAACCCTAATAAGCTATCACAGCATGATAGGAATATCTTAGTTGTGAATGCGACTTATGCATGTCCCACCTTATTTTCTTTACCTAACCCGTATTAACCAAAAGGGGGCAGAATCACTCTTCCCCAGGCGAGGATGTAAGAAACCCAAACACTTGATGCATAAACTTGCTCAGCACAACCAGTGTAAAATACCAGTAAACAGCAACACAATATAATGCACGACAAAGCGCAATGTTTCGACCTTATGGGTCTCATCAGGTGCATGACAACCAAAACAAATCACATCTAAGCAAAGTCCTTAAAAGAACATTCCAATCCAAATCCCAAGTTTGGTATAAGCAGTAGAACCAGTATAACAAGTCAATGAGTTTCTACTTCACACCATCAAGCTAGGCTAACTTTAGATTTAAACAGCATCAATTTGAAATGGTTGAAAATTTGGCTCTGAACATCTGCCAAAAAAAAATGAAAATAATAAAAACACAGTAAAACAAATCAACAGGTGAAGTTTACTTTCATTATGGCTTCCCGAAAAGGGAAGCCATATTGTTTTTACTTGGCCATTTGTGCACTTTTTGACACTTCCAGCAGCTGTAACTGCTAAACTACTGTTCCAATTCAAAAGTGACCTAGAGTTCAAATGTGTGTCCCACCTAGGTCTACACCTTGCTCGCCCTAACTTTCCCCGACAGCCCCCCACTTTCTAGATAAAAAATATTTTGTTTCCGAAAAATTCTTTTTATGGCTTCCCGAAAAGGGAAGCCATATTGTTTTTGTTTGCCATTTGTGCACTTTTTGACACTTCCAGCACCTGCAGCTGCTAAACTACTGTTCCAATTCAAAAGTGACCTAGAGTTCAAATGTGTGTCCCACCTAGGTCTACACCTTGGTCGCCCTAACTTTCCCCGGCAGCCCCCCACTTTCTAGATAAAAAATATTTTGTTTCCGAAAAATTCTTTTTATGGCTTCCCGAAAAGGGAAGCCATATTGTTTTTGTTTGGCCATTTGTGCACTTTTTGACACTTCCAGCAGCTGTAGCTGCTAAACTACTGTTCCAATTCAAAAGTGACCTAGAGTTCAAATGTGTGTCCCACCTAGGTCTACACCTTGCTCGCCCTAACTTTCCCCGGCAGCCCCCCACTTTCTAGAAAAAAAATATTTTGTTTCCGAAAAATTCTTTTTTATGGCTTCCCGAAAAGGGAAGCCATATTGTTTTTACTTGGCCATTTGTGCACTTTTTGACACTTCCAGCAGCTGTAGCTGCTAAACTACTGTTCCAATTCAAAAGTGACCTAGAGTTCAAATGTGTGTCCCACCTAGGTCTACACCTTGCTCGCCCTAACTTTCCCCGGCAGCCCCCCACTTTCTAGATAAAAAATATTTTGTTTCCGAAAAATTCTTTTTTTATGGCTTCCCGAAAAGGGAAGCCATATTGTTTTTGTTTGGCCATTTGTGCACTTTTTGACACTTCCAGCAGCTGTAGCTGCTAAACTACTGTTCCAATTCAAAAGTGACCTAGAGTTCAAATGTGTGTCCCACCTAGGTCTACACCTTGGTCGCCCTAACTTTCCCCGGCAGCCCCCCACTTTCTAGATAAAAAATATTTTGTTTCCCAAAAATTCTTTTTTTTTTTTTTTTTTCTTTTTATGGCTTCCCGAAAAGGGAAGCCATATTGTTTTTGTTTGGCCATTTGTGCACTTTTTGACACTTCCAGCAGCTGTAGCTGCTAAACTACTGTTCCAATTCAAAAGTGACCTAGAGTTCAAATGTGTGTCCCACCTAGGTCTACACCTTGCTCGCCCTAACTTTCCCCGGCAGCCCCCCACTTTCTAGATAAAAAATATTTTGTTTCCGAAAAATTCTTTTTTTTTTTTTTTTTTTCTTTTTTTTTTTTTTTTTTTTTTTCAACACCAAATTTTGTGCAGCCTAAGGCTTTTGAACCGCTGATGCTAGAGACTTGAAATTTGCAGGGATGGTAGATCTTATTGGGAACTTGTGCCTAACAGCTTTTGGGGGTTGGCGATCGTCAGGTTAAAGGTCAAAGGTCAAAAAACCAAATTTACCAAAACCTAATATCTTTTGAATGACTACAGGTAGGACCTTCAAATTTTCACAGTATATGCATATCAATGTGGGGAATAATTATATGCATAACAATGACCTGTTCGTGACGTCACTTAGGGTCAAAGGTCAAATCAACGAAGCTTAACAGATTTTTGTGCATTTGAAGGCTTTTGAACCGCTGATGCTAGAAACTTGAAATTCCCAAGGATGATAGACCTCCATGTGAACTTGTGCCTAACAACTTTTGGGGGGTGGCGGTCATAAGGTTAAAGGTCAAACGTCAATCAAATAAAATGATCAAAATTCTGATCAAACGCTAATAACTTGTGAATGGCAACTGGTAGGACCTTCAAGTTTACGGAGCAGATGCATCTCAACGAGGGTACAAAAGCATCAACAGTGATTAGTTTTGTGTGACGTCACTTGGGGTCAAAGGTCAAATGCGCAAATATGTCGTTTGGCAAATAACTATTGATGGAAAACACATAGCAACTTGAAATTAATAGGGTTGGTGTGTCTTGATATGTCCTTGCAGTGTACCAACTATAAACGCTCTATGTCACGTGACTCAGGGTCAAAGGTCAAAAAAATTGGGAAGTGTTGCCAATCTTGCACAGCCTAAGGTTTTTGAAGCGCTGATGCTAGAGACTTGAAATGTTCAGGGATGGTAGATCCTATTGGGAACTTGTGCCTAACAACTTTTGGGGGGTGGCGGTCGTCAGGTTAAAGGTCAAAGGTCAAAAAACCAAATGTACCAAAACCTAATAACTTTTGAATGACTACAGGTAGGACCTTCACATTTTCACAGCATATGCATATCAATGTGGGGAATAATTATATGCATAACAATGACCTGTTCGTGACGTCACTTAGGGTCAAAGGTCAAATCAACGAATCTTAACAGTTTTTTGTGCAGCCTAAGGCTTTTGAACCGCTGATGCTAGAGACTTGAATATCTCAGGGATAATAGACCTCCATGTGAACTTGTGCCTAACAGCTTTTGGGGGGTGGCGGTCAACAGGTCAAAGGTCAAACGTCAATCAAATAAAATGATCAAAATTCTGATCAAACGCTAATAACTTGTGAATGGCAACTGGTAGGACCTTCGAGTTTACTGAGCAGATGCATCTCAACCAGGGTACAAAAGCATCAACAGTGATTAGTTTTGTGTGACGTCACTTGGGTCAAAGGTCAAATACGCAAATATGTCGTTTGGCGTATAACTATTGATGGAAAACACATAGGAACTTGAAATTAATAGGGTTGGTGTGTCTTGATATATCCTTGCAGTGTACCAACTATAAACGTTCTATGTCACGTGACTCAGGGTCAAAGGTCAAAAAAATTGGGAAGTGTTGCCAATCTTGCACAGCCTAAGGTTTTTGAAGCGCTGATGCTAGAGACTTGAAATGTTCAGGGATGGTAGATCCTATTGGGAACTTGTGCCTAACAACTTTTGGGGGGTGGCGGTCGTCAGGTTAAAGGTCAAAAGTCAAAAAACCAAATTTACCAAAACCTAATAACTTTTGAATGACTACAGGTAGGACCTTTACATTTTCACAGTATATGCATATCAATGTGGGGAACAAAAATATGCACAATAATGACCTGTTCATGACGTCACTTAGGGTCAAAGGTCAAATCAACGAACCTCAACAGTTTTTTGTGCATTTGAAGGTTTTTGAACCGCTGATGCTAGAGACTTGAAATTCCCAGGGATGATAGACCTCCATGTGATCTTGTGCCTAACAGCTTTTGGGGGGTGGCGGTCAACAGGTCAAAGGTCAAACGTCAATCAAGTAAATTGACAAATAGTTTGATCAAACGCTAATAACTTGTGAATGGCAACTGGTAAGACCTTCAAATTTACGTAGCAGATGCATCTCAACGAGAGTACAAAAACACCAGCAATGATTAGTTTTGCGTGACGTCACTTGGGGTCAAAGGTCAAATACGCAAATATGTCGTTTGGCGTATAGCTATTCATTCAAAACAATTAAGAACTTGAAATTGATAGGGTTGGTGTGTCTTGATATGTCCTTGCAGTGTACCAACCATGAACGCTCTATGTCACGTGACTCATGATCAAAGGTCAAAAAACCGATAAATGTTGCCAATCTTGCGCAGTCTAGGGCATTTGAACCACTGATGCTAGAGGCTTGAAATGTTCAGGGATGATAGACCTCGACGTAAACTTGTGTCTCACAACTTGCGGGGGTGGCAGTCAAGTGGTTTGGGGTCAAAAGTCAATAATAAGAAAATGTTCACAAGCTCATAACTGTTAAATGACAACAGCTAGGACCTTCAAATTATCGGAGGATATTTATCTCAATGTGGGTAGAATATCAATATAATGAAGGGTTATTCCAGAGCGTCTGACTTGGAGTCAAACGTAAAAAACGTGAAATTTCAGGAAACCTCATGAAAGTCAAGCAAATTTATGTAATCCGTTAGAGGGCAGTAGGGAAACATGTTTTTGAGCTATTTTGGCTTAAAACTTTTTCATTCGTGAGTGAGCTGTATGAGTTTGTGGTTAAAGTGACGTTTTAATCAGCAATAAGGGGCACATGGGAATTGGCCAAGTGGTTGGTGCATTGGACTCATGACTTAGCTTTGCGGATTCCTCGCATTGAAACTGTGTTCGCATTGCGGCGAAGAGTTTGTTAGAGTAATAGCTAGCATAATCCGCTATCAGATTATCAAGCTTGTGGTTTCGCGAAATTGGTTGTAATTGCCGTGTTTCCCCGATAATAAGACCTACCCGCAAAATAAAACCTAGCGTGATTTTTGAGGATGATTTTAATGTAAGCCCTACCCTTAAAATAAGCCCTAGTTGAGAGCGGCAGAAGGACGAAAAAGTCAAACATTCTTTTTTTATATTTATTCAAACTGCTTTAATGCGGTGTATGCCATCCTTTTCAAAAAATTCTTGAATAAATTGTTGTTAATGAGTTTCTGAATAAAAAACATGTTAATGGCAAGTAAATGTAGATCTTTTTCGTAATTTCTGTTTATTCAAAATCTCGTAATTTTTACTTTGTAACTTCATTTTTTGATATATCAAAATAATACATCCCATTTTATGCCGCGATTTCTTGGCCCTTAGAATCGAACACAAGCTCCATGATTTGATTTCGTTTTGTGTGAATGCAGTCGTCCTTGCAGCTGCACAAATCCTTCAAGAATCATGGCGTTTATTGTTTGAATTTACTGCAAGATTTGCCAGCTTGTTGGAAATGTCAGACAAACAAGATGACTTTGCTGCAGACTTGTGTAGCATTGTGCCAGCCGATTAGCTCAGTTGCTAAGCCCACCCTATCGGTGCGGGAGGTGTGAGGTTCAATTGCGTGGTCGGCCAAATCGTCACAGTGTCGCCAACGGCTCGCCACCGTTGCGACGTTTGTTCGGAGCTGTGTAGCCCAAGCGCTGCGCCGCGTAGGTGGGCTCCGCCACTCGTTACACGCTTGGGCGTAATATCGCGAGTATAATGAAGATTTGATTTTTTGTGCAGCATCATCACTGTACACGTGAAGAAATTTAAGGATAATAGTTTTATTGAGATTTCGATGACTGTATTACAGAAATGTAAAAAGTCGTTACAACATTATTAAGTTTCTGGAGCACAGGCTGCAGGAAATTAAACTTACTTCATGTGTGATAATGCCCACCCATACTTTGCAGGGATTTGTTGTTTTTTTAAGTTGTAAAAACGAAGTCAATCACCTGTTCCCTTAGACGTTTGGGTCCCTAGTAAGCTTGATCGGGAAGCCATAAGCGGGTGCTTGCAGCTGCCATCTAGTTTTTTTTTTTTTCTTTTTTTTTTTTTTTTTTTTTTTTTTCAACACCAAATTTTGTGCAGCCTAAGGCTTTTGAACCGCTGATGCTAGAGACTTGAAATTTTCAGGGATGGTAGATCGTATTGGGAACTTGTGCCTAACAACTTTTGGGGGGTGGCGGTCGTCAGGTTAAAGGCCAAAGGTCAAACAACCAAATTTACCAAAACCTAATATCTTTTGAATGACTACAGGTAGGACCTTCAAATTTTTGCAGTATATGCATATCAATGTGGGGAATAATTATATGCATAACAATGACCTGTTCGTGACGTCACTTAAAGTCAAAGGTCAAATCAACGAATCTTAACAGAATTTTGTGCATTTGAAGGCTTTTGAACCGCTGATGCTAGACACTTGAAATTCCCAGGGATGATAGACCTCCATGTGAACTTGTGCCTAACAGCTTTTGGGGGGTGGCGGTCATAAGGTTAAAGGTCAAACGTCAATCAAACACAATGATCAAAATTCTGATCAAATGCTAATAACTTGTGAATGGCAACTGGTAGGACCTTCAAGTTTACGGAGCAGATGCATCTCAACCAGGGTACAAAAGCACCAACAATGATTAGTTTTGCGTGACGTCACTTAGGGTCAAAGGTCAAATACGCAAATATGTCGTTTGGCAAATAACTATTGATGAAAAACACATAGGAACTTGAAATTGATAGGGTTGGTGTGTCTTGATATATCCTTGCAGTGTACCAACTATAAACGTTCTATGTCACGTGACTCGGGGTCAAAGGTCAAAAAAATCGGGAAGTGTTGCCAATCTTGCGCAGCCTAAGGCTTTTGAACCGCTGATGCTAGAGACTTGAAATGTTCAGGGATGGTAGATCCTATTGGGAACTTGTGCCTAACAACTTTTGGGGGGTGGCGGTCGTCAGGTTAAAGGCCAAAGGTCAAAAAACCAAATGTACCAAAACCTAATAACTTTTGAATGACTACAGGTAGGACCTTTACATTTTCACAGTACATGCATATCAATGTGGGGAACAAAAATATGCACAACAATGACCTGATCGTGACGTCACTTAGGGTCAAAGGTCAAATCAACGAACCTCAGCAGTTTTTTGTGCAGCCTAAAGCTTTTGAACCGCTGATGCTAGATTCTTGAAATTCCCAGGGATGATAGACCTCCATGTGATCTTGTGCCTAACAACTTTTGGGGGGTGGCGATCAACAGGTCAAAGGTCAAACGTCAATCAATTAAATTGACAAATAGTTTGATCAAACGCTAATAACTTGTGAATGGCAACTGGTAGGACCTTCAAGTTTACGGAGCAGATGCATCTCAACGAGAGTACAAAAACACCAGCAATGATTAGTTTTGCGTGACGTCACTTGGGGTCAAAGGTCAAATACGCAAATATGTCGTTTGGCGTATAACTATTCATTCAAAACAATTAAGAACTTGAATTTGATAGGATTGGTGCGTCTTGACATGTCCTTGCAGTGTACCAACCATGAACGCTCTATGTCACGTGACTCGGGGTCAAAGGTCAAAAAACCGATAAATGTTGCCAATCTTGCGCAGTCTAGGGCATTTCAACCGCTGATGCTAGAGGCTTGAAATGTTCAGGGATGATAGACCTCGACGTAAACTTGGGTCTCACAACTTGCGGGGGTGGCAGTCAAGTGGTTTGGGGTCAAAAGTCAATAATAGGAAAATGTTCACAAGCTCATAACTGTTAAATGACAACAGCTAGGACCTTCAAATTATCGGAGGATATTTATCTCAATGTGGGTAACAAAAATATCAATATAATGAAGGGTTACTCCAGAGCGCCTGACTTGGAGTCAAAGGTAAAAAACGTGAAATTTCAGGAAACCTCATGAAAGTCAAGCAAATTTATGTAATCCGTTAGAGGGCAGTAGGGAAACATGTTTTTGAGCTATTTTGGCTTAAAACCTTTGCATTCGTGAGTGAGCTGTATGAGTTTGTGGTTAAAGTGACGTTTTAAGCAGCAATAAGGGGCACATGGGAATTGGCCAAGTGGTTGGTGCATTGGACTCATGACTTAGCTTTGTGGATTCCTCGCATTGAAACTGTGTTCGCATTGCGGCGAAGAGTTTGTTAGAGTAATAGCTAGCATAATCCGCTATCAGATTATCAAGCTTGTGGTTTCGCGAAATTGGTTGTAATTGCCGTGTTTCCCCGATAATAGGACCTACCCGCAAAATAAAACCTAGCGTGATTTTTGAGGATGATTTTAATGTAAGCCCTACCCTTAAAATAAGCCCTAGTTGAGAGCGGCAGAAAGACGAAAAAGTCAAACATTTTTTTTTTATATTTATTCAAACTGCTTTAATGCGGTGTATGCCATCCTTTTCAAAAAATTCTTGAATAAATTGTTGTTAATGAGTTTCTGAATAAAAAACATGTTAATGGCAAGTAAATGTAGATCTTTTTTCGTAATTTCTGTTTATTTAAAATCTCGTAATTTTTACTTTGTAACTTCATTTTTTGATATATCAAAATAATACATCCCATTTTATGCCGCGATTTCTTGGCCCTTAGAATCGAACACAAGCTCGATGATTTAATTTCGTTTTGTGTGAATGCAGTTGTCCTTGCAGCTGCACAAATCCTTCAAGAATCATGGCGTTTATTGTTTGAATTTGCTGCAAGATTTGCTAGCTTGTTGGAAATGTGAGACAAACAAGATGATTTTGCTGCAGACTTGTGTAGCATTGTGCCGGCCGATTAGCTTAGTTGCTAAGCCCACCCTATCGGTGCGGGAGATGTGAGGTTCAATTGCCTGGTCGGCCAAATCGTCACAGTGTCGCCAACGGCTCGCCACCGTTGCGACGTTTGTTCGGAGTTGTGTAGCCCAAGCGCTGCGCCGCGTAGGTGGGCTCCGCCACTCGTTACACGCTTGGCCGTAATATGGCGAGTATAATGAAGATTTGATTTTTTGTGCAGCATCATCACTGTACACGTGAAGAAATTTAAGGATAATAATTTTATTGAGATTTCGATGACTGTATTACAGAAATGTAAAAAGTCGTTACAATATTATTAAGTTTCTGGAGCACAGGCTGCAGGAAATTCAACTTACTTCATGTGTGATAATGCCCACCTATACTTTGCAGGGATTTGTTGTTTTTTTAAGTTGTAAAAGCGAAGTCAATCACCTGTTCCCTTAGACGTTTGGGTCCCTAGTAAGCTTGATCGGGAAGCCATAAACGGGTGCTTGCAGCTGCCATCTAGTTTTTTTTTTTTCTTTTTTTTTTTTTTTTTTCAACACCAAATTTTGTGCAGCCTAAGGCTTTTGAACCGCTGATGCTAGAGAGTTGAAATTTTCAGGGATGGTAGATCTTGTTAGGAACTTGTGCCTAACAACTTTTGGGGGGTGGCGGTCGTCAGGTCAAAGGTCAAAAAACCAAATTTACCAAAACCTAATATCTTTTGAATGACTACAGGTAGGACCTTCAAATTTTTACAGTATATGCATATCAATGTGGGGAATAATTATATGCATAACAATGACCTGTTCGTGACGTCACTTAGTGTCAAAGGTCAAATCAACGAATCTTAACAGATTTTTGTGCATTTGAAGGCTTTTGAACCGCTGATGCTAAAGACTTGAAATTCCCAGGGATGATAGACCTCCATGTGAACTTGTGCCTAACAGCTTTTGGGGGGTGGCGGTCATAAGGTTAAAGGTCAAACGTCAATCAAATAAAATGATCAAAATTCTGATCAAACGCTAATAACTTGTGAATGGCAACTGGTAGGACCTTCAAGTTTACTGAGCAGATGCATCTCAACGAGGGTACAAAAGCACCAACAGTGATTAGTTTTGCGTGACGTCACTTGGGTCAAAGGTCAAATACGCAAATATGTCGTTTGGCGTATAACTATTGATGGAAAACACATAGGAACTTGAAATTGATAGGATTGGTGTGTCTTGATATGTCCTTGCAGTGTACCAACTATAAACGTTCTATGTCACGTGACTCGGGGTCAAAGGTCAAAAAAATCGGGAAGTGTTGCCAATCTTGCGCAGCCTAAGGCTTTTGAACCGCTGATGCTAGAGACTTGAAATGTTCAGGGATGGTAGATCCTATTGGGAACTTGTGCCTAACAATTTTTGGGGGGTGGCGGTCGTCAGGTTAAAGGTCAAAGGTCAAAAAACCAAAGTCACCAAAACCTAATAACTTTTGAATGACTACAGGTAGGACCTTTACATTTTCACAGTATATGCATATCAATGTGGGGAACAAAAATATGCACAACAATGACCTGATCGTGACGTCACTTAGGGTCAAAGGTCAAATCAACGAACCTCAGCAGTTTTTTGTGCATTTGAAGGCTTTTGAACCGCTGATGCTAGATACTTGAAATTCCCAGGGATGTTAGACCTTTATGTGATTTTGTGTCTAACAGCTTTTGGGGGGTGGCGGTCAACAGGTCAAAGGTCAAACGTCAATCAATTAAATTGACAAATAGTTTGATCAAACCCTAATAACTTGTGAATGGCAACTGGTAGGACCTTCAAATTTACGGAGCAGATGCATCTCAACGAGAGTACAAAAACACCAGCAATGATTAGTTTTGCGTGACGTCACTAGGGGTCAAAGGTCAAATACGCAAATATGTCGTTTGGCATATAACTATTCATTCAAAACACATAAGAACTTGAATTTGATAGGATTGGTGTGTCTTGATATGTCCTTGCAGTGTACCAACCATGAACGCTCTATGTCACATGACTCGGGATCAAAGGTCAAAAAACCGATAAATGTTGCCAATCTTGCGCAGTCTAGGGCATTTCAACCGCTAATGCTAGAGGCTTGAAATGTTCATGGATGATAGACCACGACGTAAACTTGTGTCTCACAACTTGCGGGGGTGGCAGTCAAGTGGTTTGAGGTCAAAAGTCAATAATAGGAAAATGTTCACAAGCTCATAACTGTTAAATGACAACAGCTAGGACCTTCAAATTATCGGAGGATATTAATCTCAATGTGGGTAAAATATCAATACAATGAAGGGTTACTCCAGAGCGCCTGACTTGGAGTCAAAGGTAAAAAACGTGAAATTTCAGGAAACCTCATGAAAGTCAAGCAAATTTATGTAATCCGTTAGAGGGCAGTAGGGAAACATGTTTTTGAGCTATTTTGGCTTAAAACTTTTTCATTCGTGAGTGAGCCGTATGAGTTTGTGGTTAAACTGACGTTTTAATCAGCAATAAGGGGCACATGGGAGTTGGCCAAGTGGTTGGTGCATTGGACTCATGACTTAGCTTTGTGGATTCCTCGCATTGAAACTGTGTTCGCATTGCGGCGAAGAGTTTGTTAGAGTAATAGCTAGCATAATCCGCTATCAGATTATCAAGCTTGTGGTTTCGCGAAATTGGTTGTAATTGCCATGTTTCCCCGATAATAAGACCTACCCGCAAAATAAAACCTAGCGTGATTTTTGAGGATGATTTTAATGTAAGCCCTACCCTTAAAATAAGCCCTAGTTGAGAGCGGCAGAAAGACGAAAAAGTCAAACATTCTTTTTTTTATATTTATTCAAACTGCTTTAATGCGGTGTATGCCATCCTTTTCAAAAAATTCTTGAATAAATTGTTGTTAATGAGTTTCTGAATAAAAAACATGTTAATGGCAAGTAAATGTAGATCTTTTTTCGTAATTTCTGTTTATTTAAAATCTCGTAATTTTTACTTTGTAACTTCATTTTTTGATATATCAAAATAATACATCCCATTTTATGCCGCGATTTCTTGGCCCTTAGAAACGAGCACAAGCTCCATGTTTAATTTCGTTTTGTGTGAATGCAGTTGTCCTTGCAGCTGCACAAATCCTTCAAGAATCATGGCGTTTATTGTTTGAATCTATTGCAAGATTTGCCAGCTTGTTGGAAATGTCAGACAAACAAGATGATTTTGCTGCAGACTTGTGTAGCATTGTGCCGGCCGATTAGCTCAGTTGCTAAGCCTACCCTATCGGTGCGGGAGATGTGAGGTTCAATTGCCTGGTCGGCCAAATCGTCACAGTGTCGCCAACGGCTCGCCACCGTTGCGACGTTTGTTCGGAGTTGTGTAGCCCAAGCGCTGCGCCGCGTAGGTGGGCTCCGCCACTCGTTACACGCTTGGCCGTAATATGGCGAGTATAATGAAGATTTGATTTTTTGTGCAGCATCATCACTGTACACGTGAAGAAATTTAAGGATAATAATTTTATTGAGATTTCGATGACTGTATTACAGAAATGTAAAAAGTCGTTACAATATTATTAAGTTTCTGGAGCACAGGCTGCAGGAAATTCAACTTACTTCATGTGTGATAATGCCCACCTATACTTTGCAGGGATTTGTTGTTTTTTTAAGTTGTAAAAGCGAAGTCGCTGTGCTGTTCCCTTAGACGTTTGGGTCCCTAGTAAGCTTGATCGGGAAGCCATAAGCGGGTGCTTGCAGCTGCCATCTAGTTTTTTTTTTTTTTTTGATGGCTTCCCGAAAAGGGAAGCCATATTACTTTTGTTTGGCCATTTGTGCACTTTTTGACACTTCCAGCAGCTGTAACTGCTAAACTACTGTTCCAATTCAAAAGTGACCTAGAGTTCAAATGTGTGTCCCACCTAGGTCTACACATTGGTCGCCCTAATTTTCCCCGGCAGCCCCCCACTTTCTAGATAAAAAATATTTTGTTTCCGAAACATTCTTTTTTTTTTTTTTTTTTTTTTTTTTTTCAACACCAAATTTTGTGCAGCCTAAGGCTTTTGAACCGCTGATGCTAGAGAGTTGAAATTTTCAGGGATGGTAGATCTTATTGGGAACTTGTGCCTAACAACTTTTGGGGGGTGGCGGTCGTCAGGTTAAAGGCCAAAGGTCAAAAAACCAAATTTACCAAAACCTAATATCTTTTGAATGACTACAGGTAGGACCTTCACATTTTCACAGTATATGCATATCAATATGGGGAAGAACACTATGCACAATAATGACCTGATCGTGACGTCACTTAGGGTCAAAGGTCAAATCAACGAACCTCAGCAGTTTTTTGTGCATTTGAAGGCTTTTGAACCGCTGATGCTAGAGACTTGAAATTCCCAGGGATGATAGACCTCCATGTGAACTTTTGCCTAACAGCTTTTGGGGGGTGGCGGTCAACAGGTTAAAGGTCAAACGTCAATCAATTAAATTGACAAATAGTTTGATCAAACGCTAATAACTTGTGAATGGCAGCTGATAGGACCTTCAAATTTACGGAGCAGATGCCTCTCAACAAAAGCACAAAAGCACCAGCAATGATTAGTTTTGCGTGACATCACTTGGGGTCAAAGGTCAAATACGCAAATATGTCGTTTGGCGTATAACTATTCTTTCAAAACAATTAAGAACTTGAATTTGATAGGATTGGTGTGTCTTGATATGTCCTTGCAGTGTACCAACCATGAACGCTCTATGTCACGTGACTCATGATCAAAGGTCAAAAAACCGATAAATGTTGCCAATCTTGCGCAGTCTAGGGCATTTCAGCCGCTGATGCTGGAGGCTTGAAATGTTCATGGATGATAGACCTCGACGTAAACTTGTGTCTCACAACTTGCGGGGGGTGGCAGTCAAGTGGTTTAGGGTCAAAAGTCAATAATAGGAAAATGTTCACAAGCTCATAACTGTTAAATGACAACAGCTATGACCTTCAAATTATCGGAGGATATTTGTTTCAATGTGGGTAACAAAAATATCAATATAATGAAGGGTTACTCCAGAGCGCCTGACTTGGAGTCAAAAGCAAAAACGTGAAATTTCAGGAAACCTCATGGAAGTCAAGCAAATTTATGTAATCCGTTAGAGGGCAGTAGGGTGACATGTTTTTGAGCTATTTTGGCTTAAAACTTTTTCATTCGTGAGTGAGCCGTATGAGTTTGTGGTTAAACTGACGTTTTAATCAGCAATAAGGGGCACATGGGAGTTGGCCAAGTGGTTGTTGTATTGGATTCATGACTTAGCTTTGTGGATTCCTCGCATTGAAACTGTGTTCGCATTGCGACGAAGACTTTGTTAAAGTAATAGCTAGCATAGTCCGCTATCACGTCATCAGGCTTGTGGTTTCGCGAAATTGGTTGTAATTAGCACTTGTTTGCTTTATTTCATTCACGCCTTATGCATTTGGGTAACTGTACAAATTTAAAACGGTTTGGCTGTACCTTGATCAGTGTCAAAGTTTTTGTTGAAGCAGTCACAGCACTTTTACTTAATGCGAGCAATGTTGGTCTATCAGTCGTTTTACTTTTTAAGTTGCTAAAAAGCTGCCATTCATAAGTAAGTACTAAGTTGTAACTTCTAAGTTTCAACTTATCAACAAGTGTGACTTCAATTGATTCATGTGCAATGCCTTGGGCGAAGTGTTATGCGAAATATTGCAGCTTTTAATTTTTGCGCAGATTGTTAAGCAGTGTAATCGCTGCTTTAAAAGTGAAGTTTATGCCGCGATTTCTTGGCCTTAGAATCGAACACAAGCTCGATGATTTAATTTCGTTTTGTGTGAATGCAGTCGTCCTTGCAGCTGCACAAATTCTTCAAGAATCATGGCGTTTATTGTTTGAATTTACTGCAAGATTTGCCAGCTTGTTGGAAATGTCAGACAAACAAGATGATTTTGCTGCAGACTTGTGTAGCATTGTGCCGGCCGATTAGCTCAGTTGCTAAGCCCACCCTATCGGTGCGGGAGGTGTGAGGTTCAATTGCCTGGTCGGCCAAATCGTCACAGTGTCGCCAACGGCTCGCCACCGTTGCGACGTTTGTTCGAAGTTGTGTAGCCCAAGCGCTGCGCCGCGTAGGTGGGCTCCGCCACTCGTTACACGCTTGGGCGTAATATGGCGAGTATAATGAAGATTTGATTTTTTGTGCAGCATCATCACTGTACACGTGAAGAAATTTAAGGATAATAGTTTTATTGAGATTTCGATGACTGTATTACACAAATGTAAAAAGTCGTTACAATATTATTAAGTTTCTGGAGCACAGGCTGCAGGAAATTCAACTTACTTCATGTGTGATAATGCCCACCTATACTTTGCAGGGATTTGTTGTTTTTTTAAGTTGTAAAAGCGAAGTCGCTCTGCTGTTCCCTTAGACGTTTGGGTCCCTAGTAAGCTTGATCGGGAAGCCATAAGCGGGTGCTTGCAGCTGCCATCTAGTTTTTTTTTTTTTTTTTTTTTCAACACCAAAATTTGTGCAGCCTAAAGCTTTTGAACCGCTGATGCTAGAGAGTTGAAATTTTCAGGGATGGTAGATCTTATTGGGAACTTGTGCCTAACAACTTTTGGGGGTTGGCGGTCGTCAGGTTAAAGGCCAAAGGTCAAAAAACCAAATTTACCAAAACCTAATAACTTTTGAATGACTACAGGTAGGACCTTCACATTTTCACAGTATATGCATATCAATGTGGGGAACAAAAATATGCACAACAATGATTTGATCGTGACGTCACTTAGGGTCAAAGGTCAAATCAACGAACCTCAGCAGTTTTTTGTGCATTTGAAGGCTTTTGAACCGCTGATGCTAGAGACTTGAAATTCCCAGGGATGATAGACCTCCATGTGATCTTGTGCCTAACAACTTTTGGGGGGTGGCGGTCAACAGGTCAAAGGTCAAACGTCAATCAATTAAATTGACAAATAGTTTGATCAAACGCTAATAACTTGTGAATGGCAACTGGTAGGACCTTCAAGTTTACGGAGCAGATGCATCTCAACGAGAGTACAAAAACACCAGCAATGATTAGTTTTGCGTGACGTCACTTGAGGTCAATGGTCAAATAAGCAAATATGTCGTTTGGCGTATAACTATTCATTCAAAACAATTAAGAACTTGAATTTGATAGGATTGGTGTGTCTTGATATGTCCTTGCAGTGTACCAACCATGAACGCTCTATGTCACGTGACTCGGGGTCAAAGGTCAAAAAACCGATAAATGTTGCCAATCTTGCGCAGTCTAGGGCATTTCAACAGCTGATGCTAGAGGCTTGAAATGTTCAGGGATGATAGACCTCGACGTAAACTTGGGTCTCACAACTTGCGGGGGTGGCAGTCAAGTGGTTTGGGGTCAAAAGTCAATAATAAGAAAATGTTCACAAGCTCATAACTGTTAAATGACAACAGCTATGACCTTCAAATTATCGGAGGATATTTATCTCAATGTGGGTAAAATATCAATACAATGAAGGGTTACTCCAGAGCGCCTGACTTGGAGTCAAAGGTAAAAAACGTGAAATTTCAGGAAACCTCATGAAAGTCAAGCAAATTTATGTAATCCGTTAGAGGGCAGTAGGGAAACATGTTTTTGAGCTATTTTGGCTTAAAACTTTTTCATTTGTGAGTGAGCCGTATGAGTTTGTGGTTAAACTGACGTTTTAATCAGCAATAAGGGGCACATGGGAATTGGCCAAGTGGTTGGTGCATTGGACTCATGACTTAGCTTTGTGGATTCCTCGCATTGAAACTGTGTTCGCATTGCGGCGAAGAGTTTGTTAGAGTAATAGCTAGCATAATCCGCTATCAGATTATCAAGCTTGTGGTTTCGCGAAATTGGTTGTAATTGCCGTGTTTCCCCGATAATAAGACCTACCCGCAAAATAAAACCTAGCGTGATTTTTGAGGATGATTTTAATGTAAGCCCTACCCTTAAAATAAGCCCTAGTTGAGAGCGGCAGAAAGACGAAAAAGTCAAACATTTTTTTTTTATATTTATTCAAACTGCTTTAATGCGGTGTATGCCATCCTTTTCAAAAAATTCTTGAATAAATTGTTGTTAATGAGTTTCTGAATAAAAAACATGTTAATGGCAAGTAAATGTAGATCTTTTTTCGTAATTTCTGTTTATTTAAAATCTCGTAATTTTTACTTTGTAACTTCATTTTTTGATATATCAAAATAATACATCCCATTTTATGCCGCGATTTCTTGGCCCTTAGAAACGAGCACAAGCTCCATGATTTAATTTCGTTTTGTGTGAATGCAGTCGTCCTTGCAGCTGCACAAATCCTTCAAGAATCATGGCGTTTATTGTTTGAATTTACTGCAAGATTTGCCAGCTTGTTGGAAATGTCAGACAAACAAGATGATTTTGCTGCAGACTTGTGTAGCATTGTGCCGGCCGATTAGCTCAGTTGCTAAGCCCACCCTATCGGTGCGGGAGGTGTGAGGTTCAATTGCCTGGTCGGCCAAATCGTCACAGTGTCGCCAACGGCTCGCCACCGTTGCGACGTTTGTTCGGAGTTGTGTAGCCCAAGCGCTGCGCCGCGTAGGTGGGCTCCGCCACTCGTTACACGCTTGGGCGTAATATGGCGAGTATAATGAAGAATTGAGGTTTTGTGCAGCATCATCACTGTACACGTGAAAAAATTTAAGGATAATAGTTTTATTGAGATTTCGATGACTGTATTACAGAAATGTAAAAAGTCGTTACAATATTATTAAGTTTCTGGAGCACAGGCTGCAGGAAATTAAACTTACTTCATGTGTGATAATGCCCACCCATACTTTGCAGGGATTGGTTGTTTTTTTAAGTTGTAAAAGCGAAGTCAATCACCTGTTCCCTTAGACGTTTGGGTCCCTAGTAACTTTGATCGGGAAGCCATAAACGGGTGCTTGCAGCTGCCATCTAGTTTTTTTTTTTTTTTTTTCAACACCAAATTTTGTGCAGCCTAAGGCTTTTGAACCGCTGATGCTAGAGAGTTGAAATTTTCAGGGATGGTAGATCTTGTTGGGAACTTGTGCCTAACAACTTTTGGGGGGTGGCGGTCGTCAGGTTAAAGGTCAAAGGTCAAAAAACCAAATGTACCAAAACCTAATATCTTTTGAATGACTACAGGTAGGACCTTCAAATTTTCACAGTATATGCATATCAATGTGGGGAACAAGAATATGCATAACAATGACCTGTTCGTGACGTCACTTAGGGTCAAAGGTCAAATCAACGAACCTCAACAGATTTTTGTGCATTTGAAGGCTTTTGAACCGCTGATGCTAGAGACTTGAAATTCCCAGGGATGATAGACCTCCATGTGAACTTGTGCCTAACAACTTTTGGGGGGTGGCGGTCATAAGGTTAAAGGTCAAACGTCAATCAAACACAATGATCAAAATTCTGATCAAACGCTAATAACTTGTGAATGGCAATTGGTAGGACCTTCAAGTTTACGGAGCAGATGCATCTCAACGAGAGTACAAAAGCACCAACAGTGATTAGTTTTGCGTGACGTCACTTGGGGTCAAAGGTCAAATACGCAAATATGTCGTTTGGCGTATAACTATTGATGGAAAACACATAGGAACTTGAAATTGATAGGATTGGTGTGTCTTGATATGTCCTTGCAGTGTACCAACCATAAACGTTCTATGTCACATGACTCGGGGTCAAAGGTCAAAAAAATCGGGAAGTGTTGCCAATCTTGCGCAGCCTAAGGCTTTTGAACCGCTGATGCTAGAGGCTTGAAATGTTCAGGGATGGTAGATCCTATTGGGAACTTGTGCCTAACAACTTTTGGGATATAGCGATCATCAGGTTAAAGGCCAAAAAACCAAATTTACCAAAACCTAATAACTTTTGAATGACTACAGGTAGGACCTTCAAATTTTCACAGTATATGCATATCAATGTGGGGAACAAAAATATGCACAACAATGACCTGTTCGTGACGTCATTTAGGGTCAAAAGTCAAATCAACGAACCTCAGCAGTTTTTTGTGCATTTGAAGGCTTTTGAATCGCTGATGCTAGATACTTGAAATTCCCAGGGATGATAGACCTCCATGTGAACTTGTGCCTAACAGCTTTTGGGGGGTGGCGGTCAACAGGTTAAAGGTCAAACGTCAATCAATTAAATTGACAAATAGTTTGATCAAACGCTAATAACTTGTGAATGGCAACTGGTAGGACCTTCAAATTTACGGAGCAGATGCATCTCAACGAGAGTACAAAAACACCAGCAATGATTAGTTTTGCGTGACGTCACTTGGGGTCAAAGGTCAAATACGCAAATATGTCGTTTGGCGTATAACTATTCATTCAAAACACATAAGAACTTGAATTTGATAGGATTGGTGTGTCTTGACATGTTCTTGCAGTGTACCAACCATGAACGCTCTGTGTCACGTGAATCGGGGTCAAAGGTCAAAACACCGTTAAATGTTGCCAATCTTGCGCAGTCTAGGGCATTTCAACCGCTGATGCTAGAGGCTTGAAATGTTCAGGGATGATAGACCTCGACGTAAACTTGGGTCTCACAACTTGCGGGGGTGGCAGTCAAGTGGTTTGGGGTCAAAAGTCAATAATAAGAAAATGTTCACAAGCTCATAACTGTTAAATGACAACAGCTAGGACCTTCAAATTATCGGAGGATATTTATCTCAATGTGGGTAAAATATCAATATAATGAAGGGTTACTCCAGAGCGCCTGACTTGGAGTCAAAGGTAAAAAACGTGAAATTTCAGGAAACCTCATGAAAGTCAAGCAAATTTATGTAATCCGTTAGAGGGCAGTAGGGAAACATGTTTTTGAGCTATTTTGGCTTAAAACTTTTTCATTCGTGAGTGAGCCGTATGAGTTTGTGGTTAAACTGACGTTTTAAGCAGCAATAAGGGGCACATGGGAATTGGCCAAGTGGTTGGTGCATTGGACTCATGACTTAGCTTTGTGGATTCCTCGCAATGAAACTGTGTTCGCATTGCGGCGAAGAGTTTGTTAGAGTAATAGCTAGCATAATCCGCTATCAGATTATCAAGCTTGTGGTTTCGCGAAATTGGTTGTAATTGCCGTGTTTCCCCGATAATAAGACCTACCCGCAAAATAAAACCTAGCGTGATTTTTGAGGATGATTTTAATGTAAGCCCTACCCTTAAAATAAGCCCTAGTTGAGAGCGGCAGAAAGACGAAAAAGTCGAACATTCTTTTTTTATATTTATTCAAACTGCTTTAATGCGGTGTATGCCACATCCTTTTCAAAAAATTCTTGAATAAATTGTTGTTAATGAGTTTCTGAATAAAAAACATGTTAATGGCAAGTAAATGTAGATCTTTTTTCGTAATTTCTGTTTATTTAAAATCTCGTAATTTTTACTTTGTAACTTCATTTTTTGATGTATCAAAATAATACATCCCATTTTATGCCGCGATTTCTTGGCCCTTAGAAACGAGCACAAGCTCCATGATTTAATTTCGTTTTGTGTGAATGCAGTCGTCCTTGCAGCTGCACAAATCCTTCAAGATTAATGGCGTTTATTGTTTGAATTTACTGCAAGATTTGCCAGCTTGTTGGAAATGTCAGACAAACAAGATGATTTTGCTGCAGACTTGTGTAGCATTGTGCCGGCCGATTAGCTCAGTTGCTAAGCCCACCCTATCGGTGCGGGAGGTGTGAGGTTCAATTGCGTGGTCGGCCAAATCGTCACAGTGTCGCCAACGGCTCGCCACCGTTGCGACGTTTGTTCGGAGTTGTGTAGCCCAAGCGCTGCGCCGCGTAGGTGGGCTCCGCCACTCGTTACACGCTTGGGCGTAATATGGCGAGTATAATGAAGATTTGATTTTTTGTGCAGCATCATCACTGTACACGTGAAGAAATTTAAGGATAATAGTTTTATCGAGATTTCGATGACTGTATTACAGAAATGTAAAAAGTCGTTACAATATTATTAAGTTTCTGGAGCACAGGCTGCAGGAAATTAAACTTACTTCATGTGTGATATTGCCCACCTATACTTTGCAGGGATTTGTTGTTTTTTTAAGTTGTAAAAGCGAAGTCGCTCTGCTGTTCCCTCAGACGTTTGGGTCCCTAGTAAGCTTGATCGGGAAGCCATAAGCGGCTGCTTGCAGCTGCCATCTAGTTTTTTTTTTTTTTAAGGCTTCCCGACAAGGGAAGCCATATTGTTTTTACTTGGCCATTTGTGCACTTTTTGACACTTCCAGCAGCTGTAACTGCTAAACTACTGTTGCAATTCAAAAGTGACCTAGAGTTCAAATGTGTGTCTCACCTAGGTCTACACCTTGGTCGCCCTAACTTTCCCCGACAGCTTTCCACTTTCTAGAAAAAAAATATTTTGTTTCCGAAAAATTCTTTTTTTTTTTAACACCAAATTTTGTGCAGCCTAAGGCTTTTGAACCGCTGATGCTAGAGACTTGAAATTTTCAGGGATGGTAGATCTTATTGGGAACTTGTGCCTAACAACTTTTGGGAGGTGGCGGTCGTCAGGTTAAAGGTCAAAGATCAAAAAACCAAATTTACCAAAACCTAATATCTTTTGAATGACTACAGGTAGGACCTTCAAATTTTCACAGTATATGCATATCAATGTGGAGAATAATTATATGCATAACAATGACCTGTTCGTGACGTCACTTAGGGTCAAAGGTCAAATCAACGAATCTCAACAGATTTTTGTGCATTTGAAGGTTTTTGAACCGCTGATGCTAGAGATTTGAAATTTTCAGGGATGGTAGATCCTATTGGGAACTTGTGCCTAACAGCTTTTGGGGGGTGGCGGTCAACAGGTCAAAGGTCAAACGTCAATCAATTAAATTGACAAATAGTTTGATCAAACGCTAATAACTTGTGAATGGCAACTGGTAGGACCTTCAAATTTACGTAGTAGATGCATCTCAACGAGAGTACAAAAACATCAGCAATGATTAGTTTTGCGTGACGTCACTTGGGGTCAAAGATCAAATACGCAAATATGTCGTTTGGCGTATAACTATTCATTCAAAACACATAAGAACTTGAATTTGATAGGATTGGTGTGTCTTGATGTGTTCTTACAGTATACCAACCATGAACGCTCTATGTCACGTGACTCATGATCAAAGGTCAAAAAACCGATAAATGTTGCCAATCTTGCGCAGTCTAGGGCATTTCAACCGCTGATGCTAGAGGCTTGAAATGTTCAGGGATGATAGACCTCGACGTAAACTTGGGTCTCAGTGGGGTGGCAGTCAAGTGGTTTGCGGGGGGTGGCAGTCGAGTGGTTTAGGGTCAAAAGTCAATAATAGGAAAATGTTCACAAGCTCATAACTGTTAAATGACAACAGCTAGGACCTTCAAATTATCGGAGGATATTTATTTCAATGTGGGTAACAAAAATATCAATATAATGAAGGGTTACTCCAGAGCGCCTGACTTGGAGTCAAAGGTAAAAAACGTGAAATTTCAGGAAACCTCATGAAAGTCAAGCAAATTTATGTAATCCGTTAGAGGGCAGTAGGGAAACATGTTTTTGAGCTATTTTGGCTTAAAACTTTTTCATTCGTGAGTGAGCCGTATGAGTTTGTGGTTAAACTGACGTTTTAAGCAGCAATAAGGGGCACATGGGAATTGGCCAAGTGGTTGGTGCATTGGACTCATGACTTAGCTTTGTGGATTCCTCGCATTGAAACTGTGTTCGCATTGCGGCGAAGAGTTTGTTAGAGTAATAGCTAGCATAATCCGCTATCAGATTATCAAGCTTGTGGTTTCGCGAAATTGGTTGTAATTGCCGTGTTTCCCCGATAATAAGACCTACCCGCAAAATAAAACCTAGCGTGATTTTTGAGGATGATTTTAATGTAAGCCCTACCCTTAAAATAAGCCCTAGTTGAGAGCGGCAGAAAGACGAAAAAGTCGAACATTCTTTTTTTATATTTATTCAAACTGCTTTAATGCGGTGTATGCCACATCCTTTTCAAAAAATTCTTGAATAAATTGTTGTTAATGAGTTTCTGAATAAAAAACATGTTAATGGCAAGTAAATGTAGATCTTTTTTCGTAATTTCTGTTTATTTAAAATCTCGTAATTTTTACTTTGTAACTTCATTTTTTGATGTATCAAAATAATACATCCCATTTTATGCCGCGATTTCTTGGCCCTTAGAAACGAGCACAAGCTCCATGATTTAATTTCGTTTTGTGTGAATGCAGTCGTCCTTGCAGCTGCACAAATCCTTCAAGATTAATGGCGTTTATTGTTTGAATTTACTGCAAGATTTGCCAGCTTGTTGGAAATGTCAGACAAACAAGATGATTTTGCTGCAGACTTGTGTAGCATTGTGCCGGCCGATTAGCTCAGTTGCTAAGCCCACCCTATCGGTGCGGGAGGTGTGAGGTTCAATTGCGTGGTCGGCCAAATCGTCACAGTGTCGCCAACGGCTCGCCACCGTTGCGACGTTTGTTCGGAGTTGTGTAGCCCAAGCGCTGCGCCGCGTAGGTGGGCTCCGCCACTCGTTACACGCTTGGGCGTAATATGGCGAGTATAATGAAGATTTGATTTTTTGTGCAGCATCATCACTGTACACGTGAAGAAAGCTTGTGGTTTCGCGAAATTGGTTGTAATTAGCACTTGTTTGCTTTATTTCATTCACGCCTTATGCAATTGGGTAACTGGACAAATTTAAAACGGTTTGGCTGTACCTTGATCAGTGTCAAAGTTTTCGTTGAAGCAGTCACAGCACTTTTACTTAATGCGAGCAATGTTGGTCTATCAGTCGTTTTACTTTTTAAGTTGCTAAAAAGCTGCCATTCATAAGTAAGTACTAAGTTGTAACTTTTAAGTTTCAACTTATCAACAAGTGTGACTTCAATCGATTCATGTGCAATGCCTTGGGCGAAGTGTTATGCGAAATATTGCAGCTTTTAATTTTTGCGCAGATTGTTAAGCACTGTAATCACTGCTTTAAAAGTGAGTGTTATGTCGCGATTTCTTGGCCCTTAGAATCGAACACAAGCTCGATGATTTAATTTCGTTTTGTGTGAATGCAGTCGTCCTTGCAGCTGCACAAATTCTTCAAGAATCATGGCGTTTACTGTTTGAATCTACTGCAAGATTTGCCAGCTTGTTGGAAATGTCAGACAAACAAGATGATTTTGCTGCAGACTTGTGTAGCATTGTGCCGGCCGATTAGCTCAGTTGCTAAGCCCACCCTATCGGTGCGGGAGGTGTGAGGTTCGATTGCCTGGTCGGCCAAATCGTCACAGTGTCGCCAACGGCTCGCCATCGTTGCGACGTTTGTTCGAAGCTTTGTAGCCCAAGCGCTGCGCCGCGTAGGTGGGCTCCGCCACTCGTTACACGCTTGGGCGTAATATGGCGAGTATAATGAAGTTTTGAGTTTTTGTGCAGCATCATCACTGTACACGTGAAGAAATTTAAGGATAATAGTTTTATTGAGATTTCGATGACTGTATTACAGAAATGTAAAAAGTCGTTACAATATTATTAAGTTTCTGGAGCACAGGCTGCAGGAAATTAAACTTACTTCATGTGTGATAATGCCCACCTATACTTTGCAGGGATTTGTTGTTTTTTTAAGTTGTAAAAGCGAAGTCGCTCTGCTGTTCCCTTAGACGTTTGGGTCCCTAGTAAGCTTGATCGGGAAGCCATAAGCGGGTGCTTGCAGCTGCCATCTAGTTCAAATACTGTTTTTATTAGATGAAATTTTACGAGTTCAATACATCTAGTGACTAAGTTAGCGTAAACTACAGTTTGTCATTAGGTTTATTGAACGCTAAACATAAATCTTCAGTAAAAAAAAACGGTTGACCGGGCCGGTCAGTGACCGGTAAACCGGCTTAAAGTTTGAATTTTACCAGTCGATTTGGGTCGAGAAAATCCTGACCGGTTCCATCGCTGAAATGCAGCGTTACAGAATTTTTAAACGATCGAGTAGATGTTGTGGCTAAGGTATAGGTTTGAGTTTGATGGGAGCACAAGAACAGTTTCGTTTAAAAATTAAAGCATTTTGAAGCGAAAAGATATTGGTATTTAACGCATATTATGCTTAAAGTAATTGGCAAGGCGAGACAGCAAGACAGTGCACGACACGGGGTCAACGAAACACAATTTTAATTATCCGTGAGTAGCAGAGTTTTGTCATGTACGAGTAAAGCACATTTGGTTCGAATAGGGTAGATGTTCAAAAACGTTGTGTGGCTCTCACGAGAATGCAATTAAAACAGTCCAGCTTTTACGACTCCCTTGGTCAAAAAGAGTTGCCGATCCGCGGACTGGAGCAAATCTTTTCGATGACCGCATGCGCAAAAAACGGATCGTAGGACTTTGTTTTTTGAATAGACGCTGTCAAATTGATTGATTAAAAAATTTTTGTTTGGAATATAGTTAATCTTTCTTACAATTGGTAGTATGTACATTTTTGTTATGTTCAGAAATAATAAAACATAAATCCGGTGCACAAAACACGAAAAGAAAGGGTCATAAGAAACGATTACGGTGTAAAGGGCAGCAAAGACTAGAAAGCTTTGGTATAGTTGGGAGAGAAAGTAAAAGAAAAAGATCTGTTGAAGATACTCCTGACCAGGCAACTGCTAATGAAGTGTTCAATGTCAGCGAAAGTAGTCCAGGGAATGATATTGAAGTTTCAAATGTAAATTTTGTATCTAATCCGAGTAATGATATAAGCAAAGTGTAAATTTGAGTGTCAATATTGTAGCTGATGAAGCAAGTGTAAGTTCCCCTGATTCAAGTGCTCATACTGACAATAATGGAGTTACTGCCGTACGCAGCCCTGGTAGCGAGATTGTAGATCCGCACTAAGACTTTGATGTTGGCCTTGTTCTCACTGAATTTTCATCTACCTTGTAAATATGTAGCGCTATTTATCGTGGTCATCAAAAATATCCTTAAAATTTTCTTGAGGATGAAACAAGTGAGCTCGTTGTATCATCTTATACGCTTTTTCGCTATAAAAGGGATAAATAGGCAACCAACCAGCTATTTAAATTTACTAAAATGTTGTCTTTGTGCTTAGAGACTGCAAAAAGTAAGGAGCCCACCAAAAAATTTGCCCGGGTTCATTGGCGGCTCTCGGATGGTCTGCTTAAGACTCAATGTATAGCGATCAAGTAATATTAACTAATCAGTGGTTGATTTAAAATCGAAACATTGAAAATGACAGCCTAAAACAGATGATTCAACTTGATGTGTATTTCATTAGTTAGCGGTTTTATAGCATTGCTGTAAATTGACCAAATACATTTTTTAAAATATATTGTGATCTTACCTCGAATCATTGATTGCACTACCAGTGTAGCCTGTAACACCAACAACGACCTTCCATTTCCACCGAAACAAACACTATTGTCACTGTTTGTTAGAATAATTTTTAGTACAAAATGTTTTGTTAGTCATATCTGACTTACCGACCAATAATTTTGACCTTATTGCAAATAGAGAGCGGGCATGAAATTGTAAGGATGAGGTGCTTGTAGATATGGAAGATTTTCCATCAAAGTATCGGTATCGTGGTTGTTTCGTTGGTGCAAATGTCATGTTTCCCGGTGATTGCGAGATTACCAACAAGTAACGACGATTGAATTTTCTCTCATCATTTTCCGTTTTTCCACAAAATATTCAACAAACCGAGCAAAATCCATCTCGTTCTAGTTTTATTTTTCGATGTGCACGATTAGCAATCAAATATTGACTGATTAATGCAAACGCAGATACAGCGAAAAACTAAAGTACAGTAACTCATTAAATGATCATTTTTTCATTTTAATATCTCTGAATAATTTTATCGTCATTTATGTGGTCATAATTGCATTTGTTTGGTAACTGGAACACTATCACGAGGGCGATTTTTTTGTAACCTAAAAAACTTAAAAATGTAACTTTATTTTTGTAAACGAGTAACCAAAAAGTAACTTCACTAAACGAATAAAAGTAAAACAAAAATAGTTGCAGCCAAACATGAAAAAACGTGCAGAAGGCCCAGTTCTACCTCGTGCTTAAGTTATAGTGAACGCACATGCAGTGTTTTACATTTTGTGGTAGAAAGTTTCTGTCCTTTGCAAGTAATTTGTTAAGCATAGAAAAACTTCTTTCCACAGAAGCAGTTGTTGGCTGGCACCGAAGAGGCACCTTAGTGTTTGTAGATTGTAAATTTATCTTTCTTGCATCAATCCAAGACAAAAAACTAGAAAAATTATGCAAAAAGCACGAAAACGAAAATGTAACCTAAAAGACAAATGTAACTTTTTGTAACCTTATAACTTTTTAAATACTGACCCTATAGCTGTGAAATTTTGGTTAAACGCTTTTTACGTTAATTGTAGCTGGCAAACAAAGTAACTTTTGTAACCAAAAATCGCTCTAACTATCACATAATGTAGACCAGGGGTGTGCAACCTTTTGCACTCCCGGGCCAAATACGCGAAATAGGATTTCGTCGCGGGCCAAACTATCATTTCTCATTGACTATTCGTTTGTGACTGTCTGACTGATGTGAATATAAATAAAGTATTAACGATTGAGTTTTATTGCAAACAACGAATGAACAACGAAGTTTCCACAATCGATTTAATGGGAGACCTGAAGCTGGCTTAATTTGCCAACCACTCTATCGAGATTTACTTTTATTGAAGTGCTAGCAACCCGAAGGCCATTTTCCACGTGTTCATCAGTCAAAACTGATCGATGGGGCGATTTCATAAAACCTAGTTTCGAGAAAAATTGTTCGCAGACATACGTTGAACCAAACAGGGCCATTTTTGATGCCACAAATTTTCGCAGAAGTGGAAACTTGTCTTGGTCGATATGCGTACGATAAAAATCTCCAAGATTCATGGCCTTGTACTTAGCCTTCAAATCAGTATTGGCTTGAAGATCAATTAGTTCCATTTGAATGTCAGCTGGTGCTTTGGTAACATCTGTATGAAATGGCGAGGAAAATATCTCAAACAAATGCTCGTGGAAGCCGAAGTCTTTGAAACGCGCCGAAAATTCGTTCGTCAGGTTTTGAAGTTGGTCTGCATATTTAGTCTTCTTGTCACGACATATTCCAGAGTTTCTTAGACTTAGAGTCTGAAAGTGGCTTAGATCCCCTTCCTGCATTTGAGATTGCCAAAGACGTAACTTGTACTGAAAAGCTTTAATGTGCCCATACATTTCACTGGCAAACTGGCCATTGCGTTGCAGCTTAGTGTTGAGGTCATTCAGGTGCGTAGCTACATCAACCAAGAAAGCTAGATCACACATCCAACTTTCGTCTTCCATTTCATACATTGGTTGCCCTTTTCAAAAACTGTACGACTTCTTCCCTCAGATCGTAAAATCTTTAGAGCATGCGACCTTTGCTTAGCCAACGCACATCGGTGAAGTACAACAGGTCTTGATGTGCAGAGTTAAGATCATCCAGAAACTTTTGGAACTGGCGGTGATTGAGTCCTCGTGCTCGAATAAAATTGACTGCTTTAGTGACCGGACCAATTACGTGTTTGTAATTCACAGTCTTTGCGCACAGATTCTGCTGGTGGATGATGCAGTGAAAAACAGCGATATTATCACTGAGTTCTTTCTCTCGCAGAGCAGACTTCAAAAGACCTACCAATCCGATACCAGTTCCGGACATGGCTCGAGCTCCATCGGTTGCAATTCCGCATAATGTGGACAGGTCCATACCAAATTTTTCAAAAGCATTTTGCACTTCGGAATATATATCAGCACCAGTTGTAGTATCCTTAATAGGCTGCATGGACAAAAGCTCTTCCGTTGCATTCAACTCTATATCTACACCTTTTACAAATATAGCTAACTGTGCTGTATCCGTTTGATCGGTGGATTCATCAACTGCAAAGCTCCATGAAACAAAGTTTTTCACCTTTTCTCTGAGAGTGACACAAATGTCATCAGCAAGCTCGTCGATGGGTCTTGCGACTGTCCATCGGGATAGGCTTATTTTCTCCAACTCCGTCACCATTTTTGGGCACATTTCCTGTGCGACATTTATTAGGCATTCTTTCACGAAATGCCCGTCGGAATATGGCTTCATTCTTTCAGCTATTTTCTGTGCGATTAGAAAACTACTTCGAACTGCCTTTTCATTGTCACTACGCATGTTTTGAAACATCAAACGCTGGCTACTCAACTGTCTCTGCAATGCTTTTACTTTCTGTTTCCTTTCATTTCCTTCCAGTTTGTGGTAACCAGGATGGTTTGTTGCGTAGTGTCGTTTAACATTGTACTCTTTTGCATGACTAACACTTTTATTGCAAATAAGACACAATGGTTTCTCATCTGAATTGTTTACAAAAAAATAATCCTCAGTCCATCTTTCATTAAAAACTCTCTTCTCTTCCTCGACCTTCCTCTTTTTTATACTCGTACCGTCGGTACTTCTAGAGTTTGTAGATATGTCCATTGCAGTATAAATGTAATTTAACAAGTGGCTGAATAAAATGAATTAAAGTAATTACGTAAAAATATAGGGATAAATTTTATAAATAACCAAATGTTGACTTGGAAAGGAAGCCTCTCCCCGCCATTATATATGAACCCGAATCCCCCTTGCTTGACACCTAAGCCGTGTTTTAACTAAAGTTATCATAACAATCGGCTAACACAACAAACTTACATCTAATAGAAACATTAGAGACTAAAGTAAAGTAAACCAAACCAGCCAGTCTCATCCGTCGAAAACAAGAAGAGAAAAATCTTAACCTAGTCTAAACCCAAGTATGATAATGGGAGCATTGTGACGTGGCAATCCCGCCACGTTGTAATCCAACTTACCATGCTGACGGGTTTCCAATTCAAAATTAAAATATAAATATTAAAGAGCACAGGTTGGGTTTCCAATTTGACTGAATAAAAATAGGAAAAAGTGAGGTTGTTGAAAAATCAATCAAAAGTAGAATAGTAGTGCCATACAATAATTAAAAAATATTCATCAATTTCAATAGTTTGGTCTTGGTAATGGATCATCGCCCCAGAAATCCACAGACTTCCACGGGCCAAATAATTTGGTTTCGCGGGCCGCAGGTTGCACACCCCTGATGTAGACTAATCTCAGTGGCGTAGCCAGCCAAAATTTTCAGTGGCCTGATCTCAGTGGCGTAACCAGCCAAAAATTTCGGGGGGGGCAAAAGTTCACAGGGTTGTTCAGTGGCGCCCCCAGGGCTCGGAAAAAGGGGGGCCACAACCGGGGGTCTGGGGGCAAAGGCCCCATCCGCCAGAGGCTAAGGGGTCTGGGGGCTCTGTCCCCAGCCGCCACGGATTTTTGGGGTTTTTACAAGAAAAACACTCATTTTAGCGTAGTTTTTTTGTCAAAAAAAGGACACACGGGTACCCCGAGTGGTCTTAATCCGCCCTGCTTGCGTTGTTAGTAGATTTACGTTATAGCATTAGTATCTTTGATAAATACGAAGCTATGATAAATTGTCCCCCCTGCCTGATCTACACTAGAGCGACAAGATATTAAGCGACGAGATGCGACGCGCTGCTGCCCGAAGCGTCTTTGTCTACTACACTGTTTTTACTTGCGCCGCGGAGTCAGGCCTTGCGTTGAAGTGACGTAGAAAGTAGCAAAGTTTTTGGCGTTCGATTCGCACTTAGGTTAACAAGATAAACTAATTTCGGCAAAATAACCTTTTTCGTACATGCATTTTTTTCATCTAACCTTTGATTCAAATTAAAGCAACAAAAAACTTACAAAATCGATCATTGATTGAATTTGCAGTCTGGTTAATTTTTAAGTCAATAAAATATCCCATTCAGCTGATGCACTAAAGTTTTTACCAGTCAATTTTATTTGAAATAGCGAGACAAAAGATATTTAAAAATCAGATTATTAGCGTATTACCTATAGTATGTGGTAGCCTTGCAGGTAAATGCATGAGCAGCTACAGGGCGTACTCTCGCCCAAAACTGCAACTCCATAGACACATTTGAGTTTTATCTTTGCGGAATTAGTTACCGGTATAGGCCTATTAAATTGATACGTTTTTGGTGGAACTTAAACAACATTTTATGTAGGAATGTCGAAATTAATTTCGGGATGGGTACTTAAAATGAATTTTTCGGCTGAAATTACAGGACAATTGCCACATTGGAACTCCCATTCTGCAGTAACCCTGTAGGCACCGGTCATAACAAATACGAATCGAATTCAAGTCGAAATTTATGTGCGAAGCAAATTTAAGCCCTGTAAAAATCGTAACATAGCTCAATGGTTTTTATAGTTTCGTATAATTATTTTTCTATCTCAAAATAATCGACGGAGATTCATGCACTCGAAGCTACGTTTTGCGAAATCTAAGCCGATTCGTCCGTAAAACTACACCAATTTTCATCTTTAGTTATTTTATCTCTAGATCCGGGTGCTCTAATCGTATGTCTCGCTACCTTTAATCAAAATATTCTGGTCAGCACAACTGAATTCAATGCGAAAATTTTATATTCAAGCGTTTTCGCCGTTATTTCCACGTAATATTTGGTATTTTCTGCATATAGACCCTGGATACGTGATCAATTGATCATTGATCAATAGTCTACCTGTTAGCGGCCTCAAAAAAGCATTACAACAAACAAAAAAATTTCAACAGTGTAATTTTCCATTAAAGGCAGTGTCGTCCATCCTGTGAGAGGCTGCGAAATGACGTTAGTCCAATTCCAAGAGAAATTGGCACCGTCGTCGAATCTGCAGCCTCTCACAGAGGACTCGGACGCGCGATTCTTACTTGGACTTGGACGCGAGTCATTTCTTTTCGTGTGACTTGGGATTTGGATGTCGTGAAAAAATAATGCAAGCGATGGTGAGTTTTTTTAGTTACGGTACCGGTAACTGACAACTGACAAGTTCGGTGCTATGGTCGGGTAAAAACGTTTTTGTAGTTACTGTAAATGGTAGTTGAGTCGTTTTCGCGCTCGCTCTTTCCAACAGGCTGCAGCAGCTGCGAAGGTGTTAATGAAAGCCGAAGAAATCAAACAATCTACATTTTCGTCGCTTATTATTATCATTATTATTGGCTGATCGAAAATCTTGAAAGAAGCACTGCACAGACAGTAAGACTGTTTTGTAAATAATAGCAAAGTTAATTAAATAGATATTAATTTTTTGTTGTTTTTCGCCTCTCTTGTGTTTCCCATTTCTTTGTTGATGGTTACATGATGTGGTCTGTTTGTTGTTTTTCAATTTCTTGGCAGATTTCACTAATGAAAAACAACGGTTGATTTGATTTTTGCTTCATATTTTTGTAGATTCGCATTGAAACTCTGAAAGGCTAATAGTAAAGACATAAAATAAACAAGATTGAGCTTTGATATGAAAAAAAAATTAAAAAACAATGCATTAATAAGTTTTTTAGGCCAAAACGCTCGAACTTGGGACTTTTCATACAACAGACTAGGACTGGGACTCAAAAATTTTTGTGCAGTGAACTTGGACTCGGACTTGACTCTCCGGTACTTGGACTTGGACTCGCGTGAAAAAACATTTACCCTACACTGTTTGGTCTCGCCTTGGCGTCCCACCAAAGCATCTACCTTTTGTCGCAGGGAATGCGTGGAGGATCCAACTCGAGGAGCAGCCCCCGCGACCCTTGTTGATTAAACTTAGATGTTGGAAGGAACTTCTTGATTTTGCTTGTTCACTGGTGTGCGTGACCTCAACCAAATTCATTCAATGACCATAGAGTAGGTACACACACCGTTTTCTATTAAAGTTGTAAACACAAAATTAATAAACATATAAACAAAATTAACAAATAAACAAACACGCAATCACTTAAGCCAAGTACAGGAAGGAAATTTCGAGGCGAGACCTGACATAAACGTACTATGCACAAGTGATCCAATCTTGGAATAGAATTCATCAAAATAATCGCTATAGGTTATGACTAATTATCGGTTGATTAATTATATATACCACATATTAAAGTACAAACCGTGCGTATTGTCGGTTGACACTGAAGTTGGCTAAGAAGGTAAATAATAGATTGCTTATTGAACAACGAGCTATTCAGTATGTACACATTAATTCGACGGCATAACAGGGATTTATAGTCACAAACTTATAGAAGAATATTACGATATTGGATTAACCTTTCATTTCATGTAGGGTGCAAAATTAATCACCAACCAATGGTTAAGAGAAAGAAAACGTATTTCGGTGAATTAACTCAAACTATATTTAAATTCACTCAATAAGATAACAGTATACTTTAAGATAACAAACAACCTTTAATTCATTAATTGTGTTCAAACCAAGAATTGTTTCGTTCAAACCAAGGACTGTCTTATAATCACCAGTATTTGCTATAAAATCTCAAATTTAAAGCTAGAAGCTCCGTCGTTCATTAAGTTCCATCAATTACGCAATGATTAAACCACGTGCATTTGCCGTAATTTCACGAGACAAATATGTGTTGCCAAATAAAACGTAATTCACAAGTACACGAACTTATCAAGAAATTGTATGGGATTTAGAAGTGAAGTGACGTTTGTCTCGTAATAGATTGAAGAGGATAATCATATTAAGAAAGAAATTAGGATCTAACAAAATCGACAAGAAAGTAAACAACCCTCCAAGGATAAGCGGGTTTTGAAAAGATGGTAAGTCAGTTAGCATTAATTCGCAATGTAGTACAGTGCAAGTAGTAAATCGTGCATGTGTCTCGATCGTTTTATGGTTTAGCATCGTTTGGTCATTTTGTGATTGATTTTACGAAAGGAAAAAGCCTTACCCTGTATTATATTAATTGCTCCATTTATATATCCGACATTTTTATCGGCCTACCCCAATCGCCACTTTTGGATCCAACCTGTATACAACATTTTTATTGATTTTTTTATTTTTTGTCCTTTTTTTAGTGCGTTTTAATTACGAGTGCCGGTGCATCACACGAGTGCATGGGGTAACTGCATATAGTGGGTACTTTGTAATGCCGGATTGTCTTAATAAGGGGTGGGCAAAGTGCGGGCCGTATTCGGTCCGCTAGATCATTTTATGCGGCCCGCAAGCACTTACAGAATAATAAACTCCTATCGTAAATCAATAGGGTGGAGTGAAAAAAATTGTTTGTCTATTTCAAAAACATACCCCTCTTAAAACCGGACAAATTGGCTAAAAACACCAAAAAATAATATTGGGGAGTTGCCCTTTTATTTGGCCTGGCAACCCGTCACCAAGTAGTGGCCGATGACAAAAATTTTTAAAATAGGGATAACTCCTGTACCAATCATTGCAGAAACTTCATTTTGGGCTTAAAAGACTCGGAGTAGACATTCTGTTTTAAGAGAAAATTTTACGATAATGACACAAATGAAAAAGTTACAACTAAAAACACTATTTTTTTGTTGTTTGGCAATACACTGTAGCTGTTCATATAATATTTCTCAAATTTCTCTTTGTAAACTAGGGTTACGCTGAGCAAAAGATCTTTAAAAAATATCATTTCAGTCCAGTGGTTCAAAAGAGGGGTCCACAGCCCCTTGGGGTTTGTCAGATGGTTGCAGCGGATCTGCAGCCAGGTTTTTAAATGCAAGCATAATTTGCCAAAACATTGATGAGAGTCAGTTACGGTCCGTGGTTAAAACTAGTACCATCTTGATTCTTGAATGTATGTTTCCAACAGGGCTTTGGAGCAGGCACAAATTCGCAACTACACCGGCTCCAGCTCCGGAGCTCTCTCCTAAATAAAATAAATAAATAACTGAGATTATTTTCAAATTATATTGAACTGAAAATTCAACAGTAATTGAGGGAGACTGCGAAGTAAGCTAGCGTTCTTCTAGTCAGCAGCCACCAGAACCATCACAAAACAGCTCCAGCTTCGACTCCGGTGCTCCTTGATATCACTGCTGCAGCTCCAAATCTAGCTCCATCGGTTAAAAATTTAAATATGAGCATAATTGTGCAATTTGAAGTTTCTAAGTTTTCACTCCTTTAATCACAAAACTCAATAAATTCCAAGCATTGATTTCGAAAACGGTCCACAGTCTTAAATACAAAGTTTTAATTTATTATGAAATGCACCAATAACAGTAGCATCTCAAGAAATGAGTCAGAGCTAGAGCTAAATTTCAAACAATTGGCTCCAGCCCCATTTGATTTTACAAAAAGAGTTCCAGCTCCTCTGAAAAAGCCTGGTTTTGGGGCTCCGGCTCCAAAGCCCTAGTTTCCAATGAAGCTGAACTAGCTGCAGAAACCGAGTCGTTTTCTGATGATTGCTCAAATGAAACCTCTAAAGATGCGCTTGCTGGTGCTCCTAATTATGAGTCTTGACAAGTTGGTGATGAAGCAGTATCTCTTGATTTTACATTTCGACTGAGTAATTGCTCAGCATGGGGTAGGGCTTCAACCACTTATGAACTTGCAATACGAGCATGTATTTATTTATTTTAGTATTTAGTTGCGTATTTATCCTCCTATCACGACAAAGCAAGCAATGCTGGGGAAAAGGTAGACAGACGACCAAGATTCCTTAAACTTCCCTGTAAAATTGATTTACAACAAATTCTGAAATACGATGGTACGTCCGTACCTTTCAGTGACCAAAAGTCAACGGTCTCGCTCAAAAGAGCTTCAGCTTTGCTTGCCATCAGGAAATACAAAAGGCTGTGAAAATTGCGAGCAAATTTGCAACCAAGTTGTCAACATAAAAAACAAACAAGATAGGGTTGTTCTTAACTCAGTTAAAGCTGCGCGTCTTTGCAGTGTTCATCGGTTACACACGCGTACGTCGCATGAAAAGCCAAATTGTCCGAACATGGTTCGATTCTAACCAAATGCCATTTTACAAATAACAACTTAACCACGCTAACACCCAAAATGAAGTTTCTGCGATGATTGGTTCATGAGTTATCCCTATTTTAAAAATTTTTGTCATCGGCCACCACTTGGTGGCGGGTTGCCAGGCCAAATAAAAGGGCAACTCCCCAATATTATTTTTTGGTGTTTTTAGCCAATTTGTCCGGTTTTAAGAGGGGTATGTTTTTGAAATAGACAAACAATTTTTTTCACTCCACCCTAGTGAATTAAGCCGAAGTCCTTTCTTCTTTTTTTTATACCTCCGAGATGAATGTCAGTAAAAAAAAGGGACATGTGCGGCCGTGTAGACCTTTTTTTTGCTCGTAACTGATTTTCCGTGGTAAAAACAGGACATCTGCGGACGCGTAGACCATTTTTTGCTCTTCACCGATATTCATTGGTAAAAATGGGACATCTGCAAACGTAGGGACTTTTTTTTTGCTATTCCAATCAATGCGGCTCTCGGCTTCACAATTTTTCAAAATTTTTTCACGTGCGGCCCTTTGTGTGAACATAATTGCCCACCCCTGGTCTTAATGAATAACTAAATTCACAACGCTTCCATGAATTCAATAAGCTCTTTGTATTTGACTTCCATTTATTTATAATAAACTGCATTAGATTCTATTTGAATAAGGTACTGAAGATGGTTTATTAACCGAAATCGATTTAATAATAAATGATTCGTAAGCAACATTATTGACTGATTTTGTATTATACCTACTATTCCACAAATAATAAAAAACTGCATAAGCTTTGGAATTATATTGATAATTTTTCCGACTGTGTCATGGTTTATCTGCATAAAAGCAAAAAAAATTTCTGTTTCATTTCATACTGCTCGCCTCAGGCTAAATATAAAGTTGAAACTTGAAGAGAAAAGGGTTCCAATTGAGCAAGATGTTTGTCGGTATACGTTAGTGTCGTAGATGATAGCTCGTAGTGAACTGTTTTTGCTGATGACTCAATGAGAGGATAATATGCAGCACTTGCTAATTTGGCTTTGTTACGTTATATTTCGATATAATTACGTTTTTGCTCAAGTCATCCACTCAGGTAAGGTGTTTAAATCGTGTTTAAATCGTAAATTGATGTGTTTAAATCGCAGGTAGGACTTTTTGTTAAATGCATGCCAGCCGAATGCCTTTATACTCTACAAGCACAGTGTGTAGTTGCAGTAAAAGGTTACCAGCACAAAACATATTGAGTATGCTAATCATTTGGTTGTGGTCTTTTGAACTATTTGAAGAAGAACTAGCTGAAAAGCAAATTCAACGATCAATGTGAAAGATCGAAAGTCACGTTTAAAACAGTAACAATGATGCATTCAAATTTATTGCAATTGGGTTGAATGCTTTTAAAGGGCCTGCGGAGCCAGGCACAATAAAAAGCCGTTTGTCCCAGAAGCTTTTCGTGACGCACTCGTCAGTGGGTAATCGCGTCAAAGTGAGAACGAGAAAGCAAGGTCTGGCGATTCATAAATATCTGTTTTGGACCGCAGCGAAGCGGACGGCAGCGAAGCTACTCAAAAGAGTCACTGAGACAACAGCTTTTCTCAAAGCAACTCTAAGAGTTATGACAGAGGGTTTATTAAAGCCTAACGCGAAAACAGCTTTTTTCAAAGCTATTCTCAAAACCTATTGTATCAAATCATTCAATTTGACAGCATTTATTTGAAAAACACCGAGTCCAACGGTCCGTTTTTTGCGCATGCGATCATCGAAAAGATTTGCTCCAGTTCTGGGATGGGCAACTCTTTTTGACCTTGGGAGCCATAAAAGCTGGACTGTTTTAATTGCATTCTCGTGAGAGCCACGTAACATTTTTGAACACCTGTTTGAACCAAAAGTGTTTTTATCCGTACACGATGAAACTCTGCTACTCACGGATAATAATAATTGTGTTTCGTTGACCTCGTGTCGCGCACTGTCTCGCTGCCTCGCCTTGCCAATTACTTTAAGCATAATATGCGTTAAATACCAATATCTTTTCGCTTCAAAATCCCTTAACTTTTATATGAAATTGTTCTTGTGCTCCCATCAAACTCAAGTCTATACCTGAGCCTCAACATCTACTCGATTGTTTAAAAATTCTCTAACGCTGCATACATGAAACCTAAATATTCCACTGATCTCTCCAGCTTCAAGCTGCAGTTGGAATGCAATAACTGGTCGCGATCGCATACTCACAGTTGCGCAGCCACAAATCTCGGATAAACACGTTTATGATTCAACATTGTCTGTAATTAAGGCTAAGGCGAATGAAATGCTGATGAAGCAAAATATCTTAATTTTCAGCTTATAATGCGCCTTTATGCGTGGCATACACACCAAACTGATGCAGCTGTACTTAAAGGGCCCATACGCCTCGAAAAATTGGTAATACTTGGATGTGTATTAAGCTCAAATGCTGTTAAAATTGTTTATATTTTTTTTTGCTGTATTTCGTAAGATATGGGCTAGCATGATCGTAAGATATGGGCTAGAACAGCATGATGACTTATGTTGGGGGCCCATGCGCTCCATAAAAGTGATTACTGGAAGTATATTGAGCTCAAGTACTGTTTTAATTGTTTTTTAAACTTGCTTTGGCTCCATATATTTTGTTATATAGATATGGGCTAATGGGTGCCTACAACAGCGTGATGACTTACTTATGTTTGGGGCCCATGCGCTCAATAAAAATGGTTGTTTGAAGTATATTAAGCCCAAATGCTGTTTTAATTGTTTTTTAAACTTGCTTTGGCTCAATTTATTTCGTTAGATATGGATTAATGGGCCCCTAGAACAGTATGGGCCCCAGTGCCATTTGCCCCCCTGCTCCCCCCCCCCCTCTCATGAGCCCTGCTTTCAATCATCTATCTTGATTCGTAGAAAAGAGTTTCTTCGTTTACTTAGCGTATTGGTGTGTTTTTAGCTTGGTTTGTTATGCAGATTAAGGATTTTACCGAGCTTATCCATTATCCACTCTCCGTGGCTCAGTCAAAATTTTGTGACACACTTTGCTTTAGACTCTGTTTGAAATTTTTGTATGGACCAAATGCAGCGTAACACTTCGCTACAACTAACTCGGGCATCAACGTCAAACACAAATGATAGCTTACATCGTAATTTGTGTGTTTACACAGAATACGATGAAATTTTTCGTGCGTAAAATGACGTAGGCTACGAAACAGTTTGAGGTTATGACGTAAAGCTGCGTCACTTAGCTCAGCACTCTAGAAAATAATCGTAAAGTGCCTGGCAAAACAACTGATAGAAAGCAAAATTGTTTGGGTTCGAATTGTGTGGAAGATATTTTTGTCAAACTTCTTAGGTCAAAAATCTTATGAAATTTCGTACGACAACAAATCAGACTAAAATTGCATTTAGTGTAAACAGACCTGTAGGCAAGTGGAATGTTTGCTGCGTGAGCATGGCTGTTTTTTAATAAATTAGCCATTTCTAAGCGCGAATAAAACAGTAATATTTTTTGCCACAGAAAAATTAAATGCTACAACAGAGTCTACCCTGCCGACGTTGACACTTAGTTGGGTTACCTCGCCGAAAAATGAAACTGCACCGACGTATACGGCAAGTGCAACTGTAGACGCCACGCACGAATCACATTTTATTATAAATCAAGGTATGTGATCAAAATGAACTTCGGTTTGACTTTCTATGCTGATCTACTAGAAATTTCTTTATTTAAAGCGCTTTTAAATTTAGGTAGGTGGTTGTGGGCGTTTCAGTTACCAGTATATATGCTACAGACATATTACAAGCGAATAACGTTCCGAGCAAAATCACGATTAAAAAGGTGTTGAAAGTCATCAAGCCAACTGCAGCACTAAAAAATTGATGGTTACTGCGCTATGATTCCTTCGCACTGCTCAAAAATCCATAGCACCAGAAAAGTATGGGCGTTCATTTTTTTATATGAGGATTAGATTAAGCTTGCTAAAACTTACTAAAGCACAAAAAAGTTTGCAACGCAACAAAACCTTTTTATAGTGTAACAGTGTTTCCATTTCAAATTGATTTTAGATTTTCCCTTACCAGATGATCTTACTAAAACCGGTGCTAGTACAACGTCCTTATATTTAAGATACAATCCTCCAGACAAATATTTAACAGATGATAGTTATTCCCATTTCCGTGTCGAATATCGAAGATATCACGGCGAAAAATGGTAAGAAATAGACTAAATCAATTTAGAATGTTGTTAAATATGCTGATACATTTATCATGATCTGTTTAAGCTGATAAATTTTATTAGAAAACATGAACTAACCATTTTCCACCCTGAAACTTAGTGTCCACCTTGAAGTTTCCATACAATGGTGGCTATCTGAAATAGCCTGCCATCTAAAATTTAGTTTAGTCGCATATTTATGTTTCTATCACGAGAAAACTATTTAAGCGCTGGAACGAGCCTGCATAGGAGTTGCCAGTCATCTGTCTACCACATTTAAGATAGAAAAATCCCGATAAGTGCCTTTCCCTGTGGCACAACAAGTCAACAAGTAAACTTGCCAGCTTGTGCCTCACCCTGTCTCTTTAATGCTGAGAGTCAAGCAAGAGAGCTGTGAAAACGGTTCCAATTTTAAAGAGATTGGTTTGACCCGACTCGGAATCGAACTCAAGTCTACAGTTGCAGAGGCAGTCGTTCTTACCACTCGGCCATCTGATCTGTTAATTATTGCAAGGGAACGTTTTTTACATTTGCTTTTTTTCAGTTTTCCACTGCAAAAAGATAGTAACTTTTGCGTAGAAGTTTTAAATTTTCAATAGCAGTCTGAACTTGCTCATAGCGGATCTTTACCTTACTGGTAGCTCTTAACTATTAATACGTTAATTTTCTCCAATTTCGCCTTTTAGTGTATTTGCATTTTGGTATTTGGTTGCATATTTATCCTCCTATCACAAAAAAGCGATCAAACGCTATAACGAGCTCGCTTATGAGTTGCCAGCCATCTGTCTATCACACCAAGATGATCCAAATTCGCCTTGAAGTGTAATTGCATTTTTGTATTTAGTTGCAGAGATGTAGTTAAGACCATCACCTACAAGTCCAAGACCTTGTAAATTTTTCAAGACCAAGACCGTCTTTGTCAACACCAAGACCAAGATCTTTGTTTTTTTTCAAGACCAAGACCACAAAAATGGGATGAAAAATAACAGCTTATCGCTTATCGCTATTTTTCTATAACAACAAAAAACAAACGGGCAAAATTTATACAGAATAACACAATCACATACACGCTGTTGGATACTTTTTCCAGCTGTGCAGGATCACTTAAGTTTTTACTAGATGCTTTTTAGTTCTTTCGGTCTTAAGACCAAACTAAAAGGTCAAGACCAAGACCGCAAAGGTCAAGACTAAGACCAAGACCTTAAAAAAATGTTCTTAAGACCGGTCTTAAGACCTTCATCACTGTTTAGTTGCATAATTTATTTATCCTCCTATCACAAGAAAGCAATCAAGCGCTATAACGAGCTCGCTTAGGAGTTGCCGGCCATCTGTCTATCACACCAAGATGGGGGAACCCCGTTAAGTGCCTTTCCCAACGGCGCAACAAGTAAGCTTGCCGGCTTGTTCGCCACTGTTCCTTTAACGCTGAGCGTCAAACAAGGAAGCTGTGAATATCGACCCGACTCGGAATCTCTGAATATCGATCCGTCTCGGAATCAAACCCAAGTTTCCAGCTTCGGAGGCAGGCGCTCTGGCAATTCAGCCGTCTGGGTAATGTTGTTGCAAAGTGAACATTTTTATGCGGTTACTTTTCTCAGTTTTCCTGTGCGAAACGATAATAAGCTTTTTTTAAAAAGTTTTGAATTTTAAATAGCAGTCTGAGCTTACTCAATACGACGACGTGGGAAATTGTTATCTTATGGCAGCTATGAACTGCTAATGTATTAATTTTTTCCAATTTCCCCATGTGGTTTAAACTTTATTGGTTTATGGAAATTGGAAGCGTGTAAAAATCTGTTACAGAATCGCTAGGAATATACAGTATGAGAACGATTGTTTTTTTAGCTTTCTGCTCGAACATAAGCTTTTTTACTCGTTTATTTCAACTCAGTGGCAAACATTTTTATGTTAAAAGCAATGGGAAATCACGACCCTAGCAAAGAGAAGGACTAAGAAAAAAATTTGCAGCAGTATGCCAGCCCGCAACACTGCAAATTAGTTTGATATAAGCTAATAGTTGAGACTACAAGAATGTTTCAAATCAAGTATCCGATATTCTATTAAGTTAATAAGGCTCTGAGAGAGTTGCTGTACAGTAGTGTACTATTCATAAAGAAATTAAGACTCAAAATGCTGCATTCGAGTTATAGGCCTAACAATCCTATTTTGTTGCCAGGGAATCGATCAGCATAAACAAGACGTCGGATCCTGACAATCTAGTGTTACACGGTTTGATTGAAGGGGTTCTGTACCTAGTCAGAATGAGAACCCAAACCCAAAATAATTTTGGGGTTTTGGTGGTCTCCCGACCCACTCAACCCATTCAAGCACGAACAAGTAAGATAGATGATTGCTTTCGTGTGTTTTATAAGATTTTCGCGAGTTGGTAGTACGGTAGGACGCTCGTGCAATTTTCCGTCACACTTTTTGTGTGATAAGCAACTTTTTTTTTCATAATCGTTCTTTCTAATTATGATGCTGAAAGTCTAGCACTTAGGTTCTCGAAATATGCCCAAGTCATGTGCACAGAGTTACCATAACGCGAGAAATACAATAAATATGGGACGAAAATAGCTTATAAATAAAAAATAGAACCACAGCAATTCTTAAAACTGAACGTTTCGATAATGTAGATTCAGCTGTCATCTTTAGCAGTGCAGGCCTACGCAAGGCATTACCAAACTGAAAGGAGTTGCTGAATTAAAGTTTCGAATGTTGAATCCCGCAGTACTCGATAGAAGCATAATAAGTGCAGCAAAGCTTGATGTTACCACAATGCTATAGCAGGCATATATATCTGGTTCCTTCAGCTGCATCTCTATTTTTAAGGGGCCAAAAGCTCATGATGGGTCTTCTGTATCACCGATAATATATTTACATGCCATTGTCATTTTTTCGTCATAGCGATAGAACGTCTGAATTTGGAACGGTAGACATGGGTTTGATTCCGAATCGGATCGTATTATTGACTGTAAAATTAGTATTTACAGTTTTCCCTACTCGACGTTCAGCATTAAAAGGACTGTGCAGTTAACAATTCGGTAAGTTTCCAGTGGGGCCATGCGGTCTACCATCCGTAGTGACCCACTCTATCGAAAGACCAGCAAAGAAAGCGAGAAGCTCATAGGAAAGGCAAAGAGGGACCACTTTTCCCGTTTGGAATTTACAAATTTGCCGATATTCAAAAGCTCTTATTGACTTTTTACCAAACACCAATCTACCAATAATCATGATCCTTGAACATAACGAGCAGTTAACAAGAGTACGGATGGCTGCACAATAATTGCATAGCTGCTTTGTTCTCTTGCTAAACCAACTTCGGCTGCAGACTAAATCATGCAGGCTTGCTCTGGCGTTTCGCGAAGGCAATTTCTTGCGTAATGTTTGCTGACTTAAAGCTTTTAGACTGGTTGTTCTCATTTTGGGATTGAGAATTACTCATATTCCCAATCATAAATTTTTGAAGCGTATTTCTTTGTTACTCAAATGGATATTCTTTACCGTGACTAAGTAACTGGCTGGACCACCAGGGCCGGATTTACGTATAGGCTAAGCAGGCTAAAGCCTCGGGCCTGGGAGAAATTAGGGACCTCGGAGAAAATGAGAGGCCTTATCACGAACAACCAAGATCTTTTTTTTTGCTCTTCACCAATATTTTCAGTAAAAACACGGCATCTGAAGACTTGAAGACCTTTTTTTTGCTCTTCCAATCAGTGTGATTAAATAGCCTAAGGCCTCTCATTGTTTAAATCCGGCCCAGTGGACCACAGTATGGTTGAAATAAAGTGTAGGCCTACATATTTGATCAAAGTGTTATCAATTTTTCACTTTCTTTACGTTTGCAGAATCAATGTGCAGTTATTTATGGAAACGCCAATTTTAATTGTCACTATTGTGGTCGCAGTGGACAGTTGAGCAATGCTCTTTTACCATTATCCCCAGTGAGCCTTTTTTTAGTGAGCGCTGAAATAAACAGAACGGACTGGCAAACTTTCAACTCTATAGAATGGGTTTGCTATGATGAGCAATCAAGCATCTTTGTCAATAACATCTTTTCCTTTTTTTTATGTTTCAGAACCACTGCCTATCACACAACTTTCAGCCATGCAAGTGGCTTCTGATTGGTCTGAAGCGATTTTGTCATGGGTAGATGCTCCACTAGAAGCATTTAGAAGCAAATACGACATTGCACTTCTCAGTTATTACATCAAAGGTTTGATATAACTGACTTCGTTCCATTATTTTCTGATTTACAGATTTCTCTTTAATGGCTATTTATTGTCAAATGATGGTTACATTTGGATGTTTACTGTTAATAACCTCTCTAATCTGTAGCCAAGAAAACATCATTATACACGCCGACCTGGCTGACGTGCCCTTGGATGCATTTTATGATTATTTTGTACATTTAGCCTACATCATGTTCTTGTGTGGTGGATTTGAAATACCAAAGGCTCTAAGATATTTAAATATAGGTTAGCAAGTCAGTTTGAAGCAAAAATTTTGTGTTCAGATCTGCCTGTCGATTTGCGAGAAAGATTTCCAGTTCAAAATTTAACTTTTGAAAGATCTTTCGTTTCCAGCGGCCGAAGTGTTACGTTGAAAATCATCCCTGGCGCCACCTACCAATTTGACGTTTTCACGATAAGCACAGGCGCAGATGAAACGGCAAGCGACGTTACGTCGCTGTCCAAAAAATTTGGTAAGATGAGCATGAGATATTTGACAAATGTAAAGAGCAATTTGAAAGATTGTCACGTTTCGATTGGAAAAGTTACGTTATAAATATTTTCAATAAGCAGTTCTTCAGTTTTTTAACCGCTCATCAGTTAAATAAGGCTTTGCTTCGTTATTTGTTGTTTTCATAACTTATAAGAAAAGTCGACCCCGTTAAATTCATCTACTCTACTTTTACAAATGTGGATAACGCTTTTTGAACAGCTCTACTGCAAGAGTGTAAAATTACCAATCTTTTTACAAAGCTTGGGCCACTGCCTTACATACCTCATTTTGTGAAATAACGCTATTGAGATATAGTCTATTAATCTGTCGTATTTCATAATTTGAATTGAAGTCGGCAATGTGTTTGTTCCTAAAATTACCTGTAAAGGTGAAACTCAGGTTTTACTACTTATAAATTTAGAAATCCCAGGACCAACTGATTTGAGGACAGGTTTTTACAACGAGACTGCGATGGCAATTTTTTGGACGAGAAGATTCGGAGTGAAAAAAACTTCTGGATTTCAAGTAATTTGGCAAGAAGAGGAAACAGATTCGGCACAGAGTTTAAACACAACTTTTACAACGGTTGTGCTGAGCGATCTTAACCCGGGATCTCGGTATGAAGTAAAAGTTCAGTCGATACAAGAAGAAAATATCTTCGGGAAATTGTCGAATGCAAGTTTATTTTTTACTAGAACAAGTGAGTTTTTGTGCTTGAATTATGAGGTTTTTACTTTTGTCAACGAAAAGACGTTGTGTAGAAGCAAGCCTAAACCAAAAACGACGTCCTTCAGCACCTCCTACAGTGAACCATGACACAAAATATTTTGTATTGTGAAGTAGTGGAGTTTTTAACATTATAGGATACGTGCCTCGTAATCGCATTTGATGTAAACGCAACAACCGTGGATGTGCTGAAGCAGGCGTCCTGTGAGAGTCACAGATGCATCACTAAGTTTTAGAAAGATATTTATTGATTGGCTTTTTTTTGTCATAAAAAGTTGTCGAAGGCTTTATAAGACCAATCCAGACTTGTCTACGACTTTGGTCAAAATTTGTGTCATCACAGATTCGTAACTTATTTTATTCTGCAGAGCCATCTGCTCTAAAAAAAGTTCGAGAGCAGCGAAATGCGGTCACAGACACATCACTTGTGTTTACTTTTGAGACGCCGACGTCTGGCCAATTTGATGACGTCATTATTCAGTACAAAATCAAGGATTCCGACATAGAATGGAAGGAAGCTTCCGAAGTGAAACTGAATAAGTCTGTTCAAACAGGATCAGTGAGTGAGATGTAATAAATGACTCAGGAAATTGAAAAAGTGCTCTTTGGGGTATGGAGTACCGCGGCCCTTTTCAAGAAATCTTATTGTTGGGGTACCAATTTTGTATTAGTTGTTGTTTAATTGTTATTATTAAGTGTATGCAGCAGCAGCACGTGCATAGAATACATTCGCTTTTGCTTACAAGGAATGATGTTGATTCAAATTATTTGCTTGATTTTTTCCGCAAATTGTTTGACTTCTCCCAAGAACCAGATTGGTGACATCAAGCAGTGATGTAGTTCTTAAGATAAGTCTCCAGTCTCGAGACAGTCTCGAGCCACGTTTTTCAAAGTCTCGTCTCGGACTTGAACTACAAGTCTCGATCTCGAAACTCAGGTTCGTAAAACTATAGTCTCGAATCATAAGAAGTCTCGAGACTCAAAATTTTAGGTTAGAATATGACTGGAAAATTTTGAACTCGATTGTGCGATATGAGCAATGTAGTGCAAACAACGATTTGATTCACAGTAATTCAAAAATTTGTTTCTCACTTTCAATGTTTTAATCTGAGAATGTGAGAAAATAAGTCTTTTGCTAAAATCTCACGTGTCTGCCTCTGGAGCTGTAGTCTTGGGTTTGATTCCAAGTCGGGTCACACCAATAACTGTAAAATTGGTATTCACAACTTTCCTGCTTGACGCTCAGCATTAAGGGGACAGTGTGGCGAACAAGCCGGCAAGTTTACTTTTTGTGCAGTAGAAAAAGGCACTTAGCGGGATTACCCATCTTAGTGTGGTAGATAGATGGCCGGCAACCCCTATGCGGGCTCGTTATAGCGCTTTGATCGCTTTCTCGTGATAGAAGGATAGATATGCAACTTAAATACAATCTCATTCTCTAATGATAGGCTTCTCAGTGTCAATGTTCGAAAAAACCTCATGACAGTTGAGATTCGTAAAAACTTGGGTAGAGTGATGAAAGAGAGTTGCTTGCTTGACCCTTTTCTTCAAAGTTTTAACTATCTGCTAGTATTCACGACATGGCCTAGCGGCATGGCCGAGCGGTACCGCGCGCAGGTGACAGATCCTACGTGATGGGTTCAATTCTCGGCTGGATCCTAAGTGATCGCATTTGACATATGTAACCGGTGGCTGCTGACTCGAAGAGCGCAAGCTCACTTCGCAGTATCCCCCAATTGATGATGAATTTTCAGTTCACTATAATTTGAAACTAACCTCACGTATTGTTCATTCACTTATGAAGGTGTGGTGTAAAACAGCCTAAAAAGGAGGATGCAGCGCTCACGATGTTATTTGATGTTTATCTTTGTTAGAGGTGTTAATTGCAGCTGTCTGCTTTTTTTCTTCTCTGCTAGTCAATGCGCTGATTCTTTCTTGTTTAGAGCTCTTGCATACGGAATGAGCTTGAGGTGGTAGCATGGCCGACTGGGCAGTATAATGAGTTTGTCAAGACAATTTAATTAGGCTCAGGAAAGTTTTTTTCAGTCTCATATCTACTGTAGTCTGTATAGTAAGCTATGGTTGAGATTGCAGACTTAGAATGATAAAATTGAACCTACTAACGTCTTTCTTGAAAATTAAAACTTTATTTTTAAAACGTCTATGAGTACCGGTAACAATTAGCGACAGTGAGTATTTCGACAGCTTAGTGAACCAAAAATAAAATCTTCTTTATATTCGCATTGATACGCTGAAGCATGCAGCGAGTGGTGGAGCCCAATCTCTGCGACTCAGCGCTTGGCAACACCACTCTGAAAAAATATCACCGGTGGCGATCCTTTGGTGACGCTGTGTCCGAATCGCGGTTGCACGGTTGCGTTAAAAACAAAGGTCATGAAAAGTTTTAGATGTTAATATACAAAAAAGTTTTGTTTCTAAAAACTTAAGTCTCAAGGTCTCGTTTCGGTCTCGATCACATTTACCCAGTCTCGATCTCATTTACCCAGTCTCGATCTCGATCTTGAAATTTTTTTCAAGTCTCGGTCCTTGGTCTCAAATTAAGTCTTGGTCTTGGTCTCGAGCTCGACCATCAGGACTTGATTCAATCGAAAATATCAAGTGTAAAGGCTCGTTTACATTTGGCGTAAAATCGTCTGCGTAGCGTAGATGTTTTTGTTTATTTAAGGAATTTCAGCGTAGATACAAATCAGCATCTCAGCGTAGACTTTCAGCTTAAAAAATTTACTTTTTTATTAAATTTTTACGCGGACGCTATGGCGAGTTCAGCGCAGAAAACTATTTAGCTGTCAGGTACCAGCAGGTCCTCTTGCTAAGACCAGCGAAGCAGGTATAGGCTTGTTGGAAAAAGCTTTGTAAAGGGTATAAATTTGTCACGAGCCTATAGGCTAGAGTAATAAACTTATTGCTTAGCGTTTTACTTCAACCTAGCCAGAGAGTTATATGAGGTTAGCCTTACCACAGCCTTTTTGCTAGGCTAATAAAATAAACTTATGGTACCGTCTTCTATCAGCCTCAGGTTCGGTTAGGGTTGTAACTGAACCGAACCCTAACTAAATTTAACCCTAACCAAACCTAACCCTAACCGAACCTGGGGGTGATGCTAGACGTTACCCGTAAACTTATTGCTGAGCGTTTTACTTCAACAGTTCAACCTAGCAAAAAAGTTGTTTGAGGTTAGCCTTACCGGTACCCTGTTACCTTAGCTTTTTGCCTGACCTAGATCTTTAGCAAGAGTTATCAGCAAAAAAGCCCTCTAACAGGTCTTACTCCTGGATATTGGCTAAACTTCATTCTTTTTCGACTTAGATATAACTTTTTTGTTAACTTCCTACAGACAACTAACCTTCCTACAGACAACCAACCATTAATTTAACTACTGGGTAGTGCACAGGCAACTCCGATAAAGAGAGTCAGACTCCATAGATTTATTTGTGCATGTACAAGAACCAGACCTATGTACCGGTACCTATTGATATAACTAGTTTTGTTTCTAGTCTACAGGTATTGGTTAGAATCTTGTTAAAACTGATTTGTGCTTCATGGCTTTTCACTATATTAGCATCCCCAAAAAATCTGAAACTGCTACTAGAACAATATACCGGTATACTTGCTGATGGAATTTTAGAAACCGGTACCGGTACTACAACAACAAATGTGTAAAACTAATTTGTTAGAAACAGGTTGCTGAAGGATATGGATGCCCTCATGTAAGTAATCTGTTTGTCCTATTTTGTACAGTTTTAGTTAACCAAGAAAGTAGGTGCGTTTTCATCCTGTTGAATGGTAGAGAAAGCATGGAAGGTGTTACCAGCACCATGAAAGGTTACCGGTACACCAGTACAGGAGTAGTCTAGATAGTTAAGGTGACATTTAAAGGGCAATATTTTACACACACCATTGTTAGATGCAAATATTGTTGCTAGTTTTGGTGACAACATTATTATGTAAAAATAGAGATTGTTTCTTCACAAATGAAAGCTCTTCTAATTTTTTTAATAAGGCATTTATATATACATTTATTGGGTCTCATCTAGAGTAAGCTGTCTGCGTCTTTCATCACCTTATGGGGCGGGTTATACAAGACGCGGACAGTTTACTCTAGACGAGACCCCATTTATTAACGTACCGATACTAGTGCATAATTTAGAGTGTTTCAATGTTGAACCTTAAGATGTTGTAGGTAATAAGTTTACAGTCTACTCTAAGATGTGTCAATGATAACCCTGTGCTGCTGCAGTAGCCTACAGCTCTAGGATTACCATCTACTGTACTAGTATCATCTGTATAAAGCCAATATGTAAAACACCGTGTGTTGCTTGATTTTGCTTGTATCCATTTCAAAAATTTGGATTATGACCAAATTTCTATTTTCGTACTGGGAATCTATTAATTGAATGAATAGCAATTTGATTGAACCATTATTTACTGAATCATTTGTTCCAAATTAACCAAGCTGACAGAACCTACCGTATCTAAATACTTGCATAAGTTCATTTATGAACCAAAATTTATTCCATCGCTGGTAACACTTGTAAACTTTTCATGCTTTAAATAAAGCAGTGTCTGTTTTGCTGCTAATGGCAAAATAAATACTGATTCAGTGATTTGCTAAAAAATATAGGCTTGTATACGCATGACTGTTGATTGGCTTGCGTCTTTAGTACACTCGATCAGTTTTGAGAAAATTTGCCAATCAGTGTTTTGCCATTAATGGCAAAATAGACACTTAAATTAATGTAGCAACTGCATTTACCTTTATTAAGTTCAAAGTTTGTTGTGAAAATGGCGGTTAAAAGAAAATATTTTGCATTAACTTATCAATATGCTGTGTTCTTCCATATAATACACAATGACAGGTTTATGATTTAAAGCAGGGGTCGGCAACCTTGTGAGCGCAGCGTGCCATTTTTTGATAGTATCAAGACAGAAACCTCTCCACGTGCCAAACGGTTGCCTTATTTTCCTTTGAAAACATCAGTGCAGACCAAAAAAAAGGTCATCACCTCTGCAGATGTTTTACTCCCTCAGCAAATATCGGTGCAGACCAAAAAAGTGGTCTTCACGTCGGTAGATGTCCTATTTACTAAGAAATACCTCAATAATTAAGTGAATTTCGAACCCACAACTCTGAAACTCGCTCATAGATCAAAAGCAAATTTGTTACATCTTAAGAGTATAGAATTTGCATGCGCATGGAATCGCTTCGCGTGCCATGCAAAACTTTTCGGCGTGCCACTTTTGGCACGCGTGCCATGGGTTGCCGACCCCTGATTTAAAGGATGCTATGCATTAACAAAAGCTGAATTAGCAGCATCAATACCAATAGTGTAGTTAGAGGTCAGTTAATACAGAATCGGCAATAAGCATGTTTATCATACTGCTAATGTTCTTTCACAGATGAACATTGCAAGACTCAATGGAAATATTAAAAGGAAAGACACAGAATGAAGAAACAAGAAATATGATGATAACATCTAGAAATTCTGCCAAAACACAAAAGCATGGTCCTAAACACAAAAAGCATGGTCCAAAACACAAAAGCATGGTCCAAAACACAAAAGCATGGTCCTAAACACAAAAAGCAAAAGCCAAAACACAAAAGCATGGTCCAAAACACAAAAACACAAAAGCATGGACTACAAGGAACACAAGGACCTCTAGGAACACAAGGACCGCTAGGATCACAAGGACCGCTAGTGGCGCAATTGAGTTATTACTAAAAGCTGCAGGAACACAAGTAGCGCAAGGAACTTAAACCTAACCGACCTAACCCTAACTGAGGCGAACCCTAATGGAAACTAATCCGAACCCAACCCCAACTAAACCTGACCCCCATTGAACCTAACTCTCATCGAACCTATCCCTAATGTGCTCCATGCGTTCGTAATTGCGCCACTAGTGGTCCTTGTGATCCTTGCGCGCCTTGTGATCCTTGTGCTCCATGTGATCCTTGTGCACCTGCAGGTTTTAGCCATACCGGTAATATGGACAGTGGCAAAGGACAATTTTTATTGCCAACGTAGCTGCTTGGTTGCCCAAGGATATGGGTACAAATGTTAAATACTATGAAGAAATTGAGTTGCCTACAGTAAATTTTGCAATTGCTAGGTGAGCATGAATTGCAGGAGTTGTATTGAAGTTCCACACATTTGGATTTTGAAATGTCAGCATTAACTGTATATTTACGTTGTATTTTCTTACAAAAAAATTTATTCAGCAATAACTGATGTATACTGTCTCCAAAATGTTTTGACTATTGTAATTTGCCTGTGATGTATCTTTCTGTGATAAAATTTTCATCCGAGAGTAAGAGATTACAGTTATTATAAATACAAAAAACGTTGTTTTTGCAGGTCATCAACTAAGTGATTCGCAGTTGGAAAACCACCTTTAACGTGCCAGTTCGATTTATCAGTCATTAGCGAGGGCTGAGGAGAATAGAGTTGGATAAAACTTTTAAAAACCTTTGCCTGATTCTAGTGGTACGTTAGAAAGCTTCTAACAAACAAATCCAATCAATGTCTATAATTGCTGTGCTGCCTGTGCAGTCTCGATAAGCGAGAGACAATCAGAGGCATGTTGGTCCAAAGGATATTGTTTCATCACCGACAAAGACTATAGACTTATTGTTACGTCATCGACAGAAACTAGAGTGTTGTGCTGTTTATTTTTTTGTTTTTATGCGATGAGAGACAAGAAAATGTTGTGATTACAAAATCTACTCGCACAAACTAATTGTGACACCCAAAGTTCTATAAATCAACCACATTTTTATAATTGCTTCAAAATTTCAACAACAACTTTTGTCTCATGAGCTAAATCGCTTTGCATTTTCATGCTCCTGCATTTTAATCAGACTATCCTGTTAATAAAAATGATAGCACGTAGTGGCGTAGCAAAGGGAGCGGTCCGCCCCGGGCGGCACGCTCTGGGGCGGCATTTTGGACAAGCTTTATGTAATTATTTTTCTTAATTATTTTGAACAATTGTTACTTAGCTATATCGCTTATTTGCTCATCGGAAATCATCTTTCTGTATTGCCCAGTGACCATGCTCAAACTTGCAGAAATGGGCCCTGCCATCTCGTATACGCTTTGGTGTATTCCCACGAGTATAAAAAAGATTTAATTTTAGTGTGTATTATGTCACAATTGCGTACTGTTTTATTCTTCGTATTTGCATTGTTTGAAGCGCTCACACTCAGCGTGCAATTGCAGTATAGGCACAAGGCAGTGCTCGCGAGTGACATGGGCGCACACAGGGGGGTCACAGTGCCATACCCCCCCCCCCCCCTTTAGCCCTGAAATAAGGTGCTAAAACCTAACTTTCAGCTATAATTTCTCAAACTAATATGGTTGCAACCTCCTGTCATTTATTTTAGCCAAGCTTCTTCTGTAGACATAAGCTGCGAAAATATTTTTGCATTGTCTATAGTGACTGCTCTCACTGCATGTACTTTTTTGATAAAAAGGTGTGTTAAAATAAGTGTTTTTTATGTGAAAACCGCAAAAGCTTGTTGGTGACTTGGGGCTACGCCCTAGACCCCCTTAGTCTCCGGCAGCTGGGGGCCTCGCCCCCAGACCCCAGGTCGTGGCCCCCTCTTTTTGCCAAACCCTGGATGCACCACTGCATTTGGGGGCGGCAATTTCTTGAACCGCTCCGGGCGGCAGAAACTCAAGCTACGCCACTGATAGCACGTGTTCGTGCTATCTTTCAAATTATACGAAAATCGCATTTTTAATTTTATTACATACCTAATGTTGTAAATTGTAGGCTTACAGTGTTTCGAGCTAATATGACTTATATTTTATCTATTGTGTAATAGCAATATGTGTTATCATTTTACTCATTGATGCGTTGACTCAATCCGTGCGTGTACCCCAATAAATTTGATTGATGGATTCTTTTGGAAGCTTCTAATACACAGAATATTGCGACAGCGAATATATTGCATAGCCCCACCATCTATCAGCCGCTTAATGGGGGAAGAATCTGTAAATTGATTGAGTCGTAGGCTGCGATATGACCCGGCTCTCAATCGAATTGCGAGTCTACCCCTGGGCGGGCAAAAAAAGCAAAACACTGTCGATGATTCTACTCGGGCAGACCATGGGCAGACGCTGTTTTCGTTTAGCCATCTGGTTAGTTAACAACATTTAGTGATTAATTAATCGCTCTTTATTAAGCAAATGAAAAGCATAGATTAATCTTATTTATTTTCGTAAAGGAATGCTAGAACAAGAACATTAAACGCGATCACTTGGTTTGGAAAAGTGAAAGCCTACAGTCCCAAATCCTGATTAGCAAATCCATAAATTTGGATCTGGTTGCATATTTATCCTCTTATCACGAGAAAGCGATCAATGCGCTATATGCGAGCTCGCTTGGAAGTTGCCAGCTATCTGTCTCCCGCACCAATATGGGGAAAGTCCAGCAAGTGCTGTTCCCAACGCCACAACAAGTAAACTTGCCGGCTTGTTCTCCACACTGTCTCTTAAATGCTGAACGTCAAGGAGGGAAGATGTGAATATCCAATTTAAAATCATTGGTTTGACCCGACTCGGAATCAAACCCAAGTCTACAGCTCCCGAGGCGGACGCTCTTATCACTCGGCCATCTGAGCTGTGTAAAGGTAATGCTTGCCAACTTTGCAAGCAAAACTACGTTCAGCGTAGAATCATTTTTACGCTAATTTGAACGAAATCCATCTTGGCACCCTCAGCGTTAGCTAAAACTTACGCCAAATGTAAACAAGGCTCAAAGCCTTACTCACTCAAAAAAGGAATACTGTTGCACTGTAAACAAAAAACGCTGAAATTAACCGATGCACGTAGGCTAACACTGCAATACCATTCTGGGAATGTAAATAATGGTGCCGTGTACGCAAAAAAGAATGTTAATACGGTAACTATATTTCCAACTTTCATTTGGTCATGCTGAGTCGATAGCTCCGCATAGTCCTGTCCCACTTAATAGGGTGGTCCCCACTTTTTCGTTTCGACTTTTTTAGCTTATAGTGATGACTGTGACGGGTCTTAAATAGAGTAGTGCAAGTGGAGCAAATGGAAATGTGGACTTTACTTTAAAAAATTATTATCAGGGCAGGGGTTGTAGTAGGCTACCATCAGTGGTGTAAAAAGTATTTTGAAACTGTACTTAAGTAAAAGTATTGTTACTGACGGCAAAATTATACTCGAAGTAAAGTAAAAAGTATTGATTAAAAAAAGCGTTTAAGTAAAAGTATAGCGTCGTTCTCACTCGTTAAAGTGTCAACTGCACCCTTGCCGATGATGACTTGCTCTTAAGGTGGCAAAATGGTGAAGCAAAAGAAATTATTACCGCTCAGATGGCCGAGTGCATAAAGCGTCAGCTTCTCCTGAGTTGGTTAAGCCAATGACTTAAAAGTTGGTATTTAGGCTATAGCTTCCCTGCATGACGCTTAGCGTCAAAGGCGACAGCGTAAAGAGCTAGCCGGCAAGTTCGTTTGTTGTGCCGTTCGGAACTACGCTCAGCGAGATTCACCCATCTCAGAGTGGCACACAGGTGGCTCAAAACTGCTAAGCGAACTCGTTATAGCGTATCTATCGCAAAGAGGGAAAAACATATGAATAAATAAGCATTAACTCAAAAGCGGAAACCTGCTTATTTCTGTTAACACTTCAATTTTAGCTTTGCAATGTGCTTTTTTCCATAAGATTGAAAGAGAAATACGATAGTTTTACTGCTAGGTCTACAGGCTTATAATGAATATATTATTGTGAACATATTAAGCATTTCCTGTAACTTGCGATCATGCGGTTACGGTCATGCAGTAATTACAGACAACTGTGACATTGCATGCGATGCAACTTTGCTACGCAAGGTTTTAGGTGCAACAAGGGATTTCAAGTGAGACTTGTAACTCAAGGACTACTTTGTACTTGTCTAAAATAAAAACCACTCAAGTAGTGTTACTTCGTATTAAAAGTACTTAAGTAAACGTAAAAGTAGCCAAAACAACTACTCAAAAAAGTACTCGTTACCGAAAAAAAATACTCAAGTATTTCACTCAAGTAAAAGTATTTCGTTACTTTACACCACTGGCAACCACTTTTAATCTTTATGACTTAATATGTCAATACAGCGAAAAAGTTTAAGCTACCGTGTCAACAGGGTGAAATAATTCATGTGCTATGTAACACAGTTGCGCAAAATGTGCATTAGTTGTTGTATTAGTTGCATGTTTATCCTTCTATCACGAGGAAGCGATCATAGCGCTATAACGAGTTCGCTTAGGAGTTGCCGGGGCCACCTGTCTACCTCACCAAAGATGGGGGGACCCCGTTAAGTGCCTTTTCCAACGGCAGAACAAGTAAACTTGCCGGCTTGTTCTCCGGACTATCCCTTGAACGCTGAACGTCAAGCAGGAAAGCTGTGAATACCAATTTTAAAGTTATTGGTTTGACCCGACTCGGAATAAAACCCGAGTCTGCAGCTCCATAAGCGAACCTTTTTGCCACTCGGCCATCTGAGCTGTTAAAACATTACAAACTAAAGTAACCTGTACTGATGTATAATACCACAATACAATAAATGACTAAGATTAATTTCCAGGCTACGTTGACTGGTCTTCTGTCTGGAGCTTTATATGCCATCAACATGACTGTAGTCAGTGAACCAGGACCTCAAACCAGCAACTCAATAATTCGGTTCGCTCGAACAAGTGAGTAAGTCAAGCATCAACCGCAAGATGATAGAAGCGGTGGTAGCTGATGCTATAGGAAATTACGGTAACAAGTCATAGTGCAAATAAAATAATATTGCAATTTAATTCTGATTCTTTAACAACTCAATAAAAGAGAGGAACAGAAAATGTGCAAAAATCGATGATAAGTGTACAAGTTATTTGCGTCAGGTGTAATTAAATCAGCGTTCAGTCTACTTTTTTAGCTTTTCGGCAAACCATATAATTCTGTTTCCAAGGCTACAATTTCCCACTTCTGGCGTGAACAACGTTTTCGTGCGTCAACCTGCGGTATATCGGACCTGGCTTGTCTGGTCAGATTCGAGTTTTAGACGTTGAGTTTTGATTCATCCTAACGTCTAACAAGTTACCGCAAGTTTGGCGGTTCCAGCTTTCATTTGAGTTTTCGTTCTGCTAGTAGAATTTATTTAATTATTAAAATCTGGTGAGATTGGGTTACATGAATACGGTCGATTTAGAACTCCAAAATGAAGCTTAACGTTTTTAAGTGAAAATCAAAAGTTACCGTTATGAGTACTGAGAGGCGAAAGTGGAAGCTTGTGAATTAACTGTAAGATATTTTTGCTAAAGCGATTCTGAATCACAATACGTTTGTTTTGCTAAATCTTGAAGAAGTGCAGTGGCGCCTCCAGGGGGGGGGGCAAGAGGGGCAAGTTGCCCCCCACTTTTGTTTTGGGCTGTTTTTCCAATTCGTGCAAATCCGTTGAGAAAATTTTTTCGAGAGTATACCTCCCCGACCCCCCCAAACTTTTGTCGGTTCGTTGTTCCACTAATGAAACAAGCCGTGAAAAAGTACTTCTTGACCAGTAAATTTTTTTTTGTGTCATACATAAACTGACCAGGTTAACGGTCCTGGTTACTGAGCGCGTCAATGGCCTTTGTTACGTCACAGAGGCAAGGTAGCCTCGCAGAATTCAAATGAATTATACAGTAATTGTTCTCCTCACACGACCGCAAAACCGTTGAATCGGTATCCTGAGGAAGAAAAACTAAAAAGCTAGAGTTCAGTTTCGTAGCGCAATATCACTGTACTTCGACTTCATCTTTTTTCCGCTTTTATAGAGGTAGTGTTCTTACGTCATGATAAAATAATCAAAGTCACTTTTGCGCTAATCCTCAAAGTTTTTCCGAAATATTTGTTGATGAAATAGAGGAGTAATGTTTTTCAGTACTTAAATTTATTACAAAGTTTATTACTTAATTACAAAGCGATAAGTAATTATCTAGAATTTAAGTTTTATGCAACAACAAAAGTAAGTTTTATGATATCCTCATTTCTTCAATTAATTGGAACAAAAGTACCGTATGTGCCATGTTTTAGAGTATACCAAACTACAATTCCTCATATTAAGGTTTAATACACTAAAAAGTCAGGAAAACCTGAATAAAGTAAAATTGACAAAGTTTTAGCAAACTATCTGCATTGAGTAACAACTCTTAAAGTTTACACTACTGTGTGCAAGGCACGATGAACAATTTAACAGTGCGGTACAATACATGATCATACGACAACGAAAGAACGCGCAAGCTCGAAGCAATTACACGTACGATTTAAGAAACGGATAGTATTAATGATTACAAGACAAACGCAAAGGTTCGAATCCATTTCAAGTCATTCACCCCATCTACTGATTTCCACTAGTGGTAATACATAAGGCGGTCAGGTGCTTTTCGACTGCGGTTAGAGCGTCTCAACGGAAGTTGCTCATTGTCAGTATCATGACTTAGCAAATCGGCATCGTCATTTTCTTTAATAGATTAATTATTTATTCGTCTGTTTTCGTTAGAAACTTCAGAATCAACAAGTTCACTTTCAACATGCAAAGAATCCTGAGTTTTGGAGTTGTTACTTTCATTGGTAGGATAAACATCGCTCTCGTCTATTATGGGCGGTTGATTAGGTGTTGGAGCCACATCTTTAAGCGATACCGTTGCTTCGTGCCCATTTTTAAACCGAATGTAGGCATAATTCGGCGTTGCATGAATCAGGTCAGCTTCTTCAACCACTGGCTCATACTTGCTTCCTCGGACATGCTTCCGTACTAGAACGGTTCCTGGAGATGACAACCAAGAAGGGGTCGAAATTCCAAGAGTTGACCTTCGTTGAAAATTCATGAATCGCTCATGCGGTGTCGTGTTGGTAGCAGTACATAACAAAGACCGTACTGAGTGCAAAACTTGGGGTAATACGACTTCCCACTTAGATATCGGAAGATTAAGGGTTTTCAAGGCAACTTTTATGCCAGTCCAAATAATATCATTATATTTCTCACACTGGCCATTTGACATGGGGTTATATACGGATGTTCTACTGGTGGCAATACGTAAACTATGCATGTGCGATACAAATTCGGAAGACATAAATGATTTTCCACGGTCAGAGTGGATATAACTACACGCACCAAACAAGTAAAAGATTTGCATTAAACAAGATATAACAATTTTCGATTCCAAGTTAGAACACGCAAACACAAAAGGAAATCGAGAGTATTCATCTACAACGGTAAGAAGATATTTATTTTTCGTAGCGGATGGCAAGGGACCTTTAAAGTCTAAGCTAAGTCGCTCCATTGGTTGAGTAGCCTTAATCAAATGCGACTTCACAGGTTTGAAAAATTTCGGTTTCACTTCAGCACATATACGACAATTATTCACAACTTTGCGCACTTCATCCAAAGAATACGGTAAATTTTTAGACTTAACAAAATGATGCATACGAGTTACACCTGGGTGACAAAGTTCAGCATGAATATCATACAATACAGAATTGGTTAAACTGGCACAATATACACGAGATAAAGTATCTGCAGCGGCATTTAACTTTCCAGAACGATAAACGATTTCATGATTATACTGAGAGAGCTCAATACGCCAACGTAAAATTTTCGCATTTTTAATTTTTCCACGACTCTTACAATCGTACATGAAAGCTACTGATCGTTGGTCCGTGACAAGCGTAAATCGTCGGCCCGTAAGTAAATGGCTCCATTTTCTTACCGCTTCAATTACAGCTGTAGCTTCTTTTTCGACGCTAGACTGAGCCAATTCACTTCTATTTAACGTTCGAGAATAAAAGGCGACGGGCCTACTATTTTGGTTAAGAGTTGCTGAAACAGCTACATTCGAAGCATCGGTTTCTACAACAAAAGGAACATGTTCATCTATCACACCTAGTGACACATTTATCAAATTCGATTTCAAATTGTTAAATGAAGATAAAGCTTCGCCTTTTAAAGGAAAAACATTATTACTCAGTAACGGTTTAATCTTATCAGAGTATTGAAAAATCCACTGCGCATAATAAGCAAATAGACCTACTGTTCGTTGCTGCTCTTTATTGTTCTTAGGAGGTGGAAGATCTTGAAGCGCTTTGATTCGTTCAGGATCAGGACGCAGAGTGCCGTTCTGAATTCGATAACCAAGCAAATCGATAGTGTCCGTAGAGTAAACACACTTAGATTCGTTGAAAGTCAAGTTATGTTCTTTAGCGACAGCCAGAAATTTAGCAAGGTTAACATCATGCTCAGCTTGGTTTGCACCTCCAACAGTAATGTTATCTAAGTAGGCAAAAGCCCCTTGGCAGTTGTTGGATTTGATGATGTCATCTACGATACGCTGGAAGCAGGGTACAGCGTTGGTCAGGCCAAAAGGAATTCGCTTCCATTGCCAGAGCCCACCGTCAGCTTCAAAAGCTGTATAGAGTCTGTCCGAAGAGGGAAGTTCAACCTGATGGTATGCACTGGTGAGGTCCAAAGTAGAATAAATTCGGTATCCAGCAACTTTGTTGACGACGTCTTGCATCCGCGGTAAAGGATAGGCATCAAGTAGCGTAAATTTATTGATTGTTTGGCTGTAATCAATCACCATTCTTTTCTTATGATTTTCTTGTGTAACTACTAGAGGTTGGGCACGCCATGGTGAATTACTTGACTCGATTAAACCTTCTTTGAGAAGACGGCTTACTTCGGCAGATATAAATTGAGCATCGGCACGAGAATATCTTCGTGACTTAGTTGCTATAGGTCGGCAGTCAACTTTGAGATGTTCGAACAGATGAACTGGAGTTGAGGTTTTTACGGTTTGGAGTACACCCAAATGCAGAGTCGGCATTGCACCGCCGAAATGAATATTTACATTCTGATGTTTGTGCATGAAATCCTGCCCCAAAATTACGTCTGTGATCAATTCATTCAAAACGATGAATGGCACGTTTTCGTAGGTGAATCCGTTTAGTTCAACTTCAGCTGCGCATTTACCTAAGCTTGGAGAGGTACAGCCTTTAACCGCCAAACCTATAGAACAATCAGAATTTTGTAAATCTACTTTAAGACGTTTGTAAAACTCCCTACTTAAATGACTGAGCGTAGACCCAGTGTCTATTAAAGCATTTGCCTTAACGCCATTGACATACATCGGCACATTAACTTTGGAGTGAGTATCATCGGTAGGTTCAGATTTGATTCCGCACAAGGCCGCGGATGAATTACTTCCTGCATTCAAATGAGATTTTCGAGAACGACACATTTTTGCAAAGTGTCCCCGTTTTTCACACTTAAAACAAATCGAATTTTTAGCTGGACATAGCTTTCGCTGATGGCGCCTATTTCCGCAGAACATACACTTTTCTGATGTTGCAGCGTTGTAGCTGGGATCAGCGCACTCTGAAACGTCATCTTGTAAGTGGGGTTGTAGGTTTGCCACATTTTGCCCACAAGTAGGCTGTAGGACAGGGTTACTCTGGTACGCTTCAGCATGTTTTTGAGCTATTTCGAGAGATCTAGCTTTGTCGAACGCAGCCTGTAACGTAAGAGTGTGATCTTCTAGTAGCCTCTGCCTGATTGCATTTGACGTCATTCCACCGATAAAGGCGTCCCTAACAGCTTCGTCTCGGTGGAGTTGCGCAGTCACGGCCCTGAAGTCACAATCTTTACTTAGACGTTTTAGTTTTTGTAAATAGATATCAAGAGTTTCACCAACTTCCTGCTTACACGACTTGAGTGCATATCGAGCGAAAACAGGACTAGGTGCTTTTGCATAAATGTTGGCAAGGAGATCGATTGCCCCCGCAAACGTAGTTTCTTCAGAAATCAGCTCGAAAACAGAGGCGTCTATGTGGTTGATCAGCAAATTCAGCTTATTTTCGTCGCTCAGCTCACCCATCTGACCAATATATGTCGTGAACGATCTACGCCAATGCAACCACTGTTTCTTTGAATCGCTGCTTTCTGGATCTGCTGCAAACACTTTGGGTCGTAAATCTTTGACATCCATATCTCAGTTATCGTAATTCCTTGGCAATCTTAGTGTATTAAATTGTTTTAGAGTATACCAAACTACAATTCCTCATATTAAGGTTTAATACACTAAAAAGTCAGGAAAACCTGAATAAAGTAAAATTGACAAAGTTTTAGCAAACTATCTGCATTGAGTAACAACTCTTAAAGTTTACACTACTGTGTGCAAGGCACGATGAACAATTTAACAGTGCGGTACAATACATGATCATACGACAACGAAAGAACGCGCAAGCTCGAAGCAATTACACGTACGATTTAAGAAACGGATAGTATTAATGATTACAAGACAAACGCAAAGGTTCGATGCCATTTCAAGTCATGCCATTAGTGGAACATCGGGTAGTAAAAGGTTAAGGTTAAATCGATTTTGTTTAAATAGTTGCGTCGTTCGAATTTGTTCAGCAGTAGAGTCAAGACAAAAAAAACACTTTTTGGTTTAATTAGCCTACATCAGAGCCAGGGAGTGAGGATAATGAGGAGTAGGATTATAATACTGACTATTGCGAGTCATACTAAAAGCTTTTACAAAATGGTATTCACAGCTTTCTTGCTTGGCGCTTAGCATTGAAGGGAGCGTGAAGATTCCACCCTAATGTGGTAGACAGACAGGTGGCAGCTTGACTCGAAGACCGAAAGGTCACTTCACTGTCTCCTGGCCAAGGCAACTTCGCTGATAAACAGGCTGAATCGAATCTACATAGGCTACTATTCGAATCCACGGAATCTTCGAGCGAACTTTTTCAAAATTGAAAGTCATAAAAGCAAAGACTGCGAAGCACAATGTCTTAGAGCAGATTGGAATCACTCATGTTGATGTCGGTGGAAACGGACATTCAAGAAACCTAGATACTGATGAATTGGTTGAAAAGTTCTCTTCTGCTGCTCCTCGTCGCATGAACTTACGTTAATACCGTAAAACGGGGTGACTAACACCACAATTCGGACTGGTTTAGGTCGTAATTTTTTTAATTCAGCTTAAAACTGTGCGTTTTGTTGTAGATCATGGGGAAGAACCAACATCATCTTGCTGAATAATTTTCTTTAGTTTGTCATTAAATTATAATGGCATTAAAGCTAAAAAACAGTGGTGGTTTTTGTCACCCTGGCATGTTTTGACAAAAGCCACTCAATATGTTCTTAATCATTGGCATTTGCAAACCTTTCTATGGGATCACAAAAGCCAAAAGCACTGAAAAAAATGGAGTCCTTACATGATTGGATCCGGTAGGCTTTAGTTTAGACATTGGCTTGTGTAGTAATTAGGTATGCTGCACTACAATTTCTGATGTAGACCAGCGGTGGCCTCTTTTCATTTGACAAAAATAAATACTAAGCAATTGCTTTCAGTTTTTGTATTTAACCATTGTACAACACCCTAGCTGTATCACATAGAACAGGGGCAGGCAACTTTTTTAGTCGACGGGCCTGATGTGGGAAAATGAATTTTTTACATAAATAGTATGACGTCACGCGGAACGAACCATTGTCACACAGAAGTGGGAGATGTTTACAACACCCTCTGCTGTGACCTAATTTTCATCAATCGCACTGTTGTGCTTATAAGCCAATTTTTTGTTCCACAAGCTCGCATCTCAGTTCGGTGAGAGCATAACGATCCGCTGCTGTCATGAATGAGGCCTCTGGCCACTTTCCAGAGTATGGTCTGATGGCTGGATACAGTCTGCGGGCCCGTCAAAATCCCTTTGCGGGCCGTATGTTGCCCATGCCTGGCTTAAAACAACAGCAAAACCGAAGTAAAAAACGTGAAATCATGGGTGGTTTTTGTCACCCCGGTTTTGGTCGTACAGCTTGGGGTGATTAAAACCACCTTAACATTTACCCGCAAGTGCTACATTATCCAAAAATAAACTACTGTTTATTTTATAATGATCAAAAAAAATTAAGTAAAAAACAACAGGATAACTACATGAAAAATTTATGGTACTTATCAAAGTTTCCAAAAGCAAAATTTGCTGAAAATATTTTGAACTTGAGAAAGCTACTCCAGACGAACTTTTGTCCAAACCAAAATGTTAACAGAACAACCATATTTGCACAAAGTAATCTATTAGATCTATTTTCTAGGTTAAAACCTAAAAATTATGCAATTGCGAAAGATATGAAGCTTACCTTTAATTTGAAAAATAGGTAAAAGTGATTCTGACAGGTGGTTTTTGTCACCCCAGGAGGTATTTTTTCACCCCGGTTTACGGTAGCATTTTTGTCAGTGATAAACCGAGTATTGTTGGATTGATAATTTCATTTTTGCTTCCACTGACGATAAAAACGACTCAACCGTCATACATTAGATCTCTCCGGTAATTTTAAATTGCCGTTTGTTAGAAATCAACCTAGCAGCGATTTTTCATAATGAAGCATTTTTGCCAAAAATGGGACAATGAAGCTTGGGTGGGTGGGAGTTGCACCACAAGTTTGAGATTAACCCATCGCGCCTGGCTACTGACAATTTGTTGTGCGCTACTTGCGCATCACTGTGAAGATTGGTTGATAATATGGCTGCCAATCAAGCCTAGCAGCATACTGTTAAAACATCACGTTGCTGGTGTTAGTCATGAGCTCACGATTTTGTTGTTCCTTGCTATGGTTCTTTTCATGACAGTAAAACTCTTCTGGCATTAAACTATTTGTTTCTTGATCTAATGACAATAAGTTCAGCAGCACTAACTGAAACAAGCTATTATCAACGCTTTCTCCTTCCTTGATGCTAACTTAGTTTCTGGTAACTTAAGCCGAATGCACACAGCGCGCTGTTACGGGCCGGCTTGAGGACTTCCCGTGCGTGACGTCATCAAGTTGTAACGTCATTTTACCCCTCCCCACTTTTTTGATCCTGGCGGCGCCATTGCAGAAGTGAATCAAAATTGGACATGAGGATTTAATCAGAGCTTTTCTTGCAAATAATATTGTACTTGCAGTTGGTTTGCTTTATTTATTATACTAATTAGTTCTTATATTCTTGCTGACTAAAACTACAAATGGCTTGTTAAGAGTTTTGTAGAAAGCCACTTCTAATCTATACAACAGTATCAACAAACAAACCTAGATTAAAGTGGTACCTGGCCACTGGTCCTTCCTACGTATCTTCCTTGTCCACCCTTACCAAACTCATTACCAGAAACATGTTTATTGTTTAGTGGAGTGGTAGCCTATTGTGCCATGCCCCCCACTCTCTTTTGACTTCGTCTTCTAGTAAAAAAAGAACAAATATTGTTAAGTGAGTGGAATATATCAGACTCTTTGGATGACTTTTGCAGTCTATGCACCCCCCTTTGAATCTCCCTCCACGGCACTGCTCAGTTTTCATCATCCAGCCATAAACTATCACTAAAACTTTGAGTATAGCTTTGAAAAAAGCTGTTTTCACGTTAGGCTTCAAGAAACCCTCTGTCATAACTCTTTGAGAAAAGCTGTTGTCCCAGTAACTCTTTTTGAGTCAACACTTATTAGAAAACGACCAATGTGCTGCCAATTACAACGATGATCAGTTCTCTATTCTGGACACTGCGCGCAACCCTTTCCATCTTAGTCTGCTCGAAGCAAGCTACATCAAAGTACGGCGACCTAATCTATGCAAACAGAAAGAGTTTGTCTATACTCTTAAACTGTTCAAGTAGAATTTAGGTTCGCACGACTTATCCAATCAGAAGTGCCTGCGCTTGATTGGATTCGTTAATGTAACTACCGCTTCGCTGCCGTCTGAAACTGATATTTATGAATCGCCAGACCTTGTTTTCTCGTTTCCACTTTGACGCGATTACCCACTGAAGAGTGCGTCCTAAAAAGCTTCTGGGACAACAGCTTTTTTCAAAGCTACTCAAAAAGAGTTACTGGGACAACAGCTTTTCTCAAAGAGTTATGACAGAGGGTTTCTTGAAGCCTAACGCGAAAACAGCTTTTTTTGAAGCTATACTCAAGTTCTGTACCGCCAACCAATTATTCAAGTACTAAGACTTTGGTAATTTTTTTTTATTTTAGGGCCTCGACTTCCTACAAACATACGTACCACTTCTACTGGAGGAACTATTTATGTGGGATGGCGGGCACCTGACATCTATTCATCCGTCATGTGGCACTACATTGTGAATTACTTCCCAAGTAACACAAGGTTAGTACTCAGTAGCTTAGAGGCCAAAATAAAAAGTTAGACAACCAAAATTATTTAAGCAGTTAAAGTATAAAGCTTTTTACAGTATATTAAAATTTAAATCTAAAGTCTTGTCGTATGGGCTGGGTCTTCATTGTCACGTAAACTATATTCAAGTACCAAGATTCCTTTTACGATAACCCTTGAAATCTAGTTCAAAATTCATTATCTTGCTAGCGAGAGCAAGCATGTTGCTACAGCAGCGATTGAGAAGTTTTTGTAAAATATGATGCTTTTGGCGTTTGCTAACTGCCAAGATCTTGTAGCGCCAAGACCAATTGTTTATGGTAGGTAGTGTGGTGATACCGTAGACATGGGTGTTCAGCGCACATCCTGCCATATCACGCGTATTTATTACATTTAACTAATTTTTTTGTTATCTCTTCTTCGCAATATCAGCGTTGTTTGAGTTCTTTTCTTCAATAAACAATAAATTGCTTTTTTTCACGGCAGATCGATGACGCAACATTCTTTTGTGCGATAGGTTCACAGATATCGTTGAACACAAGCTAGTCAGATAATGGGGCGCCGTTTGGAAAAAAAACATTTAGGTTTTTTCACATGTTTTTTTGGCCAATTTAAGCTACATTTTGTCCAATATGTTATATGGGATATTCCCTATTCATATATAAGACAAATATGTGACTTAAAAAAGCCGAAAAATTAACCCAAAATATATAGGAAATTTATGAGTCGCCGTGAGGAAAAAAATGATTTAGGTTTTTCCACATGTTTTTTGGCCGATTTAAGCTACATTTTGTCCAATATATTATATAGAATATTTCCTATTTATATATAAGACAAAAATGTGGCTTAAAATAGCTAGAAAAACTGACACAAAATATATAGGAAATTTCCTATGTAGTGGATAAGACAAACTATTGCTCAAATTAGCCAAAAAAACGCAATTCCTATATGTTTTGCGCTGCGTTTTTTTTTGGCTAATTTGAGCTACAGTTTGTCTTATATAGCCTATTATATAGAAAATTTTCTATATGTTTTGCGCTGCATTTTTTGGCTAATTTGAACAATAATTTGTCTTAAATATTATATAAAAAATTTCCTATATGTTTTGCCCTAAGTTTTTTGGCTAATTTGAGCAATAATTTGTCTTATATAATACGTAGGAAATTTCCTATATGTTTTGCGCTGATTTTTTTGTCAAATTTATGCAATAATTTGTCTTATATATCATAAAGGAAATTTCCTATATGTTTTGCGTCGCGTTTTTTGGCGAATTTGAGCAGAAATTTGTCTTCTGTATCATAGGAAATTTCCTTTATGTTTTGCGCTGCTTTTTTGGCGAATTTGAGCAATAATTTGTCTTGTTTAAAATATAGGAAATTTCCTATATGTTTTGCGCTGCGTTTTTTGGCGAATTTGAGCAGTAATTTGTTTTATATATCATGTAGGAAATTTCCTATATATTTTGCGTCAGTGCTTTCGGCTGTTTTAAACCATTTATTTGTGCTATATACCTATAGAAAATTTCCTGTACTGGACAAAGTGTAGCTTAAATTAACCGAAAAAACACGTGAAAAACCTAAATTATTTTTTTCCAAACGGCTCCTCATAGTCAGACCTTTTCCATTGTATTCTAATTCGTATTATACAGCGGAGAGTGACTTTTTTTCTTTCCACACGATTTAAATGCCAGAAGTGTTCAATTTTAAGATTGAACGCAGACGCAACGTCACAATGCATGTTCACTCACACTAGCTGCACCATGATTGTATAAATGCGGTGGTGGGTAATGGCTAGCCATTTTCGAAAGTCTGGAGGTCGATACGCTGGCATGCTAACGCTGTAGGGCAAATTTATTCATTGGAAATTAGAATGGAGTTTGATGCTGGCAACATATTTCAGAAGCCATTTTTTAGCTGAAATTATGATGAAAAATTGGAGATGGACCGTGGTTGTATCAATGCGATAGTGGGTGTTTGCTTGTCATTTTCCAAAGTTTGGCGGTCGACGTATACATTTTGCAGTTTAATGCTGTAGTCAATAAGTCAAGTTTGTTGAGAGGAGTAGAATCAATTGTTGACGATATAATTTCACAGCCATTTTCTTGCAGAAATTATGATGGAAAATTGGAAATAGTATCAACAGCTGGTTAGGTCCATACCATACTCTTATACTAGATTTGCCTTGTCGGTGTCGTTACGTTTTTGTACTTGGCGGCTTTTCTTCTAAATTTTTACGTTAGGCTAACTTGCGACTTGCGAGCTCTTTTACGCTTGTTAAATAAACCCCGGCAGGCGACAGCATATATCGAAGTAGAGTACACCTTCATAAAATGTTCACTGTACACTCCTGATCGCAGAGCACATTCCTGGCGCTAACTGCGGCAAAATGCTACCTATTTCTAGACCTCTTTTTTTTTATGCTACATATGGTACATCGAATATGCATAGCGCACGCAGTATGTTTATTTTTGGATGACACCACATCCGCCAAAAAACAAGCTTAGTCTAAAAGCCCTACTATTTCACAAGACAAAAACAACTTATAGCTCATATAGCTGGTACTGAGCAAGTGGAATATCGTGTGATTTACAGTACTTTTTATGGTTTCTGAAGGTTTGGAAATGAAACGAAGACATTATGCCGAGATAAAGGTCAAGCTCTTTCGAGAATCATGTTACCTGAGCTCGAGCCAGGGACGGAGTACGCCATATTTGTCACAACTATTGCTGGGGAAGATTGCAGCGGGGGATCTACCACAGGTTACATCACCGAAAGTACGCCAAGCCCACAATACACCGCATATTCACGTAAGAATTGAAATCTTGTCTTTCACTGCGGTTGTATGCATGCTTCTTGAGGAAGCATTATTTTGCGAAAATGGCGTGTGGCACAACTAGTTCTAAAAAGCTTTATGTTAATCTTAATGTCTATTATGTTAAAACAGAATAATAAAAGAGATACAGCGAAGCTAATCGTAGAATTAGTTTTTAATGCGCTATTTTGCCATTCTTTTAAGGTCGACCGTTATATCTCTTTATATGTTCATATGTATGGACTTACATCGGCTCTACATATTTCGATACATTATTTAACGTAGTCATTTCTCGTGGGAGTAATACCACCTTTTTCCCTGCATTTGCCTGTTGAGCAACTTGTTTCTCATTGAAACCGTATTGTGAAGTGTATATTTTGAGTACTTTCTTCATGTTGCGTTTACATGCATTGAATAATTTGTTAATATACATTTAGAGCCAGCGTATCCCCGTATTAAGTTTTGGAAACAAGCAACTGTCAGCTCTGTGCGAGTATCTTGGGTTCCGCCCGAGGGCGATGAAGAAATGCGTTTTGATTTCTACCTTGTTGGAGTGAAGAGATTACAAATATCCGATAGTTATGTGGTTTATGAAAAAGAGGAATTTGTCAACATGTATCCTAAAAGTAAATGGTTTATATTATTTTAATGCTTGGGCTTTAGATTACTAAGTTCTAAACATCAGACTACTGAGTGTGCTTCAAAAATTATTGCTCTGATATTTTTCCAGTTTTCTTAAGGTTTTCAAATACTTTTTGCTGTTGTTTAATGCCAGAGGAAATCGCACGAATTATTGAATTAAGATTTATTAATGGTAATTTTTTATGATGGGACTCAATTTCGTCGCGAATTTTCGCCTAATAAAGTTTCAACAGATTTGCCGACTTTGTCTTTTGCTGAGAGACTTTGCTATTATAGAAACTGCCAGTCAATGTTACCGCTGGTTTGCCTGCAGAAATGAGCACTTCCAATACTATAACTTGCCATAAGCTTAAAAGTCATGCAAATTGCTTAATTTTTCTATCATTATCTTGTTTTTCTATTTTTCTTTTTGTGATTTTTGTTATTCATTTCATTTTTTTATCACCCTCTACGCCCCCAACAGACCTAGCTGTAGTGTACCGTTGATGCTGACTAATCTTTGGGTCATCACAATTTCCATTATTGCGTATTCAATTGCCGAATCTTTGGCTTAACTTCGCTAAAGATCAAACTCAGTTTCTAGTTGCGAATCAAACATCTAATACACCAATTTCTGTTGAATCTGGAAGCCAAATGAGCAGCAAACAAATAACCTAGCGATATTGGACGCAAAGAGCATCTACGCCCCAAAACAGCCTAAACTAATACGAGTCAATTATCTGGTGCCCAATTGTCTGGGTGCCCTATTGTTCTAGTACCCATTTGTCCGGTGTCCATTTCGTAACTACCACGCTGATGATTATCAGCAAAAGCAAAACGTTCAGCAATAATTGTAATAGCGACCTTGCTGTAATTTTTTCCATTGATGATGATATAGATGATGAATGATATAGCCTAGATTTTTCCGCTGAGGTAACTAAATTTTGCGTCATTGTGTTCATTTCTATAAAAAATGTAGAATCGACCAACACAAAACGCACTTTAGGTTTGTGTGCAAACAATTTTTTGAGTGATTTATGTGGGGCGTGGTTGTCTGAATTTGTAGTTATTTGACAATACAGTATGCACATGCATTAACGAAATCGCATTTTTAGATCAACAGAGCGCTTTGCTGCAGCTAGCTCAAGGTGCTTATTATCGAATCAACGTCACTACTGCAGTTGGACCAAAGAAAGGACGTCAGAGCAGCATTGTGATGCCAAAAGTTAATTCTGTGCAATTCAGAACATGTTGGTTCAATAAATATTTTTTACTTCTCTATTGACGAAACGTCATGACTAGGGCCCGCTAAAGTCAATAAAGTCAAAATTTTTTTAGGACCTTATTACATGATCAAACATGTACAAACGTTCGTTTCAGGCCTTCAGGAGTCTGTTTTGGTAGATTTTATAAGTCAAAATAAAGTCAAAATTTTGTATAAAGTTAAAACTGGTCCAAATTCTCTTCATCAAAAATTTCCTAACCCTAACCCTTACAAAAATAAAAAAACGTAGATTTTTTTGTATTTTTTTGAATTTTTGAGCTGCTATTAAAATTCTATGCGCAGTTTTATTTGATTATTCCGAAATAGTAAGTTGCAATGGTAAAAGTGCGTGCGGTAATTGAGAAAGAAATAGCACTTATTATGCATGAAATGTTTGTAAATTGCGGATTATAAACCATTTTTAATCAAAAAAGTGCAACAAGACATAAGTAATTAGGCAAAAGCGGTTAGGTCAAAATAAAGTCAAAATTTTGCTAAAATAAAGTCAAAAATATGTTTTTTTAGGTTAAAAAAATGGCCCTAGTCATGACTCATGATACTGAACATCATCATAGCCCCTATGATACGTCCTGGTAGAATATTTGGTCGAAACCTCGGTTTTAAACTTGGTTTGGATAAAACTCATCAAGCTCTTATTATCTCCAACCTAATAGTTTGAATCAAATTGAAAAGCTCATGCCAGGGTCAGGCAAAATGATCTGACACATTTGAAATTGTCATTGTGACAAGCATGTTGCAGTTAGACTAATGGTTGAAGTAAAATTTTATAGCTACTAACATGCCATTTGTGCTAATTTATGAAACTTTAGAAATTAACTTATGAATAAGGCAAGATCATAAAGTTTGTAATTAGTGTCAAAATTCAAAACTGTTAATGTAACAATTAAAATTGTCAAAGACAGGCGAACACCGTGCATTTATTTTTTGAATTTTTGTTTTAAATGTGGGGGAGTTTGAAAAAGTGAGGAGAGGTGTGGGAAGTGTGTTGGGGTGTGGGTAGAAGTGAGGGGAGATGTGGGGGGAGGTATGGGGGTGTTGAAAATGTGGGGAAGGGGTAGGGAAGTGTGTTGGGGTGTGAGGTGAGGAGAAATGTGAGGAGAGGTGTATGGGTATGAGGACATGTGTTGGGGGGAGGTGAAAAGAGATGTGGGAGAGGTGTAGGGGAAAGGTATGGGGGTGTGGGGGGAGGTGTGGAAAATGTGGGGAGAGGTGTGGAAAAGTGTGTTGGGGTGTGGAGGAGGTGAAGGGAAGTGTGTTTGGGTGTGGGGGAAGTGAGGCGAGATTTGGGGAAAAGTGTAGGAGTGTTTGAAAATGTGGGAAAAGGTTTGGGGACGTGTGTTGGGTGTGGGACGAGATGTGGGGAGAGGTGTGGGTTACACGACTTTAGCATATAGACTTGAACTTTTATCCCGCAATACCGCAAGAAAAAAGCCGTCAAATAATAAAAAACTAAAAATCGTCTGCAATAATTCGTCATATCCGAAGGCGCTATCTAAAGGATTAAATTTTCAAGACAATGATAACTAATTGGCATGTTAGTAGCTGTAAAATTTCACTTCAACCATTACTCTAACTGCATCACGCTTGTCATATTGACAATTTCAAATGTGTCAGATCATTTTGCCTGACCCTGTATATTTGAATGTACTGTAAAGTTATCCGTCGCATTATGAATGCGCCACTGGCAATGTTCAAATTTGCGAGGGAGTTGATTGTCAGCGTTTGAAACAGTAGATTTCGGTGTAATGAATTGTGTCACACTAAAGACGTGAAGATTTATAGTCTGGCATCATGTTTGACGTTCACCTATATGTAATGTGACCAGTGCCGAAACTAGCGCCCCCCTAACCCCCCAATCTAAAAGGGGGCATCGTAAATAGTCAGTACGTAGTACTATTTACTCAACGTATGATAAAGGTGCCTTAAATAGGCCTATTCTAAGATTCAAGATATTTTTTTGTCTTAATTCGTGCGATGTGGGGCCCCCACACCACATTTATGCTTTCGACCATGGGGGGCCTGCAAATTTTTCGAAAAATAGCAGTCGCAAAACTAGCAAACAAACGTTTAGTAGCATATCAAGGGCCCCTCATCCTCAAGTGAAAGGTGCAAAAATAAGCCTTGAAAACGTTTTTTCTTCGCATAGGTAGCGAAGTGTTAGAGTAGGGTTTGCTTGCAGCATTATTTTAAAGGGTTTGGAAGGGACCTAGTAAAACAGACTATTAAACCTTGTTAAAACTGAGGAATTTCAAAGGCTTAAAACGCACAAAAAGCCTCCAAAATAAGGTCAAGTCCCGCAAAATTTTCTGGGGGGCATGCCCCCAGACCCACCTAGCTTGGCATCGACCCTTCGGTGCTCGCTCTTTTGTATCACCATCCAAGAAAAAAATTTTAGGGGGCCCCGAAAGATGATTTCGGGGGGGGGAGGGGCGCTTTGCCTAGTTTCGGCCCTAAATGTGACTGTGGAAAATAAAACGGCAAGTTCACTAATTTTGCTATTTGGAAAGACACTTCATGAGATTCTCTTGCTTTAGAACAATCTTGTTGACGTTAGAATGAGAGACGGTGGCTGACAGCATTTCAACGGGCTCGTTGTTGCGCTTTGAGCTCTTTTTTGCGAAAGAGATAAAAATGCGATTACTCTTGTTATTGAACCAGTAACAAGTCAGAGATTTACAGCAATTTACGTCGGAGACATCATTCATGACTAAAAAAGATATCGTAGAGCAGTGGTTCTTAAACCGGGTTCGACCGAACTCCAAAGAGGTTCGGTAAGGCTGTAGCAGGGGTTCGGCAAAGATTAGAATAAGTTTACACAAATGCACAGTTCACACAAATATACAAAACAGCATAAAGTTTTAGTAAATTAGTATTTGTGTGTGAAATTCATGTTTTGTTAGTTTTGTTTTGTTGAATAAAAAGATTTCATGTGCAACAAATCATGCTTCACTGTTCGCTGAAGTTTACACTGAGTTATCCCCCCACCAGCCATTTTCAACGTTATTTTTAATGAATACCATCTTTCCATAATTTCGAACCTCATTGATAACAATGATCCTTACGCTTTAAGCACGCATAAATGGAAAATAGTCGAACAAAATTTATCATATTTAATGAAGGCCTCTGAGTCGGGGGCAAAAACATTAAACGTTTGCTTTAAAAATTGTTTAAAAAGCACTAAAATGGCCATTGCAGGATCCAAATTTTCAAAAATTTCCCGGGAGAGAATGCCCGGACCCCCCTGGAGCCATATGTTTGTTTCTCAATTTGCTCCAAATTAAGTCTACCGAAAAAAAAACACGCTTAAGAAATGTAAAAATTTTGTGCCACCCCTCATCCCCATAAAAAACCTTGAATGCGCCTCTGACGTGAAACATTTTCAAAGGGCTTACTTATGCCCTTTTCCGGGTCTAAACGTATGACGTACCCACCAAATTTTTCTGGATCCGCTTTTGGTTATAACTAAGGGTTCGGTGTGTGCCTGCATGATACTTGTTGGGTTCGATACCTCCGACAAGTTTAAGAACCACTGACGTAGAGTATCGACTCTGCATAACCAGTTCCATTCATGGATGTGTCTTATCATATTTAGCACGTTTGTGCTGATTATGATTATAGCATAAGATTTAGTTAACACTTTTTAGTTTATTTGTTGTAATCATCACATAAGCTTATGTTAACTTGTTCAGGGCATCGCTACTATGATCATTTCGTCTTCCCACGACTTGAATGGAAATTTACAACTTGTGGGAAAACTGGAAGACTTGGTCCCAGCCAGCGAGTTTGCGACAGTTCATATAACAATACTAACTTGCATGAGCTGGTAGAAGTAATCGATGGAATTCAACACTGGGTGGCGCCTGTAGACGGTAAAAAACAAAATTGATGATTTTTATGTGGTTCTTCAATCATGGAAGGTAGCCTAAAAGTAGAACAGCGGGTGTTAAGCACACATTGTGTTGGCCATTTTCGATTGGCGGCCCATTGCAAATATCAATCATGAATGATTGAACGCTGTTAGAGGACATACAAGTCGAACAACACACATGCACTTAACCCTTCGCATTTCTGGTTGTGCCGAGCGCCTGGCGGAAAGCTGCGAGTACTACTTTTAAAGTATTTAGTATGACCCAACCGGGAATAAAACCCAAGTCTCCCGGCTACCAAGCGGATGCTCTTATCGATACACCAAGCGCCGGTAACAAGGAAAGTGTGTGCATCCACAAACAAAACGTTTCAAAACGAGTTTAGGTTATTCGGAAGAGAGCGCATTCTTTCACTTCATTGTTAAACGCTGCTGCTTTGCTGCTGCAGTGTTCAACGGTGAGAACAAATGAGTCAAATCAATAATGCTAAAGTATTCAGTAGTACTATCGACCACTCTGCCCGACCTATATCAGTAAAATGATGACTCGGTTACCAGCGATAGTTCGCATCTCGCTCTTCGTTGAAATTTTTTTCTGGAATCCTGTTTTACCTTCACTGTTGAATTTTAGGATTGTACCGCATTGTGGCTGCTGGGGCTGGCTATGAGCAACGAGGAGGGCTAGGGGCGGTGGTGTCCGGACTTTTTGATCTTAAAGAGGGCTCTTGGTTAAAAATCGCGGTTGGGCAGCGAGGAAGATCAAGAAACGTGGAAGAGCTTGAAATGATTATTGGAGGAGGAGGGGGGACATTTGTGGTCGCTGGTGACCCCACAAGTCAAGAAAATGTCAAATCAGATGATTCAAATATAATGCTGATTGCAGGTATTAAGCACGTTTGATCTACAATCTAAACATGTTAAGCGCTATAGCAGCTTCATTCTTTTATATTCTCAATTTTTGCAAAGTGAATAAGCTGGTGTTGAGCTTACGCGCTTAAGCTCTGAAAATAAGCATAAAGTAAAGCAGGCTTCAAACTAACGCACATTCCTACAAAATTTTTGCTTGGTCTATTTGCATTGCACTATTGCACTATACTATATGCAGGGCCGGATTTACATATAGACTGAGCAGGATGAAGTGCCTCGGAGAAAATGAGGGGCCTCATCGCAAACAACGAAAACTTTTTTTTGGGGTCTTAACCGACATTTTCGGGGAAAACGCGACATCTGCTGAACATAAGACTTTTTTTTGGTCTTCACCGATTTCTAGTGAAAAAAATAGAATTGGCCTAGGGCCTCTCATTGTCTAAATCCGGTCCTGACTATATGGTTAGCCAGAACTGAAAGCATTTTTCAAGAATTAACTGAAAAAGTTGAAAATATTATTACTGGTGCAAATTGTTTAACGACAAGCCTATACCCTACTCTGACTTCATCTCTGGCACTAAAGGTTTTCAAATCCATAAATTTATTTTGCTTGAAAATTCAACGCAAGACATAATGTAAGTGTGCAAAACGAGGTCCGTTTGCATAATATTAACAATATTTACTAAAAACAGTCGAAAGTTCGAGTCCTGTAGTTTTTGTTCAGTGTGTTTTATACCAGTGTGATTTAATTTTTTTGCGTCTATTTGCTGTTTTTTCAATTAAGAACTGTTTTCGATGATGATCTTTCGTTGTACTACCTTTTGGGTTGACGCGACTTTTCTGTTTTCATTTAAAATTTTTCTTTTAGGTGGAGCTGGAAGAGGCACAGGTTCAACCAATTTTGCAGATGCTAAGTTAAGCTATTGGGCGGGAAACGGATCGGAAGTTGGACTTGATTTCGGATTAGGCGGAGTTGCAGACAAAGCAGCAAATGCTTCAGGAATGCGAGGATTTGTGGGAACAGGAGGAGGAGCAGGATATTATGGAATTGCGCAAACTCCAGTTCTTTTATCTGACTCCGACTCTGCTTATCCTGCGGTTGGTTTCAACCCATTTTCCAAAAATGATCGATTTTTCGCTGAAAGTGAAGATATTGTTCCTTTGTCAGGAGGAAGGTATGTTTTAGGCTCTTTGTTTTAAACAGTCACACGTGAAGTTATAAATTTACTTTTGATCATAACATTCAAGTGTTTTTAATTGTTTTTACGTTTGATGAGAGTGCTCGAAATCATGTTGTAAATATTAAATCTTTATCTACACAGGGTTGTCTTGGTGGGGGGACCCGGTGGAGCTCGACCCCCTAGTTCTAAAAAAAAATATTTGTAGGGCAGTGATGGAGTCGAGTACTCAACTTCCGAGTACGAGTACCGCAAAAAACTTCGAGTACGAGTACAAGTTCTGATATTGAAAAATGTACTCGAGTACGAGTACCGTAAAAAAGTTCGAGTACGAATACTTTTACAAATTTAGCAAAAAAACAATTTTTAAGTTGTAACAGCTCAAAGTTTGTCGCAAAAACATAAACGAATACGTTTTTTCAGCGATTGGGATGTTGAGAAGGCGCATCAATTTATTTACGGGTTTTATTGGCTGTAGTTTGCTATCGAAAGTTTACCTTGTTTGTCAGTTTGTTACTTCTAGCGAAAGCCAAATGTAGTCGTGTACTCGGCGCTTTTTTTGACCGAGTATCGAATACATTGACCTTTGAGTACGAGTACTAACCGAGTACCAGGGGTTGCGAGTACGAGTATCCCAAAAGTGGTACTCGAGTAGTAGCCTACTCGAGTACGAGTGGAGTACTCGAGTACTCCATCACTGTTGTAGGGGGCCCTGGGGGACTCTTAAAATCGATCAAGTTCTTGTGAACGTTTAGACTTTAGAGCAGAGGTTCTTAAACTAACAGACGTAACAGGTTTGCAAGGGGGCGTGAGCAACTGAGCATAGCAGTGACTTAAAGACTGAACGTATATTTTCAAATCTTTTTTTCGTCAAACATCAAAACTTCTTTCCCCAAAACAGCTGCAACTTTCCCATTAAGATGATTAATCCATTGCAAATAAATTGTTATATTTTTTGCATGTTTTCTGTGGCGTGGTGTGCAGTGCCGCATCAAGACATCTCCGAAGTTCGGTCTCCCCGGTCGGGGGGAAGGCATTTGTTCGAGCCCCACAATATTGTTGTAATTAGACTCAGAATTAAAGGCAAAAAAATTTAAAAAAGAATTGTCAAAAAGTTGTTGAAAAAGCACTATAATCGCAATTACGTGATGTAAATTACAATTGAATTTTCAAAAAATTTCCGGGGGAGCATGCCCCCGGACCTCCTTTAGAGTCATGATTGATTTTTATTCTGCTTCAAATTTTGTTCTGATTTCGCCACACAACGAAAGAAACTGCGTGCACAAAAGTTTGGGGCGCTCCTCCTGAGGAAATATCTGGACACGTCCCTTGAAATAATGCAGGTAATGAATCGAAAAAGCGCGAAACTGCCCAAATGCTTGTAGATATCAAACGGCCCCATCTGGAGATTTTTTTGGGGGGAGAGGCAACAGTCTTCACACGGCACTGGTGGTAGGGTGTGGGTAAAAATAACTAACGCCAAAGGGGGTGTGGCTGAAGAAGTTTACGAACATCTGGTAAAAAATAATAGATTTTTTTGCATTATACAGCGCCCCCCTAGTTCGAATTTTACCAAGGCAACCCTGCATTTACAGTTTCCGTATTTTACGAATTATAATTAAGGTGCACTTTAAATACATTTTTTGTTAAAAATTAATCGTGCGCCTTACAAGCCGGCGTACCTAATGCATGGACCTGGCAGTGCTTTATTGCCATCAAAAAATCGAGTTTTTTATTCAATGAGTTTTATACAGTGACTTAATACTTTTCAAAAACCGTTTCTCCCTCTGCTCCGTAAAATACGGCACTTTTTGAGCCTGCAAATATTTGCGATGAGTTTTTATTCTTGCCTCACAGTTCAAAGCTTGTTAGGGTTAGGGTTAGTAGTATGCTACTGCAGTATTCTGGTGCAAGTATGGGCTACGGGGATTTGGGAGCTGATGTTTTGGTTTTTTTGTGTAAGACAATTCCTTTCGTGTGCTGGAGGTCCTTGGTTTTTTGAAGGAGAGAGAGAGAGTTTATTTTTCTTTGACGATTACGACATACAAACAAAAATTCGTAAGAACAATATAGGCGTATAAAAAGCAAACATCAGTGAGAGACTGTGAAGGACCAGTTGTCCATGACCGTGGTAGACATGGCACGGTCATCGTGTCTACAACCTCTCACTAAACTTTTTAACATACTTTGTAAACGAAAAGAAAACAAAATATTAAACAAGCATAAATAGATGGCAGTTAACGAAAGCATAGTAATAAAAGTACAGTGTAACTATAGGTCAATAAAATAAATTCAGATCAAATGGTATACAATATCTTTATGACACGTTTCACAAATACTTAAAACCAATCTTAGATGAACATTTTATTTCACTGGGCAGGTCGTTCCAGATCTTAACTCCCGAAATTTTGATTGATTGTTGTGTTTTAATTTTATTTACTCGAATCGCGTGGTATAAATCATTTTTGACAGATCTGGTCGAATAGCTGTAGACGCTGGAATTTTGAGTATAATAATTGGTAAAGCATTTAGGCAATATGTTAATTTTAAACTTATGCATAAATTTTATCATTTCTAACTGATATATTTTATCCAACTGCAGCACCGACAAACGTGCATAAATCGATTAAAGTTTTGTTTTGCGTTGATTCGATTTTGTTATGATTTTAATAAAACGATTTTGCATTACTTGTACCTTGCTTAAATACTCCTCTTACGGCATTGCCCTAGGTCGTTATGCCATATTGTAAATGAGAATAAGCAATACTGTAATAAATATTCTTAAGTATATCAAGTGGCTGATAATTCTTGATTTTGTTTACTATGCCGCAAGATACACCTAATTTCTTAACAATTAACTGGGTGTGTTCTTTCCTTTTCAACTGAATGTTTATTATCACACCTAAGCAGTTAAATGTTTCTCGCGCGTAAATTGCGATTTCTCGTATGTTGATCTTGACATTTAGGTAAGTGTAGTCAGTAGCATTTGTAAATAATGAATTTAGTTCTATTCGAGGAAATAATAATGCTTCAAGTTTTTAGGTATCAAACTGGCAGAAACAGTTATTCAGAAGGTGGCTTTGGTGGAGGGGGTTGTGGGCATTTTTCTAGCGGTGGTGGAGGGGGTGGATATAGTGGTGGAGGTGGAGGACCGCGTGATGGGTATTCTGGGGGTGGTGGGTCCTTCATCAAATTTACTGGGGGCAGGGAAATGGGAGAAGTGACGAACAATCAAGATGGGTTTGTTGTCATCAAAGTTGTAGGTAAGTTTTGCAAAAATTATTGATAATAATAGCTATGCTTGAAAAAGAGCAGAAGTTCTAGGCAGTAACAAGCTAATTTTTCAACACTTTCGTTCAAGATTAGTATGCCCACTACAAATGCTGTTGAATAGAAATATCAACTTTGGATTAGTCTATTGCTGATATGATAGAGTGTGAATACTCAGAAATGCAAACAACTAATGACGTGCATGTTGTTACCAGTCAATTGGTTCATTGCAAATTAATGAAATAACCGATATAACAATCATAATAGTTTGAAGCTGTCCTCTAAAATGTGAAAAGAACTGTGAAAGAATTTCAATTTTGGTTCCACCGACACTAGGTCATGTTGGCGGAGTGGCTGTGGAAAATTTAGCCTCTAGTTAAGTTTTGTTATGACCAGTGGGCTGGTAGTACTTGACGAATTAGCGCAAGCCTGGGTTTAAATCCTACTTTTAGAAGTCTCGGAAACAAAGGCAACTCCTAAAAGCGAGTTTGGATTCGTTCTATACATAGCGCCTCTTTTATTGTGACAGGAGGATAAAAATAAAGAAATCAAATCCAATTATGCTTGGATTATTTTTAATTTCGTTTAATTATCTTAAGCTGAGATTTTGTTTGGATCAAAAAAAACTAATAGATGATTAACTCCGTACTTTTCAGATAAGGCGTTGGATGCTACTGTACTTTATCGTCATACTGTTACGTAGTTTTTCATTTTAGGTCTCCCCATGACTTCTCCTGTTCCCATGACATTTTATCTTGTTATTTCATTTATTGCTGGAGTGGTTATTGCATTACTTTGTGGAGCTAGTCTTTTCGGAGTAAGCAAGTAGGTGAAGCCTAATGCAATTGATGTCATATGACCTAATGTTAAAAGAACGAGAACCTAATGCAGTGGTTTCCAAGTTTATTCAGGTACGAATACGAATCCCCTTCAAAAACTACCAATCTACGGACCTCTAATTTTAAGGCCTGATGTGACAAATAATTTAGTAGTGCGAAGTTTCAACTAATTTACGCAAATTGCAAAATATCAGTAAAATCGTCAAAGCATCCATAGAGTAAATTACACTTAGTGGTATTAGTAGTAGGATTTTTTGTTTTTAACCAGAAAATAACGTCATCATCAACACACAAGACGACAGAGTTAGAAATAAGGAAACAGCGACAAAACGATGTACGTTGAACACGCTTAAGATGAAAATGCAGCACAAAAGCGTCTGAAAAGATTAGCGCGGTCGCTGCACCTAAACTTGCTTGCTTACTGATACAGCATTTTAGTATAATTTTTACCATTTAAACAAAGAGAGGAAAGAATAGTAACATTAATTCGGTTAAAAATACTGCACCTTGAAAGAGTTATTATTTTTGTTACAGATTAGCAGAGAAACATTTTAGCAAAAAAAGAATACCTGTTGTAAAAGATGCCATCATGTCGAGGTATGAAGAATTTATTGTTTTTGAAGATTTTATGGTTTTGTTGAAATCTATTTTTTTATCTGTTCTTATTTATTTTGTATTTCTGAAGTTTCAATTTGTTTGTTTTATCCGCTCCTGTATGTTTTTCGGGGTTAGTACGTTGTACGTGCAAGAATCTGTTTTGTCTTTGGCGACGTAGACTTATATGTATATTCATAAAAGAAGGCAGAGTTTACAAATAAAATTTCCAATGAAGATATGTATTTACTGAGCCCAAACCAAATGCACCAACATGAAACAATAAACAATATCCACTTACCGCGTTTCACCCTTACTGGGGATCATCAGAAATCGAGTATTTGGAATTATTTTAAATTTTGCTCCTTAGAACCGGCGGTAAAGCAGTCGATTTAGGGGTGCCTAGTGTTTACCATGGGGTCGACTGCTCTTCGGCCGGTATGTGGTCTGTTCAAGCACTTCGTCAACCGGCTGATACATCTTTTTAGTTATTTTTTATTAGAAGTGATTACTGATTAGGATTACATAAGGAGGGTTACAATGAAATCGGAGTATGGATTGGATTGTGTTTTAGATCAAATTAAACAATTGTTTACACTACACAAAGAAATTTCGCCCAATTTTACGGTGAATTAAAAGCTTTTTGAATTTTCACATGAGTATTTGTTACATATTACTTCACTTTATAAACCATATTTTAAAATAGTCGTCCAAGTTGCGTCACAACAAATGTGTTTCTCATTTGGCTATTCGAATAGATTTGTCATACAATAGCCTATTTGTTGCGTTTTTTTCAGAGTGCTTGGCAAATTAGATCAAGACGAGAGAAAAAAGATCGAAGAAGCAAACCAGCAACAAGCATCGGGTGAGTTGTGAAAACTTCTTCAAGTCATGTCTTGTTTAATTTCTATCGCAAAAAAGCGCTGTAGCGCTGAGTCCAGAATAAATTCATACGTTTTAAAAAATTGGTCTTTGGATTTTCGACGCCTGATTAGTTTTTTGTCCTTCCAATACAATGCGTGAAACTGTCAACTCAAAGTAGATAAAATCCAGAGTTAAAGTTTGCTCTTAATTGTTAGGACATTGACATCGGTGCAGGAGGTCTGGGGTTCAAATCCCGGATCGGTCAAATCGACGACAGTTTTGCCAACGGCTCGCTTCCGCTTTCGGAGCTGTGATGCCCAGACGCTTAGCCGCGGAGATGGGCGCTATCACTCGTTACACGTTTTGGCGTAATAACGCGAGTACAATGAAGATTTGATTTCTTTTTTTTATTCAAACTACAAGTGATAGTTGAGCTTTCATCATCACTTTTTGTCACAGAGGAACTGAGAATTATTCTAAATCATTAAACCGAAAACTCAGTTTGCGAGTGAACGGATTGCTGAGCAAGCTTGATTCTTTGAGATATTACCCACGCGAACATGTGATAATTGCGATCGGCTTCTGCCGTGAATTGAACCCGTCACGAATGATCTGTAAATCACGCACGGTAACACTTCGCCGTGTTGCTGACAGATACAAAATTACGTCCCGCTTTTGAACTCTCACGAATGAGCTTTTTGGACAAGCTCCAACCAAATCTTAATATTCCAAAGTTAACTGCATTAGAATTGAATAAACGTTGTTGCGATAGAGTTACAACAACGATTAAAAGCAAAATAATAAGCTTTTCAGATGACTTTTTGTCTCTAAATCATAATTTTGAATCACTCCTGTAAACCCAACTCTTTTTTTAGAGACCCGGTGGCAGCATATTGTGCACCAGTTCAGTTAGATATATAAAAAACACCTTAAAAATGTGCAAAAAATCGGTAAGAGTAAAGCATGGTTTTCATTTACTGGAGTTGTTTTTTCCGATTTCACAGTTTACAATACTTTTACACACCGATGTAGGCCTGCTAATCCAACGATTTGACTAACAGTTAAAACCAAGCTTTTAATCGTGCAAACACAAACAGGTTCAGCTAACATTATTTTTTAAGTTTATCGTTAAAACTCATAAGGTCCTTGTAACTATTTCTGTTGCAATACAGATTTTCATGTTGACAGTCAGAGTTCATCTGATGAAGAAGAGTCGGTTACTGAAGGTTCATATGATATGAACGATGATCTTCCAAACGGATCAACAATTCAACATCACAAGAAGATTGCATCTGGAGAAACCAGCTCCGTTTTGTCGGAGTCTCCTGTCTCCTCCATGGCTACTGGGTTCAATGAAAAGAAATTTGTCGTTGATCCTAAAACCGGCAAACTTATCTATCGACATCAAAATTCTGGTCAAATCAATTCTTCTTTTACCGGATTTGAGAGTTCAGACTCTGAAGATAAAGTGAAAGATGATGCACACGGGTCTTCCCCTCCAATTACGTCAGCTCCAGAATTGGCTTCTGAAGAGCAGAAAGAAAACTTTAAGAGAAAAATTAACTTGTTTCAAAATCTTGACAAAAATAATCCAAAACTGAAAAATAGCGAAGAAAGTAGCGAATCAGTAGTTGTTGCTTGCGCAGACATATAAAAAGATTATGAGACAATCTGCTGAATAACTTTAGTTGGTTCTAGGAAAAGCTCAGACCACACCTTACATTGTACAGTTTGTATCAAATTTATAATGCCAAACGTATAGTTTTGTTTTTTGATGTGTTTTGAAGCATTTTTTGTTTTGTGTTTGTGTTAAAACAATTCGCACAACCAAAAACTAGCTATAACCCTCTTACACGTATTTAAAACTTTGGAAGACACTTTAAAACCGGCCCGTATATTTTTATGCGAACTAGTGGGAATCGCTAAGATTCAAAGTAAAAAAATATTGTTTTCGTTGGCGACAAAATGAAAAAAATCTAGATAAGCACAGCTCGGATGGCCGAGCGGTAAAAGGCTCCGCCTCTATAGCTGTAGACTCGGGTTTGATTCCGAGTCGGGTCGAACCAATGACTTTAAAGTTGGTATTCACAGCTTCCCTGCTTGACGCTCAGTATTAAAGGGACAGTGTGGACAACAAGCCGGCAAGTTTACTCGTTGTGTCGTTGGGAAAGGCACTAAGCGGGATTCCCCCATCTTGGTGTGGTAGACAGGCGGTCGGTAACTCCTAAGCGAGCTCGTTATAGCGCTTGATCGCTTTCTCGTGATAGGAGGATAAACATACAAACAAACAAGTTTTGTGATTTTCATTTTTTCTCAAGCATATTGAACAAATGTGACAACCTTTAAGACTTGTACCAACACCCACTTTTCCAACAAAGCAAACGTTTGAAACTTTACCAGTAAGCTACTGTATTGTTTGTCTTCTTGCCTGGTAGCCTAAATTCCAATTCGACTTATTATTAGGAAAAATTAATTGGCTGTCTAAAAAAGCTACGAGTTATTACCGTTGGTTCGAACAAATCATGCGTACGGTTTTATTGCTTTCGTTCATATAAGTTAAACGAGCAAAATGCAAGTTTGTATTCCTAAGTATAGTCTACACTAAAACGTTGTTCAAGTTTACTACGAAGCCACAGTGTCTTTTAACAACGGTGAGGCTTTTTGTTCGTCGTTTGCTTCTTTCAAGCCAATAGAAGATTTCAATCTTTTGCCTTTAGTTTTAGCCAAACGATCTAAGAGAATGTAATTTAAAGTGCACGCACAAGCTGATCCCATTGATAAATACATAAGATACATTGGGTTAGAATCTATCAGTTGGCCAACAAGGGTTGGAAAAATCATTTCTCCTGTTGCAGCTCCAATTACTAGCGTCGTAGCTGCTTTCTCTGTGATGGTGATATACTGTTCCGCCCAGGATATCCCTGTAGGAAAAATACTAGCCATGGACAACCCGTACACAGTAACTCCAATCCATAACAAAAAATCTGCAGCCTTAGCGTAAAATGGAAAACAAACCAACACCACAGCAGCAAAAGTTGTCCCCAGTAAATCAATTTGCAATACCTTAGAAGGTGGTAAAAATTTAGATACTGGTATAGCTATAAATCTACCAACAGCGAAAGCTCCCCAAAACAATGAATTTAATAAAGATGCTTCCGACTTCGTGTAGTGATTGTCACTCGTGATTGCAAACGTGTATATAAACACTCCAAAAGCAACTTCATTTCCCACGTACAGCAGAAAAAAAACAAAGAGCAAAAACAACATTTTAATGCGAAAAACATTGCCCTCTTCTTTGACTGTATTTTTTTGATCAGTGACCGAGGATGAGCCGCGATGAAAAAAAGCTAGATACAGAAATGAGAGAGCTACTACACCAGTAATCACAGCACAAACAATGTAAGCATAGGAAACAAGATAAAATTTTTCAACTGGATGCGATTCTGAAGTGGCATTGGGCGACCACATCTTATATGAACTTGTAACTGAAGCTTGACTCTCCTGATCTCGTACTTCCATTATAAATGGCATTGCCAGCAGAGGTGCAAGAGTGGTTCCCAATGCGAAAGCGAAATGCAGTGTCTGAAGAAAGGGGCCTGATTTCTCTCCCCAAATTTGCAAGCACATCACGTTCCCTGATGTGTCTAGAAATCCGGTAGATATAGAAACTGTTGTCATGATAACAGCTAAATAAATAACGGAGTTGAGATACGGAACGAAAACGGTTCCTGCAGCTATGGCAAAAAGTGATATAAACAACAACAAATGAGGATCAAATCGCTTGTACACAAGTCCGCTGACAATCGATCCAGCCAGATAGCCCACCGCTCTTGCTGGTATGATGTACGCCATGGTATCGATATGAACTTGTAGGTTGTACGCCAGAGTTGGCAGCGTTGGTCCAATAACTGCTACGTATAATCCCAAGGATAGAAACGCAAGCGACACGCACACTGTTTTGAAATATTTAAAACTATTGCTTTTGTTGTTCATTTTTTTACTTGCGTTCAATTACATGCGACTTTTGTAACTTATTTTCTAAAAATGCATTGCAAAGTCATGCTGCCTACTGGAATATTAATATATGAAATGTTAGTGCTTGTCTTGCAACTATGATAATTGTACGAACTCGCTCTATTTGCAAGTCTTTCGTTAGATTAGGCCACCACAGCCACCGGAGGCAGACGCTTTTTAATGCACTCGGTCTAGGTGCACTCGGTGTGGCAGATAATGAGTGATGAGTAGTACTTTTGTATTCTTAAACAGTCGCCCAAGCATGTATATGCTTGGGGCTTAGATACACTAGCCTCATCACCTTCTTCAAGCTGAGTAGTGCCTCCAAGCGGCGTCACATGGGCAACAGTCTCTATTGACTGGCTAAACTATCTCAGCAAACCTGGCGCCTAGAAGGGTATGCCTATTGAGGCAAAGGCTATAAGCCCACTGCCGAAAACTGTGGTTGGTGTCAGCAAGGGTATGCGACCGTAAAACTTCGCTCCAACAAAAAAAACCTTATGGAAGTTGAGTTAAAAATGGTCCCTAGTCTCCGGCGGCCCTTAGATGGGCAAAAGGTACAAAGAATCCCCGAAATGACACGGACCCCAAGGTCTCGGCAGTCCTTAAATGGACAAGGGGTGCATAAAATTCCCGAGAAATTAAGATCAAAAAAGTCCAACATAGGGCTCAATGTTCGAGTGGGAAGTTGGAATCTGGGCAGTATTGGTGGAAGAGAAGTGAAAGTGTGCAAACAACTGAGAAGAAGGAAGGTGGATATGTGTTGTCTACAAGAAGTGAGGTGGAGAGGCCAGGGAATTAGTTTTGTGGGATTAAAAGGAAGAAGGTACAAGTTTTGGTGATCAGGAAATAGTGAGGGGACTGGAGGAGGTGGAATAATGGTAAAAGAGGAATTGTGCGAGAAAGTTGTGGAAGTTCGAAGAAAAAGGGACAGAGTTATGGCGCTGGTGTCAGCTTTCGAAGATGAACTAGTAAGATTGATCTGTGCATATGAACCTCAAAGTGGTAGAGCCTTGGTGGAGAAAAGTCAATTCTATGATGAAATGAAAGATGAATGGAGTGTAAAAAGTAATGATGAATTAGTCTTGGGTTTACGGGATTTTAATGGACATGTTGGGAAAGAAATAGAGGGATTTGAAGGTGTTTACGGAGGATATAGAATAGGTGAGCGAAATGCAGAAGGAAGAATGCTGCTTGAGTTCTGTGACGAAAAAGAATTGTGCGTAGCCAACACCGGGTTTCGGAAGAAACACAACAGGAAGGTCACGTTTAAAGCAGGGGAATTTGCCACTGAAATTGATTTTGGAGAGCAAAGAAAATATCTAAAGAACATCAAAACTATTTAATAACTAAAAAAAGTGTAAAATAACCATTTAATAACAAGAGGAAGTCGTCATGACTTCCCGTCCATTAGGCCAGGAAGGAAACTGCTTTTTTAGTTATTGCTCTTCACCCTCGCCACGTAAAGGATTTGACCAGCGCGGTAACGTAACCACACGAGTGGATACCACAAACGTTAAATTCTTGAAGATATATTAATGCGAAGGTATGAGTGATCCTGGCAAGATCATTCGTTCTGGAAAAAGAATGGATCTTACATGATGGCGGCTGATGAGGGCTAATAGCCCGAAACAGCGTTGTCCCGCTCTACGATCAAAACCACTTCCCGGGAATTGCAGCACAGATTGGTTGTCGTTGATGTCAACAAGTAAAAACTGAAAAAAGTTGTGAAAATATAACGAGTTGTCAGAAGAAGGCTGTAGAAATTGAAGGAAGATATAATAAGAGAAAGGTACGAAAGGAGGGTTGAAGAGTTGGTTGATGTTAATGCTCAGGACTTATGGAAATCTTCTAAGGATGGACTTTTAAAGGCATGTAATGAATTGTGTGGGAAAAAGTTGGTCATGCATGATGGTGGAATGAAGAGGTGAGAGATGCTGTAACGAAAACGAAAAACGCTTTTGAATATCTCTGCAAAGATGGATGTGATTAAGCTGCTAGACAAGAAAATAAGATACAAAGCCAAGGAGGTGGTGGCAAGTGCAATGAAAAAAGAAGCTGAGAAAGAAACAAAGGATTTGCAAGACAAGCCGAACCATGTTTTCAATTTGGTAAAGTTGATGAAAAGAGATGGGAAAGATGTCATAAGCGGTAGATGCATGAAAGGAAAAGATGGGAATATAGCTTTTACGGAACAAGATAAGAAAATCATATGGAAGGAACACATGGAGAGGGTTATGAATAAAGAAAATGAAAGACGTGAATGTAGTAGAGGGACCTCTAGAAAAAGTCACTGTTGAGGAAGTGATGATTGCGTTGAGAAAAATGAAGTCAGGGAGAGTCACCTGACCATCGGAGGTAGATTTCGAAATGATAATTGCATCTGGTGATACAGGGATAAAAGTGATGGTGGAACTTTGTCAACGTGAGTTAGATGGTAGAGGCATGCCAGAAGAATGGAAGACTAGAGTGGTTGTATCTTTTTTTAAAGGGAAGGGAGATGTAATGAGTTGTGGCACATACGGAGGAGTGAAGTTGCGAGAACATGCAATGAAGATCGTGGAAAGAGTTCTAAAAAAAAGAATCCAATGCTTAGTAAACATGAGCAAGATGCAATTTGGTTTTATGCCTGAAATAAGGATAATAGATGCTTTGTTTATTCTTCGCAGAGTGCAAGAGGAATATCAAGATTAAGGGAAAAAGCTGTATATGTGTTTCGTACATTTCGAGAAAGCATTTAATCGAGTTCCGAGGAAAGGTATGGCATGGGGAATCAGGAAGAAGAAAGTTCCAGAGGTAATGGTGAAAGCAGTGGTGAGTCTGCATGACGGAACAAAGACAAACGTCAAGGTGGGATCAGATTTATCTGATGAATTTTCTGTAAATGTTGTTGTACATCAAAGATCAGTATTGTCACCACTGCTGTTCGCGATTGTGGTTGATGCAGTGACTGAGAGAGTGAGGGACGGTTCAATCAATGAAATTTTATACGCAGATGACTTGGTTTTGGTTGGCGAGACCATGAAAGATTAAAGGAATAAATTCTGGCGATGGAAAGAAGCGTTTGAAGGAAAGGGAATGTGAGTAAATCTCAATAAGACAAAAATGATGGTGAGTGGGTTGGAAGAGAAAGTTACAGCAAGCAAGATTGATTCATGTGGTGTATGCGGAAAAGCGTTAAAAGTTAACGCAATCTGTTGTACAAACTGCGCGAGGTGGGTTCACGGAAGGTGCACATCCATGAAAAGGGTTACCCTTGGCCTGGCCAAGAATTTTGTTTGCACATCATGTACAACTTTAGATGAGGATGGCAGGGAACCAATTGAAAACTTATGCCAAGGAGGGAAACAGTAAAGGAGTTTTGTTACTTGGGAGACAAGTTGATAACTAGTGGAGAATGTGAGGCTGCAGTTACACCAAGAATGAGAATTGTAGAATGTAGTGTAGTGAGTTATTGCTCGAAAAAAGATTTTCGTTAAAGATCAAAACAAGAGTTTTTCAGAGTTGCGTACGGTCTGCAATGTTGTATGGCAGTGAAACGTGGTGTTTGAGAGAAAAAGAAATGGGTATCATGAGAAGAACTGAAAGAGCAATGGTGAGAGCAATGTGTGGTGCCAAACTAGTGGACAGGAAAAATACAGAAGATAATGGATATGTTGGGTTTGAATCAAACCATAGGTAAAATGGCCAAAGCAAGCGGAGTGAGATGGTTGGAACATGTTTTGAGAAAAGAGGATGGTGATGTTTTAAGGAATGCTTTAGAATTTAATGTTGAGGGACGAAGAAAGAGGAGACGACCTAAAAGACGTGGAGAAAGCAAGTAGAAAAAGAGCGATTAAAGGCTGGTCTGAATTTGAAGGATGCCCACAACTAAACTAAATGGAGAGAGTGCGTGCAATTTCCATGAGGTCAATCCGGCCACTTCCATTAAATAGGGACAACACCGGATAATGGCATCATCATCATCGGTCATCTGATGTTTTACACTATACAGTAGGCCTAATGCGATTCTGACAGCGCCGCAAATGTTTACAAACTGTTAATCCCTTCAGAAAAAGTCGAGAAACTATTTCGTCTTCCTTCTTCTTATCTTGTAACTCTATTGCTTGTCTATTTTTCAAGTTGAGTCGAAATGTTACAGTGATTAAAAGGTTGTAAAATAACTTAGATTTTTGCGATTTGAAATTATAGCGATGATGAGCTTATTAATCAAATCACAATCTATCCATTATTTAATTTCAACTCAACAATCCGTTTTATAAGTATTTACTACACTGGCCGAGTTAAGTCCAACCTCGCCTCCACGCGGTGCTCGGTGGAAACAACACATTTAAATGTGTTGGCTAAAGAGGCTCTGGCATATGTTTTTTGGGCAAAGATTCGGATACCACAAGCTAGGCTCAGGAAAAAGTGAAAAAGGGGTCAAGTCTAAGCAACGGCCGGGCTTGCTAAGTTCGCTCCTTCGGGGCTGTCCGGCCTCTCGTCTTAACGGACGGGAGTTCGGGCTGCTTATGTAAAGCTTCTCGGTTTTCCATCTTAGCGGATGGGAGATCGAGATGTGAAAGAGCAGTGGATGAAGCAGGCCGGCATTAGCAAGGAGGAACCCGATTTCACAAAACCCTGTTTTTTAGGTAAATGTGGTCCGTTTTATAAAGTTGTTCAATTGGACATGTCGAGAATGAATGGTTGGAATCGGGCGACTGCTGTGGAATCTCATAGTTGTAGAGGGTACAGGTCTAAAACGCGCTCCGTACCGCGGCCGCAAGATAGTTCAGAGGCCCGCCCCTGATCTAGCCAATCGGGGGGCTGCTTCCGTCAACTTGTAGAAATCTCCATGCAATTGTAGTTCCAGTTGGCGACTGGATGGGGACCTGCGGTTGTATTGGGGGGGCATTCCCGAGGCCACTGCACAGAATGACAAGTCCATAGCATACAGTCGCCTGGTTTTCAGTCAGGAAACTCGACGTGGACTTTTTTTTTTCAAATCTGGTCTTTAGGTTTTTCCCAGCGAAAAAAGAAAAACCAAACTTTAATAATGGAAGAAATGAAAAAAAAGAAAACGAAACCAGTACGGCTTGTTCCCCTAACTACAAGTAATGAACCACTGTCGCAGCGAACAGTTCCTGAACTGTTCAGCAACAGTGGGAGTTCGCAAGTCAAAGCCTCTGCTCCTACAGGAGTTGAGGCGGAGACTAGTAAGAAATTGCCTCTAGCTTGGACTTCTCTGTTGAAGGAGAAGCCTCCGGCAAATCAAGAGGCAACAGTTACAGCGGCATCGTCGATTGAAAAGTCGAATACCGCTCAAATTTCCGAGTTGCCAACTCAGAATCTATCAACGTCTTCGGACATTGGTAGCACGTTTGAGTGGCGCCCTGGGAAAAATTACGAACGAAATCAGAGGTGGAAGAAGCGAAAGAGATTACTGAAAGGGATAGAAGGTATGACCCTAACTAATCCTGGAGGTAATCTCTCACCTGCATCCAAATCTACACCACAGAAAAGGTCGAGGGAGTCTTCCAGCACTCAATCGACCCCTGCATCAAACCCCAAGCAAAAGCGTGGTCGAATTACTTCAGAACATGCTGAGCAAGTGGGAACAAAGCGGGCAGAGGAAGCTGGGCCTTGCACTGCAGCATCGTATGCTAAAGCTGTTAGAACCAGTAACCACAGGCTTGTAATTACGAGAAAAGGTTCCAAAGGTGATACCCTTATGGTGGACTCGGACTTACGGGTGATCCAAGGGGTTATCAACCAGACGATCCTGAAATCAAAAATGGATTTCTCTGTGCGTATCGAGAGAACTTTTATCCACAAGGGTAGAATTCTCATGATATGTTATGAAGAGAAATCCTTAGAGTGGGCACAAGAAGTTGTGCGGGCCATAGCTCCGACCTCGATGAATCATCAAGGGTACGAAGCAAGAGGCCCTAAAGATGCAATCAAATCAGAAACCTTTGGTATCTGGCTTCCAGATAACGAAGGTCTGGATATCAAAAATGTCCTCGAATTAGCGGATCGCTGTAATCCAGATATCCACCTCAGGGACATTAGAGTTAAGTATAGCGCAAAAGGCTCGGGTGGAATGCTACATGTTGTAGCAGTCCAAGAACCTTCGCTAGATTCACTAGAGGAATGGGACTGGGCACCTTTCGCTGGCTGTCGAAGGGTGCAGTTCCAAAAACGTTCCGTCAAAAAGGCTCAATGTCCAGAAGTACCCACAGAGGTGCAGACGAATGTTGTGATTCAGATGGAGACAGAACTAGAGAACGTCAAAGTTGCTTCGGAAGGAGCTGAGGAGCCTGAGAACCCTGATCAGGGCTCAAAGGCAACCAGTCCCGACTAAAGTAAACTGGCATTCAACACCTTAGAGCAAAATTGTTGTATTTTCAAAATTCATACCTGGTATGAGTAATAGATCTACAACAAACACTGTAATTAATCAAAAACAAACCCCAGCACGAAAAACCAAATCAAATGGATTTGAATGCTGGAAGATCAATCTTCACAGATGTAAGGCAGCTAGCTATAACTTATGTGAAGTAACGAAAAACATTTGTTCAGGCATAATCCTAATTCAGGAACCTTGGACCTATGGAGGCTCAATCAGAGGTAAACTCAGGGGATGGAAACTTTTTCAAGGTAATAGAAAAGAAGTACGTCCCCGAGCATGCATATACGTTACTTCTGATATGACATGCTCTCTCATGCCACAATTTTCTAACGAAGATGTGGTAGCAGTGAGAGTTAAAAATGTAAGACGAGAAGGAGATGGCTTTGTCTTTGTATCGGCTTACATGGCCTTGGAAGAACCAGCTCCACCAGTAATTCTGAAAGAGCTGCTGTCATTCAGTGACAGAGATAATATTTCTACAGTAATAGGAACTGATGCAAACGCACATCACACAGTATGGGGCTCCTCCAACGTCAATCAAAGAGGTATGGATTTGCTTACGTACTGTGCTAGTGCGAACCTGCACTTCTGTAATATGGGCAATAAGCCCACGTTCAGAACGAGAAAAAGAGAAGAAGTGCTAGATTTGACTCTAATAAACCGAAATGCTGGCAACTGTATAAGAGATTGGCATGTCAGTGATGTGCCATCTTTTTCAGATCACGTGTATATTAGGTTTAGAGTTCGAAGCAGCACCAAAAGAACAAAAATGATCAGGAACGTCAGACGTATTTGCTGGAACAAGTATGCAAACGAACTTGATCAGAGATTACATGATTTGAATGGTACACCAGTTAGCATATCGTCAGTAGATGATGTAGAAAGACTGGCATCAGCTATTCAATCAGTGATAATAAAATCTTACAATGTATCTCGCCCTCAGCGTAAGAGCTGTCATAAGACTGACAACGTTTGGTGGAATACAGAGCTAAATTGTCTCCGCAGAGAGGCTCGTAAAGCTCAACGTAAAGCCATCAAATCAAAACTTGAGAATGACTGGGAAGCTTTTAAGCAAGCCCAATCGACTTTCAAAAACGCCGTGAGAAAAGCCAAGAGAGATTCCTGGCGTCTCTTTACGGAATCGATGAATAGCCAAAGTGCAATCGCTCGGCTGGCTAAAACTATGCGTCGAAACGAAACGGTGCAAGTAAGCAACGTTTTAAGACCTAATGGTGATTTCACCAAATCCTCTGTAGAAACCATAAATTGCCTCTTAAACACCCTAGCACCAGGTAGTCGAGAGGTAGATTGTAGTAAAGTAACAGAAGAACTAAATGAACACACTGTTATAACCACAGACGACGAAATAGTAAGTTCCATCTTTTCACTTGAAAAGATGGAAAGAGCTATAAGCGAATTTCAGCCATTTAAGGCACCGGGACCAGATGGCATTTACCCGGTGCTGCTACAAGAAGGCTGGAATAGTATTAAAAATCTATACCAAATCATCTTTCAAACGTGCTTGAAATACAGTTATGTACCAAAAGTATGGAAGGAAGGGACTGGTATATTTGTTCCTAAACCCGGTAAAGAAAACTATCATGAAGTTAAGTCTTTCCGGATGATTACCTTAACATCCTTCCAACTTAAATGGTTGGAAAGGTTAATACTGTATCATCTCAATGATGATTCTAATTTGCAAGCTAAATTTTCTAGGTTCCAGTATGGCTTTAGAGCAGGAGTTTCAACGGAAACTGCACTGCATGAATTTGTACGACGCATAGAACTTAGCTTAGCAAAGAAAAGAACAGCACTAGGAATATTTCTGGATATTGTTGGTGCATTCGATAACATCACCCACAAAGTTGCCGATGCTCTTCGAGAATTGGAGGTGTCTCATTTACTCGTCCACTGGATTGAGAATTTATTGAGACACCGCACAGTTCAAGTTGAGCTAAATGGTGAGAAGATTAAAAGAGAAGTAGTGAAGGGGAATCCCCAAGGAGGTATTCTGTCCCCTTTTCTATGGAATTGTGTATTAAACTCCTTGTTGATAGATCTACGCAACAGGGGTTTTCATGTACAAGCCTATGCTGATGATGTAGCAATTTTGGTCACTGGCACCAATATGCTATGGATCAAAGGTAGGGCTCAGAAAGCGTTAAATATTGCAAGTAATTGGGCTCATAACCAAGAGCTTCAATTCAGCAGTAAAAAGACTGAAATAGTTCTGTTTACAAACAAAAGGAAGACGGCTTTCGGATCCTTGCGCTTGAACGGACGCCAGCTAAAAATTTCCAAAGAGGAACACTACTAGGTATAACCCTTGATAGCAAGCTTACTTGGAAATCTCACTTAACACGAATTGCTCGCAAGGCGACTGCAGCGTTATTACAATGCAGACGAATAGTGGGCAAAGCGTGGGGATTAAATCCAACTAACATGAAATGGATATACACTGCAATGATACGACCTGTATCACATATGCATGTACATCATGGGTTGGTGGGTCAAACAAATAGTACTAAGTGAAAAAACTTTCAAGAGTACAAAGACTAGCATGTCTCATGATTTCTTCAGCATTTCCTAGCACCCCCACAGGAGCTTTAGAGATGTTGCTGAATATCATGCCTATTAATGAATTCATACTGTTAGAGGCAGCAAAAGGTTCATACCGATTATCTCGTATGGGCCTTTGGCCTGCCACGACAGTTGATTCAACAAGAAAAACCAAAAGTCATGTAGACGTATGCAATGAAGCAAGGGAAAAATTGCTTTTGCTGAGTATGCCTGCAGATCTAATACAGAAAACAAAGGTATTTGGAAAACAGTACAAATGCCTTGTTATGGAACGCAAGGACGCAGTGCAATATGAGAATGCTTTAGAACAAAGCATAATCAAATGTTACACTGACGGATCCAAATTAAATGGTAGAGCAGGTGCGAGTTTCTACATAGAATACCCCTCAGGCTCTCAAACAGACCAAAATTTTTTCCACCTGGGAAGACATAGCACAGTCTTCCAGGCAGAAGTCTTCGCTACAGCTGAAGTAGCCAAGAAACTATTCATGGAAAGAATTATAAATGAAAAAATAATAATTTTAGTGGACAGCCAAGCAGCAGTTCTGGCAATCCAAAAAAATATTGTGAAATCGAACACAGTATTAACGTGTATTACACATCTAAACATGTTAGGTAAAGATAATCACGTCACTATTGTCTGGACGAATGGTCACACCGGCAACCATGGTAATGAGAAGGCGGATATTTTGGCTAAATCAGGATCAGCATTAAATTGCTTTGGTCCTGAGCCCTTTATTCCAATCCCATATGCAAGCTGTTGCGCTGCAGTAAAGGAATGGAGTGTTGAAAGATGGAAGACATCTTGGATAGAACGAAAGGACTGTCAGAGAACAAAAGAAAATGTGGAGTGGGCTGCGCCCTTCTTAACTCGTCGACTTTTGAGTCTCAAAAGACCTAGATTAAATGAAGTGTTGCAAGTCATCACGGGCCACTGCAACCTACAGAAACACAGGAAGACTATTGGACATGACGTATCATCGACATGTCCAAAATGTAACCTGGAAGAAGAAACTCCAAATTACCATGTTGGAGAATGCAGTTATTATAGCAATGATGAGCCTATTAATCAAATCACAATCCATCCATTATTTAATTTCAACTCAACAATCCGTCTTATAAGTATTTACTACACTGTGTAACTCTATAACATACACGCATTTTTCTTACCTGTTACAATTTGCAAATACGTACTAATTATAGGCTATAATAAGTCGAACCAAATCACACCCCATAAACTAAAGCTTTCAGGCCTAAGCTTCAAATGAAAGCTCAATTTCTATAGCAGGCCTATGTCTATTGCTATAACGCGTAAGTGAATTCTGAAATTGGCAAGTAAACGAGCATAAATCGTTTCACTGCGGTTGCAAATGAAACTGACAAGTCATGATTATTTTCTCGCACTATTGTTCCGAAAGCTGCAACTCAAAGTTTAATCATTAACTTTTGATCGCTCTGATTTCACAGTTTGCAGCTCATTTATCACAAAGTAAACACATACCGGTACTGTAGATTGTTCGAAAATTGAAGGACTTTGCATTAAACTATCGCGATTGCGCAAAAGATAATTGCGCTTGTTAACACAAAAATATGAACTGATTGCGCCTGAGTGTGCACAAAAAAAACTATCGGAATGTATTTCGCAATACTTTTTCTTTGAACGCTAAGCCTCAATGCTGCAAAACAAAATTTTGTTCGATGATTGTATCAGGTTTGCGAATTAGCTTTCGTTACATGCGGTTAACCCTTATTCACATTTTTTTTAAGAGCAGAATGATGTCTGTAGTTAAAGCCGGGTATAGACAGTGAGAGGCCCTAGGTCATTTTTTTGATTTCACGTTTGCCGCTAGTGATCAATGATCGGTGATCGAACTTTTCTCTAAATAAATGAAGGTTTTCATGGTGGTTTTCCGAAAAAGATCTTTCTGTAATCCGTAATCTTGTCGAGGCCCGTTGTTCGTGACGAGGCCTCTGGGTTTCAGCGCGCAAAGCCTGTTGGTAAATCCGGCTCTGTGTGGAGAGTATGCAAAATCACCAGCTCGTTGATGGCAAGGAAAAATCGTGATTTTCGTCCCTGAATTGCTACTCATTTTTACTGCATGTCCTAAAGCTTTTGTCAAGTTACGATCAGAGCAGAATTAATCGACAATGTGAAAAGTATAGGGTGCCTCACTAATCTTTTTCAAATTTGTTGAACAAAACTTATGTGTAAATAAACTTTTCGTATTTATACAGATTTAGCCACTTGGTTACGACGTTGATGTAGCGAGGCTTTTTGGTGGTGGTGGCTGCTGTAGTTTTAGATAGCAGCAGCCAATGCTGTTGCATCGTCCTACAGTCTAGCTCCTTCAACACTTTAACCCTTCAACTGTCTGATTTTAACAGCTACCACAGCCAATAGACAACTTTAGGAAGCAGATGTATAGCAGTTCTAACGACTTCAATATTTCAGATCACTAAACTTATTTATGTACGGTACTGTATAAACGCGCAAAACAGCATAACGGTAGAATTTTACCTTGCCTCTAACTACTACAAATATCGTAATAATTTTAAACCTAAATTATAGTTTTGATTGATAGTGCAACATTATACGGAACAAAAAAACGCTACTACTTCATAGAAAGCAAAATAATAATAAAAGAACTAAATAAAACCGTCGGAATAACTAACGTGAAAATATCGCTCGTCGTTCGTACCACTCACGTACATTTTTGGAACAGATGCAGCTCTTCTTTGAATAAAAAGTCCTGTAAACCAAAAATTCGCTCTTGTGGTGTTTCAGGTTCGTTTTTATAGTGTAATGAAAATGACAAGGCAAAACTATAGCCCACATTTTTGAATGAGATCACATTGCGCATCTCAATGTGGGCACTCTGGTTAGGAATTACCAAATAGTCATATTGTTTAGTCGAAGCAATCATGAAAGAACAAGTTTGAATCATTATCACAGGAACAGAAATCAACACTTTGATGACAGCGTCGGAGTGGCTACAAAGAGATTCAATAACCTTCAAGCCAGCAACCACCCTACATATAGTAGCTATAGGCAAATTGAAACAATTTTATCACTAAGCACAGATATTTTAATTCAAATTGTTGCCAGAATGCTGAATGTTGCCTTAGCAGATCCGTTTACCGGAAGCCAAGTGCTTGCAGTTCATAATTAAAACAACACTCTTCCTATGTTAATAGGCCTACATTACATTGTTTGGTCATTGTACCAATTGAGCTCCTCACGAAAACACAACGAAAAGAGGTTTGTGATGAGTAAGATGTCCGCAAGCTTGTGTCCAACTCTTCTTCAAAATTAGGTGCTGAGTTATTCCGGAATATCTTTCGTTAGCGATAACTTACAATTGCTTATCTTTTGTTTATGTTAAGCCAGGGCTTCGAACTCGATCGTTTTTGCCGAACTCGAACTTGAATTCGAAAAATAAAATTTTTTGAACTCGAGCTCGAACTCGAAAAAAACAATCGAGTTCGAGTTCACTAATTGAGTCCTTTATTTTATTGATTCAAATCTCTCAAAACGAAGTTTAGCCTAATACTTTTGATTTTTTGTTATACGGTCGATTGAATGATTGCAAATTTGCAATTTTGGTACCGATACTGCACTGGCATTTCATTTTGCGTTGTCTCATTGAAACTTATTTATTGCATCGTAAACGATGTTGCGAGAGATTTTAATGAAAACGAGAGCTGCACTGCAGCAAGAGTTACCTGTTGTTTGTCCGGTGCTGGAATCTCTGTTCCAACTGTTGCTACGTGGGTCAGGGCGGATCCTGGGGTGGGGGACCTTTTTCAACAATGCTTTTGATGAATACAATTTTTCCATCATTTCGAACCTCTTCGACAACAATAATAATTCCTACGCTTTATACCGGTACCCAGAAATCGAAAACGTGTTAAAAAATTGCATCATACCGGTATTTGGTGAAGACCTCAAAATTAAGGGCAAAAAATTCAAATACAATTTGCCTTAGAACTTGTTCAAGAAGCACTAAAATGGTCATCATAGAATGCAAATTTTTAAAATTTTTCCGGGAGAGCATGCCCCCGGACCCCCCTAAAACCGTCACTGTCCTCGTTTTGCTTCAAACTAACTCAGCCGGAAAATCTAGGCTCAAAAATGTCAAACTTTAAAATGCACAAAAATGCCCTTCCCCTAAAAAATTTCTGATTACGTTCCTGGCATGAAAACAATTAATTTTAAATAGCTTAAACGCCCTTTCTCGGATCCAAACATTTTTGTAATTAGTTAACATTCGAACTAAATCAAAACTGCATCCCCCCACCAACATTGTCTGGATCCGCTCCTGGTTAGGGTATGTTTGTTTAAGGGATATTTTGAACAGGGCTGTGAACTCGAACTCGATCATTTTTGCCGAACTCGAAAAATAAAAATCTTTGAACTCGAACTTGCAAATGTCTCTTGAACTCGATTAAAAATCGATCGAGTTCGCAGCTCTATGTTATGCAGTAAAAATTTTGCTGCGTATTTGTAGCGACCGTGTGCATATTTTATGTCGGCTACAAATAAAAATGGCATTCACCCAATCATCTATACAAAAACACAAGGTGAAAGTTGTAATTTATTTCGCTACATAAAATGCAAGACTTCTAGCAACTTTTACTATTTAAGTAGCAAAGTTTGATCTTGTCTGTCTTGAGGGAGGCGGAAGGATTATAATGAGTTGGAATGACAGACCTTTTTGCAAGCTGTTTTACTGTATCAGCTTACATTGCGATGCCATTGTCGCGGTAACATTCTTCAGGTTATTGCTTTTGCCGTCACAAAACGTGCCAACATCAAAACACTCGGAAAACTTCAGTTAAAAATTTGGACCAAGCAGTTAGCTGTTCGGTCAGCTGAAAATCATTAAAAAACTAGGCCTAAATTGACTAAAGTATTTTTAGAGAAAAATTTGAAACACTGAATGAGTTCATACGTGTTTACTATAGCAAGACGATAGTGTGAGTCTACGGGGTAACCTAATTTGCTGACTGGAAGAGTATTGAAGACCAGCAACTTTAATGGATTTTACTACCATACTTCTTATAAATGAAAGGTTTTACATTTTGGCCCCTTCGGCATTAAAAGTTGAAAAATGCCGACTTTGTAATTAAAACATATTCCACTTTTTACAGTCCCATTTATCCGTGGTGCGTCTCCAAAGCAATAGGCACTAACTTCCAACCATCTCAATTTTCTGCAACAGAAGAAATAAACAGTTTCACGCATAGCCCGCTAAAATTGCGTACACCTAATAAGACTGTTTGCCAAGAAAAAAACTTTAGCATTGTTATTTTTCATTCAGTTCGTATAATACAGTAAATGGCCGGTTTTCCCATGATTTCAAATGCGAAATAGCTTTATCTCTGCAAGAATAATTCACGTTTTACCTACTCTTTCATGATTGCGGCTTCATGTTTTCTTGTGCATTTTCATGATTTGAGATAGTGGAGGAGAAGCCCAGTTTGGTAAATGATGGTTATTTCCTCTGCATGATTGCCTGCCTTATTGCAATGCACGACATTTACGCACGAGTCGTGGTGGCTTTGGTCCAGGATCCTGACACTAATAGGAGTTGGAAAACGTACAGTTGCAATCGCACACAACACATTGCTGTGTATTCAAGAGGTTAATTGTTGTTTTGCTCCGATATCATTTTGCAGTTCCTCAGAAAATCTGCGGTTGTTTTTTGCATGAAAACACGTATAGGATTTGCTACAAGCTACTGCAAAACAACTTTCATTCTTAGTTGATAGATATAGATTTTGTTAGACAATCTAAGCACTTCTGAGGTAGGCGACATTTACTGCTTCAAACCATGTAATCAAAATTTTTACGATGATGGTTACGAAAGTGCAATTAAATTACGACCGTCTCAGTACAATTTGTATATAAAAGCAATCTAAACATCGTGGCGTCGCAGTTCAGAGCGTCGCTTTATGACGACCACGAACGTAGCGTTATGCTTCAACTCCAGCCCAGGCCCTCTTGTTGCGTCCTTGGACAAGATGCCTGACGACAATTATCTTTGCTTGGTGGAATCTAACAAGCAGTAAATCAAAGAAGTTGGAAGCAAAACTCAACCGAAAAACACGGAAACAAAGGCAACTCCTAAGCGACTCTGTACAAAGTCACATAACAACCTGGTCCTATGTATGACGCCTCGTCGCTTTCTCGCGACAGAAAGATAACAATGAAGAGTTTAATTAATCAGCACGCAATAGCCTTCGGTACATATACGATAACAGGCATACGGAAAACTTTCACAAAAATAAATTAAGTAGGTACAGTAAGGTTATGTTCCAGTGTTTTCTCTTTTTGATGATGCAAACGACGCTTACAGATGTATTTCAAAAGTTCAATTTAGAACGCTCCGAGCAAATTGATTAATTGCAATATTTTTTAACGTCATAAAACTATGTTTTGTAAACACGCTACGGCCCATAACTTCGTTAAGGCATGCGACCGGAAGCTAACAATAATTATTTTTACTGGTTTACCGGAGACTTGAGATTAAACTTTTCTCAGGCGCTCCACAAACTGGACCAATTTGGAACCCAAGGTTTATCGTTTACCACAATTAAAGCGTACTGTATGGCAGTTTTTATTAAAAAGAATACCAATAAATACACTCGATTTATGTCAAGTTTCGATATCAAATTCATTGCAGCTAAATAAACAAAGCAAAGTGATTGCACTGCAACCTAAAACAACGAATCAGTGCAAATGTAGGTCATGAATTTGTTATTATAGGCCTATCACGTATACAAAACGCATTATGAATTACACATAAACAGAGTGTGTCAATACGATATTCGCAAAATAACGATGGTAAATTACAGTAGCTGATTTCCAATAAAGAACAGTACGAAAACTACAGCGTAATTAAATGATTGGTTGGTCAATTTACCAGGTATGGATTGCGACTGCCTGGCAGTTCTATGATCATTTTTCAAAAACTTTGTAATCCGGCTTGAAGGAAAAGAGTAATGTTTATTTAACAATATATCATGCGAAAACGTTGGCCAAGTTCTTGATGCATTATTTTGAGCTACTGTAATTATTTAGAACAAATTAGGGAGCGCCCAGGTTCCCAGGTTTAGTAGGCTTTTGGTCAAGATAGACTCTTCTGCATCGATTCCGTGATGATGATACGTCACTTAAATCCTCGAAGCGAGAATATCTTGCCTTCCCACGATGCACAATTAGAGTTACAGTCAGTGCATGAAGCAACGCAGTTTCGAAAGTAACGGAATATAAAACTTAAAGACTAGGAGAGTATAGATGACAAGAAAACATCGCAAAAAATAGCAATGCAGGGAACAGAGTAGCAATCCACGACCGGTTTCGCTCTTATTTTGAGCTCATCAGGTGAATGTAGCTGGAAAATAGTGCAAAAATGGCACCAAAGTGAAGGAAAATGGTGCAAAAATGGACTGCCCAACGACCACTTTGGTAGGCTAACTTCGGTTACCCTTGTATTAATTATAAAGAACAAATTAGGGAGCATGGCCCTCGAGACTGGTTTAAATAGAAGAAACTGCGTTGCTTCATGCACTGACTGCAACTTTAATTGTGCATCGTGGGAAGGCAAGATATTCTCGCTTCGAGGATTTCAGTGACGTATCATCATCACGGAATAGATGCAGAAGAGTCTATCTCAGTGGTTCTCAAATTTTTTTGCACGTTGACCCCTAATTTAAGTATATAATTTTCTCTAGACCCCCTAGCCTAGCTTAACAATTACAAGGAAACAAAATACGTCAAAATAAAGTCGAGTTTTTTACTGAAATGCAAGCTAAAATAGTGCACAACCCGAAAATAAGCTTAAGACCACAGATGCAAAGATAACATAAAACGTAACTGTCAGTGCAGCACACCCGTTTCTTTACTTTTAAATTATTTACTGCGGCTATCTCTCAGGTTTACAACGATTGTTCTCCGTCGTACTGCATAACGCCTAACTGCTGTACCCGCCAGTGTAACAACTGCGCCACATTCACTACAATGATGTTTGTGATGTAACTATGGAAAAGAACAGTTTTTATGATACCATCACAATAGATGATTTAATAAATAAACTTGTTAAAACGAATGCACTTTTAAACTACTGTAGCTGAGATTCAATCAGCCCTCGTAATTTCGTTCGATTTGTTCAAAAACGTCTTTTGCATTCCTTGGCGGATTAATGATAATTTTGAATTGGAAGCTAAATTGCTCCAGTCAGGAGCGTACTTAGGAGGGGGGCATTGGGCCATGGCCCTCTCTTTTGACTCTGCCTTGTAGTAAAAAAAAGCAAAACTAATGGTGCCAAGTGACTGAAATATGCCAGACTCTTTTGATGTTTTCTGTAACTTATGGCCAGAGAGGTAGGATGAGGGGGTATGCACCTCCCACCAGCCATTTTCAAAAACGTTTATAGTATATCCAATTTTTTCATAATTTCAAACCTCTTTCGAGTCTTGATGGCAATAAGCCTTACGCCTTAAGTAATGCATAGTCGAAAATGTGCGAACAAATTGCATCATATTTGGCGAAGCACTCAGAATTAGGGTCAAAAAACTTTAAACAAAATTTGGCTGAAAATTATTCAAAAAGCACCAAAATAGCCATTACTGCATGTAAATTTTTTTAATTTTTTCGGGGGAGCATGCCCCCGGACCCCCCTGAAGCTTTTCTTGCTTCTCAATCAGTTTCAAATTTGCTCTGTCGAAACAAAAAATGCACTTGAAAAAATGTGGAAATCATGGCCTCCCCCTTTTAAAATTTCTCGCTACGCTACTGGGTCCAGTAGACCCCAGCAGTTATTCATTGACCCCCATTCGACCCCTTGGCCATTTTTGACCCCTTGGATGGTCCAATTGACCCCTGAGGGTCGATGTCGACCACTTTGAGATCCGCTAGTCCATCTTGACCAAAAACCTACCAAACTTGGGAACCTGGGCGCTCCCTAATTTGTTCTTTATAATTAATACAAGGGTAACCGAAGTTAGCCTACCAAAGTGGTCATTGGGCAGCCCACACTCTGATGTTGTAATTATTTAATTCACTTGGTGGTGTAAATCTTCTAATTACTTTTTTTACATTTAATGTTGTACCGGTCGTTAGCTCAGTTGCTCAGCGCACACGCTATTGGTGCGAGAGATCTGGGGTTGATTCCTGGGCCGGTACAATCGGTGCAGTGTCGCCAACGGGTCGGTACCGTTGCGACGTTTCTTCGGATCTGCGTAGCCCTCGCGCTAAGCTAGGTAGATGGACCCTGCCACTCGTTACATGCTTCGGCGTAATGCAGCGAGTATAATGAAGATTTGATTTTTTTGATGGCAAAAACTTGAAAACTTGGTCAAAATCCTTTATTAGAGCCTACTCGCAGAAGCGTGTAACGTGTGGTGGGGCTCATCTTCGCAGCTTAGCGCAGAGACAACACTACTTCGAAGAAACATCGTAGCGGTGGCGACAATTAAAGTGTGCGAATTGACCTTCCCGGGAATCGAACTCAAGATCTCCCGCACCGGTAGCGTTGTCTTTCAGGCTTTATCCAGTACACGCCAACCGAACCGTCCAGCAATATATTTTACTATAATTGTTTGCCGCAAGATCATTTCAGTTATAAGCGTAAAAGTCGGTTCTGCAGCTGTTGGATCATGTTTGATGTATGGTAAAAGAACAATCGGTCCACAGCGCAAAGAAAATATTAATGGAGTGTTTCCACACGACCACTAGGTTTGGCATCAAATGATGATAAAATTCGAGTGTAGAGACGTTAGGGTTTTTGCAAACGAAAGACCTTTAGCAAGTGTGCGCAATGAAAACCCACGCAAATCATCTGACAAACTTGTAAATTTGGAGGGTTTGATTCGTGAAATGTGTCAGGTGCGTTTCGCTCCACCTTCACTCTTTGATTATTGTCAACAGTTAAAGCTGTGGGGCGTCGTTTGGAAAAAAATTATTCAATTTGCAACACATGTTTTTTCAGCTTATTTAGTCCAAAATACGTCCGATTTGGACCAAAAACCACCCACAAGATAAGTTGGAAGTCGGACCAAAAAACACCTACAAAATAAGTCGAAAATTTCCAATATATATCGAAAATTTCCGACTTACCATGTCCGGCAAATACTACAAAACAAAACGCGCAAAATAAGTCGGAAATTTGCGGCGTGGTTTATCGTGAACCAATTCGGAAACCTAGAGCAAAAATGTCACGTGACTTTCCTGAGACATCCATTGTACAAGTTGAGCCGTAAGCGATAATGGAGAGAAAAACTGGTTCCAAAAAGACAAACGCCGCCTGTGTTTTATAACAAGGGTGTCCAACCCGTGGCCTTCGGGCCACATGTAGCCCGCTGAAAGGTTTTGAGTGGCCCGCGGGACTTTTCCGAAATTACCAATATTATCAACTTAATTGCTACGAAATTTATGGTGAACTTATTCCGAGAAATTGTCATTTAATATTTGCTTTCTTGTAAATAATTTTATTGCATCACCATGGAAATTGTTTCGTAACACATTTTCGGTATGGTTACGTCCACATCCTTTCCACACAATCGTGTTCGTGCTTCAAAAGTCAGTTAGTAATAAACGAGGTTGGACCGGCCGTTAGCTCAACTGCTTAGCGCAAACGTTATCGGTGCGGGAGATCTAGCGTTCAAATCCCGGCTTTGTCAAATCGGCACAGTGTTGCCAACGGCTCGCCATCGCTACGACGTTACTTCGGAGCTGTGTAGCCCAGGCGCTGAGCCGCGGAGATGGGTCCGGCGATTACACGCTTCGGCGTAATATCACGAGTATAACGAAGATTTGATTTTGATTTGGTCGCGATCCGAATTTATACCATAAGCGCACGCAGGAGGAGTAAGGTGCCATGCCCCCCTTTGGTTCTGTAATAAGGTGCTAAAACTTAACTTTCAGTCTATAATTTCTCAAACTGATAATGGTTGCAGCCTCCTTTCACTTATTTTGGCCATGCTTCTGCTTTCAGACATCGGCTGCGAAAATATTTTTGTATTGTCACGAGTAACTGCACTCACTGCATGCCTTTTTTCATTAAAAAAGAGTGCTAAAATGAATGTTTTTTTTGTGAAAACCGACCCCCTTCGCTTGCATCACTCCCCACACCCTCGGTTGTACCCCCTTCCTTTGCCGAATCCCTGGTGCGCCTCTGTCTGAGACGTAAAAATCTCGAATTTTTTGGTCGGAAACCGACTAAGTCAAGAACAAAATTGTTCAATCTTGCCGAATATTGCCAAGCTTGTTAGAAAAAAACAGTGCCAAACTTGACATTGAAATGTCGACGAGTAGCAAAAACTTTGCTGAATTTACTGTTGGTACGTTTATTGTTCTTATAATTGTAAAAATATACATTTCTAAGATTAGAGTTTTAGTAGCGTCTTAGCAGTAAACACTCCGGTGGCCCGCGCAATCATTCGTAAATTGCATGTGGCCCTTGGCCAAAAAGGTTGGACACCCCTGTTTTATGATGTAAAAACTCTTGTGTTACAAAAAAGATCATAAATTTAGCTATGCTAGTTGGATTTTAAAAATTTTAACTGGATCGTGAAGCTCTTGATTTCAGCTATTGTTTAAAAAATATTTTAAGAAAATTGATAGTGTTTTAGGCACTTCGCATGGTAAATAATTTGGACATAGACATTAATTTTTGAAGCGGTTTTTAAGCTAATAGCATTTCCTGTCATTTCAAAGCATAAATGTAAGTGTAGATTTGCAAAAAGTAATTATTTCATTCAAACAGAATATGGTCGAATCTGGTGACTATGCCATCTCGCCGCTATACTACTTTTGACCACTCTCAACAAAATTCGATAGAAAATATAGGGGTAGCAAATTTACTATGCCTCCCCATAATCTCGGTATTATACCACGTACCGTAGGATGTGCAGTAGGCTACTGTACTGTGGACAAAACAGCATTGTGACGTGACGATGTAATATAGCATCTATCTGTGCACGTCACGTTTTGTTTAACAGTCTTGTACAATTAACAGTTACTGCCAGGGCTGCGAACTCGATCGATTTTTGACCGAGTTCAAGTTCGAGTTCAAGAGATATTTGCTAGTCTGAGTTTAAGTCCGAGTTCTAAGAATTTTATTTTTCAAGTTCGAGTTCGGCAAAAATGACCGAGTTCGAGTTCGCAGCTCTGGATTTTGTAGGTCGCAATGGTATGAACAAATAAACGATATACAGCTTTTCTTTTGGTAAAATCATAACTTCAATTTACACGAATTGTGACTACTCGAACAACAAACTATATTTCGCAGTGATCTTTTATTTCGTTTTAACAATTATATTTCTTTTATTTCGTTTATTTGAGTTGAGTCAAATGCTAACTTTTTGTAAATCTACACTCTAAATTTTATCCTTTGAAATAGCAAAAATGCCAGTAGCTTAAAAACCGCTTCAAAAATTAATGTCTATGTCCAAATTATTTACCATGTGAAGTGCCTAAAACACTACCAATTTTCTTAAAATATTTTTTAAACAATAGCTGAAATCAAGAGCTTCACGATCCAGTTAAAATTTTTAAAATCCAACTAGCATAGCTAAATTTATGATCTTTTTTGTAACACTTTCAAGAGTTTTTACATTATAAGACATAGACGGCGTTTGTCTTTTTGGAACCAGTTTTTCTCTCCATTATCGCTTACGGCTCAACTTGTACAATGGATGTCTCAGGAAAGTCACGTGACATTTTTGCTCTAGGTTTTCAAATTGGTTCATGATGAACCATGCCGCAAATTTCCGACTTATTTTGCGCGTTTTGTTTTGTAGTATTTGCCGGACATGGTAAGTCGGAAATTTTCGATATATATTGGAAATTTTCGACTTATTTTGTAGGTGTTTTTTGGTCCGACTTGAAGCATAATTTGTCCGATACGGCGCCTCATACAAAGCCCGAAAACAAACGTCGCAGTACCTAGTTTCACAACTTTTACATGCGTCCACAATGTCTTGCGCAAGATTTCGTTCCTGGCAATCAAAATCATAATTCGTGAAGGTAAAGTAAGTTTAGTGCTGTGCTATTTTTAATTCAGTTTTTCTTGTAGTTCTAAAATTAGATAAAGCAAAATTTTACCAAGTATTTTGTTGGCATACGGCCTACCATTGTTATAACTTCGCAGTTGTTTGACCTTTTCTGAAAAAAATTGGTGATTTTTGGCTAGTTGTATTTGGTATTAGTAGCTGGTGTTTTTCTGCATCGTGCTAGCTGTGGCTAAACAGCTACAAGTTGTAGTGCAATGCAGTTCAAACTTAAACACACGGAAATGCGAGTGTTAAGTTTGCTTAGAAAATTGAGAAATCGCTCAAATAATCGAAAATACGAAGAGAAAAAACGAATTGAAAAAATTTGGATTATCCCAGCAAAAATCTCTCCCACAAGATCGTGCTAAATACCACATTGCATAGGCTATAGCCTTGTAAATGAGCCGGAGCAAGTATCGCACTTTTTGAGTTTTCCGCTTATTATACCAAGTATATTAGCTGCAAAAATGATAAATTTTCTACTGAAGTAGCCTAAGTCAAGTCAGCGTAAGTCAGTAAACTAGGGAGGTCGATACAATTTTGTACATTGAATGAAAAACTCCGGTGCTTGATCGCTTCTTTTTGCAGCAAGCACACAATTGGTCGACGGCATTAACATGCTTTTTAGCACTCATACTGAAGTAGCAGTAATAGCTTGTTTATCGAGCAAAAAAGCACATTAATAAACAAGAAAAAAATAATGATAGGCTAACTTTTTTTTTCTTTTTGATCTTATTCTTATTTGCATTCTCTCGATGAGCCCCAAACAGGGCGAAACTGGTCGTGTATTGATATTTCAATGCACATTACTACCTTTTTTGTTTAAATTTTCTTTTTCAACTTTTGTTTACCTTAATTTTTTACCTTATTTGGCCACTTTTTCCAAAAATTTACTTTTCCCAATTATTAATTTACTGTGTATTCCCTATGTTCACGTTTGATTGGAAGATTCTACCCCAATATTTAGTCTCATAAATTAGAATTTATCTTTTAATGATTTTTGTAGATCAGTGTAGGTGATCCCGAATGAATTGGAAATTTCTTGCTTAATCATTGCTGTGATTTTTGAACCTAAGTTTTCTGTGGTGTACTTGGTAATCATTGCTGCCTGTCACGTGATTCTTAGAAGCGTTTTATTCCCACTCGCTATGTGTTACGCAATGGTGCTGCTAAAAGTCAATTCGCAGATCAGGTGTCTTTTGTTGGTAATGTATATGTATAGTGTAATGGTCAGTGCTAATTTGTTTCTTTACAGAGATGTGTTACAGGCTTTTAAAGCCTTAATGAAGGTTGGTTGTTCTATACCTGCTTGGAACATTACAATTTAAAAGCCTATAACACGATATTTCTGTAAAGAAACAAATTAGCACTGACCATTACACTATCCATATACATTACTAACAAAAGACACCTGATCTGCAAACTGACTTTAAGCAAATGCACTGCATCAGGGGTCGGCAAACTTTTTGGCATCGCGGACCGGTTTAAGTTGGAAATTTTTTCACGGACCGACGTTAAAGATAAACATAAATATTCAGCAATCAAATTTTATTTCAGCTCATATTGCAATAGTGATTCAAGGAACCAAGAGCTTGTGTTGCAGCAACCATACTCTCCCATCTTGGAGTGATGGGACTCAGCAATACCCGCAATGTGTCCCTTAACGTTTTTTGGTGTTGTAGGTCTCTCGTCATCGACGTCAGACTCGTAAGATAGCGCTGATCTATTTCCAGAAACTCTCAGCAAGGATGTTTGTTTTTCACTTAATTATTGTTATCAGACTAAAAATATCTATGTTAAAACTTTAAAACTGTAATATTTCAGGTTATAAATTTCAGAAGGAATAATTTATTTTAATTCTGAAGTCAATTTGCTGTAATATTTCTGATGTTATTTTCATACTTATCTCCTTCATCAACCCAACTCAGCCATCACAACAAAGCCACTACAATAATTACTTGTAGTTGCCCAACGCACAGGAAGTGTCAAAATCAAGCAATCAAATCTAACAAAACGTCCGCAAGCAATTGGGTCTTAAACTCAAAGTAACAAAAACGCTTTAAAGTATTTAGTCTGGAAAAGTACTCGGCCCGGTACGGAACCCATCGCGGACTGGCCGGGGCCGCGGCCCGGTGTTTGCCGACCACTGCATTACACCATTGCATAACACATAGCAAGTCGGAATAAAACGCTTCTAAGAATCACGTGACTGGAGAAATGATTAAAGTACACCACAGAAAACTTAGGTTCGAAACTCACCACAACAATCTCCCCCGGTTATACAGGATACACATCATGAAACACATCAATAATGCACAGGATTTCCATAACCTTCAACACGTTGCCGGATTCGTGTCGAGCGACGCAATGGTTTGGAATCAAAAGAATTACTTTCTGGTAGTTGGTTATCTTTATGGCCATTATCGTTAACCACTTCAGAATCGCAATGGGCAACTCAACAGAATTACTAACATCATTTTGCACTTCATTAAACACAAAATCTGTTTGTTCTTAAGAAGACACATTAGTTACATCATTTACCGCTGTGACAGCTGTGCAATACGAAGATGCAATGAAGAGAGACTCTTTTATAAGTGGTATTTCGTCAAGCCCTATAAGACAAAGATTGCTTGAAAGCCGAACACTAACGTTTTCCGAAGCTTACGAAGAAGCCCGCGCTCTAGAACTGGTTAAACTTACTTCAGATTGCTACCTTGCTGGTGAAACTATGACGGACGCTGGGCGTGTTTTTGCTGTTAATAAATCACATGCAAGTGATTTTGAGTCGAGACCAAACTTTTCCGATGATCGTACTTCTGATGCTTCCCAAAACTGTACAAGCAACAGCATAAGCTAACAGACTTGAACATTTGTGTGCATTTTTTTTGTGCAGGGCGTAAATAGCATTCGCGAAATCGTGTTTCGGCTAAAAACGAAGAGTGCGATTTCTGTGGCAAAGTAGAACACTTTGCCAAAAGCTGTTTGAAACGAAAATCCTTGAATAGCGTCGGGAGGCCTACATCATTAGACGATGATTTGCGTACACTAGCATCACTGTCAAATTTGCAATTAACTTCCTCACATCATGGGTTGTCCAAAGTAGAAATTGATGGAGCCTGCGCTGGTGCTTTGATCGACACAGGCAGCATCAACAGTTATATCAGTGAAAGATTTGCTATAAAGCACGATTTACCCTACAAGTCTGCAAAATTTACTGCAAACATGGCTAAATCTTCCTTAAAAACGGAAATTTGTGGGGTATGTTAGTTAAATTCAACTTTTGTCGGAAATTCATATAAAAATTTCAAATTATACGTAATGCCTAATTCAGTTGCTGATGCTATAATTGGTGACGATCTCTTGCAACAACATAAAAGCGTTATTTTGCACCAGACGGGATACGTTTCGACTATTAAATAAAGTCTCTTCAGTGGTGCTTAAAACTTCAAATCCATGAAGTAAATCCATCAACATACAATGCATTCTACCTAGCACCTTTAAAGGTTGCTTCTATATCAAACTCAAGTTTTTGGCCCCAAACAACGATACCCAATGAAAGAAAATATAACCACTAATCCACAACTAAGTTCCCGGTAGCCTAACTGTGGGCTAGTTAGGCTACCGGGAACTTAGTTGTGGATTAGTGGTTATATTTTCTTTCATTGGGTATCGTTGTTTGGGGCCAAAAACTTGAGTTTGATATAGAAGCAACCTTTAAAGGTGCTAGGTAGAATGCATTGTATGTTGATGGATTTACTTCATGGATTTGAAGTTTTAAGCACCACTGAAGAGACTTTATAAAAGCGTTACCTTTAAACTCGAGGGAAATTTACCCGAACTTTGTATTTCATCAGTAATGCCTGCTGCGCATGTACCATATCCGCAGTTGTTCAGTAAGATTACACCGAACAGCAAACCCATTGCTGCGAAAACGCGAAAATTTTCTTCAGCTGATCAAGAATTATAAAATCTGAGACTGAGAGACTGTTGTTATAAGAAGATCGCATTGAACCAAGTAATTATCCCTGGCGGACTCAACCTCTTGTCGTTGATAACGGTAAAGGAAAAAAAAGAATGTGTATTTACTATAGTCAGATTTTTAACGTGTACACACAACTAGACGCTTATATCCTTTATCAAGTATAGAATCAATTGTTAACGAGGTTGCAAAATGGAAATACTTAAGTACCTTGGATTTGAAATCGGCTTATCATCAGATACAAATACGATCTGAGGACCGTCCATGTACTTGCTTTTCAATCAGGCTCAGAGTTATATCAGTGGAAGGTCCCACCTTTTGGTTTCACCAACGCAGTGCCCGTGTTTCAGCGAGTAATGAACCAGTTTATTAAACGGCATGAGCAGGGCCGTTGACAGGGAGGTCCAGGGGGTACCTTTGGTACCGGGCCCGGAATTTTTTGGGAGCCCGAAATTTTGAGAATGCCGCGCGTAAAAAATTTCGTAAAAAGTCTAAAAGGGCAACTCTTGATTGGTTGAAGGCAGACCAAGTCACCCATCGCCACCACCTACCGGTAATACCACTTACTCACTGCTAGGGTACTACCCTTTCCCCCTCAGTCAGCGACACAGCCACAGTAGCCTACCGACCAAAAAAGTCTGAAAGGTATTCTGACTCTATAAAGCGTTGTGGTATACTGGAGTAGGCCTATTGTTTGTAGATGTGTTATTGCTGTCTCAACATAACCTTTAACCACACCCCTTATCTTGTTCTAATATGCATCGAAAAAGGCCTGAGAGGGACGCGCGTAAAGGAGCCTCCCTGCGTACGCTACTGGTCATATCAATATCAGAATGGGACTCAAAATAGAAAAAGGCTTCGGAGAGGGAATATTTTTTATCAAATTATGCAAAACGCTCGCTTATATTCTTAATTGGAATAATTAACCTAATACCGGTCCCACCATGATTTAATCAGTTACAGTCAGAGGCGTCGTACCATCCAAATTTTCTGACATTCATTTTTTTTTAATTTAAAAAACTAAAAAATAAAAAATTTAGCCATTGTCGTTTCGTTTTCATCCTAACCGTTTTTTCTTATACTACAAATTCCAATTTTTATTCATTAATTTTTGCTTCAGTCAATCGCTTTGACGTAGGAGCAAAGTTAATTTCTTGATCTGCAGTGGGAATTTTGAAAACATTTTGCTTGCGTTGTTGAAGGTTATAGAACGCACCTAGCGTCATCCCATCAAATGCTACGCCCCCAGACCACCTTAGCCTTCGGCAGCTATGCTCCTCTTGCTAAATCGTGGGGAGCCCACTGATTGCGCATGATGTCTAAAATTAAGAAGCGGGCGGGGATATAATATATTGCTGTGCTGAGAGTTACCAAGAGCCGAATGGTAGACCTATATTTCAACAGGGATAGCTAAACAGTAAGCACCCCCAGGTCAAAAAATTCATTGGCCATTATTTGGTTGTTAATCGATTTTGATATAACAAAATACCTCTTCTGGTAAATTATCTTTATCATTTTGGCGGACCATTTTTTTTGTCACTTTGCGGGGGGTCCAGATTTAATTTTGGTACCGGTCCCGAGCTTGGCTCTCAACGGCCCTGGGCATAAGTTAAAAGTGCTGTCAGGGCCTGCAAAGACTGCAGTGAAGTAAAGGCATCATTTTACAATCTGAATAACAGTTAAAATTTGATAAAAGCGACACAACCATTTGAGAGAATTAGTCTGGATTTCTAGGGACCTCTTCTTGTTCTCAAAATAAATACATGCTTGTAATCATCGATGAATATTCTCGTTTTCCATTCGTGTATGCATGTAATGACATGAAAACATCCACCGTGATTAAGAAGCTTACTGATTTGTTTTGTGTTTTGGGGTTTCCCAGCTATGTACATTCTGATCAAGGGTCTAATTTCATGTCGTATGAGTTACAGTCTTGGTTGCAAAATATGGGTATACCTACCAGTAGAACGACGCGGTATAACCCAAGAGGGAATGGGCGGGTGGAGCGTTATAATGGTATAATCTGGAAAACAGTGTTATTGGCACTACGCTCAAAAAATTTGCCCCTGACACACTGGGAACATGTTTTACCAGAAGCATTACTTTCTATTAGCTCTTTATTGTGCACAGTTACGAATTGTACTCCTCATGAACGCATGTTTTTTCATACGAAAAAATCGTTTAATGGTGTGTCTCTGCCGTCCTGGATAAAACTAGGACCTGTGTATGTTAAGCGTCACAATCGAACTAATAAGCCTGAGTTAATTGTTGAAGAGGCTGAGTAACTTGAGGCCAATCCTCATTATACACATGTGAAGTTGGAGAATGGTCAAGAGATTTCAGTGACTCTTCGAGATCTAGCGCCTAATCCTAGCCCGTCTAGTCAGCATGATCGTATTACTGAAAATGATGTAACTAATGTGTCTTCTCAAGAACAAACTGATTTTGTGTTTAATGAAGTGCGAAATGATGTTAGTAATTCTGTTGATGTGTTGCCCCATTGTGATTCTGCAGTGGTTAACGATAATGGTCATAAAGATAACCAACTACCAAAAAATAATTCTTTTTTGTCTGACCGTCGTTTTTTATCGCCTTTAGTTTATTCTTTTATTTTTTTCGAAATTTCTGCTCCCGACCTGGGTGTTGCAACCATGCCCACTCCTGTATTCTGTTAACTCCTCTTCTCCTATCTGCATGCCATAATGTTAATCGTTTTGTTGCTTCTTCCCTTTTCCTGTGCCGCGTTTTATTTTCCTACTCTTATCGTATTCTTTTATTGTGTTGACGGTGCGGAAATAAAAGACACTACTGCTACTACTTTTGATTCCGAACCATTGCGTCGCTCGACACGAATCCGGCAACGTGTTGAAGGTTATGGAAATTCTGTGCATTATTGATGTGTTTTATGTGTATCCTGTGTAACCGGGGGAGATTGTTGTGTTGAGTTTCGAACCTAAGTTTTCTGCGGTGTACTTGGTAATCATTGTTGCCAGTCACGTGATTCTTAGAAGCGTTTCATTCCGACTTGCTATGTGTTACGCAATGGTGTAGTGCATTTGCTAAAAGTCAGTTTGCAGATCAGGTGTCTTTTGTTGGTAATGTATATGTATAGTGTAATGGTCAGTGCTCATTTGTTTCTTTACAGAGATGTCGTGTTACAAGCTTTTAAAGCCTTAATGAAGGTTAGTTGTTCTATAACTGCTTGAAACATTACAATCATACATCCATTCCTTAAACAAGAAAAAAACAAGAAAAAAGAAACTTGAAAGGACAAAGTGACCCCTTAAGGTCTTGTAGTCAAGCAGCCACTCATATTGCTTTAGTTCAGTGTGGTCCAAAGCCTGGTCCGCGGGCCGCATGCGGCTCGCGGGAAACTTTTGTGCGGCCCTCCAACACTTTAACTTTCGTTGCCTGTTTTGTATTTAACAAGGCTTAGAAATTTCCTCGCTCGCATTATTAACGAGGTTTTTTAAAAGGCGAGGAAGTGCAAGCTTAGATAAATGACGAGAATGTTTCATAGTATGCTTGAACGCATCATTTTGAAGAAATGCATGTGATGTCACAATAAAACATTTATTACGTACTAGTAAAGGTTATGTAACATCTCGCGTTCTGTCATGTGGGCCTTTTCAAAACAATCTGCAGCGAGATGTGCAGCGTACAAGTTACTAAATTTAGTGAGTAGAACTAACTTTTAGCACAAAATTAGTGCCTAAAGAAAAGTGTCAAGAGGAAAACAGAGAGTTCAATATTAACTGGGAGGACAGATATTTCTTTGTCAACAATAATGGTAAACCACAATGCTTGGTGTGTCTTCAAGTAATATCTGTTCCCAAAGAGTTTAATGTTTAGCGACATTACAAAACGCTGCTAAACAAGCATAAAACGTAAGACATTTAGTAAAGCATAGTGTCAATGGTAGAATAACAATCTCTCCGCCTGTGATTAAAATCTAGATTTTATCTTTGCGGCCCGCAAAGCTTTTTCAAACCTTGAAGCGGCCCTTGACGCTCTTAATCTTGGACCACATTGCTTTAGTTAATCATGCAGCAGTCATGCGGATGTCCTTTGCTTTGTTAAATGGGTTTTGGCATAAGAGCCTGTTATCGTAGCATGCAGGTTAAATCGCACAGACCTTTGCCGTCAGTAGATATAACTTAATATCTTAACTTTGGCGTCAAAATATTAACCGGAAAGTTACGGAGTCTCTTCGGTGCGATTGTCATGCCTGAAATTGATATTTGTCAATTTGGACGCAATGAAAAGCGATATATCTAACTTTATTGTTGGCAACAAAGCAAAAATGTAACGAGATACTCATATCAGCGAAAATATATCATTATCGATGCTGTTAAAGGATTATTGAAAATATCGATTATTGGCACAGCTGGTAACGCTACTGGTTAACGTTACACACCATTACAACATCGAAACGTGACACAAAACAACCGGTTCAAAAAACTCTAGTAACTTTCTAGGTAGGTCTATACACAAGGTTACCACAGGTCCACTCCAAAAAATAAGCACGCTGAAGTTAGGTTACCAAAAAGTCAAAAGCTCGTTAATGTGAAAGCACTAAAAATCGATGAATACCAAACAAAAAGATCTTCACGTCCACAGAGTCCTGATTTTCCACTAAAAATCGGTGAAAACCAGAAAAAAAAGGTCTTCACGTCCACAGACAGGGGTGCCATGGTAAAATTCGAAATAGGGGGGCCCTGCAGAACCGGCGTTAGAGCAGTCGACTAAGGGGGGCCAAACGTTTATCAGGAGGCGCCAAAGTTTGAAATTAAGCACAAAAACCGCTGTCTTCAAAAGAGCAAACTTGTTAACTGGGGGGGCCACGCATGCCAATTGGAGGGGCCAGGCCCTCCTGGCCCCCCTTGGCTCCGGCCCTGGGGCCTGTATAATGCTAAAAATTTTATTATTTTATGCCAGATGTTCGTAAACTTTTTCAGTTTCGTCCCTTTTGGAGTTAGTTTTTTTTCCCCCCCCAAAAAAGATCTAGATGGAGTTCTTTGATATCTGCAATAATTTGGGCAGTTTCGCGATTTTTTCGACTCATTAGCTGCACTGTTTTAAGGGACGTATCCAAAAACTTCCGCAGGAGGAGCGCCCCAAACTTTCGTGCTCGCATTTTCTTTCAGGGTGTGGCAAAATCAGAGCACATTTGAAGCAAAATAAAAGTCAATGATGACTCTAGGGGGTCCGGGAGCATGCTACCCCGAAAATTTTTTGAAAATTTAATTGAAATTTATATCATTTAATTGCAATTATAGTACTTTTTTAACAACTTTTTGACGAAATTTTCTTTAAAACTTTTTGCCTCTAATTCTGAGTCTAATACAACAATATTGTGGGGCCCCTACAAATGCCCCCCCTACCCCCCTACCGGGGGACCGAACTTTGGAGATGCCTTGATACGACACTGCTCACCACGCTACAAAAAAACATGTAGAAAATATAACAATTTATTTGCAATGTCTTAATCGTCTTAATAAGAAGGATGCAGCTGTTTTGAAAAAACAAGTTTTGATGTTTGACGAAAAAAAGATTTGAAAACAAGCTTATACGTTCAATCATTAAGTCACTGCTATGTTCACGCCCCCCTTGCAAACCTTTTACGCTTTCCAGTATGGGCACCTCTGCTTTAAAGTCTAAACGTTAACAAGGACTTGGCCAATTTTAAGAGCCCCCCCGGCTCCCCCACGGAGAAAACCCTGTCCACTGTCCACAGAGTCCTGATTTTTTACTAACGATCGGTGAAGACCAAAAAAAAAGGTTTTCACGTCCGAAGAATCCTATTTTTTCCGCTAAAAATTCAAAAATAAGCACGTTTCTTAGAAATAAGCACATTTACCTTTTTTAAGACATTGCCCTTGAAAATAAGCACAAATCTTAAAAATAAGCACGAAATGGTAACCCTGCCTATACACATAAGCGTAATTAACTTGATTGACAAAAACTGCCACTTGAGTTTTAAATGTGACGGATTGCGTAAAAATGCACTGTTCAGGAACTACAAAAATATCCAGAAAAACATATAAATACCTAAACGAAGCAACAGGAATCACCTATCATGCTAAACAAACGACCATAAGTGATATAATAATTAATTAAGTGGCAAAAAGGCCAACAATCAAATGTAAGGGAGTTTCATGCTCCCAATAATTGACGCAACGTGTGCAGCGTCACTCTTGCGTCAATTAAATGCACCGTGTGCGTGAAAACGTCGCACCACGCATTGCGCTGAGTATTTGCCGTAACGCGTTTTTTCCATATAAGGTAGCAAGCGATTGATGTCCTATCACGTATTTTACCAAATGCAAAAAGTCGACAAGCGTTACATCAAATCTAGCCTTCATTATACTCGCTGAATTCCGCTGAAGCGTGTGGCGAATGGCGGGGCCCATCTCTGCGGCATAATGCTTGGGCAACGCAGCTCCGAAGAAACGTCACAGCGGTGGCGAGCCGTTGGCGACACTGTGTCCGGTTTGACTCCAGATCTCCCGCCCTGATAGCGATGTCTAACAGGCCAGTGATGAGCATTATGATTTTTTAAAATAAATTTTGCATACATTGGAGAAAAAGCAGTCAATTTGAAGCAAAAGAAATTTTTTGGTTGATGATGCAAGTTTATTAATAATTAATTGTGTAATATACTAAAACAAATTTCTATTGTATCGGCGATCTGCGAATCTAAATGCATTGTATTTAAAAGCTGTGCATTGTATTCACATGAATCTAAATGCTTTGTACTTGAAAGCTCTCTGTAACTAAATGGTAGAAGCGTATGGACTCCACCAATGTCTCACCTGATGGCTCTTATCGGTTGCGACAATTATGTCACTAGCTTCGAGTATTTGCGCAACGCTGAATTCTTCGCTAATAGCTCGCTAAAAATAGCAGGACTTATTGTAATCATTATCTGCGATACAAATCCTTACCCTGTAATGAGATTCCTCTTCTGACTTGCCGCTACAATAATAGGTGCTTGACATTTTCGTAAATTTTTTGGTATTTACTTGAATTTATAGTTTTTAAAACTATGTTTAAGAATCAATAATTTTACACAAAATTCTAAAAAACTTCACATTATAAGAAACTTAGGCGAGTTGTAAAGGGCACCTATGTCGGTTAAGAGGCTGGGTTTGATACTTGGTCGAGCCGCACGCAAGCCTTTAAAATCAATAATTACAACACTGCTAGTGTTTCACCGTCGTTGCAGCAGATTTAACACACGTATACCGGTAGTTTTGATGCTGTAGCACTAATTTGCGAAGATATTTGGGCCCTACTTGCAGATCAGAGTTGTAAACGGACCGAATAATTAAGGCCCGAACCCGGCCCAAACTCAAAAACACAAAAAACACAAGCCCGAACCCGGCCCGAATTCGTAATTCCTAAATCGGCCCAAACAAGCCCGAACACTTGGAGCATGATGTTAAATTTGTGCAAATTTGAGGTTTCGGCAATCAAATATTCCGCGCCGATAAGAGACAACAGAATAAACCATGCCACGTGAAGATGGGTTTGCGTTCAAGAAGAGAAAATAGTAAGTTACAGTACCGCACTTAGCGCTGTGAAAAAGTGGTTGTTTAATTGCAACTACCACGCTGTACCCGCAATAACCCCGAGTTTTTTTTTTAATCAAGTCTGAATCCAACCCGACTAGCGCGGTCCGACTTCTGTTCTGTTGCAAGCCCATTACGCTCATGGTACAAATCTATTAAATTTGTTTTTAAGTTCACAAAAGTTTAAGGAGATTAAATCATCGCTGGTGCAAGAACATCTGCTCTGTGTTAGCTCTTGTGTGCATCCTGGTTTTTCCTCCTGTTGACCTTTGTAATATTGATGAGCGTGTCTTGGACGCGTCACCATTTGGCGTGTATCCATTTTAGTCGTGCATAGATAATCGATGGAACTTACCCAGCACCTCGGCACGAATTACTATGTTGACGCACAAGATGAATTTTCACGGCGAACTCGATTTAATTTTCAAGTTTTTTTCGAGAGAGTAACGTAATGTTAAATAAGATATTGCTGCTGTAATAACTAAAACATGTCTAGAGATTGCATTAGAATTGGTTTTTGTAGGTTTCAAACAAAATGCTAACTTTTAAAACCTCTCGTAAAGGCACGTTTACACTACGTTTATTTTAAGCGCTTTGAGCTTTTAAAGGCAGGGTTCGGTGGCAAAAAATAGTTGAAATGGGTTTCAACTTACCCAGTAGCGTTGGTCCGATCGTGGAATTCGCTTTGGTTAAGCAGTAATTATCTTAAAAAGAAAGTCCGAAGAACACTGGCTTGTGATTGGTCAATTTATTTGTGACGTAATTGGGGGGCAGGTTTGTTCGTTGAGCTGTTTAGTCAGCCAGCTCTAGTTTAGAAGTGATGTAGTTACTGCGTGGTATTTACTGGTAAACGGTGCAAGCCTAGCAGAAAATAATAAACTCTTCTATTTAAGCAGTGGAAAGTACAATTACCCTGTCCACTTGTCCAATTTTAATGGGTTTTAGGCTCACGGTTCTTGGTTCTAGTTTCTGCATCATAATCAACTTCTTGATGTTAGTACTCTCCGTGTTTATACTCCCTGCGTCATTCAACTTCTCTGTTGTTTTCAAAGTTTATAGCTTCTCTGATGTTTACACTCTTTGCCTCATTCAACCTTTTTATACATACCCAAGCCCCTGCAACTTCAGGCTTTGGCATTAAGCAGTTAACCTAGTTGGCGTACCGGTACTTGGCCTAGGTGGTTAACTGCTCAATGCTAAAGCCTGCAGTTGCAGGAGCTTGGGTATTGTATAGCAAAAATTGCGTTGTTCTTGCTGTAAGCCCAATGGCCGAGTGGTGAAGGAGATAAGCTCTGAATCACAAACCTGAATCGACCTGATCGAATGATCCAATCCTAAAAACTAGTCGTAGAACTGGTTTTTACTGCGTTTATTTTGTAGGTCTTTTGGCCTACCATAATATCTATTTATATTTCATATATAGACTTACATCAGCCCCACTTATTTCAATACTAGTAAAATCAGGCCTGCTTTTGCCGACATAATATGCCAACTAGGTTATCTACTCAAAGCTAAAGCCTGCAGTGTTGTAGGGGCTTGGGTATGTACAGCTAAAATTGCAACTGCTATGTTGTAAGCCCGGGGGCCGAATGGATGGGGAGGTAAACTTTTGATCACAAGGTCCCGAGTTCGAACTAGAGAAGAGTTCAAACCGCGAAACTAGTCGGAAGATTGCTTTCTACAGCATTTTTATAGTAAGTCTTTCTGGCCCACCATGATATTTATTTAAGCCACACTTTTTCTAACTATGACATGAAGAAATTAGTTATGATGCTGAAAAAACTGTTAGTTAGTTGGTTATTACTAGTCTACCAAAATGGTTCATTTTTGTATGGCACCTGGTTGTAACTCGATGTAATTTCTATCTTTGCGCATTGCTAGAATTTAGCAGCTGCCCCTCAATGACGTCAATATCTCTCTTGCTCCGCCTACCACTGTTTTTTAAAATTGCGATTGGTGCTTAAGCGAAATCTGTTCGTCAGAGTAAACATGGGAAAATGTTTTTTGTGACATAACGCTTTTTTTAACTCTTTATTTGTTGCCACCGAACCTCCACTTTAAGCCCAGACTTTTCGGGTTCAATATTATTTTCTTTATTATCTTCGTTGGAGCAAATTGGTTGCTCACTTACGACCAGAAATAATAGAGCGAAAAGATGAAGCTCTTTAAGCGCTGAAAATGTTCATTGTGTAGGCAGGACTTGAAGTTTTCGCACACAGCATTGCTGTGGTTTCTACTCACCCCATGCTCATTGTATGATGACAAACCTCAATGTTGAAATCTTTTTAATTCAATAAAACTTTTCTATGTGTGAGAAGGTAAAAGTACAATTTTGTTGTAATCTAATGAGCAGGACACTTTTCATCTGGTAATTTTAAAAGTAAGTAAGCTACACCTTGATCATAATGAGTTATCACGGCGCAACACAAAACCGTTGATGCTAAGTCTTTTCCAACTAATTTGGGTGCAGTGATTAAAGCACTCAAACATAAAATTTATTCATTTAAATTTTATGCCACATTTTTTGGAGTTTTACAGCATTATCAATTTTTTAAAACTAGATTAAAAAGTGACAAAGCGATATCCGCCAGACCCAAATTACTAAAATCTTAGCGATGTTAAGCGTTATGAGGTCTGTTTTTTCAATGGAGTACGGTGAAACGGAATATTAATACGGTAAATATACTTTATTAAATAAACATTTGTCAATGTGTAGATGTTGTTAGTGATAGTATACATTATCAAGCCTTATTTTAGTCAAGTCTCGCAGCAGAATTAATTACGTAACTGAATAGAGTAATGCAACATCGAAATTTAAAAGTTGAGAGCATCCGTGCAACATGAATGTTCGAATTGCATCAAAATTTTAAAAAAATGAAAAGTTAAGAAATGCTGTAAATGTCTCTGGCACACTTAAGCACTCTGACATTAGCAAAATCTTCAATGATAATTTTTAAAAAATTTTTAACCTATGTGGTCGATGGCGAAGTAATCCTCATTACGTAAACGCTTTCAAATACTCAAGAAATGTTTTTTTAATGCTTATGGCGCAGGGATGCTTTTTTGCCGCAAGAAAATGGCGAGTATTATTTTGATTAGATAATGGATATCTTCTCATTAGTTTAAATCATCCACTTTGAAGTTGGTTAGCTTGTCTAACAATTTTGCTTAGCAATTTTCTTATGTTGCGAAGCATTTTATTCATATTTTTATAAATATTACAATGTAGGGTTGATGAATAATGACAAATTCAAGAAAAAGAGCAGAAATTTCAGGCTGGATGTAAACTTAAGAGCGTGTTTTAAAATTGGAAACGAGAATGCCTAATGTATACTATAAGTGTTTTAATCTAAATTCCACTAATTTCAACAACCAGTTGTTCTCGAATGGTACAAAACAAATCGTCTGATGTTTTCCTATCACCGGTAACTTTTAGGGGCTGTAATTTTGTCTTCTTTCATTTTAGCCGGGTTGGTGGCATAGTATTTTCCAAGCTTTTTGCCTGAGTCTCTGACACTCTTCAAAAGAAATCGTTTGAACTGAAAAAAAACTAGAAATACGGCATAAGATGTACCAGAAACGGAAAAAAGACAATTGCTTGAAAACTGTTGATGGCCAGCGTCGATGTGATAATTCAATTAGTCAAATCTGTAGGCGAGCCGAAAACCCATTAGAATTTTGCACCATGCACAAACCATTCGCTTGTTTTGTTGCTTTCGATTTCAGAGTCCAAGTGAAAATACGAATCAGTCTATATGATGTCACGTCTCCTGGTTCATCGCCAGGTATCAGAGGCTCATCAAACAAGGGAAGACATTTGACAAAAAAATTTTACTTGAGTGCTGCATATCATTTTTTAATGTAAGCATGGTTTTGTTAAAGCAATGCTTTAGTTCAGCCTCAATACATTGGGTGACCTTGATACATTTTTGGAAGGGGTTCACGTCTAAAAAGGTTTCCAAAACCCTTTTTTAATAAATTCAAATAGCATTTTTCAGTGGAAAGAAGTATGAAAAAATTGCAACTATAAGCTCGAAAGACCTACAGGATTAGTTCACGGTGGGATTTGACAACACTTTGAATCAGACTCAACCTTTCCATCTAACATTGTCAAGATTCGCATAAAGGTTCCATCGAGTTTAATTTCTCACAAGTAAGTAATCCCTTTCACTTTTTAAAAAAATGATAATCACGGTGCACGCAGACGGAGTATGCTGTGCCTCGGCATTGCTACTTGAAGTGCCTCAGTATCAATAATTCCACATAGCAAGACATTTTCAGGTGAAATGAGCTGCATAATGTTCATTCTAGTTTTTAAGCAGTTTGATTTCTACAGTTTCAATCAAATTTTTGCCTCTAGGGCAATTTAATGTTCTATCGTTATATAAAAATTTATACATATAAAAATCTATTGTTAAAATAAGTGGCATGAGTAGGCCTACTGTTTTAGATCCGCTCAATGCAATCGTTGACCTGCATTTCAGCGCCTGTCGAGGCCAGTGGCTTGCACAGAAGAGAGAACTGCGAATGTGATTGTGATACGCGCTAGGCCCGCTCACAAAAAAGTGCTTTCTGTCCTTTCTTTCAACTTCTTCGTGACGCTTGTATAAAAACGCTTGCTCTGCGCCGCAAGGCGCATTCGACTAAGTAACGTTTCTTTGTTGTAACTTGCGGGCTAGAAAAAGATCACCAGCTTCCTGCAAAAACAAAGACATTTTTTTAGCATTCGGTTGATACTGTGTTCTGAAAAAATAAGATTGTACTGCGCGATTATAGTTTTTTTATTACCAGTTGTAAAACTCCTTAAATTAAAATCTCACCAATTTTAAATATTGTGTTTTTGAGTGGCAGCAAAACTTATGATTGGTTTGTAATTGAGAGATGAGGTGGTTCCGAATTCTTTGTTCGTGTCTGCTTTATTCCATTACCTCGGCATGTTGGGAAGTGGAGACTTCACCTGAAGCCAAGATCGAAAGGTACTTAGAGATTTTATAAAACGATATTAAGTTGGCTTTGTAAGACTTACTAAATGAATTTCGCAAATATATGCAAATTCTTTGATTAGTTTCGTGGTGTGAACGTTCATCAGGTAAAAAGTCTAGTTCTCTTTCTACTCGCCCACCGGGCTTACAAGGTATGAAACGGCCGAGTGGTACGAGAGCTTTTCGCAGTCACTAGGTGTGGGTTCAAACCTGACTCTACCTGATGAGTGTTGATACCGCGAAACTAGTCGTAAAATTGGATTTTACAACGTTTCTTTAGTAAGACTTTTAAAGGATTATCTATAATATCTTTTTTTATGCTAACACAAGTACCTTAGACTTATATCGGTTCTATACTTATTTTAAAAGAGATTTTAGGTGAAACAATGCAATTATAAATCGTACATCTAAAAAAACTATCTTCCCACTGATCTTCTGAAAATAGCGGCTATCATTGTGCTACAAAGATTGAGAGTCGGCACCAGTATACTTTACATCAGGGGTTCTTAACCGGGGGTAAATTTTACCTATTAAAAGGGTAAATCTTTTGAATCAAAGACCAAAGAAAACTTTAATTTTCAGCATTGAAAAAGCAGTAATGGTACACTGGAGGTGAATTATATTTTTTCCTTTTGGCAAAGAGTAAACGAAACAAAAAAGTTTAAGAACCCCTACTTAGAGATATTATTAAATTTCATCGCTTGAAGAGAACAATTATTTTTTGTCTAAACGAAATAGAAAGAGCCGTTGGTGCAGTTCAGAGCTTGGGAATAATGACATTAACTGGTCGCAAATACAAGAAAAAAATGAATAATAGTATTCAACAAATGAATTTCTTTTTTTTTAATTGAACTGAATTGAATTTAAAATTTATAGTTATTACATTAGCTTAATAATTAACCACGATCTTCGTGTGTTTTGATTCGAAGAAACCGAAACTTCACTTTAATTTCCCGCAAATTCCCCGTTTTGGGTCACTTTGAAAACAATGTGCTACTAATTTGAACTGTAACAATAACATAAACTGTTTGAACTTTTCTAAAGGGGAGTAAATTCATTTTGTAAGTCGAAGTGAGGCTCAATCTTTTTTGACAGAATGCTTGATCACTATTGTTAACTGGAGCCAGTGTTTATATTTACAGTCAAATATATAATTTTTTTATAAAGGGATTACTGCACTTTAATGGGCAAATTTTCGATTCATCGATTGAAACATTTCAAAACTAAATTCAACATGACGCAATATTTCAATATGCTAAGTAGTATTGGAATATCTGGATAGTTTATTGCGAAACAAGAAACAAAAAATTAGCGTCACGTTTTAAAGAAGTAGTCACTTTTTGCAGTTTTACGTCTGGAATATTGAAGACCTACTGCAATGAACTGTTTTGAATTAGCGTTCTGTTATAACATTATTTCTTAACTGTCTGCGAACTTTTCGAGAACGTAGAAGACATATTTTCAATAGCCTATCGCTGAGCATTTTTAACCTGTCCTAGATCTTAAAGATTTTTTTTGACTTAGCAATAATCCTCAAAAAATAAAGTAATTGGCATCGATTTATACGTTTAAAATAAGGTGTCCTTGTATTTTAAAATCAATCAGTTTGATGTTTTCAAAATTTTCGAATAAAGTTTTTTATTCCCTTTTCATTTTTGTGAAAAATTTGTAAACTTTATTATTTTTCTAAGATCTTTTTCATTTCTATTTTTCAAAGATCTTCTTCATTACAAACTATTTTTTATTACAAATATTTTGAAACAAACACTGCGAGTACTGACGTAATTATTTCTCCAAAAAGCCATGCTTGTGTACGATTTCAACACATTTCTTAAATTTTTTTAAAAAATTTTCAAGATTTACGTTTAATTAATTACTGTATTTATTTACATACATGACACAATATTTTGGCATGCATGTTTTATGAATGTATATGAGCAACACCTTTTCTAAAAATGCACTATCTTCAAGTGAGTATTGAAAACTAATTTGATTTTAACAAATTTTACGACAAATTGATTTAGGTTAACACACAAATAGCCGTCAAGCTAAAATAAGTGGTTGGCCAATGTAAAACAAAAAAATCAAATCTTCGTTATACCAACGGTATTAAGCCGAAGCGAGTAAGAGTAGTGAGGTCCATCTCCGTGGCTTAACGCCTGAGCAGCACAGCTCCGAAGAGATGTCGCAGTGATGGCGAGAAGTTGGCAAAGCTGTATTGGTTTGACCGGCCCATGAATCAAACCCCAGATCTTCCATCTCACCAAATTTGCAAACCTATCTAAATTCAAAAAAGAATTTCTGCGGATTAATGTGAAACAAAGCGAGAGAATATACCCGTAAATGAACACAACAAATATTTTTTTCAAGATAAGTTTATCTTGGAGAATCTCCATTAAATTTTGTCGTGCAAAAGTTCAAGAATTATGATTCACATTATGATTAGTATAACTTAGAGTTTTTGAACTTTTGCTGCAAATCTTCCACTGCAAGCTCTGAATGATTTCAATCGTAATTGACCTGAAAACTCTAGTGTCTAGTCTTGGAAGTTTAGTCTAATTTTTTAAATATAAGTCAGTACCGTTGGTAGATTTCTTCAAGACGGCTTAATGGTGCGTTAATTTTAATGACGATCCTTTAGGAAAATTGTAGATGCTTAGACAAAAATGTTTTATATATTTATGGATGCTTTCCGTACTGCAAATTAGCATAATACGTGCCTCTTATATCCCAAAATAATGTAAACTGCAATCGGTTTAGTGATAAGTTTATATTTTAGCACATGACAAATGTGTTTTAGGAATACATAACAAATATTGCTGTAATGCGTCAAATTATATTTATCGATGTTGTGCAATTAGAGGATTATTTGATTACTTAATTATCACTGAGCATTAGGTCATTTACGAATGAAAATTTGATTTGATATCGATTAAAGTTTATTAGTCCTAAAATAATTTAACCTTGAAACATCTCTCAACTCATTGAGTTTGCCTTATAACGACTAATTAGTCTCGCCGATTTTAATTTAAACATTTCGCGCGGAGTAATTTTTTTTTGTTGAAAGTTTTGCGGTTGGACATTTTAATTTAAGTTGGATTAGAGTTGATATTTTACGTTCTTTGTGAAAACTTTGCGGCGCCAATACCGCATTTTTCGAAAGCGCTGATGGCTTATACTACACAAGATAATGTTAGTAAACCCAATCATGGGACGTCACTAATGTGTAATGTCAATTAGGCTTTTTGGTGGAATTACTGAACTGAAAATTGAACAGTAATTGAGGCAGAACGCGAAGTGGGCATGCGCTCTTTGAGTCAGCAGTCACCCCATATGTAATATGTCAAATGCGATCGGCTTCAGCCGCGAGTCGAACCCGTTGCGTGGGATCTGTCACCTGCGCGCGGTACCGCTTGGCCATGTCACAAACAGTCGAGAATTAACTTTACTTTCATTCGAAACGGCTAGTATGAGTTATACTTATATAAAAAATCTCGCCGAAATCCAACTTAATACACCAGCACGGGCTGCCCCTTTGTCATAATTATTTTTTTTAATCACATTCCAGTTATTTAAGTTATAAGCTGCAGGTTCAAACACAAGCTGAAATAAAGTAACATGAAATCTCTGGATTTGTAACTGCAACAGAAATAACTTTGATGATGGTGATACGGTCTGAAAGAGTCTTGAAACTTACACGTGAGGATAAAAAAATTCAAAATATTTATCAAATTACCTTCTTGCTCGCCCGGCATTAAGGGTTGTACTAGTCAATCATATTTAACTTTTTCTAATCCTGTGATTCTTAACGTACGGGCCACGGAAGCAATAATGGGTCACCAACTCGTTTGCACAAGACGCATCACATTACGCCCATATTCTATCACGAATGATTTTTCGAGTAATAGAAAATCAGATGCTACCAAAGGGTAATAATTGAGTTTTTCAAGCGGTTAGTCATGGGCCACTCGGTATGCAAGAAAATGGATATGATAGGCCTATTAACAATATTGCTTTTTGTTGATAGAGTCACAAAACACATGTGATCACGAAGAGTACACGACTCACGCAAACGTTCGTAGTGAGAACTGGTTTGCGACTGAAAAGCAAAATTACTTTATTTTCGTTTATTATTTGCTATCTTCGTTAATTAGCTAAAACAATATTTAATTAGGTGAAACAATATTTTTTATTCTGTTGCAAATTGCATTGCAAAGTGAAAATACGCTTTTTTTGGCTAGTAATATTTTACGAAAAAAACGTCTGCGTGTCATTAAGTTAGCATTCGGAGTGACGATGGGTTACGAACGGAAAAGACTAAGAAACACTGCAGCAATATTTCACATTAAGATTCTCTGTGTTGTAACATACGAAGGCATAAACTTGCGTCAATTAGACGTGTAGTCACGTTTTGGGAGCTACTTTTTTTGAACGGTACTTTTTTTAACGGATACACAACCAAAAGTTTGCTTAAGTAATGATAAACAATGACAATAATAAACTTTGAAGCATAGTTGAAGTACAAACACTATAAAGTAATGTCCTTCCTGGCCAACTGAAAGGGAGTCATGACGAAGTCCTCTTGTCGGGTCGGAAGCTATAACAGCTCTCCACCACCAACAGTTGCAACGCAACTCCAGTAATACGTAACCGAAGTTAAAGTAATTTAATGAATAACCACTACATAATTACGGGAAAAAAATTTTCTGGAAACCTTGGTTTTTTGGGTTGAATCCATCAACATCGTTTCTTTTCTCTCAATTACTTAAATGAAACACATGGTTTTTACAGACTCTAAATTTACAGTAAGGAAGAAAATAAAGCGACAGTAGTTCTAAAGCTAATTGTTTCGATAGCATATAGACTTAGCTGTTAACATCAGCATTGTAAGAAAGGCAGTACAAAATTGCTAGAACGAGAATTTGCAATTCTTGTTAGAATTGTAATATATTGTTATAAATTCTTGTTAGAATTGTAAATTCTAGGATTCTTGAACTGTAGTATTTTTGTTAGAATTGTAAATTAGTTTAGTAGACTAGTTAGAATTGTAAACTAGTTCTTTCAGTTTTGTATTGCTTTTCTTACACTGCTGAAATTGACAGCTGAATCTTTATTGTCGAAACGTCCAGTTTGAAGAATTCCGTGGCTTTAAATTTCCACTTTAGCTATTTTCGTCTCATACTTATTGTCGATGCTTGGGGTGAAGCCAAAATGATACAATGCATCTCATATGGAACACTCCCTTTTTTATTTTCTGGATTTGCCCCTTACGTATTTGCCTGTTGAGCTTTGCGTGATTGGTGAATTAAAAAAGGCAAGTGAAATTTAATTGACGCAAAAAGTCACATTGCCTCATTATCTATTTCACGATTTAACACTAAGCAAAGCTAATGGCAAAAATCGTTAAGATAGTAATCATTACTTGACCACGCGCAAAACTGTCAAAATACGCAGGGCCTACATACGGCATAAGGTGGCCTGACTACTTCGCTGGCAAACAAAATCAATTAACATTTTTCAGGGTACGAATTTAATATCATAGCCAAATAAATATTAGTTTAAGATGTTTTCATAGAAAAAAATCATCGTTAATGTCAATATAATTGCAGATCTGATCTGGTACTTTTGGCACAATCATCATCGTCTGATCATGCAGGAAAATTCTATGATTTTGTTGTTGCAAGTTCTTTCGATGAATTCAGATCGCTGTCGTCCGATGCGAAAATCAGGTGAGTTTCTTTATCGATCTAAGACGGGTAGATATGAAGTTTCGTAGGTTGACTTTTTTGGGCTTGGTCGTCTCTGCTGCATTAGGTCTAGACATGATTCAATCTCATCCAAAATTATTCTTTCATTGATCAATGCAATCGTTAAGTTTACCGACTTTATTACTTGTAAAACTTGGCAAGGAACGTAACGACAATAAACTTAGTGAAGCTTACATGATCATGAATTTCAACTGCAATTTTTACCGTTTAAAATTTTGTTTAATGATTGTGTTATTATACAGAGTCGGACCAATCAAACCGATATGTTCAAAGATACAACCAAAAACATGGTACATTCTGTTCTTGAACACTCCGACTGATCTGGAAGACGTATATGCATTCGCATTTCATCCTATCGCTGCAACGCTAGAAAATGTCGAATACTACGAAAAAATAATGAAAGGTGATTTGTTGACGTGTATTGCCTTGCTACTACTGAAATCAAAAGCTGGGGTATTTCATTAAAAGCATTAAAGGAGCGGCCGCTACTTGTTTTTTTCGGAAAAATTGAGCAAAGCAAGAATGAAATTAAAACTAATTCTTTCCTCTTTTTGCAAAATTTTGATGGCAACAACAAATGGTTTTCCTAAAACTACTCGCTAAAAATTTTATGCGTGTTTGGACTTTCTGATAATCGCGAAGGCGAGAAAAAGATTGTTGAAGCCTTTTGAATTAAACGTTCCAAATCTATTCTCTGAAAGTTGTGGAAATAAACTTAATTTGTCCTAACGATGAACATAAGAGGTTAGGATGTAAAGAGATGTTGCTCAAAGGGCAAATTGTTAGGGCAAGCATACATGACAGACAATTTGACAGTAAATGCGATAAAGATTGAATTGAACAAAGCATAAGCTACTTCAAAACGATATTTCATCATGGTGATAACATTCAGGCGAACAGAATTACTTCAAACAACTTGGCGGTGGCTTCAAAGAAGACGATGCGTTGGACAAAACTGACATAATAAAACGTTTACAAAAACGGTCGTCCCCAGAACAGAAAGTCCCTCCCAAAGAAGACAACGATATCAACAAAACAGAATCTAACAAGTACAATCAAACAACAGGAACTATCGGTAATAAAACATCATCAACAGCACCATCTAAAACTCTTCCATCACCAAGACCATCTCTAATTTTTAAAACTCTTCCTCCTGTAAGAATAGCAACAGCATCCCCTCCCACTCTTCCTCCAAGTCGTTCAAGGATTAGCAAAGTTCTTCCATCTCCGCGGACAATAGTTCCTTCACGAACACGAAATAGAGGCTTTACTATTAGAAGAACAATCGTCCCTGGATCTCGATCTCGATTGCCAAGGCCTCAAACATTGACAAAAAAAACTTTGCCGCAACCAGTAAAATTTGTTTCAAGAAGAATTCTTCCACAGCCTCGTGGGCGATCAACTAGCAGAGAATTACCATTAGTACGAAGGGTTCCCCCGAGAAGCGTTCCAGCATCGAGTGGATCATCAGGACAACGGATTCCCTCAAGAAGCATTCCGGCACCAAGTCGATTTTTATCTCGAAGACTTCCTCCTTCGTCTAGGGTCAGTTCCAGTGCAATGCCTTTTATCCATATATCAGAAACAACAAAAGAAAAAATCAGCAGAAACAATGAAACTGTTGTAGGATGTCCTACTATGATTGGTTCATTTCATGTTACCAACATCACTCGCAATGAATTCAAAGGCTACATTCACGTTAGTTCTGAAGACAATCTCGTGAATGGATGGATGCTGCAAATGAAATTCAACATTCCTCTACGAAGCTTATCCTGCGACACTCTGGACAAAATGACTTGCTCCACTAATCAAAGAGATTTCTGCTTTGTTCCTAAGTCCTCTTTCCCATCCGTAAATTCTGTGAATGTGAGTGATGTTATTTTCGTGGTATAGTCATGTGTGTGTGACTGTTAAACATATTAAGTTTTGGATCAGTAGCCTTTATCTCTAAAACAGACTTTCAATCTCGCATTTACAATTACAACAGGAACATTAGTTACTTCATATTCTTGTATTCACGTTTCTTGTAGTAGAAAGTTTGATTCCGATGCTGATTATACCCAAATAAATGTCCGAAGTAAAAAATATGTGCTAACTCAGTGATACAACTATCGATGTTTCACAGAAATTAAGAAGTTACTTAGGCTTTATTTAAACACAAAGTTGCCGAGCGATATAACTTACAGCTAAATCCACTTACGCTGAGTTTCATAAAGACTGAATGATTGTTTTCTTTATTGTTATCTTTTTGTCGTGGTCACAAAAGGCATCAAAAACGTTACACGTAGAAAAAGTCCTGGTTTGTTAGCAAGATGCTTAGCTGAAATAGTTTCTATATTACTTGCTGCTAGTCTTGAATCTGTCAGGGAGATATAATTATCGTTAAGCACTTTATCCAAGGAAGCAGCTACGACGCTTTGACAAAGGCTCAACTATTACCTTACGATAACTTCCGTTGTAAAACACACGTTGTTCTATTGTGACCCGCTGCTAACAAGCAACCTATAACCTAATAAATGTACCGCAAGCAAAATAACATTTCGTGTTTTAGGAAAACCTGACCGTTTATTTTTCTGGCGACTTCTCTGGACTACGAGTTCGCCAAGTTCGAAGTTCCGTGAAACTAATGGGAATTTGCAGCCAGTCGCAAATGACAAGAAATAATGGTTCCGCTCCACGAGATTTCGCAAATGAAAGGTTTTAGATTTGATATGAGCGATATATTTACATCAAAAAATATCGAATTCATTTATTTTGTGAGATTTTTCTGGTCAGCATTTTAATAAATGATAGCATTATTTACTTATATATTTTAATTTTGTTTTTGATACGCAATAACATTTTTTCGATATATCGATACGTTAAGTTACTGCAGAATCATTTCAAAGAAATCAAATCTATCTTATTTGCTAAAATTAAAGCGACAAAAAAAAGATTAGCGTTGCCGGCACGTGGGATTTGTTGGTACAAAGACTGTCTCGCTTGCGATAAATATGACTAAAAAAAGTTTCAATCATTCCAGAATGTACCAAAAAATTGTGCGCTACTTTGCTACGCTTAGGTTTCAATTGGTTGAACCTTTTTCACATTTGAACCACTTGAGTTTCATCACGTATGACAATAAAATAACTTACAAGGTTCTGATGAATATTGATACACGTCATAGTTTTCAATTGGGCTCGGGCTTTTCGGGTCGGGTTCGGGCCAGGCTCGGGTTTGGATTTTGAAAATTTGTCGGGCTTCAATCGGGCCGGACGCCGGAGCAACCGAACAGATTTGAAGCGATAGAAATCATCAATTCAGCAGAATGATTTCTATCGCTTCTAGTCTGCTGATATGATGCTTATTTATTGTTTCGTTTAATATTTTATGTTTATTTATTTATCTCGTTTATTTATTATAGATACAGCTAAGCAAAAATAGTTAAAGGTTTAATTCGATGCTTACTTCTTAATTAGACCGTGTTCTTGACGGCATAAACACTGCTTTCCGTAGCTGCTGGTGAAACTGTGAATGAGTAACATTTTTTTTTTATTAAGATCAAGTTTTTCAACATTTAATGTGGTGTTTTTGAGTTCGAGCTTAAATCGGGCTCAGACTGGCTGATAAATTTGTATTCGGGTTGATCGGGTCGGGTTCGGGCTTAAAAAATCGGGTTCGGGTCGGGTCGGGCCCAACATCTTCGGCCCGTTGACAACTATGATGCACGTAAAAGAAATCTTTTGAGCCCCTCAAAAAATTGAACAGTAAAAGCTTTTTCTGTGTGTAGCCGTTTTTTGGGCGCAAACAAGCTCTATTTTCACAAATAAGACTTGGATTTTGAACTGCGACACTTGTCCTGCATTTAAAACCGAATAAGCCGTATAATCAAGTTCATGACTGAGTTCTTTTCCGCCTCGCTCCACATTTATGTAGTTTGTGAAAGTGACTAACTCAGTCACCACTTTTAAATCCATCAATTTTCCCACGTTTTTACAATCTTATTTAATATCGTGATAAAACTTGGAAGTTAATGTGCCGAGGTGATCTGAGTTGATAAATCACCATAATACCTCAATTAACATCGGCAGCTTGCCAAATAAGTCATTTATGGTTGGAAACTTTTCAATTTTATACCCACAAAATGTACATATTTTTACATTATACTGTTTTTTGGAACTACAAAGAATAAAACCGTTTTCGCGACAGCAACCATACTCTAAACTAGGTTATTGCCGTGACTGAAATCGCTGATTGGCTGAAAATGAAAGTAAATCGGAAAAGTTCGTGTTGGTCATAGGTGGGCACAGCTAACGCAAAAATTAGCTCCGCTAACAGCTAGTCCGATTACCAAAAAGATTAGCTTCGCTAACGCTAATCTGATAACACGAATTTTTTGTTAGCGGAAGCTAACGCTAGTCCGCTAATCCGCTAATTAATCATAAGATTATGATTTGAGACAGAAACAACGAAAAATCAACTTTGTAACTTGTCGCAATCATTTCAATATCGCGTTTTTTAGGTGATCAACCAAATCTAAACAATATTGTATCAACGCAATTTCCAAAAGTTTATTTAATAGCACGGTGTATTGTCAAGGTTTTGGGCACACGCTGAAAGAACTTACAGCATTGAAATAATCTCAGCAGGGAAATTCGCACAGTACTGAAATAAGCACACTGCCGATTAAGTAGAGCAGGGAAATAAGCGCACAAGGCTAGGCCTACTCAAGTAAAAGTCGGTCTCACCAATCTGGCCATGTCTAATTATTATCGCACCTTTACGAAATGCAAGGTTGATTGACCGGCAGCTGAGAGGGATTAGCATACCTTTTCTAGATACCAATAACCTAGTATATTGCAATCTACTACGTTAAAAACCATCCGCAAAAAGTGATTTCTGTCGGGTCAGATTGGATGCGTTTGGCCATAATAATGGGGGCCCAATAAAAACCCAAAAAAAAACTGCTAGCATAGGCCTTATCTTTTTGGGTACCTCATGAAACTTAATGGAAACGAAAGCTTACATCGACCAGATCACGAAAATGTACAGTAGCCTACGTGACAAAGTTTTTTTCGGCTGCTTTACCCCCCACAGAAGCCCCCAAAATTCGAGTATGACGTATGGTTTGGTATGGTATGGTTTATTTTATTTCAAGGCCACGAGAACAAAAGTTTTACAGCACAGATGTTAACAAGCTGTATGCTAGTTGGCAAGAGTACCTTTTCTAGGTACCACGTGAAACTTAGTGCGAACGAAAGTTTACATTGCTCTGATTATGAAATGGTATGTGACAGAAATTTTTTCGGCTGCCTTATCCCCGGCAGAAGCACCCAAAGTTTGAACAATGACGTCACAGCGAAAATATTTTGACTAAAAATGCATGAAACTTAGAGCATACGAAAGCTTACATTGCACTGATTACAAAATGGTGTGTGACAGAAATTTTTTCGGCTGCTTTGCTCCCAGCAGAAGCCCTCAAAGTTTGAAATATGACGTAATTTTTGCTGTGACGTCCTAACTTGAACTTTGGGGGCTAATTTCCCTGGGGATAAAGCAGCCGAAAAAATTTCTGTCACATACCATTTCGTAATCAGTGCAATGTAAGCTTTCGTTTGCACTAAGTTTCATGCATTCTTAGTCAAATTTTTTTCGCTATGACGTCATAATTCAAACTTTGGGGGCTTCTGCCGGGGTAAAGCAGCCGAAAAATTTTCTGCCACATGCCATTTCGTAATCAGTGCAATGTAAGCTTTTGCTTACACTAGTACGTTTTATGTGGTACCTAGAAAAAATATACCTTTGTGACGTCATCACTCGAATTTCAAGGGCTTCTGTCAGAGGTAAAGCAGCGGAAAAAGATTCTGTCACATGCCATTTTGTGATCTGGTCGATGTAAGCTTTCGTTTCCACTAGGTTTCATGTGGTACCTAGAAAAGGTATGCTAGCGGTTTTGGAGGGGTTTTGGGCCCCCATTATGGCCAAACGCATCCAATCTGATCCGGCAGAAATCACTTTTCGCCGATGATTTTGTAGTACTCAGGTGGTAGGTCGCGATAAACTTGGTTATTGGTACCTAGAAAAGATATGCTATAACCCCTCTCAGCTGCCGGTCTATAATATCTTAGCTCCTACATGTCGAAACAGTGATTGCGCAAGCTCAGCATTATGATGACATTGACGGAGTTATTATTCCTTATCTGAGCGCCTAGCTAGAAAAGTAGCGGTAGATATTTCTTTGGCACAAAAAACGGAAAAATGTGGCAACTTAAAGGCTTTTCTTTATGAAAACCGCGGTAGCATCTATTCTTATTCTAGCGGATTAGCGGATTGGCTGAAAAAATTAGCTTCGATAACCAGCCCGCTTACATTTTTGAACGTTAGCTGAACAGCTAATCCGCTAGTGAAAAAATTAGCTTCGCTAATTAGCGGAATAGCGAATTAGCGATTTGTGCCCACCTATGGTGTTGGTAACTGCTAAAAAGAAATAAGTTTGAAGTCAAAATCAAAATGGTAAAATAAAACATTGAAAGGATGCGCTGAAACAACAAGGTGCTCGTAAACTTTCTCTTCGGACTACATAGGCTATCTTAGGTTGTTGCATTGCTTTCGAAATTGTCATTAAACACTACACCACAATGTCAAGCGTGAATATCTTTTTTGGGTAATGTGATAATTTATCAGTAAGACTTATAACGATCATTGAATACTTGCAGACCTGCAATTATTGAAGAAACAAGCTTAAGTGAAAGTGCTTCCCCAAGTGCAGCGACAAGCACCCTTGCACCTGCGCTGAGATGTCTGGCTGATTCACCAAATGGTGTTTTGGCAAGTCAAGGAAGCAGTGAACCCTCGTGGCTGAGAAGAGGCGGTGAAGGTACAGTCGGTTAACTTTTAGGAAAATGTTTTAGTTACAACCCTTATAATATTTCCGTCCTGGCATTAGGCAACGAATGTCCTTGAATACAAATAAATGCTATTATCTGCAGTGTTAATCCTTTTTGGTTCAGAAACAGCCTATGTTTCACGTAACAGCTACGATTGCTCCTGATAGATCTTTTAGCGTTTAGTATTTTTCATTAGTATGCGGTGAATTAGCAGTTTCACTTGTCCACAGGAACAATTGACTATACCGAGATCATCCACAAGTCAGTCCTTTTTTATGAAGCGCAACGGTCCGGAAGATTGACTTCGGAAAACCGAATCTCCTGGAGAGGAGACTCCGATCTCAAAGATGGATGCTCCATAAAGCAAGATTTAACTGGAGGCTGGTATAGCTGTAAGTTGTTCACGAATGAGGTTGAGTTATGTACCGCAGCATAGTATTTTTACTTTACACTTTGTGAAGAAAATTTTTCTTGACAGCACCAATTAGCTGGATGCTTATGCAATGTGACTGATTTGATTTGCTTACTAAAAATTTAAAATCACAGTGCTTGTGTAACATTTTTGTTGTCTGATTTAATGTTTTTGATGTATTAACTGGCCAGAATCTAATTCCTAATAGCTGACAACGATCTTACAAATAGAGGTGTTGATGACGTAGGAATGCTATAGATGCTTCAATTCACTTAAACGACAAAAAAATTAGTCCAACCACAGTAAAAAAAATTTCGCAACAAAGTATTGCATGGCCTACTGAAATGTGTTCCATAGATGCAATTGCTAAACAAAATGATGCGTATCAAGTTAGCGCTAAAATCTTTTTTTTTTTTTGATAAACCCGCTGTGAATGAGATTTCAGTTAAAACGAAAATTTATTTAATTCAAACTTGTTTGATTCAGCTGGAGGAAACGTGAAATCAACTCCTTTGATCGCATTCTCTACTACTCTGCTGGCATGGGGAGCGATTGAATATCGAGGGGCTTACATGGAGTCGGGGGAAATGAGTAACGTGCTGAAGCAAATACGATGGGCTACTGACTACTTAATCAAAACTCGGACCTCTCCAACATCGCTGATTATTCAGGTAAAAAACGTATAATAGAAGCAGGCCTATATGTAGGCTATCAAAAACTAATTTGCATTGTAAGTTGATTGGTTTTTAATATTACCTCAATATCAACATTTCATCTTACTGTAGATTGGAGATTATAAATCTTCTTTCCAAGATTGGAGTAGACCAGAGCAATCTGCTCCAAGCTCACGAACGCTTTACATAGCGGATTCTCGCAAACCAGCAGCAGACGTGGCTGGGGAAGTTGCAGCTGCCTTGGCTGCGGCCAGCATTCTTTTCAATCAAACAGGTAAGAGACAACCAGTTTATTTCCTGCGTTATAGAGTAGTTCAGTATTTTACAGTCATGTTCCATCTATTGACGAAAGATTTTATGTCATGTACACTAATTAAATCGGAGATATGCAAGAAAAACACAAAGGCCTTTCAATAGTTTAACGTCATAATAATTTTGGCATTAAATAATTACAGCAACAGTGTAAGCTTTTTGCCGAAAGGCTATTTGTTTAAAACACCCCGCCTTTATTTGATAAACGTCGTATTCCTAGAACACAAAAGACCTCTGTGTGCCAGGGTCGTTACATTGCACATAACTCTTTGAGCAGCAGACAGAGTTTGCATATTAGCGGAAATATGTTGTCCAACATCCACTCAACCTTCTTAGCATGATTTGATGAATGAGATATTTTTGCAGATAACACACGCAAGCTGCAGAAGGTAAAGATAAAAATAAAAGCGGCGTTGTAATCGCCTGTTCAAAAATGCTATACATTAGCTATGGTTTCAGATAAACGGTTCTGAAGTCGTAAATTTAATGCTAAAAAACGTTGAGACAAATTTTTGTATAAAAAATCAAAGTTTTGTTCAAACATACTGCTTCTTGAACAATACTCTACCTTGCATAAACTTGAACATTTTAGTTCCAGCCATTAAAACTGCAGATAATTGTTTTCCAAAAGCGTAACCAGAAATTTTTGAGGGGGGGGGGGCATAAAACGCAAAAGCTATCAAAAGACTGTGATGTATTTCAGTCACTCAGCAACTTTTGATCTTTTTTTACTAAAAAGCAAAGTCAAAAAGGGAGTCAATGGCAAAATGCCCCCTTTTATACTGTACGTTCCTGCTGTTTTCCTATTTTAAAATTTATTTGCAAGCATTAATGCATCAAAAAGCATTTCAACAGACTATATCGCTTTTTTGTAGCACTAATAATTAATTAATTAGGAAAAAAACGATTATATCTGCCTTTTTTGACTCATTACAAAATTCATACGTTGCGGTAAACTTTTGCGGAAGTTGTGCCATGAGCACATTTCTTAGACAGAGCTTCTGGATTTTGAACAAATTTCTTTCCATGATCTTGGCGAAGCACACCAGACAGGGTGGCGGCCATTCTTGAACTCATATCAGTTTTGTTTGGGCGTGTTCAAAGTTCTTTTGAACTTATCCATTGTTCAACTTAGATTCAAATTACGCTCAGTCCTGTCTGGACACTGCCATGGATTTGTACCAATTTTCATTGAAACATCAGCGTCGATACAACTTCAATCGAAATGCAGTTTATTCTTACGGAAGGAACCACAATTTCAGAGAAGATGTGGTGGGTACAAATTAATTCCAAAAATAAAAAGAACTGAAGTTATTTTCAAATTGCATTGAACCGAAAAATTTAACAGTATTTGAGGGAGACTGCGAGGTGAGCTTGCGCTCTTCGAGTCGGCAGCCACCCAGTATATACCCATACCATCGGTTCCAGCAGTGTATTGAACTTATCACTTAAGACCTGCTACCTTAGCGGTACAGCATGGCCACGCTGCTCACAAGAATACAAATTCAGATTTTATCATCTCGTTTTGGGTTGAGATTTGGTATCAGTTTTGGTGTGCACTGACACACCCAGTACGTGATATTGCAAATTTAAATAGGTGCTTACCACTGCGCAAGAATGAGAAATAATTACATTGAGTTTCATTGATTGATTCTTTCCAGAAATTAAACATTTACGCTTCAAAAGGGTAACTGTTATTTTCACAAAAGCGTGATTGTTCTGAAAGCTTATTATTTTAGAAATTGTTTTGACGAATAGGAAAAAACAAAGCCAATTTATTTTAAAAAGAACACAATAAGTTTCTATCTCTTCACGAAATCAGAAAAATCATAAGGGATTTCTAATAATGATGCATATTACTCAAACATATCATTTCGGTGTAAAGAAGAAATCAAAATTTTTGAAATGAAAATTTCTAGATATTTTTTATGCTACTGTGTAAAAATGGTTATTTTTATAGACTTGGCTGCGTTTACTTCCCCTTATGGCATACGTTGCTGAGCTCTTTGATGCTACGGTCAAATTACTCAATTAATCTTTTACCATGTCGTTTTAGGCCTGGGCTGCTCTTTGGCTCCACCGAGCAACTGGCGACAATTCTTTCTTAAATTCGGCTGAAAATTTTTATCAAAGAATCAGCCGAGCATCTAATCTCTTTTCAATGAAACAAAAGTCGCGCGCAATTACGGTAAGTTTGAAGGCAACTTGATGCAAATTTGAAGTTTTTAAGCAGCAACTGCAGATAGCTCTGCTTAACGTTTAAATTAAAGCAGAATTTTGATTCGGAGTTTTTACAACAGCGAAGAAGCGTTTACATTATATCGCGCGTTTTGACTGCAGCATTGTCCTTCGTCTAGATCGACCGCTCATACATCGTGCATACATAATATGTCATCAGGATGAGATTGATTATACTACAGTCATACTCTGGCATTTCCAATGCTTTTCTTGCACGTAGTTGTAACCGTAAATCATTTTCAGTGTGACTTGTGCGTTGCAGAGTGTAGAGCACTCACAAACCCCGACAAATTTAAGAAAATTAGCGATAGAAATAAAAAATTTGCTATTTGAACGTAATAAAACTACTAAACTTTCAAATCACCAGTAGGCACGGTTAACACGCGTTGATATTACGTTGTGTTTACCATCACTTGGTTCATTTTGTGAAGTTGTTGCAATATTTATGTTGCTGCTATTTCACAAAAACCTTTTCTGGGTCAAATCTTTTTGTCGTTTTTTGATCGGTTCTACTGCTGCCAGAATTATGTCATATTTCCAATTTTTTTGGGAAAACTGCGAAACGTGATATTTCATGAGGCAGCATAGTTAACCATTAATGACGATACTTGTTGGCCTTGAGATCTGTAGTAGTCATTAATTTCTCACCTTCAAAATAATGCTTCTGAGTTGTAAAAAAATAGCAGAAGCTCAAAGAACTGATGATTGTGAGCCAATGCGTCTCGTTTGATTACTTGGCAAGGAAGTGCTAAAATCCAAAGTCGATTTCAATTCAATTGGCACTATCGATTTAGATTATGCTTGCCATAGCAACTGGAAATTCTCGATACACCCAAATGGCAAATCTTTACATTAATTGGTTCCACAACCGAGCTTCCAGAAACTCCGAACGACTTCTTTATCTTACTTCCGCAGGAGCAAACATGTACACTGGTGAGCAAGAGTAATATAAACCGTTAGCAAGATTCAGGCAAAGTCAAGATGCCAATGAAAGCGATTTTCTATCGAAAAATCATGAATACCAGTTTTAACGCGACGTGTTCATTTCTGCTTGTCCTCACGATATTTTCAATGATTTCTCATAATTATGCAAATATCATGAAACTTTTGAACGCTTATTGCTTAAGTTTCTGGAAGCATTTTTAGCTTATGCTACCGGTTTTGGTCGCAAGTGTAATCAATAAATAAATGAATAAAGTACCGGTACGTATTTTTGAAGTACCGGTACAATATAGTTACTCAGAAAACTTAACATTAGTTGTGAGAGACTGCGAAGTAAGCTAGTGCTCTTTGAGTCAGCAGCCACCCGGTATATACGTCAAATGCAATCGGCTCTAGAAATCAAACCCGTCACAAAGGATCTGCGCGCGTTTCGCTAGATTATTTTGCTCACGTTATGGGATTGATACGTGCCATAGAATTTTGTATAAAGTAGTGATTATCCATCTTCCTCTAATAGTTTAGGTAATTTAATCATTTTACCTCAAAAAAGGGGGCAGCGTCTTATCTCAATTAATAATTTTTTAACTGATTATAATAAATGCAACACGATTGACTTGAAAGACCAAAAAAATTGACTTGATATCTGCGCGTGCATTCAGAAGATAACTAATTTTTGTGATCACACTATTAGCTTAACCAATGTTTTTGCTTAAAAGACAGATAATTATGACGTCTTCAAAGCGATCCCTCGAGTTTTCCTTACCAATTTTTTCGTGCTACTAGCCAGCGATAGTAATTTGAAATATTGGCACTTGAAGTATGGCTATTATAGTGGGAAATAATAATTCGGCAAAAGCTGCAAATTTGCATTAATTTGTGTAATATTGATGATAAAATTTTTACATGTTTGTCTTCTATTAGACCCACTTGCTGATGTAATCTTCATCCAAAAACAGGAGAATTAACCCACCGTAGAAGATTTTACATCGGCTGATGTTAATGCATGCGAGATCATAACTATACACAAGCTTAGAGCTTTTACCATTTGCTTTAGTGCCGAATGCATTTAGCAAATCAGCTGTCTGATGCCATCTAAGCCTGTTTGAAAGACGTTTGGCGACATCACATTTTTATTTAATTGGGTTTGACCAATTGCAGCCATTTTGAATTTTACTTTTTTTATCGACTCCTTGAAATTGTTGCTGCTAACTGATCAAAAATTGAATTTTTTCTTTTCATGCGATAGCTTAAGAAACATAATAATCAACACTCACGGTTTCATTGCTGAGTTTTTTAAGTATGAAAAATCTTTCTAACCAAAATAGCAATTCATTTAGTCAGCCAATGGTAATTTTAAAGAGTATGGAAACGGAGTGAGCCCACTAAGATTTTCTTGCCTTTACTTACTTATTTGTTTGATATGAAACTTACGCAGTTTTGAAATTGATCAGATTGCATTTTCACACCATTAGGTCTATTACGATTTAGCCCCCAAACTCGTATTATTTCCTAAAATAGGGGGTTTCAGGACTTTGGTCGGTAAAACTGCTTGGATGATACAGGTACACCTAATGAGAGGTTGAGCCAAAAATTTTTATCTGAGTGTTACCCTTAACGCGTGCCCCATGGGTTTCATAGGCTACATGACCTCAAAGAGTAAGTCACCAACACATAGCACTTGATAAAAACGTTATGTTGTGCACTGAAATTCCAAATTAGTACTTTTCAAATTGATCATGAATTCTTGAAATAGTTTCACATGTTTTCCAAGTTTTTCAATGAAGCTCTTAAGCATGACAGACTAGCATAAAAACATCCTTTCAAAACTTTTGATTGAAGAGTGGAGATCACGATAAACTATTTTGGTTATCAACAACTCAGCAGTCTGGCGATGTTGAAAAATAAGATCATTTTTTGCTTTTCAGCCAACGCAGCCTTCTTAGCTCTTCAAGCTGCACAGCACATCGGCACTGAAGCTGAATTGAATCAAACACAGGAAACTGTTGCTCAGTTAATGGCAACCTTGGTTGGGTTAAGAGGTCAGGGTTACGTGGTCGGAGTGGGAGAACGATCCCCAGAGCAGCCATATCATCGCGGCAGGTATATATTGTTTAAAACTTGTAGTTTTCTGGCATTATTTTGGGAAAGACGTAAGTTTTTTTGCAACTTAAATTTTTCCTGGCCGTGCACTTACCACATCAACACGCCGTTATAACTATAATCTTGCGTGAATATCTAGTTACCTCAGATTTTCATCACTGTTAACCCTGGTCAGATTTCCTCAGCATTTTTATGCAATATGTTGCGTCTAATTCCGCGAAGAGGTAATTCAAATTTGAGGTTTAGTGGAGAGATATCTCAACTAGTGAGAAGCCAAAAAATTGATTTGGGTAAGGGCGACTGCTTGGCTTAGTCCGATTTTTTCAGAGCAGGACTATCTTCCATTTGTTTTTGCTTCTATGTACAGTAGGCTATATACGATTGATAGCTTCAAGTAGCAAAAGTAACGTAAAAAAATTATTTTTCAGCGTTTGTCCGACACCACCGTCACCTTGTACGAGGTCCTTGCTTACCCGTGATGAAGCCAACCCTCATGTGCTGTATGGAGCTTTAGTTTCTGGCGTTGACAGGAAAGGAAGGTGTGTACTTTATCGCAATGCTGCACGTTAGTGGCATGTAATAGAAAAAAATATTTATGACGTTATTTAATAATGTGGATGCGCTTGTTAAGACGAGATTTACAGGAGGGAAATTTTGGTTGTTTCAGCGCTTGCTGCAATTTTATGTGCCTAAAGGGGTGCTTTTATGCTTAATGTTCTTTGATTAATTATATAAAAGTGCGTCTCCTTTAAAAAAATTTTGAGAGGCTGTAGTGACTGTTGCCCAATGTCCTTGGCTTGGGTAATACCGCTATCATGCATGCGCTTGTAGCCGGTGCTAGGGTAATACCGCTGTCATGCATGCGCTTGTAGCCGGTGCAATGCTTGCAAACTCGCACTTAAAGAAACCGATCTTTGCCGAACTAAATTTCGAATCGTAAAGTAAGTAACAAATTGTCCAATTCAAGTTTGACTTAAAAGCTTTTATTAAACTCGAACTTGATCCAAAATGCTTCGAGATAGTAAACCAGAGCCAGTGACCGTCAGCGTTCACCTTTTGTAAATCACTTAACATAAAATGTTATGACATGTGGTTCCGCACTGTGGTTATGATAACTTGTGTTTTTTTTTGTTTTTTCTTTGGGCAGGTACAATGACCGTGCCAGTGACTCTCTACACAATCGTGTCAGAATTGATTATAATGCTGGCTTCCAAGGTCTGGCAGCAGCAATGCTTCAGCTCTCAAGTCGCGCTTAATGATTCTTTTCTTAACCTTGGTGTGAATTTTCGCGATTAAAGTTTGCTTAATAATCACTCCAATGAAATGAGAAGTACATGTTACTAACATCTGAAGCAAAAAGCTGTTCTTCATTTTGCTTGTTTTTTGTCTTTTTTTGCTTTACATTCTATTTGTTTAAGTTACAACGAACTGCTTCCCGCTATTTGTAATAATAAAAGTTATGTTAGCTGTGTTGCGCATGTCTTACCAGAATTCCTCTGAGTCTTAGTATTGATACGGTTTTGAATTAGGTCCAGGTAAATAGGCTATGTTCATGGTTCTTTGAATTCGGTTCAAGTAATCAAATCTATACTTTTGATTTCGATTCTACAAAAAGTAGTTGTTCAAACGCGAAAATTTTGTTTACCTGATATCGCTATCATGTCATAGTAACACAGAGAGTTTTTAATCTCGGCTCAAATAGTTATCACACCAAAAGTGGATACAGCTTTTCCTTTGCTCTGCTTTTCCCTAAAAAAGTTTCTCTTAGAATAACAAATTTTGGCTCTAGCAGTTTTCGTTTAAAAAACTTTTGTTTCACCTAAACAAGTCTAATAAACGCAGTCGGAGCATGGCGCAGCGAATTTTGAAGTTAAAAGCCGTGGTATGAGGCGCCGTTTGGAAAAAATAGCTTGGGTTTTTCCTCTTGTTTTTCGGCCAATGTAAAGTTATATTTTGTCCAATGTATTATCGGCCATGGCTACCCAACTGGCGGCCCGCGGTCCAAATCCGGACCATCTGAATGCTGAAGCTGGACCCCAATGACTTTTTAGCATATCAAATATTTTCCAAATGAAAACATAAAACTTTATCAGACAACACATCTTTGAGCTCTGAAGAAGCACCACAGCGGCGGCAAGTCCCTGGTGACATTTAGCTTAAGTGGTTTCAAAATCCCACGGGCTTTCTGCATCACAATTGAATTTTTAATGTCATAATCATTTGTTCTAATTATGACATCAACAAATGACTATGAACTAAAAAAATTGAATATGATGCGGCAAGCTCATCGGCCTTTGGACCCACATGCAGACAGGGTAAATAAATCAAAATCAAATCTTCATCATACTCGCGGTAATACGCTGAAGTGTGTAACAAGTGACGGGGCCCATCTCCGCTGCTTTGCGCCTAGGTAACACAGCTCCGAAGAAACATCGCAACGGTGGCAAGTCGTTGGCGGCACAGTGCCGATTTGACCGGACCGGTAATCGAACCCCAGACCTCCCGCACCAATAGCGTGCGCTTAACAACTAAGCTAACTGTATAGCCGGTTGTGGACAAGGTAATTATACCAGCCGGTTGCATGAGTGATTAAAGGCGTTGCTATTGACGTTCAATTAGAGATCTCAAGTTCAAAGGATAAGAGTTCAATTTCCAGGCCTACCAAATTGGACAGGGTAACTATGCTTGCGCCGATAGCAATGCCTTTAATCACTCAGACAACTGACTAGTATACTTTTTTTTTTTTTTTTTCGGAATCAAACCAGCTATAAATTTTTTATGGACCTTTGCAAATAGTGAACTTTTTCAATTGGACCTATCCTGATTATAGTTGAGTAGCTCTGTTGTAGGCTATAGAATATTTCGCGAGTGTACAGATACAGTATGCAGAACAAATATGTTCCATAAAGTATAGTTAAAAAGCCTAACGCAAAAAATATACGAAATATCCTATTTTGCTCTGTTTATTTTGGCGCCTCATACCGACGCAAGTCAATCACCTCTTATTTTCGACCAAAAAGCAAAAACAGTGGAGCGGAAATTGTCGCTGAAAATTTTACCACGGAAAGGCGTGTTTACTCACATGCCATGCATTTTTACTTTCTGGTCAAAAAATCGCCTACAATCAAAACGAGTTCATGTCGTTTTGTCTTCGACAATTACATTACCTTATTTAGTTTATTAATGCAGCAAATGCACTATTAAAAATTTTTGTAGGACCTACGGTATTTTGTGGAAATTTCTGCCACGCCACGCTTGTAGGCTAATAGGCCAATATTTACGCTCAGTGCCCACAGCTACTGTATCTACCGTAGATTCTATAAGATGCAAACAAGTATGGAAAGTTATCTCACTGTGCTGAAACTTTTTCATGATGGTATTACAAAGCAGGCTAACTATCTAAATCAGTATTTATGTGCATAGCCATGTAGCATCTCTAAACCTGAAGGTTGGAATTTCAGGTCAATATACTGTATATGGCGTACTTAAACCTATCAGACTGGAGCTAACACACATATAAAGTAAAGCCGTCATAATGTGACAAACAGCGAAGTCTATGTGACCCTGGATTGCGCAGCTGGCTTCTACCTTTCAGCAACTCATCAATAATGTGCTCTTGATTCGCATTATAACGACTTCATTTTCGAATACAACGCACAAGTTGAGGATAGATTGCAAAAATAGTGGAAATTGAAGTTGTGAAATAATGGTATGTGTTAATGTTTCAATATATTTTTAGAAACTCAAAATTAATTGCAGAAACTTATTTTTCAAGGCTGGAGGTAGGAAATCAAAAAAGGAAGGAGGGAAGAAAGCCCAAAAATCCACGTCAAATGCCTTTTCTATGTTCGATCAAAATCAAATCCAAGAATTTAAAGAGGTAAAATCAATCATTACCTTCGGCGATTAATGTAACGTTTTATATTCAACCTCAAAGGAAGAGTTGTTCGTTTTGTAGACATACTTCAAAAAGAGTTCACTTACTACGATGAATTTTCTTACTGATTTCAGGCGTTTTCAATGATAGATCAGAACAGAGATGGATTTATAGACAAAATCGACCTCAAAGATACTTACGCATCATTAGGTAAGGGACAAATTTTGATCATTATGCAGTATTTCGTAGAAAGGAAATTACTGGTTAAACTCATTATCAATTACCAAAATTTATATCATTGGTTGATAATCATTACCAAAATTTTGATGCCTTGAAACCTTGTGTTGAATACTCGTCGGTTTGCGTGGTGGTCAGATATATCGTTAATGGTGCAGGAGGTTTTGGGTTGGTTTTTCGGACCACCGCTGGGTTGTTCCTTTGCCGCTGTGTCGCCCTCGCACTAATCCGTGGAAATGAACCTCACCACTCGTTAAACACTACGGCGTAATACCAGCAAGTTTGATAAAGATTGCATGTGAATTTTCAAATGTATTTTTTCAAGGAATTCGAGATGTAAAAATGGAGAAGTTGGAAGCGATGATTCTTGAAGCTCCGAGCGCCATAAACTTTACCGTATTCCTTAACATGCTAGCCGAAAAATTGCATGGTGAGTGTGAATGAAATATTTGTGCTTGAAACAATAGGGGTTAATGGGTTATTACAATGCCATTCAAACCTTCTTTTAGTAATGTTTAAATGGCACTGGATTGCAGTCAAAACTCATTTCTGCTTTTCTGCAACAGTCAAAACACGATGTGCATTTTTAGTCATCGTAAGTACTTAAAAAATGATGGCTCTTTATTACATATCGTTCGCAACGACTTCGTCTCTCTACGCTTTACTTTAACCAGGTGTATATGCACCCCTAGTGATAAAAATCAATAGGGCAGGGGGTACGAGATAGGTTGTTAAGTTACAAGCTGTTTAGGTCGCTTTCTCATTAAATCAACTTCCGTTTTTGTCTTTATTGCTAACATTGTTCCAGTTATTGCAGACGAGGGGTACTCGAAAATTCCGTAAAAGCTCAAGCGCCACGAGCACCTAAAAAGGTTAAGAGCCGCTGGCCTTATAAATGATTCCAAGCAAATTCACTTACGAATCACGATAGTTTCGCCGTGCACAAACAACGCTGCTCTTCGAAGATATTAGTTAGCAAATCAACTAATTTTATGCTAAACGCGAAATGGAATTCCTGGTGAAGTTATTTCAAAAAGTGATGACAAGAGAGTGAAATCTAATCACTGTCAGACCTTGCCGCTCAGTCGTGGTAAAGTGTGGCCAAATGACGCAACCTACTTTGCGTATTCATTACCACGGTCTAACAAGAAGTTTGTGCAAGCTCCTAAACTCACGTTAGAAATTAATTTAAATGAATTGTTTATCCTTTGCTCAAGAGGATCAGGATTGAAAACTGAGGAACATTCTTGAAAGAATTTTTTTGTGAGCTTGGATATTTTGAAAAAAGTATTTTTAATTTACTTGAAAATTGCATTTTCGTTAACTTTGCATGACATATAAAGAGCTTAATGGTCTCACAAGATCAGAGCTAAATGAAAAAAACAGTTCAGTTGATTGGTTTAGTTCCAGTGGGCAGTTTCTCGCCAATGCGATCGTCAGAAAATCATACTCCAGTTGAATTCTGTGAATTTAACTTTAGCTTCCCGCTTAAATTTCTTGTTTTTGCTTGTTGAACCTTGTACGGTTGGTGATCAGGAGTATTTTTGAAGTGAAATTGGGAAATTTTAACGTATTACAGAGCTATTAACAGAAAAAAAATTGGAGGGGCGAAAAGAGTGTGGCTCTTGTTTGTAGATAAAAGCATTTGTTTCAAAATTTCATTTTAGAGAGTCGAGAGCACTATGGTATGGGCACATGGTCTCGTTGATCAAAAAGTGTATCTAACACTGCTGGTTTTTTGACCACGGTGCTAAATCACATTCCCAAAGCGGTTACTGACCTGTGAAAAAATTCCTCTGTCATATTTTTAGTTCTCCCTGCTGTTATCATCTACACTTAAAAGCTGATGATGATGTGAGCTGCGCGCATCATATTGCAAAGGAAAATGTGATCTCCCAAACTTTGCTACATTGCCAGTGGATCTTTTATCTTTATTTCATAACCTTTTTTTGCACAGGTACCGATCCAGAGGACACGATCGTCCAAGCGTTTAAGCTCCTGGATCCAGAACAGAAAGGAGTGATACACAAAGATTAGTGAGTAATATAACAAAATCGAGAACGAAACATAGTTGGTGATTTGAGTCTTAATACAGATATTGAAATTGTATGGGTTGATTTTAGGTTTTTTGTCAAAAAATCTACCACTTTCCTCTTTGTTTACTTCACGTCTTGAAGATTTTGGCTTTTTTTTCGTTGAATAATTTGAAATCCGTATTATAAAGTTATAATCGTCATAAAGCATGTTATAAAATAACGTAACAGTGAAACTTGATAACACTATAAGCAACAGCTATAATATCGTTGCATCTCATAGCAGCGACACTTTGGTTGTGCTGCAGGCATTCAAAAATGCTGTCTTCACAATAAAATATAACAAACCACGGCTTCTTTACGTTGTATTTGTTCCAATCTTGGTATGAACAAGTCGTTATAGTTCAGATATCAATGACGAACCCTTTAACTCTTGGGTTTCGATATATACAAGTTGTGTAGCCGCCGCTAGCAGTAAGTTCGCATGCTCACAAACAAAGCTCTAATTTTTGTAACTGTAAAGTTAAAAAGCGCTTTAAGTGAGCAAAAAGCTAAGCTGCATTCTGCTTAACAAAAATTCTCATTTTACGTAAAACATCAAAATATCCAAGCAAGCTTTCGCTTCTGTACCTAACCTCTTTCCTTCAGTTGCTTTTTTTATCAGAACAGTTAAATACTTCTCACTTGGCTTTTCAAACATCAGTAATAAGCCTATTTGTTCACATGACGTTTTTCAAAAAATGGCGTAGTGATTAAAGGTACTGCTAATGATGCCGGAAGTCTGGGTTCAGATCCCGGGCCGGTTAAATCGAGCTCAGTATCGCCAACGGCTCGCCACCGCTGCGACGTTTCTGCGGAGCTGATTTGCCCAGGGCTAAGCCGAGGCGTTACGCGGAGGTGGTATTATACGCCGAATCGTTTGCGCTCTTTGGCGTAATACCTCAAGTATAATGAAAATTTGACTTGATTGCAGTTTGCATGTGATTGAGCATTTGACCGAGACTGCGTCAATGTTTCGCTTCAAACTTATAATCTGTTTTTTGTAACTTTTTGTGAAAAAAATATGGGTAGAGAGCAAAAATTGTAGGGTTACTGCGTTTAGTCATATGAGCTTAAGTGGTATGAAATTATTGTTCTAATTTACAAATGTGTCTCACCGTAAAAGTTTCAAACTTTTTAGACTTGCTGCCCACACTTCTAACAAAGCATACCGTTAGAAAATGTTCCCGGTTAAACCTTACAGTATTCTTTATATTTAGCATCCAGCAACTTTTAATGACACAAGCTGACAAATTTACTAAAGAGGAGGTAAGATGAGTGTCATGGAATGGTTGAGTAGGCTATAGGCTGTACAAGAGAATGACTGTTGAGTGAATAAAGTCTGAAGTCATAGAATCGGGTTTAATTTTTAGATGGGGCGAATCAAAACTTAAAAATTGGTTTTTACAAGTTTACTGCCCCAAGTTTAGCATTAAAGGGATGAGATTGAGAAAAATTGGGCAAGTTTATTATGGTGTCATTACGTCGGGCACTTATAAAGATTTTTCTACGTTTAAGCGGTGAAAAAATGGCTCTCAACTTTCGTACGAGTGTCGCTTTCTTGCAATAGGAAGATGAAAATTCCATTAACTAGCAATCAGATACAATTCTGAAATTTCTTTTAATGGTTAGCTTAGTAAAAAATGCGAAAGGAAAGCACTGCTCACTAAAAGTTGCTAACGTTTGCATATAGTCGGTACACATCGTCTAAACATTATTATTTCTGACGAAAATCTAATGTACGAATTGTTTAGAAATTGCGTTATGCAATTGTTTGATGTTTGCTGATATACGTTATGAAAATGGTTTACTAGAACTTATTTAATAAGAAGTGTGATTTGGTCTGGCCATTAATTTCTTCGCTAGGTGTCGCTGTCTAACCGTAAATCCGTTTTCGCTAGAGTGGCAAGGTCAATCAAAAGTCACCTCTTAATACATAATTGAAACTTAGTTGGTCAATGAAATGGGATTTACGAGGACGGTGCTTTTTATAATTATCCTGTAAATACTGTACTACTGTAGTCACTGCATCATGACGTAGCACGGTACAAACCTTTTAGTAGGAGATATCTTGATATTTAGACATTTTCTGAAATTAGCGTATTGACTAAACTTTAAATGGATTGTTCCGGCTTGCTCTTCCACTTAACTATTTTTATGACTAATTTTTAAATTTAACAGCTCTTTTCTGAAACAAGTACGCTGGTCCTGTAGGCTTATAGCAAGACTTAGTTGCAGATATAGAAAGCATTGAGTAGAACCAATATAAAATGTTCGTATAACAAAATCTACCCAACGATTTTCGCTCGCGAGCGCATTCAACTTACTGCTTTCGCTGTTTTTCAGTATTACAATTAGGAATATTATACAGTATGACGTATGTCGTTATTGTGTAATTCGTAGCTATATTGGATATGCCGCATACTGAAACTGAAAAATGATTGACGCCGTCGATTGGTCAAACATCCACTTCGGAGGAAGCGCAAACAACTACGAGGCCGAGGTTCTATCCTTTTACCATCCCAGGATGTTGCCTAGAACCTGACCAGAAACCAGCAGTGATGTTGTTAAGCCAGCATCTTGTACGATCATTCAATAGCAACAGACCACGTATTCGTATTAGTGCATGATGTATTGCATTGTGCACTTTGAGATAATGTGATCTGCTGCTCATTTTATTGATCAATGGGATGCAGCGTCATGATTTTAATGTGGTTTCAGATTGACCAAATGTTCGAGATCGCACCAATTGATGTAGCTGGAAACCTCGACTACAAATCACTCTGTTACATAATAACTCATGGGCAAGAAGAAGAATAGGAATGTTGCCAATAAGTGGTTAAAGCAGTTGTTTAGCAGTGTTTGTACAGTGTTGCATTTGGGCAAATAAAACTAATTTTGTAGCATGAGGTTAAAATCAATCTTATTTTGAAAAGATATTGAAATTTTCATCACTTGATTATTTTACCCTCATTTCATAGTGAATTTTTTGAGCATTAAGTATTCTCGACGAATGCGTATGACTTACATCGAAGCTTTCGCAAAATAAAGTGATTGTCGATTTGTGCTCTTGAGCTTACATGTATCGAAGCTCAATTTTAAGAACAAGATCATGGGCGGAGGTAGCTTTTGCAATTTTTAGTCAAAAAACTAGAACGAACGTCTCCTCATGTTTTCAAAATACTGACTAGTCCAGAATAGCGCAAGTCATCAGCTGAGAGAAACTCATAAGTTGTCCAACTGAAAAAACAGATTCAATTACATATGACTTTAAAATACAACTCGTATTCATGCGGATTACAAAGTTGCTAGAGCCGCTGAGATATTTTTGCAGACTTTTTTCACTGACTTCAATGCCTGTAAAGAACATTCTTATGAAAAAAGCCTCATGAAAAACCCTGCAAAGCTTCATGAAAAATTTTATGCATAATGAAAACTTGATTTATACAAAAATGCCTGATAGATAAGCAACAACAGTGGAGTGTTACAGCATCGTGGCGTGAGTGTATGGTAAGTCGAAACCTACTGCAACAAAGTTTACGAATTTCTTAACCCTCAACAAAAAACTTCATTGCATAGCATAGACAATCATACAAAACTGTTTCAAAAATTTTTTAAAGAAATCACAATGTGGTTAAACTTTATGTATCGCTAAATACAGCCACTCAGTTTCTCACTCCGCTCAGGTTCAAACATCTTAAAGGTAAAATTTGCATTTATTTCACTCTTGAAATTACTAAATTGAGTCAATCTTTGGCTTATAGACATCAAACTAAGTTCGCATTGTAATGCCAGCTTGGTGATAAACTACGCGAAGTTTTGCTCGATTAAATGGGTAAATTGAGTCAATCTTTGGCTTATAGACATCAAACTAAGTTCGCATTGTAATGCCAGCTCGGTGATAAACTACGCGAAGTTTTGCTCGATTAAATGGGTAAAACATTTATGCCTCTTGTGAACGCTTACTGTAGCTTACTGATGGCTGTAGCAGTGCAGCGGCTTGGTACCAACAGAACTTTTGCGGGCGAAAATATCTGGATTGTGTCATCAGCCTTGCACTCAAGTTGTCATAATTATCTTAAAATTATTTCTTATCTCTGCATTTGCTGACGTTTTATCATGTGATCTATTCTCTATCAATCAGTGAAAAGTCCGGGGCGTTTGAGCTAATTGAGTTAGTTAAAAAATGATTTAACTCATTTATTGATAAAAGTGTACAGAAGCAGGATCCAAGAAACTATCCGAGAAATACGCCATGAAAAAAGTAAGTTGTATAATGATTAGCCGATGTACTCTTGTCAGGATATCTTGAATGTTGTTGGTAGACAGTATTGTTTCTTAAAACATTGTATTAGCTTATTTACTGGGGTCAGAGCTGGGCACTTAAAAAACGATTAACTAAGCGCAACGCAAATTCCCCAAACGAGTTTTTGAAGTAAAAGAGCACAATCACCAATTTCGCAACCAAAAATTTAAAATTAAAAAGCACAACCACAAATTGCGCTATTACATTTTTAACTATGGAAGCTCAACTACAAATTGCGCAAGCGGATTTTTAAAACGGCAAAGCACAATCTCAAATTCCGCATTTGAAGTTTTGGAGCGGATAAGTGCAAACGCAAATAGCGCAAACAATATTTTTTAATCATAAACCGCAACAGCAATTGGAAGTTTCATCATAAACTAAAGCGCAATCAAATTCGCTACCAATGGCTTATTTCCTAACTCGTTCTTCGTTCGGAGCAAGATTAGACAGCAGGAGCTTTTTGTAAGCGTGGCGCATAGGAGTAGCTATCATCCCACACATCATCTTGCCTTATCTATCACCATTTAAATGAACCTCGCGAATAAGCGGCCAACCCTGACCCTTAATCCTAATCCGATTCTTAAGTACGTAACAGTTCAAAGGATAACTTTGCTTTAAAGGTATATCTATTATGTAATCATTTTTATTCGCGTTTTTCTTTTCTGGAAAAATTCACAGTTTCACTTTTATCTTAATCATGCTATATACAAGCATGATCAGAAGAAACAGCACAAATTGATGCAATAAAAAGTAACGCAAATTACACAAGTGGTAAAAAGCAGTTAGCGCAGTGCAAATAGTGAAAAATTTAGCTTAAAACGCAACACAAATTGCGCAATTGGTCAAAAATTTAGCTTGAAACGCAACGCAAATAGCGCAATTGGTCACAAATTTAGCTTAAAACGCAACACAAAATGAGCGAGAAACAAAAAAAATTTAAAGCGCAACTCAAACTTTGCAAGAGGTAAAAAAAATTACTTGAACCGCTATTCAAATTTTGCAATTCCGCAATTTCTTTATACTTGCGGGATACCCCGGTCTGACTGGGATAATCAAATCAAAATCAAGTCTTCATTATACTCGCGAAATTACACCCAGAAGCGTAGAACGAGTAGCGGGGTCCATCTTCGCAGCTTAGCGCCTGGACTGCAAACCTCCGAAGAAACGTCACAGCGGTGACGAGCAATTGGCGACACGGTGCCGACTTGACCTTCCTGGAAATCGAACCCAAACTTCCCGCATCGGTAGCGTGTGCGCTTAACAACTGAGCTAAGGGCAGGTTACTAGGATAATCTAACTTCAAAAAACAGAATGGAATGTTTTTTTACTTTATCTTTTGTTACACTCTTGGCCTGTGTGACATAATAAATAAATTCAGCCAGCATCCTTTGTATGATTTTTTTTAACTCGATTATTGCAGCGCTATTTATATAGCCTATATGCTTTGTCACCTGGCGAGCTAAGCATTGCTTAATATCAATGAAAATAAGTTTATACGTATAAACATACAGAGCATGGCTACTCCATTGGCGGCCCACGATCGAAATCTGGACCTTCTAAGTGCTCCAGCTAGACCGCAATAAAGTTTTGACGTGCCGAATATTTTCCAAATGATAACATAATAACGCTTAATATAAATACCACAGAATAAGCTTTAAAAATACGCGAGTCTTTTACGTGTTCTATTGTAACTTTTTCATTGGTGTGATCAACGTATCACAATAACGCAATAATTATAAATCGTTTAAATTTAAGCAAAATTTTATTTTTACAGCGCGTCGAAACTGATATTGTAAGGTACTATTAATTTGGTCTCAAGTACAGTCAACTTTGGTCAATTTCAGTTTTTAGTAGGTAAGGTTGGCAGTTTTCGCAGGGAAATCCATACAGTTTTTCAGCTTTACGTTGTTTTGAGAGTTAAAAATAAGTACTTTTATTGCATGTTTTAGGTGATTACAAAGATACTACGTTATTTATCTTTAGCAAGCAAGACATATGGCATTTTCAAAGAAAAGAAAGTATGAGGAGGAAAATATGTCATTTAAGAAAGAGTAGACACAGTTGTACGCTTTTATTTTGCCTCCATCCGGTTCGAAGCCGCTTTGCCTTATTTGTAATGAAAGTATTGCTTTAGTGAAGAAAAGCAACTTAAAACTGCATTATAAAAGTAAGTACAGTAAGTTTGAATCGATACATCAACAAAAAACTGAAGAAAGGAAAAATAGATCGGCTGAAATTACAGTATGAGAGGTAAGTCACAACTTTAATCAATTCCCTCGACAGTCCAAGAGAAAGCAACAAAATGTTCTTTGAGAATTGCTTGGATATTGGGAAAACACAACAAGCCTTTTACTGATTTAGAAATTGTTAAAGAGTGCATGCTTGAAACTGTTGAGACGCTCTTTGACGATAAAATGAAATCTGAAATAAAAGAAAAAATAAAAAAGATTCCATTATCTGATTCCACATCAATGACAAGAACAGAGTTATCGGCGCATGATCTTATGTCGCAACTCAATGAAGGACTACGAAATGCACCCGGCTTTTCACTAGCCCTTGATGAATCAACTGACAAAACAGGTAATGCTCAAGTGATGGTATTTGTAAGGTACCATAATGCTGGACTTAAATAGTTTTGCCAGGACTTGTTGGGAGTGACTAATCTGAAAGAGAGAACACGTGGAGAGGATATTTATGAAGCATTGAAAAATATGCTAGACTCAAGAAATATTGATGCAAAGTCCATCATTTCAGTGACTACAGATGGAGCTCCATCTATGATCGGTCGAGGTCGAGGATTAACAGCACGATTGAAGGAAGACAATCCCGATATGATAAATTACCCCTGCATAATTCACCAATCCGTGTTGTGTGCTGGTATGGAAGATGAGTTTTACGAAGTTATAGAGACTATAATGAAGCTTATAAACTTCCTTCGGTCAACGTCAGCTCTACAAGATTGTTTGCGTCGAAGCTTTCTTGCTGAGATCAATGCAAGTTTTAGACGATTTACTTCTCCACAGCAACGTAGGATGGCTCAGTAAAGGGTGAGTTTTGCAGAGATTTTGGGCCGTTGAAAAGGAACTACGCACTTTCCTGAAGAATCAAAACAGTGTGAAGACAATTTTTTTTCGAATTTTTTGGAAGATGACGTGAAAATGGAAGCTACTGGATTTTTGGCAGACATAATGCTACATCTCAACGATCTTAATGTTAAACTGCAAGAAAAAAAACACTTCACCTTCAACTTAATTTCATCAGTTCGTGTATTTAAAAAAAAATGGAATTGTTTGCTACGGATATTCGGTGTGAACTTTTCCACTTTCTTAAACTTTTGGAACTGCGTGAAGCGATGCTGATACAAAATACGTCCAATTTATTGAGAAGCTGATCGATAAGTTTAAGGAACGCTTTAATGATTTCGTTCTAAAAGAATAGCTTCTGCTGTTCATTCAAGACCCTTTTAATCTTACAAATATCGCAGAATTTGCGAGGGAAGCAAAACTCATGATCAGGTGGACGGATGATGCAAAAATTCAACTAGAAATGATTGATCTTCGAGATAATGTTTCTTTGAAGCAGGCATTCTGTGATTGTACACCAGAAATCTTTTGGGCGAGCAAAGTATCAAATGTTAATTTTCCTGCGCTCTTTCAATTAGCAGTTCACATTCTAACAATGTTTGGCTCCACTTACTGCTGTGAGTTCGCTTTCTCAACAATGAATTTTGTTAAGAACAAGTTTCGCAGTTGTATGACGAACGAAAATCTTCACCACTGCCTTCGGCTTGCTCTCAGTCCAATGGTGCCAAGGTTTCGACAAATGGTGAAGCAGAGAAAGTGCAATGTTTCCCTCTAGATTGTTGCTTTTTAATTAAAACTTTTGTTGTTTTTAACTTTTTTATTGTATCATTCTTCTATTGTCTCCACTAATAAAACTCTCGTCGAAACGCAGTTTATTCGATTTAGTTAGGATTGAACCCAAGACATTATACCGACACTCTAAAAAGCAAGTAACTGTGATATTACTGAATCTGTATAAACAAAGAAAACAAGAAATCGTTTTATACACTCATTGATGGAGGTATAGTATTTACATTTCGCCTAACTCAAAAAGTGCTTAAAGTGGAAAAACTCTAAATGCTGAAAACAAAATGCATGTAAAAGAATTTTCTCGACCTTTGCAAACATTGAAGTTGTCTAACTGGACCAATCCCGATTCTAGTTGAGTAGTCCTGATCTAGAGAGATATTACGGTAGGCCTTTGAAGATTTACCTCATAAACGTTGTAAAAAACACTTCTACAACTCGCTTTGCGCTTTGACCGCTCATCAAATAGACTCAGGTTCGAACCCAAAACCTTGTGATTGAAAGTCAAGCTCCTCATTAATATCAATATCAATTGCTGTCATATATTTTGACGCAGCAGTCGTTTTTGTGTAGTTCCTTTATTTTCAGTCTCGGCATGTTATGTTTAGCTGCTTGGACATAGCGCCCTCAACAACTTTTGAACTGTTCGAAATAAATACGGCAATCCTTTAGAATAAGCATTCTTTCAACAATGTAATTACAACAAAGCTAGAGCAAAGGTACCCCCTATGTATTTTGCAAAACTCCTCAAAAATGTATGGATACACTAATATTGCTGAGATAAACCCTGACAAAAAGTTGGCAAGAGCGTAAATAATAGTGCTACGCTCTTGCTAGTTTCTGCAATACTCATCAAAACGATGGGAAAAATAGCAGCAACTGCTCTAACGATTTTGTTCCTCATTTTTGCATTAAAATTAACTCTGCCTTTGCTTTCCCAGGCATACCAGATACAGCTGCAATTACATTTTTTTCAAAACTTTTCCCCTTTAGGAAATTGCACATCTCAATTCTGGGTTGCCAGAAAGTCAAGGGCTTCTCAAAAAATTAGCTACGAGGCTCTCAAGGTCTTAATACGGATCTGCCGATTCCAGGAGCATGCATAGTACTGCAGTTATTAAGCAAATAATGCTCGACCCTATTTTCATTTGTTCCGAGTTACTTTATCTTATACCACTTTTAATGCCTTATAATTTGTGAATGTACGAGTGTCACCTACAAATATGTTCGTATTACAGCATTTTTCTTTTTTTAGTCCAGTGGACGAAAAACAAAAAAGAAAGAAGGAAAACAGCGAACGCAAAGAGCAACTTCCAATGTGTTTTCTATGTTTGATCAAAATCAAATCCAAGAATTCAAAGAGGTTTGATCAAAGCGCTATACGAGCTCGCATAGGAGTTGCCGGCCACCCGCCTACCACACCAAGATGGAGGAATCCCGCAAAGTGCTTTTCCCAAAAACACAACAACTAAACTTGCCGGCTTGTTCTTCACACTGTCCTTTAAATGCTGAGAGTCAAGCAGGAAAGCTGTGAATACCAATGAAAGCGAATTTTAAAGTCATTGGTTTGACCCGACTCGGAATTAAACCCAAGTCTACAGGTCTAGAGACGGACGCTCTTACCACTCGGCCATCTGAGCTTATGCTATTGTGAAAACTTTTGTTTGCTACAAATTACAATGTTTGTTACAAATTACAACAAAAAGTGTAATTATTACACTTTTTGTTAAATCAAATAGCTCGATGAAGTAATTTTTTAGTAGAATACGGATATGTCTACTCGCATTTCGCAAACTCACTGGTAGTTTATTATTCCACCTGCAGTAACATTTTGGACATTTCACGTATAACGCAAGGTGGATCAATTTGAAAGCAAGTTTTTTTGAAAATTATTGAAACAGACTGAAATAAAGAGAAGTTCTTGTTACTAAACAAACGTACTTCATCTTAGAGCAAATAGCGAGAATTTTTAGAAACTCAGCAAGCATAACATTTCTAAATGTAATGGTACCGCTAGTATTAAGTCCTGTCCATAATGTCTTAATTTCTCAATTTTTTGTCAACATTTATGGGGCTACTTGCATCAATAAAAGGATGGGGCGTCGTAGGGGGACACTTTTACGCTAAGTTCTAATGAAATTCTTCAATTACATCTTATGCGAACTAAGAGATGACATCTTTTTGGATACCGATATTACTATTCTAAACAATGCCGCAGTGAGGAAGAAAGCTGATAGGCCTAATGTTCTGCTTCTTCATTATTGACATGAAACTGCCGGAATTTGTCATAGGAAATTTAGGGCTTCAATTCAGTTGTTGATCACGCTAACGCCAAATACAAAATGAAGCAATCCACACAGTATTTCGTAAGAGTAATCGGCACGAAAAAAGTCGACGGACATGTTGATTACAGGCTCACAGCAGACAGGAAATGCACATTTTACCGAAAAAGCATTCTCTGATTAACTAAAACATTTTAACAACAAAAACAGTAACGCCAACTTATTATTTGCTCAATTATTTTGACTGTAATTGATATTTTTGAAATTTATGCCACGTTCTTATTTATATCCTACATTAACAAGACGTTTTACTCCAAATTGTACACTGAACTTAGCAAATATGTTTTGTACTTCAGGCATTCACAATGATAGACGCCAACAGAGACGGATTCATTGACAAAGAAGATTTAAAAGACACCTACGGATCATTAGGTGTGAACTACTTAATAATTATACAGATTAAACTTAGCCCTAAGTCAAGCCAGCTCCCGCGTAGGCCTTAAATTGTAGTTGTTTGTGCTCTCATTGATTTATTCTTAATTCCTGTTTGCTATGTCAGTTTAAGGATGTAAATTGTGTTCAGGGTGCTACCAGTGGCAAAGCCAGCCAAAAATTTCGAGGGGGGAAACAGTAGGCCTACTTTTAACCGGTTCATCTCAAAAAAAAGGTCTTTAAGGGTCGATACCTAAAAAAAGAAAAAAGGTTAAACTGCCTACTGTTGCCCTTGGTTGAATAATTTGAGCTAAGTCTTGTTTACCATTACTTGTCTTTTTTGACGCTGGGCGAACGTCAATGATTTTAGATGACTAATGAATCTCTATGTAAAGTTTTCCAGACTAAAGAGAGGTTTCCAAATCATGAGTCACGATTACTTGTACTTACAGGTAATATTAAAAGTGACAAGGAACTTGAGGAAATGCTTTCCCAAGCTCCAGGTCAATTAAACTTCACAGTGTTTTTGGCAATGATGGGAGATAAAATTAAAGGTTAGTATGATGTGTAGGCCTATAGACTGAGAACGAACCGCGCTTAAACTGCGCCTAATATCTCTGTAATAGCATATCACCATCGTTTCTTGGAAAACTTGCTCGCGGAAGAGCTTTCTTTTACCAGTTTTCTTGGACAGAAATCAATTAATGTACCACTTGTGAGTCAAAGCTTCTTAATCATTAATATAGGCCTACTTCGATTTGAAAATCATCGAGGTTGCAGCCCTGGTTGACGTTGCTGTGCAAACTTCAAATGCATTGCAAAGCAAGTATAAGCAGCGTTGAATAATATTTTGCAAGAAGTAGAAGACGAACTAATTTGAGAACCGTTCTATGTTCTAACAGGTACAGATCCCGAAGAAACTATTCTTTCAGCTTTCAAAGTGCTCGATTCAGAAGACAAAGGTTTTCTCCACAAAAGCGTGTGAGTAACTTACCGGGCAATTCTTTGTTTTTTTTTTTGAAAGAACTATATGCTACCTTGCTTTAGTAAACTAAAAACAGAAGTGGCCAAGTCGAAGTAACCATTTATCTCCAAAAATCTTGATATGAATTCCGTAGCTTCAAGACTCACTAGAACCTAGATCAATGTTTGTTGACCTTTTATGGGCGTGGATGCTAAACCTAAGAATTTACACAAACCTTATCGAACCCTTCCTACGAAACGCATTGCAAGCGTCAATATTAAATGATGGGACGAGTAGACACATGGTATTTGCATTAGGATATATTGACTCTTTTGAGCACTTAACCCACCCCTTCGGGTTTTACGGACCTAGATTTAAAAAACCCTGCTCTAGAATGTAATGTTGTGTTGCTGAATACAATATTTTTTGGGCAGTAAGTTATTCCTGCAATAAGCATTTTCTCCACATTAAGAGTTTTATAACTAAGTTCACTTAAAACCTAGCCACTATTTACAGAGTATCTCAGCTGCAATCTTCTTTAAATAACACTCTTTTTTTACAAAAGCAAAGTAAATCGTAAATTTTGAGTTAATTTTATTGCTAATGAAACAGCACAAGGGTAAAAAAACAATCGCAACATGCTGTAGGCTACATAACAGGGGATTTTGGTATTAACATTGCAATTATACAGGTAAAAAAAATTTTAAGGACCAGCTCAAATGAGGTATATTGACTTCGCAGAGGCGCTTGTGTTGGCGAGTCGTGTTGCGCACAATTTTGAGACGAATGACTAGGGACTTAGCTTAGGGAAGTTTTAAACATTGTTGGCAAATAACCACAGCACTTCAATATTATACAGCAGCCGGTTATCAAAATGACAGAATCTAGCTGACACCTAATTTAACTTTTGGTATGAAGCATACGAAACATTTTATGAACTTTATGATTTTTAGTGTGCAGCTCTCTCGTTAATTTTTCACCTTCTGTAGATATGGTATTATTATAGCGTAGATACAATTTAATAGATAATGCTTTGTTGTTGTTTTTTCCAAACAAAACATAGTGTAGGTAACGAAAAAGGTTACGATGTAAATCTATAGAGTCGGAGATAACATGTATATGACTTCACATATATATGTTTGTAGGTCTACGGCAAAGATCTTTACCCAGCACATTAAGTTCTTGACTTGCTTCTGTAGGAAGCTGCGTGAAATCATCTGCTTAGTGTACGCGAAGCGAGCTATCACCGAAGTTTTCAATCTCCACCAAAAAGATTTGAAATTGCGCGAGATGACGTCTTGACATGTGTATGAAAACATTGCTTTATAAAAAAAGATCACTTCGAGAATGATAGTCACTGGCTTAGCTTTTTGCAATTATGGCTTCTTGTGTAAGAAATAAAGTTATCCCATAACGACTCGTAGTTCCGGTTTGTGTTTTTATCTGTCACTTTTGACACATAGCTATGTGATTGATGCAATATGTTTCAGCATCACCGAACTTCTCACTACTCAAGCGGATCGCTTTGACAAAAATGAGGTTTGTACATGTAAATGTCAAATCACGATTGCTAAATTGGGCTCTTCACAACAGATGCCATTTCAATTAGATTGCGTTTGGACTTCGTTTGCTTAATTTCCTGATTCTTTCACCATTTTTAAATATTTGTTACCACGTCTGACCTGTCTGGATAAGCATGGTACGCTCCGCTAGAAAAAGAATACCGCATTTTCTTGATATTTTCTCTTTTTCTCTCTTGTGACCATGATATCGATTATTCCCTCATCTTCACGTTACATTCTCGATAGCATGTTACAACGTTAATCGTTTTGTTGCTTCTTCCCTTTTGTGTGTCCGTTTGTAGTTGAAATCCTATACTGCAGTGATCTATTTATTTTGACGGTGCAGAAATAAAAGACACTACTACTACTACTGCTGCTACTCTTGCACGTTTTTTGCGCTATTTTCAGCCATTTTTACCCAACGACTTCATAATGAGAGACAGAACTACTTATTGAAAGCGACTTTTATTCCTGAAAAATTGTTGTTTTAGCATTTTTTTATTTTTTGTAGTATTGAGCTGTTTTCTATTTATTTAACATACCTCTTAGGCTACTTTGGAGGTTGTGGTTTTGTGCAATGATGTTATTGCGCATCATGGGAAGGCCTGATATTTTGCGGGCTAAGTGAAACATAAATCCCAGCAAATCGATATAGAAGAGTTCATTGCAAATAATTAATAGTTGATCAAAGTCAGCGCCTAGTCTCTCCTTAATCTTTCGTGATTCTTTCAATCGAAAAGAAAATTTTATTGTACTATGGAGGTCACTGGGTCTTCCACGCTCCTTCATTTTTATGTTTAACAAAGTACTGTTATAGGCAATGGCTAAATGATTACTAGAATATATTTCTACAGCTCAACCAGATGTTAGACATCTCCCCCATTGATGCAGCTGGCAACCTGGATTACAAAGCACTTTGCTACATCGTTACACATGGACAGGAAGAGGAGTAAAAGAGAAGAAACGAAAAAAAAGAAAGCCATGGAGAGACCATTTTGCTCATTTTGTTCATACAAAAGCAAAGACAATTAATATAATTTAAGGGGTTTAATATGTTTTCATTGCTTTTTAGCAAAATGATTTTGCTGAAACAACTATGCAGATGCATTTAGTTGGTAATTATGGGAATATTAAGATTTGTATTACTGGATTATAAAAAAACAGCTTTGTTTTATTCAATCATTTAATGAACATACGTGATGTTTAACAAAGTTCAAAAATTATTCTAAAGCTAAGGATCAGACAAAAAATGAGTCTGATGAATGATGATACCATCATTTTTAAAAGCAGATATACTTCGTTAAAGTCTGACGTACCAGCGACAAATGTCCTTCATTTTTAGAAATAGGCGTGATTCAATGGATAAGGGTCGTTGGCAAAGTGATCTTTGCAGACGGTCATTTATTAAAATCAAATCTTCATTATACTCGTTGGTGCTACGCCGAAGCGTGTAACGAATGGCGGGGTCCATTTCCGCAGCTCAGTGCGCTTGGTCAACACAGTTCTTAAAAATCATCGCAGCATTAGCGAGCGGTTGGCGACACTGCATCCTATTGGACAGGCTTGAGAACCGAACCCCAGGCTTCCAGCACTCGATAGTGGTGTCTTTGACAAACATGCCAATCGGCTGCGATGATCATGCATCTATATTCTTAACCCAATATTTTGCAAACTTGAAAAGTACAGCAAGCATGGTAATTATTTGAAGTAATAGCAAGTGAGTGTTCCAACGGACAAAACGTAAAGCAGGAGTGTGATGGGGTGATCTGGTGTATGAAATAACTAGAATCGAGATTATGTTATCAGTCACTTCAAAAATAGACTTGTGTCGAGATAAGCGTTGATTATATCTGCTTGAATTCTGACTCAACTTGTAGAGATGGTCGATTCAGATAACGCCAGTGGTAGCTGTGAACCTGTCAACAATCACGTCATCAACATTCAACTTACTTATGCAAAACAATTGACTTTGTTTACAAATAATCAGATTGAACAATATGCTGCAATAAGTCTTGTTATGTAACAAACAACCATCACTATAATTATTCTTATTGTTGATTATCACAAAACAATATTTTACAAACCCTGTTTTATCAAATTTAATGCCACAATAGCCAAGCGTAGCTTTGCCCAGGCATCTTAATTGTATATTGGGTCGCATTTCAAAACATACCGCATTTTCTTGAATAGAAGCCGCGGCTACTATTTTTTACTTTTAAAGATTTTGTCAGGTTTCTATTCGAAGGCGGCTTATAATCAAGGGCGGCTTCAATTTGTTTAATAAACGTTTTCGTCTTAAAATTGGTGTCCAGTGAGCATTTAAGTTAATCTACCGTAAGTGACAGGAAAACGGAAACACCAAATCAGCTGCAATTCTATTGTCTCTTTTGTGAAACACTCATATGTAGGTCATCACGTGCTACCCTACCGTTAACCCAACAACTGCTATTCCTGTTGAGTCTGTAGAAAACACTCAGCAAAACCAAACGGAGGAAGTGTTAAAAACTAGGTGGCAACAAAAACAGCATTTACTTGAAATGTATCAGTATTATTGATGATGATGAAAATGACTATTGGTAAAGTAGTTAAAACAAACATGCATTGTTTCAGTAGTTTTTATTGCGTGTCGTTTGTTAGCTTCATTTTCTTGTAACAGCAAAGAAACGATTTTGTCTCTAGCGGCTTGTATTTTTGCTTTTTTTTAATCAAATCGTGCGATTTCTATTTGAGAGCGGCTTCTATGCAGAAAAATACGGTAGCTAAATAATTATCTAGTCATGCAATTTACTGATATTAGGCTTCCTATTTTGGACGGCAGAAATCTGGAATGTTTTTCAATTTGACTAGTTTTATCACTTACATTATTTTGTATTTTCAGAATTTTTTCTACTTTTTTAAACTCAATATTCGTTTTTTTCTCAGCAAATCGTACGAGCAAAGCAGCTCATCTACTGTGGTAGGCTGAAGGTTTGATTTCCAATCAAGTCAAACTAAAGATTCAATGAATGGTGTTCAAAGCTATCTACTTGAAGTTCAGAACTTATTCCACGATAACACTCTGATATGCAGGAGCTTTGATGGTACAATGGGTGTTTTGATGACCCATCGCAAAGTGACGTGTCACGTACATAAAATGTAAACGTAGGACCCACACCAGTTTACTGAATAGCGAGTTGCAATAAAACCACAAAAAGGTGTTTACTGGGTAAATCTAAAACACCAAACAATATTGGATTAAAAAGAAACGTAAACCTTGAAAAAGACTGATGATGTTTCAGCCTCATTGCCACCTGCTCATTACTTTATCTCATCTGTGATAAACTCTTGGCAGGAGATACAAACTAAAAACTATTGGGGATGGTCTATGGCCACATGTTTACCCCTAATATACAAACTGCTTTTATTTGCGATCACGTGATCTCACGTACAATGTGCATCTTTTTCAAACGCCTGATATAGCTGCCATCATCTCTGTTTTAACTATTGATATTTTTGAAAAATAAAACGCAAGATGGTAAAGTTTGCAGCTTTTTTTATCTTACATATTAAAAATTAGACTAGAGATAAAGATGATCAGCCCCGTCAATTTTAAACTGCTCTCAGTTCTAACGCAGTTAAGAGCCAGTGATGAAAACCTAGTGGGCGAATTCACACATTGTGCATAGGAAAGGCATTTAACGGAATTTTGTACGGCCGGCGACTTTTAGCACATCCGCCGCTTTCTCCTGAAACTAATGGAATTTCCAGCAGGTAAATGTGATCGATTCCTCGTAGTGACTCAATCAAACAAAAGAGTTACTAATGAAACGTCCAACATTCTATATCTCACACGTAGAACCACGCATACAACTTTGAATCTTTTCGAGAACCATCTCATGATTGTCGATTGTGCCACGAGTTTACAAACAAGTGATGAATTTTGAGAACTCTGGCATCTCAAAGCAGCAATTAAATCATCATAAATGCAGTTTAATGTTGTGACGATAAAGTTTGGTAGCAGAAGACATAAAGTCGAGCTCACTGCTGCAAACAAAGTTTGGAAACGGAATGCGACAGAGGTTGGGGGATTCACGAAATTTTAAATTCCATGCAGATCAGATGAGATAGGAGCTAATCTCAACGATAAATTGAAAACCTTTATTTAGAAATTTATAAGCTTAAGATGTTATCTCCAACGTTAATTAGACCTAAACGAAAAATGGCGTCAAGTTTCTCGATACGAAATCTCTAAACCTCAGATTTTGACAAGAGACAGGAAGTTCTACTCTAAGACTAATATTTAATACATTTGAATACGAGTATTCTTCAGTAACAATGGGCACGATGACACAATAACGGCATCAATCAAGAATGCTGACTGCTTTATCTTGGCTGCTTATCTTGTTTTATAGCTCGTCATAATCCTACGCAAATGTACTGTTATGTAGGTGTGGGTAGGAAAGTGTAAACACATGGGATAGAGTTCGCTTAGATGATAATCTGCTTAATCAAACTTTTGTTGTTATGACAACTTCAGCAACAAAACATATCTTCGTTAGCTTATGCGTTTGCGGATGTCTATTACAAGGTTAATAATGAGCAACGAAATTGAACTGTTCATACACGGCATGAGAACTCATCCGAAGCTCGCTAATCTGTTTGTTTTCAATACAATAACCTCCGTAATCTGTTGCCGTAAACAAAAGAAACTGAACGGTTTATTTTTAAACGGCCACTTTATGGCACAGATTTTTAAACAGCAGCAAATAGAGTGTTTGTAATAATTATAGTTTATCTTTGTTTAACTAAATAGTTTGTGGATTAATTAACTTCAACTAAGTCAAATAGGAAAAGGTTGCCAAGGTCATAGAAGCTTTAGATAAATGACAAAATAAATAGCAACATTAAAACTGAAGTAGATGAAACAGATATTATAAAAATTACTGTTGAATAAGCGAATAATATCATTTTGCTTACTTCATATTTGAGCCAGTATGGCTATCACATTGCGACCAACCAAATACATGAGGCATTAAATGCACAGATAAATCATAATTATAACAATTTTACGGGTCTCACCTATTATAAATGCGAAATGATATTCAAGTAACGAGCAAGCACCTTCCAGCAGGTTGCTCATGGTGATTAGAATTAATTCCCAGCTTTACAATATTATGCTTGCCATAACCACAATGATGAATGATGGCTTCTTTTTCATCAAATGAGGTGCTTTATACCCTGAAGAGTTGCTCAGATGACAAATCTCACGAGGAAGTAAAAAATCGCTTTCTGTAACGAATGCGCTGTTCTTTTTACCATCTTCCATCTGTACTAGACTTGCATGGCCATAATATTATTGTTTATTTTTTTCTTGTATTTTTCTCCTAAAGATGATTGATTCACTAGATTGCTTTTGTTCTCGATGTCTCCGCAGTGTCTACACACACACACAAACGTTAACATCATCAGGTAGTTATTTTATGACGAAGTGCTTCACTAGTTTTAATTATAATACCCCAAATAGCCATGTTAGATTTTTTTGGTAGGGCCTACACAAATCACGTTAAAAAAACAATAGTGTTTCTTTTAAGAGAGCAAAAAAGAGTTTATTAGGCCGAGAGGAAACAGCAGTTAGTTTTTTACTTCATACCATTAAAAATTTAATATATATTGCCAAGAAATCATAAGCCTAAACGAAATGAGTATAGTTTTAACAATTGTGTTTGCGAAAATCGAACTGATAAATGCTGATGGTGAAAAGCTACGGAAACAACAAAACTTGATTTTATTTATGCATGGACAAGACCAGTTGGTTCACCAAAAAAATTCGGCTGCTTTGCAGTTTTATTTTTTTTAGCATCTGGGGAACATCGCAAATATATAAACGAAATTCAAAAAGCTATCTGTGTTTGCGCAAATGCATACAGTAGTTCGCACTAACAATAGCTGATCGTAACTATGTGCGCCACGAATATGCATTATTTTGAACTCTAACTTAAGCTGAACAAACAACCTGGTTTTGAACTTCTGGCCCTGCTTATCATTTAACGAAATAAAATAGGAAATGCAACATCAACTAAAATTTTCGGATTAATTCTGCAAGTGCGATTTTTACAGATGAACTTAAACTTAATGGTGCTCAACCTTGTGAAAACGCACAAACCAAAGAACGTGAGTAAAGCCCTCAAGTTGATAGTGAGTTTGCGCTTTATCTTTTTAAAAAATCTTTAAGAGAAATCTCACAAACTAAGCATATGAAAAGTTACCCTTCATATAACGCATTTTGTTATTGATGCGATTTCGGTAAGCGAGTTTTGTTTCCGAAGATTGTTTAAGTTATTTGCTTAATCACTTTTATTTATTCAGGTCTGTAGGCTAATATTTATTACAATAACATTCCTTCATTCATTCCCTGCGCCGTTGGACATTACCGTAGCGACGCTTAATTTTGTGTTTACCATTAGGCTACAGCTGTTTATATAAATTACGGACTACGATAATTACTGTACAGTAGTTGCGCTGTAATAATTCAGTCCAATTTATTGTAGGCTGCATTACAGACAAAAGGGAACCAGCGTAGTGTTTTGGGCGAGACTATGGCTGCAAAAAATATCGTTGCATCTGCGATTATTTTCGTATTCGCAAGCAAATGGGTTTCAAGCTTAACTGCTAGAAAAAATTCTTCGGTCTTCTTATCCTTCTATCTTCTGTTGTTGTTTTTTACCGTTGTTGAAATAATATACCTTGCTTGTTTTGCAATTTTCGCTGGAGCATCTTGTTAGACTTGCACCAAACCGTCAGTTTTGCCTATTTAGAAAAGACGACAGCATCTTTTGCGGAAGAGACAATATTACCTGTGATTTTTAAAAAAATGTAAAAGTGCTATAGGTCGTAGTATTTGTGAAAAATGTTGACTGATTTGTAGTGTCAGCGAGAAAGAGTTCAATGTGCTGCATAATTCACAACTGTATTTCGCTTTGTAGACATCACATGTTTGAAAATTTTTGTTTTGTGCTGTAACAAGTTTTGCAGTATGTTTAGTTACGTCTACTAAATATAATTTAAGAAAATCAAACCCTGAGATCAGTAAAGAAAGCTGAAATATAATTAGCTTTTAGATCAACACTTCTTAACATGATCATCTATCGACGTAAAAGTTTTAGTTTAGGAAAGATTATTCATGTTCATTTTCTCGCTATTGTTGATGCTTTAATCAATTCAGATCACGTTTGAAAGGAAGATATTATGCGTGCTTTGTTGATGGCTTGCAAGTCTCTTGCTTTTTCGTAAAAATAAATTACAATAAATCACTCAATGATTAGAATGTAAAACACAATGCTTGAAAGAAAGTTTTATGAGCTATTTCTGTTTTATACTTTTTTTTTTTTCAAGAACGCTGCTCTGAGCTTACCACCAAAATTTATTAAACTTTTTTGCAACATATAGCTATTGCTTGATTAGCTATTGCTCGATTGCTTGATTGATTGCTGCATCAAAAACAGAATACTCAAGTGAAAAGTTACGGCCTCGGAGCTTTTTTCAGAGGCGATGACACTCGAATAAACGAAGGGATGCAGCGTACGTGCGACGTTGGAAACATCATTAAAAAAGATAATAATCAAAATGGTAGTCTATCGAGACAAATTTAAAAAGTCCCTAAATATCTAGAATTGTTCGGTTTTAATCAGAATACACGATGGGTCAACAAATGACGTCATGGAATGAACAACTCTGCAACTGTCAATCATATGACGTAAAACGAACTGAGACAGAGACCTGTCTCTTGTACCAAGAGGCGATGCGTTAATTAAGCCCATCGCTAATCTAAACAGAGCAGCGATGGAAATAAACCATGCTTACCTCAAAATGCCACGGTGAAGGTCAACAATTAGCAAGAGATTGCGCGATAAGCGAAGTGACTTAAGCTTGCCGAATCGATGTCAGAGATCGATCAACAAGCTACGCGTTATCGCAATCAGATCGACAATTAGCGGTGGATAGCAATAAAAAAAGGTGTAGGCCTTCTTGAAAATATTGGAACTTTAAGTTGTTTTCTGCCTATTATACTGTACACTTGTAATGATAACAGCTGAATCTAAATAGGGTGTCCCATATTCTAGCGACTTCTCGTAAAAATTTGGCTCGGGTCATATTCTGGACGGATTTTTGTCGCTGATTTCAAATATGACGTCATTTTTTTCATTATGACGTCATCTTGAGGTTTCACCTAGCGGATTTTTGTTATTTTGACGTACCTCCAATACGATTGAAGCTAGAGAGTTGGAACTTGCACCAACGTAACCGGAAGGATCGATTTCCTATCTGCTGTCAATGCATTACAAAGCGCTAGCTGCACCAGAAATCGAGTTATTTTGAAAAATATATTTTTTTCTCATTTTCACAGACAAATGATGTAACAATGCAAATTAATCCAAAGGTGTTGGATATAATACTCTTGTTTTCCCTTTATAACAACCTATGTGATCATCAAAACGTCGTTATTGTTGCAGGTGTATGTTGGAAATTAGAGTTACTGTAGATAAAAGTAAAAGTTATTAGTCTATAAGATCAAACATGAGTGAAACAAGGTCGTCGGAAAAATATTTGGTATCAGCAAAGTTGAGAGAAAGCGTATTACCAACTAACAAAGAAGTACTTCAGCTTTATTTTTTCAAACGCAGTTTTCTTCAACAAACAGATGCTAAGTTTATTTCAAAGATTCCCACTTTCCAAGATGTAAAGTACGATGTAGCAGCAGATGTTAAAACCTTATGGACCAAAGCGAGTTCACCAATACTCTCTAAAAGCCGAATTCAAGCCAAACTGCGTAACATTGTTCAAAAATTTAATGCTACTAAAAAGCGGGCAAGCAAATCAGGAAAAAAGAACTTAAGAGAAGATTGGTTTTCCGAGCTTTTCGACATATCACCATGCAAATGCAAAAGCAGTGCCAACCCTTTGGTACTGTTTTGGAAAGGAAAATATGCATGCAAGTGCCCTTTTCAGCAAAGAATTCATGAAAAGGAATTTGAGTTCTTGAAAGATCAGCGAAGCAACAGAAGAATGACAATAACAGCGGAGATAGATGTTGCTTATCAAAAGCAGGAAAATGCACTAGCTCTTAAAAGAAAAGCTGTAGTGAATGAGCAGTTGAAAGTAAAGAAAAGACGAAGGGGAAGACCAAGAAAAGATGCAAATAAACAGCCAATAACAACTGAAAAAGACGGAGATGTAGCATTAGTTCAAGCAACAGCTAAACACATGTACGAAGAATTTTCTGGTGCGACTGAAAATTCTAGTTTAATGAAAACTCTTGGACCTGCAGAAAATGTAACTAAAACCAAATCTAAGCTGGCAGACAGACGTAGCACCTCGTTAAGACAGCAGGCAGATCAATTGATTCCAGAAGGTTTTAAGAGAACCGGAACGTCCCAATCGTCCGTTTAACCGCTCAGATGGCCGAGTAACAGCTCAGATGGCCGAGTGGTATGGAGCGTCTGTCTCTTGAGCTGTAGACTCTGGTTTGATTCCGAGTCGGGTCAAACCAATGACTTTAACATTGGTATTCACAGGTTCCCTGCTTGACGTTCAGCATTGAAGGGACAGTGTGGAGAACAAGCCGGCAAGTTTACTTGTTGTGCCTCTGGGAAAGGCACTCAGCGGCATTCTGCCATCTTGGTGTGGTAGACAGATGGCCGGCAACTCCTAAGCGAGCTCGTATAGCGCATTGATCGCTTTCTCTTGATAGGAGGATAAATATGCAACTAATTAAAAAATAAAAATAATAAGAGAGAAAAATACCGCCTTGAATCACTAAGAGCTGCTGAAATGGAATTGACATCTGTTAATGCTTGGCAACTATGCTATGATGGCAAAATTGTTGACGGTATGGACAGATACGTATTCATCGGCCAATATCCCAACATTAATGCTGAGAAAATTACGAAAGTTACAGCACCTGTAAGCGTGACGTCGTTTACAAAAGATATTTCTGTAACTGCGGAAGCAGTATTCAAAGCTGTAGTTGAAAATATCGGTCGGCCATTACTTGATGGCGTATATTCGATTATGGCAGATACCACCGCACTCAATACAGGAAAAAAGACCGGTGTCAACAAGCGATTGCAGGAATACTTTAAGTCTGATATTGGTCATGAAGTACACACCATTGAATGTCTCTTCCATGTGAACGAGGATTATTTTACTCATGCAAAACAATATCTAGAGGGCAAAGTTAAAGGGCCAAATGCATTCCAAGATGGTGCTCTGATGAACAGAATCAAGAAATTACCAAAACCTAAGCCAGAAGATCTGAAAGCCCGCGAAGAATGTAAAGTTCCAACCACATTAATAGCAGTGAATTACCTAAAAGCCAAGACTGCATGATTTTTCGAACGTAAAAAAATGCAGATTCAGCTTTCCGAAAAGACCATATGTGTCTTCTTGTTGTGGCAGCTCATTTGGTAATGGACGTTCCTGACAATTTAAAGTGTTTACTTTTTATTGCCAAGAAGGTGTATCGCACGCACGCTGGATAACGACAGCAAGTGGATATTTAAGAACGTTAATTTTTGGATACGGAGTTGAACCGCATTATATCCCAAAACTTCAACGAATGGCGTCGTTTATTGTTTGTGTTTGTTCGCCTGCTTTTTTAGCTATTCATCTTAAGCCCTCCGCTGCTGATGGCCCCTCTATAACACTGTTTACTAAAGATTTACTGCTTGCCTACAAAGACATTGATGAACCAATATTCAACGCTGTTCAGAATCATTTCGTTCACCACTCGTCCCAATGGTTGAACCCCAAAAATATTGCTTTAAGCGTTCATGCGGAAGTACCACCTTTCACTCTTGAAGCGGTAAAGGAGAAAACATTTCCTAAGCAAATTAATATGGAACAGATGCTATGGAAACGTGGCACTCTGCGTGACTTTTTTACAGAAGATAATAAAATGGCTCCATGCATTACTTCAGTTTCTGTTTTACAAATGTTTTGGCGTAATATTGATAACAATAACCGAGGTACAGAACTTTTGTTGGCAAGCTGAAAGGTGTTGAAAATGGCTTGATCCGGGATGACAAAGATAATTTGAACAAAACAGACATGCGCATTCTGGCTATTTTGCATAACATTGTGTGATTGAAAAGCGATTGAATTTCTTCGTCATTTTGTGTGGTGATGCTTGATGCGTGTTGATTTTTGATATAAACAGACATAGTTGGTTAATTTGTGTTGAAACAGTGCAACGCAGCAAAAATCAAATTAGGCCGAACTCATATCTCTGTGATAACTATCGGATGTAGTAGCAACCTGTATCGCGGATCATCGGAATCAAAATAGATACCACTACAACAAAGTATTTGTATTTGACATATTTTGTCCAACAATGAGTGAAAACAAAATTTTTCAAAATAACTCGATTTCTGGTGCAGTTAGCGCTTTATAATGCATTGACAGCAGATAGGAAATCGATTCTTCCGGTTACGTTGGTGCAAGTTCCAACTCTCTAGCTTCAACCGTAGGCCCTATTGGAGATATGTCAAAATAACAAAAATCCGCTTGGTGGAACCTCAAGATGACGTCATAATGAAAAAAATGACGTCATATTTGAAATCAGCGACAAAAATCCGTCCAGAATATGACCCGAGCCAAATTTTTACGAGAAGTCGCTAAAATATGGGACACCCTGGAATCTATGTTATTGGAACTTCGAACAACTTTGCAAATTGAAATGGTTTTGGGAAAATAATCCTTGCAATTTTTTTTTAAGTAATTGTTGGTATTTTCGAAATACTTTTTGTTTATATATTTCAATTGGCAAAATTGCTCTACCAATAATGACAGATTGACAGCTAAAATTGCGATGACAGGTATACTGCCTCTTGATGCAAAAATTCAAGGTTTTAGAGGTTGATTGGTGATTGTGGTGGTACCACAAACTTTGACGTGAATCGAGCTGTCTTTTTTTGATCAACCTATCTCCTATTACTCAAGATTACGTATTCTTTAATTGATAGAATATTTAAGCCATAAAAAAGACGTTATTTTGTATACAAATTTCAAGACAAAGTTCTCTTCTTAAAATTAAATATCACTATTTCCAAAGTCAGCCGTATTGATGAAACACCCACTCAGGTAATTAGCAAGAAAACTTTTTCCATTTAATTTACGATATCAATGTTGCGAAGGTTGTTTAAGACCAAGCATATCTTTACTTAAAAACGCCCTGAGTTATTTGATCAAAACCATTACTAAAGCTGTCTAAAAACATATGCCAAACCTAGTGCGGAACTTTAAAAAATTACATTTTGGTCAAAACTGTGTGGGCCCACTCACAATAATGCTACCACTTAAATTACTCCACCAAATGGGAACTAATATTTATTCGTTTTGACGAGTTTGTTCGGAACAGTAATGCAGCGCAACAATATTGCCTTTTCGAAGGGCAAGTTATCCACACAAAAATGCAGCGCATTAGGAAAATATTAATCGAATCATGAAAGAATTGTTCAATCACAATGAGGATCACACGCAAGTGTAACACATTGGCAAACAAATCAAACGAGCAGTGTATCGTAAGATACTTAAAATTTGTCTAAATTGCAGTTGAAAGTGCGATGTTGTATTGTAGACTTCCTTAGCCCTGTGGTTTTAATTAGTTGCGGAGGTTTTGAGTTGATTCCTGCACTATCATCTTTTAAGTGCGCTTTGCGCAACCACAAATCCGTAAATCCAACAAAATATGTTAGCGATAAAGCCGCTATATTGTTTAATCCAAAACCGTTTAAAGTTTTTACAACTTGGGCCATTCGCGATATGCCTGTACAACCTCGAAACCAACAATTCCCACAAATGACCACTGTTAATGAACTTGCAACATCGGAGAAATCGGTCACGCAATTGTACTATCAACCAATCTCAGGTAGTTGTTTTGAGGGGTCAATGGTGATTGTATCACGCGACATTCTAAAATAGTAAATATAACAAAATTGGATGATTGAAGAATGTCACAAAATTCTAGCAGCTTGCCACAAAACTAGTCATATGCAAGGAGCAGCACAAGTTTAAGTATAGATATGAAAAGCGCTACAAGACAATGAACATTGGAAGGTGTTGAGTTGTGCTTAATGTCTGGAAAAGAAATGCCGTGGAATAATCGAGCCTAAGTCAACGGATGATCAGAGTTGCTTTTGTCCTAGCCCAAGCACAATGGACCAAATGTTTTCCCTGCAGAAAATCTATAAGAAATTGTGGGAATATCTAGCACAGGTCAATGTGTGTTTTGCTGATTTTCAAAAAAGCAGATGATTGCATTTCTAGAAACAGCTTTGAGCGTTGCGTTGCTGTCAAAACAAGGCATAGATGAATACTAAGAAGTAAGAAGTCGCTGACTGCTATTAAGTTCCTGTCATGCATTTTGAGATTAGTGTCCGTGTAAACAGCATAACAACAGTATTTTTCAGAATAAGGGTGAAACTAATGAAGGTCTGCTTTCTTCAGCATATTTTGTTTCTTATTTATGTGAATAGAATAGTTTTAAAAAGCGATTCTTGTGATGGAATAAAGATTGGTGATCGTTGTTCAACGTCTGATGTTTGCGAGTCATCTTGTATTACTTGACTCCAGGGACGTGCCGTCAGGAGAGGCAGTGCCTCAACTATCCAAAAAACATGGCGAAGTAACAATCATCTTATCGCGGTAGGCTATAAGTAATTTATGTTCAAAAATCAAACTATTTTGTTTTTAATAGACTAGTTATGTCTCATCTCCGCAGCGTGGCCGAGTGGTTTGGAGGGTCTTTTCTACGACGACCATGATCGCAAGGTTGATGGTTCAACTCCCATCCAAACCTCGTTGTTGCGCCTTTGGATGAGATGCTTCACGACAATTATCTTTGCTTGGTGGATTTTAACAAGCAGCAAATTGAAGAAGTCAGAAGCAAAATTCAAGAGGAAAATTCGGAAACAAGGCAACTCCTAAACAGTGGTGGCTCGTACATAAGAGCTGCAGAGCTGCAGCACCCCCTATCTTTTTTTATGCACTTAATTTTTTTTTCATTACCTTTTGAAGTTCTATCGCCAAATTTTTTAAATTTCTTATTTCTTTCCATGTTTTGATCATATATGAATATAAATCTTTAAATGGAATCTCTGTTTTGTCTGCAGCTCAAGTTTGTATGCAAACGAGCCAAACGGTGACGCGACAAAGACTATTGATGACATTTTTAGACTCGCCGTTCAATTTTTGTATGAGCTGCTCTGTTGGCAGTTCAAAGGGAATTCCGACTAGCTCAGGCTCATAGCATAACGGGATTGGTTTTTAGTCCTGCTAGGCTGCTGCATCTGATCGAGTAAGTTCGTGTAAGAGCTTCATGATAGTTTGTGCTTGATGCAGATTTAGACTGGGCAGGCTTTCTATTTTAGACTAGGCAGACAAATATCAGTAGCCTAACTGTAGGCTAATCAGTAATGGTAGGCTACTGGTACTAGTATGTGTAGCCTAGATATTTTAGACCACTGCCAGACAGTTGATACTCTTGTGATAAGATTAGGCTAAAGTAGATTGATGTTTGCAGAAACAAGTAGTGGTAACTGGATCAAGGATGCTATAATTTGCTCGAGCAAGTATAGGTTTGGCAGGTTTTTTAGGGAAGATTTTGGTTGCATTAAAAAAGCTATTTTCCTCTACAATTTTCCTTGATTTTAGGTATATGCATACCGGTACCTGGATTCTGTATATTATATATATTTGGGGATCCATGCCAGGTCTCTAAAATGTTTTTAAAAAAAACTTGAATTTTGAGGATAATAGCATAGGTGGCGGAACCGGGGGGCCTAATTTACGCGTTTATTTCCACAATGTAGCCTCTGCATGGATGTTTTGAAACATAATAGGCCTACCATCGAAATTAAAACCCAGGAAAGAGCTTAAATCCAGAGATGTCTTCTTTAAAATTTTGTTTGTGCGGTGGGGTAACAGAAACCAGAAGCAAGAACCGTGGAACTGAAGCCCACATAAATTGGACATGTCACATGTGGACAGGCTAAATATGGGTTGTAGGCACAGGACAAGATTTACGTATAGGCTAAGCAGGCTGAAACCTAGGGTCTCGTAGAAAATGGGGGGCCTCATCACGAACAATCGAGACCTTTTTTTGTTCTCTTCACCGATACTTTCACGGGAAAACAGAACATCTGAGTACGTGCATACCTTTTTTTTACTCTTCACTATACCGATATTTTTAGTGAAAACAGGACATCTGAGGACGTGAAGACCTTTTTTTTGCTCTTCCAATCAGTGTGATCAAATAGCCTAGGGCCTCTCATTGTCTAAATCCGGTCCACAGGATCGTATTTAGGGGTGGGGCCATTGTGCCATGCCCCCCCCCCCCTTTTGACTCTGCCTTTTAGTAAAAAAGAACAATACTAATGGTGCCAAGTGACTAAAATATGCCAGATTCTTTGGTGGTTTCTGTGGCTTATGGCCAGGGGCGAATCCAGAGGGGTAGGATAAGGGATATGCATCCTCCCACCAGCCATTTTCAGAAATGTTTTAATGTATAAAATTTTTCTATAATTTCGAACCCCCTTCGATAGCCAAAAGCCTTACGCTTTAAGTACGCATAATTAAAAATGTGCGAACAAAATGTATCATACTTGGCGAAGCACCCAGAATAAGGGTCAAAATATTTAAACACAATTTGCCTGAAAAGTATTCAAAATGCACTAAAATAGGCATAAGCTTACAGAATGTAAATTTTCAAAAATTTCTCGGGAGAGCATGTCCCCGGACTCTCTTAGAACTTTCCTGGTTTCTTTATCAGCTTCAAATTAGTTCTGCCGAAAAAAAATACGCTGGAAAAAATGCGGAAATTATGCCCCCCCCCCCTTTAAAATTTCTCGCTACGCCACTGCCGTCCTTGGTTGTAGATGAAGAAAGTCTGGTCATTGGTTTTGGGCTTCCCCCCTTTAGAAATGCTTCCGCCATCGCTGGATAATAGCACTCAATCTACCCACATGTATGTAGTGTGCATTGTAATTTAAAAAACAAGTGAGAAAATTTGTATTGTTTTTACCAAATCTACTGGTACCGCTCTGTGTTTTGTGTTACCTATCGCAGCCATACTTGAACATCAGTATTAAGATACTACCAGCTTGGTAACTCTTTCTATGGTTTTAGTATAAAATCATTCCTGTCAATTGTTATGTGTCAGAGTTTCTGTAATAGGCGTTGGGATTACCACAGTTAAGCAGGCTTGTTAAAATTTGTCGCTTGCAGCACCTCTTGTTTTTTTGGCCACGAGCCGCCACAGCTCCTAAGCAAGTCTGGATTTGTTCTGTGCGCAGCACCTCCGTTGCTTTCTTATGACAGGAGAATAAAAATAAGGAAATCAATCATTAAAATCAAATCATCTCTTAAAATATATGTTGACGCCAGCTATTTTACTGTCATTTGTGTTCCCACACCTCATCGTTACTTCAGTGGTTTCTAATTTCTATGACGTTATACGCACAGAGAATTCACGTAGCTCTCTTCGCTCAAATCAGTGTTTCCTCCGGAGAAGTCGGGAGGGTAAATTTCCCAGGAAATTTGGGGTTTTAAAATTTCCCGTTTCCCGGGAAATTTATGTCGGGATCCCGGGAAATTTTTTGTACATTAGTAAGAATTTCAGGCGTCTGATTGCCATCATTACGACATGAAAAATGCGTTTGTGCAAATTTTTTTGTTTGCTTACGAAAAATTATTTTTCAAAATTCGCAAAAATTTTTAAAACGAAATGCTTGTGAAGTCAAATTTTTTTCCTCAATTTGTCGAAAAACTTGAAAAACTCAAGCCAAGTTTGTCAAAACAACATAACAAAATGCTAAAAATTAGATCTGAGATGCTCAAAATCAGAAAAAATGGCAAAATAATCAAGCTCGAGAAAAACTTCCTGCATCCCGGAAATCCCGAGGATTTTTAGAATCCCGGGAATTTTTTTGAAAACTTCTCGTTTTCCGAAAAGTTGAAATTCCGGGAAGAAGGGAAACCCTAGCTCAAATACACGTGTGCAGCAGCGACGACCCTGCCTCACTTTTAGAGAAACTTTTCTTTGACTTGTGAAAGCGCGCTTTTTTTCTGTCCTTGAGTCGTTATGTTTCAATGCTAAATTCAACACGGTTTGAGACACTGCCTCAAATGATTGTGATGGCTTTAAGATTACAACATTTTTGTTACAATCTAGAAGTTACGCGCATTGCTCAACGATACAAGACCCATAGTTTGAAGTTAAGTTAATACAAAATTGGATAAAGAATTTGTATCGAATTTAATAGACTTTTTAATATGGATTCATTAGCTTAAATTTTAAGTTATAAACAAAGGAAGGCCCAACCAGACTCCTTACGCTGGAATTCAGAGCAAAAAACAAAGTAACTACGATCCTTTCAAGTGGATTGGTACAAAAGCAAAGGTTGGCTGTATAGTTATGATTCAAAAAACTGTCTTTCTGTTTTCGCTGTCTGTTGTTTTCAACAAATAATAATGTTTGAACTAAAACATGATTCTGTCAAGTTAAGAATGTAGGCTACCAAGAATTATGGGAAATCGACCGCTCACATTCAAAGCCAAATCACTAGACTTTTATATCGTCAAAACTTGATTTTGCTTTAAATGAACAACTAAGAATTAACAAGAGCCCTCGCAGTTCCAAGGTGTAGAAAACCGAGAAACTTTAACCTTATTTTGCGTGGGGAGACATAAAATGCATGTGAAATTTTTAAAAACTTGGTGCGCTAAAACTACGCAAAGCTTATGACTTTTTCTGTTTCAGCGTTTGGCATAATTTCAAGAGCTTTTCTTTGAAAGTTCCAATTAATGTAACAAGTAGTTCGCGCCGTACGGAAATCGCACCGAAGAAGGCATCTTTCATCGCTGGGAAGTGGACACAATCTCCATCGAGACGGAAAGACTTCACGAGTTACGGAAAAACAAAGATGATGTCTACAATAAAGGAATACACATTTTGTTTCGAAAAGATGGATGTATGGATTTTGCAAATGACAAAAAAATGTGATACATTCCATTAAGTTGTATTTTGATTAGTAGGACGCTACTTCTATATTAACAAATACTATGAATAAAAATTGCTGGTAACATGATGCTAAAATAAATAGTGCCTCACCAACCACGAACCTCACCGCACGTCACTGCTTTACTCTATTAAAGGTTTTCGGAAGTATGCTGTGCTGAAGGAATTGAAATTTAACAGAAATTATTGCCTTTCAACTCAACCAAAGCAGTGCTCTTTCCAAGTTGGTGTAGTATCACTAAATCAATCGGATAAATTCCAATACCTGGGGCTCTCATTAACAAGTGACGGGAGACAAAATAGTGAGTTGGATATCCGTTTGGGAAAAGCAAGTGCAGTAATGGGCCAGCTCTAGTAACTGATCTGTGATACTGAAACGGGAGCTTTGCGCCAAGGCAAAGCTATCATTCCTCAGATTAGTTTACGTTCTTATTTTGACATAGTTATGGCTGTGAATGTTGGTTCAAGAATGAAAAAGTTAAATATCGACTTCAAGCAGCCGAAAAGGGATTTCTTTGAAACAGCGGTTTGACCTTGTTGGACACAAATGCAGATATTCGTGAATCTCTAAACATTGAATCATTGCTTCTCCAACCAAAAAAATCGCATCTGTGCTAGCATGCACATGTGACGCGTGCGTCTCAGGAAAAAACAGACAATCAATTGCAGTATTCAACACCTGTTGGAGTGTTGGTCGAATGTCCAAAGGCGACCCAGAATCCGTTGGTAAGATAAAGATGTCGTCCGCGGATCTCGCTTGGAATTCTACCAAATCATCAACTTTTTGTCGCAGAATATCGAAGGGCTTGGAAACTCCATTAACCTGTGAGCTGCTGTCATCGCGACCTTCCAAAGATAACGGATCCAGAAAAGTGAGTAGCCTATTTGGTGACTTGGTTCTTTAAGAAATAAAGCCATAATTTCAAAATTTTTCTTTTATTTAATTGCACTGCAATATAATCAAGCATCTTGCTGGCATGCTGCTGAATTTAAGGGAAAACCTTTATCGCCAGACATCTCCTCTTTTTGAAGTTGCATGTTGAATCTGCTTATGCAGCCTGTTCTCGCACCACAGTGGTTTAAAGTTACTTTCACTTTTTAATAGCTGCATGCAAGGCAGCATAAGATATTGCATTAAATTCAACGCTTAACAAAAATTGAGATCTTGTAGCGAAAAATATGGAAAATTTTATAACATTTCACGTCGAATGATGAGTAATGTTCTTCACTTCGATCAAAATGAAAGTTTTTGAAAAACTTTTTCTTCATTCCCCGAGGCGCAGCAGAGGTTTATGTGTTTATGCTCGCAAGTCGCATCATCAATCTTGCTGCATAAGTTCGGATAGACAAAAACGAATCGTCGCGTCAAACAAAGGACTTAGCTACGTTTGCGAAGATACCTGGCCCGCTGTAACAGCCTTTCGTTCAAACAAAACTGCTTAATACTTGCTCCGAAGTAATTATCTTGATTATATTCTTATTTTCAGAGCGTTCTCATAAACGTGTTTAACACTCTTGAGCTGTACGGAAGCATTTATTTCTAGAGAGAACGCAAGATCTGGTTAACATTTTCTCGTATCAAGTTTTGACCACAAAGGTACAAAGCACGCGGATGAAAAGTGTGAACGTATATTCCCGAGAAGTTATGCTTGACAATATTTTTCAACCAAACATTGCTTACAAAAGTTTAACAATACGTTGTTTGATTATTGTTTGTTAATCAAAAAAAAATCAGAATTTGTATCGCAACATGGCTGATTTAATATGTCATCAGTATTTTATTGCTCTGTTGTCTCTGCAAGTCAAATCGCTGTGTGAATAGAACGTCTCCTCTGGGACGGTGGACTCGGGTTCGATTTCAAGTCGGGTCAAACCGATGGCTTTAAAATTATTATGAAGGGTCTTGGATGGACAGTGTGGAAAACAATTAGGCGAGTGCGCTTGTTTTACGGTTAGGAAAGGTTCCCCAATCCTAGAGAAAAGTAGCTGACAGATGGTCGGCAGTTGGCACCTCCTAGGCGAGCTCCTTACGCAGCATCTGTAGCTGCCTCTCAAAATTAAAGGCAAACTTCCAGTGGGACCATGCTGTCTGCATGGCGTAGTAACTCAGTCAAATGAAAAACTTGCACAAAGAGCGTGTAGCTCACGCGAAAGACAGCAGTAACTTTTTTTTCACAGTTCTGTTCTTATTAGGACGTTACTAAGGAATAACTGCTTTCGTTTTTGACTACTGACGTTAAAGCTATAACAGAATACTCTACAAATACCACCAGTCCACCATGCACAGCGAACCTTAATGCTGCAGTTTCAAGCTTGATGTGCATAAGCTTACCTGCTCAGGTGGGCACAATTCGCTATTCCGCTAACTAGCGAAGCTAATTTTTTCACTAGCGGATTAGCTGTTCAGCTAACGCTCAAAAATGCTAGCGGACTGGTTATCGAAGCTAATTTTTTTAGCCAATCCGCTAGAATAAGAATAGTTGCTACCGCGGTTTTGATAAAAAAAAGCCTTTAAGTTGCCACATTTTCCGTTTTTTGTGCCAGAGAAATATCTACCGATAGTCTTCTAGCTAGGCGCTTAGATTAAGCAATTATAACTCCGTCAATGACATCATAATGCTGAGCTTGCGCAATCTCCATTTCGATTTGTAGGAGTTCAGAGGTCATAGACCGGCAGTTGAGAGGGGTTAGCATTTCCTTTTCTAAATACTAATAACCAAGGATATTGCGACCTACTAAGTACTACGTCAAAAACCCATCGGCGAAAAGTGATTTCTGTCGGATCAGATTGGATGCGTTTGGCCGCAACGGGGGCCCAAAAAAACTTAAAAAAAACACTAACATACCTTTTCTAGGTACCACATGAAACGTAGTGAAAATGAAACCTTACATCGACTAAATCACGAAATGGTGTGTGACAGAAGTTTTTTCGGCTGCTTTACCCCCGGCAGAAGCCCCCAAAGTTCGAGTGATGAGGTCACAAAGCTATGCTAGCGTATCTTTTGTACGTACCACATGAAACTACATGCGAACGAAAGCTTACATTGCACTGATCACGAAATAATATGTTACAGAAACTTTTTCGGTTGCTTTACCCCCGGCAGAAGCCCTCAAGGTTTGAATTGGACGTCATAGCAAAAAATTTTGACTAAGAATCACATGAAACTTAGTGCAAACGAAAACTTACATTGCACTGATTACGAAATGGTATGTGACAGAACTTTTTTCGGCTGTTTTACCCCCGGCGGAAGCCCAAAGTTCGAGTTCTAACGTTACAGCGAAAATGACGTCATAATTCAAACTTTGGGGGCTTCTGCCGGGAATAATACAGCCGAAAAAATTTCTGTCCCATATGATTTCGTAATCAGTGCAATGTAAGCTTTTGTTTGCACTTAGTTTCACGTGGTACCTGGAAAAGATACGCTAGCATAGCCTTGTGATGTCAACACTCGAAATTCGGGGCTTCTATGGGGGTAAAGCAGTGGAAAAAATTTCTGTCAAACACCTTTTCGTGATCTGGTCAAGGTAAGCTTTCGTTTCCACTAGGTTTCATGTGGTACCTAGAAAAGGTATGCTAGCGGTTTTTTTTTAGGTTCTTTGACCCCCCTAACGCATCCACTCTGTCCCGGCAGAAATCACTTTTCGCCGATGTTTTTTGACGTAGTAGGTCGCAAAATACCTATGGTCATTGTTACCTAGAAAAGGTATGCTAACCCCTCTCAACTGCCGGTCTATCAGCCTTGCATTCGCGAAGGCGCGATAGTCAGACATGTTCAGATTGGTCAGACCGACGCTTATTTTAGTAGGCCTACTGTGCTTATTTCCCTGCTCTACTTACTGTATTTCGGCAATGTGCTTATTTCAGTACTGTGTTAATTTCACTGCCGAGTTTATATTAATGCTGTAAGTTCTTTCAGCGTGTGCCCACAACCTTGACAATACATCGTGCTGTTAAATAAACTTTTGGAAATTATACGTTGATACGATATTGTTTAAATTAGGTAACTCAACTGAAAAACGCGATATTAAAATGATTGCTTCAAGTTGATTTTTCTTTGTTTCTGTCTCAAATTGTAATCTTGTGATTAATTGGCGGACTAGCGTAAGCTTCCGCTAACGAAAAATTCGTGTTATCGGATTAGCGTTAGCGAAGCTAATCTTTTTGATTATCGGACTAGCTGTTAGCGCAGCTAATTTTTGTGTTAGCTTTGCCCACCTATGCCTACCTGTATCAGCAAAACTCTATATATTAGAGCGTATTTTTTATATTGCGTGATTGCACCACGACCAACGTCTAGCAATAAATGCAAAGATATTCCTGTAGTCACCTAGATAATGTTCATCAGAAAACCACGATAGAGGCAAACGGGAATTTGCATTTAAAATGAAATTCACAAGGCAAGTGGTTGAAAAGTCCTGCAAACACCAATTAATTTAAAAACAAAGGCAATCCTACTCGCCCAGTACTTTCGACAATGACAAATATGGACTTATAACTTTTATGCTGATATGTTTATCTAAGGCAATTTTTTGAAGACATTATAGGCTACTGTAAATGCGACCTACTTATAGTCATGACGTTCTCACAATCTTTCGCAGAAAGCTTGTTTCGTCGGTCACGTGAGGAAGACCCTCTTCAGTAGTTTTAGCTTGATGAAAACTTGAGTTCGGCCCATTATGTGCTGCTATCAGATAAATCATATTGCTCAAAACCTCATTGTTCACTCAAACAAAGCTGAGTTGCAAGTTTGCAACACCACTCTTTTTCGTGCTCTCGCTTCACCTAATGAAGTCAAAAAACCCGGTAACTAAAAACATGTGACAAACTGCAAGCAGTGGTCGTTAAATCATTTAAGCATGGAAACATTTAAAATGGAGGGAAGAAAAGGCAAACGAAACAAAAAAGATAAAATCACAAATCGATTGAGTTGAATTTGACTCAGGCTATTCATAAAGCACAAGATTAAGAGTATCGAAACAAATAGGTGAAAATCACCAAGTGATTTGCCACAGTGGACATAAAATTAAGTGACTTCATGCTTCGCAGAGTTAAAATGATTTGCAAGTTATTCTAAGTTATGCTTCGATAATGATGTCCTAATTTAAGAATGACATCTGTAAAACTGCTCTGTTAAAGTTTTCTACCTACAGCACTGGCGTCAATCTTTCTATTTTCATATAAATATTTACGATTTTGGTGTACTACAACCGATCTTTTGCTTTCCTCCTCCTCAATGAGTGGATTCAAAAAATTTCAGCGCTAATAAGAGTGGACGTTTTTATTTTTCTGCTACCACGTGGTAAAAACACTGCCCCAAATGTTGAAAACCTAGAGTGCCCCGAAGAGAAGAGTGAATAAATAGCATATTTGTTTAATGAGGAGCAATTAAAGCGCATTACCATGACTTAACGTTACGAGCAACAGTTAGGCTTCGCAGCTTTTCATTTATAGCTGCAGGGCTCTACTAAAAATATGAAAAAATGCTCAGGCTGTCATCGGTAGAGAATGTCAGACAGAGTTTTGGGTTTAATCATTACAGAGAATGATGGTTGTAAAATGGATGCCAAAAAGTTAGAATTACGAAGACGGGCAATTTGATGACCCAAGTTGCGCAATACAATGGATAAGGCAGCTTAAAGTATATGAAGCTAATAGATGGCGAATTTTGTACGATTTACAGTAGAAATGTTAAGTGGCATGTGTAAAAAAAATAAAAAAGCAAAATCGATGTAAATAGAGCAAAATCAATGCAGCGTTTTAACTTTCGTATAAGATACGGTGCTAACTGATCATGAGGTATTTTTCCAACTAGTGAGTTTGTGCAAAGTCAAGGCTGGCCATGTCAACCTTGTTGTGACTTACTGCAAATACATAACAAAAATCTTCGCTCAAAACCAAAAAACGGACAAAATGTGAATTGAGTGTCTTTTTCAAAAATGCTTAAATAATGTAGCGAGAGCGTGAATGTTGGGTAAGACAGAAAAACGCTTAGCGGGCCGCTTAATGTTCTCCGAAGCGAATTTTTTGTCACTGACCAGCAGATAATTTTAAGTCAATTACCAGCCGAACTTATCATATTGTCCAGCATCTATCAAGCATTAATTTTCTTGAAAAGTTACAAAAACAAATAATGTTATAATTTCATTAATATAGGTATAAGCAATAAAGGAAAAGATGAAGTTGATTGCGGGAAAAAAAAATTTTCAAAATTTTAAAACTATATCCTCCTAATCGCAATTTGCTAGTAATGTGTATTAGTACGATATTTGTTCACGGATGATTTGTTTGCTGCACAAAATTCAAATATGGAGCTGCTTTAATTCGTACATCGCACGGCTAAAACTTCGATCAAAACTTCGAAATTCTTGTTATAAGCAGCCTTCCTGCGCCACACTCGAATTTATTGATAACACTTCGCATAGTTTTGACGTTGAACTTGTAGATTTCAAAAGAGCATTATTGAGCATCAATGTATTCAAATTATTCCGTCAACAATTATACTGCTGCTCTGCATCTTTTTCTAATAACGCTCTTTTCGAACAGAAAAGGCTAAGTTTTGTGAACTATTCCGCTCTAAATTGCATTAATAAATTTCCCAAAATAATACACAAAGGCTAAAAGTTGTTGTAAATTAGTATTTCTGTGTGGAATTCATGTTTTGTTAGTTTTGTTTCATTGAATAAAAAGATTTCATGTGCAATAAATCATAGTTAACTATTGGCTAAAGTTTACACTGAGTTTTGGAATTAAAAGTTACAACCAGGGGCTGATCCAAGGGGAGGATGCGGGGGATGCATCCGTCCTCCACCAGCCATTTTAAAATTCATTTTTGATGAATACAATTTTTCCATAATTTTGAGCCTCCTTGATAACAATTATTTTTACGTCTTAAGCTGCATAAAGTGAACATGTGCAGACATAATGCATCATATTTGGTGAAGGACTTAGAGTTAGGGGCAAAACAATTATACAAAAATGCCTTAAAATTGTTGAAAAAGCACTAAAATGGATATTACAGCATCTAAATTTTCAAAAATTTTCCGGGGGAGCTTGCTCTCGGACCCACCTAGAACCGAATTTTTTTCTCAATTGTTTCAAATTAATTCGGCCGGGAAAGAAACTACGCTTAAAAAATGTAAAAATTTACCACTCTCCCCCTTTAAAAAAACTCTGAAAACATCTCTGACATGAAACATTTTCAAAGGACTTATTTACGCTCTTTTCCGGGTCTAAACGTCTAACGTCTATGTACGACTGTACGTAGTTAACACTCAACTTTATTCAAAACAACATCCCCCACGAATATTTTCTGGATCCGCTCCTGCTTACAAGTAAGAATTCGGTGCATGCTTGCATAGCACCTGCTGGGTTCGATATCTTCGACAAGTTTAAGAACCACTGGCCTAGTGGCTCCGCGCTCACGTTGCAAATCCGACCTGACGCGTTTAGCTCACGCATGGACCCGATCGCCTTTAAGAGATATATCGGGTGGCTGCTGATTCGAGGAGCGCGAACTCACTTTGCGGACTCCATCAATTGCTGTTATATTTTCAGGTCAGTTTAATGCAGTAACTGTGCCGTGATGGTAAGAAATGTTGCAGATTATTGTACTATAATTTGAGTATTTAATTTTGCTCCTCTTTGTGTAGCCTACTGTTTGACTCCATTGCACCCGTAATTCAATCTTTTGCAAAGGCAAAGTCACTTACCTTCATAGAAAACTTTGTTTGTTAAAATCGAATATGCGACTTGAGTTCACGTTCGTTCCGCGGTACCTGACACCCATCTATTTATTTCCAACGGATCTTTACCACCAGCATTAAACTTAAAATTTTACAGCGTTTTGAGGTGAGCTTGCGCTTTTCGAGCCAGCACGCAATGTGCGCGTCAAATTTTATCGAATCCAGACCCAAACTGAACCCGTTGCGCAGTATCATTAACACATGTCCCTACAGCTAGCCATGTCGCCTAGTAACGGAGTATTAGTTGCTAACCTCTGTTTCTAAAACGCATAAATGAAAAATGTATATGACTAAATTAGGCTACAAGCTATTGTTTATTTTCTTGCGCAATTCTTGTTTTCCAGACAAATCCAATAAGCAGAGCTGATTATTATTTGCCAATGGTGAAGCAGTTAGTGAAACGAAAATCATGAACTGGTAAAAAAAGCGTTGGATAACTTGGAAATTTATTTTCTGTTGATCCAGTTTAATCGAATCAAAGCGTATGAAACGATCTACATATATGCCGATCTAATGAATGTCTTGGAGAGCATTACCCTGTCGTGATGTACAAAAGCACTTTTCGCTTCTTCCTGACATCTCGTATCCTCGTCGTAACAATTGGAAGGGCTAATAGTAATAGAAAACTGTTTTTATGTATTATCATTACGTTCATTTATATCCAGTCAGAGGAAAACTGCAAGTTAATCACTTACCGCTCAAAACTATAAGCTTCGCTAAAATGTGCTTACAAAACAACCGTGTTTCAACTTGGTCCTCTTTAAAATCTAGAAATAAAGAATCAAATTCACTGCAGACAATAAAATTTATTTTTAAGCAGTTAGTAGATTCTACAAGTACTTGAATGTTGGTAAAATTTATTGAAAACAAATGCAAACTCTACTAAAGTAAAGTGTTCCTAAAAAAATGTTAGTTTTGGAAATCGGTTTGCTGAGTGTTCTTGTAGTTTAGATAAAACACTTGGATAGTGAAAAAGTGGTAAACAAATTTATTTAAGTAATATCAAAATGATGAGTTCCCTTTCCACTCCACATCCACACGCAACTCCGCCTCAACAGGATTACATCGAAGGATCAGGAGGAGTCACAAATGGAGGAGGTTCAATGTATGAAAATTTTTATAATCAGAACTTCGCAGCAGCAGCCCGGGGTCAGCATGGCCCAGGAAGTGGACCTCACCATTACCCCTCAGCCCTAGATTACCCTTCAACTGCAGGAGCATCAAACCCTTATCTGTGGCTAAATGCAGCAGCAGCAGGATCTGCTTCGATGGGGCCAGGTTCAAACCCCTATCATCCAGCAACTTCTTACATGCAATCAGCTACTTATGGGGCTGCGGCAGCAGCTGCTGTGGCCGGACAAAGACAATTCTTTAACCCCCCTGGATTTGGATCAGATTTTGCCTGGCTATCCTTTTCTAGTCAGTCCGAGTTGTTTAAAATGGTTCGGCCTCCGTATTCTTACTCAGCGTTGATTGCGATGGCGATTCAAAACTCGCCAGAAAAAAAGCTCACTCTTTCGCAAATCTACCAATACGTGGCAGAGAATTTTCCCTTCTACAAAAAGAGTCGTGCAGGTTGGCAAAATTCTATACGTCACAATCTATCATTGAACGATTGTTTTAAGAAAGTAGCTCGTGACGAGGACGACCCAGGAAAGGGAAATTACTGGGCACTTGATCCCAACTGCGAGAAAATGTTCGACAACGGAAATTTCAGGTTAGTTGGATATTCCGCCATTTTGTTTTTCGATCTCAGTAGCGGCACCTCGTGGTCACTGACGTTGTTGTAAAAGAAATTATTTGAACATGAAACTACGTTGATTAAAATATAAATTTAAATAAAAATATTTCATATTAAGGATAGATTTTTAATTAAAATTTCAGAAAAGGCACTTGGAACGATAAAGAACAACGCAATTTAAAAAAATAATAAGAATATACATCGTGGTCACTACTCGGGTATGCAAATACAAAAAGACTAATAAACATGAGATAAGTCTAAATAGGTTACAACTTCATTAGAACTACCTAATGCATTAGTTAAACAGTCACATGTTGTATTCACTGGTTTGCATGAAAATATAATATCCACGTTCTTCAAATTTTATTGCTTATTTATACACAAATTTTCAATTGCGTTAACAGTGATTTACATTTAAAACTTTTTTGCGTCATTTTTCTTTATCGTTGTAAGGTAGTACAGCCTCATAGAGTGGAATTGTAACTATAGTGGAACAATCCGCCAAATTTTAATTTTAAAGCAACAAGAGTACCGTCTTCATTTTACACCACAAAATTATTCCCACAGGAAATTTTTCAGATCTTTGTGATAGCCCAGTCATGTACTGTCAAATGTTAGTTTAATGTGCCCAAAGTTCAAAACATTACTGTTGCAAAAATACAAGCTCATTTACATTCGCAATTTATGTCCATGTGACCTCTTTTATTGTGTATTAGATTAATATGTTTTCTGGAGTAACATACGATAATCGTTTGGTAAAAAAATCTGCATCATTTTTCCAAGCAGTTCCTGGAGGTTGCATGGATAAACAAAACTATAGAAAACTTCAATAATGCATCCTTAAATGCACAATGTCTGGGTTTGGTTCGTCGTATAGGCTCACCATCGCTTCAGTGTTCTTTTACGTTGGATCTGCGATGCCTTCGTGTTTGGTTATGAAGAGTAGTTTGCACCGCAAGTTCAGGGCACATATCAGCGTATTACACACGTATCAACGTTTTACGCACGCACGGCACATATCAACGATCATGAAATTTGATTTTCGTAAGTTTCTTAATAGCCTACTTGGTGTTTTCTTCTCATTATTTTCAGTCATGTTATGAAAGTTAGTCCAGATTTGCATAAATTCCACATTGTTACATTTTGTCCGCTTATTCAAATGTTCTAAACTCATCGGAGTTATAAAAGCTTCCTTGAATTAAAAATTAATTTAAAATCATCGGTCTGGAGAAAGCCTATGTGCTCCTTACCTGGTACACAATCTTTCCATTGAATTGAAATCTGGTTGAATTTTTTTGCGTTGTGCACCTAGCAAACCTATTTGCTCATCCAATTCACTCTTTCAAATCGAGGTTAAAAGCTGAAGTCAACGTTTGTTTTACAACTAATATCCTCCTTTTAGTGAAGTTTGCAAAGAAATTGATTGGCAAATTTCCTATCCCTTCATTATTTTCGATCAGCATTAAGAAGCAATAACCTGGTTATACAAAAGGTTTGTTTTGAAATATCGTAATTGGTAAAAATTTGCAAAAATTCTTCCGAAATATGTTATAAACAAGACCATTGGAAAAAATGTGACGATATGATAGACTAGTTAAGGGGACTTATTTTCCGATTCGCTTCATGTTAAAAAATCTAAACCAAAATTACATGCCAAAATTTACTTCAATGATAGTTGTTTTCGCTGAAGGCATTTATTTTTTCAATGATTCAAGGTTCTTTTTGATTTACTTTTTAATTTCTCGACCAATTTCAGCAAGCAGTAACACATCTTTTTGTGGTAAGTTTCATACAAGCAGTACCTAACACTGATTTTAACCACTAATTGAATTTTTATTTGCTACTCCACACGTGATTTTGGTTGTTATAGGCCTGCTAAAATTTTTACCTAGTTCATGTCATACTCTTCACTGCTATTTTTTAATCAGTTTATTCTGCGCCCACTTTTCATTACATATATGTCATGCTCTGGGGTACTCGAGATTTAAAAAAAAGCATCTTGAGAAGAACAAAACTGTAGAAGTAACGGCATTGTTATCGGTGCTGCAGATCTGCGGTTCGATTCCTAAAGCACAGTGATGCCAACGAGCTTGTCATCGATGCAATGTTTCTTCATACTTTGACACTGCCTAACTGCCCAAAGTCCCAGCGCTTAGCGGGGGATGGAGCTCGCCCTTAGCTGCACCTTTCGGCTAAATACATTGAGTAAAATGAAGATTTGATTTTTCAGGATCAGAAAGAGCATGGTGAGAGCAATATGTGGTGCGAAATTTCCAAATGAGAAAATACAGAAGACTAAGTGAACATGTTAGAATTGAATGAAGCAATAGTTAAAGCATGATGGTGTCTTCTTTGGTGAAAACTAGCGATGGAGTCAAGTTTTGAGGGTCGAGACCAAGACCAAGACTTTAAAAAAATTCGAGAGTAAGATCCAAGACCGAGACATGAGAAAATTTTCGAGACCGAGATCAAGACTCGGTGAATTTGGTCGAGACCGAGACGAGACTTCGAGACCAAAGTTTTCAGAAAGAAAACTTTTTTGTATATTAACACCGAACACTTTTTATGGCCTTTTTCGCCAAAAAAAACTCTTTTAACGACCCCAGAAAACCTTCGCGTCCTCCCGATTTCGTCGCCCATGTCTGGGAATCAATTCTCGAGCCGATCGGCGCAATGTTGCCATCGGTTCGCCACCGCCGCGACGTTATTTCATAGTGGTGTTGTCCAGGCGCTAAGCTGCGGAGATGGGGCCCACCACCACCACTCGTTACATGATTCGGCTTAATAACGCGAATACTATGAAAACTTGATTTTTGGTTTATACTCTAAGCTATTTAAATCTTCACTGACCTTAATTGTTACTGGTACTGTTGGATGTTTTGACAACAAAGTTTTAATTTTCAAAAAAAGAGGTTAGTAGGCTTAAGATTATCATTTTGAGTCTGCAATCTCATCTGTACCTTACTACAGTAGATTTTCTTTGTAACATGAGACTGAAAACAATCACTCTGGGCCTGGCCTGATTAACTTTTCTCGACAAAAACTTATAATACCGCCATGCTACCACCTCAAGCTCATTTCATACGCAAGGGCCCTAAACGAGGAATAATTAGCGCATTGACTAACAGCGAAAAATGAAAGCGGACAGCTGCAATTGACACCCCTAACAGAGTTAACCTAGATATGAAATAACATCGTGACCGTGGCATCCTCTTCTCCAGACTGCTTTACTTCACACCTTCATAAATAACTAAAAAAGTGATTAATAATGCGTAGTTGAAACTTTGAAGAAAAACGTCAAGTAGCTTTCTACTATCACTCTAACCGAGTTTTTTTCGAACCTCATATATCTCCCGCTGAGAAATTAATTTGAGAGATTGAGATTTTCACAAAAAAAAATTTTTCTCACAATTTTAGTTTAATGCATTTAAAGCGAGAGAGCGAGAAAAAAAATTGACTTGCTGTCAATGAAATCTTTGTTTGCATTGCAATGATCACATCCCCTAATTAAATTCAAAATTTCTAGTTCTGCGCTAACCTAAAATTTTAAGTCTCGGACTTCTGATATTTCGAGACCATAATTTTACGAGACCGAGACTGGACATCAAGACTTTTAGTTCAAGACCAAGACGAGACTTTGAAAAATGTGTCTCGAGACTATCTTGAGACCCGAAACTTGTCTAGAGACCTCCATCACGAGTGAAAACCTTCTGTTATTATAAACAATGTCCAATTGGTTAATGGCATTTTTAATTTTCGCCACTACTGCGACGTTTTTGTGTTGCGCAGCTGCTAAGCCGTGGAAATGGCGAGATTAATGACGACTTGATTTTTTTTTTGTATTTTCAAATTGATTTTCTGGATTCTGTTGAGTGATGCGGGCAAAATTCGTAGTAAGGTGTCAGTTGGTGGCGGGGTGGAAAACCTTCTCACTCTGCATCAACTCCATCCAAATCATCCAAATGACATCGATAAATTGGAAGTTGCGCCAACTACAGGTTAAAGACAAAATTGAAAAGAAACTGATATTTGGAGTTGTGCATTTAAGGTTAATGTTAGCACATAAAAGACGCCATTTTGGTTCTTATGGCTGAGTCTCACTGGCGGACTTCGTAAGATAACTGTTTCTTTAAAATGCGTTTAACGCTATGCATTATGTGTAGCACAGATCTTATGTCATTTGTTCTACATGTTCGTGTAGGTAGCAGTGAGTCTTTAGTGGCTAACAGCGTGTTGTTTGGTAAAGCGAGCGTTTTTTGCAATATTGATATAAAAAATGCTTAACATCCTTGACATACGGAGGTAATTAAGTCGAAATCTTATTGAACAAAAGTTTTTGCAGCAATATGAAAGGTCCATTTTTCTCTCAATTATCTTTAATTTACCAAAGCTACTGAAATACAACATTATAAAGACATCCAAAAGGTGATGTCGTACGCTAGCTGGAAAATTCGACATTGAAGATCGTTGTTGGCAAATGCAAGTCGTAGTTGTCAAGATTAAGAAAAAAAGGAAAATTTTGTAGATGCTTACTTGAGAAAACTTGGAATTATTGCATTCAATGTTAAAAAGTCAATAATTGACAAATAAACATTCGTAAAATTTTTATTCGAACTTACGCTCGTTTTGCAGTTGGAACGCTAAGTTCGGTTACTGGTTAAGTAATGTCAAAAAATTAAATATTATCAGTGATTCTATCCAGCTCAGTGCTCACCATCTAAGGTAGAGTGGAAAATAACACTGCGGTGGTAAAAGTAAATTGTATGGCATTAAAATTATTGATACTTGCGCTAGAAAGTTTAATTTGAGGAAAGCACTCCCGATGTTTTGTTTCTCATTTTCTCAATCCGACGTTCGTGAATTTTTGTAAACTTTTCTTACCAACCTGCTTACTCTTGCACCGCTGTTTGCTGTAGTGTAGTTCATAGTATAGAGCAAAAAAGTTTGTAGTGCAGAGCAAAAAAGTAAATTTTTTGTGTGAGTTCCTCTATAAATGGATATTGGTAAGTTCTTTTGCGCAGCTTTTTTGTTTTGCTTAGACTCTCAGGTATAAGCAAGAAACGTACCGTTAAGGTTTTACGACTAAAATGAATCCAAATTGATTAGTCTTAAGTTATACGCTTAGTTTTCGTGACCGTCAAACACTTCATTCAAAATTTATAGTTTGCAAGTTCATGCAACTTTTTTTCTCTATTGAAATATTAGAGGTCGGAAAAGTATATTTTTTGTGAAAATTCAGTTTTTTTTTTCAATGCAATTAAAAAATTTAAGGAAGAATTCACCAACATGATTTTGAAGTCACCAACTCTTTTAAAGAAAAATGGGTGCTATACGATTCAAAAGCTTGCTCAAGGAGAGTTTCTCAAATGTAATACTGCAAATCAAAAAGACGATTCATTGCTTAAACTCAAAAAAATTAATTTTTTAAAAACAAATAATTGCTGCTGCCATTTTGTTTTTGTTTTTACTGTTTAATGATAAATAAAAATACCGTAAAAAACCAGGCCTATAGCTTCTACATATTTTGGAAACATTAAAATTTGGCAAAAATCTAGTAATAAATTTTCATCAATAAGAGATACCTTATCGAGCAAATTTCATCTTCACGGTGGAAATTAGCAGAGCAAATGAAGCAGAAATCATTGACTATCAACTGATAACCGATTCCCGACAATTCATTCGAAGATAATCGAAAAATTTCACGAAATAAACTTTCTTATCTTATAAGATAAATAAAACATTTTTACAACGTAAACTAATGAATAACTCACCACATTAACATTTTGTAGGCAACATTAAATTTAGTTCACGTTAGTCCTTAACTTAATTTTTTTAACAAAATGCTTGATGCCCATTGCCCATTCCAATTTGATTTTTTTATTAGGCTACAGAGACCAACTTTGATCCTTAAACTTTTGAAAAAATACTGCTTTAGTTACAACACATAACATATCAAAACAAAAAAATTAATAATTAATTAGTGTTCTTGCGTGTAATCATTTTAGCAAAGATAACTTGCCGAGTGTGGAAACAGTTGTGGTTGCTTGTTTAAGTTGTATAAGTTGCATTAGATTTGTGCAAAAAAAATTTCTGCCATGGAGTTATATTTTGGGTAACCCAATGCTTTGACGAAGCTTATGTATGCATTCAATAATTAGTTGAAAAAGTAGCCTACTTACATTTATCCAAATCACCAGCAATATCGCAATATAATTTTCCATTGTAACGTTTTGCTTCAATCGCACTACCTAAGCAATGCTACCAGCGCTCATTCGTCATTGCGTCAAGGGAAAGATTTAAGAAAATAAAAATTATATTATTCAAGGCTGAAATCAAATTTTCATCTTCAATAAATTCGGTTCTTATAATCAACAAATTTACAAAAGAATTGCAGTTACTGCGTATGGGCACAAATGTCCGAAGCGAAAAAAACAAATTCTTTGACCTGCTATATAGTTTAAATGCCAATTTCATCGCGCGATTGTTTTAAAATTAAATCAAATCTTGATTATACTCTTGGTATCTCACCGAAGCGTGTAACGAGCGGCGGGGCTCATTTTTACGGCTTAGCAGGTGGGCAGCACTGCTCTGAAGAAACATCGCAGCAGTATCGAGATGTTGGCGGCATTGTGTTCGTTTTGGCCGAGCCAGGAACCGATTCCCAGACCTACCTCTTATCCATTTTTATTGCATAGTTACGTCAAATCATGTTTCTTGCATTCTTACAATGTTGGTGGGTCAGTTTAAAAAACTTTTTTCATTATGATCAAACAGATTACTCTTGCGCATGATTACGCCGTAATAATACTGTAAATAAGCCACGAATCGGTTTTAGATTTTATCACAAAGATCTCTGATATTCAAAGGGCAAATATGGTAAACAGATTTGGCTGACCTTGCGGGAAGCAAGGTTGAGGCACAATAACAATGATATTAATCATCGCAGGTTTCAGAATTTTCTCAAGCACGCTCAGAAATATTTGTAGCAGCGTCATCGCCGCTAACAGTAATAGTTTGAGCCATTTTAATAAGAACTGCACCAAGGCAAGGCATGAAGCCATTCCAAAAAAGTACAGTAATTTTCATCACACTCGCGGTATAATGCTAAAGCGTGTTACGAGCCATCTCCAAGGGTTAGCGCCTGGGCAACACAGCTCCGTAGAAACGTCGTAGAAGTGGCGAACCGTTGGTGACGTTGTGTCCAATTTGACCGGCCCAGAAATCAAATTCCAAAGTTCCCGCACTGATAGCTACGTGCTTAAAAACTAAGCTAAGACCTATGAACCCATAGAGTTTTATAAATTAAGGTTCCCACGTTCAGTCATCTCTTTCTGCTGAATTAGCTTTATCGGTTAGACACGTCTTCAAGACTTGTAAAATTAAAATCAGATAGGCTTACATAGGAAGCAACCAGCAAAGTGATCTGACTGACTCCCAATCCTTGCCTAACCTAATGACTTGATAAAATGCGTGGATGAAAAACTAAAAGTATCGTAAACGTACAATCAGATGAGTGGATAGTTTTTCGTACCGGTATCTTTTTTTAACAAAGTCGGTCGCAATGTAAGCTGGCTATAGGCCAATATTTCTTCTGTCATTTATGCGCTTTGTTTTATTTTTTCTTTTTTGTTTAACCGCGATTCTAGATTTCTGTCACTCCTCCAACATATTTTGTTGGTATCGGACACCAGCAATTTTTTGACTCTCGTGACCCGCCATTTTTTAACCAGCAGTGAAAGCAAAGCAAAGTTAATCAAGCTATAACTTAAATAGACGACTCAACAGGAATTGAGGGAGAGTGCGAAATGAGCTTGCGTTCTTCGAGTCAGCAGTCACAACAAATTGTGTTCTTCGAGTCAGCAGCCACAACAAAATAATATGAGCGACTATTCATTTATTTGCATTAAAAACAAGACTAGCCTATCTGTTGGCAGCACTGGTCCACTGACCTGTATCATCGAGCCCACTGATTTACCAAAGGCAAACTTCATTTCCTCTATTACGCTTTACGAGATTGGAAATTATTAACTTGGAAATTGTTGAAGCATTTTTACCAATTTTTTGTTCCGAAGATCAGAATAAACGTTACGATATTATTATGGCACGATCAGTAAAGGTGTTCAAAAAAAGATCGGCTTTTCATATTTTACCCTGATCGCAGCTCAACCCGTTCATTTGACCAAAAAAATGGCATAGAAAAAAATTTTTTAAATCGGACCAAGTTCGTCACTTGCGCATCTGCCTTGAAGATAACTACGGTAAATGCACAGAACTTGGGGTTTCCCAAATGTGAAACTTTGGTTTTTGACGTTTTCTGGCTATTGTGGTGGCGCGACTTGCAAATTTTTTTGCCTATGTGTATTATCCTACATGACCTTTCCAGTTTGTGATGTCATGTGGTATGACTTCATACGACATGACGTCACAAATGATGAAATAAATATTTTTTTGAAAGTGAATGCTTTTTTAACCGCTACGTGTTTATTCTGTGGTGGTGCTATGCAAAAGTTTTTATGATTGGATTATTCTAATCACAATAGCGATTTTATCGTTGACATAATTGGAAGGTATGAAGGTTGTTGATGTTGTTCAACAGCTTGCAGTGAACTCTCACGTTGCTTGTCATTGTTTATAGTATAGCAGCGTAACCGCTGTGTAGCTTAACATCTCTTTCTGCTGCATCTTTTACCACCTTAACAGAGCAAACAAAGTCTTAGGCAGTTCTGTAAGATTCAAAAGCAGGCCACGTAAGGGAAGGAATGCCGAGCCAACTATAGTCCACATTTAACAGTTGGAAAGACATCCGTGACTCTGGTCAAATCACATCGTTAAGCTCAGTTGCATGATCAATTGTAATCGCTCTTGCAACAGGTATGCCTCGGCGAAATTCATCTGAGCCACCGGCGAGATGTTTCCTGCAAACTTTTTCCATTAATTTTCTATTTTTGTTTCTCAACTCAGAGTAATCGCTAAAAATGGCAAAAACCACAGTTTCTTCTCTTAAGAAACATTCGATGTTCGCAAGCTCTTTGAATGCGCTTTCAGCAATTGTTGGAGCAAGGTTTTTGTATGTGATCAACTGCTCATGTCTTGTAAGCAGCGCATGCTATGGAATGGAAAGGAAGACGATTTTTTTCATATTCCATACTGCAAAATATCTTCCATTCCATACTTCCATACTAAAAATTTTCTATTCCATATTCCATTTCATACTAAAAATTTTTTCCGTATTCCATTCCATTCTTCCATACTAATGTAATTTAACGCAATAGGCCTAGTAAAAATACACTATTATTAAATTATGCGTCATGCGCGTTATCTACAGCGTAAGCTTTCCAATCCAAAACTAGTCATGCTTATTCGTTGAACAATCCTACATTGCAAAAAAACGCAATAAATAAACACAAGCATGTAAACATAAACACAGTGGCGTGGCGAAAAATTTTAAAAGGGGTGGGGGCATAATTTCCACATTTTTTTCAAGCGTCTTTTTTTTTTCGGCAGAACTAATTTGAAGCTGATTAAGAAACACGAAAAGCTCTAGCTGTCTAGTGGGTCCGGGGGCATGCTTTCCCGGAAAATTTATGAAAATTTATATGCTGTAATGGCTATTTTAGTGCTTTTTGAATAATTTTCACGCAAATGTTGTTTGGATTTTTTTACCCTAATTCTGAGTGCTTCGCCAAATATGATTCATTTTGTTCGCACATTTTCGATTATGCATGCTGAAGGTGTAAGACTTATTGCTATCGAAGAGGTTCGAAGTTATGAAAAAATTGTAGGCTATGCATCCAAAACACTTTTGAAAATGGCTGGTTGGAGGATGTATACCCTTGGCCCTCATCCTATCCCCCTGGATCCACCCCTGGTCATAAGTTACAGAAACCATCGAAAGAGTCTGGCATATTTTAGATACTTAGTACCATTAGTTTCGTTCTTTTTTACTAAAAGTCAAAGTCAAAAAAGGGGGGATATGGCACAATGCCCCCCTAAATACGCTCCTGCATAGACGTAAACAATGAATTGATGCTTAACGCAAAAGAAGAATACAGTCACAACATGCTAAAAACTTACACTGCGGAACCAAAAAGTGACTAATTATGCTTATTATAGTTTGGTAGCACTTCGTAATTTGTTGTAAGTACTGATATATACCGGTACTGTATATGTAGTTAGTATCGAAGACGATCTTCAAATTTATTTTTGAAATCTTCCATTCCATTCCATTCTGAGCATCTTCCATATTCCATACCAAAATTCTCCTTCCTTTCCATACCATTTTCCATTCTATTCCATTCCATAGCATGCCCTGCTTGTAAGAACGTTAAATCTTCAAATGCTACATCTGTTCCGACGCTGGATTTCATCCAAGCTGAAACATAAAATAAGGTCGGAAATTCATTAATTTGTTTCAGCTTTTCCTCTAAGTCTTCGCTGCAGAACAGATGCTGCTTTTGAAAATGATCAGCTCATACAAAAACTTTGCTCCAACAATTGCTGAAAGCGCATTCAAAGAGCTTGCGAACATCGAATGTTTCTTAAGAGAAGAAACTGTGGTTTTTGCCATTTTTAGCGATTACTCTGAGTTGAGAAACAAAAATAGAAAATTAATGGAAAAAGTTTGCAGGAAACATCTCGCCGGTGGCTCAGATGAATTTCGCCGAGGCATACCTGTTGCAAGAGCGATTACAATTGATCATGCAACTGAGCTTAACGATGTGATTTGACCAGAGTCACGGTTGTCTTTCCAACTGTTGAATGTGGACTATAGTTGGCTCGGCATTCCTTCCCTTACGTGGCCTGCTTTTGAATCTTACAGAACTGCCTAAGACTTTGTTTGCTCTGTTAAGGTGGTAAAAGATGCAGCAGAAAGAGATGTTAAGCTACACAGCGATTACGCTGCTATGCTAATAGACAATGACAAGCAACGTGAGAGTTCACTGCAAGCTGTTGAACAACATCAACAACCTTCATACCTTCCAATTATGTCAACGATAAAATCGCTATTGTGATTAGAATAATCCAATCATAAAAACTTTTGCATAGCACCACCACAGAATAAACACGTAGCGGTTAAAAAAGCATTCACTTTCAAAAAAATATTTATTTCATCATTTGTGACGTCATGTCGTATGAAGTCATACCACATGACATCACAAACTGGAAAGGTCATGTAGGATAATACACATAGGCAAAAAAATTTGCAAGTCGCGCCACCACAATAGCCAGAAAACGTCAAAAACCAAAGTTTCACATTTGGGAAACCCCAAGTTCTGTGCATTTACCGTAGTTATCTTCAAGGCAGATGCGCAAGTGACGAACTTGGTCCGATTTAAAAAATTTTTTTCTATGCCATTTTTTTGGTCAAATGAACGGGTTAAGCTGCGATCAGGGTAAAATATGAGAAGTCGACCTTTTTTGAACTACCCTAACGATTGGTCATGCGCAAGAGTAACTGCTTGATCATAATGAAAAAATATTTGAAACCTAATAAATATCTAGTGTTGAGTGCATCACAAGTAAGTCCGCAACTACAAACAAGCAAAAAAATTATCAGGCTTTAGAGCTAAAGGCAGTAAGAATCGCAAACTTGCGTTGAGGATTACCTCACATTATCCGTTAACCTCATAAAAATGCGTGTACAGGCTATGCAGTCAAGCCTTAATGTGGTATGCATGCGTTTTTTTGATGCGATAGCATAGATAGGCCGGGTGTAAAAATTATTTTCTTGTTGTTTAGTTTGAGTTGCCGTTGGAGGTAGTCCTTATTATTTCCTTGTTAACCTCATTGGGCTGGACCTCTACCTCAAACTTTACAATAAAATTAACTTTGGATTCGCTGGTTTAAATACATCGTCGCATAACATTCAGATTGGAGTGTCGCTACGAAAGTTGGCGAAAATTATTTATACTCCCGGTATACCAAAATTTGTTTAGCAATTATTCTCCCGGCCCTAAAGGCCCCTCATTCAGATTCTGTAACCAGTAACATGATAGTTGTTTTAGCTTAGTGATTTTGGACCTAAGAATATTAATGTTTCAGACTTGCAGTGGTAAATTTTAAGAAATGGTATTTACTTATGGTCATGAAGTTGCGGACTAAAGGGCTTGAAAATTCAATTTTGCGCCAAAATACTGATAAGTGTTTGCGGACGTGGTATGGTAATTACGTATTTAAAAAAATACAATGTTCAGCTCTGTTCTTTTTTTCGTTTGAAAATATTGTTTTTGGGTCGAGCAAGTTTGTGTCGTGAATGTACGAGCAAGCAACAGCTTTATATGAACGAATATCATATTATTATGATGTTGCAAGCTTACTGTAAACAAACTAAGCAGAGCAAATTTTCTCACGCACTATACTTTCACGTTCAAAGTTAATCTCAACAAAGGTGCTGGTCGCAAACTGAAAAAAAGTTTTGCATCAAACCTGAGACGATCGGCATGGTGTTAAAAAGTGTATCACCCTGATTGCGACAGTATTTTGTTGTACGTCATCATCCTACAATCGTAATGAAATAATATGACTAATAAGTTTTCAGAGATGTTGAGAAGCCTCATTCAATGCGATTGAATCAAGTTATATTATGATAGTTTGTGAGACCTCAAATAAATCATGGCTATTGTAAAGCTTAAAAAAAGAAATCTCAAAGCTAAGGAACGTTCGCCATCCTGGTGGTATTTTAATCGTACCGTATATACTTTGTTCATTGATTAGTGCAAGCTTTCATGTACCCTTGTCCGCATGTTCAACTTCAGTGGGCCAAAAGTTTACAGGCTTAATAAAATTTTGCGTCATAATAAACTTTTTGATGACATAATCACTTTTTTATATTATGACATCAAAATTGATAATGACGCAGAAAGGCCGAGGGCTTTTGGCTCTCTTAAACTGGTCATGTGGAAAGGGTAAATTGTTTCTTTTACATAAACGTAAAAGAGTTTTTTGTACCCGTGCTGCATTGACAATTTGACATAACCTTTTAGCAGGCCAGGAAGGAAGCCATTTTTTACCTCTAATTTGTTATCTTCAATCCTACGCGTTTGAGCGTTTGGACACTATCAGAATCTTTCGCGGCTAGAACCGCTTTTTACGGATTTGCTGTAAATTGAGTTTACCCTGTCCATACTGACATCATTGAGATTATGCGACTGCGAGGTTGACACAAACACCACAGAAATTCTACCACTGCATTCGAAAAAGTGTTCAATTTTTGTCTAAAGCTCATACGTAAATGAGTATAGCACGAATAACATAAGATTTTTTCAACATTTACTGCAAAATTTGCTCCTCACTCAGTGCTTTTGCATTCTTTCCAGACAGTAAAAACAGTTGTCTTCAAACGCTTGCTTCCTATTGTTTAAGTTTAGACTTTTTAACGATTGTAGATATTGCAGCATCTCTAGAAAATTGAGCTCTATTGACAAAATAGAAATAAGCGCATTTAACAATATTTGCCTCAACTATCTTGTAAAATTTTGTGAGCCTCGAATTCGCAAAATTGAACAATGACGTCATTTATGAGCTTCGCGCATAAGCTATCGTAGTTCAAGGAAACAGAAAATAATTTCAGCGAGTAACTAATAAAAAAATTAAATTTTGCAGAAGCGGAAAAACTTTGTTTTATTGACTTCGGAGCATAGTTGATGGCAATTTTAGAAGTTCAATGACAAATAAAATAGCCAAGCAAAATTGAAACTTATTCAAATAATGCAGAGAGGTTTTGGTTAGAATACATTTCCCATTGTTACTCCTATTCAAACGGAATCATTGAAATAAGACCGACAATGATTAATATACTCAACCGAAACGTCTCTGTATTATCTGAATAAGTTTCATTTTTGCTTGGCCATTTTATTCCTACTTGTTTTATCAAATATTCTTATATTATCACGTTTACAGCAATATCATCACTTCAAATTGATAATTTAAAAAAAATACTTCTCTTCCAGGCCAAGAGCCCGGTTAAAATTGGGTAGAGCTACTGCCTTTTTTACTGCCAAATTATAAAATTTCTGATATTGCTGCTGAGCAGCATGTTCTACAGAGCAACTTACATTAGTGCAGAAACATATCGCTAAACTAAGTGTCGGCATATCTTAGTTAATAAGGATTATCTCATATAGGCCTAATGTTGTTTAACATCAACTTAGACTTATACAAGACGAAAATTAAAGTGACGAAAAATGTAATTCTGCCCCAGGAAAGTGGCCTATGCTTGCTGAAGGGTTCAAAAGCGATTGTTGTTTTTACTTTGGGATGAGGGGAAAATCAGATTTGACATTCGGATTTATGACAAACATTTTCAAAAAATGTTATAAAATAAGTAGCATCATTTCTTTTACTACATCTACAGCAGACGCAATCCAAATTTTTTGCCTTTATAAGCCTTTTAGAATTTTCAGGTTTCAATATTTTAACCGAATTCGTTTGCCTAAAAAGTTGTTCATTTTAAAAATTAGGAAGCTCTAGTATAAATGATCGCAATTCAGAAATGCTTGTAACAGCGAGATAAAATATCCTGACAAGTTTGTGGTTGTCCACCACCGCATCGTTTCAACATTTCGACTTTAATATGCGGAGAAAATGCTTTTATATTCAATTGTTTACACAAATAACCAGCATAATCCTACAATGCTGGTTTCGCAGCAGAAATTCTCAGAAAGATCATGGCTTCATCAAAGACCGACTACAAGCAGATTACGAGCTAACACTGCTGCTCCGTGCATCTTGTTCAAGATTAATTCACTTTACAAGACACTATCCGCTTTCACCTGCCGCTTATAAAACAACGGCGACTGCATATGAACAAAATTTGATACACTACTGTAGAACGCTCTTTCAGAACAATTGCCATGAAAAACTGCCAAAATGCAACTAAGCTATTGTCGTTTGTAATATCTAGCTAGTCACTTTTTAAACTTACTGTACTTTAAAATAATCACAGTCCACCTCATGATACACCAATGGACCGTCACAATGCAGATTTGATGAACGAAATTGATTTATTTAATGTTGTGCTGATCAAAATTTAAGTAAACCGCAGCTTCCTTTTTTATTTTGTGTGTGATACCTTTCGTATAAAATTACAAGATCTTGCTGTAAATACCCCGCCGGTTAGCTCAGTTGTTATGGACGGGCTATCGGTATGGGTGCTCTGGGTTCGATTCCCGGGCAGGTCAACTCGGAACAGTGTCGCCAACGGCTCGCTACCGTTGAGACGTTTCTCTGGAGTTGTGCTGCCCGGGTGCTAAGCCGCGGTAATGAGCACCGCCACTTGTTACACGCTTCGGCGTAATACCGCGAGTGTAATAAATATTGTTTTTTTTTTTTACTTAAAACAAATTTTTTAAAGTTTGCAATTCACTAAAAGTTTTTTTCGTATTTAGGAGGAAACGAAAACGGCGAGATCAAACAAACATATTAAGCGGTAAAGAGGCGATAGAGAGGCCCTCCGACTTCAATCTGCCTCAAATTCCGCCTCCCATGTCTCTTCTTAACTCCGTGCAAAGCAACCAAGAAAGTCGCTTGAGTTCGAGCCCTGCTTCCAGTCATCACAGCTCTTCACAGCACCAAAACAACCCAGTCAGCATGAACGGTGTAAAGCAATCCCTGCACGGTGGAGGAGGAGCAAGAGCGGGCGCTTATGGACAAGACGTGAATGGAATGAGGACACTTCATGTAAAACCAGAACTCCAGCAACAACACTCCGTAGACTCAATTGAAGCGGCCAGTCATTCACAAAACTCCGCTACCACAGCGCCGCAACGCAGCCCAGCATCAGGAGGAAGGCTTAACATGGGTAGCAGCATTGTGGAAGCGTGCTCTCGGTATGGCATCACTGGTTCAACACCCACCAGTCCTGAATGCAGCTCTTCAAATCGGTATGGAACAGTGATGACGCACAGCCAGCAAAGCTACAACCCTTACTCCTCTGCAAGTCGTCCTTCCCTTTCATCGCCTCCCAGTGGTCACTGTGTTCCCAACGCATTTAATTTCAGTGTAAATAATTTAATTCATCGCAACTACCCTAAAATTTAACCAATATGCCCATTTTGTATCACGGGAACATCAAAAATTTTAGACACCTTTACATTTGAATCATTCCATAGACTGAAAAGCTGCATCTGTTAAGTTCATTAGTATTAAATAAAAGGCTGCTTTATCTTTCGAATTTACAAGATTTATTTTTCATCGTTTAGATTTAGAGAACACCTATAGATCGAATTTAGCGAGAACTAGTTAAGAAAATATCTGTTAAGAAAATATCGGTGTGTATTATCATGTTTGCAGTGTTTTCGGAAACATTTAAACAATATACTTTTAAACCCTTTTTCTATTGTTTAGCAGGAGATTTAAGCCGTGCTGCAATGCCAGTATCTTTTCATAATCATAAATCGCAAGTTTGCTGCCCGATTGAAAATTTCTAATCGCAATTCCACAATTAGTTCGTAAATGCAAGTAGCCTATCAACTGATATTTTTAAGGATCTTACGGGACGATTGCCGTAGTGATTAAAAACACCACTATCAGAGCAGTATGTCTTGGGATCGATTCTCGACCTGTCCAATCGGACACAGTGTCGCCAACTACTCGCCACCACTGCGATTTTGTTTCTTAGCTGTGTTTCGCAGGTGTTAGGTCGTGAAGATAGGCCCCTCCACTTGTTACAGACTTTGGAATACCGCGAGTAGCCTATAATAAAGATATGACATTTTAATCCGCGAGAACGCAACGCGAGCACTAACCACAACTTGCTAGATGAATTTCATTTAGCCCACTATACTTTTCAGCAACTTCACTACTTGAGATATTGATTTAAAACAGCTCAATCGAGGAGGAAAAATCGTGCCCAAGAAGTTGAAGTAGAGGCACATTTCTACAACAACAGTAGTTTTAACTGTCGTCATGGGCAGCGCACTGCGCAGCACTACAAGTTTATAATGTTGTCGAAAACGTCTTATTCGAGAAGTTCATCAGCTAGTTTTATGAGCTACTGTGTTCGATACTTTTGTTAAAATCTTACTACAATGGCTCTACAGTTTATTTCTCTATAAATATAGCGGTCGAGAGCATAAAAATTGTGCGGGTGCGAGACCTTTCTCGGACTTCCCTTTTTCCTCAAGGCTAACGCCAGCGTTGGGAATAATCGATTTTAAATCGATATTCGATATCGATATTCTTTACTTTTTGTTCATCGAATGCATTGGAGCCTTTACTTTTTTAAATGAGTATCGAATATGGTCTTGTCTTTACTTTTTTTCGGCTGAAATCAATATTCGATAATCGATACTTTTCGTCGAGATTATTTTATCTTACTTTAATAAATTTAAAATGCTTGTCGGTATGTCATTCCTTTTTGCAGATATAATTTTTTTGTGCCAAAACCCCGACTAAAAATAAAACAGAGTTGCTAGAACAAAGTCGTTTCGCATCTATGGTCGCACCCGCATGCAATGTCCCGTGCTTGTCTTTAAGCAACTGCGTGACCGTGAGCATATTCCAGAAAAGGATTTGCGCATATGGCTAAATGCTCAATTGGTTAGGCTGTAGGTAGCTAGGCCTTGTAATGCGCTATGGAAGCAAAGTTAGCAGTTTAGTGGTAGTGTAGGTATATAGGTGCCGGTAATTTCACTGCTTTATTGGTGGCCTACTGAACAGCTAAATTAGTGATCAGCTGGTAGCCCCCTGTAATTTGGTTTCCTAAAAAACAATCATAGACCTATCCAGTACCGGTACCAGAAGTAACGTATAGACGGAAACTCAAGGTTGATATGAGTTGCTACTAGTGCATAAAGCTCAGCAGTGAGACTGCTTGACTATTGAATTTATCAATAAAATTGCTAAACAAACTCCAGTTTTTGTTCGATCTGTCGTTGAACCGGGAGGCCTGCGCTCTATAACTACTCAGTACTTGAAGTTGAGCAAAAAGGAATAGCCAAAGCTGGTCTTGCAGGCACGTCTGGAGTGTGGTAGGGGGGCTACAAAAAAGTTATTAAGGGGAGTCCTCCAAAAACGTTGTTAAAAGACATCATCTAAAATAAAGTCACACATATTCGGTGTGTACTGTCATTGTTAATAATAGACACCTACAGTGAAGCGCTCAACGTGTGGAAACAAGTTAGTCTAACAATTTTGGGTAGCAAAATATTTGGGGGCTTGTAGCTCTTGGGGACAGGTATGTGGTGTGCAAGGGTTATGGTATTACTACAAGCTTAGAGACAGTCTGTAGAGCGCATGGCTTTTTCATTTGCATCAGAGTCCAAAAATTGGTGTTAACAATAATAAAGCAGCATGAAAGAGCAAAACAGCATATATATAACTTCATATTCTGTACATCTTCCTCGTTCGAATAAATGTTTTTCTCGCCTGGTTTCTGCTTGTATAAACACAAGCTTATTTACCACTCTAAAGATTTTAACGATCTCCACATAGCCTTAGAACTCCCAAAACAAATTTTCATAAGCAAATCGATCAGCAGATAGATACCCAAACGTATAGTTGCTGATATTGATAAATGTTGAAGACAATCAAACCTCTGCGCAAAGCGCTAACCCAGTTCCAAACTAAAGCAACATTTAATGCGAAATTGACAAACTGTTAGTAAGTTACTCGTATAGTAGAAACATGTTTTACACAGCATGCCAGGCTTGCAAATCAGGTAAACTACTAAGATCATAAGCAATAATTAAAAAGAACATGGCCCAGAAGAGCAGTGCACTCATAGGGCATGAGGCAAAGACCCGAAAACTTTTATCACTTAGCGCACCAAATTGCATTTAAATTAAAAGAAAACACTATCCGGGTCCATCATGTTCGATTCTGATCAAAGGCCAAAATGTCACTGCTGTGGTTTAAATGTTTAGCCATCCGTTTGCTTAAAATGCTTTATCAGTATCATTTCTTTTGTCATTTAAATTATTTAGCGCTAATGTTCGCAATGATATATTCATTCCGTAAACCTGTACCAGCAAAACTATCGTATTTCTCTTTTAATCTTAACTATGGACAAAAGCAAATTGCAAAGCGAAAATGGAAGAGTTGCCAGAGAGTTGAAAAACAAGCATCTGACAAAATTTGTGATTCTGGCTAGTACCAGTTACGGCGTTTGAGTGACTGGGCTCGCCATCAAATCCCTTATTAGGCCTGCAATCTGCTGTTACGACTCCAATCCTTAATCACAACTCCGCAAGACTCCACATCTCACTACCATGGATACATTACGCTAGCTGCTTCTGCGAGGCTAAAACTGTTACGTCAACCGAACTTGGTAAACAACTGGTCACGTGTCCGTGTGTCACAATGCATATGAAATCGTGAGTGACCGCAGTCAAAACCGATTGGATGATTGTATTCACGAAGAAGTATCACGCCATTGCAGTCGAGACTAATAAGTGGTTGACGAAGGCAGATGTAAGCAGCAGTGGCATCGTGCGTTAGTTATGAAGAAGGGTAGGCGAGACCAGACTCTGTTACCCCTACCGACTCCCATAAATATTGATGTGCTAGCCTAAGATAAGTTAGTTCTCAGTCAAGTGTTTTATTTTATCTGGTTGTGTTAGTCTAGGACAGTTGCTTGTGTAGGTTTATAGGTTAGTATTTCATTTACGTAGTTTGAGATTTTATGTACTGCATCTGGGGAGATTCGCAATAGTAGGACTGTAGTTATTCTGTTAGATAAAAAGAAGGGGGGAGAGTACAAGCGACGTCGGGAGAGTTAGGTTTTTTAGTGTTGACTATGTGCATTTAACCGTTGATTTTATTTGAATAACGGAACCGGAATTCTATTGGAATAAGGGAACTGGATATTCTATTTGAGTAACATGAGAGTAGTTGTAATAAATTGTGACTTGATGAATCAATGGGTTTGATTTCTGCTTTTTCCCATGAGGCCATCAGGAGCCGAGTTACGTCAAGGAGGAATTGCGTCGCTTCTGAAATCATAAGTAGGTTAAAACGGAAAGTAAAGAACAGTATACCGCTACTTATAACGACAAGGACAAATCTAGTCCACCCACGTGTTTCCTGGGTGGTGAACATGCTCAACCAGCCTACGAAAAACTTGTGTGTGGCTTCTTTGCCGCTTGGCTGACTCCCAAATCAGGGCCAGTGACAGTACGGGAGGCGCGGACGCTACACAGTAACTTTGCTTGCAAAAGTGCATTTGGTGTCAACACTGGATTTGCAGTATTTCAAAAAAGCTAAAATCACTCAGTATAATATCGAATATTGATTACAATATTCTTTACTTTTTTAAACTACCATCAAACACGATTATTTCTTCACTTTTTGGTAAACTACCAAATATCGATTATTTTTTTACTTTTTTGAGTATCGATTCCTAACCCTGGCTAACGCAATGCGCGAAGTAAAAAGCTAAGGCTTGATCTTTAATGTTCACAGTTCACACACAAAGCGATAAACACCTCAGATCGTTTCCATAGAAACAGCCGCCGGTAACTGCAAGTTAGTTAGTTAGTCTTTTATTTCCGTTCCGTCAACACGAGAATAATATACAAAAATAATATACAGTATAATTGGACCGCACGAGAAAAGGGAAGAAGCAACAAAACGATAAACGTTGTAACATGCAAGGGGAGAATAGAAGATCAAGAAAAGTAACATGAGAAGCATGGTTGCAGCACCCGACAATAGAGATTTATCAAATAAAGAAAAAGAGCACACTCACACATACAGCACAAAAAAAAAAAAAAACGACGGTCAGATAAAAAATACAGCAAAGAGAGTCACAGATTCTACACTGCCATGCTATGGTACAATGGTAGGAAAACATGACAGTGTGTGGCTTTTCAAGGTTAATCCAAGTCGTAACAGTGCTTATAGAACTGATAAGCTAGCGAAGAGCAAAAGCAAGAATAAAACACGAAATACCCGCCTTAATTACCCCGAGCGCTGCCGATAATAGAGAACCCTAAAAGGCCCAACAGGCAAAGAAACCTACCAAAAGAAATCCTGTCCAGCCAGACCACCGATTTAAAAACATCCCGTGCCATGAAGCAAGATGTTTGAGAACCAGTGAGCTGAGCCGTTTTCAAAAGTCTGAGATGTCTCAACATGGCAAAAACTTTACAGCAGGACCGCCCGACAGAGCAGAAATAATACTAAATATAGCAATGTCAAAGCAAGCTAAATTTGGCATCGGCCGGCTACCTCCAGGTCTTGCCATCTCACATAATTTTAAGCCCCAAAAAAAAAGATATAAAAAATAAAATAAAAACGCATGTCCGATGTCCAAAGACGTAAGATGGTGTTCGGAAACAGCATATACAATGTAGAAGTTTGTCCGAAATTGTGTGTAGGTCAGTTGGTCACCTGAAAGTACAAAAAGGCAAAACGAAGCAATGTCTGTTTGAAACAAGAAAAAAAAAATGATAATAATAAAATAAAAAAACTGTAATAATAATGATAATGGCTATATTATATCCAGAGACAGGTTGCTGGCTTAACATACTATTACAATATGTTACGAAATGAAATGGAGAGGCGCAGAGATACAGCCATGGACACTGAACAGTCTAATAGCCATTTATGAAGTACTGTTTCAATTTCTTGTTAAACGCACTGATTGTCCGCGATTTTCTAATGGCGATTGGAATTTCACTCCATACTTTCGACTCGACATATCGTATGGATTGTTGGCTTACAGTACTACGGCAGAAAGCGGGAACTAACTGACTGTTGCTACGAGTTTTAATTGAAGATATTTTGGACCGAAACATTTTGTCAAATGCAGATGGAAGAGCACCTTGATGATATTTATACATAATTACTGCTACATCATGTTTAAATATATCTTTTATCGTTAATAAATTATGCCGTCTCATAAATGGTAAAATATCGTCTTCACTAGCTAGACCGAAGGACAAGCGAATGAATTTATTGCAGATATTTTGCAATTGACTAACTATAGCTAAATTGCCATGGAACCAATTAGTAGCCTAATGCAGTATCTGATGTGGCTTAGCATTAACGAATGATAAAATACTAATAAAGCGTTTTTATTGAGGAAAGGCTTCACTCTAATTACGGCGCCCAATGTAGCTCTTAATTTGTTTTTTAAAGATAGCATGTAATCTTTCCATGACAAGTTTTCATTGATAACTGTTCCCAAGACTCGGATTGACGATACTCTTTCTATTGGTTTGTTTCTAATCACTAAGTTTAAGGCACATGGAGGAGGTTTTGAGTTTACTGTCCTAAAGTACACACACCTGGTTTTACTAGCGTTGAGTAAAAGCTTATTGGCAATTAACCAGTTATCAACATTATCTAATTCTTGATTGCCTTTTTCAAAGATTGATTTAGCATTATTACCACTTATCAGAATGCTCGTATCGTCAGCAAAGGATAAACTGGTTCCATTTTTTAAACAGTTGGGGAAATCATTTACGTATATAATGAACAATAGGGGGCCAAGAATAGAACCCTGAGGAACGTAAAAATTGATTGCATTGATATTGTTAGAAGCATGGTCGCTAAAACATACTTGTTGGGTACGTCCAGTTAGGTAACTTTTAAACCAGTCCAAAGCTGTACATCTGACGCCATAGTGCCTGAATTTATGCAATAGAATTTTATGGTCAATCGTATCAAATGCTTTTGAAAGGTCTAGAAAGATGCCCAGAGTGGTAAGTTTTCTCTCAAATGCTGCTGTAACCCTGTCAATAAGCAAGCAATTAGGGTGGGATGGAGAACGACCCTTCCTGAAGCCAAATTGGGAATTTGAAAACAAATTGAAGCGACTGAAGAAGGAAAAACGTTTATAAACTATTTTTTCTAAAAGCTTTGAAAAACTAGGGAGCAGGCTGATAGGCCTGTAGTTGGTCAGGATTTTCGAGTCACCCTTTTTGTAAACAGGTATTAATTTAGCGTGCTGAAAGGAGGAGATAAGTTTACCCTGACAAAGGGATAGGTTAAAGATATAGCTTAGGACGTTAATGATACAATTGGGTAGATATTTTAAGGCGGCAGAAGGCATTTCATCCCAACCTGCGCTAAACTTTGGGGATGTTTCATTAATATGTTGAACAAATATCGTTAGTTGCTGTTGCTTATCTCAAATAAGCTAGACTACGATGGACAAACAAAAATTCCAAAATCTTGCAACATAGAACAAACATGAAATTTTGCAGACTGTGTTATTAGTCCACATGATACATAGGCTAATCATACTGGTACACACCGGAATGGTTGGATCTACAGTATGGTACCGGTACTAAGTATATACTGTAAATATTCATCTGTTTGACAGCATAAGTTTATGCCATTTAGCCTAATTGGAAAGATTTTTATGCCTTTTATTTGCATTTCTTTAAATCAAATAATGCCAGCCAACCAGTAGCTCACAAACACATACCTAGATACCTAACTACCCATACTGCAAATATAACCCTAGTCATATACCAGTAGCCTACTGGACTAACGGTCACAGTACCAGTATGTTTACGAATGCCCACCTTAGCTAGTTAAATTCATCTTGATTTTAAGCATTCAACTATTAGCCTACTGAATTGGCTAATACCAATATTGCACTGGTAGACTACAGCCTGAGAAACTATTTACAATGGTGCAATCTGCAAAATATACACAAATTTCACAAACAAAGCAGATGCAGGCGTGAATACCCATTCCTTCACTCAACTAAGCATTAAACTTAAGTTTACGCTAGCGAAAAGGACGTTCAACCCAATCTGCCAATTGGCCATTAGAGCTTGCAAACCGTTTGGGCCAACCTGTAGCTGTGCGATACCTAGGCTATTATTGGCCCTAACTATTGTTATAAAACAGCATTGTTGGATAATTTGATGTCTGACCCAGCAAAGTCGTTCTACACCACTCACAACTGATATAATAGCCTAGCATAATAAAACAGCAGGCTCCAGTCAGTAGCCTATCTACCCTATCCACCGGCTGTTCATTTATCACTAAGCTAGTTTGCAAAGCCTCAAGCGAAAAAGTTGAATCATTTCAACTCTGCCGCTTGAGGCTTCAGACGCAAAAAATTACCGCTAACACGTTCAGCAAAGGCCTTGAGCTTTCTGTGTGACATACCTGGATGTTGCCGCTTTCCGCTGACACTTACGGTTTTCCGCTAACGTCGTCTGTGTGAACCGGGCTTAGTTGCAAAATTTGCAGAGCAAGCTACAGCCAACTTGCAAAGCGACGTAGATTAGACAACGAGCATACAAGCGCGAACTTGACTGCCACGCAACGGACGGTGACTAAGACACATATTCTGATCTACAGTAGTGCGTGCGTGCTGTTAACAAGACCGGTATGGCCACGGTGCATTTTTCTGGTTCAATTCTTATATTTTTTATTATGTAGGCCTATCATTTTTATAGTTACATGGGATTTTGGTGCTGGTGGGGCATAGCTACTGATTCATTGAATTTACCAGCGCGAAGGCCATGCAGATCTCAGGCATGAAAGTAAAGGATGTGGTGAAAGATCATTTATTCATCTGAAGTTTTTATAGCGCAAGCATTAATATTATTCGACGTTATTATTATTCGAAGATTATCATTATTTGACGTGATTAATTACTGTAACCATTTGCAACAAAGAATGTATAGCGTTGGTCGCTTGAAGTCAGATTAACCAACCCGCTATAAAACCACTGTTTGCCATAGATGGGCAAGTTAATGCAAAAAGTTAGTTTCATTAACCACTACTTCGTTAGCACAGTCACGTACCTCCGTTAACGTTAATTCGTTACATTCAGCTCCTATTAACGGAAGTTAATTAAATTCGTTAAATCGTAAATTTTGACTTAAAACAGCGTTTCTTTTTTAAAAAAAGCTTACAATTGTTTAATATCAATGTTTGCGTAAGCATTTAAACAATTTTTCTGCTCACAAGCAACATGTTTTGTTGTTTTTATCTTGTTTTGACCTCATTGGTCGTATTTTGCCAGTTTATAGATGCCAAAAACTTAACCAACAATTAAAGAAATAAGCATATGCAAATATCTAACGGAAGTTATCAAGCACTAACGGAAGTTCATTCAGTCCGTTAATGTCAAAAAGAAATTTAACGAATTAAGTAGTTAATGAAAAAGTTAGCTTCGTTATTAACGATTAACAAAATTGTGCTCACGTCTGCTATTTGCCCTTACATTGTTTTCAAAAATCCGAACCCTTCAATAATCATGCACTACTTAAATAAAAAATACAAAAATATAAAGAAACTTTACCTTAAACGTTGTTCAAAAAGCACCCAAATCGCTCTGGCAGTATCAAATTTTTCTGGGGGAGCATGTCTTCAGACTTCCCTGGAACCATTTTTATTCCGCTTATTTTGCATCTGAATTGACTCTTGTCCAGCAACGAAAAAAATTCCGTCTGAAAATTTTTATCCAAACTTTTTGTATTTTTTCATCAACAAAATAGAAAACATTTCCTTTTTTTCCGCTTTTTATTGCTCGGTTTTCCGCTCTTTTTCGCTAAGTGCACCTGCTAGAGAAGGGATTTTACACCCGATCGCTCGGACTTCATAACTTTAAAGGTTTTTACACCAGTTTAAGTTGAAATGAAGTTAGGCCTACCAAGAATGAAATTCGTCGTTACGTCAGCAATTTTCCAAATGAGGTCATTAAAACCCCATAGTTAATTTCACCAACAGGTGAACAAAAAAAAGATACTAAGTTATAACTTCAAACTCTTTTTGTAATATTAATCTTAAGTGCAGTGTAAGAACGATTTACAGTAGAATACAGTAAGTGCGGGAGGAAAATAGCTTTAGGATGAAAGATAAAGGCACAGTATGGTAAATCTCAAAACTAGATGTTTTGTCAACATAGATTTAGCTGTCATCATCAGCAGAGTAAGCAAAGCAGCAGTACAAACTGAAAGCTATTGAATTTTTTGAAAGTCGATAAATTTGAACTTAAAAATGAGAAAAAAATTAATGGATCCAACCCTAGTTACAGCTAAAGACAGTTGAAGTGTCCAATAGACCTTTTACACAGTAGCTTACTGCGCATGCGCGTCGAAGCGATGTCTGCGCGAGTTGCTTTCAAGCAATGAAATTACTATAGAAATGAATGACAATCATCGAAAAAAGTTTCGTTTTGTCGCATAACAGTGGCAAATTTTTAGTGAGTATATTGCAGAATAAGTGAGTGATAGAACATGAAAACCAGTTAAACCAAAGATATTTAGATACGTAAGGCATGTTTTTGAAGACTTTACCATAACGACGATATGTACCATTAGGCATGTTGCAACTCTAACCTGCGATATCATTAATTATAATTATGATGAATGAGTTTCAATGTATTTGCAAAACACACTATTTAAGCTTATGATTCGTTACTTTAGATCTAGGACCGGTCCTACTAAACACCTCAAAGTACTGAAACACCGCAAAGGACGACAAACGTCCTCAAATTCATGTACTAAACACCGCAAAGAACGACAGAGGACCTTAAATTGATCAACTAAACACCGCCAAGAACAACAAAGGACTTGGAATTATACCACAACAAAGAACGACGAAGAACTTTAAATTAGGGCTAGGTTAAGGATAGGGTTAGACTAGGGTTTTAGGGTCCTTTGTCGGCCTTTGCAGTGTTTCAGTCCTTCGCGGTGTTTAGTAGAACCCATCCGGGACCAAGCACAAACTGAATAAGCATTCTAGATTGCCGGTAATGTGATTAGTAAGCACTCGATTTTACTTAATGCTCTCTAAGCGGGTTCAACTGATCGTTTTTCCAAACGATGGGTTTAGTCTTTGGGTGGCTGCTTGACTCGAAGACCTTAATCGGTCCATTTGCAGTCTACCTTCGGGCTGCTTTTAAACCTCGCTTTATTATTGTATTTTGTTGAGCTCGAAAAATAAACATTTCTATCTGTCTGTCTCAATTGATTTAACTATCCAACGCATGAAAGCGATCTGTAAAATTATGCAGTTAAAAACTAAGGTGTTTGCTCGGGTATGGGGCGCCGTGTGTAAAGCTACGCAATATAAAATTTTGCATCATTTTTTTGGTTAAGTTTGGTTAAATTACGTGCAATATCATGTATTGTTGCAATTTATGTATATTGCTGCAATATGTGTTAAATTGTTGCAATTTATGTATATTGCTGCAATTTGTGTAAATTGTTGCAATTTATGTATATTGCAAAAAAAACTTTAAATCGCCTTTTAATTGCCATGGTAATATGCTAACTAAAACAGTCAGTGTTGCCCTTTCCCTTTTTCCATGAACTCATGTAGTGTACTGGCCTGAGGCGCTGTTGTACTGACTGTGCAGTGTGCGCTCATTGGTTTGGCTGAAACATTTAAGCTACTGGTTAAATGAATCATTTAAGCTACTACTGTTAAGCTACTAGTACCGGTATCCTTTGGAATACCAGCAGCTAGACTAGACTACACTACCGGTATAGGGGTAACAACTAGTATCAGCTCCCAAATCCAGTTGGGTTAGATTAGAATTAGGTTCCGTTAGGGTTAAATTTAGTTAGGGTTCGTTCAGTTACAAAATATCGGTAGACTAGTTTGACATTTTTAATTTTACAGTTTACCGTATGTAACTGGCTACTGGTGTATCGGTGTGCTGATCTGCTGATGTCAGGATGTAGCCTACCTGCTTTCTGTGGACAGAATACAGAAGTTACTGTAATCTGACATGTTTCAGCCATACAGCATAAGCGCACACTGCACAGTCAGTACAACAGCGCCTCAGGCCAGTACACTACATGAGTTCATGGAAAAAGGGAAAGGGCAACACTGACTGTTTTAGTTAGCATATCACCATGGCAATTAAAAGGCGATTTAAAGTTTTTTTTGCAATATACATAAATTGCAACAATTTACACAAATTGCAGCAATATACATAAATTGCAACAATTTAACACATATTGCAGCAATATACATAAATTGCAACAATACATGATATTGCACGTAATTTAACCAAACTTAACCAAAAAAATGATGCAAAATTTTATATTGCGTAGCTTTACACACGGCGCCCCATACTCGGATTCCTCAGCAATGCAATTTGGCATGCGAAATTAACAAAAATTTCAAGTCTGAACCTGAGAGAGCCAAACTATGCGATTCTTATGGTTAAGATAACCTAACTTAATTGAAGTAATTAGCAGTTTACACTAGCTACAACCACCGGCGTCAAAAGCAATTACGAAAAATATTTCTGGCTTTATCTGTTTTATAAGAGATTAAGAAATGAATATCTTTTGCTTTACTGAACAAAATCCCTTTTACTAAAATTGACATCGCAAAACAGCGGTTTTACTATAGTATATAACAACTGCAGTTGATGGCAACTTTTTGCCAAAACGATTTTGTTACGCTTGATTGAGCGTTAGTGTGCAAAGCGTCTATTATGTTAAGCACTTATGATGACTCCAACCCCTCTCCCCTTTTTGCTGATGACTTCTACCATAGCATGGTCGTTTGATAAATCTAAAACGGTTAAAATGCTACTTGACTGGTGCAACAATTTTGCTGCTCCATCAATCATGGTGAATATACAACTTTATTGCTCACACTCCATAACTAAGAAGCCGCAAAAAATAGGGGAAAGTATTGGATCACTTAAAAAAATTGTTGTTTATTCAAAAAATACAAACGCAGTTCAAGTCCAGTCACTCAGATTGTATTAGTAAGTAATTGATGCATCTACACTGCAAAAATTTAAAAAAAAAAATAAAAATCAAAGAAAATTTGAAAAAAATCTCAAAACTTGTTACTTTTAAAATCTGGTTCCAAAATTGGACCACCCTGATTTTTAATTTGGACCGCTAGTTTTTCTACACCCGTCCCTTGCTATAAGCAAGAATTGCACACAAACATCTAACAAAATGAATTAACAAAACATAACATCGAAAAAACACAGTAAAAAAGCAAAAACAAAAAAAATAAGAAAAGCATCAGAAGTGAAAACATTTACAAAAATACACAAGTCAATGCGGGTCATCCTATTTTTAGGATCTTTAGGATTTTGCGGACGCAGCCGCAAAATCCTTAGCATCCTAAAAAAAGAACTACCAGGAGGGTAATCCTATTTTTAGGATTTCGTAAACGGTCAGCCTTTTCCAACATTTTTAAGCATTTTTAGCTCCTTTATGACAAGTGATAGCCAATAGGCATGGAGGTCTCGAGACAATTCTCGAGACCTGAATTTTAAGGTCTCGGTTTTGAGACTGAGTGAAAAATTCAGATCTCGGTCTCGAAGCAACTGGATCTCGGTCTCAAAGCAGAAATTGCGTCTCGAAACTTTTTTTAAAGTTTTGGCAAAAGCATGCAATACTGCATCCCGAACCTTCAATTCTAGCGTTTCAGGTTTTGTGTGTGCCGACCGCTTCTGCACCGGTAGAACGAGTTTTTGGTCAAAGTGGTTTGCTTTTGCGGCCACATCGGGCCTGGCTATCATCCGATTTGCTCTCAATGTTAGTTTATTTAAAGTGAAACAAAAACTTTGTTTAATTGCAATTTTTGCGTTTAGTGTTCACTGTTCAATAAAAAAATTTCAATTTCAAATTTTTTTTTGTTTTCGAATAGGTCTCGAGTCTCGATCTCGCAACTGTTTTGTCTCGGTCTCGACTAAAAGGTCTCGAAATTTTCAAGTCTTGATCTCGGTCTCGAAAACATCAAAAGGTCTCGGTCTCGGACTAAGCAGTCTCGACTATATTCCCGATAGCCAATAAACACCAGAAATGATAGCTTTTCTAACCGCAACGTCACAAAAATCAATTCTAAATACGTAAAACGAAATACGTTCTAAAAAATAACTACCAGAAGGGGTAATTCTGTTTTTAGGATCCTGTAAACGTTACGGTTTGAAAATGCAACATTTTTGCTGTTTGCTGGCTTTTACTTGTTATAATGGAGGTAACAATGCTACCAAATATTCAAAAATGCACGATTTTAGTAAAAAAAATGATTTTAGTAAAAAAAATTTAGTGAAAAAAAAAAACGATTTTAGTTTTACGTGTGGCAATGCGATTTATGAAGTTCTACTATTTTTCTACGCATCACCTTATCGGTGTAGGAAATAACGTTAAATTGAAGTTGAGTTATTGATTATCCCAACTTTTTCTTTTCGCATGTTCCAAAAAAAACATTACTGCCCTGGTTGTTTCCGTGACCCTAAAGCCGCGTTTACACATAAGTTCAGCTAGGCGCAGTGAAATGAAGTACTGCCGTCATTTCGCAAACCCATTAACTCCTAAATTTTGAAATTTCGTTTTTTTGCATTTTTTCATTCGTTACGTCAATGTCCTTTTGTGCGAATATCGAGTTTGTACTCCTAACCGATTTCGAGTTATCTATGGTGGCAAAACCCATTAACTCCACTTCTGTACAAAAAGTTGTCAAAAATTTTAAAAATTATCTGGCAAAACCTGTTAACTCCACTTGTAATTGTTAATTTTGTTAGTGCGTCATAAACAAAGTTTAATGCATTTCTCAAAAATTTTCATCTCACTAGTGAAAAAATTGTGCGTAACAATATGAAACAATAACAATGGTGACGTAATAGCCTATTGGGTTCAATGCAAATTTGGATAAAAATCGAACGCAAGATTCATACGCTGTTTATACATTCATTGATTAAAATTATTAACATTAAACTTTATCATTAAACTTTTATGATTAAGCACTTTTATCAAACCAAAAATTAAAAAAATCTACAATCAGGAACATTCTTAAAAAAACCTGAAAACTAAAACTTGATTTTCTCGAAAACTGCAAAAGTGGAGATAATGGGTTTTGCCAAATGACGGCAGAGTAGCGCGCAGCGCAAGTGACTGTTTACACATTAGTGAAGTGCTGATTTTGGTTGTATTTCGTTGCTGGTAGCAACCAGCTACAACTAATCAGTTCTGCCGGCAGCGTGGCGCAGTGGTTTGGGCGTCGTTTTCACGACGACCATGATCGCAAGGTTAATGGTTCAACTCCCAACCTAGTCTCGTTGTTGAGTCTTTGGGTAAGATGCTTCACGATGATTATCCCTGCTTGGTGGAATCTGGCAAGCAACAATTTAAAGTCAGAGGCAAAATTCAACCGGAAAACTCGGAAACAAAGGCAACTCCTAAGCGAATCTGGATTCGTCCTAAGCATAGCGTCTCCGCCACTTTCTCGTAATAGGAGGATAACCATGAAGAAATCAAATCAAGTTTATAAAATATTGACATATATTTTCCGCAAATAAATAGGCTACTCAATTTGATCTTAGACTTGAGAGGTCTGTTCTACTCTACCAGCACTATAAAAAAGTAGGTAAACCGAAATCTAAGCGGAGCCTCGGAGAAAGAGCACTAAAACAGCAAAGCTGTTGGGTTATTTCACCCCATTCTACGTAAAAGAAATTACTGTAGGCCTACAACAAGATTGCTAAATTAGCCTTCTGCTTCCAACAAGAGACCGTAAAAATTTTTTTGTTTAATAAATCCGTGAAACCAGTGCCGAAACTAGCGTCCCCCGAACCCCCCAGCCGTGGGGGCCCCGTAAATAGTCAGTACGTAGTACTATTTACTCAACGTATGATAAAGGTGCCTTAAATGGGCCTATTCTAAGATTCAAGATAGTTTTTGTCTTAACTCTCGCGATGTGGGGGTCCCCATACCACATTTATGCTTTTGGCCATAGGGTGCCCCTGCAAATTTTTCGAAACATAGCAGTCGCAAAACTAGCAAACAAACGTTTAGTGACATACCAAGGGCCACTCATCCTCAAGTGAAAGGTGCAAAAATAAGCTTTAAAAACGTTTTTTCTTCGCATAGGTAGCAAAATGTTGGAGTAGGGTTTTCTTGCAGCATTATTTTAGTGGGTTTGGAAGGGACCTAGTAAAACAGACTATTAAACCATGTTAAAACTGAGACATTGCAAAGACTCAAAATGCACAAAAAGCCTCCAAAATAAGGTAAAATTCCGCAAAATTTTCTGGGGGGACCATGCCCCCAGACCCCCTTAGCATGGCATCGTCCCTTCGGGGCTCGCTCTTTTGTATCACCATCCAAGAAAAATTTTTAGGGGGCCCCGAAAGATGATTTCGGGGGGTAGGACCGCATTGCCTAGTTTCGGCCCTGCATAAAACGTAGTGCAAAGAGTGACACAGGATGTAAAAAAGTGAAATAGTTGCCTTACTTCATTTTCTTCAAAAAATTATAAAAGTGTAGCCCGCGCCATTCGTTTTCATACTTCAGACGGATCGTCTAACCCCCTCTTTTTACGCAAATTTCATTTTTGCTTTGCTTCAATCAATTGCTTTAACTCGGTAGTAAAGTTATTGACAGTGCCAAAACAAACTATGGTTGCACCATCCTTTCAATTTTCACTTCAAATAGGGCCTTTTGTTTCATTTCCACGAAAACCTTTCATATTAGAGCACGACTCAACTTTGACATTATGTATCCTCCAAAACAGGTTCTACTTACCAAAAGCCATTTGCTTTCTCCACTTTCCCCAACCAAGCAACCATAACATTGCACAACGTACGTTCTGCCATTCTGTTTATTTATTTCAGCGTTACAAGTTACATTGAAAAACACACAAGCTTTTAAATACACCATAAGCAGCGACAAATACCAGTATACATGTAAATCACGAAATCCTTCTGCTTAAATTAGATCATTATGGTATTCGGGGCCAGGCAAATGATCTCCTGCGTGCATTTTTAAAAAGAAAACAATTCGTTTCTATCAATAGCCACGAGTCTTCTTTACTATGCAATGACTTTGGGGTTGCTCAAGGTTCAACCCTTGGACCCTTAATATTCTTATTATACATCAACGATTTACCATCATCCGTAAACTGTATTCCCCGACTTTTCGCAGACGATACTTGCTTATTGTTTTCAGCCTCAAACCCATCTAAACTACGTTCCCACATGCAGAAAGATCTAGACAATATTACTGAGTGGTTTTAGGCCAACAAACTAACAGTTAATCCTTCCAAATCTAATGTCCTAATTATCGCTCCAAAGTTAAATAAACCCCATCCTGATATGGATCTTTCCATCAACCATTCGCCCCTCCCTATCTGTCAAAGTGCCAAGTACCTAGGCGTTATCATAGACAAACAACTAAATTTTGACAACCACATATCAACGGTCGAACATAAAATATCCAGAGCTGTTGGAATTATTTCCAAGCTACGTCATTATTTACCAACAAGCGCAATTTTACAAATTTACTATTCTCTTATACATACACATCTGTTATATGGACTAATAGTATGGGGTTCTACCTATAAATCTAAACTTAAAAAACTGTTATCCCTTCAAAACAAAGCGGTAAAGTTAATTGGCGGTGATCTCTCAAGAGATTTAGTTACTCCCCTTTATTACCAACATGGCATTCTTAAACTTCCAGATCTATTTAAATTTGAAATCGGAAAATTTGTTCATGCTCATTTTAAGAACAATCTACCTCTTGCAATTTCTAATTTTTTTTTTATTGACCAGTGTAATGTCCCAAAAAAATACTAGATCTACCCAGCCTCAAAGAAACTGTTTATATATACCTCGCTATACAACTAATCGATTGCAAAAATGTATAAGATGACAAGGAGTTAATATCTGGAATGATATTCCAACGAATATCCAGAACTCTTCGTTTAATTTATTTAAAGTTCGGTTCAAAAAACATTTGCTTCAAACGTACAATAATTAAACTTTAGACCTACTAGTGTGAAATGTGGAAATAGTTTCATGCAAATCACTACTTCATAGTCCTGAATTTAAATTATGTTCATCTGTTAACCAATATATGTAAATGTGATCACATGTCCATTCATGAAATCGGCAATAGGGTGGCAGCTGACTAGATGACCGAAAGGTCTATTCGCCGTCTCCCTGCGGTCATGTTTGTTTGTCTATTTCTTTAAGTGTATTATTTTGCGCCACTTTACCGCTAATAAATGTTGATGATGATGATGATGATGATGATACATATTTATCCTCCTATCACGAGAGATCGATCAATGCGATAAGGGCTCGCTTAGGAGTTGCCGGCCATCTGTCTACCACACCAAGATGGGGGAATCCCGCTAAGTGCCGTTCCCAACTGCACAACAATTAAACTTGCCGGCTTTTTCTTTAAACTGTCCCTTTAATGCTAAGCGTCAAGCAGGGAAGCTGTGAATACCAATTTAAAGTCATTGGTTTGACCCGACTTGGAATCAAACCCAAGTCTACAGCTCCTGAGGCGGACGCTCTAACCACTCGGCCATCTGAGCGGTATGTTGAACAAAAGCAGCTTTTTACATAACACCACATAAACTTATGATCAAAAATACATTGTTACTGCAGATACTTAGCCACGGCAGATGGCCGCTTCACCGGCTTTCGTTCCGATAAAAGTGTTGTACGCAAAGCGAACACGCAAATAATGTGAAAATAAACGGCAATAAATGAGCTTATCTGAAATCTCTCTGAACGATTATGCAAAACTACTGTTCTCACGATGACAGCAATCAGCATGTTTTGAGACAAGGATATTGGAACAGTAGTCTGTTTGCCAGGTTAGCTTGTTCGGCAGATATTAAAAAACTTAAACGCAATAAGCAAAACTAAAGATAGCAGTTCCATGCAATACAATTTGACGGTTTGCTTTCCAGAAACAAAAAACGTCATTCATAGCAAAATCAGGAAATTTTGCTAATTAGGCCTAATATTGCAGGATTCGTTTGGTTTTTGAGAAACACAACGCAAATTGTTACTTTGGTAGCCTATGCTTGAATTAATCATCATCGGAGGACCAGTAACTCTGAATGGCTTGAGTTTAATGTCGGAGAAATACTCGCAATCACGCGACTAAAACACCAAACTAAAAAACATTGTTAACAACTTGCATTTTCAATGTCGTCCGCGCTTCCTCAGCCGCAGCGATGCTTGCATAACTTTCATTTGTAATAGCAATCTTATTGAATCCGGCAATTTTTGTGCCTCGAAACCCATACTAAAAAAAACATTGAAAAGTTGGATCATTGCATTTTCTGCATAAGCACATAAAAATCAGTGTTAAGTGCGGCTTCTTTTGCAGTTTTGACATGAAAATTAAATCCTGTGTAATTTCGAAACTTTTATCTCACTGTAGCATACTGTATTAAAAGTAAAAGACAGCCGGTGTTTTAAATACACATTGTGTAGCGCCTAGCGGGAAGGTGCGAATACAATTTTTGAAATATTTAGTATGATCCCACCGAAAATAAAATCCAGTCTTTCTGCTACCAAATGGACGCTTTTCACTGATATACAAAGCGCTGGTAGCCTACTGTATTAAGTTCGGTAATTACAAACTTTTCCATTTTTAAGTAAATACAAATTTGGTGTTTTAAAACACAAACCAAATAAATGAAGTTGCTTGTATATTTTAGTAACTACAGTATTCGAACATTTGTATCTTTAGTTCTGCTGCTTTCCAAAAAACCTATTAGCTTAAAGGTAACAACGTCTTCTTCGCATTCGCTTTCCTTAACTTTCTTTTGCTTCTTGAAAATTTTGGACCTGCATAAAACACGAATGAATTGTTTGGACAACCAATGACCAATCTAATAGTGTTAGTCTCCTAGAAAACAGGAGAGCAAAAATAATAAAAAAGTCAAAAGTTTTAAGGTTGAGAACTTAATTTAATATCTCTATTGCGTAATATCGCAGGTATATCACTATTCAACTTTTATACAAACGACACATACCGGTACCCAAAGGTTTAACTCATTATCCAACTGATAGTTTTTTTGCTTTGTAACTCTGATCTGCTGGGTTCCTGAATCTGGACTGCATGTGGGCTACATGTACTGTGTTCGGAAACATCTGGTGCTGTACAGTGTACATACTGATTCTGAATTGCTCAGGGAATGGGTTGACATCAATTGAGAAGAACTTGGCATAGAATCTTCTTCCAATACTTGTCTCAAATCTACTTTTTGGTTGTCTACATCAACCATGTTGGAAGATGTGCTGCGCAAAAAAAATTCACTCACTAACTACCTCAAACATTTTCCGATAATGAAAAATTTGCATTCAGTATTAAAATTCTATGCTCATCTATAATATTGCTTTCAGTCAATGCAGCATGTCATTGGTATAGAATCCCACTTCAAAACAAAATAACAAAATGGTGAAGCAATGGGTAAAAGTAAAACTAAGTTTGCACAAATCTAACTTTACTAAACTGACAAATAGCTTGCTTCAATCTCCATTAGCAAAGTGGCGAAGTAATATGCAGGCAGCATCGCTTCAAACAACAAACATTATAGCAAGTTTGAATTAGTTAAACTGCGGTACAGCTGTGCGGTGGCAATTATGGATAAAATGCTTCCCAATGTTCATTACTACGGCAGGAAATTTTAAAATGCTGCACATTATAAAAAAAAGCAAAACATCACTTGCAAAACTCGGATGAATATTCACTTTTTCGTGTAAGGAGGTTAAAATAAAGAAGCTAATTAATGGTTAGCCGTTGCGTCACAACATATCCATCTATGTGCATAACAACTGCAAGATACTGAGACAGTAATATCCAAACACTAAACCAATACGGTGAAAACAAGAAAACTTGCTTTTCTTTTCGATTGCTATAACAACACTATTAGTCATAACTAAACACAAAACCTTTAGTAGTTAGGTCAGACCATGAGGCGTCCTTAAGACCAAACATAAGCAAGTAGCAACCAGACAAGTAAACATGTCGAACTAAGATCGAAACTCTCCAGGACCACTAACAAAAATTATTATTCAATTCAATACATACATTATACAGTACCCGTACTACTACTGTAAGCATATCTTCAGACAAGCAATAAATTATTACCACTTATTGGTACAGTTTTATAACATGTATGGATGAAAATGTTGTATTGTGCACTTTCACATTAATTCGAAATTGTTTTGAACTTACCTTCTGTAGTGTACGAGTACATGAGGCTGGATAAAAGACATAACTTCATGCAGATTCTATTTCCGCTGTGGTGTGAAACTATCGCCAGATCAGCTTTTTTCTAACCTTTCCTTCTCCTTGTTTAATTTGGTGAGCAAATTTTTCCACACACTTCTGCACTCTGCAGGAGTAGACATGGTTACAACGTCAATGAGGAGTTATGCAAGCTCATCCATTAACCAAGATTCTGGCATGATTTAAGCATTACAAAGCAAATGTTTGGATGTATGGTATCAGAAGCAAGCATCTTTTGAACAATCATGTTTTTACCACAAGCTGTCAAATTTTATTGTTTTTTTCATCCATTGATTGATTGATTGAGCATTTTTTAATGCCTAAAATCTCAATCTTACGAGTTTTTTACAGCATGAACAAAACAATCACACAATGTTGGCAACACACACATATATAGCAGAAAATGAAACATTTCACAAGCACAACTTATTTTATTGAAGCACCTTAATTCGTTTAACTGTATAACGTAATTTATTACGGTATATACTATTTTACAAAAAAAATTGTAAGAAGTACTGATACTTAAACAAAAACGGAAGGCGCGAGTAAGTGAAAGGAAACAAAGTATATGTGGTATAGGATTAAGCGCCATATATACAGGTGCTGTGCAGATCAAAATCAAAAATGAAGGCCTATATAGTTCATTGCAATACCTTCAATAGGACAATCACACACTTGGGAAATGCTTTTCCAAGCATTTTGGTGAATATATTTGTTTCAGTATGCTTCTTTCGTCACATGATATATGCATAAATATTTTGACACCTTAAGTATTAAAAGTTCTTTCCAATTATCAGAGATTCATTTTGGATGATACAGTGATATGAAAGATAAACAACTAGGCCTACAGCAATATAGATAATAATGCAATATAGTGAACCTTGAAACGAAAACAACAATTGATCATTGTCTCGTACTGATTTGAGTGAAAAAATTGAAAGAAATTGCACAAAAAAATGTTAGCATTAAGCAAAGCAAACTAATACCACACCAATAGGCCTATATTTGTTAATTATTCAACTGTTACTTCTCAGTGCAGTCTATCAGCCCTAATATTGGTGTTTTGAAAAGTCTATCATTACCCAACTGATAGTTTTTTGGACATATTAGACTAGCAGTTATATGACTACAGGCAGGCCTAGGCATACTACCATATGTATAGCCTACCGGTACTAGTCATCCTGTCAACTGACTTTAAAAAATAACAACATACCGACACGTTGTTGTATTATTTGTTAAAAATAACAACGTGCCGGTGTGTTGTTATTTTTTAAAGTCAGTTGACAGGATGACATGGGGGTCTCATCTAGAATAAGCCCCCACGCTTTTTCTGTCTGCCAACTTTAATCTAACCTATGACCTTAACCTAACCTATAACCTGACCCTAACCAAATCTAGCCCTAACCGAACCTAATCCGAACTAAATTTAACCCTAAGCAAACCTAATTCTAATCAAACCTAACCCTAATCGAATCTGGGGCTGATACTAGATCTAACCCCATTTGACATACCGGTACAGTTGTTTAAACTATGAATCTTCGAATAAAATATTCTTAGCAAAACTTGCTTTTTTACTACTTAGATAGTAAAACATACCGGTACAGTTGTATATATACCAGTATATAGGCCCACCCCTGAAGATAAACAATTTTGTCTCTCTGACCCTGTGGCCCTAAACTGTGAAACAAGGTTGGGCAGTTGGTAACCAGTGCCCATGATGTAGATTACCGGTACAATAATTAGCCCTTGGGGAAAAGATACATTTCATCCATCAATATTGTTAACCTACCGGTACCAGTACATTGTCACACTGCACTACAGCAACTGTCTATACTCAGTACTGACGGCTGATCCTACCCTACCCAACCCTTGGTTACAGACAGGCGGCCTACTGGCCTAGGTTGGCTGGCAAGTCACTTACCGGTATATACCCTGTGTTTGGTGGCAACAGCCCAAAAAAGAGCTACGTTCAGTAAACTAGCACAGGCCCATTTAAGCGTAAATGTACCGGTAGCCAACCGTTTTTGTAAAAGCCTATCCTAGCCCAAATTACTACTTTACCTGTTTACTAGGCTTTGTAGACTAGCGGTCACACTACCATTAGTCATCCAACAACAAAAAATATTTAACTTAGATCGAACTACGAATCTTGAATAAACTATTCGGAGCAAAACTTGCCTGTTAATTACCTATAAACTCCCTGCACCTAAACACTTTGGTCTCTAAACACTTTGCACCTAAACACTTTGGTTCAATGTTTAAGCAAGAAACACCTATTTTCGTACGTTAAAAGAAAAAAAAGAAGCATGTTATGCGTCAGTTTTTGAAAGTTACAAAAATGATTTGAAGAAAACTTGGAAAAACATAAATAACCTTCTTGGTAAAAAGAAATTAAATCCCTGCTCTACTCTTAAAATTGACGATCAGTTGATCGGTGATGCTGTAACTATCGCTAATCACTTTAATCTTCACTTTGCTGAAGTTGGCACCAAGCTGGTCAATAAGCTTCCTTCTACTTCTCATAACTTCAAGGAATTCTTGCCTTTTCCAATTCCAAATTCTTTATACTTTAACCCCACTACTCTTGAAATTAAAAGAATCGTAACAGATTTAAAGTAAAAAAATAGTTGTGGTATAGATGGAATTCCCTCCAAAGTTTTAAAATCTACCCCTGGAAACATACTGCTAGCCCTTGCTCATATATTTAATCTCTCTTTAAGTAGTGGTAAATTTATTGATGCTTTTAAAGTAGCTAAAGTAATACCTGTGTTTAAAAAAGGTTCCACTTATGATGTTAATAACTACAGACCCATAAGTCTGTTGTCAGTATTGTCAAAAATTTTGGAAAAGATAGTATATAAACGTCTTGTTAGCTTCTTGATTAGACAAAATTTCTTCCACAAAAATCAATTTAATTTTAGGAAAAAATACTCAACCAGCCATACTACTACGTTGTTAGTTGAAAATATTACAGCTGCATTTGAAAAAAAGCAATGTATGGTTGGAGTATTTTTAGATTTATCCAAAGCGTTTGATACTATTGATCATAAAATACTTTTACAAAAATTGATGCATTACTGGGTAAGAGGACTGCCTTTGGAATGGTTTTCTAGCTATTTAAATGATCGCACGCAACAAGTTTTATGCAACAACCAATTGTCCGGTACTTTGAAAATAAACTGTGGTGTACTACAAGGCTCTATTCTTGGACCGTTACTGTTTTTAATTTACGTAAATGATTTCAGTTCGTGTATAACGAAAGGTAAGACCGTAATGTTCGCTGATGATACAAATTTGTTTTTCAGTGAAAACTGCTATGAAAGAGTGTTTCAAGTCGCAAATGCTGAGTTGAAAAGTGTTGGTACCTGGCTCACAGCAAATAAACTTTCGCTTAATATTGATAAAACTAATTACATTGTGTTCCACACCCCTCGTAGCAAACTCCCTGATTAATATACTCTTTAATTGCGAAAAAAAGATATCAAAAGAGTCGCTTCTCTAAAATTTTTGGGCATTATAGTGCATGAACATTTATCCTGGAAACCTCACATGGAAGCGCTGTTCAAAAAAATTAGAATTACTTGTAGTGTTGTAAACAAGGTTCAAAATCATCTAAGTCAACGCATCTTACTGTTGCTGTATAATTCTATGATAAAAAGCCATCTTCAACATTGCATTATGACTTGGTGTAATGGACATAAAACGATGATTAAACACCTTCAAACTGCTGTTAATAAGTTTATTAGAATAATATTTGGGCTAAACGCAAGAGATAGTGTCAAAGATGTGATGCAAAAGCATAGTATTTTTTCTATAAATCAGTTAAAAGAATTAGAAACGGCCAGCTCTATGTATAAATATTTGCACGGTGACTTGCCCGAAAATTTTCAAAATCTTATGGATGATAACTATTTGGACGGTAGCAACTTTCGTCAAACGAAAAGTCAGTCTAAACTTTTCCCTCGCTTTTGCCGAATCGAATTAACAAAACAGTCGCTAAAATATCGTGGCCCGCTGACTTGGAATTCCATTCCAATAGCCATACGGAAAATTAAATTGTACAATTCATTTAAAAAAGAGATAAAAAAACAGGGGGGAGATCACGAGCTCATCTCGTTAAGCATTCTCGCTCGCACATGACGTATAATCTCGGTGTGGTAACTGAGAGCGATCACGAGATTTTTCTCGCTCGTAAAACTTGTGTTTTTCTCTCGGAAAGCCAAGAGGAAGTCAGAGCACTCGTACAGCAGCTTTTTATTGCAAACCGAGTCTGAAAATGGCTGCGTTTTTAGCTCTTCGAAGTGTCCGTAGAAAACAAAAGCAATGTAGACAAGAAAATCCATTGCAGAGGCCTGAAAACGAGCTTATTTATGAATACCGACTGAATAAAGCTGCTATTATGGAACCTTTGCGATCTGTTAAGAGAGGATTTAAAACCAACGCTATGTAGCTCAAGAGTTTTGACGGTGGAGCAACAGGTTTTGATATCATTGAAGTTGCTAGCTTCAGGCAGTTTTCAAAGTTCAGCCAAAGATAATATAAACGTGGCACAATTTACTGTTAGTTGCACGCTCTCTCGATTTATGGATAGCTTGCTTTCCAAAAAGAAAGAATTTATTTACATGCCGGACAGTGTTTATGCTGAGGAAATTAAGCTCCAATTCTACTTGCTCGGGAGATTTCCAAGTGTTATTGGAGCGATTGATGGGACTCATATTCCCATAATTGCTCCGGCTGAAGATGAACATCTTTTTGTAAACAGAAAAGGCTTTCATTCCCACAACGTTCAGGTGAGACTATAGACGTATTGATACGATGTAATTTAACCTATAATGATTCCAGTTTTAAACGATATTCCAATCCAAAAAACTCCGAGCCTTAAAAAACGATCCTAAATTTTTGAATTACAGAGCCGTTATTCCGCCAAATAATCCATTGTCGGCCTAATCTTCCATTTAAACTTTTGGTGAAATAGTCACTATACCGTACCTTCTTTATTTAGTTAAAGCCTAACTTTTTCTTTCATTTGTACGTTTTTACGTGCAGGCAATATGTGATGCGAATATGGTGTTCACGGATGTAGTGTGCAAATATCCTGGATCGTGCCACGATTCATTTATACTGCAAAATTCGAACATCTACGACAGTTTCCAAAATGGCACGCAAGGAAGTGGTGTTATACTGGGAGACAGCGGATATCCACTGAAACCATGGTTAATGACACCAATTTCTGATCCCAAAACTAATGCTGAGATTACATACAACAAATACCACAAGAAGTGTCGAGTAACTATAGAAAAGTAAGTGATGAATTTGAAACGTTTAAATTTTGAAAAAATTATTCAATTTTTATTTGTGCTTTGTAAAACGTTAGTTGCCAACCTTAGTCTGTATTTATGCAGAGCCTTTGGAGTACTGAAGCAGCGATCGCGCATCATAGACCATACCGGGGGACGATTATGCTACATACCATTAAAAGCATGCAAGATCACAATGTGTTGTTTCATCCTTCACAATATTTGCCGAAAACACAATATTCCTGTGCCACACATCGAACCATCTCGTGCAATCTGCTTAACAACCGCCGAACGGCCCGAAGAAGGTACCGGTGTCCATGATCAACAAGATGGCAATGCCGTCCGGGAAGCTATTATTTCCAGTTTTCAATAATATGAAAAAACACGCACCGTACTTGTAGTCAGCTTAGTGTATTATTATCACAAGCTTTTGATTAAAAAGAAGTTAGGGTTAGTGGCTTATTGGTTGAACGTATGTTGTAACTTGGCTATACTTTTTTTTTGTAGACTCAAAACCAACCCATTTCATTTTACCGCTAATGTCTTAAGCCGTTTCGGGGAATTTGAAAGAGAAAAAAAACGTTTGGAGAGCTTACAGCGCTTCCCCCTACCCCCCCCATACCCCCTAGCTGCATAGTCTATTGGTTGTTCGTAGTAAAAAAGTTTCAAAAAAGGACATTTTTTTAATATACCGTGTTCGATTGATAAAGTGAAAATTTAAAATTTTTTGTCCCCTCACCCCCCCCAAATCAAAATAATTTCTGGCTACACTAGTGGTGAAGAGTAAGCAAAAATAACTAACACCAAAGAGGGCGTGACTGAAAAAAGTTTAAAGAACCTCTGCTTTAAACGAAACAACAGCTATAAACATGTAGGCTACAAACTACAATGCATGGGCCCTTATTGCAGCAGCAAAGTGAATAAACAGTTTGAACCATGGTTTGAACACTGTTAAGAACTGCACTTACGATAACAAACACACGTCAGGCAGCCAAAGAAAAGAAATAACGAAAATTAAAAACGTCTTGAAAAGTTTCGTTGATATTTATTAAAAATTAATGTTATCATTGTCATCCTGATGGAAAGTAAAAAGCTGACTTCCGGTACTTTCAGTACTTTCGTTCTGAAGTTTTCCAGCTTCTAGATCGTTTCTTCTTTGCAACTGCTTCAATATGCCAGAATGAATTGTTGTTGGTTCCGTTAACTTGAGCAAAATTTCTTTTTGCACTTGAACTATTTCCGCTTCGGGGCTTGCTTTTATCTTTTTTACAGTTACCTTTTTTGCAGAGGAGGTACTTTGAGTGAAGGTCGCAGGGCTTACGGGTGCATGAAACAATTCCAGAAAGCTTTGTGAACTCCCTTGCGCTGTAGGAGTAATGGCGAATGGGAGTTCATTATGCTTTTCCTGTAGCTCTGGGTCAAATCCTGGATCTGCACTTGTGCAAGATTCGCTTTCATCTACAGTAAAAACAAACATGCACTTTTAACACGTAACCGAAATGGCAAAAAATGTAATGTAAAGCAAAAATTTAAAACAAAAAAATGTGAAGTGACTTCAGAGCAATTGCAATTTCAATCACAATAACACCGAAAAATTATAAGGTCGAGCCCTCTCCTCTATAGGCCTAGATACTACTTAAAAATAAGTGCAGTAAAAATTTTGCTACAGCCTGAGAAACATCTCAAATGTGTTATGTAAACTTGGCAATTCATGAGAACGTTCACCAATATGAATGCTAATATTTATCACGTCATTCTTGCTTAATTTTCCATCTTCACCAAAATCAAACACGCTGTCACGTCACGTTACAAACATTTAAAAATTTGTAAACTACTACAGAATTGCAGATAAGCCAACAGACAACGCTTATGCATCGAAAATTTTCGGGCGGTTTATTTTGTATAAAACGTAATAGGTCCTTACTTTCAGTGGTTTCCAATCCCGACGCTCCTGCAATTCCCATTACACTCTGCATCCCAATAATCGAAACTACACGTGATTGCAGTTCCGTTGAAGGTGGTGCTGTGTTCCGTCCACCTCCAGTTTTGACAGATTCTTTCTTATATAACGCAACTGCCTTTTTGGAAGAGCTTTTGATATCCCACCATTTATGTTCAACTTGTTCCCTAGTTCTGTTGAATCCAGTGATATTGACGGAATTTACCTGTATAATAGAATACAATTTTAAGATGTACCCAAATCGCAAATCATTCTCAACGCTTCTGCGTTTTGTTTCATCTTTATTCATTTTCTGGTGGCAGTTTGTTATTGTTCGTTTGTTGTTGTTATAGTCATTATGTGAGGTCAGAAACCAAAGTTGTTTGATTGTATACCCTGTTAATATAATCTTAACGGATGCAGCGGGCATCTGCTGCTGCTCGTTGGCAATTATATAATACTGCCACGCCGACACCTTATAACTGTAGCCGAGCAGCCTACAAGAAGTAACAATTTTTACACGAACGTACTCACTAACCTTAGTTGTCATCAGCTTCCAGGCTTGCGTCTTCGTACTGGAGGTAATGTCTGAAGAAAAAGACCCTAGTATTTGCCTTCGTTGCGATTCAACAGCATTTACTAGGGCATTTAGCTCAGCTTCCGACCATTTAGGAGCTCTTTTTTTAACTGCTTTTAATTTTTCCATTTTTTGTTTCCTTAACTGTACCAAAACCAAGTCCAAATCAAAACAAAGAAACTCAAAGATAATGTTTTTCTTTTCGCGTCCACGTGCAGCGTGTCCAAAGTACAGAAGAATCCACGACGCATATTGCTTTTTTCTCAACTTTTTGACGCAAACTCTCACTTTTGCGTCAAACCTTAAGAGGCGATTAAGAGAAATACTCATGATATCAAAACACCCTCGCTCGTAATTCCCTCGCTGTTTGTCCTTGCACATACCGAGAAGCTGTAACGAGCAAGAAAAAAGTCGTAATCCCGCCCCAGGTTTGCCTACCATCCAGTTAAATTGCCATTTCCTGTAATACCTCTAGTATAGAGTCTATTCAATAAAAAAGTCAAATCGTATGATTTAGCCAACACAGATTCTGCTGTTAGTTTTTGTTGTTACAGGTTCCAACTCTCAAGTATCCTACTCCAAGACCATTTCAAGACCCTATTGTTCACTTTCATGTCAATTAGTGTACTTTCTATCGTTTTTTTTTTTAATCGATATTAGTATTTTTGAAAAACAAAATCAGTTTTGCTTAGCGCATAATCGTAGGGATTTGAATAATTTCACAAATTAGAGTTGTGTCACCTATCAATAGCCACTCAAAAGTATAGGTTAAAATTGATTGATATTCTTGTGGCTTTGCAAAATAAACTTGTCTTGGGTACTGACATACAACGACATCCGGCGAAGGGATTTGTTCCTTGAGACGTAATGGAGCTGTCTCTTAACTGACGCTGCTCCCGGATCACTCTTGGGCAAGGTGTAGCATCTGTTAGCCTCCCTATCTGGGGTTACAAGTTTGAAGTCACAAGAAGTTGTTGGCATAAATTTTTTTTTTTTTTGTTATGTGTGTGTATTACATTCGTTGATTTCAAAAAATACGGCACTCGTAAGAGGTTATGCTAAGGTGCAGCGACCATGCATTTCTTTTATTTCATTAAATAATTCTTTAATAACTGAAGCATGTTTCAACGTATATCGTTTTGTCGCTGTTACCTATTTTCCGACCATTGTTTTCGTTTGCCGTTTTTGTTTGTGTTAGCTTGGTCGTTAAATGAAATAAACTACTACTACTACTACCACTCTCTGACCATAGTTCTCTATAATATGGTCGCAGAGTATGGATACACTGTGATATGGTTGTACAACTGTGTCACGTGACCCACTCGTCACGCATGAGTTACAAGGTACGCTCCGAATTGCTCTCAAGGAGCACATCAGATTAGCAGTTGAAACGACATGAAGCTAGTGTGAAAGGCCTAGTCGTAGGAGACCTAGGCATAAACCTAGTCGAAGGAGACAGGGGTGCAGAGAAGGAAAAGGTGCTGGGGGTGTAGGGGCGGGAACGCAAATCTATGTTGAGCATTAGGGGATGATTTAGCAAAATTGACACGTCCGCAGATGCCTAAATTTTGTCAAAATAAAGTGAAGACCAAAAAAACAAAAGGTTGCAGATGCCCAATTTTTTGCCCAAAATGAAGTGAAGACCAAGAAAAAAGGTCATCACGTTTACTGATGCCCAGTTTTGAGTACCGTTAGGCTACTTGCACATTAAAAGTATTGGGGGGATGCTGCCGGATTCTTGGGAGGGATACATCCTCATCCTCCCTGGATTTGCACCCATGTGTACTATGTAGGGAAAGATGTGGGATAGAGTATGGGGTAAGTGTGGAGAGGTGTGGGAGAATGTACGAGGTGAGTGTGGGGAAAGGGGTGCAGAAGTGTGTTGGGTTGCGAAGAGGTGTGGGTAAAGGCATGGGCCTAGTCGTAGGAGACAGGGGTGCAGGGAGGGCAACCACCCTCCATTTGTAAAATTTGAAAATGCCGCGTTAAAAATTCAAGCACTGTAAAATATTTTTTGGGCATGATTTGAATGCTCAAAATTAGTTTTGACTGATTTTTTGAAGGTAGTGTCTATTTTGCTGTCAACGGCAAAATAGCTTTTAGGTCTATTTTGCCGTAAGTGACGTCGTGGGTTTTTAAGCGCCATTTTGTGCTAGATTGCCTCGACTTCTCGATAGCTCAGTGGATAGAGCGCGGTGTATACTGAAAAGCGCTGCACTGGTTTTGGGTTCGATTCTCGTAGCAGCTTCGGTTTGTTTTGCTTCGATGACTTCGGTTCGATTCGGATTCGTGTGACCTGGGGTTAACTATCGGGTTCGTGAAGACAGTAGAATAGAATAAGATGTAATATTCGTGTGACATGGGGTTATGTAGCTGCGGCAAAATAGACCTAAAAGCTATTATGCCGTTAATGGCAAAACAGACATTGCCTTTTTTGAATTATTGAGTCCCTGAAAATATATTTTTCCAGTTCAGCAGGTTTAATGATTTGCGAGCAAATAACAACTTGTTGATACAATACCAATTTGGCAGGATCTAGATTGAATGAGGTTGTTGCCTGGCATATTTTTTCATTATGTTTAGTCTACTTGTCCTGAGTCATTTACAGTGATGGGCATGATACTCTAAATTTGCCTTAAGCGATATTGATATGCGATACATTCAAGTTGGGCTAAAGCGATACCAATGCGCTATAGTTAAAAATACTACTTTTGCAATACCGATACGCGATACAGTATCACCGATACTTGTAACAATACATTTTTGTAACAAGTTTTATTTACCAAGTTTGACATCGTTATAATGCAGAAGTGATTTTTTTCTCAGCAACCTTTAATTACTTTTCTGTCAAAAGTTGTTTTTTTTTCGATACAGTATTCCTATTATGAACAATAAAGCAATATTAGGGGTATTGCAAAATGAACGTTGGTGGGTCGCAAAAAGCAGTGTTCCCTCTAGACATAAAATTTTAAGAAAAATGTTCACAACTAACAACAAAAATGCAAGTTAATTTTAAAAATTTAGGGTATTTAAGCTGATCAAAGACCTTTTATGTTTGTTTTATTTTTCATTTTTTTTGGGGAATAATTTAAGACCTATTAGAGATTCGGACAAAAAAATGGGTCGTCATAAGCTGTGGTTATAAAAAAGGGTCCCAACTCTGAGAAGTTTGGAACTACGTCTGCTCAATCCGTTTTGTTGCTTTTTTTCAATGCAAGCAGCCTATCCCTACTGTAGCATACTACTACCCCTACCTCACCTTCACTGTTCACCTACTGACTTAGATTTCTTTGTATCTTTTATTATGGCCAAAAATATTGACTAAAAAAAGAAGCTTTTGCATTCACCCACAAAACTGTTGCACTCTCGTAAGTTTTACTTCTTGTATCTGCCCGAACCTCCTTTTGACTTTCAATACTCTAAAAGCAGTTTTTTTCCTAAAATCAAAAAAGTTCCGTATCTGTAGCCTACCGCATACTAAAATTAAGTTCTTTAATTTTGAAATTGCGATGTATAGCTTTACGGCGACCAGCTTTCAAAGAACAGTACCTGAACTTTTATTACGTCGCTATAAAGTTGTCGAAATTATTCATGCGGCAGAGCAAGAACAACGCGCAGAAAAATTTGAAATTGGAAAATTAAGAAATACTTTGACAACTACCAGTGGCGGCTCGTGAAGTAAAACCTTGGGGGTGCTGCAAGAATTATATTCAACGTAAGACAACAACATTTTTTACAACCGTCTTCACGTACTGTACGTTGTATGTTCTGGTCACTTTTTAGGCAATAAGAACAATTAGCAATTAGAGAATACTCGACAAGAATGCTTAAATAATTTCATTCATGAATAACACGCACATCATATTAATATTAACGAAAGCGATAAAGCTGTTGTTATATCTTAATTATTTGCGTTTATTTTCTGTCAATCTTTCTTTTTATTTTGGTTGGTTTTGAACCGAGTTCTTCTGACTTGCCACGTTTCTTCATTTGACCTTTAAGTTGACCTATACAGCGTTCTTCAATTCTTAAAGCAGTTGCAACCTTTTCTGAGCAATTACTTCGTTTTTTCTGAATTTCGCAATCTGTTGATTATTTGCTACCTTTCATCGTCTATTCCAGTTCATTTTGAACTGGACCGTTGTCTTAAAGAGTCGTGTTTCTGAGACTCAATCGGTCTAATTCATTCTGACTACTGTGAAACTTCAGGGTGAAATTCTGTTAACTGGTATGTACTACTATATAATTTATTTCTTTCATGTTGTCTAAAGTTTCGCCCAGAACCCGGTGTTTAAAGACAATTTTTATTTATAGCGTTCATCGTTTACTTCTGGCTCTATCACTGGCTGGCATCAAATATTCGGTATGTTTATTTTGTGTTTGCCCATGCCATTTTTTGTTCTTTCTTCATAATTTAGAGGTATTATATTTGTTTTTTAGAAACCGCTACTAGCGCATCATTTACTCTCTGTGTGAATATATTCTAAGATCATTGTCGTTCTGACGTGGTGCGCAGCGAGTTTCGAGAGGAGCCAGTTCTGCAGTTCTATTCTATGTACAGATACGGAAGTATAGCCAGCGCTTCGCATAAGTATCTTACAGCTGTCTAAAAACATGTTTATGAATCTGCAAAAGTTAACCGGATTTTTAGCAGTCACACGCACGGCTTGAACTTCTGTTAAAATTCTATTTGAATTTTACGTCTTTAATTAGCTGTTTAACAAACTCGACCGAGTAGAAGTAATTATAAAACGTTTCACAAAATGACGAACAACGAAGTAGGCAAAACAATATGCCTGGCTGACCTGCTGACGTGAATTCAACATTTTTACACCAGGCCACCAACAATGACGATTACAAAATTATTGCAATAATCACACCAAGCACGAATGGGGACCTGTGGTACTGCTTTTAAATAAAATTCCCAAATAGGCCTATATGTACAGTACGGTAGATATTGAATAAGCCTAGCTTCAATTATACCAACAGGTCTACTGGTCAGTGGTATATGCTTAGTATTATTCCCAAATTAGTTAAAGACCGGCCGTTAGCTCAGTTGCTTAGCGCACACGCTATCGGTGCGGGAGGTCTTGGGTTCAAATCCCGGGTTGGTCAAATCGGCGCCGTGTCGCCAACGGCTCGCCACCTCTACAACGTTCCTTCGGAGCTGTGTAGCTCAGGCGCTAAGCCGCGGAGATACTTCTCGCCACTCGTTACACGCATCGGCGTAATACCTCGAATATAATGACGATTTGATTTTAGTTACGGTAGCTACACGAGCATTCCATACCCTATTCAGTACCGGTAAGCCCACAAATACAAGTCCCAGTTGAACTTTTTCGTAAAACCACAAGACCATGTGGGACAAGTACATTTGTAGGAACTAAGTTTAGTGTAACTCACAGCTTTTACTGTTTTAACAAGGCCTAGATCTGTAAATTTAGCTATTTGATCGAATTACCAGCAGTTAACAGGTTATATAACACTTAATTTATTTTTCAAATTTTACATTTTTTCAGAGCTACCGGTGCTGGTACCTGAGAAACTAGCTGACTAGCCTATACGGTAATATTTTATTTGGCCTCAAGCAGACGGATAATCTTACTGCCAGACAACCCTGAAAATACACCTGCTCCAACTACCTCTGCACCTAACTTCTTCAGCTTAATAGTTAAACCAGCTCCGCTAACAAAAACCTAATCTTTAATTTGTTCAACGTTTTCACATCCAGGGAGTCGAACCGTTTAAAATATCGCTTCGGTTCAGGTTCAAGAAATTTTATTTTCAACGGTTCAGTTCCGGCTCAGGTTCAAGATTTTTCAAAAATTTGGGTTCGGTTCGGGTTCAGCTGCTCCAAAATTTAAAGGTTCGAGTTCGGTTCACAGGTTCAGGTACACAGATTTGAAATATTAAAGGTTTGGGTTCGGTTCAGGTTCAATGATCTCAAATTTAAACGGTTCAGATTCGGTTCAGGTTTACCAAAAAAAAGCGGTTTTAATCGGGTCGCGGTTCAGGTTCGGGTTCGGTTCGACTCCCTGTTAGCCTACCAAGTTGGCATGACCTGTCCTGACCCTGACCTGTTTCAGGCTCATTAAATTTTGAAAAGCAGAAAGAATGTTACGCATCGCAGCACATGTCTAGAGATTTTTAATAATATTTTTTACGAATCAGCTCAGGTTCAAACATTGTTACTAAACGATTTCTGTTCAGGTTTATGTACACAAAATATTATAGGTTCGGGTTCGGTTCGGGTTCACTTGCATAAAATTTTAAAGGTTTGGGTTCGGTTTAAGTACACAAATTTGAAATACTAAAGGTTCGGGTTCGGTTCAGATTCAATGATCTCAAATTTCAATGGTTCAGGTTCGGTTCGGTTTCACCAAAGAAAAGCGGTTTTTAACGGTTCGCAGTTCAGGTTCGGTTCGACTCCCTGTTCACATCACACGCACAATTTCATGCTGTCTAGTAACGACATCTGTCAATCAGCTAACAAACGTATTGTACCCATTATTACGTAACTATGATTGTACCATTGTAACTGCATTGTCGCTGCAAAGTCGGAAAATGCTTCTGCAGCCGCAGTATTGCAATATAGCAGAAAGAAGTACGTTCTGACCAAAGCTTCCTTCTACGCTTTAAAAATTCGTAGCATTACTGAGAAAGCCACTAAGCATAACATTTAATACTTTTAAAAAATAATTTGGTTTAATATTGATCTTGTTATTGCACTAAAGCGACCAAAAAATTGTCAATCGAATAGAAAACTAACAATCAAGTATTAACTTACTTTGAAATGGCAACATGAAAGCGTAGGAGTTGGCGCTGAGTAAATTAATGTTTCCATTGCAGCCGCAGATTTTACGGAAGTGTTGCCATTTAAAGCAATTTCATCAAAAATTAAAAATATTATTTGTTTTTCAAAAAACGGATAGGGGTCCACCCTCATCCTTTTTTTTTTTTTTTTTTTTTTCAAGAAAACTTCAACAGCACATAAACAATCAATGATAATGTTGAAAAAAATAATTATAATTCATAAATTTTTGTTTTGTTGGGATTTTCTTGGAGGTGCTGCAGCTCCGCAATTCCTCTAGACGAGCCGCCCATGACAGCTACTAATGCTGTATCGGCATTTGACGATACGTAAAATATTCGTTAAGCGATACTGATACACGATACTTTCAAAAGTAGCTAAAGCAATCCGATATCGACACAAAAGTATCGCGCGATACGCATCGCTGATACATGCATCTCGATACTGCCCATCTCTGGTCATGTAAAGACTTTAGTGTAGTGATTTGGAAGCAAATGTGTTTGAAGTTGTTAGTCTTGTGTAGCTTATGATGATGTTACATGTGTAGCTTATGATGATATTATATGATGTTACATAACTGGCATTTTGTATCATCTTTACAAATCACCCTTAATTTTGGACAATGCTAAGGATTTTTTGGGCATGATTTAAATGCTTGAAAAATAGTTCACATTTTTTGAACTAGGTCTATTGAGTCTCTGAAAATAATTTTCTTCCATTTCAGCTGGGTTAGTGATTTACGAGCAAATAGTTTCAATTGTGATAAGTGCCAACTTGGCAGGTTTTAAACTTACATATAATTAATTAAGGTAATGTGCACACTTTTTCTGAAAAAAAACGGTGTAGCTTCGCTTAGACTTGAGAAAAGTAAACGAAAACGCACGTACAAATACATCATTGCATAGACCTCCTTTTCCTAAAAAAATTGAATCGCTTACTCCCTACAGTTACTTACGCGGCAATTATAGGCACAATCCGCGCATTTGACGTTTTTTGGCTAAACCGCGACAAGCGCTTTGCAATGATGGTGCGCGCATTCCAAGGCGTGTTATGCGTTAATAAGCCCATTTACATGGTCTGTTATAAAGCGCTTTGTGACGTAGGCCAGTTCTATTTGCTTTTCAATTCGCTGCGACTACATGTTTACATGCAGTTTGCAGTCCGCAAATGACTGATAGGACTAATAGGCATAATAGCACTAATGGGGGGAGCATGGAGGTATAGAGAATTTGGGGGAGAATGGATGGTGGGGGAATTGGGAAATGTTTGGTGGTTGGGGCAGTTGGGTCAAGTATAGGGGAAATGTGAAAGGAGTGGGGAAATGTATTGTGGTGTTGGGGAGGTAAGAGAAGGTATGCAAGGTGTGTTGGGGGTGTGGGAAGTGTGTTGAGGTGTGGGAAAGTATGGGGAGGCGTGGGAAAGTATGGGGAGGTGTGGGGGATGGGGGCAGGTGTGTGGAAGTGTGTTTGGGGTGTGGGAAATGTGTTAGGGATGTGGGAAGAGGAGTGGAAAGGGTGTTGGGGTGGGGACAATGTGGGGGGTGCGGGGAAGTGTGGGGAGAAATGTGGGGCAATCTGGGAGAGCAAGGAAGTGTGGTGTCACGATTTGGGACCCCAACTCTCCTCTGACCCCAACCCTCCTGACCACACTTCCCCCGATCCCCAACTTCCCCGACCCCACATCCCCCAACCCCCCGACTTCAACCCCCCCGACCCCAACCCACCGAACTCAACCCTCCGACTTCAACCCCCCGACCCCAACTCCCCTGACCCTAACTCCATCGACCCCAACACCTCCAACTCCAACCCCCTCGACCCAAACTCTTCTTACCCCACCCCCCACCCCAACCACAACTCCGCCGACCCAAACTTCCCCGACCCCAGCCCCCTGATTCCAACTCCCCGACTTCAACTCCCCCGACCTCAACCCCCTCCATGCCAACCCCCCGATCCCAACTTTTTCGACCCCAACCCCACACCCCCGACTCCACCCCCCGACCCCCTGATCCCCAACCACAACTCGGCCAACCCCAACCCCAAATTCCCCGACCCCAGGCCTCCTGACTCCAACTCCCCCGACTTCAACTCCCCCGACCTCAACCCCTCAACGCCAACCCCCCGACTTTAACTCCCCTGACCCCAACCCCTTAGACTTAAACTCCCCTGACCCCTCCCACCCCCGACGACCCCCCCCGACCTCAACTCTCCTGATCCCAAACACACCGACCCCAACACTTCTCTACTCCACCTCCCCGACCCCAACTCCTTTGATCACAACTTCCCTGACTCCAGCCCCCTCGAATCCAACCCCCCGACCCCAATTACCCCCCCCCCCCGAGCTCAACCCCTCAACGCCAACCCCCGATCCCAGCTCTTCCGACGCCAACTCCCCCGACCCCAGTCCCCCCGACTCCAACTCCCCTGACTCAAACCCCCAAAACTTTTTCTCACCTCCCCCAACACTTTCCCACAACCCCCACACTCCATCATACTTTTCCACACCTCCCTCAATACTTCCCCACTTATCCCCCCACACCCCAACACACTTACACATACCCCCTACAACTCTCCCCTCATCTCCCTTCACCTCCAACACACTTTTCCTCACCCCCCTAACACTTTTCTCATTACCTCTCCCCACACCCCAACACACTTGCCACACCCCCCACAACTCTCACATCCCCCCACATCTCCCTTCACTTCCCCCACACTCCAACACACTTTTCCACACCCCTTCTCACCTCCTCCTGCCCTTCGCCACACCCTCACACCTTTCTCCACATCTCCCTCACCCCCCACACCCCAACACGTTTTTTACACCTCCCCCACATTTCTCCCATCTCCCTTTGCACTTCCCCTCACCCCAACGCACTTCCTCACTCCTGCCCCCACACTTCTTCCTAAAAATTGTTTATTATTAGACCTGTGGTGGCGGCAATGCCGTACTAAAATATCGTAGAATTCTACTTCCGTACCTTCTCATTGATGCGTGACAAGATAAAAAAGAGAAAAAGAAGAAAAAGAGTTGTACAACCATATTATAGAGAACTATGCTCTGACCCTCTGGACCTATTTTTGTTACTGGCAGTCGACCTATAAACCGCGCGCACCTAGGCTCAAAAGTGGCTTCGTAGCTACTTGGTGCACAGCACTTCACTTAACTTCGCTGAAATTCTTGCGAATCGCTCACGCCGGCACAAAGAAACAAACAAAAACCTGCGCGTAGCTTCACCAATGTGTAAACGCGCCTTAACGGTATACGTCACATACCGTGAATCTCTACTAGAGCGCCACACTGCTACAGCGCTCTATTTTTCAACCATTCTCTTCTCCTATTGTGGCGTTCTTTTAAATGTGGTGTTCAATTAGAAAAATGATGAGTGGTTTTATGGCGCTTTATAACTACTAAGGTCCTTTAGCGCCAGGACTAAATTTTGTCAAGAATTCACTGACGTATTTTATTCTCTGTTTATTTCATCCTCCGCGCTACACTTAATTGCTAAGCGTTTAGCAAGTGTAACAGCAGATACCAGTTTTAAAGTCTTTGGTTTGACGCGACTGAGAATAGAACCCAGCCAACCAGCTTCCAAGGCGAACGCTATCAACATATTCCACTCATGATTTATTTCTGAAAATAAGGCAACTCTGTTTCGTGTTTTTCTGAAATAACATCTTTCGTGTAGCAGTTGTTAAAAGCAGTTATTTTAGGTTTAGGTCTACTTGTTTTCGATTTATCTATCATTTATTTCAGATTTATTTATACAGTACTTATTCGATTTAATTAATTATTTATGCTTATTCAATTTAACTTATTCGATTTAACTATCATACATTTCAAGTTCATTTATGTACGCACAGCTAACTGACGTCGCGCTCCACGTACACTAGAGACACTGTATAGCCGGCAAGCTGGGGCTGCGCAACAAGACATTGCAGACCAGTGCTGGATTAATATTGGGGCAAGCCTAACTCTTGCCTACAGGACACTCAGGTTCAGCTAAGTAATTTACTGCGTGCTTTCTGAACCTACAGTTGGCCTATTTGCCGCACTGCTAATATAATTATGGCTTCCCGAAAAGGGAAGCCATATTACTTTTGTTTGGCCATTTGTGCACTTTTTGACACTTCCAGCAGCTGTAGCTGCTAAACTACTGTTCCAATTCAAAAGTGACCTAGAGTTCAAATGTGTGTCCCACCTAGGTCTACACCTTGGTCGCCCTAACTTTCCCCGACAGCCCCCCACTTTCTAGAAAAAAAATATTTTGTTTCCGAAAAATTCTTTTCTTTTTTTTTTTATGGCTTCCCGAAAAGGGAAGCCATATTACTTTTGTTTGGCCATTTGTGCACTTTTTGACACTTCCAGCAGCTGTAGCTGCTAAACTACTGCTCCAATTCAAAAGTGACCTAGAGTTCAAATGTGTGTCCCACCTAGGTCTACACCTTGGTCGCCCTAACTTTCCCCGGCAGCCCCCCACTTTCTAGATAAAAAATATTTTGTATCCGAAAAATTCTTTTTTTTATGGCTTCCCGAAAAGGGAAGCCATATTACTTTTGTTTGGCCATTTGTGCACTTTTTGACACTTCCAGCAGCTGTAGCTGCTAAACTACTGTTCCAATTCAAAAGTGACCTAGAGTTCAAATGTGTGTCCCACCTAGGTCTACACCTTGGTCGCCCTAACTTTCCCCGGCAGCCCCCCACTTTCTAGATAAAAAATATTTTGTTTCCGAAAAATTCTTTTTTATGGCTTCCCGAAAAGGGAAGCCATATTACTTTTGTTTGGCCATTTGTGCATTTTTGACACTTCCAGCAGCTGTAGCTGCTAAACTACTGTTCCAATTCAAAAGTGACCTAGAGTTCAAATGTGTGTCCCACCTAGGTCTACACCTTGGTCGCCCTAACTTTCCCCGGCAGCCCCCCACTTTCTAGATAAAAAATATTTTGTTTCCGAAAAATTCTTTTTTTTTTTTTTTTTTTCAACACCAAATTTTGTGCAGCCTAAGGCTTTTGAACGGCTGATGCTAGAGACTTGAAATTTTCAGGGATGGTAGATCTTATTGAGAACTTGTGCCTAACAACTTTTGGGGGGTGGCGGTCGTCAGGTTAAAGGTCAAAGGTCAAACAACCAAATTTACCAAAACCTAATATCTTTTGAATGACTACAGGTAGGACCTTCAAATTTTCACAGTATATGCATATCAATGTGGGGAATAATTATATGCATAACAATGACCTGTTCGTGACGTCACTCAGGGTCAAAGGTCAAATCAACGAATCTGAACAGATTTTTGTGCAGCCTAAGGCTTTTGAACCAGGGATGCTAGAGACTTGAAATTCCCAGGGATGATAGACCTCCATGTGAACTTGTGCCTAACAGCTTTTGGGGGGTGGCGGTCATAAGGTTAAAGGTCAAACGTCAATCAAATAAAATGATCAAAATTCTGATCAAACGCTAATAACTTGTGAATGGCAACTGGTAGGACCTTCAAGTTTACGGAGCAGATGCATCTCAACGAGGGTACAAAAGCACCAACAGTGATTAGTTTTGCGTGACGTCACTTGGGGTCAAAGGTCAAATACGCAAATATGTCGTTTGGCAAATAACTATTGATGGAAAACACATAGGAACTTGAAATTAATAGGGTTGGTGTGTCTTGATATGTCCTTGCAGTGTACCAACTATAAACGCTCTATGTCACGTGACTCGAGGTCAAAGGTCAAAAAAATCGGGAAGTGTTGCCAATCTTGCGCAGCCTAAGGCTTTTGAACCGCTGATGCTAGAGACTTGAAATTTTCAGGGATGGTAGATCCTATTGGGAACTTGTGCCTAACAACTTTTGGGGGGTGGCGGTCGTCAGGTTAAAGGTCAAAGGTCAAAAAACCAAATTTACCAAAACCTAATAACTTTTGAATGACTACAGGTAGGACCTTCATATTTTCACAGTATATGCATATTAATGTGGGGAACAAAAATATGCACAACAATGACCTGATCGTGACGTCACTTAGGGTCAAAGGTCAAATCAACGAACCTCAGCAGTTTTTTGTGCAGCCTAAGGCTTTTGAACCGCTGATGCTAGATACTTGAAATTCCCAGGGATGATAGACCTTTATGTGATTTTGTGCCTAACAGCTTTTGGGGGGTGGCGGTCAACACGTCAAAGGTCAAACGTCAATCAATTAAATTGACAAATAGTTTGATCAAACCCTAATAACTTGTGAATGGCAACTGGTAGGACCTTCAAATTTACGTAGCAGATGCATTTCAACGAGAGTACAAAAACACCAGCAATGATTAGTTTTGCGTGACGTCACTTGGGGTCAACGGTCAAATACGCAAATATGTCGTTTGGCATATAACTATTCATTCAAAACACATAAGAACTTGAATTTGATAGGATTGGTGTGTCTTGATATGTTCTTGCAGTGTACCAACCATGAACGCTCTATGTCACATGACTCAGGATCAAAAGTCAAAAAACCGATAAATGTTGCCAATCTTGCGCAGTCTAGGGCATTTCAACCGCTGATGCTAGAGGCTTGAAATGTTCAGGGATGATAGACCTCGACGTAAACTTGGGTCTCACAACTTGCGGGGGTGGCAGTCAAGTGGTTTGAGGTCAAAAGTCAATAATAAGAAAATGTTCACAAGCTCATAACTGTTAAATGACAACAGCTAGGACCTTCAAATTATCGGAGGATATTTATTTCAATATGGGTAAAATATCAATATAATGAAGGGTTACTCCAGAGCGCCTGACTTGGAGTCAAACGTAAAATACGTGAAATTTCAGGAAACCTCATGAAAGTCAAGCAAATTTATGTAATCCGTTAGAGGGCAGTAGGGAAACATGTTTTTGAGCTATTTTGGCCTAAAACGTTTTCATTCGTGAGTGAGCCGTATGAGTTTGTGGTTAAAGTGACGTTTTAATCAGCAATAAGGGGCACATGGGAATTGGCCAAGTGGTTGGTGCATTGGACTCATGACTTAGCTTTGTGGATTCCTCGCATTGAAACTGTGTTCGCATTGCGGCGAAGAGTTTGCTAGAGTAATAGCTAGCATAATCCGCTATCAGATTATCAAGCTTATGGTTTCGCGACATTGGTTGTAATTGCCGTGTTTCCCCGATAATAAGACCTACCCGCAAAATAAAACCTAGCGTGATTTTTGAGGATGATTTTAATGTAAGCCCTACCCTTAAAATAAGCCCTAGTTGAGAGCGGCAGAAAGACGAAAAAGTCAAACATTCTTTTTTTATATTTATTCAAACTGCTTTAATGCGGTGTATGCCATCCTTTTCAAAAAATTCTTGAATAAATTGTTGTTAATGAGTTTCTGAATAAAAAACATGTTAATGGCAAGTAAATGTAGATCTTTTTTCGTAATTTCTGTTTATTTAAAATCTCGTAATTTTTACTTTGTAACTTCATTTTTTGATATATCAAAATAATACATCCCATTTTATGCGGCGATTTCTTGGCCCTTAGAAACGAGCACAAGCTCCATGATTTAATTTCGTTTTGTGTGAATGCAGTCGTCCTTGCAGCCGCACAAATCCTTCAAGAATCATGGCGTTTATTGTTTGAATTTACTGCAAGATTTGCCAGCTTGTTGGAAATGTCAGAGAAACAAGATGATTTTGCTGCAGACTTGTGTAGCATTGTGCCGGCCGATTAGCTCAGTTGCTAAGCCCACCCTATCGGTGCGGGAGGTGTGAGGTTGAATTGCGTGGTCGGCCAAATCGTCACAGTGTCGCCAACGGCTCGCCACCGTTGCGACGTTTGTTCGGAGTTGTGTAGCCCAAGCGCTGCGCCGCGTAGGTGGGCTCCGCCAATCGTTACACGCTTGGGCGTAATATGGCGAGTGTAATGAAGATTTGAGTTTTTGTGCAGCATCATCACTGTACACGTGAAAAAATTTAAGAATAATAGTTTTATTGAGATTTCGATGACTGTATTACAGAAATGTAAGAAGTCGTTACAATATTATTAAGTTTCTGGAGCACAGGCTGCAGGAAATTAAACTTACTTCATGTGTGATAATGCCCACCTATAGTTTGCAGGGATTTGTTGTTTTTTTAAGTTGTAAAAGCGAAATCGCTGTGCTGTTCCCTTAGACGTTTGGGTCCCTAGTAAGCTTGATCGGGAAGCCATAAGCGGGTGCTTGCAGCTGCCATCTAGTTTTTTTTTTTTTTTTTTTCTTATTTTTTTCTTTTTTTTTTTTTTCAACACCAAATTTTGTGCAGCCTAAGGCTTTTGAACCGCTGATGCTAGAGACTTGAAATTTTCAGGGATGGTAGATCTTATTGAGAACTTGTGCCTAACAGCTTTTGGGGGGTGGCGGTCGTCAGGTTAAAGGTCAAAGGTCAAACAACCAAATTTACCAAAACCTAATATCTTTTGAATGACTACAGGTAGGACCTTCAAATTTTCACAGTATATGCATATTAATGTGGGGAATAATTATATGCTAAACAATGACCTGTTCGTGACGTCACTTAGGGTCAAAGGTCAAATCAACGAATCTGAACAGATTTTTGTGCAGCCTAAGGCTTTTGAACCGCTGATGCTAGAGACTTGAAATTCCCAGGGATGATAGACCTCCATGTGAACTTGTGCCTAACAGCTTTTGGGGGGTGGCGGTCATAAGGTTAAAGGTCAAATGTCAATCAAATATAATGATCAAAATTCTGATCAAACGCTAATAACTTGTGAATGGCAACTGGTAGGACCTTCAAATTTACGGAGCAGATGCATCTCAACGAGGGTACAAAAGCACCAACAGTGATTAGTTTTGCGTGACGTCACTTGGGGTCAAAGGTCAAATACGCAAATATGTCGTTTGGCAAATAACTATTGATGGAAAACACATAGGAACTTGAAATTAATAGGGTTGGTGTGTCTTGATATGTCTTTGCAGTGTACCAACTATAAACGTTCTATGTCACGTGACTCGAGGTCAAAGGTCAAAAAAATCGGCAAGTGTTGCCAATCTTGCGCAGTTTAAGGCTTTTGAACCGCTGATGCTAGAGACTTGAAATGTTCAGGGATGGTAGATTCCATTGGGAACTTGTGCCTAACAACTTGTGGGGGGTGGAGGTCGTCAGGTTAAAGGTCAAAGGTCAAAAAACCAAATTTACCAAAACCTAATAACTTTTGAATGACTACAGGTAGGACCTTCAAATTTTCACACTATATGCATATCAATGTGGGGAACAAAAATATGCACAACAATGACTTGATCGTGATGTCACTTAGGGTCAAAGGTCAAATCAACGAACCTCAGCAGTTTTTTGTGCATTTGAAGGTTTTTGAACCGCTGATGCTAGATACTTGAAATTCCCAGGGATGATAGGCCTCCGTGTGATCTTGTGCCTAACAGCTTTTGGGGGGTGGCGGTCAACAGGTCAAAGGTCAAACGTCAATCAATTAAATTGACAAATAGTTTGATCAAACGCTAATAACTTGTGAATGGCAACTGGTAGGACCTTCAAATTTACAGAGCAGATGCATCTCAACGAGAGTACAAAAACACCAGCAATGATTGGTTTTGCGTGACGGCACTTGGGGTCAAAGGTCAAATACGCAAATATGTCGTTTGACGTTTAACTATTCAATCAAAACACATAAGAACTTGAATTTGATAGGATTGGTGTGTCTTGATATGTTCTTGCAGTGTACCAACCATGAACGCTCTATGTCACGTGACTCGGGATCAAAGGTCAAAAAACCGATAAATGTTGCCAATCTTGCGCAGTCTAGGGCATTTCAACCGCTGATGCTAGAGGCTTGAAATGTTCAGGGATGATAGACCTCGACGTAAACTTGGGTCTCACAACTTGTGGGGGGTGGCAGTCAAGTGGTTTGAGGTCAAAAGTCAATAATAAGAAAATGTTCACATGCTCATAACTGTTAAATGACAACAGCTAGGACCTTCAAATTATCGGAGGATATTTATCTCAATGTGGGTAGAATATCAATATAATGAAGGGTTACTCCAGAGCGCCTGACTTGGAGTCAAACGTAAAAAACGTGAAATTTCAGGAAACCTCATGAAAGTCAAGCAAATTTATGTAATCCGTTAGAGGGCAGTAGGGAAACATGTTTTTGAGCTATTTTGGCCTAAAACTTTTTCATTCGTGAGTGAGCCGTATGAGTTTGTGGTTAAAGTGACGTTTTAATCAGCAATAAGGGGCACATGGGAATTGGCCAAGTGGTTGGTGCATTGGACTCATGACTTAGCTTTGTGGATTCCTCGCATTGAAACTGTGTTCGCATTGCGGCGAAGAGTTTGTTAGAGTAATAGCTAGCATAATCCGCTATCAGATTATCAAGCTTGTGGTTTCGCGAAATTGGTTGTAATTGCCGTGTTTCCCCGATAATAAGACCTACCCGCAAAATAAAACCTAGCGTGATTTTTGAGGATGATTTTAATGTAAGCCCTACCCTTAAAATAAGCCCTAGTTGAGAGCGGCAGAAAGACGAAAAAGTCAAACATTCTTTTTTTATATTTATTCAAACTGCTTTAATGCGGTGTATGCCATCCTTTCCAAAAAATTCTTGAATAAATTGTTGTTAATGAGTTTCTGAATAAAAAACATGTTAATGGCAAGTAAATATAGATCTTTTTTCGTAATTTCTGTTTATTTAAAATCTCGTAATTTCTACTTTGCAACTTCATTTTTTGATATATCAAAATAATACATCCCATTTTATGCCGCGATTTCTTGGCCCTTAGAATCGAACACAAGCTCCATGATTTAATTTCGTTTTGTGTGAATGCAGTCGTCCTTGCAGCTGCACAAATCCTTCAAGAATCATGGCGTTTATTGTTTGAATTTACTGCAAGATTTGCCAGCTTGTTGGAAATGTCAGAGAAACAAGATGACTTTGCTGCAGACTTGTGTAGCATTGTGCCGGCCGATTAGCTCAGTTGCTAAGCCCACCCTATCGGTGCGGGAGGTGTGAGGTTCAATTGCGTGGTCGGCCAAATCGTCACAGTGTCGCCAACGGCTCGCCACCGTTGCGACGTTTGTTCGGAGCTGTGCAGCCCAAGCGCTGCGCCGCGTAGGTGGGCTCCGCCACTCGTTACACGCTTGGGCGTAATATGGCGAGTATAATGAAGATTTGAGTTTTTGTGCAGCATCATCACTGTACACGTGAAGAAATTCAAGGATAATAGTTTTATTGAGATTTCGATGACTGTATTACAGAAATGTAAAAAGTCGTTACAATATTATTAAGTTTCTGGAGCACAGGCTGCAGGAAATTAAACTTACTTCATGTGTGATAATGCCCACCTATGCTTTGCACGGATTTGTTGTTTTTTTAAGTTGTGAAAGCGAAGTCGCTGTGCTGTTCCCTTAGACGTTTGGGTCCCTAGTAAGCTTGATCGGGAAGCCATAAGCGGGTGCTTGCAGCTGCCATCAAGTTTTTTTTTTTTATGGCTTCCCGAAAAGGGAAGCCATATTACTTTTGTTTGGCCATTTGTGCACTTTTTGACACTTCCAGCAGCTATAGCTGCTAAACTACTGTTCCAATTCAAAAGTGACCTAGAGTTCAAATGTGTGTCCCACCTAGGTCTACACCTTGGTCGCCCTAACTTTCCCCGGCAGCCCCCCACTTTCTAGATAAAAAATATTTTGTATCCGAAAAATTTTTTTTTTTTTTTTTTTTTTTTTTTCTTTTTTTTTTCAACACCAAATTTTGTGCAGCCTAAGGCTTTTGAACCGCTGATGCTAGAGACTTGAAATTTTCAGGGATGGTAGATCTTATTGAGAACTTGTGCCTAACAACTTTTGGGGGGTGGCGGTCGTCAGGTTAAAGGTCAAAGGTCAAAAAACCAAATTTACCAAAACCTAATATCTTTTGAATGACTACAGGTAGGACCTTCAAATTTTCACAGTATATGCATATTAATGTGGGGAATAATTATATGCATAACAATGACCTGTTCGTGACGTCACTTAGGGTCAAAGGTCAAATCAACGAATCTTAACAGATTTATGTGCAGCCTAAGGCTTTTGAACCGCTGATGCTAGAGACTTGAAATTTTCAGGGATGGTAGATCTTATTGGGAACTTGTGCCTAACAGCTTTTGGGGGGTGGCGGTCGTCAGGTTAAAGGTCAAAGGTCAAACAACCAAATTTACCAAAACCTAATATCTTTTGAATGACTACAGGTAGGACCTTCAAATTTTCACAGTATATGCATATTAATGTGGGGAATAATTATATGCATAACAATGACCTGTTCGTGACGTCACTTAGGGTCAAAGGTCAAATCAACGAATCTTAACAGATTTTTGTGCAGCCTAAGGCTTTTGAACCGCTGATGCTAGATACTTGAAATTCCCAGGGATTATAGACCTCCATGTGAACTTGTGCCTAACAACTTTTGGGGGGTGGCGGTCATAAGGTTAAAGGTCAAACGTCAATCAAACAAAATGATCAAAATTCTGATCAAACGCTAATAACTTGTGAATGGCAACTGGTAGGACCTTCAAGTTTACGGAGCAGATGCATCTCAACGAGGGTACAAAAGCACCAACAGTGATTAGTTTTGCGTGACGTCACTTGGGGTCAAAGGTCAAATACGCAAATATGTCGTTTGGCAAATAACTATTGATGGAAAACACATAGGAACTTGAAATTAATAGGGTTGGTGTGTCTTGATATGTCCTTGCAGTGTACCAACTATAAACGTTGTATGTCACGTGACTCGGGGTCAAAGGTCAAAAAAATCGGGAAGTGTTGCCAATCTTGCGCAGCCTAAGGTTTTTGAACCGCTGATGCTAGAGACTTGAAACGTTCAGGGATGGTAGATCTTGTTGGGAACTTGTGCCTAACAACTTTTGGGGGGTGGCGGTCGTCAGGTTAAAGGTCAAAGGTCAAACAACCAAATTTACCAAAACCTAATAACTTTTGAATGACTACAGGTAGGACCTTCACATTTTCACAGTATATGCATATCAATGTGGGGAACAAAAATATGCACAACAATGATCTGATTGTGACGTCACTTAGGGTCAAAGGTCAAATCAACGAACCTCAGCAGTTTTTTGTGCAGCCTAAGGTTTTTGAACCGCTGATGCTAGATACTTGAAATTCCCAGGGATGATAGACCTTTATGTGATTTTGTGCCTAACAGCTTTTGGGGGGTGGCGGTCAACACGTCAAAGGTCAAACGTCAATCAATTAAATTGACAAATAGTTTGATCAAACCCTAATAACTTGTGAATGGCAACTGGTAGGACCTTCAAGTTTACGTAGCAGATGCATCTCAACCAGAGTACAAAAACACCAGCAATGATTGGTTTTGCGTGACGTCACTTGGGGTCAATGGTCAAATACGCAAATATGTCGTTTGGCGTATAACTATTCATTCAAAACACATAAGAACTTGAATTTGATAGGATTGGTGTGTCTTGATATGTTCTTGCAGTGTACCAACCATGAATGCTCTATGTCACGTGACTCGGCATCAAAGGTGAGAAAAACGATAAATGTTGCCAATCTTGCGCAGTCTAGGGCATTTCAACCGCTGATGCTAGAGGCTTGAAATGTTCAGGGATGATAGACCTCGACGTAAACTTGTGTTTCACAACTTGTGGGGGGTGGCAGTCAAGTGGTTTGGGGTCAAAAGTCAATAATAGGAAAATGTTCACATGCTCATAACTGTTAAATGACAACAGCTAGGACCTTCAAATTATCGGAGGATATTTATCTCAATGTGGGTAAAATATCAATATAATCAAGGGTTACTCCAGAGCGCCTGACTTGGAGTCAAACGTAAAAAACGTGAAATTTCAGGAAACCTCATGAAAGTCAAGCAAATTTATGTAATCCGTTAGAGGGCAGTAGGGTAACATGTTTTTGAGCTATTTTGGCTTAAAACTTTTTCATTCGTGAGTGAGCCGTATGAGTTTGTGGTTAAAGTGACGTTTTAATCAGCAATAAGGGGCACATGGGAATTGGCCAAGTGGTTGGTGCATTGGACTCATGACTTAGCTTTGTGGATTCCTCGCATTGAAACTGTGTTCGCATTGCGGCGAAGAGTTTGTTAGAGTAATAGCTAGCATAATCCGCTATCAGATTATCAAGCTTGTGGTTTCGCGAAATTGGTTGTAATTGCCGTGTTTCCCCGATAATAAGACCTACCCGCAAAATAAAACCTAGCGTGATTTTTGAGGATGATTTTAATGTAAGCCCTACCCTTAAAATAAGCCCTAGTTGAGAGCGGCAGAAAGACGAAAAAGTTAAACATTCTTTATTTATATTTATTCAAACTGCTTTAATGCGGTGTATGCCATCCTTTTCAAAAAATTCTTGAATAAATTGTTGTTAATGAGTTTCTGAATAAAAAACATGTTAATGGCAAGTAAATGTAGATCTTTTTTCGTAATTTCTGTTTATTTAAAATCTCGTAATTTTTACTTTGTAACTTCATTTTTTGATATATCAAAATAATACATCCCATTTTATGCCGCGATTTCTTGGCCCTTAGAAACGAGCACAAGCTCCATGATTTAATTTCGTTTTGTGTGAATGCAGTCGTCCTTGCAGCTGCACAAATCCTTCAAGAATCATGGCGTTTATTGTTTGAATTTACTGCAAGATTTGCCAGCTTGTTGGAAATGTCAGAGAAACAAGATGATTTTGCTGCAGACTTGTGTAGCATTGTGCCAGCCGATTAGCTCAGTTGCTAAGCCCACCCTATCGGTGCGGGAGGTGTGAGGTTCAATTGCGTGGTCGGCCAAATCGTCACAGTGTCGCCAACGGCTCGCCACCGTTGCGACGTTTGTTCGGAGCTGTGTAGCCCAAGCGCTGCGCCGCGTAGGTGGGCTCCGCCAATCGTTACACGCTTGGGCGTAATATGGCGAGTATAATGAAGATTTGAGTTTTTGTGCAGCATCATCACTGTACACGTGAAAAAATTTAAGGATAATAGTTTTATTGAGATTTCGATGACTGTATTACAGAAATGTAAAAAGTCGTTACAATATTATTAAGTTTCTGGAGCACAGGCTGCAGGAAATTCAACTTACTTCATGTGTGATAATGCCCACCTATAGTTTGCAGGGATTTGTTGTTTTTTTAAGTTGTAAAAGCGAAGTCAATCACCTGTTCCCTCAGACGTTTGGGTCCCTAGTAAGCTTGATCGGGAAGCCATAAGCGGGTGCTTGCAGCTGCCATCTAGTTTTTTTTTTTTTTTTTTTTCTTTTTTTTTTTTTTTCAACACCAAATTTTGTGCAGCCTAAGGCTTTTGAACCGCTGATGCTAGAGACTTGAAATTTTCAGGGATGGTAGATCTTATTGGGAACTTGTGCCTAACAGCTTTTGGGGGGTGGCGGTCGTCAGGTTAAAGGTCAAAGGTCAAACAACCAAATTTACCAAAACCTAATATCTTTTGAATGACTACAGGTAGGACCTTCAAATTTTCACAGTATATGCATATCAATGTGGGAAATAATTATATGCATAACAATGACCTGTTCGTGACGTCACTTAGGGTCAAAGGTCAAATCAACGAATCTGAACAGATTTTTGTGCAGCCTAAGGCTTTTGAACCAGGGATGCTAGAGACTTGAAATTCCCAGGGATGATAGACCTCCATGTGAACTTGTGCCTAACAACTTTTGGGGGGTGGCGGTCATAAGGTTAAAGGTCAAACGTCAATCAAATAAAATGATCAAAAATCTGATCAAACACTAATAACTTGTGAATGGCAACTGGTAGGACCTTCAAGTTTACGGAGCAGATGCATCTCAACGAGGGTACAAAAGCACCAACAGTGATTAGTTTTGCGTGACGTCACTTGGGGTCAAAGGTCAAATACGCAAATATGTCGTTTGGCGTATAACTATTGATGGAAAACACATAGGAACTTGAAATTAATAGGGTTGGTGTGTCTTGATATGTCCTTGCAGTGTACCAACTATAAACGCTCTATGTCACGTGACTCGGGGTCAAAGGTCAAAAAAATCGGGAAGTGTTGCCAATCTTGCGCAGCCTAAGGTTTTTGAACCGCTGATGCTAGAGACTTGAAATGTTCAGGGATGGTAGATCCTATTGGGAACTTGTGCCTAACAGCTTTTGGGGGGTGGCAGTCGTCAGGTTAAAGGTCAAAGGTCAAAAAACCAAATTTACCAAAACCTAATATCTTTTGAATGACTACAGGTAGGACCTTCACATTTTCACAGTATATGCATATCAATGTGGGGAACAAAAATATGCACAACAATGACCTGATCGTGACGTCACTTAGGGTCAAAGGTCAAATCAACGAACCTCAGCAGTTTTTTGTGCAGCCTAAGGTTTTTGAACTGCTGTTGCTAGATACTTGAAATTCCCAGGGATGATAGACCTTTATGTGATTTTGTGCCTAACAACTTTTGGGGGGTGGCGGTCAACAGGTCAAAGGTCAAACGTCAATCAATTAAATTGACAAATAGTTTGATCAAACGCTAATAACTTGTGAATGGCAACTGGTAGGACCTTCAAATTTACGTAGCAGATGCATTTCAACGAGAGTACAAAAACACCAGCAATGATTAGTTTTGCGTGACGTCACTTGGGGTCAACGGTCAAATACGCAAATATGTCGTTTGGCATATAACTATTGATTGAAAACACATAAGAACTTGAATTTGATAGGATTGGTGTGTCTTGATATGTTCTTGCAGTGTACCAACCATGAACGCTCTATGTCACATGACTCGAGATCAAAGGTCAAAAAACCGATAAATGTTGCCAATCTTGCGCAGTCTAGGGCATTTCAACCGCTGATGCTAGAGGCTTGAAATGTTCAGGGATGATAGACCTCGACGTAAACTTGTGTCTCACAACTTGCGGGGGTGGCAGTCAAGTGGTTTGAGGTCAAAAGTCAATAATAAGAAAATGTTCACAAGCTCATAACTGTTAAATGACAACAGCTAGGACCTTCAAATTATCGGAGGATATTTATCTCAATGTGGGTAACAAAAATATCAATATAATCAAGGGTTACTCCAGAGTGCCTGACTTGGAGTCAAAAGCAAAAACGTGAAATTTCAGGAAACCTCATGAAAGTCAAGCAAATTTATGTAATCCGTTAGAGGGCAGTAGGGTAACATGTTTTTGAGCTATTTTGGCTTAAAACTTTTTCATTCGTGAGTGAGCCGTATGAGTTTGTGGTTAAAGTGACGTTTTAATCAGCAATAAGGGGCACATGGGAATTGGCCAAGTGGTTGGTGCATTGGACTCATGACTTAGCTTTGTGGATTCCTCGCATTGAAACTGTGTTCGCATTGCGGCGAAGAGTTTGTTAGAGTAATAGCTAGCATAATCCGCTATCAGATTATCAAGCTTGTGGTTTCGCGAAATTGGTTGTAATTGCCGTGTTTCCCCGATAATAAGACCTACCCGCAAAATAAAACCTAGCGTGATTTTTGAGGATGATTTTAATGTAAGCCCTACCCTTAAAATAAGCCCTAGTTGAGAGCGGCAGAAAGACGAAAAAGTCAAACATTCTTTTTTTATATTTATTCAAACTGCTTTAATGCGGTGTATGCCATCCTTTTCAAAAAATTCTTGAATAAATTGTTGTTAATGAGTTTCTGAATAAAAAACATGTTAATGGCAAGTAAATGTAGATCTTTTTTCGTAATTTCTGTTTATTTAAAATCTCGTAATTTTTACTTTGTAACTTCATTTTTTGATATATCAAAATAATACATCCCATTTTATGCGGCGATTTCTTGGCCCTTAGAAACGAGCACAAGCTCCATGATTTAATTTCGTTTTGTGTGAATGCAGTCGTCCTTGCAGCTGCACAAATCCTTCAAGAATCATGGCGTTTATTGTTTGAATTTACTGCAAGATTTGCCAGCTTGTTGGAAATGTCAGAGAAACAAGATGATTTTGCTGCAGACTTGTGTAGCATTGTGCCGGCCGATTAGCTCAGTTGCTAAGCCCACCCTATCGGTGCGGGAGGTGTGAGGTTCAATTGCGTGGTCGGCCAAATCGTCACAGTGTCGCCAACAGCTCGCCACCGTTGCGACGTTTGTTCGGAGTTGTGTAGCCCAAGCGCTGCGCCGCGTAGGTGGGCTCCGCCACTCGTTACACGCTTGGCCGTAATATGGCGAGTATAATGAAGATTTGATTTTTTGTGCAGCATCATCACTGTACACGTGAAAAAATTTAAGGATAATAGTTTTATTGAGATTTCGATGACTGTATTACAGAAATGTAAAAAGTCGTTACAATATTATTAAGTTTATGAAGCACAGGCTGCAGGAAATTAAACTTACTTCATGTGTGATAATGCCCACCTATACTTTGCAGGGATTTGTTGTTTTTTTAAGTTGTAAAAGCGAAGTCAATCACCTGTTCCCTTAGACGTTTGGGTCCCTAGTAAGCTTGATCGGGAAGCCATAAGCGGGTGCTTGCAGCTGCCATCTAGTCGTCATTGCATTGGTGATGAAATTGAACTCCTTGCAAAGCGCCACAAGATGCCTATCCCTACGCCATACGACAAATCGGACTATAACCTCCCATCACTGCCTGCATTCACCCGCTGATTCTGTCATGACTCAAGCCCACTGCACATTTCTTGTAAAGGCCTGAATACTTGAGCTACGTCAAGGCTTACGAGAAACTATTTTTTATTGAGGCGAGGGAAGACAAAGTAGGATGATTGCGTCATAATAAACAGAATTTTCTCAAAATTGATTTTTATTCGTTTTTTTTTAACATATAATCGTATTTTTTTTATTTTTGTGGAGGCCCCTGGGCACGTGCTCAGGTTTGCCCCAATGTAAATGCGGCGCTGGTTTTATCACAAAATAAAGTCCAAAAAAATCAAGCCTTCATTATACTCGCGGTATTCCGCCAAAGCGTGTAACGAGTAGCGGAGCCCGTTTCCGCCGCTGAGCGCCCAATCAACTCAGCTTCGAAATTTGAAAACAGCCACCGTGACGAGCCCCTGGCGATACTGTGTCCAATTTGACCGGCCCAGGGCGCGAACCCCAGACCTCCCGCACCGATAGCGGTGTCATTACAACTAAGTCCAACAAACTAAAAAGCATTTGGTTTAATATATTGTCCAACCAGTTGGACAAAAAATTGAATTCAGTAAAACTTGTGCGACAGGTCCCCTAGTAATAAAGTAGGGATGTGCCTCAAGGAAAAGTACTCGGACTCGCCGAGTTACGAGTATCGACGACATTACTCGGCCGAGTCCGAGTATATAGAACGTCAAAATATAAACTCAAAATTAGGTGAAGAGCAAAAAAAAGGTCATCACGTCCGTAGAAGTCTTAATTTCGACTTAAATTCGGATAAAAAGCAAAAATGGTCAAAATGATAATGGTTTGATACTCGACCCAGTATCAATTAATACTCGGCCGAGTCCGAGTAATGCCTTATTACTCGGCCGAGTACTCGGACTCGACTCGGCACATCCCTGTAATAAAGTCCAAAAATATCAAGCCTTCATTATACTCGTGGTATTCCGCCAAAGCGTGTAACGAGTAGCGGAGCCCGTTTCCGCCGCTGAGCTCCCAATCAACTCAGCTTCGAAATTTTAAGAAAACAGCCGCCGTGACAAGTCCCTGGCGATACTGTGTCCGATTTGACCTGCCCAGGGCGCGAACCCCAGACCTCCCGCACCGATAGCGATGTCTTTACAACTTAGTCCAACAAACTAAAAAGCATTTGGTTTAATATATTGTCCAACCAGTTGGACAAAAAATTGAATTCAGTAAAACTTGTGCGACAGGTCCCCTACTTTCCCTGCTTTTAATGAGATCCATAAGTTTTTATAGCTATTTTGACAGCTAAGGTCTAATAAAAAATCAAAAAATAATTAATGTAAAATACCGGTATTTTGCTTTCAAGAAAATATCGAATTCACTTTGGTTCAAATTCCTGAAAATATTACTCCAGAACTTGTAATGATAGAAATCAATTTCGATTTGAAATGACGTTCAGACTGGAACTCTAGTCCATCACTAAATGCAGTTTGTGTCCAACAAAGGGTGTCTTAGTAACCCATGCTAAATGTACAGCTTATAGACTACGTAATCACTTCGTCGTCGTCCTTTGGCGGGGCGCCTCTTCCTAGACAGATGGAAGGACCAAGGCCGAGGGTTTATCCTTTTACCACCCTGGCCATCAAACTGCTTGGGTCAGATGCTGAGTGTAAGGGACTTCAGCCAGCATCTTGTTTCGTCATCCAAAACCATTAGACCAAACATATCTCGGGGTGCCCGATATATGGGACACTGTGATATGATGTGGTCTGCGGTTTGTTCACTGGCACCACACTCACAATTCGTTATAGGAGCGAGACCCCTTTTGTACATGGACGAACAGAAACGTCCAACACCAGAACGCAGACGATTGAGCTTGACCCAGGCTGCCCTGGGCAGACCCATACCCAAGGGTCTGGTGCTAGCCTTGGGAATGAAAGCGTGGAGTGACGATGTGTTAGCAGAGTACTCCATGTCCTATTTCGTGTTCGTCCACTGGCCTGCACGGACGGAACATTTCGTAATGGCGGGACACCTAATCACTAAAACTATCCTTCGCGTTATTTAAATCAGTTTTTGCTAACTAGGCTACATAATCACTAAAAATTCTGTTGCAAATGTTTTTAAAATATTTCTCGTCTTACTAAGTCCTGCATTTGAACGCTAGGTCACTTTTCACCTCGCAATCTGATTGTAGTCTGCTGAAATCGATCTATAAGTACTCAAGCGTAAAAACGAAATCACGTGCTAGAGTCGGACAACTCTAATAAAGAAAACTCTGGTGCCATATTGCCGTTTAAACCAGTTGGGGCCTGTCGCAACCTATTGATGAGTTGCAGCTAAAGTCATCATTTCCCCCCAAAAGCACTGGACGGCAAAAAGAGGTTCATTCTTTCATAAAGTGTACATGCGCTTAGTATGAAAAAGTGTGGGGTGTGTGGACGAAGGGATGGGAGAGTGTAGGGGTGAGTGTGGAGAAGTGTGGGGGAGGTGTGGGAAAGTGTGGGGGGAGGTGGGGTGTGTGCAAAAATGTGGGGAAGTAGCCTAAGTGGAGAAGTGTGTTGGGGTGTGGAGGGAGATGAAGAAAGGTGGGGGTGTGAAAAAATGTGGGGGAGGTGTGGGAAAGTGTATTGGGGTGTGGGGGAAGGTGTTGAAAAGTGGGGGGAGTGGGAAAATATGGGGTAGATGTGGGAAAGTGTTTTGGATGTGGGGGAAAATGAAGAAAGGTGTGGGAAAGTGTTTTGGGGTGTGAGGAAGGTAAGGGGAGACTTGGGGGGTGTAAGGAAGGGTGATAGGGTTTGGAGGGAGGTGTGGGGGTGTGTAAGGAAGTGTGTTGGGGTGTGGGGGAGGTGTGGGAAAAGGGTTGGGGTAGGTGTGGGGAAGTGTGCTAGGGTGTGGGGAAATGTTGGGGGAGGTGTGGGGAAGTGTTGGGGTAGGTGTGGTGGTGAGGAAGTGTTGTGAAAGGTGTGGAAAAGTGTGTTGGGGTGTGGAGAAGTGAAAAAAATGTGGGGAAATGTGGGGGTAGACATAGGAAACCCCAACACACCTCTCACAGCTTTTTTCCACAGTTCCCAAACCTCCCCCAACACTTTTCCACATCCCCCGCACCTCCCCTCACACTTACCCACATCTCTCCCCACATCTTCTCTTACCTTCCCCACACCCCAACACACTTTTCCACATCTGTCCGAACACTTCTTTACACCCCACACACATCCCCCAACACTTTTCCACATCTCCCCTCACCTTTTCCCACACCCAAACGCACTTACCCACATCTCTCCCCACATCTCCTCTTACCTTCCCCAAACCCCAACACACTTTTCCACATCTGTCCGAACACTTCTTTTTCATATGTTATTTTTCATATGTTTTTTTTTTTTCTTTTTTGCTATTATTACCTCTGTTAGTGATTATTACAACTGTTTACTTGAACGTGAATTATGGTTTTCTTATGCTGTAAGAAAACTGTGAGAGGCTGCAGACTAGACGACCGTGCCAATTTCTCCTGCTGGGATTGAACAAAGGTCATTTCGCAGCCTCTCACAGGATGGACCATGCAGATATAAATGAAAATTAAACTGTTTATACATTTTTTATTTTTCTTTGTTGTTGCGTCTATCCAAACAAAAATAAATGCACCTGACTGACTGACTTCTCTACACCCCACACACATCCCCCAACACTTTTCCACACCTCCCTCACCTTTTCCCACACCCAAACACACTTACCCACATCTCTCCCCACATCTCCTCTTACCTTCCCCAAACCCCAACACACTTTCCCACACCTCCCCCAACACTTCCCCACACCCCAACACCCTTTCCCCACACCACCCCCAACATTTCCCCACACCCCCAAAACCTTCCCCAACACTTTTTCACACCTACCCCCACACCCCAACACACTTCCCCACACCTCCCCCAACATTTACCTACGCCTCCCCCACTCTTCTGCACACACCCCAACACACTTCCCCACACCTCCCCAACACTTCTCTACATCTCCTCCACACTCTAACACACTTCCCCACATCTCTCCTTACCTTCCCCACACCTCAATACACTTTTTCACACCTTCATCAACACTTCCCCACACCACCCCCCACATTTTCCCACACCCCCCAAACCTCCCCCAACACTTTCCCACACCTACCCCCAACATTTTCCTACACCCCCCAAACCTCCCCCAACACTTTCCCACACCTACCCCCACACCCCAACACACTTCCCCACACCTCTCTCAACACTTCTCTACATCTCCCCCCACTCTCTAACACACTTCCCCACATCTCTACTTACCTTTCCCACACCTCAACACACTTTTCCACACCTTCCCCAATACTTACCCACACTTACCCCCACACTTCAACACACTTTCCCACAACTCCCCCACTTCTCTTCACCTCCCCCGCACAACCCAACGTAGGCCTTCTCCTCCACACCTCTTTTTACTTCCCCCCCACTTCTCCTCACCTTCCCCCCACACCTGTTTTCACTTCCCTCCACACCCCCAACACACTTTCCCACACCTCCCCACATTTTCCCACACCTCGCCTCATTTTCCCCCACACCCAAACACACTTCCCACACCTCTTTTCATTTCCCCCCACACCCCAACACACTTTCCCGCACCTACTCCACATTTTCCCACACATCCCATTGCCCCCACACTTCCCTACATCTCCCCCGCACTTTTCCACACTCTCCCATCCCTTTCTCCACACACCCACACCTTTTCACATTAAGCGCATGTAGCGTACCCTATGAAAGAGTACCATAACAGAAAAGCTCATTTTGCCGTCCAGTGCTTTTGGCGGGAAAATTCCGTGACGTCAATGCAACTCATCAATACATTTACGATTTGCATGAGTGACCCTAGAACGTCACATCTATTTTGCTTTTTTTACCTTCTCGTTTTCGTGGCTCGTTGTAAAGAAATTGTCTGCTTCATTTTCGTCTCCAATTTCCGTGACTGGCGGACTGGCGAAACTGCCGTGCTGGGTTTCTTGAGAGCAACAATTACAGTAAAGACTCAAAAGACAACACCGGTTGATTGGCAGTAAGGACCAAGATTAAGAGAAGACGAACATCACCTATAAACCTTTGCCTAGGGGCGTGCAGGAGAACACGCAAGCTTTTCGTCCACCGGACGAACACTTTCAAAACAAAAAGAGTGAGCTGTAAACTAAAGTAAGTCAACTAATTTCTTCTGCAATATCCAATCACGGAAAATATTCGACAATTCAAGTAGTGTGGTAGCAACAGCACACTCAGGACAATTTTTTTTTAAATATCGAGTATCGGTATGTGTTAGGCAGGGTCTAGAGCACTGGTACGGTATCCTTAATCAAAACGCTGCTGCACCGGCAGCTTTGTTTGTTTTTATATATAACGTCGCTGTCGCGTGGAATCGATTTTCATTATCAAAATGCTGTTGCACCAAAGAACACTTTGGTAAGAGTCAGTTAAAATCTACCGTATTCAAAGATGGGCATTTATCGAGATTTTATCGGCGATAGTTATCAATGATAATTTATCGTTATCGCTCAAACTGGTTTTGATTTATTGATTACCGATATTGGTTTAGTAATATATTTTGTTACTGCCGATGAATTATCGCGATAATTGATTCTTTATTCCTAGACTGCTAGAGTGTTCAAAACTTCAAAGTTTAGGAGTTGGCGCTAAGAAAATGTCCATTAAGTCTCGTTACAAATAAAAAAAATCTCTCTTTGTTTAATGCCACGGCAGAGTTTGTAGACTAGGCCTACTATATTTTCTTGAAAAATCTACAAAAAAATTTTTGCAATTAGACTTACCGGTACTAAAAAAACCTTAGTCAAACACATTGAAAATTTACCTTAGTCTTAGTCAAACACATTGAAAAAGGTACCGCGCCATTTATCGGAAAAATTTATTGGCAATAATTTATTGATTACCGATATCATGTTAAGAAATTGAGATTTATCGATTATTGGTATCGCCCAGGGTGTTTTTGAAGTTATCAATTATTGTTATTGCTTTAGTACAGAAAGGTTTATTGTGCCCATCACTGAATGTATTACCAGTAGTGTATTAAAATGTTGAGAGTAAGAATGTATTGGCAATTAGTTTTATTTATGTTAAGAGAAAGCTTATTTGCTGTGAGCCAATTATCAATACTTTTTAACTCTTCCTTAGCCCCTTGGAATTCTTTCTCATAACAACTTTCACTAAAAATAAATTTGTATTGTCAGCAAACATAGCATAGTCTTATCTTTTGCTACAGTGCTATGCATGCGTCTGCGAAAATCATTTACATATATTCAAAACAGCAAAAATCCAAGAATAGAACCTTGTGGGACACCCCACTTTATTTTCAAAATATCGAATAATCGGTTATTGTCATACGCTTGCTGAGCGAGGTCAATCAGATAGCTAGAAAACCATTCTAAAGGTACACCCCTTACCCTGTAATGCATTAATTTCTGTATCAACATTTTATAATCTATAGTATCAAATGCTTTGGATAAATGTAAAAATACTCCAATCATTGCCTGCTTTTTTTCAAAAGCGGTTGTGATATTTTCAACTGATAGCGTAGTCGCATGGCTGGTAGGCTAGAAAACTTTTTCCTAAAACTGAAAACCAAATTGATTTTTCTGAAAAAAACTTTGTCTCTAGAGTCAAGAAACTAACAAGATGTTATATACTGTACTCCAATTTTTCCGAAATTTTTGACAACACAGATAATAAGCTTATTGGCCAGTAGTTAGCACATTAACATCATAGGTCAAACCTTTTTTAACAACAGGTGCTGCTTAAACTGCTTTAAAAGCATCAATAAATTTACCATTACTTAAAGTGAGATTAAAAATGTGAGCAACAGCCAATAGTACGGGTATATTTTCTGGGATACATTTTTTAGCTTTTGCAGCCCTGATCCCATCCATTCTACAACTATTTTTTGATTTTAAATCAGTAATAATTCTTTTAATTTCAAGAGGAGATGGGGGATTAAAGTAAGACAGAGGCTAAGGTTACGTGACCGTAACATTTGTCTCTTTGATTATTTTATTATCCCTTCACGCTTCCCTGATTGTACGAGAGCGTGACGAAGTAATAAAATAAACTAAAGAGGCAAATGTTACGGGCCCGTAACTTTAGCCACTTCCTTAAAGTAAAGGGAATTCGAAGGTGGAAGAGGCAATTATTCCTTTAAGTGATGAGAAGTAGGAGAAAGTTTATTGCCAACTTAGCAAGGTGAAATTAAAGTGGTTAGCAATTGTTGCAGCATCACTGGTCAACTGGTTGTTAATTTTTAAGAGTAGAGCAGCGATCTAATTTTTTTTTACCAAGAAGATTATTATTCTTGTTCCATGCTTGTTTTTAGTCATTTTTATGTCGCAAAAACTGATAAATAATGAGTTTCCTTTTTTTTTAAGTACCATACCGGTACAGAATTAGATGTTTCTTGCTTTGTTGTAATTAACTTTGCAAACTAAGTTTTTCTTAGGGCAGTATTTTTTGAACATCTTTTCCTTTATTTGCAATAGTTTTTGCAAATCGTTATCAAACCAATTGTTTTTACTGTTGTCACTTAATTGTATCAATGGAAACGATTTGTCAAACACTTGGTGATACTTATCTGCCCAAAGCATACCAGTATAAAACTAATTTTGGTTTCGTTTGAAATAGGGTTTACATCAATGTTTTTGCAAATCAAGATTAAATTTTCTTGTACAGGGTGACCCAAAAAAAACGGGCCCAGTGTATTTAGAATAATTAGAATTGGAGCTCGTTTTTTTGGGGTCACCCTGTATTAGCATCATTAAAGCTTCTGGTGAGGATATTTTACTTTTGGCAGAGGCTAAGGTTACGTGACCGTAACATTTGTCTCTTTGGTTTACTTTATTATCCCTTCACGCTTCCCTGATTGTACGAGAGCGTGACGAAGTAATAAAATAAACTAAAGAGGCAAATGTTACGGTCACGTAACTTTAGCCACTTCCTTTACTTTTATTAGCGCACATAAATACATGCAAGTGGTCTGGCACAAAATGCAAAATAATACCAGATTTTATTGATCAGAATAAGCGTTTGTCCATGTGTGATGTGACACTGTTGGACTGGTGTCTGTAATTCTAGTTGGCTTATTTGTTCAAAGCATACCACTATAAGACGGATTTTGATTTCGTTTAAAATAGGGTTTACATCAATGTTTTTGCAAATCAAGATTAAATTTTCTTGTATTAGCATCAATAAAGCTTCTAGTGAGGACATTTGAAGAAGTATGCCATATAGTTTTACTTTTATTAGCGCACATAAATACATGCAAGTGGTCTGGCACAAAATGCAAAATAATACCAGATTTTATTGATCAGAATAAGCGTTTGTCCATATGTGATCTAACACTGTTGCACTAGTGTCTGTAATTCTAGTTGGCTTATTTGTTCTAGAGCAGAAGTTCTGGTTTAACATTACCTTGGTGAAGTCACTGACAAGAGTATTTTCTTGTTTGATTTTCAACGTATGTCATTTTGCCGCTGTAACCTGTTTTTCGGCCATTGTTTTTGTTCCTTGTCTTTGTTTGGTGTTTTTCTGGTCGTTAAATAAAATAATGTAATACTATTGCTTTTTGCTCCCTAGCTTTTCTAACTGCAGCAAGCTGCTGGGTATTGTTATATTTATTGAGCGTGTGCAACAAGTAAGAACTGATGTCACAATTTTTAAAAAGCAGGTAATGAAAATTGAATTAAAATTTTGGATAGTTCATTGAAAGGTAAAGATTCACAGAAGAATGAAAAATGGCTGATTACCTGGGCAAGTTTTTTTCTATGAAGCCAGTTTCTGGATGGAAAGCTGAGCTGACGTGTTTTTATGCACCGCTAGAAACTCTGCACCCAAGTATAAAAAGTAAGATGTTTTTACCCAGGTATAAAAAGTGAGATGTTAACACCCAAGTACCAAAAAATAAAAAGTTGGCATAGATCTCTTCAAATCGGACAATTATCGTAAACACTAAGAACCATTCTGGATCAACAAGCTCAATACTATGCTACCGGTTGGACTTAATATTAAAGATTGGTGTTAACTGATATTTTAGCGTGTACTACCTAATCTAATATTTCATTTTGCGTACTTTTTCTTTTTATTTTAAGGCATGCTTTTATTTTAGGTTATTGTTTGTATTATTCTCTATTGATCTTTGACCTTACAATTTGTTTGTGACGACATAATTTATCCGCATTTGTTATTTTTTGATTTTTATTTTATAACTTTTAATTGCAAGCAATTTTGCTGCAAGTAAGACGCTCCATTTTTTGAAATCGCAGTAGTTTTTTATTTATTTCTCTACCTTTTGTCATTGCAGATACTGATGAAGTTGCCAAGTGGTAGCGAAACGTTTATTTAGAGCGTGGAGTTAGCATGTGCTGTTACGAGATTAAATTAATAAGCTGCGATTTCCAGCAATGCTTGCATCCTCAGTAGGCTCCTCCAACTCTACAAAGAAAACAGAAGTTACAGGACATTTTGAGAATTTTTGAATTTGGATTACAAAAAGTATGTTTCGTGTTTTAATTTGATAGGTCCAACATTTTTTTTTCTGTTGTTAGATAGTTCATTAAGTCAATTTTTATAGTTGTCATCTTCTCTATGGAAAACTTTGGTTCGATATTGGCAAGAAGTGGCGATTATGAAAATTCACTTGTCTCATGTTTTGCAATGTCAGCAGATGTTTGAATGAGATAGAGTTCAGTTAGCATTCCTATCGCAATCAGAAGGTTGTGATGCAACAGTTATACAGTTATATCAATGGTGAAAATGCAAAACCTCGTATCTTCAAATTTTTGATTTTTTTTTATTGCTTTTTAAAGTTTTTGTTTTTCATACTGTATGTTTTGAAAAACCACTTTGGCAAAATTTTGATTCCAAAATGCCTTCATCGCTTATGATTGAAAACCTTGTATTTCAACTTTTGATATTTTTGAAAGGCCAAAACCTCTGATATCAGCAAAGTTTGTTTTTTACGAAATGCTTTTCTTGGAAAAATATTTTGTACAGAAGCAGAGGCAGTGGCGCACCCAGGGGGGGAGCTTTTTGTAACTGAACCCTTGTTTTTTAAGGTTTAAGTGTTCAAACTGTGCAAGTGCAGTACGTGCTGTTATTTCAAAACAGCTGTGACAGAATTTGCCCCACTCATACTGAAGCCAAATCGGCTGGTTGGTGTAGTGGTAAGAGACATTGTTATCAGTGCGAGCAATGGCAAATCCAGGGGGATGTGGGGAATGCATCCCCCCACCAGCCATTTTCTAACATAATTTTGATGAATACAATTTTTTCATAATTTCGAATCTTTTTGATAACAATAAGCCTTACGCCCTAAGCATAATCAAAAATGTACAAACAAAATGCATCGTATTTGGGGAAACACTCAGACTTATGGGCAAAAAATTCAAACAAAATATCCCTAAACATTGTTCAAAAAGTACTAAAATGGTCACTACAGTATAGAAATTTTCAAAAATTTTCCAGGGTAGCATGCCCCTGATCCCCCTAGAGCCTTTTTTATTCTCAATATGCTTCAATAGAATTCTGCCAGAGGAAAATACGCTTGAAATTATGTCAAATTTTTTGCCCTCCCCCCCCTGAAAAGATTTTTGAATACGCCGCAAGACATGTAAACATTTTTCAAAGGACTTTTTACGTCTTTTTTGGGTCTAATGTCTTTGTATTTAGATAACATTCAACCTAATTCAAAATTTCGTCCCCCACACCAACAATTTCTAAATCCGCTCCTGAGTCTGGGATCGATTGTTTTTAGACCCCCTCCTTTGAAAAATGCTGGGTGCGCCCGTGAGCAGAGGCATATAGATTTAAACCAGAGTGGTCCAAGACTAAAAGCATTAAGGGCCGCATTGAGGTTTGAAAAAGCTTTGCGGTCCACAAAGATAAAATCTAGATTTTAATCATAGGCAGAGAAATTGTTATTTTAGCATTGACACTATGCTTTACGAAATGTCTTACGTTTCATGCTTGTTTAGTAGTGTTTTGTAATGTCGGTAAACATTAAATTCTTTGGAACAGATATTGCTTGAAAACACACCAAACATTGTGGTTTACCATTATTATTGACGAAGAAATATCTGTTCTCCCAGTTAATATTGAATTTTCTGTTTTCTTCGGACGCTTTTCCTTTGGCACTCATTTTATGCTAAAAGGCTAAACGTTAGTACTCCTCACTAAATGTAGTGACTTTTACATTGCACATCCAGCGGAAGATCGTTTTGAAAAGGCCCTCATGACAGAATGCGAGATGTTACATAACGTGCATTAACACGTAATGAATGTTTTATTGTGACGCCAGATGCATTTCTTCAAAAGGATGCATTCAAGCGCATTATGAAACATTCTTGTCATTATTCTAAGCTTGCAAATTCCTCGCCTCTTAAAAAAATCTCGTTATTAATGTGAACAAGGAAATTTCTTAGCCTTGTTAGATACAAAACCAGCAACAAAGCTTAAAAGGGTTCGAGGGGTGCGCAAAAGTTGCCTGCGGGCCGCATGCGACCAGCAAGCCAGGGTTTAGACCACACTAATTTAAACAGTTACGAATTTTCGATGCAAACATGACGTCATGAACAAAAGTGAAAACCTCACAGAGCAATGAATTTCATCTAATAGGCTAATGAGAAACGAAGTAAAATTTTGATTTTGAGGATCCAAGTTTACTGTCTTGACTAGTAGTCGGCCTAATAATGATAATAAAGTTGGAAGAAGTCTTGCATAACTAACAAACAATTTGGAGAGGAAAAAGAGCTTCTCTCTAAACATTTCCAAGCGTGTAGCGAGGTAGCAGCAAATTGCTGTTCTTCCCAAATTTTTCATATGGCCTTTACAGTGAGTTTAATAGTTGAAATAAGAGTGTTTCATTAAAACACCAGAATATAGTTGGACGAATATAACCATGGCGAATAAGTTGGAGACTGTGGAGTGTCGTAGAGGCAGTCATAAAGAAGATTTTCAGCATTAAGCTACAATTTTTATTGGAAAATTAGCGCTGTAACATCTTTTGACTTCCATCAAAGGAGGCCTGAGGCACATTTCTTGCGCGACAGGACTATTAGTCGTGACCGACTGGATGTGGGACGACTATTAGTCGTGACCGACTGGATGTGGGACGACTAGTGTTGCGAGATGTTATTTTCAAGAGGTTTACAATTGTTTGACAAAAGTTTAATCGAAAAGTGAGAAAATTGTTTTTAACTTTTAGTATTTGATTTCGTTTCATAACATGAAATACAGCAAAAAATGTGTATTGAATATTTCCATGTTTGTGTTGCTCTAATTTGAAATTTTACACTTACTAAACTTTATATTGTTACTTCGTCATAAATAGTAACTTTTTTGAGATATGTGTAAAACTTTAGATTTAATCGATGAGGGATCTTGGCTTGAAACGTTTAGCAAGCTAGTCAGCCCTTAATTTCATAAAAATGTCCCCTCGCAAAATTATTCCTAATGGAGAAGAAATTCTAATTTCATTAATACATTTTATGGCGAGTGGGACATCTGTAAGGTTTAGCGTTGCATTAAAAACTGCTTGGCATATATAAAATTGGATTACTGAATCGGCTAACTCACCAACCCCATGACAGACTGCACGTTGATTTAATGACACATTCAATAAAGCAACACTCACAGTAAAACATAAAAAACGAAAAGAGATAGAGGCGGATGAACTTGATAATAAATAAATTAATAAACAAACTAGTTTTGGTTCATCAATTTATTGACCCCAACGGTCCGTTTCATGCTAATACGCGATCATCAGGAGGTCTAAAACAACATACAATATTAAACTACAGGTACTCACCAAAATCCAAAAATTTCAAAACTTTATGGAACTAGCTTCACACTGCCTACTAAATTCTCCACAACTAACACATAAAGATAGGCAGTGTCTGAGTCCGCCATCGGACAATCGAGCTCCACAAAAGAAAACATAGAACTCCATTGCCCGCAACACTACGCTCCGTCACCCCCTATCTTCCTTTAGAACCGGTAACTTAAACTATCCTGCCCAACTCCTTGCGTTTTTAATTATGCAAAATATGAAATCAGCTGATGCCCAAAACAAAGTATTATTACGAGATATAAAAGATTATGACTTCGAGTTTTAGCAGTATGCGAGCTATAAAGCATAGAGATCGAAATTATATTTAAAAACAAAATTACTACGATAAGTCACAGAAAAGAGATTCAAAAAGGGTTGGGTAGGATAAGCATGAAGCAAACTAAACAGCGCTAAAATACAAAATAAAATTTCTATATATACCTACACAAATAAGTCGGATTTTACGTTCTTTAACTTGAATTTATTTTTATGCCTACATTTTGCCATAATCTCGGATCGTTTGTTCAGTACATTATTGTCCTTCCCGGCGGTTAGAATAATGAACTTCTCATCGAGGCATAGGTTGCATCTTCTCATCTCACATTTATAAGGTGCTGATTTCTTTTTTATAGACCATTTAACGATAGGATTGCCATTATTATTAATTGACGACCAGTAAAATTTGGACAGTTCGGTAGCATTAGCCTTATTTGGATGTCAGAATGTGTGCGTGTGATTGTTGAATCTAGATTTAAACTCAGGTTCGCAGCTGTCATAGTAGATTTTTGTATTGGATGCTGATGAATGTGAATGTTGTAGTTGGTTACTTAGTGGAATAAGACGGTTACTGGCGGACGATGATGATGATACGTCAATATTTGGCGAGTTGACAGGCTGGACAATACTCGCATTTGGATGCGAAGCGGTGCTATTTGCCGTACTGCGGATAGCTGCAGAAGGGGTTTGTTGTTCAGATATCTCAGCTTTATATACAATGGAGCGGACATTGCACATACCATCCATAGGACAGAGCGACTTATCTCGGCAATTGCACGCTTTTATTTCACATTCGCGATCAGTGGAAGTCTGCAAAATTTGCTTATTATGTGTATTAAGAATGGATCCAATATTCGGCATGCAGCTGTAGCTTATTTTGATGTTGTTTTTGTTGCAGACCTTCTTAAGCTTGTGGTTCCCATTAAAATGTTTCTGAACAAGTCTCAGAAATTCTTTTCCGATATTCGTTTTGACATGTGAGCTGAATGGGGGGTTGAACCAAGAGATATTGCGTGATCTATTCCGCTTATTGCTAGACAGTTTCGGTGTGTAGTCTAAAGCCTCATTATAACCGCTTTTTGCAAGCGCCTCCTGATATTCCGGAATAGCTTTGGTAAACTTCTCTTTACTAGAAGATATTTTAGAGATTCGTGACCCAATCATCTTTGGCAAGTTCTTAATAATGCTCTTTGGATGATTTGACTTAGCATTAACATACAGCAAAGAGTTATTTGGTTTTTTAAACGGCCAGAATTTACCGGTATATAGGTTGAATGTAACATCCAAAAAGTCAACCTGATGCAAATTTGATTCTGTGGTTATTTTTAACCCAAACTGTTTGAATACGGCGGCGATAGTTTTTCTGAACTTCTCCATGTCAGGGCCGGACATATTACGCAATATAGCTAACCCGTCATCCCTGTACAATCCAACCAAGTTCTTATCAATTATTTTCGACAGATTATCCAGTATAAACAAACCCACCAACTCACAAACTTCCGCACCATCATAAGATCCCATTGCCACATCAAATGCCTCGTTAGTTTTCTCAACCCATGTACTACTATCATTAAATAAGACAGATTTTCTGCAATGCCTAATAATTTCCAGCTGATCGCTAGAAATCACATTAAAAGTCTGAGCAAATTTCAATGAGAGATTAAGCAGATTTTCTGATATAGATGGATAAAATTCTACGATGTCGAATTTGAAGAACTTGCACATGTCTTTGTTTGATAAGCTTTTGTACCAGGATATAACGGAGTCAGTGCTCCGCCATTGGTTCGAACCTAATTGAGTCCGGATGTTGGAGTTGACTTCATCCAAGATTTTCTTCCTAATTTTTCCAATCTCTGACTTCGCAGGATTAATCAGTCTGCATTGTGGGTTATTAATGAAATTATCCTTATGGTCTTTTAGCGTAACAAATGCTGGTTTTCTGGCCATTTGCTCAAAACGATCTTCGAGTTTCAGTTTCGTTGCGATATGTTTAGCTTCCAAATTAATGTCGTCGGTCACGCTGTTATCTACTTTCTTGTACTTATCAGTGACATTGTTAGATAGCAGTTTTTCGTAGTCATCTTTTTTAATCTTATAAAGGTTGGTGGTTTTGTCAGCTGGTACAATGAGATGATCGGAGGCTTTAATGGATTGGACATCTTTCTTAAGCTTCTGCAGAAACTTATTGTGTCTTAAATTGCTTTTAAATTCAATGTTCCGAATCAGCTCGTAAAGGTCATATTCAAACTGTCTTAATAAAGGAAGATAGGAAGATAGGGGGTGACAGAGCGTAGTGTTGCGAGCAATGGAGTTCTATGTTTTCTTTTGTGGAGCTCGATTGTCCGGTGGCGGACTCAGACACTGCCTATCTTTATGTGTTAGTTGTGGAGAATTTAGTAGGCAGTGTGAAGCTAGTTCCATAAAGTTTTGAAATTTTTGGATTTTGGTGAGTACCTGTAGTTTAATATTGTATGTTGTTTTAGACCTCCTGATGATCGCGTATTAGCGTGAAACGGACCGTTGGGGTCAATAAATTGATGAACCAAAACTAGTTTGTTTATTAATAGGCTCTGATCATCGAGCACTGTTTTTGCTTATGCAAGTTATTTCTAACTTATTCTGATTAATAAATAAATTATCACAAAAAAATTCTCGCCCCCAATTTAAGAATGTATTTCAATATTGTGTGCAATGCCACGCAGAAATTCCAAAAGAACCTCTGGGTCAGTGGGTTAATTGCACTCGTTGAACCTTTGAACAAGGTTAAAGATTCTTTTATCGACATCAACCTTTTTTTTACGCTTCGGTAGAGGGGCATGACTCGCTACCATGCATTCGTAGTCGACGTCTGGACCTTTTTGTACTCGTCGGAGCCCGTTTATCAACTTCCACAGGCTTGGATGGTCCATGCCCAGCTCCGACTGCAAGCGGCGGTGGGCGGCTTTCGCGAAATTGTGCGGTCCTGTAGAAACAATAATAGAAATCACTCTTTGATAATAATCGTTTCGTCTGGTTAAGTTAAGTATCTGCTGAAATTGTGGAGTGACAATTTCGTAAACTGTAAACGCATTTTAAGCGCTGTGGAACATTAATTTTGCAGTAATTCAAAGCGATTACGACAGAACGGAGTGTTGGTGAATTAAGTTTCACATATTTTTGGGCTATTCCAGCATAAGCATTTGGCAGGTTAAACATGTTTATAGTTTTCTTCACTCACACTGTGTTGCATACCGGAATTTAGAGTTGATTTTATTTAGTTAGCAAGACTACTCACCACATCATTTAGTACGCGCTCGTTTACATTCCACATTCTCGGTGGAAATAGGGAAGGTCTTCTGCCGCCTCCCGAATCCTTCGACCTGTAAGCGTAACAAGATTTAACCACGGGCAATAGTAGGCTACGCTTAAAAATGGTTAGGCTACGAAAGGTTTTTCTGTTACTCACGATTGACTTACCGGACACCAGTATTATATTATGCCAAACAGATTTTTGCCCACAAAATTTGTGGTCAGATAGATCATCAAATAAATCATTATTATAACTAGCCCTAGAACGAATGCGCAGAAGAGTTTTCACAATGAGTCTCATACAATCTTAAGTAATAAGTTTAAATGGGTATCGGAGAAGGCTTGGGAACCACTTAGGACACTCTCACTCTCATTCATATATCATTGATTGATTAAAAGCTAGCATTTTCCATTAATTGCGCAACTTTGTCCCAATAACACACACACACAATGTTCTAAATCTGTAAAGCATAATGCACTTACCCATGTAGTTATCTTCGAGCCATTCCAAAAGGCCTAGTGCATCAGCAGGGATCACCGACTCCAATGCACCAACTGCCTCTGCAAGATATTGCAGAGGCACAAAAGCAATGGCCATTACCATCCTGCAACTCAGAGCAAACTCGGGGTCGCTCCGGTATAATGCTGACGCAGTGGAAAGGGAATTTATCTTTTTTTTAATATTTTTACTAAAATGGAATAAGCATCCCAACACTTCACTGCAGGGGAAAGCCAGTTGAGCTTTTTTGAAAAGGGCTATTTCGAAATCAACGGAGATTCCCAAAGGCTGCAAATGTAAAGAAATTTGAAAATGTTGGTTAATATGGTTGTGAAGAGCCATTAAATATTTAACGTACAATGTGACACGCATAACGACGCAAAGATTGTTTTGGGATGTGAGGTTCGACGCTAAAGTTTTTGGGCAGTGGCCCCAAGTTAAACTGCAAAATTCACACGTTATCTCAAGATAAACAAACTGACAGGGTTTTACCAGCAAACTGTGATGCAAAAAATATTTTGGTATTATATGATAATTTCATGAATTTGTTTGTGTACAAGCGGAAGGCGTTGTTTAAACACGCACGAATGAATTTTGTCTTCATGTCTAGTTTGCACTTACTTGCAGATTCGGCATGAGGCTCCGAATAATTTGAAAAAATTTTGCGTATACCCTTCTTGACTTGTTTGGAAGTAGGGCATACAGCAACGGAAATACCCAGCCGTTTTTTTTGCTAACAAAACGAATAGCTGAAATGCATTAAAACATTGAGTTGAGATTCCACGCCAAAAAAAAAAAGAAAAATTCGCACTATGTAAGCCTTTGTAACCAAAATATAAAGAATATACAGAGTGTAAAGCTTTGCATCTGGCTATTTTCGTTGTATCGATTGGTGATTAAGTAATGAAAAAAAAGCAAATTTGCTTACCTGTCCATCTTTGTATAAAGATGGGATAATTTTAAAGGTTCCATCCAAATATATTTGTGTTATATCATTGTTGGTGCGTCCTGCCAATCTTATGTTCTTTTCGCGCCCAAATATCAAAATTCGATTTGAACCTTCACCTGGACCACAGTCGTGAAGCAAAAAGTTTTCCACTGAAAGGTAGTATTCAACTTTAGTAAAGTAATAACAAAAAAATTTGAAAACCAATTAATAGATAATGTATATACCTATAGCGGTTTTACAGTATAACTCGTTGTTCCTTCTGCCAGATGATTCTTGGTATATAATAATTTGTTAACATTATATCTGAGTCATTATTATGAGCAAATTGTTTGTACAAATGCTTGGCGTATGTCTCAAGCTTTCTCACATGTTCAGCATCAAAAATTCAACGTAGGGATGTTTTAAGCCGATTGGTAATGAAAAACAATGACAAGCTTTTCCAAATCAAAATAATGCGATAAGAATATAACTAAAAGGTATTTCAGCCGAGTTTGTCACAAATTGAATATCGTAGAAATTTTACGTTGGCTCTGAACGACTGTGCGGCCGGCAGTGTCAGAAACATGTTTAACTAATACATGTATAAACACAATCAAACTCCAAAATTTATAGAAATACGATAACTGATTTGTTCCTGCTGCGGGTTCTGGAAAATGTTTTAAAAGTTTTTGGTCTAGTCTTAACTCCAACTGCGAAACATATATGTAAAAGATTGAGAGAACTGCAAAGTCTTCAAACTTAAATTCGACTATTAGTTGGTGGATGAAAAGTAATAATTTACTCGCCTTTTTTTTGCTTATTCAATATAAAATTTAAAAATTTTACCTTGACCCGGATAAGGACTGTATTGTGTGTAGTCGACAGGTATGTTTAAATCTTGCAAACTTGTTGGGTTAGGAGTTACCATTCGAATTTTGTTTCTTTTTCGCTGCACCACTTTTCTGAGATTATATTTGTCAACTTTGGATAAAGTTCCTGGACCGAAAGGCCCGACTGTTTGATTGATTATCTGCGAACAAAAAAAAATTAATAATAATTTCGCAAGATTTAAGCTTATTTTATATAGAATGCAATGTAGACTGCTGTTGTAGACAGCACAACCCATGATGTCGGCTGTTCATGTTAAAATTAAAAATTAATTGCAGCAAAATTGTAAAAGCTCAGCGAAATTTATGGAATGTTTTACCTGGGAAGGTTGTTCCTTAGTTTCTTCAGCGCGTCTTTTAACGGAAGTTCGAAGTTTTGAAAAAGCCACCCCAGATGCATTTTCATTGTGGGTGTGATTGTTAATTCTTTTTGTTACCTGTATAATATTCGAGTTGCAACATGTTCACAAAATTAGAAATACCGTTTTGACGAAACTTAATGTGGAATATGCCCGAAATAATGTATGGAAAATGTAATAAATAGGCTAGGCCTATTTGTACCCCTCCACCCATACACTTAAGGTGTCGATGCCTCACCTATAATTGTAATTTGGGTCCCAACTCGTCAATTTTCAGCCCAACTATTTAGAAAAATCTGTTCGATCGATAACGTTGCCTGGACTACCATCCTTTTCAGTAGGTCTATTCTTAGCATTCAATTAAGCAATTTCAAGAGTAGACAAAGTGTAAAACACGGCTACCAACCTGATTTGTTACTACATCAGTGTGAATACGAGCACGACAGCCATTGTTTCTCTGGTCACAATGTCAAAACTTCTTAGTGAAATCGGCATTGTGAGCGTCAAAAGTGAACATGCATCCCTCAAATTCGTGTTTCATTTTTCCTCATTGAGTCAAAATGTCACTTACCGCCATATCTTACTGTGGTACCCTTAACTCTTTAACCAAAACTGTGAACTAATAAAACTAATGGCAAATGCAAACAACTTATATAGGCCTACTATTTTCGTTGACTTATTTCGACAAAACAAGGTTCGAAATTTTTTTTCAGGAATAATTGAATGTGATAAAAACAAGCAATCAACTTACCTCGAAGTAACACACTCCCGCTGAGATGTGTTATTTTGATGCAAGTGAATAAACTTTCCCGCACTTCTATCGAATACGCCCCTGCTGTGACTTATCGTGCAAATCACAATTTGTAGTTACGATTTAACAAATCATGGAAATCCTTTTTCTGTTGCAGCTGCAACCACAATTTTTATCAAAGGGAGGTGAAACATAAAATTGAGTAAAAATTTCAATAAAAGTCATTAAATTTTCAGAAAATATTTTGCTTCAGTTAGCCTAAGCGGCGTAAAATATTTAAGGGTTAGGGTTAAGTCTTTCATACTTTACGTCGTTCAGAAACTGAAGTCAATTTTTCGCCGTTTAACTGAAGAATTACCTTGATTTAGTTGTTGATTTGTTTTGAAATAGCAATAAAATTTTTAAAAACCCTCGTAAAGAATATTTATGAAACAACACAACGGTGACGTCATTGTAGTCAAACTTCAACCAGTTTTCTCGTCAACTAAAATTTTACAACAGAAACCATGTGTTGGCGATTAAAATTAAATGCCAGGGCTGTTTAATTTTAATCACCAACAACACATGGTTCCAAAAAAGCGGAGGCCTTGACCTTTACGAGGGTATAGTTTTTATCAACAAAACGTTCTTGTGTTAATTTGTGTTTCTTATGTGACATATCTGTTTATATCTTTTTTACGTTCAGTTTTGTCAGTTTCCTTTTAGTTTTCTCCTCGCTTTTCGGTTAAACTTTTGTCAAACAATTTTAAACCTTGAAAATAACATCTCGCAACACTTTGATCAAGCCGTAGATATAAAGTCGTCGATTGTTTACTTTTAGCACTTCTGAAACGTAATGATTACGTGTTTTCAAGCATTCTAGCCCGAAGAGCGATAATTACGTCCACTCACAAATCACACCTTTTCACGACTAGTCATCCTCACGACTAGTCGGTCACGACTAGTCATCCCACGTCCAGTCGGTCACGACTAATAGTCGCGTACTGCATTTCTTGGCCCTAGCCCTTTTAATTATCAACATAAAAGTATATTAAGAGTCAACATAAGAGTCAGCAACATGGCCTAGCGGTACCGCGCGCAGGTGAAAGATCCTACGTGACGGGTTCGATTCACGGCTGGAGCTGATCACATTTGACATATGTTACGGGTGGCTGCTGACTCGAAGAGCGCAAGCTCACTTTGCAGTCTCCCTCAATTACTGTTGAATTTTTCGTTCAATATAATTTGAAAATAACCTCAGTTATTTATTTATTTATTTTATTTATGAAAAGTAAGTAAAGATGGATTCATTTCAGGTGATCTTTGTAGCCATCGCACGCCTTGCTTTACTTAATTTTTTTAGCTTTTTTGCCATAAATGCAGCCTACCCGGAAGTATAAACGACATAAACTTTTGTGACTTTGTGAAAGGATAAAAATTTTGAAGTCTGAGGATGTGAGCTAGAGAACGGCCGGGGCCGGGGTTTAAACAATGCTTTATATTGTGTCTAGAATACTTATCCAAGTAGGCTACTTGCGTCCTCACTCCTCTTGTAAATGCCGTCAGTGGTGCTGCATAATGCTTTCAGTCACATTGTTAGGATACGTTGTGTTGAATATTGTGACAAACGAAAGATCACACCAAAAACATGCAAACAGCCTCGCATTTTTTATATAAAATAAAAAAATCTTCCTTAGAAAATAAGATATTGCTTTTATACACTGTAAAAAATAATTAGGGATAAATCCAATTTAAAGAGTGGTTCAAGTTTAACACCCTGTTCCACCCTAAGAGAAATATTAACACCCTACATTTTCCACCCAATAAAATAAGGTAAATATCCACCTTCAGGAGTGGTTTCGTTTAAACACCTTTGGGGGTGGAAACCTCTGGAGGTGGAAACTTAAACCCTAAAAAGTGGTTCGATTTAGGGTGGGAACTCAAACCCCAAAGAGTGGTTCAAGTTTATCACCCCTGGGGGTGAAAACTCAAACCCTAAAGTGATTCAATTTACGGTGGGAACTCAAACCCTAAAGAGTGGTTCAAGTTTAACACCCCTGAGGGTAAAAACTCAAACCCTAAAGAGTGGTTCAGTTTAAACGCCGCTTGGGGTTGAAACATTTACAGCTGCAATCTCTATCGGTGCATAATTCCATCCCAAGGTGCACGTATAGACAAATAGCTATACATTATATGCATTTATGCGTTTTTGAAACATTGTAGTGCGATGATGTCACCTCAAATAATTATGTGTTTACACAAAGAATTGTACGCTATTAATACGTATCACAGTAAACGTAATGAAGCAACTGCTATGGCGAAAACACCACTCAAATCGCCTAAAAGCACTAAACAACTCGTTAAATGACTTAATGAACACTTTATTAACAGAAAAATATTTGATAAACACATAACAGCAGAACGAGATTTTATACAAGTTAAAGAACATGCTTCTCACATCAATTTTTACTGAAACATAAAAATTTTGACATCTCGGCAGCATCGTCATGCAGCTCACTGAACGCGATTATTTGGAGCTGTCTTATATTGATGTCAAGATGTTGACTAATAGAATTCAATTTTATTTGAACATGATCTTACTACATTCTATTCAAATAAGACGCACCTCATGACCATCGCATCCAGCAAGAAATGTGCATTTTGAAATTTTCAAGTTTAAACAAAGAATGATTTGGGCGAAAGATATTAGGGTGGATGCTTAGTTTTTACTTTTTATTCAAAGTTCAAGGCTATAGGAATGAAAAGTGGCACATGCACGAGAAAACGTGATGTCAAATTTTGGGGGTACATTTCTGTACGTCAAAGAGGACATATACCCGAAGGTTAAAGCTAAATTCTTCTTTAAAACGCTAATGATCAAATGTTGTGATGCACCGGTACTGATATCGTCTTTCACTTATATACTTCAATACCGGTGATTGCAACTTGAAACACAACTTTTGGACAAAAGTAATGAACAAATATTTGCAATAGCAACAATTAAGCTAAGTTGCATTGTAATTGAAAAAAATCGCATCAAGGAAAATTTGGACTATTAGCAAATTTTGGACTATATATACCCGCCCTGTGGGAGCAAAAATATACCCCAAATTTCGCACATCACGTTTTATTATGCGTTGCTTATTCCACTTTTTATCACCACCTATCTTAAAACTTTGAAAAAATTGAAAACTATCCGCACTAATTGTTTTCTTTCCAACACTGTAATAGCTGGCATAATTCTGAGTGTACATTGCAATTGACTTCTTGCCATTATAAAATTTTATCGGTATGATTTACTGTAAGAACATTTCACCGAAGCACAAAACTTCACAAAAGAAAAAATGAAACACGATATGTACATGATACACATTAACAATATCACAACAGCGGTGGACAGTGACTAATAAACTTTTTTACAATCGTGTAATTTCAGGTACGTTTTGATGAAGTATATGTGTAACGAAATTTGCAACTGTAGTTGCCGGTATACCACTTCAGAACACTGCAGTGTTAATTACTTTTCGGTGTGGTTGTTTTTATTATGCAAGCAAATCCGGATATTTTATTTATCTTCACTTCTGACTTCAGAATGATTCAGAAGGCCACATGCGCGTTTTTATTTACTTACATATTTACACAATTTAAAGGTTTTCGACTCTTCACTATGGCCCAAGCGAAGTAATTTTGATATAAAGTTATTAGCAAATTGAATCAGTATCATTTAACAAAATTTTCAGGTAAGTATTTCACAATACTTGCTGAGGATCGAAAAACAGCATAATGCCGAAAATGCTCGTTTGAATTACGTACACATGCAAGTAACTTAGCTTAGCAATAATGAATCAAGTCTTTTCGTTGCTCTACCTTGCCACTATTTGGCACAAAAAGACTACCTTTCTGCAGAAATTATTATATATTTGGCCCCTGGAGATACCTATAATCCTTGAAAGAAATTAGTTAGAAAAACGTAGTCACACAATAAGTAGTTTGGATGGAGACTAATTATTGAAGCAACCGTCGTAATAATATTAATGTGCTTGTCTGTACTAAGACAACTAGACAGACGTTTCGCCTGCTTTTTTAATGTTTATTTCCTCAATAAAATAAAATTGGATACGAAAAAAAAAAAAAACGTGTTTCATTGATCACTTCCTTTCAACTTTTACCCTAACTATAGGGCCAGCACTGACTATTGAAAAAAACTGCAACTACAGTTACTTTTTAAATTTGTAGTTGCAACTGAATTACATTATTAGCGTATAATAACTCGATAAGTTTAACTTTTTAAAAAGTAACTTGCCCACCACTGATAGCACGAAACTGCTAAGTCAAACAGAGTTTTTATATTTTGTTCAGCAATCTCTTGACTCGTACGCCAACCTCCACTTCTGGTAAGCCGAGCAACCACCCCAGCAGTTGATGAGTGTTAGTGATCTTTTTGTGGTACTGGACGTTGAACACCCAGTGGCTGGCCAGCAGCAAGGCAATCGCCTCAACAATGTGAGGCGAAGAACAAATGCGTTGACCTTCAACAATCAACGTGAAGTCGTTGGGTGTCATTAAGACATAAGGATAGGGCTGGCATCCCTTAAAAAACAAAATAAAAATATTAAATAACGGTGGGAGCAAAAAAGTGACAGACTGACAGCCACTTTAATATGCTTTGTACATGCACGTGTTAAAAAACAAAATAAAAATATTAAATAACGGTGGGAGCAAAAAAGTGACAGACTGACAGCCACTTTAATATGCTTTGTACATGCACGTGTATGTTACAGACTTGGTACTATGCATTCAGAAAAGAAATTCAAGGTTAAGCTTTGTAGATATTGCAGTTACAAAAATGTACTATTAAGCTATGAAGCAACATTTAATGTTGAATATTGATAGAAACATACTGTGTAGTGGTAATCAAATAGAACTTTCAAGCATAATTTATGGGTTAGGTTCTACCCAAACAGCATTTTATCAGTCAGTGGTAAATGCATGGAGCTGGAAAACAATATGCATTTTTGAAATTTTGTAAAGCTTGAAAAAGCCGTTTGTAGTAAACAATGGCGAGTGACTATATAGTAACGTCAAAACATTTGAGTATGGAAAAAATAATGCAACAGCATGCTATTGCTTGCTCCCAAAAATAAGAGTAAGACTAATTAGACAACAAACATGTAATCTTTTGCCATAAAATTGAGACTGGACCCTTTTGCGAGAATAAGAGAAGACTATAGAACAAGAGGAGTATAGTATTGTATTAAAAAAGTGTGGAATTGGCTAATTTCATCAATTCCTCATTTTATCAACACTGAAAAATTTAATGGATTGTTCTATATATACACTAGTATATATATAACTCATCATTCATGGTAACTAACACCAAGTAACGTACCTCATTCCAGTACAGGTAAAATTCGTACTTTTCTCGAAAGACGCTCGGAAGGTCAATCAACAAAGCACTGACATTATCTATAGTGTAAAAAATGTAAATTTAGAACCACATAATTAATTAATCTTTATCCTATGATCAAACTTTATATATTGTATAATGTAAAGCGGGAATAAACTTCACTGAAAACGTTACCATACCTTATATGTATAGCTGTTAAGCATCGACAAAGTCTGTAGCAGTGTCATAAAATAACAGTTGAAAAGACACTTACAATCTGCAATCAATTTATTTATTCCACTTCCCACTTTTATGCTTTTCATAGTTTGCACAAAAAATAATGTCGTTTTCATTATTTATTATTATAATTAATCATACATTTATCCCCCTTCGAAAGAAAGCGATGGAAGCGCTATAGGAGCTCGCTTACAAGTTATCAGCCACCTGTCTATCACTACGAGTAGGGAAATCCAGCTAAGTGCACTTCCAAACGGCACAAGAAAACTTGCTCGCTTCTTCTCCATACTATCCCTTTATAGCAGGGGAAGCTGTAAATACCAATTTTTAAGTCATTGATTTGACCCGACTTGGAATTGAACTCTGAATGTACAGTTCCAGAAGCAGACGCTCTATCCACTCGGCCATCTGAGCCGTTAAAAGGTTATTTCAATCATTCAGTTTTCCACACAATATTCTAAAAACAAACATTTACCGTTTGCCGACGCCCTTAATCCGTCAAGTTGAGATGGAATCACCCTTTTTTAATGATTTCTTAGAGATTTAAAATTTTTTTGGAGTCCATTTTTTCACAGTTTTGCATTATATCCACCTTCAGTACTCTCTTTGCCTCTTCCAAAAGCTAAAATCGTAAACATAATTTATAAATAAATACACGATTAAAAAATGACAAACCGGCGACAACATTGTAGAAGCAATCAAAGGAATCATCACCAACCAACTAATAAGTCTGACGTTAGTATATACGGAGTACTATTTGCCTCCTGCATATAAATGCTAGGTATATACCCATGTAGGCTTACCATAAAACTAAATGTACTTATTACCGGACCGATACATCAATAAGAACGAAACTTGTACAAAGCAATTACCGAACATGTACAAACAGAAGCAATAAAAAGTGTAAATATAACAAAAGTGTGCTTACCATTAGCGATGAATGCAAAGCCGGATATCTAGCCAACAATTGATTTATGGTAAGGTGGCCATTTAAGACCTCGTTTCGGCGATCTTCAAAAGTCGAATTCATTAAATTACTAATGACAACATCGCTTCTTGGGGTTTTGTCCCACTCCGCTTGCAGGGCCTCTACTTTGCTTTCTGCATTAGCTTCAACGCTAACATCAAGTCCATCCTAAAATTTAAAAATCACGAACTGAGATCACATATTACACGATTAACTGCTTTGCAATGAGACTTTTCAAGCAAGATAAGCAATCGAATAACCTTTTCATCATTTCGGGTCTGCCAAGATATTTTGTCTCACTACCTGATGCCTCTCTTCACACCTTTCCATTACATTCACCGACTAATGTGATAAAATGAATGGCAACATTATTTAACTAAAACACGATTATTGCGAGATTTTGCTTAAAATGCTTCAACTCCAATGTCCAAACTTACCAAACTCAGACTTCTCCTGACATTTTTGGGAGTTCTCATCATCGAAGAAATCTTCATTGAGGGAGGACTGTGCATGGTGGAAGAATGTCGAGCGGCTTTGCCGTATTTTTCTTTCATTAATTGCACCTTCTCATTGGAAATAAGCATTCGTCTGGCGTCTTTGAATCGCTGCCTAAGACTGGAAAGGACAGTGCTCTGCAAGTATACAAACTATAGGATGAGTCTCGAAAAAAAATCAAATAATTGTAAATCTGTAATTACAGTATTTGAAATAACTCAGGCACTTGAACTCGCAGCAGTTTACCCTTCAGACAGCACTGCTGTTATTAGAAAAACTTGAATGCGTTTTTGAGAATGAACAGTGTGGTATATTCTGAAATACTATTTCTAATATCTTATCAAAATCATTTTGTTTCAAAAAATGTCTAGATCCAAAATTGTGCTTCGATACTGTTTGCATTGAAATGGATCTATAATTTGCTCATCTTATCGAGCTTGGAGTTACAAAATCATATCAGTACTTCAACATAACACCCATAGTCAATAATAGCAACCATAAAATCAGAGCTTCTGTTTTTCTTTCCTAGGCAATGCAAGTAACCATAAGCAGAGTGCCGGTAGGTAATACATCACAATAATGCTCTAACGTCTACTTAACAAAAGTGATTAAGATACACTTACAAAAGGACAACTGTTTGGGCTTGGTCGATCTTGCAGCATTTTGTATTTGTTTACTAGTTGGCTGCAAATAATATGATATTGTGTAGGAGTTGGATACCTGCAATTAAATTCATTAGCTAAATTAAATTATGCTTGGTAAGCAACAAGACATGACAGCATCAACAGGCCAATAGGATGTAATTACAGAAATGAATACAGCCAAAACATAGCTTATTCCTTAGCAGTGGTTAGTAACTATGGTTGAGTAAAGTAGTATCAGTAATTCGATCGAGGGTTAAATTGCCATAGGCATGTGGCTTGACTCTTGCTTCCGCAAAAAAAAATGCTTTTGCTTTTTAGACCTCCAGAAAGGTCTTCAACTGTTCTTTGAAGTTTACGGAGGTTATGTCATAAACTTCAAGGACTCGGCTCTTTCAAGAAGTTCAAAGACCACAAAGCTATAGCTACTAACCTTCCTCTACCAAAGCTCTTCTGATAGATATATAAACTCACATTTCCAGAAGGGGTCATTTCCGAAAAAAACCGTTGTTTTTATAGGGAACTGACCTGCTCTAATATGTCTAGATAGCAAAATTGGTTTAAATGGTACTTACTGGTGATTTAAAGCTGGCACTTAAAAGTTTTCAAATGTTACATGTTTAAAGTGATGATAAAGTGAGATTTTTTAAGCGCTGCTGCGTGTCTTCAGCAAACTTTGTAAACTGAAGAGCATTTATCAGACATCAACCATTACGATGAGAATAAAAAAATGAACAAGAAGCACTACACAATCTGACGTGTCTGACGTAGAATTTCTATAGACAAGTGTGACGACTAATGAAATAGGCCACTTGGTCTCTCTACAGAAAAACTCTCCCTTTTCAGCCAACATGCAAGGAAGCCAGGTGCACCAAGTTGTCTACTGCCTGTTGTTCATCTCTATAGCCTGTTCTATTCTAGTCTTAATCACAGATGCCTGCCAAATGCCTTTTTTCGAATAAGTTAGCCGAATACATGCTTCACTGCTGAAAAAAAAAGTATCACTCGATCGTTAAAACGCAGATTTCTTGTAACGGTACACTGAAAACATTTAATAACTTTTAGGGGCAGTTTTGGATCAAAGATTGGCAGTTGAAAGAGCCTGTAATGCGTAATTGTCTGCTGAGTGCTTTTCACTATACTAGTATTGACTACACAACTTATTATCTTCATCAGTTAGGCTACTTTTTTGAAAGTTGACTAAGGCTATGTACCGGTACCGGTAATTAAAATGCATAGGCCTAACCTACTAACAATAGCACTTACAATGTGTGAATAGCAATGGAATCAAAAACCACATGGATAACTTTATTCCTAGCTAAACTAGTCAACTTTGATGGTGAGCTGTCAGCTTGCAAAAATTCCTCCAAATATGCAGGAAGTACGGGGAGCTTATACATACGGAACCAAGTTTCAGGATCGTTTTTGGTTTGGCTAGCAGCCAATTTACTTGCAGCTTTCTTGACCTTAACTGAAGTAATATTGCACTCATCTTCTAAAGGATTTGATTTAACAGAAGCATCGTCGGAAACTATACCTACAGTTTCCGCAGCTGAACTCAAACTGCATTCATCATCAATAGCAATAGCTTCATCCACTGTACTGACGCTGCATTTATCAACAGCATTTAAATTTTTAAATGCTCCACTCTCATTAGCAGTTGAAACTTTAGGATCTGAACTCCTACCACAATCTTCCAAATCTATGAAAATATTTTTTGCACTCTACGAGCAGTTTCAACAAAATCAATAGGTCTACATATACTGAATAGTCAAGTGGGGTTTTATTGGACAAATTTCATAAACGTTGGGCAATTTCAACCGAGTTTGCCTTCTAAGTTGAACTGAATGTATTGAACACATAGCTCAACTATCCCTCTATCTGCTGAAAATAATGTGACTGCTCTGCGTGGTCTGTGTAGGTAGAAATTTGCAACTTTTTCTGTCCAGTTATTACTCCAGCATTTGGGGTGTTTATTGTACACTAATGGGGTAAAGATTAGACAGCACCAAACTTGTCACTTCACATGTATTAGGAACAAGCTAAATATCCCAAAGTTTTCGGCATGAGTCAACGAAACATTAACTTACTCTCATCTCAAATAAAAGTAACTTATGGAATACCAATATAGATAAATTCAGCAACTCCACAAATTGTTTAATAATTCAATTTTGTTTTTAAAAAGTTTCTGCACATAGCCTACTTTAGCAGTAATGGGCCAATTAGAATAGTAGTTTTTCCACATACACTATTTGCAAACAACCCAGCTGTTTCTATTCTACTAAGTGGCAATAATTTGGGACCTTCATGATAAGTTTAAAATCGATGTATGCATACACAAGCAAATAATCGCAGTTTCAGTTATAATGGTGTTGTGAAAATAGGCCAGGGATTTGATTAGAAAGCATGTTAGACTTGCTAGTGTTATGGGCCCAAAACTCTTAGCACTGCCTTTACAGAAATGTACTAATATATCAAATACTTCAGGTTTAACAAGCAAGCACCACTACCAGAATTCATAGTGTTTCGCTCAATTGCAACTTAAGCAATCACTATTTTAAAGAAAAGTTCTTTACTCTCACACATAACGTCATTCGATTTTGGGAAACAGTTTGTTATATTCTGCTTTTTGATTCAGCTTCATAACATGTTCAAATGTCAGGCGAATTTGAGGCTAGTACTTTATAACCCATTTTTTCCCTTTATAACCCATTTACCAAGTGCCCAACTTTGTATATGATCTTGATGCAAAGCTCTAAAAACAACATAGAAGCACTCACCTTCATCCCAACATTTTTTAGCTTTCTAGCTTGCACTAAGTTTAATACAGGAAATAAATCCCTTGCTTCAACATATTGCAAATCTTTTTTCTGTTCAACTTCAAGCTCTTTTAATTTTTCGTAGAACTTTTGTGTTTCATTTTGGTCAAGTTTCAAAACTTCCAGTACATGAAATTTATCATTCACACCATTGAACAAACTCATTTTCAATTAACTAGATAATCTTGAAATTATAAAATTAAGGATTCAGAATCTTTGAAACGAACTACAAGCAATTTTTCACTCTACAGTCAAATTTACAAAAGCATTATCAATATTTTCAAACAAAACCACAAATAGGCTATAATGACACAAATGGCAACCTGTGCTGGTATGACAGCTCAGAAGGCTCAGTAATAAAGTGTTAGTTTCTTTAACTGTAGACTCTAAGTTTTGAATCAGTCTGGTCCACCCTAACCAAAGACTTGATAATTGCTATTCACAGCTTCTCTACTTGATGCTCAGAGTTAATGGAAAAGTGAGAGCAAGAGAAGCTTGACTATGCTAACACATATTTCAAAGAAGCAAAGAAGTTGCACAACAAAATGAAGAGATGAGCAAAACAAAATCAATTCATTTAGTTATGAAGGCATGCATAGTACAGTGGATAAAAAATTTCTTCGCAACACCTGGAAAAAATGTATCATTACGATTTCCATTTGTAATCAGATTTTTTGGATTACGCTTAATAGCCCGTAGTATCTTGGAAATTTTTTGGACTTGAGTAACAGCCTAGATTGTGATTCATTAATCTATAAAAACAAAGAAACCTCAAAACCTTTGTCAAAATTTATAAAAGTTGTGCCAAGTTTTTCACTAAAAAAGAAATTAAGAACTTTCATGCTAGTATTTTAGGGAACATGCCTTTAGTTTTAAATATAGAGGTTGCAAAGAGCAAAGGCGTATTTTGGAACATTAAAGTATACTTACTGAATGATACGCTTTTTGTTGCACAGCATTACTACGCCAAACTTGATATGTGATGCACAAGGTATTCCCGTTGACTCAGGAGCACTCAAATTCTAACACTTTAGCTTTTTTTCATCATTTGACACATTTCGCCAGGTGTTGCGAAAAGCTTTTCTCTATTATGTCATGCTGTATTACAGAGTGGTTTGAAACTTATCTTTTGAAAAAAATTTTTTGGATACATCCTCCATGTATACATATAGGACCTACAGCCTACTTAAAAACTTGAACCTGGTCTAAACTCTAAACATAATAAATTAAAAAACTCTGTAACGTAGCCTGACATAATTGTGCGAATCGACCTTATATAAGTCTAAAGGGCGGTGACCAAGTTCTTGACCAGCAAACGTCACAATTAGCTTATCCGTTGGTTTAACTTTGTAACAGCACCAATGTTGTTCATGTAATACTACTTTTACTTCAACCATTACAACTACCAACATGCCAAACAGATGAAAAAGATTCTTAATTTTACCAAACAATGGAACGCCATCAAAGTCTACTGAAGTAGTTAAAACATAATCGAGAGCATATGAAACACCTTTGAATGTTGCCTTAGCTAGAGGCACCACACTAGCCAAAGGCAACTCATCGGCATCAGAAAAAGTGTATATACCGTCACTGCACAAAAAGGCTTGAACTTCTGATGGCAAGCTTGAAATGTTAATTCGATTTACATTTTCATTTGTATAAGACATTGACTCCAGCACACAGCAACCAGAATTCTGTTCCCAGCCCTTTAACTTTTGCACTCTATCAGCAACTGTACAGCAAATATTTTTAAAATTACGAGAAGACCTTGAAATTGCTTTTACTTTCTGGTGAAATGCTTCAAACCGCATACACCATAATTGGCGAAGTGGCCCATAATGCTCAATTAACTGTGGGTAGTGTATAAGAAAGTGAAATTTAGGTTTGATGTATTGTGGAGCAAATTTAATCATGCACTCATAGAAGTTTTCTATGGATCTATTCAATTCTGGAAGCCAGCTGCGCTTTATTCTGGGAGCAAACACAATTTCCATGATATTACTCAATAAACAGTACAACTTCCAAGTTGCATTACCTTGCTTGAAATAACAGCCAACAACAAAAGGCAGTACTCGAAATAGACACCATGCCTCACTAGCACTCAAACTGATATTGCCATCTGGTTTAATTCCAGTGTGAGGAAGACAGCGGGGCTTATTTTTCCTGTCGGTTTTTCCAAATAAAAAGTTTTGTAGCTTTTTATTTACATTTTTAATCGTTGCAGCAGGCACATGTTTATTGAGATAAACAAAGACCAGTTTTATAAGTGCAGGAACAACTCCTTCCAGGCAGTCATGCATTATGTCAGGCGGAATTGAAAGAACTGGATTAAAACCACATAATGCACTCAAAGGGCAAGATTGTCGAACTCCATATAAAGATACTAAACCAGGGTTATTTTCAACAAGGGAAACTTCCCTTGCATGATTCCCTGCAGAACGCAGTATGAAGTCATTTTCATGAAACTTAACTTTGAGCTCATCAAATGAGCAATTGCAATATCTGCAAAATAATCCACTACTAAAAGAGCGACGAAAACCACCAATGTCATGTGCAGCAAGGTTATCAGCAGACAAAGTGGCTACAGTGCCAAAGTACTTAATAGATTGTGTTGAACCATTACTGCAGTGTATTTGGGCAGTCACACCCTGCTCTTCAAGCCGTTTCAAATCATTAATTAATGGGGCTAATATTTTCTCATAACCATATTGTCAAACCAAGGAAGATTTGACTACCATAGCTAACAAAATGTTTTCCAAAGACGAATAATGTCTGGAACCAATGTTGCCAATGACGTAGTAAATGCATGTTAATTTATTTTTTGAATTCGATGAACCAAGTGGATTACAAAGTTCAATGTCGTCACAATACAAATGGATTCTCAGCTTTCCCATTGAACCATTAAAATAATCATGTGAGGAAAAATAATGACCACAACAAAAGTCGACAAGTTCAGAATTAAAAGAAGTAAATGAATTTTCATACACTGCATCAAACACACTGGTGTGACTTAAGTACGAGCTTATATTGTCAACAATTGGAACATATTCATAAGTGTAACTATCAATTTTCACGGTGACAGAAGCAACCATTCCAACAGCTTTACAGTACTCTGTATAACCATGGTTTGTTCGTAAGCTAGACCAAACATCTAAAACTTCACTCGTACCAGAATCAGACATACATTCACTGCTAATCATAATATCAATGATATCATCTACAATTAAGTTGCAAGTAGAAAATGGAAGATTGTATTTTTCTCTGATTTTCAGGCAAAAATTTGAGAATTTATTGGCTAAATGTGCACTAGTACTTAAAGTGTTCAGCTGTTGATTGCAAGCTACAGCATCACAAGATAGGCTCAAAGAGGGAGCACGACTGTCCTTTGTAACAGATGACTCACTACTTTCAGTTGTGGCTTCTGTAGAATGGATAGACCTACTGGTACCAGAACCAAACTCATTATCACAATGTTGTCTGTACAAGTGCATTCGATAACTGGCTGGAGAACTATACTTTCTTCTACAACCTCCTATTTTGCACTCTAAAGTAACTGATGTATTGTAGTAATGTTCATGTATCAAATGTTTGGTTAGGGAGAACCTATTAGATGCAACAGCATTACAATTTGGATATGGACAAGAAAGATCATTCATGTTCCCTTTTAAACTAGGCCTAGTATTAAACCAACTTTTTCAAACCATTGATAAAAATAATATCATATCATATGCTGCAAAGAAAACAAAGCATTTTGCAATGAGATTTCAAGCAACTCTTAAAAGGTATCTTTTCAGCCTATCTTCTTCATTCAGTTTTATAGTGGTTTTCCTTGCGTCTAAAGGTGGCCGGATGCACCTCATTCCTTCAACAATCGCTCTCACTCCTTTTCTCCATCTCGTACAATTGTTTAGTAAAATTAAGAATCTTTTTCGTCTGTCTGGCATGTTGGTTGTTGTAATGGTTGAAGTAAAAGTAGTATTACATGAACAACATTGGTGCTGTTACAAAGTTAAACCAACGGATAAGCTAATTGTGACGCTTGCTGGTAAAGAACTTGGTCATCACCTTTACACTTGTGAAAAGTTGATTTACACAATTATGTCAGGCTACGTTACATACTATTTTTAATGTACCGTATTTATTCGATTATGACGCGCAAAATTTTGAACTAATTTTTAGGCAAAAATCAATGCTGCGCGTTATACACGAGGTCTGAGAAATGCGGTATTGAAAATGTGGTTTTTAACATCTGAAACGTGCGTGTGCTCGCAAAGTTTTTTAAAGACGGGCATTAGCAATAGAATGGATGGTACAGAAGACGACCTGTTGTGGGATTCCAAATCGGGGTCAGAAGAAGAGGTTGAAAGTGATGTTCCCGCCGATCGGGACACTGATTTAGACATAACCCAAACAGAAATCGAACAGTTGTTTGATGAATCAGAGACTGAATCCCATTTTGAAGGGTTTTGAATTACCGTATGCTTTTAATGAATTTTTGTTCATGCTATGAGTTATTACCTTATGTGCTTACCAGTAGTTAGTAGAGAAAAAATATAAAAAGAATTTTATACCAATTTTTATTCAAAATTTAAGGGTGCGCGTTATACACGAGTGCGCATTATAATTGAATAAATACGGTATTACCGGTACGTTTAAGAGTTTAGACCAGGTTCAAGTTTTTAAGTATATCCCCTATATGTATACATTAAAGATGGATCCAAAATTTTTTTTCGTAAGATAAGTTTCAAACCACTCTGTAATACAGCATGACATAATAGAGAAAAGCTTTTCGCAACACCTGGCGAAATGTGTCAAATGATGAAAAAAAGCTAAAGTGTTAGAATTTGAGTGCTCCTGAGTCAACGGGAATACCTTGTACATCACATATCAAGTTTGGCGTATTAATGCTGTGCAACAAAAATGCGTGTCAATAGGCTTATTTAATAGTGATACTTTAGCATTTCAGTGTTCCAAATTATGTTTTTTTAAAACTGAAGGTATTTGTCCTAAAACTGTAAAATACCACCATAGAAATTCTTAATTTCTTTTCAAGTGAAAAACTTGGCACAACTTTTATAAATTTTGACAAAGGTTTTGAGATTTTTTTGTTTTTTTAGATTAATAAATTACAATCCTGTTAGCCTATAGCCAGATAGCCTGCAAGGTCTACCAAATGATAATAGGTCTTAACCTACACAGCTACACATAAATATTTAGTAAACATATAGTCAGCGACATGGCCTAGCGGTACCGCGCACAGGTGATAGATCCTACGTGACAGGTTTGATTCACGGCTGGAGCCGATTGCATTTGACATATTCATAGCGGGTGACTGCTGACTCAAAGAGCGCAAGCTCATTTTGCAGTCTCCCTCAATTACTGTTGAGTTTCAGTTCGCAATAGTTTAAAAATAACCTCAGTTATTTTGTATTTTATTAGTAGGCCCATACCCAGATACCAGAAAGTTTGGCATACTGTAAGCCTACAGGAAAAGAGATATTGCAATTTTATAGATGTGAGATAACATTAAAACAAATTTTTATTACATTCGCAGTACCTAACTACACCTAGAGTACTTTTAAAACTATTGACTACCTGTAAGAAAAAAACAACTTTTCTGTTCTTATCTCAGTGAAAATCTATTCGGGTAGCCTAGCGGTGTTGGCTAGCATATGAAAAAACTACAACCTTCTGCTCTAATCGCAGGAACTCACTGATTACCACCTGTAAACAAAGAATGTATGCTGGCATTGTCGATGAACTTTTCACAATCAGACATCGTGCTGTTCTAATTTCAGTACGGTAACTCACTCACCACCCACCGATACAAACAAAGAAACTGTCATGTCTGCTGGCATTGTCGATGCACTTTTTGAAATCAGACATCGTGCGAGTCAGATAATGACCAATGAGAGCCTTGGAAATAAAATATGGCGCCAAATGGGAATGATTGGGCTGGGGGCAATATTTAAAAACAGCAGGGCAGCAGTTCAAAATAATCACAAACTTTATAGGCTTAGAAAATGGATTTTGGTGATACCCAACGAATAACTAGATGAAACCTTGTAATTTTGAAGTTTAAAAAATACTAAATCTAAATCTCGTGTCTTCGGTGTCCAAATGGTGCCGTTACGTCATAAAAATAAACTTAAAGCTTTTACAAAAGTGCAGAAGTTCCACATATCCAAAAGCTTATAGTTTTTTTTTTTTTTTTGTGGTTGATGTATATGCTTCAAACCATTTTCAATGTGATCAATAGTCAATACACTAGGTTTTTGCGAAATTTTAACGTCATACGTTGATGACGTCATAATCCACAAGTAAAAGACGGTATATTTTATGGACAAAGTGTATACAGTTTCTAATAACTTACAAGTTGTGGTGAGGTAAAAGAGCTAAAAATTGCCTTGGGAAATCTAAGTACAGCGGACGCCGCTTGATGTAATCACAGATAATGTAATGTCATCAATCGGTTTATTGTCGGAATTTCACACCCCCCCGCGACCTCCCAAGGATAAGAAGATGAATGAATGAATCATATCCCCGTCTATAGCATACTACAGTGGATTTCTTTTAGTGAAATCACGGATAATGTTATCAGTCGGTTATTGCTATCGTTTTTGGTGTTAACAAAAGTGATCACATTAAGCGGCGCCCACTGCATACATATTAACAGATCTGCAAAATTTCGGCCAGTTTCATTTAGTACTTTTTTGCTATAAGGCTACAGCGATTGGTTATTGATCGCTATAGCTTAACGCGTAATTAGACAAAATAGCCAAAAATTTTATGGAATAATTGCTTGCCACTTTTTGCCTTAGTAATGCAAACACTTTAAAATAGTTTGAAGACATTTTCAGCCAATAATTTGCCTCGGTGTCAAATAATGACGTCATACGTTGAAGACGTCTCAACCCACAAGTGAAAAATTTTGTAAAAATAATTAATTTTTCTAGACGGGGAGTATACAGTCTTTTATAACTTCGGTTTTACAGAGTTAAAAGCATACGTCTTTGCTTGAATATGATTTGAAGTTATAGTTCCTATCGGCAGATAATTTTGCGATTTTCTATGCAAAACATTTTGTCAGTGTTTTCGGTAATCGGTTGGTGATTCTCATGTGATGTATGGTTGTAATAGGCCTAATGCGCGTTATCGGTAGCCCAATCTTATGGTCGTTTAATAAAATAACATTGGAACTATACCAGAAGTGGGCATTAGCACAGCCTATACCGAATTACTTTTTCATTACTGATACCGGCAATACATTTATTTTTGAGTGCCGGTATACCGACTTCGAATTTCCGGTATGCAATACTCTTGGTTTTGCTAAAGCGGCACTTTTTGTCCGTAGGCCTATTTTTGGTTTGTAGTCTCAATTTTTTCAAAGTCAGGTAATTAATGACTTAGAAATTGATATCCACAGCTTCCCTGCTTGTCGTTCAGCATTAAAGAAACAGTATGGAGCAAGCCGTCAAGTTCGTTTGTTGAGCCGTTGGGAAGGGTACTTAGCGGGATATTTCCCATCTTGGAGTGGTATATATAGACAGGTGGCTGCATGGTAACTCCTCAGCGAGCTCGATAGCACTTCCATCCCTTTCTTGCAAAGGAGAATAAATACATGACTATAGTAAATAAATAATAATACCAGTAAAGAGTTTTTTTGGCTTTCAGGTTTTAGATTTAGAATGGGTATAGGTATAAATATATGGGGCAATTTTTTTGAAGTCTTGGGAGATAATTCCACCAGCATAAGAACTTTTTTGTTTTAGGTTACTTATTTACACCTTAACGAGATTAAGGTGGTAATTAAAACCCAAAATTGAAAATGTCATAAATGGGCTGTTATTTCCACTTTACATTTGTGAATGTGTTACGTTATGGTTGATAATTCAACTATTTTAAGAACTCTAATGTGTAAGGTTGGATAGTTACACTTTTTTCTCACTGCAGGTAGTAATTTACACCCTAATCTGAAAAGCTGTAAAACTTCCACCCTTTTACACCCTTTTGAGATATTTCCATCCTTTTAGGATATTTCCACCCTTTTTCAGGGGTGGAAATAAAGTTATTTTTTACAGTGTAATTGTTGTATGAGACCACCTCATCTTTTAAGGGTGAGTTTTTGCACTTTAAAGGTCATTTTATACGGCGGAATATATGGTAAATAACTTTGAAATTGAACCCCGGCTCTGGCCAATTTTTATGACCCCCAGCCGGGGCCGGACCGGGGCAAAAAGTGGCATCCCCTGCCGGGCCCCGGTCAGTTCTTAATGTGAGCTACCTAACGGCGTAACGTAAGTGAATGTTTGCATTTTCAATAATAACAAAATAATGTCTGGAGAGCAGGGATGGCCATCGCATCGAAGAGGTTCTGCGATATTTGTAACGACTGTCAAACTTCGATGTGATGTGTGATGTGATACTTCACTTAAACTTCTAATGCGATTATCTAAATTTTTTCGATGCGATTTTTTGTGTTGGCATTTGCGATTATTTATGTGATTTTCGATTATTTCGATTTTTCGAGCAATTTTAAACTCTCATATTTTACAAATTGTCAAGTTAGTGCAAAACTGCGTAGGCCTAAATCATTTTTTGGTGAAATTGAGTTTTTAGCACCAAGTTGTTCTGCTGGGTCAACGCTCACGCCTAACACACTTTTTGGAAAAATATATTGACGTTTTTGCGAGTTATGCTCCAGTTTCTAAATTGCGTACGTCAGCACATTGAATTGACAGTAGATCATAAAATAACACAATGCATACGATGAAACAATTCAGTCTTTCGTCTATTGTCATTTTGTTGTGACACAATAGTAATTACAAACAATCACATGTTTTTGCATTTTTTTCAAAACACAAAAAAATGACTTACGCAGTTTTAGCAAAAATATGACAAATTTTTTTTTACCAGCGGTCAGTGTCATCCCACAAGTTTTGTGTAACAACGTAAAACATAAAGAGTTCTTAATTATTAGCATGAAGAACCAGAATGGCATCACCTACATCATCCCCAAAACATCATCCCCCAAACTAAATATCTTAAATCATTTAGCACATATTTCAAGCTCGAAAAGACGCTCTCGACAGACACTTTTGTCCCTGGCAACTGCAGCGCTATTCAAGAAATCTTGACGAGGTCCTCGTCCGTGCCCGCTAACATTAACTTATTTGATAAAAGTCACCAGGGACTCTACCTGCCTAGAATGAAACTGCAGTACCTGCGACGCATAGCAAACCTTCCAAGCTGTGTGCAAATTTTGCATCTTAAGTTAACCAATGTAGGGAAACGTTTTTTTTAATTTTAAATGATCGTCTTGCTATACCACGACATTTTTTAAGGACTGCCAATTGCCTACCGAATTGACGCTAACCCCGTCATTTTATTTTTTTTACGTTTTGGTTTTGAGAATCATTCTTTCAAATTTCATCCAGTCTAAATTCTGATTGAGAAAATTCTTAGTTTAGTAGACACATTTTTGTAAATCTGCCGTCATTTGGCAAAACCCATTATCTCTACTTTTGCACTTTTCGAGTAAATCAAGTTTTAGTTTTCAGGTTTTTTTAAGAATGTTCCCGATTGTGGATTTTTTTAATTTTTGGTTTAATAAAAGTGCTTGATCATAAAAGTTTAATCATAAAGTTTAATGTTAATAATTTTAATCAATGAATGTATAAACAACGTATGAATCTTGCGTTCGATTTTTATCCAAATTTGCATTGAACCCATTTAGCTATTACGTCACCATTATTATTGTTTCATATTGTTACGCATAATTTTTTCACTCGTGAGATGAAAATTTTTGAGAAACGCATTAAACTTTGTTTATGACGCAATAACAAAATTAACAATTACAAGTGGAGTTAACAGGTTTTGCCAGATAATTTTTAAAATTTTTGACAACTTTTTGTACAGAAGTGGAGTTAATGGGTTTTGCCACCATAGATAACTCGAAATCGGTTAGGAGTACACACTCGATATTTGCGCACAAGACGGACATTGGAGCAACGATTGAAAAAATGCAAAAAAACGAAATTTCAAAATTTTGGAGTTAATGGGTTTTGCCAAATGACGGCAGAAATGTGCAGACTGCAGATTGCAAAACCTCAGAAAATTTGAAATAAGTCACTTGCTCATGTCTATAAATTGTGAATAGTTATCAACTATGCCAGGAGTGGGCAAACTACGGCCCGCGAGATCATTTTATGCGGCTCGCAGGCACTTACAGAAATATAAACCTTGCTCCTTAGTCCTTACTGTAGAGATGGCATGGGCCGCTAGAAGACCGGCTAACGAGGCGCTACCAATTTTTGAAATCCCTTTAACTTTCATTTTTCTGTTAAATGTGGTTGAACGTTCATAAAAGAATGTGCCTTGGGCGGGTTGAGCTTTGTTTTTGGGATGAATTTCCGGGTTGGTTACTGCTACTTGGCAAGAGGTTTTGGGCCATGGGCGGTCCGTGTTGCAAAAAAGTCAGCCCGTGCCTTCTCTACGACTCTACCTTGCTGATATTTAGTAGAATACTAGGACATTTGCAAACGTTTGAGAGAAAATTAGGACATCTGCGGATGTGAGGACCTTTTTTTTTGCTCTTCACTTGATTTAATAGGATATTTGCGTGGACGTGAGGACCCTTTTTTTACTTTTTACCTGATTTGGAGTGCAAATTAGGACATCTGCAGTCGTGACGACCCTTTTTATTTTGCTCTATCAATCAGTGCGGCCTTTGGCTTCAAAATTTTTTGTAATGCGGCCCTTTGTGCAAAAAGTTTGCCCACCCCCGAACCGAACTGATTTAAAAAGGGAAAGAAAGAGTTTGGTTCACTTATTCTTCATTCTGACGATTTCCCCTGAAGAGTGTCAGAGGGAAAGCTTTGACAAGTAGCTTCTAAGGCGGAAAGATGAAAGAGAGAACGACCTTGGGCAAGAATTGAAAATTTGTCGTCGTTGTAATGAGAAGCACATTCAGGGTTATCAAGAAGATGTTGACCAATAGCAGACTCATGAAATTGCCGAGGAGAATTGTTGGCTTTACACTGACGAGGAAGGCTTTTTCGGCTGGTTGAAATGGTGAATTTAGGGATGTGTTGTTTGATATGCTCTTGAAGACGTTGAGACGTGCGACCAACGTACCGACTATCACAGTGGCACACAAATAGGTAAACAAGATAGCTACAATGATGGGAAGGAAACACGTCTTTCTTTGTAGGTGGCAAGAGCTGTCGGGTTGTAAAAACAGCACGTGGTTTGACGGCGAAGTAGCAGCGTTTAACTGCAGAGCTGATTTGTTTTTCGTACCTCATCGAAACGTTCCCTAGCCATGGAACATGTAGATATACCGGGCACTTGTCTGCTGAGTGGATCAGTTTGGCATGAAGTTGCTTGAGCTTGCATTGAAAAGTCGATGTGATTACGTCTTCAGGGTAGCCACTACTGGTCAAGATTGATCGAATTTTGTTTAATTCTGGCTCCAGCTTGCTTTTCGAGCAGATCATAAAAGCTCTGTGTGCCAGAGTGGAGATCAGATTGGTTTTCCGCTTGGTGGGGTTAAAGGAATTCCAGCGTAGGAACTGGCCTGGAAAAGTCGGTTTCCTGTATACTACAGTTATAAAATCAGAATTTTGCCTTTCTGCCAAGACGTCCAAAAAGGGAAGGGAAGAGTTAGATTCTTTTTTCCTGGGTAAAGCGTAGGGAGGGGTGGAGAGAGTTAAGATGGGTAAAGAGGTTGTTGCAGTCGTCCTCATTGTTGAAGGCAGCAAAAGTGTCATCAACGTAGCGAAAATACGCTAACGATTTGTTGGTGTAACGGTTTCTGTAAAAATAAGTTTGGTTCACTGATTCTTCATTCTGACGATTTCCCCTGAAGAGTGTCAGATGAAAAGCTTTACGAAAAATGAATGTACTACTTCAAGCCATGCTTAATTTCACTTGAGAATGAAAACCTGAATCGTGAAAAAAAATCAAAACAGCTGTGATTATTAACTCTGCTGGCTGTTTGTCCATCTCTTTCCTCTGCATGAGTTTGCACTTCAAAAGTACTAGTTAGCATTAAATCTACCCGCAATTGAAATGTGTGGTTTTGTGGCGCTTTATAACTACTAAGGTACTTTAGCGCCAGGACTAAATTTTGTCAAGAGTTCACTGACGCATTTTTATTCTCTGTTTATTTCATCCTCCGAGCTACACTTAATTGCTGAGCGTTTAGCAAGTGTAACAGCAGATACCAGTTTTAAAGTCTTTGGTTTGACTCGACTGAGAATAGAACCCAGCCTACCAGCTTCCAAGGCGAATGCTCTTAACCACTAGGCCAGGGGTGGGGAACCTGCGGCCCACGTAAGTTTTAAATGTGGCTCGCGTGTACATACTGCTCATGTAATGCTAGGCTTGCCATACGTCCATCTTTTTTAACATTTCGGCATATCAAACAGTGAAAACATGTCAAAACACAGTTACGCAACTCAAGCTACGGCCTGCGGACGTGAGGACCTTTTTTGTGCTCTTCACTTGATTTTTGGCGAAAAATTGAGCTTCTGCGGACGTGGTGATCTTTTTTTTGGCTCTCCACTAAATTTTTAGAGGAACTCTTTTTTTTCTCTTTACGCATGGAATGTAAATGCGACCTGCTGAAAATATGATGCGTGCTATGTGGCCCGCTATGCCTTAAAGGTTTCCCACCCCTGCAATAGGCCATAAAGGCTGATAATTAAAATCAAAGCAATATCAAAGGTGTGGAATAAAGATCGCCGTCGTAATGAAACTAATTTAGCAAAATATCAGAGGCGTGAAAATTCTTTTACCAGAAGCCGCAGGACGCCGCCAGGTTTTTAAAAAAAGTATTTTGTTTGATGGACAACTCGCTTTAGTGATGACGTCGATTTAATTTCACTGCCACAAAATGACAGAATAGTTACTTCATTCTTTCAAAAAAAATAGAGCTGAGAACAATGAGAAGCATTTTGCGACCTACAAAAATTGCAAATTTTTTTCATCATTTATGTGATGCGACTACTGATGTGATTTTTTTTATGTGCATCGATGCGATATTTTTGAAAAAAAAAGTTTGATTCGGTGTGATTTCTATTGCGATGCGATATGATTGCCATCCCTGCTGGAGAGCCTAAGTACCCCTTCTTCGGTGGCATTCAATTTTTGATCTACTCTTATCACTATCAGTGTCTTATGCAACATTTGTTAAAGCTACAGTATTTGTTTTTAATTTAAAAATTTTACTAGTACATACTCGCTGAAATCTGTAATATAATTATAATGTAAACATATTTTTCGATGCGGCCAGTAAATGTTAAGAACAGTAAATTTGCTAATCTGGCGCTAAAAACACTGATAAAAAACCAACGTTTCGACAGTATAAACTACCTGCCTTCGATCAGGGTACAAAAAAGCAATAAAGACGAGTCAGCACTTTAAATACAGCAAAGTCACGTGTTTAGTACAAAAACAAAGTCCTGTGATCAAATTTAATTGCACCAATTGAAACATCAAAACCAAGTAGATCAGCAGGATATCGCTGCGTCAAAGCAATGCCAGAAACCAAATTAATTAACAACGCAACTATGAAGCTTCTCATGCAGAACTGAAACGAACAATTGGAGCAAAATTTTGTTTGGTGCATTTAAATTTGATCACAGGACTTTGTTTTTGTTCTAAACACGTGACTTTGCTGTATTTAAAGTGCTGACTCGTCTTTATTGCTTTTTTGTACCCTGATCGAAGGCAGGTAGTTTATACTGTCGAAACGTTGGTTTTTTATCAGTGTTTTTAGCGCCAGATTAGCAAATTTACTGTTCATAATTATAATGTCTTTACGCTGTTGCGATTTTTGCTCTAAACCCCTGTGTTCGATACCTTTTCTGCGCTACATCTTCCTGCTATAGGGATATGATCTTTCCGGCATATTGTTTTTTAAACAGAAAAAGAACAGAAATGCTTTTTTTCGGGAGCGATTGATTTGGGTTGAATAAACTTGCACTGGTCTGGACACTCAACTAAATCTAAGCACAGGTCATTTGGTTAAAGCATTGAGTTGGTGATGAAAAGTGGGGCAGGACTATTTGGCGTGATCGATTTGACGTGAGACGATTCGGCGTGGAAAGGTGTTGTTTGTGAGTGGATATTATTATCGCGTTAGAATGTACAAAAACACGTAATCGTAACGTTTTAGAAGTGCTAAAAGTGAACAATAAACGACTTTAAAAGTAGGCAATAATTGAATAGGGGCAAAAGAAACAAAAAAGGTTAACAGCCCCGCTTCAAAGGCAGGTGAAGTCAAAAAACATTTTTGAAGTAAAAATGCCAAAAAATAAAATAGGCTACTTCGTTTCTTGCTGTAAAAGTTTTGAAATCAACTTAGCTGAGAAAACTGCTTGAAGTTTGACTACGTACAATGACGTCATCGTGGTGTTGTTTCATATATCCTTTTGAACTTTTTGAAAGGCTTTTTAATTAAAAAATTTATTGCTGTTTCAACACAAATAATCATCATCAATCTGGTTTTAATTCGGTTTTTTCTCGTCACCGAAGGTGGCTGAATACACCTCATCCCCACCGCGATCGCTCTCACTCCTTCCCTCCATCTCGTTCGATCTGCAGCTTCTTTGATCTTCAACCCGGCTTTTTTCACACTCTCTTCCACCTGCCTCTTCCATGTCATTTTTGGCCTTCCTCGCTTTCGCTGTCCATTCACTTCCATCATCATTGCCTTCTTCAGTATATTATCATCTTCTGTTCTAATCACGTGTCCATACCATCTTACTCCATTCGCCCTTGCCATTCTATCTAACGTTTTCTTCAAACCCAACATCTCCATCAGCTCCTCCAAATTTTTTCTATTCACTAATTTTACTCCACTCATTGACTTCACCATGGCTCTTTCAGTTCTTCTCGAAATTGCCATTTCACTTTGCCTCAAGTACCATGTTTCACTTCCATACAACATTGCCGATCTTACACAACTTTGATAAACCATCCCTTTCATTCTCAAAGAAAACCTTCTTCCAAGTAACAACTCTCCGCATTCTCTAAATTTCATCCATCCTATCCTTACTCTTGAGGTCACGGCAATTTCACACTCACCACTAGCATTCAGCCTGTCTCCTAAATAACAAAATCCCTTTACAGTCTCCACTTCATGGCATAATACCTCCACTGGTTCTTCCGTGCCATCTCCAGCATCTGTGCATCTTCTACAAACAAAGTCTCTGGCAGAACTGCAGGTCACCTTTTTCATCATGGTGCACCTTCCATGTATCCACTTCATACACTGTGTGCAACACACAGCGTTAGACCCAACCCTTTTCCCACATACTCCACAAAGATCTATTTTGCTCGATGAAATTTCACCTTCCGTTCCGCTCACCATCATCTTAGTCTTTTCAACATTCACTTTCAATCCCTTCCTTTCAATGCTCTTCTCTACCTTTGGAACCTCTCACGTAAATCCTCCAAACTTTCACTCATCAGCATCAGATCATTCGCATACGAAATTTCATTCAACAATCCTTCTCTTGCATGCTCTGTCACAACATCAACCACAATAGCAAATATTAGTGGTGATAGCACAGACCCTTGATGCACACCAACCCTTACCCCAGATTCATCCGACGTCCCTGATCTAACTCTAACTTTCGTCCTTGAACCCTCATATAAACTTATCACTGCTTGCACCAACACTTCTGCCAATTCTTTCTTTCTTAATGCCCATTCCATCACTTTTCTCGGTACTCTATTGAATGCCTTTTCCAAATCCACAAAACACATGTACAACTTTTTCTCTCTTCCACGAAATTCCTCTTGCATTCTCCTCAGAATAAACAATGCATGAGTCGTGCCCTTCGCTGGCATAAAGCCAAATTGCATTTCATCTATCATTACCAATTCTCTTATTCTGTTCTCCAACACTCTCTCGACTATCTTCATTGCATGTTCCAGCAGCTTTACCCTTATGTATGCTCCACAGTCCATCACATCCCCCTTTCCTTTAAAGATTGGAACAACAACGCTTGTTTTCCATTTTTATGGCATACCTTCTCCATCAAGCACTCTCTGACAAAGCTTCTTCATTACTCCAACACCAAACGTTCCACTTGCTATTGTCATATCCATATTTACTTCTGAGAGTCCAGCTGCCTTTCCCAACTTCATCTTATTCATAGCTTCCATCACCTCCTCATCAGTTACTCCTTCAACTGGTCCTTCAACCATATCTACTTCTACCATCTGATCCCATTCATGATGTTTTCCATGTGTTCCTTCCATAATTTCCCACGATCTTTCTCACTGATTACAAGTCTCCCGTCTTTATCCTTCATGCAGCCCCCACCATCTATGTCCCTTCCCTCCTTTCTCATGAACTTCACAAACTTGAAAACGTCGTTTGGTTTGGTGCATAGCACATTCATTTCTTCTTCAGCCTCTTGCCTCATGGCTTTCGCAATTACTTTCTTTGTTTCATTTCTGGCCTTCCTATACTTATTTTTATTTTCCGCAGATCTATTCGTGCTCCACAACTTAAACGCTTTCTTTTACTGATCTATTGCATCCTTTACTTGCTCGTTCCAGCACCATGTGTTTCCCCGATCACTCCTCGCTTTCGTCTTTCTACACAATTCATCACAAGCCTTTAAAACTCCATTCTTATAAGACCCCCAAAAATCCTTTGAATCAATGTCCACCAATTTTCTGATTTTTTCTTCAAATTTCTTTTTGATCTTTTTTTCCTTCAGCTTCCACACCCTCCATCTCACTCTTTTACTTTTCTTCACTGACTTAGAGTGAGTGAGTGAGTGAGTTTCTTCATCTTTATCCTCCTATCACGAGAAAGCGACGGAGGCGCTATGCGTAGGACGAATCCAGACTCGCTTAGGAGTTACCTTTGTTTCCAAGTTTTCCGGTTGAATTTTCTTCCGACTTCTTTAATTTGCTGCTTGCCAGATTCCACCAAGCAGAGATAATCATCGTGAAGCCTCTTATCCAAGGACGCAACAACGAGACTAGGTTGGGAGTGGAACCATTAACCTTGCGATCATGGTCGTCGTAAAAACGACGCTCCGAACCACTACGCAACGCTGTCGACAGACTTCTTCAATTTCTGCTCCTCCACATCCACCATTACTAGCCTGTGTTGCTATTCCCCAGGGATAACTTTCACATCTCTCAGATACTTTCTCTTTTACTTTCCAACTAGAAGAAAGTCTATTTCTGTACCATTTCCACCCGAACTGCAAGTCACCTTTCTTTTATCCTTCTTCTTGAACCAAGTGTTTGCTACACACAACTCTTTCCGATCACAGAAATCTAGTAACATTCTTCCTTCGGCGTTTCTTTTCCCTGTTCCATACCTTCCATGTATACCTTCAAATCCTTCCACACATTTCCCAACATGGCAATTGAAATCTCCCAATCCTGACACCAATTCATTTTCGTTTGCCACGCTCCACTCACGTGCCATTTCCTCATAAAATCTCTCCTCAGCATCTGGTTTTCCACTTTGTGGTGCATAAGCACATATTACTCTCACCACCTCTTCTTCAAACACTAATCCAATGGCCATAACTCTGTCACACCTTCTTCTGACTTCTACCACTTTCTCACACAGTTCTTCTTTTACCATTATACCCACGCCTTCAATTTTATCATCATTTTCACACCTCCATAGTTTGTACCTTCTTCCCTTGACGCCAAAAAAGCAAACTCCTTCACCTCTCCATCTCACTTCCTGCAAACAACATACAACCACCTTTCGCTTTCTCAGTTCTTCGCACACCTCCGTTCCTCTGTCACATATACTGCCTACATTCCAACTTCCAAATCTTACTCCAATCTGTTTTTCCACTTTCTCCTTATGAATCTTTAACCCGGGGATTCTTAGCACTCCCTGCCCATTTAAGGGCTGCCAAGGACTGGGGGCCAAAATTTTTTTTCGCATCATCATGAGGTTTTATGGGAGCATGCATTTTATGGCAACATGCCCTTGCTGACGCCAACCACAGTTCTGAGCAGAGGGCCTAGCCTTTGCCTAAAAAGGCATGCCCTGCAAGGCAACAGAGTTGCTGAAGTAGTTTAAGCCCGAGTCACACGGCGCTAATTTACTAGCCGCTAATATTAGCTGCTAATATTATCTAGCTAATATTAGCTACTAAACATGGTCACACGAGGCGATCACGTGCATATTCGCTGCTAATATTATCCAGCTAATATTAGCTACGAAACATGGTCACACGAGGCGATTAATCAAAATTTGAATGTTGCAAAAACAGCAAGTATGCCGAAAGGACAGCAGAAAGTCATAAACCGGTTAATACAGCTTGCATGCGCAGAAGCTAGACAGGCAAGTGCTCTATTAAACCATACTAGCTTTGGCTTGTTTGCGTCATCTGTTCCACACCCGCTTTTTCTTGATTTTTTTGTTTTATTCAGCTCGATTTTGTAGCAGTCTTTAATACTTTTTATTTTTATTTTTAAGGTTTCCTCGTCCGGAATTTGCAGCTCTGGACCAGCATGTTTAAGCTCTTCGTATAATCTTTTAAAACTGTGCTCCCTGGCATTTTTTTTTAAATAGTTTTCATTATTCGTGTCCCACAAAATTTCATATTTTTTGTAAATGTTCAAAAAATCAACTACCGCATTCCCATTCCATTTTAACCCTTGTTTTTTCGACATCTTTTTAGATTTTGTGTAGGATTGTACAGCAGAACGCAGCGAGTGCCATGACATGTGGATCTGATATATCCGGTATATCAATTTGTGATGTCATAACGCTTGCATTGTTTTTACCTTGCGAGTGCAGCCGAATTAGCTAGCTAGTAGCTAATAAAGTTGAACATGTTCAACTTTATTAGCGGCGAGTAAATTAGCTAGCGAGTGCTGCCAGCTAGTAGCGAATAACCAGTCACACTGAGCGAGTTGGCTAATTTAGTAGCAGCTAGTGCATTAGCGGCTAATAAATTAGCTTCGTGTGACTTGGGCTTTACCCGACCAGTCGAGATCGTTGTTCGTGTGGCGCCCGCGGAGGCACTTTCTAGCTAAGCGTAGACAATGAGACTAGTATGCAATGTACACCAAATTCCTGGTCGACTGTACCAAGCATATGTAAAAGTACTACCCATTGTCTACGCCAGGGGTGGCCAACATATGGCACGCGGCAACATTAAAAGTGGCACGCGATGTCTTGCCATATTTTATCAACATGCCACAAGGCAATTTTTGGTGGAGCAGAATTAATTAAGAAGACTGTTTTACAATGCAATTTTAATTATCGTTGTATAGTTTATTGCTGCAGTATCGTTCCAATAAAATTAGTCACCGATTATCACAGTTTTTGCTCGTTTATCCTGATTCAAGGTGTATGAGGTGTGAAATTGAGATATCTGCTAGACCACAGACTAGTTTTGCTTCAGCTACAAAACATGATCTACTGTAAAACAGCTCTTCTTAATTCGTGGGTCGCGATGGTCCTTCAGGTAGGCCGCGAATGTTCTGTCATAAATAAAATATTTTTGTGCGAAAAAATTTGAATTACGAAAGCTTGAAATGAATTTGAAGGTTAACCTGCTTGAAAACTTCCACGCACTTTTTACATTGATTCTGGTTTACCTTTAGTTTTATTTTCAGTTGCAGGAAGAAACATATATCCAGTTTTTTGAAAAACGCTCGTTTTTGATTAGCTTGATTTGAAAGCACAAACCTGTGTGAATAGGAATTTTCTGCCATGAAATTTAATTACCGGTAAATCTAAATTGTAAATTCAGCTAGCAGACTGACACTGAGCATATTAGATGCAATAATGAGTATTGCCATCGCACCGTTGCAGCTCAATTTTGCCAGCTAGTTCAGAACAAATGCATGCAAAAAAGGGCTTTCGTTACTCGTGTTGTTGATAAAATTCAAACTACTGCAAGTGTTTTTTCGTACTTTTGAGAATGTTTAATTCTTTGTAAACAACATGGTTTTACAATAGAAAGGATAGTTTACCAAGCGTTGGGACGCGAGGAAATTGTAAAACAAAAATTGGCACGTTAGCAAGTTTGAGTTGGACACCGCTGGTCTACGCTAACCACACTTCTAACACAAATCAACAACTTAAATTACCTAGGCATTACGTCTGACGTCGCCATTAATCCAAATTGAGCTGAGCCATGCACTGATTATTTAAAAATATTTACGTGAGTATATTTTTTATCAACGAAAATTTCTTGCGTTTATTTAATCTTTTTTATGTTCAGTTAATACACATTTTTTGCTGCATATTGATCAAATAATGAAAATCAAAATGCAGTCGCAGCACTTCATAATTTCTTGTTATACGCGTAATTGTATTTCATGTTATAAAGCGAAATCAAATACTAAAAGTTGTTCAACAGTTTTCTCGTCTTTAAAATAGTATTTTGCAAAACTTTTGTAAAGCCGTACATATAAAGTCGTTTATTGTTTACTTTTAGCACTTCTAAAACGTAATGATTACGCCTTTTCATACATTCTAGCGTGAAACACTATAATTACGTCCGCTCACAAATCACACCTTTCCACACCGAATTGTCTTCACGTCGAATCAGTCACGCCAAATGGTCGCATACTGATAAAAAAGTACTGCAACACTAATTTTTTGTTTCAATGGTTAAAACAGGAGGCAAACTGGATCGCTTAACAGCCTCAACATTTATCGAGGGTGGATTCAAGAATTTTTTTTTGGAAAAAAGTGGGCTATGAGTAAGGATTAATGCTTACAAGTTTGGAAGTAACCATAGAAACTTTTTAATAAGCATGACTAAAAATTACGGTGTGCTTGAGCTCTCTTCGTGTCCACCAATGCTTGATCTGTTACCTAAATTTAACCTCCCTTTCATTACACATGCATGTCCCAGCAATCTAGTAATGGGATGCTTTGAAGCAATTCAAGCAATTTATATATACGTGTCCCAGCAATCTAGTAATGGATGCTTTGAAACAATTCAAGCAATTTATATATTTAAATAGTTTGTTTTTGAAAAACTATGTATAGATTAGTTTTTAACGTGAACATGATCCTTCCTCAAACATTGATGAAAATTTGCAACCAAGTTCGAAAACTATGATATATTTTATGACGTCACAAGGTCAATGACGTCGTTACAGTATGATGTCATGTCCTTTCTTCTTTGCTTTGCATTGTTGACATCAACAGTACTTCCTGCAGGGTTTATACAATCAGGGAAAATCAGGGTAAAACATATCTTTTTCGAGATGGTCTGGGAAAGTCAGGGAATTTAACGAAAAAGTCAGGGAAAACTTGGAAAAAATCAGGGAAATTTTTTTGGTAAGTTCTTACCTCGTATGAATCAAGATCCATTGTTTATTTTAGCTGTTGTATGTCAAACAAGCTTGACTTCATACTTTTCTCTTTATTTAGATATTTTCTTACTCTAAAAGTAGCCTGGAATGTCTAAAAAATCGAAACAAACTTATTTCCAAGATGGTTGGTTATCGTCTGAAGAATTCAAGGCATGGCTTTGTTAAGCTTCTACCAAAGGTGAAGCAAGATGTCGACTGATTCAGACAAATATAGCATTGAGCAACATGGGAATCAGGGCATTGAGGAGTCATGCTGGCAACAAATCCCATGTGAAAAAAGTCAAAAAACTGGCCGAAATTAAAAATTTCTTTGCTAAAAGAAGTGATATTAGGCCTGCTAACTTATCTTCTGAAGAAAAGCAGCTGCAATCTTTCTTAGATACGGAAAATTAGGTTGAAATTCAATCATTCTGCTGTGCAAATAGTCAAAGTACGATTCTACTGGTCTTTCAAGCAGTGTTGCCAGATCTCAATTTACCAAGTAATCTAGAGAGTAGCTAGATTTTTGATTAAACCCTACCTAAGCAACAAAAGTATCTAGATCAGTATCTAACTACAAAAGTAGGTTAATACGACAAAAAACAAGCGATATTGCCGAGTCTGACATGAAGTGACTTATATACAGCATCTAATAATAGCACACATTCAGTTTTTCGAGAAATATTCTGCCTCATGAAGACACATTTTAGTCGCAGTGACATCGAAACACCTTTAAACACATCATACGTGAGTTGAATTATGCATAGACGTGAATTATGCATACCGTACTCAAAATTATTCCAAGCTAGGCAACTATTCTGTACTGTGTATATATCTACAGGTCTACGAAGTACAAACATGCAAAATAATGTACTGGTACTGAATTGAGGCAGCTAGACCTAAGCTGTACAGTTGTAGCCTGCTTCGCTACTCAAACTGCCCTTACCATATCATTAGCAGATTAGTCTACATATTTAGTAGTCTTACAGTCTTAGCAGCCTACTGGTACTCGTGATTAACTTTACCTTCTTATGATTTTAATGATTTAAAACCATAAAATTTGAAGCTCCATTGTATCAGAGAATCGGGCCATGTTCATCTCCTCATAACACAAATTGTCATTTTGCTGCAACTTGCCTTAGACGAGACAAATACTTGAAATCCTATTCCTACTATACCTATAGGCTAGCAGGCCTACCGGTACTGAGCTGAACACGCGGAAGAAGGGCTCACAAAATTAAAGCAATGATTCTGGCATTCTTCCGCGAAGGGATAAAACAATAAACAAACTGGATAGCTATAGATTAGTAGCTAGAATCTAGACGAAAAAATTGGTATTTAAGGGAACTAATAAAGTATCTAGATACTAAGTAGCTAAGTTGGCAACACTGCTTTCAAGATGGAGGTAAATGGAATGCCGAAATACGGTGGGTTCTGAAGCATGTTGTTGGTGGATATAGTGATAATTCTGTTACTGGTTCTGTGGACCTATTTCAATCAATGTTTCCTGATAGCAAGATTGCTAGTATACTGGAACTTGGCAAAGACAAATTAAAATATGTTGTGAATTATGGTATTGCATCTTACTTCACACAATTACTGAGAGATCAAGTCTCTTCATCAAAATGGTTTGTAATTTCAGTGTTATTATTGCTGTGATTTTCTTAGATTTTTTACTTATAGTAGTGCAGAGTGCTGTGAACTGCGAAACCAGACACTTGTGAAATATGTCACTTTTCTTATTTTTGGTATTCAAGCCAAGCTTCTTGCGATTTTCTAAGATAAAATTACGATCGGGTTCATTGTGAAATCTTTATTTCTGCTGCTGAATTGATGTTTCTGTGTATGTAGGCATTAGGTATACATAGTTATTTTTGCTGCTGGTTGATATTATACTGTTCGTTTATATTTTCTAAGTCAGAGAAAAAGTATGTTTTGCAGGATTGGGTCAGGGAAAAACATAGGGATTTTTAAACGAAATTCAGGGAAAACAGGTGCGATTTTGAGGAAAGTCAGGGGAATATGTCAGAAAAATTCTGTATAAATCCTGTTATTTTGCTAATGAATAACCATCGTAGGCCAATTACCTTAAGAAATATGAGTAAATTTAAACCTTAGGGTAGTTAGTTAATCAAACACTTTCTCCTAACTATATATTGTATAGCGGACATGACTCAGCGAACACGAACAATTTACTTCCTGGTCGTTAAATTAGATGTTAGAACGATAATCAGACACTTCTTCACTAGATTTAAAGGGAATAGTAAGCTCTGATTAACTGATAATATCGTGGTACTCTTGAAACAATTCCTCCATGTTTCTATCTCCAAAATGAAGTCAGATAACACGATTCTTGATCAATGCTTTTAATTGCTCTGGCTATTGGTTATCAATCTGTAACCACTGGCATCTATCTATAATGCATGCGTGCTACTCCAGAATTACATTAAGCAAGGCTATACTATTTTTTAAGAGTCCCGTTCTCGTGTTTGTTTTTTTTGGCAAATCTTCTTGGTGGCATAATTAAGCTTTTAAATTTCAATCTCAGATGGTAAATAAACTCCATTTAATTACCTCAAATTCATCCAGCATCCGTAGTGACCTTTCTCTTTTGAGGTAGGCAAGCTTGAAGCGCCTACTGGACTTTTGCAATTGTACAATTACATGTAAATTAGACGCCAATCTACTCAATGTTTGGCAAGTTCGAAATTATAAACAAATGTTTCTGGAGAAAAACTAAGCCAAGTTCATTCAAAGCTAATTTTTTCACAGAAAACTTGCCAATTGATCTGAGGTGTTCTAACAACCACCCACAAAAAGGTGTTAAAAACGAGATTTTGCAATAGACAAGGTCATGACGAGACAAAACGTCTTCCATTGTTCTCGATTAGTTAATTTTTTAAGATTAATTAATAATTTAAGACTGATTTCAAATTTTATTGAAGTTGAATTCGGGATATTTGTTCTTTGAAATTGGCGAATTTTTAGTATGATGATTTTAACTTCGCAGATACCGACTCTAAAAGCAAATGTTTCAGAGCTGACTTCCTGTATTGTGACATATTCAAATACACATACATCATATAAGCAGTAAAATAGTACGTATGCTCAATTTGTGTTTTCTCTTTAAATGTTGGTCTAGCCTTGTGGCTAGGAATCCACAAAGTCCACTCTTTTCGGCCTGTTTTGTCATTGCCGTTTCTGCTTTGTAAGCATAGGCCCTTTCTTTTCTCTTCGTCATCGATTTTATGGCATGTTTGAAGATGCTATGCGATATACTTGACCTACATGTAAAATATACACCCTAACATGTCTATCTAATAAAGAGACTTAAGTGCAATGATCAAGCACAACATATCTTATCTCATGTTCAAACAAATTTATTAACAATTTATGCCATATTAAGTGTTTCAATCAAGCCTGCATTCATGATATTTTAGTAAGAGAACTGATGCATAAGTGACACAAACTCTGTACATGGACGTTAACTTTTAACACAAACCAACAGGGTAAAGACCAGCAGAATTTGTTGAATGCTGCGTTGCTTGACATGAGTTCAATTTCACGTTTTTCTTCCTGCAGTATATTTTGTCTATTATCTACAGCACCTATGGCTAAGTTCGTTTTTCATGTTTGACTTTTACCTAAACACCATTTATCTAATCGTCCAGTGACTATCGTGCATAGCATAAACAAGAGGGGCTGGGGATTGATTTGCTGCGGGGTTAAAGCTGCCAATGACCCACCACCTCGAAAAAGGTTTGTGAACACAGGCTCAGAAGCTTGTGTAGGCTATTACACATAAATGCAGAGGTGAGCCCTGCACCCCACTAATGAACTTCGAAAGGGTACCAAAGGTAATAAACCGTTTCATTTGGCTCACTACCTACGACAGTTTCATCTGTGGGACCTCAAAATTCCTGATCTATAACAAGCGCTTATCAGCTTATCCAACTTACTACTGCTACTGTTCTCGTTCATGCTTAGAAATTGTTTGAACTTTCTACTATGCAATGCAGCTGAACACCAATGGGCTAGATCTTTACTCAATATAACTTTAAAGATTTGAAACTAACCTTTTTGTTGCAAAGGCAACATTTTGCTAACTGACTGATTTTGCCGCTGGCTGATTTTTCCACACAGCTTTTCGTTCTGATTTTTATTGCAGATTTCCCTTTATGAACAAAAGTAGAACCATTTCAATTTGTAAACGTTAATCTTTTTAAACTAACACATTCTACAATGAATATGCATTGGCTAGGCACTTCCAGATAAAAATCCCTGTTCTTACAATTCAAGCAATTATGCATAGAACACACACTTTTCGGCAAGGGGTAGTAGGTAGGCCTATAGGTACACTAGGAGTTATGCGGTTTTACCAGACCTTTTCCAGAGAATAGAGAGCATGGGCATGGAATGACTATGAAAAGATCAAGCAAGCGGGCAACACACGTATGGTTGAGATCTAAAATTCAAAAGGAGTGACCAAAGATGGTAGGCCTACTTTTGATTAGAGGAACAGGCATTAAGAAAATGCTGAAGAACATATGCATGGTGAAAATAGATGTTGCTGGAAGAAGTTCTGACGTAACTATCATAGCTAGCTCTGCACCCAAATGTCAATGCAGTATACTGTAAATGCAAAATGTGTAATTGGCAGACTTATGGCTTTATTTCTGCACTTTTATTTTTTCTCTCTTTTTAGCAATAGGAGACCATTTTGTTTTCATTTTACTGCAAACTGCTGTTACTGCTTTTTGTTTTGTGCTGCTGTATTTTGGTACTGATCAGCGTAATAGTAAAAATAATAAGTGATTGTCACTTTTATTGCTTGCATGATGCAGTATTGCTTGCTTGATGCAGCTTACACTTACCTGTGTCGTATTGATACCTTGTTTTACATAGAGTTATGCTTTAATGTTGCTTTCACGATGTTTTTTGTAATTTTGATTTCAGGATGTTTGTTTTTTTTGCTTTATCTAACCATATTTTTCTTTGTTTTACATGAACTTACGTACCTACTTTACCCTAAACTATTAATGTTGGTTAACTGCTTAATGTTGGTTAACTTAGAGAAAGTATTAATGTGGGTTAACTTAGAGAAAGTCAATTAACTCCGAGCCAGCGTCAGGCGCCATGTGTTTCATAGGTATCTCGGGTCATCTGTGGTGGAAACAAAGAAAAAAAAAACAACAATGCAATTGAGAGCAATATTACAGGAAATCGGCCATTTAGGTCTAGTTGACAAAAACAAATTGCGGCATAGCACAGAAGTGTCAATTAAGCTTGACTAGGGATTATGTAGGCCTAATGTGTGGCTCATTAGTTGATAAGAAGGAGAATGGTATTTCGCTACCAGTTCTAAAACGAGATGGCATAATCAAACAAAAGGCGAATTCTCTAAAACGCGAAGGAAAATATACACAAAGTGAGGTGAAAGTGTAGCAAAATAACAATAGTACTAGTGAAAAAAATTGTTAATAACACAGTAAGTAGGCCTACAGTAGACTTTCTGATAGATGGTGAGCTGTTATTTTACGTTAAGATGGCGTAGCCATAAAATAAATAATTAAAAGATACGTTTCAATGGTTGATTTGGTCTAAAATGGCACTTGCGACAATTTATTAGGCGATAAGATTAGTAGTTCTACTGTAAAAAATTCCAAAAGCTGAAAGATATCAAAGTAACGAATCAAGTATGAAACTCATGTCTCAGAATTACAATGATTCTAGGGTTATTGTTCTAAATGTAAATTTCGTTCATTTAACTAACAGCGCTGCACGCTTTGGAGGAGGCGTTGTGCTAATGACAATGATCAATCATGATTTGTTGCGAAGTACAAGATTTTGTTTGGCTAGAATGATTAAGAAGTTGTACTGGTACTTAAACATACTGAATAGACAACCCAAATAAGAACAGCATTTTTAAGTTTTGAGTAGATTTTAACACATTGAAACACAAAGGTTAGTCGGTTTTAATTGTTAGTTAAGCAATGTTAATTTAGGAAATTAAATTTGAACAGTGAAACAAGACTGGTACAGGTGTTACACGAGTCTTTAAAAATATAAAGAAAAAAAGAAGATCAAATATGAACAGACTGTTTATTTATGAGGTAGGGTCAATCTTTTTTCCTTCCACAAAGAGAGTGTAATTACCATCGATGACTTTCCAACAAGCTTTTTTCTTGTTCTTCCTTGCATCATTGAAAATTGGAAGTAGCTGTTTAGTTAGTCTTGAAATTTTTTCGGCAGATGTTCGGTGACATAGACATAGGGGACGAATTGGTCTTCGTTTTTTTTTTTTGAGCGTTATTGAAAGACTGCAGATGTTTAACAGATTTAAAAATTGGATGTTTGTCGTGCATGGTCTCAACAGCATCACGATTATTGGTCGGCTAAAAGGTCTACCATTTTTTCTCATGGGGTGCTGTGGAAGTCTGTGAATATCCACAAACTCTATATCCTCAGGGTCGTCAATTTTCAAACCTTTTTCTAAGAACTCTTGAAATTTGGTTACTGTTGTATCGTGTTTTTCCCAGGGAGAATCGTTATCTTCTTTTATACCATGAATTAAAATATTCAGTCGCTTATCGTAGGATTCTTGCATAACTGCGGGCTTTTCATATGATTCTGTCATAGACTCGAATTTCTTGATTTTTTGATTCATCTGATTGAGAGAGGTTAAATCAGCTTTATCAGACAGTAAACTGTCTATTTCTTTGTTTTTTTTTCAAAATTGTGTTCCAGTACATCAATTCTTGCTCTAAGACTGTCAAACTTCTGGTCAATATTGTCAAGTCTCGTTTCAATTGATTCTAATTTGCACAGTATTAAGTCAATCTTTTTTTTAAAGCTCATCCTGGTGTTTGCTAGTAGTTAGGTTTTTTGAAGCAACTGAAAGAAACTGGCCTGTAGAATCGCTTATTGCACTTTGACCTGAAGCCTGATTTCAACTGCTGTTCAGCACGGTGTGCACTCTACCACCTCAACTGACAAATGGGAAAGTATATTCTTTCTATCCACTAATTTTACTCCACACATCGACCTCGCCATTACTCTTTCAGTTTTCAAAATTACTTTTTCACTCTTCCTTAAACACCATGTCTCACTTCCATATAACATTGCTGATCCTACGCAAGTACAATATACCATCCCTTTCATTCTCAAAGAAAACCTTTGTCCACGTAGCAACTCTCCGCATTTCCAAATTTCATTCATCCGATCCTTACTCTAAAGGTCATGGCAGTTTCACATCCACCACTGGCATTCAGCCTCTCTCCTAAATAACAATGCATAGCTCCTAAATAACAACGTCTCATGCATAGCGCCTTTGTCGCTTTCTGTGACAGAAGGATAAAAATGAAGAAATCCCAACTAAATCACATCACATAGACTGGAATAATTTCGTTCATTACAACTTCATCATTAACTGACCTCACTCTACGCAAGATTGTGATTGAACACTCGAATTATAATTATGACATAACAATTAGGCTTGTTCTTTATATTGTTATTTGAACTTGTGAGGGTGACTACTGACTAGTGGTGACAAAGCGAGTGGCGAGCGCAACTGACGTTGTAAAGTTTTAGGTAAAGAAGCAAAAGTGCAGTATTTTAAGCAAAATGCAAAGCGTGCATTACTGGAGTACGGAAAGTTTACGGCACGGAAAATATAATACAGTTTTAGCCTCTAAATTATAATACTGTATTTCCGTAGCGTACTTTTCCTAAAAATTCCGTAGGTATTTCCGAACCGTACCGTAGTAGCCCCTTGCTATGCAGTTAACTAGATTCGACTGTGCATACTAAAAATAACTTACTAGCTTTTGTCACGTTTCTTTGGAACAGCAACATCGTTTTTTTTTTGTGGGTGAAGAAATGCACACAGAGCTGCTTGCTGCAGCAAGATATGTGGCAGTGCTCCTGCTGCAAATCGACGAACTGGAGTTAACAACATAAGTTTATTCAGCCTGGAAATTAAAAGAACGTGTATTTACAGCGAACATTCAAACAATCAGGCCAGAAGCACCGAAGAACCCGGAGGTTATCAAGTCAGGTGCTCCTGACATACAACTATAGGAAAAGCCATGTTTGTGATGGCAGGCTGCAGAATAGTGCAATATTGCAACAGAACAACTGACAAATCAATTTAAGAGAGAGCAAAAAACAGACAGGGCAAAACAGACTAAAGCACACTAGTACGAACGACGACAAAAACCACTTCACAATACAATACCACTGATAGCTAATTTTACTACAGTTAAAAGAGTGAGGCAACAACTTATCTGAAGAGATTAATTCGTAAGAATTGACTAATATTTTTTTGTAATGCTTTTTGACACTATGCCAACTCAAATCTTTGATGCTATCATCAATTTCTCCCCATAATTTTGATCCTCTATGTATAATTAGTTTACTTGCAATGCACTTCCTGATACTTGGTTTATAGTACCCTTGTTTTTGCAATTGCCTTGTATTGTGGTTATGAACTTCATATATTTTTACTAATGAGTCGTAGAGGATTTCTGGTAGTTTATCATGGTGTAGCTGGTACATAAATTTTCCTAATTCGAGTTTATATGCGTCGGAGAGTTTTAAAAAATTTAGGGTTTTATACAGCACAGTCATTGGACAGTATTTACTCAAATAAGTAATGGTATGGATGACGTTATTTAGACGAATCATAAGTTCATTTAGTTGCGATTTAGCAGTGGTACCCCATATGAGTAAGCCATATTGAATCCTGGAATATATTAAACTGTAATAAAGTGTGCTGTGGAACGAAATCGCTAATTCTACAAATCAAGCCAGTGTACCTAGCCAAATGGAGAGACAAGTGATGCACATGAGGCGACCATTTTAAACAATCATCGATATACAACCCTAGGTATTTCACTGTTCTCTCTGTGTAGAGTAAATGAGCGAAGAGACAAGCTGATGTCAAAATTGCAGGGAGAATAAGGCTGTTTATTAATTAGCATGTAGCTTGTTTTCGAGAAATTTAAAGATAGCTTATTTCTTCGCAGCCAGATATCAATTTATTAAGCTCTGTGTTTACACCGCAATTTGGCAGGACTTTCGTCAGCAAGCATTAGATGCGTATCGTCCGCAAATAAGGTTGTATCAAATGAACTAACAAGGGGCAAATCATTTATGTATAGGAGGAATAGTAGGGGACCGAGGGAGGATCCCTGAGGAATAACACATATAACTTTGTTCAATTTCGACTTGTTGTTATTAATTTTTGTATATTGATATCTATTAGATAAGTAACTCTGAAATAGTTTAAGGGATAGGCCACGAATTCCGAATCTGCTATCCATTTTTTCCAATAAAATAGAGTGGTCTACCGTGTCGAATGCTTTTGTTTGGTCTGAAAACATGCAGCAGGTGTACAAGTTCTTATCAATATTTTTTATTAGCTTATCATATATGTTGCGTATGGAGTGAATGGTTGATGTGTCTCTTCTAAAACCAAACTGGCGTCTATTCAATAAATTGAATTTTTTCAAATAGGAACAGAGACGAGAGTAAATTACTTGGTCAACGATTTTAGTAAAAGGAGATAAGAGAGATATTGGTCGGTAGTTAGTGCATAAATTAGGATTCCCTCATTTATAAATAGGCACAATTTCAGCGATCTTAAGCACATTAGGAAACTCTCCTTGCTCAACACACCAATAAGGTAAGGAGAAATTAACCGAGTGCTATCTTTCAGGAATTGATTGTCGATATCATTTTCCTGAACTGCTTTTTTTAATTTCATGTCGCGAATGATTGAACCTACTTCATCATGTGTGGATGGAGAAAGAAAAAAAGAATTTTTAATGTTTGTTGGAGACGCAGTGGTTTGTGATTCGGTTACTACGGGGGTGATTTATTCAGCTAATTTTTTCCCTATTTCAGTAAAGAAATTATCGTGTTGCAAGTAGCAATCGGATCTTGAACTGTTCCTTTGTCAGATTCAAGTTCAGCGGCAACCGTTTCAGTTTTAGGTTTTTGGCGTATAAGTTCATTAACAATTTTCCACAGCATCTCGGAGTTGTTTGCATTAGCGCCAATTTTTTCTTTGTAGTGAATTTGCTTCGATGTTTTAATTGCTCTGTGTAGCGTATTTTGATAGAGCTTATAGTTAATGGTACAATTACTAAGATTAATATTTTGATTCAAATTTTGCTAAAAAAAAATAGAAATATGCAGCAAACCAATGTCAAAACTGATTACCAACGAGAGCTATAGCATTCCCGCAAATTTCCGATTAGATTGTAAGTAAAGCTCAGCTAAGCTCCCTTTAATTTGGAAGAATTTTTCTTCAAATGCGCAATAAACATTTTTCTGTGGTAAACTGTCTTATTGCTAATCCTTTAAGGGGGTGGGTGTAACGGAAATCGAAAATTTTCATGTTTTTGGTGTAAGATGAAGGAATTTTTTATCTCTACAAAATGCAACTATTTTGACAAAAAAATTCCAACTATTTTTAAAGATATTGAGCTTTGAAAAAACAGCCGATTTTCATGGTAGAGAAAGTTTTGACGTCAGATAAAACTATGACGTATCAATGTCAATTGAGACGTTGCATTCATTGATAAATCGCCAAACCGACCTTTCATTGAAGGCGTGCTGATAAGACAAATATTGTCGACGTGATTTGTGTTAGCAACATGTTGTGTGATTGCAGCAGTGTTTAAGCGAAATACGAAGTTAAAAAATGATTACGAGCTGTGAGTTATCTAGTTGATTGGCAGTGTTGTATTTAAATGTTTTGAATTTCTGATAATGAGATTGAGAGAACGGATCGAATGTGCTCAGATTGTCAAAACCAGTGTGGATATTGGAGAAGTTCTGATAGCTCCAAGAAACACGCACACCAGTTTACAGCTCCAAACGTAGTATTCGAACAGTGTTATGTCTCGTCATCAGCACATCAAATAGAATACACAAGTTGATAAGCAATGCGGCGTAGCGGTTTTCTAGTACAATTAAAAACAACTTTTACACAATCAAATGCAGCGAATTAAACTCAAAAAATAAAAGTGAACTCACCAACTGTTTTAGCGACTTAACGGAGTTTGCAGCTTACTATACAAAATGGAATCAAACAGTAAACACATGCGGTCGACTCTTTCCAACAGTTAAGTCCAAAAGACCATAAGGAAGTTGTTGTTAACCCAGGGGTATTTAAAGCAAGCGAAAACTTAGTGAAAAAACACATCACGAAATTAGTTCCACAGAAAGCAGCGGGGGGGGACTTGTTATTGTCGATAAAAATTTCCCAAAACTGCGCATGACTAATACTCAGATATTACCAGTACACTGGAAAATGGTCACACATGAAGGAAATAAAATAAACACATAAAAACAATTTGATTGTTGATGATATACAATAAAATAATTTTTAAGATTGACAGGCATCTAATTGACGATCTATTAAAAAGAATTTGACTTTCGAGGAGAAAAGCGCAATAACAAACTTATTTAAACTCCAAAATTTACTATGTTCCAACTTGCTATAGCAATGGCAGTGGCACAGCCACACAAAATTTTTATTTTGCAGTCATATGTAGGCTATTTCCGCGACTTTGCCTGTGGGCTCACGTAGAGAACATCGCAGTGGTGGTGAGCCGTTGGCAATAATAGCACTGTGCTACATTTGACCAGCCGAGAAATGCAGCCCTTACTCCCCCGCACTGGAAGTGATGTCGCTGACCGCAAAGGGGCAGGGGAGGCATGGTTTCCTCATTGCATCGTAAGACAAAACTAAGAAGATTGTATCAGTATTAATATGCGAGAGTCAACAGGGGACAGTTTTAACCACTAAAAATCCGATTTTTCAGAAGCCGACCAGTGAAGATTATTTTTAGAGCCTGGCTGTTAAAGAAACTTATTTTTTTGGAGGTCGACCAGCAGAAGTAATAAATTGACCTCCCCTACTTCGATATTCCTGGTCCGCTACGCCACTGCCTGTATGATTTTACAAGCTTTGCAGAATATTTTTGATCTTACTTACTCCCCCTCCAATCAAAATTCCTGGCTACGCCTAGGCTAATCACTACACTATTCAGACAGATCATAATAAAATAAAAATGCCTTCGCGTTGCGTTGTCAAGTATTGCAGCGGAACATCATGCTTTTTCGGAATTGTTTTGAGTAGGTTAGAATTGAACATCAGCGCTGTTTGAGGATTGTCTGCTGGATCGATCAAATACAATCAGTAAATGTACACGCGACACACACAAACAACGCAAAACATGCGCATAAGCGCGCACATACAATTTTGTTATGCTAAATTCTAATTGTTATGTCACAGTAGCCTTATTTGACATCGGGCGATTTTTCCTGTAGTAAAAAATTATGGGCGAAAAATCGGGTATAAAATGGCCCATAAAATGAAAACGGGTGGTTATTTCGTTGAAATTTTTGCGTAAAGTGCTTGTCAGCACAGTTTACTTGCATAAGCTGTCGAAAAAAGGCAATGTCAATTTTTGTTACACCTCCTCTTCATTAAATGAAAGGATCAAGAGACATGCTAATTTTCATAAAAATCTCATTGAGCCAAAAGCATGCAAATACGACGAACCAGTTAACTCATCGCGATGGCGTTGCCACGTCTTGACGACGTACCAGCAGTGGTGCACCCAAGGGGGGGGGGGGGGGGTTAGGGGGTCGCAACCAAAGGTAATAAAACCCTCGTCCCTCGTCATGAACAGGATGTATCGAAATAACTAGCTGTTCATCGGTTGTGGGTACGAAAATTGTACTGCGTAATATTTGAAACAATGGAACCTGAACGCCATTGACAACACTCTAGGTCTTATAACGATTTTCTGCAATCATTACCAACATTCCTTGATACAAAGATACCTGTTTGTCATGGTCATCAGAGAGTGCGGCAGTGCGAAGTGGAGAATGGTGATGAAACTTTTTGTCAACAAGTATTACGTTTATTCGAATGGATGGCGCTACGGTAAATGTTAAGAACGTGGCATTTGGTTGCATGCCAATGGCTTGTGGGACATGCTCTGCTTCCACATCGTTCTGAACGCCCAAAAAAGGATTTGTCTTGAAATAACTTCCTAAGGCGTTTCTGTGTAGGAGCGTGTGATCTGCCAATGAAAAAATGGAGTGAAATGCAGTTACAAGGAATGACAAATTGTGTTATTACTAGGGCGATTCACGGTCAATAAAGTCAATTTTTTTTTGGATGTAGAAAATAACTCGAAAAATGTGGAAAAAAATTTCACGGTCGTAGGATCAGTGTTTATGAAGTTATGAAGTCAATAAATGTCAATTTTTTGTGTTTTTTGGTCAATTTTTTTTATTGTTTATTCATGTAATGCTTGATGTGATTTGATTGATTTCGATTGTAAAGATCTGTTCAGACAGCTTTGCAAGATTGCAATCCTAGCACAATTGGATTATGATGAAATAAGCTTTTCGATGTGTTTTTATTTGTTACATATTTTTGTCGCTACGTGCCGGTAGTCAAAAACACCAGAATTGAAAAGACAATGGATTAGTTATTCGAACATACTTTGATGTTACACAGATTGCAATACAGCGAATAGCGAAACACTTGAATTATATGTGCGTACATTATAATCTAAGCACTAACTGAAGTGACTTTGGTGTTGTTGTTTTTTTTTCTTATGGACTGGTTCTTTCATTTCATTGTTTCGTTAGGTCAATAAAGTTAATTTTTTGATAAAATAAGGTCAATTTTTTGAGTTTTAGGTCAATAAAAAATCGCCCTAGTTATTACCGTATGTGCTTGAGAAAGGGATTATAAGACTCATCGGAACATCTGCATTGCTTCGTAAACAAAAACGTGTCTGGTCTGGCGAGTAGCGATTGATTTTGAAACAAGGATTCCGTGTGGCCAGTAATTGAGGAACCGAATGTGCTGAGTTGACCGATCATCACCACACAAAACCACTGTCGGGAATAGGGGAAGTGAGGTGAGAGTTTCCCAAATGGAGAAACTATGCTGCAAACTAAGCATTCTCACTTCATCAATGAAAATTGCATCAAATTTGCAAAAGGTAGTGTTTTAGTGAATGTTAACGAGTTGTTGTTGGAGTCTTACCTGAACAGCGACCAATTGATGGAAGGTTGTGTGGTGTCATCAATAGGCAAATGGAAAGCTGCATATACGGTGTCGGTTTGAACATGTGATGGCAGATGGCTTTGGTATGTCTGTGGAAGGAAACCGGTAGGGCAGGTGACGAGAACAGCAGCCATGTTGCGTACGACAAATTCTTTGATAATGGCGAGAACAAGGGCGGATTTGCCTGTACCATGCATCCCTGCAAAGAAACGTATTGATAATATGATTGCACAAATGATTTAGCATATTGCTATTACCTTTAATGACGTAAAGTGACAGACCATTCTCGTCATCGAACTGTGTGGAATTTGCTGCAGGTGAACATCATTCCGTTTGTTTCGTTATGTGCACCTCTGCTTGCAATTGTTCTTCATTTAAGGAAATGTTTAAGTCACGTGAAGTCTTGCGCTGGATGAGCTGCGTGTAGGAGAAAGTGCCTTAGTTGAAAGCATGAAAGAGCATCGTGGGAGCTTTCAATTTAGGAATAGGTAGTGCGACACTCATTTTCTTTGCAACCGCGCTTGCTGAAGTAATCCATGACTGCATCACGTAATTCCCATAATGCAGGGTTATTATGGTAGGCAATGTAGAACATTTGAAGGGAATCTGAAATTGAAGTGTAATGCGGAGGCAAGAAATCGGAATATGTGTTGAATGGAATGTGCAAGATGGTGTGTTGCCAAAAGAACTCGTGCTTTTTGTGAGAAGCCATTTTGCAGCCAATTATAGCCACTTCGTTTCGTGCATACAAGTGCGATGGCTGTACAGACATTACGTAACGTCGATGAAAGTCAAGCAAAGAGAGATGTGATGCTTCTTCGCAACAAGCCTGGTATTGCAAAATCACCGGGTTTTCCGTAGCATTGTTGAATCTTGGAACAGTCAACTTCTTGTGTCGACCTGAAAGGAATGACACGGACCAACGGGTCATCAGGAGCCACGTTTCGGGCTCGCACGGATGCAGACGAACAACATACCTAAAGGCAGAATTGCGTGCGTCGATGTCGCTGTCATAGAGACAGTCAGCATGAAACTGTTCTTAAGTTTTGTTACGTAGCTGCTGATGTAACGGAGGAGCATTAAGTGATCGTGGGTGCATTGAACTTCCAAGTTGCTGCACAACGCATAGTTGATGGTGTCAACATATGGACGAATTCCTGCTTAATGATCGTCGCTGGTGTGGTGCAAAAGAAGCTGACTGCTTGTCGGATCCACAGCATTGAGTTCGCCGCGAATTGTAAGGAAAGAAGGTGGTGGTTTGTTAGATTTAAGAAGATAATGGACGTTGAAAGCCGCAGAGATGTTGTCTGACAGAACATGAGCAGATGTTCGTTGAATGTCTATTCGGGAAAGATCCCGTAGCTAAACAAGAGGGTGTATATGAGGGGTGCCTCTGTTTTGGAATTTCATACGATGAAAGAGTGCCAAGACGTTTTTTTTTGTTTGTGACGGTGATTTGCAAAGAGACGGTACTTGAAGCGTGTATTCCCACCACAAATGTATTGGGAACACAATTGCTGCAATGTGTACACAATGCACATTGTTTTGCTGAATGCATCATCAGTGGGACAAGAATGGCTCATGCTGCAATGTTGTTAGAAGAAGTCTTGCTTTGGAAAATGCCATTCATTGGCGGTGATTGTGATGAATAACGTTGGAAATCCAAATTGGGACACAGTATCCAAGAGAAGGGCGTGCTGCCACCTCCAGAAAGTGTGCGAGAAAGCTTTGCCAACCAAGGTCGTTGCGGGTAACACGTTGAATTTAATGGCTGAGTCCATGGTTCCACTCACAATTTCATAAATCTAACGATCGAAGTGGTATGGAAGCATAGAGAAGTCCAGGAAATAGTCCATAACAGGAGAAAGACATTTCCATACGAATTTACATTTTTTATTTTTTTTATTGTGATTGTCACCTTGTAAAGACGACTCGCAAAGGTGTCTGGTGTAGTAGAGTATCGGCTATAGAGCAGTTTCAATGAAAGGGATACAAAAGAGATCGTAGAAAGGAATTTTGGAAGGAAAAGAATTTGAATTTTGCATTTTAATGAATGAAGCGTACATAGATTCTGGGCATTGCAGGAGGAATGAATGCAATGATTGAAGACGATTTTGCCTCGCATCGTCTGTGACTGTATCAATCCGTTGTTGCACAGTGGTAGATTTTCGTTCAGCACAGAATCCGGCTGTTTTAATACAGTATCTGTGCTTCGCTCGTGAATACACACCGGGATCCTTTGCCACAATGGCCAGTAGTAGTAGTTTAGTTTATTTGCGGGTAAACGAAAGTATACGTAGCGCTGTAACTGCAGATACAATGTATCGTCGCAGGGAGACAACAAATGGACCTTTTGGTCATCTAGTTAGCTGCTACTCTTTAGTCGATCAAAAGAAATTGTTAGGATCTCTCATATAATGAGCCAGTGTAGAAATTTTTTTATAGTTTTATTAATGTTGGTTGGAGACCAATTAGTGCATCAGCAACAGCGAATTATCCTGCCATAAGTTTCAAATGGTAAGCAAGTTGTAGTATTGAATGAGATATTTCTTGAATTTGGTGTTAAATAATTTTGATGAAGATATTTGAATGTCTAAAGCAGGGGTTCTTAACCTTTTTTGCATTCTTTACCCCTTGCCGATTAAAAAGAGTATAATTTACCCCCAGTGCAACACTTTCACCTTTTTAATACTGAAAATTGAAGTTTGTTGTAGTTTATACTTCAGAAAATTTACCCCCGGTTAAGAACCCCTGGTCTAAAGGAATGTCATTCCAAATTTTTACTCCTTGATACTTTATACATCTTTGAAGCCAATTGGTTGAGTAGCGGGGTATGTATAAAAGTTTTTTTGGGGTTTGGGTTGATCTTATGCTTCTAAGGGATACCTGGCTGGTAAGGGTAAAATAATTGGAGAGTGAGGATGGCAGTTTATTTTTAAAATGGGCGTGGACAAGTTTGTCAATTTCAAGATTATAGAGATCGGGAAGTTTAAGAATCTCAAATTTCGAGTAAAAGGGATAGGGGCTGTCTAATAAACGACTTATCAGTTTCAACGCCTTGTTTTGGGTTGTGATTAGTTTGTTAAGGTAAGATGTATAGGTAGAACCCCACACGGGCAAACCGTAAAGCAGTTGCGAGTGGATGAGAGAGTAATAAATTTTTAATGATGCATTTGTGGGCATGTAATGACGCAGTTTTGAAATTATACCCACGGCTGTGGAAGTTTTGTCTGTTATGGTTGAGATGTGGATGTCGAATTTAAGGCTCGAGTCAATTGTTACTCCCAAGTACTTAACATTGTTTCTTAGAGCTCTTGATTGTCCAAGGAGAGTTGCTGCAACATTGCAGGGAAAGTAAAAGGTAATGGTAAGTTTGAACAACTGTACTCCTTGCAAAGACATGTCTGCCACCTGTTGCGTAGGACCGTTCATTTGTGGATGCAGTGGATTGGCAACCATTGCAGTGCAGGAAGGACAGGTTACCCAAAAGTTTTGCTGACACCATGTACGCAATTGATTTCCAATCTGTTCAGAAGAAACTGTTATGTTTATGACATTGCGATGTGGCAAATGTAGCATTAACTTATCGTATGCAGAATCAAGGTGTTAATAGGAGTTGTGTCATTTCCTTGGTACTTTTGTTTGAAGTCGTTGAACGTTTATGTGAAGCGCAAGGTGCGTTCTTCCGTCAGTTTCATCATCCGAGAGTGTCGCGATTCAGTCTGTAGCTATGAAATGATGTTAGCGAGAGCAATCACGTAAAGTTTTGGGCATCGTACATCATCTGGAAATAGCAATCGCTTTAAGTTGTATTGCTTGCGCTGCCTTGAAGCTTCCAATAGTTTGAAAGACATGATAAAACATTCAAATTATGCCATATGCAAAAAATTTAAGCCATAATGTGGTAATAAATGCTGAAATGAAAAACATGAGTTTACAACATGGAAGAAGCGAAGAGCAATAACAAGGGAAGCACAACTACCCACGTGAAAGTTTAAAAAAATGTAATAACAAAAATGCAATGACAAAAAAACGCAACAGCAAAAATGAAAGTTAACAAAAATGTAAACCGAACAAAGGTTTTCCACGGAAACACAAATTCAACATAATTGTATATGCTATACGGAAGAATGGATAATAATGCAACAGTACAATGTGCCCTAACATCAGTGTATGTTGATTGTTTATGCAATAAGTGTGATGATAAAGTAAGGCATAATATGTAGTTTATGTGTATAAACCAAAAGGAATAATACATGCAAAAACAAAATGAAAAATAAAATATTTAACGCAAATGTACTGTTACATCATTGCAGCAATTGTGAAAGCAAAGGGGATTGTCAAATCGACAAATGTGCAATAAAAATCAGTACGCTGGATCTCTTCCATTTTCCATCAGTCGTACGGTGGTTTTCTGACATAATTCTCGCGATAGCCTAAAGCGCCGTTTATAGCAAAAATTGAGCAGGCGCATCCTTTGTTTGTTTTATTGATAAGCGCCGTTACGATTAACGCCCCGTAACTTATAAGTGACGAAGAAAATTTAAACGCGTCGTTGCGATTCAGCACGCACACTTATAATTATCGAAGCGTATAACGAAGCAAGATTTTGATGCATGTGTGCTGGTTATGGGCTACTGTTCATTGTCCTAGAGTAGCCACCTAGGTAAACCTAAGCGAAACCTCTTAAAAAGTAGTCTTTTTGGCGTTTGGCATGCTTTGTGATTAGAATAGGTACAGGAAAGTAAAGAAGGCTGTGCAGTGCGCACTTTTTTAGTGTGGGTTATCCCGTTATGACCTAGGCTAATCTTTAGAATTAGTTTACAGGATTTGACAACATAATTGTACATCTCAACTCAGATATAGCAGGTAATCTAGACTAGTTTAGCCTAGGTTGATTATGCTCAGTCCCGGTTCTGCATGCCTTACCGGCAACAAATGGAAGGAAGCTTCTGCTCCACATTCACATCACTTCATGAAAGAAATGTGTAAAATTGGGTTACAATGCAGAATGGCATGTCATTTTGTAAAGCTTACCAACTTTGAAAACACTGGACTGCTGATCAAGTATTACTGGTACCATACATAAAAACATTTTTGCATTTTTACCGGTAACAGATAAGATTACTGTCATCTGTACATTGTGGTACACCATTTTTTAAGTAGGCTATAGCAATTGCAGATGTCATGGATATAGTTGTTGCAGTAAAACTTAAATTATAATTAGAGGGTTTTCTTTTCACCATCTTTTACATGATTTAGCAATGATGTACAGTACTTTTCCATGATTGTTAGTTTTTTTATTGCAGTTTTTGATTACTGGTAAGCCTAAACCTACTTGTGCGTTTATGAAAATACATTTCTGATTACACCTAATAGCAACAGAAAATTAGCAGAACACAAGAAACAACATCAGAGCTGCAATTGGGATCACTTATAGATGGCTTTCATTAGTTATGATTAGTAGTAGTGGGATGTTTGTGTTGGCGTTATTTCACTGTTGAAAAATAAAAACCCCACTACAATAATTGAATCAAATGATTAAAATCAAATCTAAAAACTTTTACTAGTAGTTAATAAAATAACAAGGCTGGTAAGATTCTGTCTAAATAAGAATTCACTGATGGTATCATAGAGTAGAAGCTGAAGCTGATCTACATAACTATCAGCAAAGTTAAATTTTGACACTAAGCTTAAGCTTTGTGAGCAAATTAATTAAGGCTGGAAAGATATAATTTTTATGTATTTGCAACACTTTCCATTGCCTACCGGTACCGTATTGTTGCTACAGATTAAAGCAAGCAGTAGATTTGGGACATTATCTGACTATTGTTTTAAGGAAAACTGGTTGCTAGATTTGCCTGTGTCTACAATAAAAGTTCAGTGATACCCCAATTATCATTTATCTCTGCAAATGGTAGTGATTTCCTTCTACTTTACCTATTATAGTGCTGATATTTTATTTTTTGTTAGGTGAATATATACGATAAACTATATACATTTATATTCTTGTTGAGTTATTTTGGGTGCCAATATGCCTAAGCATTCGTCTACGTGCTTCCCGACAGAAGAAGAAAATGAGTTGTTAATTATAGCTGTTCAGGATTACCCTTGTTTGTGGGACCCAAGCATCGAAGGCTACAGCCGGGCACTGTTTCGGAGCTTGGCATGGGAAAATGTCGTGGAAAGGTGTGGGTTCCCTGGCAATGGTGAGAAAAATTTCATAAACTTGGATCATAATTGCAGAATTTTTTATTGTTTTCAATACCGGTTACTGATAACCTTTTATTTAAATGAGCCACCTGATGATTGTTTGTACATGAAACAGTGTAGTTTCTATACTGTATGCTATGGATCGAGTTTGATGTTAACTAATTGAATTAAATAATAGTCCTGGCTTCAGTAGTCACCAACCAAGTTTTGCAAAAAAAATGGCATATTGACTTTTGACCGAAAACATTCACATGGTCAGCAACATGGCATAGTAGAATCATTTTTGAGTTAAAAATCATGTGATGACGGATTCGAATCATGGTTGGAGTCAGTTGTGTGTAAACTATTTCAGCTTTTAAGTTAACGCGAAACTAAAAAAGAAAGTAAAACGTATTTGCCACTGTTGCAATTTTTTCTTCAGGTTGTGTTCACTGTGTAGTAGGTCAAGCATTCAAAGAAAGCTGTGTTAAAACTACATATCGGAAAGCTTGCCTATGAAAGTAGTTTGTCAATGAAATGATACTTATGCAAAACTCTGGAATTGATTGTATTTTTGTGTGCATTTATAGTATCGGATTGTCAAAGGCAGTGGAAGTCTCTTCGAGAGAAGTTCAGGCGTGAAAAAGACAAAAGTAGTTCAAAATCTGGTGATGGAGCTCCTGCTTATACAAAAAAGTGGAGCTTGTACGACCTAATGAAATTTATAGAGCCAGTCTTAGCTCCAAAGAAGTAAGCTGAGATTTGCCATGCCAAGAGGATACATTGGTAGTTTTTTTTTTAAATGTGAGCTAGATTTTACCATAAAATGCAAGCTAGATTCTAGATGTTAGCATCAGCAAACTCTAAACTGACTTTTCTGTAGGTACAGTAGTTTTGGTTTTGAGTGCCTTACATACTTATGACAATTACAAGATTGGAATTTCATGGAAAATGCTTAGACATGTTGACTATTTTAGGGAAAATGCTGAGAGAGAAATGACAAAATCGGAATTCATTCAGAACTATAGCTTTTTACAGTCTAAAACAAAAAACACACGGTAAGAAGTAACTACTGTGGCTTTTTTAGAACAACATCGAACTTGTAGGAGCCACTTCTTACGTTGGAGCTGTTAAATTCACCGGATGAGGCTTCTACTGCTGAAAACGTAAACCCTCACAGTTCTTTCCAGTTGGAAACACCAACTGGCATTATGAGGAAAAACGGTGATTTAGAAGGTAATTACTTTTTTCACAATGTACAACTATACGTCATCGTAAAACTTTTGCTGAATGCACAATGCATCGAGCAGACGCGCACGGGTTGAAAAGTACATGCTGGTCCTTATGTTATGTCGTTAAAGAAAGATAGAGCACTAGATATGGGCCTGTGGAGCCTGCAATTACCAATTGTGTTCTATTGCTAACTGTTGCGTCATAGTTTGCATGTACTTGCATTGGAGCTTGTCGCTTCTGATAGTTTGTTATTTTCGGTCTGACTGTCAACAGAGCTGAAGTAAACCTTTTGTCCTAAATTTATACATCCTTGTACTCTGGGTTTCGTTGCGTGCCCTTTCTTATATGACTAAAGTAATTTAGTATAGAATACAGTATATGTGGGACGAAAATATCTTAAGGAGGAAACATAATGCCAGATTATTCCTTTAAACTGAACATTTTGACAACACAGTTTCAGTTGCCATCATCAAGAGTATTCGCGAGATGCTTGAATAGTTTTTAACTGTCCTTCCAATACTGCTGATGATGGCCACTGAATCTGTGTAGTGGAAACGTGCAGCTTCAAGGACTACTCTGACATTATTTTTCCTTCATAATTTAATATAGTTGCATTTTTACAAGGGGGTTTTGTTTTGAGATCGTGTTTTCCTGGCAAAAGGTTTGGCATGTAGTCGAATGGCAAGCAGTACAACCATGAAAATCGAAGAAACCTTTCCTACCGTAACGGTAATTTTTTGTTTTTCACCTTATTTAGAAACACCTTGCCATCCCAAACGCCAGCGAATGACACAAAAATCTTACCCGGCGAACAAAGTAGAACAAGTGTTCTTGGATGCCATTAATATGGTTAAAAACGAGGAAAGTAAGTTCATAAAGCTGCAATACAGCATCCAGAAATGTTTTTCAATTTTAAATGAAACTTCTTCCGGCACAATTTAGTGAGTATTTTTGTGAAGTCAGCAGTGTATATGAAAGGTCTACCCGGGCAAGTACACAAAATAATTATTTTATGCCCGTTGTTAAAAGAACAAAGCTTCAAAATTCTATTAGGTATCAACTTCCTCTTATTTGGAATTCTTTAGACTCATCATCATCATCATCCAGTTTTAATTCGGTTTTTCCTCGTTGCCGAAGGTGGCCGAATACACCTCATCCCTTACTCGATTGCTCTTACTCCATCCCTCCATCTCGCTCGATCTGCAGCATCCTCAACCTTCAACCCGACTTTCTTTACACTCTCTTCCACCTGCCTCCTCCATGTCATTTTTGGCCGTCCTCGCCTGGACTCAAAAATTAAAAATTCCAAGTCGCTAAAATCGTTTAAATCTAATGCGAATGTGTAAATGTAGTGAATGTTACTTGCTTTATATTCTCGCTCTAAATACCCGTTTGCTTAGTGCACACTGCATTTCAGTTCAAATGTCCGTGTATTGTACATCAGCTACACTACTACTTCTTTTGGCTGCTGAATCAGAATTATTGATTTGACCAGACTCGAAATCGAACCCCGAGTCTACCGATCCAGAAGCAGACGCTCTATCCACTCGGCCATCAGGTCGGTGGAATGTAAGCTACTTGAAAACCTTCGTTTTTCGGTTTTTCTGCGGCGCTTTGGTTAGTGAAACAAAGCATAATTAGGCCTACTGCAATATAGATTTTGTCTATGAACATAATTTTTTTTCAGAGACAGAGGAAAATGATCCCGTCTATGTCTTTTATAAATCGATGGCTAACGAAGCAAAAAGTCTGCCCCAATTGGCTCGCTTAGAACTGCAGCAGGAGATTCTGCATGCAACAATGCAAAAGCTGAGAGAATATGAAGAGAAATAATGTCTGTCGTATTGACGAAATAAAATGATGTTTAGTGAATAAAGTGTGGTGCAAGACGAAGCAGGCTTCGTGCTCATTGCAAATAAAAAGATAAAATTTGTACCGGTATATCACTAATTTTTTCTGGTTCTCTTTGTCGCAACGGCATAAACAAAATGTGCAGCTGCACTGAAAAATGCAATGTCAATTTACACGGCTTTACTTAACACAACGTATTTTTTTTAGTTTTTAAATTTCATTGTATTGAAGTCGAACAATTTTATTCGTATACAGAATAACGATTCTTTCAAGTTCGGCAAAACAATGGAATTTGAGTTCGCAGACCCAACTCCGTTACTGTAGCGGTTAAATCGCAATAATTCTCAAATCGGGTACCCTTTTTAGTGCCTTGCTGTCTTGTCCATTACCTTATTAGTACCCTTATTCTGCTATCGTGGTGTCCACTTCTGCAGATTAACGTCGTTGCAAGTATTGTATTGCATCTATTTTACAAGGGTAACCTATGAAATTTTCTTAGCTTGATGCCAAATAAGGGCCTGGCTCAAAAAGTGATTGATTTTTCAATCCAACTTATTTATCGAAGGAGAAATGCTGTAACCAAAAAAGCGGAACCTACAAAATTATTTTCCAAGAAAATGGCCAAATAGATAGGGAGCGCTAGTTCGGTAGACTCTGGATTCAATTACGAGTCGGGTCAAACCAACGACTTAAAAATTGGTACATCTCCGCTTGACGTTCAGCATTAAAGGGATAGTGTGGAGCAAGCCGGTAAGGTTTCTTGTTTGCACGTTTGGGAATGGTGCTTAACGCAGAAGCGTCTCCCATCTCACATACATGGTGGGCGACTCCTAACCTAGCTCGTACAGGACTTTCTTGTGATAGGAGGATAAAAATGCACATAAATAGGCACAGTAAGTAGATGCGGCACACCTTTATTGAAAGTTTATGTTACAAGAAAGCATAGCCTACCTACACATACACAAAAAAACATATTAAAGGAATAGCAGCTACCCAGACTACCCTACAGCAAATTTTTAATGAAACGTAAGCACAGGTTCCAAATGTTTAATTACGATAATAATTTCAAGATGGCCAAAACGGGACCAATCTAACGAGACTCCGTCATGTAAAGCAATGCAACATGACTTATCACTACCCCCTAAGTCAATACACATATCTTTGATGTAAGGTTAATAGGGTAATTTGTAAGAAGGCGCTGAAGTCAATGAAGTCTTTAAGTAAACACAACACATGTCAATGAAGTCTTCAAGTAACGCAAAAACAAGAAAACAACATATAAACAAACCACCATAAACTTGTCTCGTGGTGTAATTAAAAAATTATTAACCAAATCGTTTTACATTACACGCTGGGTTACGTTATTTTGGCATGACACAGAACCAACAGCAGAATTGAAATAAGCGCTATAGATGTCTCGCACTTGTGTAGCCCTATTGCAGTTGTTGCGTCGCATTCGAGAAAGAGGTGCAAGTCGTGAGGCAGCTCCCTGCAAGTCCCCTGATGCCTCAATGAAACCTCCCGTTTCTTGTAAGAAATTATGCAAAATAACTCCTGCTTTGACTATCGCGTCAACATGATCACATTTCTGCATCAGAGGCCTGTGAAAGCAGCGAAATCGAGTAGCTAAAATGCCGAAAGCATTTTCAACAACATGTCGCGCACGTGATAATCGGTAGTTGAAAATAGTGTGCTCTCTGGACAAACCTGTTCCTGGATATGGTCTCATTAAATTTTCCATCAAGGGAAACGCTTCATCTGCAACGAAAACATACAGTAGTTTTGGAGCTGTGCATCGTGGAAGAGGTTCGTCAGAAGGCAACGGTAATTGTTGCCTTTTCAACATTTTTCCAAAAACTGAATTCGCAAACACACTACCATCGCTTTGACGACCGTAGGCACCAACATCGACAACAATGAATTTATAACCAGCATCAGCGACCACCATTAGCACTATACTGGAAAACTTTTTATAATTAAAAAATAAAGAACCAGACTTTTTTGGACATTGGATTTGTATGTGCTTGCCATCAATACTGCCACAACAATGAGGAAATTGCCATTGCTTTTCAAATTCCTCTGCGATCATTCTCCACTTCGCTTCATCGGGAACTGGCATATATTCAGGTTGTAGTGCATCCCAGATTGCTTTGCACGTTTCCGGAATAATTTCAGACAGAGCTGATTTGCTCATGCGATAAGATGCTCCAATGCTGTGGGAAGAATCACCAGTCGCTAAAAATCTGAAATAGAAAAGTAATCAGTAATTCACTCGTATATATTAAGAGATGCATTTATAAAATTTTTGTGCAGTGCAGTATTACAATTGTTGAACAAATTACATGGTTTTTCAGAATTTGAAGATTTTAAAGAAGAACTATTATACCATATTGCATCAACCGCCAGCAGAGTTAAATATTGAAAACATTTTATTGAAAAAACTGGGCGTTTTTGAAGATAACCTTTGGTCCTCTTCAGAGTTATAAATTTAAATTTGGTAACTACACTTTACGCAAAAAAGTATCAAAATGGTAATATTTTAAAAAATAGCAAATTTTTTCACATTTAACTAACAGAAGACATAATAGCATCACACTACTTAATATACCGGTAATTAAAAATATCAACACAAATGAAATGACGAATAAATATTATGAAAGGTAGGCCTACAGCAGCATGAACTTGAATACGAAGCAATATGAAAACTACAACTACATGAATTTGAGTGAGATACCCCTGATGATCCTCTCGGGTGAAACAGGCTGTCGGGTTTTAAATAAATTGTTTATAAACTGTGGTGAATTCGTATATTTTCTCTAACTGCACTCAGTTATCGAGCACTTTTTGAAAGTCTGATTTCCATTGTTATTAAAAACTATACCTAGTTTAAACACATACTGATATATATTAACAGAAAAGATGACCTCCCTGTATACAATTGTGCATTTAGTTTCGGATTGTGTTTTTTATTAAAAGTTAGGAAGTTTTCTTGTACTGCTGATGGGAGGACAATTAAGGATTTCTCCATCTGAGTAGTAAGTTTTAACAAATTGTCAGTAATGATGAGCTAGTATTGTGACTTCGATGGTTTGTCATGATAAAGAAGATTAAAAAGTGTAAAAATTCACCTCAATGTCACACTCAATCGTTCTGCTGGTGTTATGACATCTTTTCTGTAAAGGTCTGACTTGCTGATGCGATTGGAAATTTTTGTCAGTAATTCATCAAATAAAGCTGGAGACATGCGAAAAGATGCATGAAAAGCGGTCTCTCGCATGTCTCTGACCAGTCTGTGAAACTCACCTAAAATATGAAAACACTTATCAGCCACAGCAGAGAGAAGAGTGTGTTTTCACACGAACCAAGAAAATTTGTATGTGGTAACTTCCAATATGGCATTAAAGTCGAATTTCACAAATGCGATGTTAAATAAACAGAAATACGGCATATCAAAAATAGGATGTTCATCACCTGGCCTACCGATGGATCCGGATCTGGTAGTGGTGTACCGTATATACATATAAATATGTAATGAAATATGACATACTGGTATCAGGCACTCCAAAATATTAGCCGCCTAACTTTTCTGGACAGGCCTAGCCTAATTACCAACTAATGGTTATGTAACGGGATGCAGTAAAACCTAAAGTAGCCTAGTGGCTTACCTTCTCTAACAGAGGTCCTTTTTTTAAACAAAGGGTGCACTTGAAAGTTCCTCTTTTTTCTTGTTTTCTGTCTTTGGTCTACTGTAATAATTCGGTACATTGCATATAATGCCAATATTTTTTTAAGTACCTTCCTATGATGCATCTATACAGTAATTTTATTCAAATTATGTTAATTACCGTATTATATTCTATATAATTAGCCTGTATATACAGGTCATTCCAAGCAAGCCTGGTTAATTAATCCGCACAAGGCTGGTCAGTGGTCAGGTGGTATCGGTACACTTACAATAACATTGGGTTTAGCCTACAAATTTAAAGTCTGGTCTGCGGTGGTTCTTCAGTGTCAGTGACTCAGGTGCCTTGTACGTACATAAACAGGCAGACAAAAACGAACTTTAACCTCGCAGCACACCAAAGCAGCTAAATCATACCAGGTAGATCCATATCAACTACGGAACTGCTCACTCGTGCGTGAAAATTAGCCGTAAAAAGCTGCGGCATGAAAATTAGTGTCGAAAGCGTAACCACGCTTAAACAATTACAACTTTTTGCGCTTTATTACGCCTGGTGAACAATCGAAAATTTTTGCTATAAACAGCGCTTAAGCGTCTTAGCTAGCAGCAATTGAAGTATTTGATTCCTGTACTGTACAACCATACATGTTTTTTTACGTGTTTATGGGTAAGTTTATTAGCCTTAGCATGTAAAGATATCAGGAAAGTTGCATCTCTATTAGACATTTAAAGAATTTGATTAGTTAGTGGTTTTCTACAAGTGTACAAAACTCTACATGCAGGTGGATAAATAGCATGACTAGAGATAAAGTACTGTATGATTACCTGGTGAAAGAGCATTTGTGATGTGGTACTACATTTTATCAAAATATTTTGGCTGGTGTTATGCCACTTCGTAACTAATTAATTTGAAAATACATACCATGTTGCTGTGACTTTTTTTTTTGCCGAAGGCGTGGAGGGCATGAAATAATTTTTCAGCTCTGTGGTCAATGCAAACCCGAGACATTTCCTTGGCTGGTTCATATTAAATAGCATAGTTACAGCAGATCCAAATTCGCTAACAAAATTTGAAAATCTGGAAGATGTAGTGATAAAGCACCATCTCAAAAAGATGCAAGTATGGGACAAAAATAATGCAAACATTTCGAAATCAATGTGGTTCTGCAGTCTATAAATCGCATTTTCCAGCATCTTGCAATTTTTTGTGCACAGCTATGAAAGATCTGAGCAACATAATCCATAACAACTCTCATGGAGATGAAGACGAGGAATGGTTGTGACAACTTAGCGACTATTTTTTGAAATATTTCTAAGACAGAAATGAAAAGTTATCGAAATGAAATATTTAGCAATGTCACTATTGACTGAAACGAAAGTAAATTTCATATTTCCACCGAATGAGGGATTATCAAGGGTATCTAAAAACAAGTAGAGGTTTAAAAAATGAAACTAAAATCGATTAGCTCACTAAGACACTGCGCTACGTCTAAGCCGTAACTAAGGGTGGAATGCACCAGCGCGGATTGTCTTCGACTTAAGTTTATCTTGAGATTGAAGTAGAGTAAAAGCAAAATTGGTATGCGCCAACATGGATTAAATTTAGTCTCTAGATCAAATCTGCTAAACTTATGGAAAAGTTAATCCTCCAACATTGGTGGATTAAACTCGAGTTAACTTTTGCTAGGCTAGCCTGCTAGCTTCTAATATGCGCAATTTCTAGACCGAACTGCTTTTTGTTGGTGGCTAGTGCACAGTTAGGTAGCTAAAGAAAAACTGTTTGCGTTTTTTTCAATTTTGGGCCCAGTCAGCAAACTCCAGTGGTTGGTTAATAGGCTTATTCACAACAATATTATGTTTTCAGGTGCAAAATTTCCAGCAGCTTTACCTAACCAACCAACAAAATACAAATTCTAATACTATACAAACCGACAAAGTGTGCAAATCGTTCACATAAACAGTTCGTTGTATTTAATATGTCGCCACTTAATAAATAAATAGTCTGAGCTGAGCAGTTACCAGTACACTGTTAACCTGCTAAGGTCTACATGGCCAATACCTTTGCACATCAATGTTCTTTTTCTAGATTTAAAAATAACTATAAAGCAGTTTTATTTGAGCATTACTCCAAAAATCTTGTGTAACTTTATCAATTATCTTAATTGCCTGCTTATTTCAAGCACAGTGAAATTATCCAATGAGTGTAACAACTAATTTTTAAACTCATTTATTGTTAAGAAACGTTCTAGCTAAATTTGAACTATATTTGTAGGAAAATTGTCCGCCGAAAATTTCACTTGTTGGTACAGACGAATGTGTAAACTGAGTTGCACTGTAAATATTGTTTTGTTTTGTTTTTTGTGCCTGTGCTGCCATTTTTTATTTTATCATACTTGTAATCAGTTTTGCTTGTAATCGGTCACTATACTACACTTCGTAGTTATGCCTGTAATCGGTGTCTAGTGTCAGATTTCCAGATCGGCGTCTAGTCAAGTCTCAGATTTAGGTCACCTATAGAACAATAACCTTTTCTTAATAACGAATAACTTCTACTTTTCGTTTACTTTGCTTTATTCATACGTAGTGGTCGGGAATAGGTTTATAGCCTAATGTTTCACTTTATGATTTGCATTATTATTATTATTTTTTTTAATCCCAGCTATGGCAGTACTGTCTTGTAATGTGTTCTTTTTTTTAACGTTTTATGTCATGCTAAGTTTACGCCAATATGTTTACTGTAAGTATTGCTGTAGTAGGTGCAGCAGACTTAGATGACCCCTGTGGTCTTGCGCTGTTTCCTGCCTATGCGAATTTTCCAAACGTATACGGTGAAATAAACTTGATTGATTGATTGCACAGTGCATTATATTTAACAGGAATATAAACTATTCAGCATTTATGCAGCAACTGGAAAGTTGTAAAAAAACACTAAACGCAAACAACTTCACAAACAGAAGCTCCCCCTGTAAACCAAAAGTTCCGCATGTTCAATCCTATTGTCTCAAATTTATTTCAAACAAAAGCACAACTAAGTGTTTTCTGGAGCAATGAAAAACCATTCAGTTGTCTCAACAAACGAAGTCATTTTATGCAAAGACACACAAAAATACAAAAAGATTACCTGTAACACTCCCACAGCAAAAAAATATAAGTAAAAGCAACTCAAACAATGAAATAAAGAGCTAATATAAAAAAATTACTGCACTACCCTGTCTCCTCGTGCACAAAGAAGTGAAGCGAAATAAACCGAACCTATGCTGGTATCAAACCCAGTTTTCATACTGATGATCCACCACGCTAAACTTTGCACCACTTCAAGACGACCCGAAGCCGAACAATTTCTCGCCTTTATCGTTTCTCAGCTGTAACGTCATAGTTTCTCAGAACGTGAAATTAAGCTGTTTACTGGCTCTAAAAACATAAATACGGTTGCGGCATAGTCACAGTAATGACTGTATTCGAAATTTCTGTAAAAATAATCGCTTCAACTTTTGATGTGTGCCAGAAAAAATCAACAAATGCGCGGAACGTTTCCCTTTAATGATTGTTCGACATTTAATTCGAGGATTGGCTAATCTATAGATAAATCCAGTTGGTGCATGCGAATTAACTTTAACTCGAGAGTTAAGTTAATCTAAGGTTAGGTAACTCTAATCTAGAGTTAACTTGACTTGCGTTGGTTCATTCCACCCTAACACTGTGTGTTGGCTGAAACAGACTGTTGGGTTTAATAAATTTTACTTTTTAACTGTGGTGATATTGCATATTCACTCTTACTGAACCTAGTTATCGAGCACTTTTTGAAATGCTGATCACCATGATTACCGATAAATTTTTGATGTCGATGGGCAGTTGGGCACAGCATCTCGATGAAACCTACTTTTTATTCAGTGATAAGATAAAAATAAGGTCAAAATTTTAGGTTTTAGAGATTAACTTTCGTTAATATTTTGTTCCGTTGGTAATGTATTTTTTTTTATTTATTTTAATATTTGAAAAGTTGGTTGGTGGTACAGAACTTGAGAATTGCTTTTTGGAGAGTGTTCATGTCTTGGAAGTTTTTCGTCTGACACTTGTCAAGAAGAAATTGTCAGAATGAGAAAGCAGAGATGGAACTAGCTATATGTATGTAGAAAATGGCTGTGATTGGCTGAAAAGAAAGAGCAGTTTTAAAGAATGTTGCTTCAAAAGCAGAAAGGTGAAAGGGAGAACGACGTTTGGCAAGAATGGAAAATCTGCTGTCATCATAGTGCTGGGCGCACGTGGGATTTTGCAGTAGATGGACTCCAATGGCCGAATCAGAAGCAAAATGTTGAGTTGCAGACTGGCTGGAAGATTTGCAGGCACGAGCTGGAAGTGCACGCTTTTGAGAAGAGACGCCAGAGCGTATGGATTTTGGAATGTGTTGTTTAATGCTGTCCTGCAAACGTTGAGATGTACGACCTACATACCGACTGTCGCAGTGCCATGAGAACTGGTAAATTATTTTGCTTTTCTTTGAGGCAGGTAATACATTTTTTTGGTTGCGGGAAGAAGCTGGCTTGTGTAAAAAACTCGTGGTTCCACAGTAGTGAAGCAATGTTGGTTGGCCGACTTCGCTTTCCTTCGAACCTCGTCGAAACAGAACCTAGCCAAGAAAGACATAGGTAGACAGGACATTTTTCGAGTCCAAGTTTGGGTGGAACATGAAAGTGCTTGATTTTTCTGGCCATGCACGAATTGATGATATGTTCAGGGTGTCCGTTGGCTGGTAGGATAGATTTAATTTTGTCCAACTCGGATTGTAGCCGTTCTGGATAACAGATAGAAACAGCACCGTGAATGAGGGTGAAGATTAAGTGGATTTTTTGCTTTTGTGGGCTGAAGGAATTCAACGAATGTATTGTCTAGTGAATGTAGGTTTGCGGTAGATGGAGGTGATAAATCTGAAAGGAAGTTTTTCGACCAACCCATGGAGGACTCTTTTTCAAAAGTGAAATGGAGGGAAGGGTGAAGTTAGTTCAGCTTGTCCAAGAACACGTCGCATTGACTTTCGTTGTTAAACATGACATAGGTTTCTTCCATGTACCGGTAGCACATTTCAGGTTTGAGTGTGGACCGAAACAGTTCTGTTTCATGGTAACCAACGAAGATCTTGGCAAGAGCTGGGCCAAGGGGGGATCCCTTGACGACTCCGTCGATCTGGCGATGCATAATATTATTGAAGCTGAACTCGACGGAAGAAGTGGCCATCTCCAGTAGTTCGATGAAGGTTTTGCGACGGAAGGGAGCAGGAGGGTGTTTTAGATTGTAAAGAGCGTCAGCACAAATTGGAATAGTATCAGCAAGCGGTTTGTTAGTGAAAAGACTGGAGATGTCGAAGAAGCAAAGAAATACTGAAGAAGGATTAAGCTTAGAGATAGTAGTCACAATAGCGAAAGTGAAAGAGTCGCGTATGCAAATACCGGAATAAAGAGATAGAACGGGTTCGAGAAGAGCAGAGATATTTGGCAAGTTGGTGCTGAGCTGAGCCAGTCATAGATAGAATAGGACGAAGCGGGACAACTTTCTTGTGTGTATTTGATCAGCCATACATGCGCGGTTGTTGAGATCCAGTTGGTCGAATAGGATCATATATACCAGCAGAAAGAAGATTATCTTCGTGCAACTGTAGAAGTCGGCATTGGATTTTGGATATATTGTCGTTACTGGTGGCTGGGTCAAGGGTATTGAATTTAAAAGTGTGCTGTAAAATAGAATTCGTTTTTGTTATGTAATCGGACTTGTTGAGAATAACAACGCCCGAGACTTTGTTGGGTTTGGTGATAAGATGTTGCTTTTTGATCTCAGGTATTTAATTGCATTGCGGCACTTTTTGTGCATAAAAAAATCCCCTACATCAACCAGAGTACCACAATACACCTGAGCCAAGTCACTGAGTTTGGCTTTCAAAGCGGAGGGTTTTTCCGGGGACTGGGGGTGGTAGTGCTGCAATTGAGCGAGCAGCACTTCAAATTCTGCAAAGTTTTTTTTCTCTTTTGGTTGGTCAGTGGAAGACAGAAGTTGAGTCTATGGGAAAGCACGAATTCATCTGTCGAGGAAAGTTTGCAACCCAAAAGATAAGTTAGTTGAGTTGCCAAAACGTTGCAACGTGAAAAAGCGAAGGTTGCGTTCGTTTTTCGCCGAGTTTTCTTTCTCTTTTACTGTGTCAATAAGGACAACAACTCCACATCTTGCTTCTGGTTCGGCCATTGGACTTCATCTACTGCAAAATCCCACGCGCGCCCAGCGCTGTAATGACAGCAGATTTTCCATTCTTACCAAAGATCGCTCTCCCTTTCATCTTTCTGCTCTTGAAGCGACATTCATTAAAGCTTCCAACTCCATTTTCTGTCGGCAAAAAGAATTTGTCTACAGCTAGATCTTGCACTAACCTCTTCGTTCTCATTGGCTGTCTCTTTTCGGTCAATCATCACTCGGCTCTCTTAATTGCTCTTTCTTTTCAGCCAATCACAATCCGTCATTTTCTCTCTATATAGCCCATCCCATCTCTGCTTTCTCATTCTGACGATCTCTTCGTGACAAGTGTCAGACGAAAAGCTTCAAAGACATGAACACTCTTCTAAAAGCAGCTGCATATTTATCCTTTTATCTCAAGTAAGCGATCAATGCGCTATACGCGCTTGCTTAGGAGTTGCCAGTCATCTGGCTAACACATCAAGATGGAGGAATCTCGCTAAGTGCCTTTCCCAACAGCAGAACAAGTAAACTTGCCGGCTTGTCTCCACACTGTCCCTTTAATGCTGAGCGTCAAGCAGGGAAGCTGTGAACACCAATTTTAAAGTCATTGGTTTGACCCGACTGGGAATCAAACCCAAGTCTACAGCTCCCAAGGTGGACGCTCTCACCACTCGGCCATTCGAGCTGTTCACTAAACTTTTGGGTAAAATCATGCAAAAACATGATAAATTTAGCAATTAGGGCTAAACAGCGAAGCAAAAAAATATTAGATTATGCAATTTACTGTAAACAAGCGAAAACTTGATTGACTATTGTGAAATAAATTCAGATAATGGAAATAATCGAACGTGATGATCCAATTTATCAATTAAACCTGGTGATCCTCCATTGATTAAAGTAGAATTAACTGAACTTCAAGATACGACATAGCAAACAAATTAACCAAGTGATTGATGAAACCAACACGTAACTTACCCGTCGGTTTTCGTATTATTCAATTCACAAAAAATCGTTAACTTTAAGGTGCTTTTGACTGAAGCCTTTTGTATCTCTGTATCCAAATTTGAAGCCCTCTATATCCTTATACCTAGCATTAATTATTTGCAATCTTTGTAAAGAATAGAGCGAAAGAAACGCATTTCAACATTAATAGCCCAAACGCCATGCCATTTCATAGAGAAATCAGCCATGCGGAACCCTCATATGAAAAAGCATTTAAAATCACCCATGCGTCTAAGTATATTAGCTTTAGCGCGTTATTTTGTCTCTATTCATCATAAAAACGTCCAAATAGTTTCATTTTGTGAGTAAGAAACTACTTTCCTGCTAGAACAAGTTTTATTAATTTGCTTCAATAAACTTAGACGCTATAGCTAAAGTTATGCACCCGACTACAAAAAAATTGAGCAAAATGAAATTCAAGCGCAAAAATCATGACGTCATAATAAAATAAACTTGAAATTTTTTTGTTAAATGTATATTGTATTTGTTCTTTTTTCGTTTAAGCCCAAAATGAGAACTTTACTGCAACTATAAACGACTAAAACTGCTTTTATAGGGTAAGTAACTTGTTGTGCCAGCTCAACGATTTTACCCTCTTTACCCCTCACTCTAGCTACACCCACCACCACCAACCCGGCAGAAATCTGGTTTCGTGCATGGTTTAAAGTGTTTTAAGCGATAATAAGGATAAAAATTGGTAAGCTTCCTGCTAGGTTCAGATTCCTGGGGTGCGGGACTACAATATTTCAGACAGTGGATAGAGAGTATTTTTTAGCATAATTTCTCAAGTAAAAGCATTTTTGAATTTGCTTATTGTATTGTTGTTCTTTAAAGCTTATTGTATTGTTGTTATTTAAAACAAAGGTACTGTACTTTAAAACAAGATTTTTCAGATACCGATATTTTGTAACTGAACGAACCCTAACTAAATTTAACCCTAACTGAACCTAATTCTAATCTAACCCAACTGGACCTGGGAGCTGATACTAGTTGTTACCCCCATACCGGTAGTCTAGTCTAGTCTAGCTGCTGGTATTCCAAAGGATACCGGTACCAGTAGCTTAACAGCAATAGCTTAAATGATTCATTTAACCAGTAGCTTAAATGTTTCAGCCAAACCAATAAGCGCACACTGCACAGTCAGTACAACAGCGCCTCAGGCCAGTGCACTACATGAGTTCATGGAAAAAGGGGAAGGGCAACGCTGACTGTTTTAGCATATCACCATGGCAATTAAAAGCCGATTTAAAGGTTTTTTTGCAACATACATCAATTGCAACAATTTACACAAATTGCAGCAATATACAGTCGTGGCCAAAAGTGTAAGACCACCTTCAAAATATTCGTTTTTTGACATATTGATGTCGTAGTGAATAGAAAGTGAAATTATACAGTATAATAACCACACGTTGCGAACAATAAACATTTTATTAGCAAACGTAACACATGTTAACCTCAAACTTATCAGAAATTTAATATTTTGTTGGTCCACCCTTGGCTTTGATCACAGCTTCTAAACGTTTAGGGATGCTCTCCACAAGATTTCCGCAGTACTCAATTGTTATTTCTCGCACCCAAACCTCTTTTATGGCTTGTTCCAACATCTTAGCATTAGTCGGTTGTCTTTCGGAAACTTTGTCCTTTAAAACTTTCCACAGATTTTCTATTGGATTTAAATCCGGACTGTTTCCAGGCCAGTCAAGGAGATGAATTTTCTTAGACTTTAAAAACTGAGTGACGATTTTGGCACGGTGACATGGTGCGCCGTCTTGCATGAAAACTGAGCAATTATGGATGGTCATATGTAGTTTCAACTTGTTTTTCAGTAAATCGAGATATTGTTGAGCATTCATAGTCATTCCTACAGGCAAAAAAAGAGTCCAGCTGTTCCATTCACAGGCATAGCCTACCCCCCAAATCATAACACCTGGAGGGTGCTTCATGGTTTGCAAAGTGTATCGTTCATCAAATCGCTTTCCGATGGGTCTACGGACGTAACGCTTCCGAGTAGTGAACTGCTGCACAGTTGACTCATCTGAAAACAGCACTCGACTCCACTGCTGTTTTGTCCATGTTGCATGCTTCTTGGCAAAAGCCAAGCGCTTATTCTTCATAGCCTGTGATAATCGAGGTTTGCAGGGCAGGTTTATGAGCCTTTAAGTGAAATTCATCCATCAATCGCAGCTGACAGTCCTCCGACTAATTGTCATACCTATATCCAGCAGTGCAGATCGAATCTTATTAGCAGAACTCATTGGAGACCGGACTGCTATTCTACGAATGGCGTGGTCGTCTCTTGGAGTGGTTTTTCGCGGTCCACCAGATTTCTTACCAGTTGAGTAGGAGCCTGTGTTCCGAAACTTAATGATTGCATTATGAACAGCGCACTTACTACGCTTTATTTTTTTACTGCGATTAGTCGTTCCGAGTACCCCTCCTTATGCAGCGTTACGATTTAAGCGCGTTCAACTTCTGAAAGTGGGATATTTCTTCCCATTTTTTCAAATTTTAAACCTTGAATAGCTCAATATGTAGACTACCAATTTTACAAAATTTAACTCTGAAACAAAAAAATTTCATTAACAAAAGTATTACTTTACCTCCCATGCCTTCTGACACCGATTATAACAAACTTGCAAATCATTGCGTCAGTGTGATGCAATGTGTCAGCAAAAAAAAAAACAAAAAAAATCACTTTTTACTTAGTGGTCTTACACTTTTGGCCACGACTGTACATAAATTGCAACAATTTAACACATATTGCAGCAATATGCATAAATTGCAACAATATATGATATTGCACGTAATTTAACCAAAACTAACCAAAAAAATGATGCAAAATTCTATATTGCGTAGCTTTACACTCGGCACCCCATAGCAATCAGTGAAGAATTATTCAACTGACGTTTAAATGACTGCTACAAAAAACGGAACTTCGGTGCTAAAGGCAACGGCACTTTTTACATTTACACTTCAGATCTGTGTAAGAACTGTTTCAAGCAAGCTTGCAGTGCTTCTTCATCTTTTGTCAGTGCTTATTAGCTTTATTTGTCAGCTTTGATGTGAAAAACTTGTTAAAAATTCTAATATTAAGGTAAAAAAAGTGAGAAAAAGTTATGAATTATATGATAAGGCCAAAAATTAAAAACTTCGTTTACTCTCGTCAATTAAAGCCAGATTAACGTGATACCATAAACGAGGTAGAAAATTTGAAATAAAGAAGCCAACGTCTTGCTTTACTTATCTATGAACAGATGAAGGAAAAGAGATTTTATTTTACACTGCAGTTGGTGGATTGGCCACCGGAGATGGTTCCACGGGTTGAAGGTTGAAGTGGTCATAGATATCAAGTTGAATTTCCCACCCAAAATTTGTATTCTCGAAACGGAAATAGCCTAACATGTTTGTCCCCGTGTGGGCGGCAACAGCCTACATTACTGAAAGTACCATATTTTCTCATGATTTTCAATTCGATCGCGACATAGGTTATTTGATATTGATCCCATTCTTTGTGCTTTTTCACATGCTTTCTTCTTGGCTGCTTTCTGCTGTTTGATAAGACATGGTCTATCGTCACAAATTAATCTTGATTGAGAAGTTGGAAGAACGGCTGTCTTTCAAGTTCAGGATTGATTTGTGGCTGCGCCAGGGGCATTAACAGATCCCTTTCTTGACATTCAGCATTGAAGGGCTGTTGGTGATCAAGGTTATTGGCCAGCAGGCTTAGCAATGCCTCTGGGAAAGGTATCGATGGAATGCGTTGTCAGGTGGTGGACCGGTGGACTGCAACTCCTATTGCTTGGTATACGCTACACATATATATAAACTTAATTTGATTAACTTCAAACTTACAGCACACAGTAGCTACTACACTGTGTTTCACGCAAAAGAACGATTATCAGGTGGCTGGAATAAGTTAAAAAGGCTGGAATAAGTTAAAAAATAAAAATTTAGCGAAAGTAGTAGGACTTACGATGTGCTTTTTCTTGAAGTAAGGAAGAGGAGATAATGAAAAAGCAGCTACTTTTTTTTATCCATATATGTAAAGTACATAGTATATGCGTATATACAAATTTTTTTTATATAAAAGCAGCTACTTTTTTATATATACACAGGTAAGTGCAAACTGAAGTGACGATGCATGTATCTCAACAAAGAGCTCGATGTTCAAAATTGGTCAGAGCATTAAATAAAATTTATTAATAGTCAACTACAAACGCACTGCACAATGTTTCTGCGCTGTCAAAAGCATGGACTAGCACCAAGCAGTACCGCGGGCAGGTAACAGATCCTACGTGACGGGTTCAATTCATGGCTGGAGCCGATCACATTTGACATATGTAACGAGTGGCTGCTGACTCAAAGAGCGCAAGCTCACTTCGCAGTTTCCCTCAATTACTGTTGAATTTTTAGTTCAATATAATTTGAAAATAATCTCATTTATTATTTTTGTTTCATGCCACGTATGGCAATCTTCAGGTGCGAGCTACAGAACAAAATAAAAAACATTAAGGTTATACGCTTGAATAACAGTACTTACAGTTTATTCCAGATAAAGAGGGGTGAAGTTGGGTTATCTTAACAAGTTGAGAAAATTATGCCAGTTTTGTCTATATCTGACTGACTATACTAACTCAAAAGATTAAACTATTATTTTTTTTTTACTGAAAAAGTTATGGGGAGGATTTATGACGTAGCAAACGTGGTAAACATAAAACATTTAAGAAAATGAAACGGGCTTAATAGGGGGATAAGAAAAGTTAAAAACCAATCAGTAAATTCGCCAAAAAAACGGAAATAATAATTAGGTTTACAAATTAGAAATCATACATTGCACTGTTTCCATTTGAATTTGTTTTTATGGCGACATTTGGAAAGCAGCTCGTCTTGTGAGTTCAACAAATCTTTATTCGTGCATTTGTTGATGAGGAGTTTCCTTGTTAGACACAAATCGCATTGTTTTCCTTTGCAGAAGTTTGGGGATACTCTGGCTATGACGGATCAAGAAATTTTGAATTCTGAGTTGTTATCTTTCAAACTCTAAATATGCTTTGGGAGTGCTGTTTTTGTGGAGTAGATTTTTTTACTAAATGAATGTTTGAAAGCCGTTTCACAACATCATATGTAAGACTTTGTCCTATTTTCTGTTTCTACAGCCGCTTTGTTGACCAGGCATTTTTTCAAACAATTGCCGTTCATTGCGCATTGATCTTATTTCTGCAGTTGCATGATTTTCTGCTGTTGTGTTATTTCTGCAGTTGCATAAACATGTGTGTATAGATGCATATTTATTTATTTTTTTTTCTTTGTTTCACAGACGTATGTAAAGCCTTGAAATCTTGCACGATTATACTTGGCAGTTGGGAGTTTTGAGACTTTTGAGAGTTATGCTTTATCCAATAGGACCCATACTTATCTAATACTGGTAAACAGTGGTATAGCGAGAAATTTTGAAAAGGGGGGCATACACTACAAAAACTATTAAAAAAGTTTTGAATATTTCGGTCACTTGGCACCATTTGCTCTTTTTTCCTGAATGGCGATGTCAAACGAAGAGGAGCATGGTACAATGCCCTCTCCCCCTAAATGCGCTCCTGCCGGTAACCAAAACAATCATCAAAATTTAATAAAATACAAAACGCAGAAGCAGTTGTAGATAACTGCTAGTCGAACGCACACCAACAGCAGTCAGCAGGGATGTAGCCAGCCCTTACATTTTGGCTAGGTAAGTAGCAAGTACATTTTCGGGAAGAGCCTAAAAATTAACTGAAACTTTCCTTATTCTAGCGAAGCATCACATGAAGAAAAACTATCCTTGCTCCAAAAATGCAAACTGCACGGGATCAAAGTTAGCATCAAAACAAACCTTGTTGCCATGCATACTAAGTCTTAAGTTCTCAGTGTATTAAACTGTGCAGGCGATGACTCACACAAATTCATAGTTGGTCGTCGGGTCCAATTGATCCGTTTGGTCTTTCAAGGGTTAAAAGATATTGAAGAGAACACACAATTGTTTTCGCAAACAATGCCTGTCCTGCAAGTCTTTAAAGTTTTAGAGGCCGAGCTCAAACGTCTTGATCTCAAATTATAGTTCCAGTATTCGGCTATGCAGCAAATGAACCGACGTTTTATCAAAAGAATCCTTCTTTCACATTTTGAGGAATTTAAGCTTACTAAGTGCAACCAACTCTCGCAATAAAGTGCAAGATAAAACTTTTTTTTGGTTTGCAATGCAAAAAAACGCAAGCTGTTGTATGTTTTTTGGTGTGCAGCGTTTTATCAAAAGAATTCTTCTTTCACATTTTGAGGAATTTAAGCTTACTAAGTGCAACCAACTCTCGCAATAAAGTGCAAGATAAAACTTTTTTTTGGTTTGCAATGCAAAAAAACGCAAGCTGTTGTATGTTTTTTGGTGTGCAGTGCAATAAACCACTAGCAGCACTCACTTTTTTGGGGCAAAGAGAAAGTTGCGCAACGAATAGAATATGTCAAAGCGTTATGCAAGTTTTGTGGTGGCAGAAGTTGCGCCATGCGCTTTCTTCCAGTTGCGGAATATGCACCCATGCATTTTATTCAAAAATATATACTACTAAATTTGCACATACTAACACTTGATTTAAATAGCTGTGGGTAACGTTAATTGCGAATGCAACCAGTGAATTTGTTGCGCTGGCCATAAAGTTAATGCAAATCATGTAATGGACCAATCCAATACAGTGGAGTTCGCTTAATAAATCCACCATTGGCCAACTGATATTGGATTTAGTAACTGGCGGATTTGATAATCTAATTTTTTGTAATGAAATCTAGAACAATCCATGGGGGTAAAATACGCTCAAATTAACGATTTTCATCATTTATTGACACAAAAAATTTGTTCAATGATGTTTGTCTGGGTGGAAAGGTTTTTCTGAGATGTTCCTCAACTTCTCTTTTCATTGCACTTTAGAAATTCAGTTCTATCTAGCTCTAAAACGAGTCAACGAAGGCACTCCCGAATTTCTGCAGCTGATTGTGTTACTTCCTCCGGTTCGTCATTGTCATTATCATCATCAGATACTTCAACCACAAGACTCATTGTCTTGTATCATTGATACAAGTTCTTCAGTGAATTACCACCGATTGTATCGTAATCTTCTTCTTTCGGCGTTTCCCTATTTGGGGTCGCCACAGCGCAAAAGTTTTCTCCATAATGACTTAGTCAACTTTGTCTCCCTCCCTTGCTCGAACCATCTCCATCCATCTCTTTCACCAAATCGATCCATCTTCTCCTTGGCCTTCCTCTCTCATACCTGGTGTTGCCATCGCAATCATTCTTTTCCCAACGTAACCTTCTTTCCTCTTCACGTGTCCATACCAATGCGACCTTGTGCACTGAAGTTTGTCTCCCAGCTTTGCAATTTTTGCCGCCCCTCTCACGTACTCGTTCTTTATCTTGTCCTTTCTTGTAATATCCCATGCCAATCTCACCATTTGTAACTCTGGCACTTCCTTCTTTCTTACCTTTTTTTCGGTCTTCACTTAAAGTTTTCATTCCATAAAGCATGGCCGGTCTAATGACATTTTGGTACAATTACCTTTAACCTTTGCTGACAACTTTCTGTGACACACAACTCCAGATACCTTCTTCCTCATCTTCTATCACTACTAACTGTTGAGCCGAGATATTTGAAGCTTTTCACTCTTTTTCTTACATCACCTTGCAATTTCAAGTCTTCAACGTCTGCACCTCCAACTTTTAAATATTCGGTCTTGCTTCGGCTCACTTTCAGGCCTCTTTTCTCCAATGCATTTCTCCAAATCTCCAGGTCCTCCTCTAGCTCAGGTCTTCCCAAACTGGGGGTTGCAACCCCGTGAAGGGTCGCGTAACAAACGCTAGGGGTCGTTGGGAGTATACAAATTTTACGCAAAGTATTGGGTATTATGCAATTGCATAATAAATGCTGTTGTGCTTTTTCTTAACTTAGCAGTAGATTCTGGCCTATCTTTAGGCTAGTGCAAAATTGTGAGGCAGCGGATAAATGCTGTAGTTCTATGTAATATGTATCAACTGTTTTGTTTCGTCACTTCGGTATCACGTGACACAACTGGATGCATCTTTTTGTTTCGTCGCTTCGGTTTGCGACGCCATAGAACTCTACTGGCAAGAGGCCAGCATCGGTAACTAAAAACTATTTTAAGCAATGGATAGCAGGTTAATCAATGGTTTGCATTGAAGCCAAATATCCATCATTATCGGACTCGGCAGTAACCGCACTCCGGCCGTTAGTCTCGACGTGTCTGTGCGAGTCAGCATGTTCGACGTTGACGGCAAAATGTAGTTCCTGCATAAGCAACACTGAAACCGTCTTGAGACCGGCATTAGCAAATATTGAGCCGCGGCTAGATTTGGTTTGTAGGAGAAAGCTATCGCACCCATCACATTACCTAAATGTGTTTGCTTTTTTGTTTTTGTTTCTAATAAGCTACTTAAGTGTAAGCTAGTAGACATTGCAGGCATGAACAGCTCAGATGGCCAAGTGGTAAAAGCGTAGACATAGGTTTGATTCCGAGTCGGGTCAAACCAATGACCTCAAAAACTGGCATTCACAGCTTCCCTGCTTGACGCTCAGCATTAAAGGGGCAGTGTGGAGGGCAAGCCGGGAAGTTTACTTGTTGTGCCGTTGGGAAGGGCACTTAGAGGGACTCCCCCATGTTGGTAGACAGATGGTTGGCAACTTATAAGCGAGCTCGTATAGCGCAATAAACGCTTTCTCGTGTTAGGAGGATAAATACGATATGCTACAAAAATAAATAAATTATTAAGTAATGGTAACTTGTTTTTAGTTTTCACCTCTCAATAATTATCACAAATGCATGTTTTGCACTGTTTGTCATTTTAGCTGGGAAGGGTCGCGAATAATTTTAAGAGATTAAAAGGGGTCGCGAGCAAAAAAGTTTGGGAAGTCCTGATGTCTTCTGTCAGTCTGTCCATAATGATGGCAAATAAAAATGGGCTAAGAGCTGAGCCTTAGTGAAGTCCAACCCCTACGTAAAATTCCTCTGTCAGTTTTGCTGCACATCTTACTGTTGTTGTCGCTTCATCATGCATATCCTTGATTACCCTTACGTAGTACTCTGATGTTTCACCTAACCGTTAGCATTCCCACATTTCCTGTCTAGGTATTTGTTGCTAACAGCAACACTAATTGAACAAGTAACCCCGGGGGAGCCACACGGGTCTTCACTTCAACTGCCAACTCAGAAACAACCAGACTGTAAACATCCAATTCTTGTATTTGTTTTTGATCTTCTTTCAACTTGGTCTTAAAGGCGATAACTTGAACGGAAAATTGTAAACAACAATAGAAGCAGTAGAAGCAAATTTAAAAAGGTGATTGATGGCAGTATTCACTCAACTTCCAACTTAAATTTCAGCAACCACAAAATAAAATTGTTAAAAAGCGCCTCGTTTTGCTGTGCTAGTTTCAACCAAAAATTCAAAACTGAGCTCTCTACCAGCGCTACGTCTGTAAAGACAACAAAAAATGCAAGAAAAAGGCATTGACGTAACTCGACTATTTGCTAGAGTTTTGCAAGAAGTTCCGTGTCTAAATGAATTATTGCGCAAGAAAACAACAAACAGATTTTGGACAATTACACAACTGAAAACCAATGTTCGAAGTAAACCATAATTAGAGGCATAATGCGATTCTGTAACAGTATTCTATCATATGTTTCTCCCAATTAATGAAGACACATTGCACTGCCTTCTGGGCCTCACTCCGTTTCCCAAACCAAAAATTGCATCAGTTGTACTTCTTTCTGGCATGAACTCAAACTGTTGTTCAGCAATTGTCACCTCATTTCTTTTCTTTGCATCTATTATTCTCTCCCACAGTTTCATAGTATGACTCATGAACTTGATCCCCGGGTAATTTCCACACTCCTTGACGTCCCCTTTCCCCTTGTACAATGGAACAAGCACGCTCCTCCTCCATTTATTTATTATCTCTCCTCGCCAGAATCCGTTGTACAAGTTTGCTAGAAATAGTAGTAGTAGTCATTTATTGCCAAGCATCAACAAATATATAAAAAACATGTAAATTATACGCCAATATAGCATGACGAGAAGAAACGAAAAACTATGAAAACGTCGCCCGAGAGGCAACTCGGTCGCCGAGTCAGTTCCTCCTCAAAAAAAAAGTACTGTATATTTATATATCGGACTAGATTCTGCAATTAGCCGACATGCTACAAACATATGCTTTAGGGAAACATGTTTTTCCAGTGGTTGTAGGATTGTAAGCATTAGGTTAAACCTTTTATAGCTGACTGCGTAACAGATGAACTGTGTTCACCTAAGCACACCACGCAGCAAATATATACTGAATGTCGATACAAATGCGTCTACTTAAACATTCACCACTTTTTTAGAGTATGTTTTCTCGGTTATGGCACCATTTTATTTAAAACACTGTTTTAGGTACACAGTTGCTTTGACAAGTAGTTCCTGGATTCGTTTGACGCCATTGCATAAAAAACCACCAAGTCGACATAGACCTAAACTTCAGCTTGCATGATTTGGGTTTCAGCGCAGGAGTGTACACGGAAATTTTCTGATGGGGATGGTGCAAAAAAGTTTTCCTACATTACTTAGATATTACTTTTCTTGTAGTATCTAAGCAGCAATGGTTTATAACATGCATTTGAGAAAGCCTGAGGCAAGGTAGCGCGCTTAGGAGCTTCCCCTGTCTACACCTTTGCTTCTATATGCGTTTAAACAAGATATATCATCTGAAATACTTTTATATGGCAACGTATATAAAGCAACTTGAACCTGCTGTTTGCTCAGTTGCTTAGCGCACTCGCTATCGGTGCAGGAGATCTTGGCTTCAAATCCCGGATCAGTCAAATTGGCACAGTGTCGCCATCTGCTTGCCACTGCTGCGACGTTTCTTCGGAGCTGTGTAGCCCAGGTGCTAAGCCGCACAGATGGACCCCGTCACTCGTCATACGCTTCGACGCAATACCGCGAGTGCGATGAAGATTTGATTTTGATGCAATTTTGCGGAATAAGCCGTCATATAGCCAGTGTGATTTAACTTTCTGTGTAAAGTCTACTTTAATCTGAACAGCATGCAATCATGTGAAACACTTTAATATGGCAACATATGTAAAGCAACTTGATGCAATTTTACAGAATAAGCCAATATACATATTTACAGAATAAACTTTAGATGTGAGCCTCTTAGCAGACTGAGTAACCAGGAAGTTGGCATATATGATCCTACCTTCAAGTTAATTTGGAGTAGATACCTAGGCAACCTTTTCAATGTTATTTTAAGCATTTGACATCTTTTGAGTGATCGATCCTATTGAGTTCTTGATCTTCAATGAAGCGGTGTCATTATTAAATTTTTCTATTGTTACACATGATAATTGCAAATTTCTTTTACAAAATCAAACTTCTTTTGCTGAAGAAGGATAATTCGAGCAAGAAAGGAACCTTTGCTGTTGCAGCTTTGCGACTTGAAGGATACATTTCCTTAGCCTGAAGAGGGCAAATCATCCTATGCATGGGAAATTCGTTGCATGGAATACTGGTACTGATGACTTTAATGAGGATGGAAATGACTGTAGCCTAAATCTTTTGACAATATTATTTTTTGTTATTGCAATTGCAAACGTTTCCACAGAAGTTGAGGAGGCAGAGAAACTCAAGCAAAGCCACCGACGTCGTAAGCTCACTAGGCTCTTCCTACTCAAACACTGAAGGTTGAAAAAGCGCTACGGCAGATAAAGAACGTGTATCTTCTTGAGAATGTATTGTAGCCATTGAAGATAATAGAGACTAGGACTATAGGAGTCAAACTGTTTAAAAAAAACTCTCTAGCTCTTGCCAAGAGGTATTGATGGTACAAACGACCGAATAAGGTCGGCATCTAGTAACATATTGAAAAAAGTTTCAAATTTCGTAGGTCAAAAAATCTCTGCATATCAGTTATCTTCCTACACATTGCATTTGCGCCTAAAAAAGATTTTCTGCATTGAATCTTAAAGCGTTTAGCGTGAACTGATGGTCAAATGAAGTTTTAGAAGAGTTTAAACATAATATGATTTTGCAGCAGTGTGAACTGGGGATGTAGCCAAGTTTCTATCTGTCTATGCACTTAATGGGTAGTATTTAGTTAACTCTGTAAAATTAACTTAGATCTCTTGAAAAACTTTTTACTTTAAGAAAACCATATTGTTGCCAACTATTTTAATGCATTCATTACCTCCAAGTTCTCAATCTAAGCACAGCACACTTTCTTTAAAAAAAAGAATTAATTAGTAGAACAACTTTAACCATGCAAAAAAGCACCTTTGGAAAAGCAACTCCTAAATACACAAATAGATGAGTGTTTTATTCAGCATAATGGATGGAAGGACAACAAACTGCAAAATCAATTTTACAGAATAAAAATGCACTACGCATAGCAGTGAAGTGTTGTGAAAGAGCAAAGTTATCGTGTCAAAAATACATTTCAACAATTCTAATCTTAAATTGAAATTTCAAAACTTACATACATGCACAACAACAAAACAAAATACAAGGTCGGAACACAAAGCTCACAATGGCTACTGTTGCACATCTACGACATTACTGCAGGTATGGGAAAAGCAAAAAGATTTCACTGGCTACCACGTGGTTCCCTAAATACAGTGCCATTAATATTCTATATCCGCCTGGCGCCTAGTACAAGATGAGAGAAAGCAAAATTTCTTCGATACCACAATTCCAACGTTGCAGTGCCTTTTCCGGCTGGCGGCAACACGACCAGTAAATGTATCAAGGTTTTGCATGATCAGTATGAAACTGCTGCTGCCAAAAAATTTCAGCGTGATGCGTTGCCCCCGTTGTCTTGTGCCTGTGAGAGCACAGTTATCAGCAACTCAAAATTTTGAACTGATTACACTAGGCGACGTTTTGCAACTTTTATTGCCGGCATTTTATTCAAACAATCCGATGAGTTAACGTAGTTTAACTATACTAATTCCGAATCTGCTATTGAAGTTTTCCCATCACATCAATTTTTTTCACATAATTGAATTTAAATATTATTCAAAAACGCTGTTGATCAGCTGTGTCAGCTCACTTGTTTGTTCCTTTGCTCAATAAAATTTGATTCATATTGCATTGATTTGATTGAAGTACAGTATTGTTCGAATTAATTGCATCACTGTTAATTTTTGAAATATAATATTACTCTTGAAAAAGTCAATCTGAAAAGATTTTTATGTTGAATTATTTTAAGTAAGTTGATGTAGGTAAATATGACGTCAAAAAATGATGATGTCATTGCATTTGTGTCGTCACAACTTAGAGTATCTGAGTTTTTGTTGTCTAAGAGGATCCATATTGAAATTTTAAGCAATATATTTGTAGTTTTCTGCTTGGGATGTTGTTCAAATTTGGTTTTATGAGTACCACTTGAGGCCAGGTTGGTATATCTGACATCATGGAAGATACCAAATGCTAATAACCACTTATCAGAAGAGAAATTGCAAGCCAATAGATGTGCTTTTCCTTTTTTTTTAAAAAAAAGCACAGCATAAAATAGCTCAATATTAACGAATACAATGAATTAATATTAGATGTGTCCTCCACAAGCTTTCAGTAGGTCCACTAACAAGATTTGGCGTCGATTCCTCCAATGTTTGGCACTTCTTCGCTATCTCTCCATTGTGCTACCACACTTCAATTATTGCCTCCAAAAGCTTTCGAATGGTGGTGCGGTCCAATTTTCTCAACCGACTCTTGATTATTGCCCAAAGATTTTCTATCGAATTTAAATCAGGAGAGTTCCCTGGCCACTCCAATACCTAAACTGTATTTCACGAAAAACTTTGGTTTTTTTTTTTTGAGGAATGACATGGTGCCAAATCTTGTTAAAAAAATTCTTTTCCATTTGGAAACATCCTTTTTAAATCCGGAAATGCTTTTCGTGTCAGAACGTTGGTATAGCGGTCAGTTTTCATCATTCCTCCCACAGGTAGCAGAGACCTAACACCTTTCCAAGTGAAGCTTCCTCAGAACATCTTTTTCTTCGGATGTTTGACAGACTGGTTGATGTGAGCAGTTGACAATCATTCTCCTCCACTTTTTCGAACAAACTGGCTGTGTTTACCTCTCACAAAAAAGTGACTTTTATCAGTAAGCATGACGTTCTTCCAGTGATCTGCAGTCCGGCTTTTGTGTTTCTTTTGCCCATACATTTTGTTTTCATGTCTGTTAACAGCTGCTTTTTAACTGGTCTAATGTATTTTCTCCATCCCATGATAAGACGCTTTCTCACTTCACTTGCACTAATCTCGGTCCCAGTAAGGGCTACATCTCTCTGCAGATCCAAGCTGTTTTTTCTGGGGTCCAACTTGCTCTGTCTCATTACAAAAATATCATCTCTCGAGCTTGTTTTGCGCTTCCTTCCGCATTTGCGTTTCCACTGTGATGTTGCTGACCCAGTTTTGGCAACCTGTTTTATCAGCCGAGACACAGTGAATTGCTTGACGTCTAAACGCCTTGCGATTTTTCTTTGCGAGAGCCCAGCATGGTTCCATAAACTAAGGATGGATGCTCACTTTTTTGGGGTTGTATCTGATATCGTTGCAGAGGAAAACACAAAATTACCATGTTTAAGCCCCATCCATCTCCTATGCTAAAAGACTCTTTGTCAAGATTATTAAAAAATAATGGAATTTCTGACGTCATGGATGGTATGACGTCACAAAGTTGTGACCCAACATCAACTAGAAGTGAGTTACATCTCAGCAATAGATTAAAATTTTTGTAGAACATTATTTGAGAAAGGAAAGTAGAAATTTACATAAAAACTGCAGTGTTGCAAATTAATTCGAACAATACTGTAAGGCACGAATTTTCTTTTCACTTTTCTTGTTGGTTCATTACTCACACAATCGCGTTTCAGGCACCAACAGTAGTCCGCCATCATGGAAACATCCCATCAACCTTGGTAGCGTGTTTCCATGATTTTGATATCCTGTTGAAATTGCTCACCATGTTCCTCACTCATATCACCCAAGTTTTGTGAGAAATAATCCAAGTGTGCACGCTAAAATCATCATTCAAACTCATGCTACATCCAAGTGCTTGAAACCATGCCCACATATCACGACGTTTTGATAGTCGCAATCTTTAGTATTGCCTGAAAACTTTGATACAACTTCTACAAAATAATGTCATGCTTTTTTTTCTATGCTAGTCATGTTTGATGAAACCTTAGGATCTTTTACGACCAACAAACACACCCTCCTTAATACATAGATAGAAGACAGTTTATTCGCCTGAATACAAACGCAAACAAAACAACACACAGATAATACAGGAAATGGTCAGTTTGTTCAGACCTGAAAGCATCGAAGAACCCTAAGGTTTTTTAATCAAGATGCTTCCTGACTTATTACTTGGCAGTGTTACCAAGAGCTATGAGAAGAAAAGAAAGAACAAAATAACAAAACAAAACAGCCTTTAACCTTCTTAGCACTCAAATTAGGAAACTTTTTTTTGAGTACATCTAAGACAGGCACTTTTTATTAAGAGCTTTTACAAACCGTTTAATGATATCCAGTTTAATGTAGGATGCAAAGTATTTTTATTTCCTTGGCCTAAGGAATTTTCTTTATGGCCATTCACGTTTAGTCCAATGATTACTCCCGTCTCTGATGTTTCGTTCGCACATACAAGTTCCGGACTGAAGTCAGCTTTTTTCGGTTATCTCCGGACTGAAGTCAGCCTCTTTCCGTCATCAATGCATAAATGGGGCATGGCATCCACGGCGTCCTGTGAGTGTGGTGCCGAGGAACAGACTGCACACCATATTATAACATCCATTGTACCGCCATTCAAATGGGATTCCGGGTCTGCTCACTGTGAACGAGAGCTTGGCAAGGTGGCTGTCTGATTCGTATCCAGCCATTTAGAGTGATGCTACTTCCCGATGCAACATCGCACCCACACGAAGAAGAAGAAGAAGGCAAAGACACCTCACTGACAGAATCTTTAACTGTCCCCAAGACTCTCGGAGGCAATGGAACTGGGACACCTGGCCCACGAGGAATGGGTCGCATGGCACAGAGCAAGTTAGGATATTGAATTTTATGCTATTTTGAACATCGAATGCTAAAGATAATTGTTTTCCTATGCTCCACTGCCTCAATCACGACACACAATTGCGACACGCTTTGTGCGGAGGCCCATGCTTGATCTCTAACTTTGCACCAAAATAAGCGTCATAGACATTTTTAACAAAAGGTGTTGTGTTCTGTCGTAATACAAATGGGACAAAGCTTCCGCATATGTTGCAAAATATGTCTGGGTTATTGATGCAAAAAGAGATTTTCTCTCCTGTGACTCAAGCCACCGCCTTAGCAGATTGAAGTAACTGCAACTGCAAAACTAGGTAAAGAAAGCTATTTCACTCATAAAAAAGAAAAAACGACTATGCGATTTACAATGAAATCATTGCTGTGTCACAATGAAGTGGGTTAAGTAACACTGACTAAAGCAATAATGACGCAATAATACTGGATGTTGCCTGGAACAGGCTGTTTGGTTAGTATGGTGTAGTCAAAAAAATTTAAATCGCGTAAAGAAAAAAAGTGACTTCAGATTCGTAATCACTAAAACCAAATTATCTAAAATCTCTAATTTAGCCAAAAAAGAAAATATCGTATCGACCTCAATGCTGGCAATCTACAGAAATATTGACCAATCAAAAACGGTAAGTCCTCCAACTTTTTTCTCAGAGTTTCACGTATGGAGTTGTTCTTCATTTCTTTCTTTTTTACCTTGACTCTCCACAAACTTTTTTTTCCAGATTGCTCCATGTAGCTCGACTTGGTTTCTCTCTTATTACAAGTGTTGGTACCCAAGTAAAAAAATTAACTTTGACCTTAGAAGGAGTTATCTTCGATCATAAAAGATTATTGTACCGATTGTCGTATATATATCCACCTCTCACTTGAGATTATCTCCTCTTAAATATGGTAAAAATACTCGCCCATCTGAAATTCTTGTATGGTAAGTTAAGAAGAATCTTTGCTGGCCGCATATGGCTCCAAGAAAAATCTGACTTAAAAACTGCTATAACTCGGAAGATTCTTGCATGTCTGAACTGGTGTTCTAATTTTGCATTCGACTTGAAAGCTTGGAGTCGAAAGTTAAACCAAAAAAATATATAGAGTCGAACTAAAAACATTTGGAAAGAGTCATATTAATTTTGCTTCAACTCCCCTACCCTGCTTAGTAGGTTACTTAAAATGTTGGCCGCTCTTAAAAAACTTATTGCTCCCCTAAACAAGTGCTTTTGGTTGCTCGCTTAGGATGCCCCAAAGTATCACTTCCATCCCTTAGTCGAGTCATACTTAATGGACTCGAGCTTGCAGTATTTATAAAGAGCACAGTCAGCCGAAGCTACAATTATAATTGAAAAACGAATTACTGCGAACACAAATACAATAATTAAAATTAACAATTGAAGCATCAAATGCTTCATGAAATAAAAGCAAGTGTTTTCAAAATAAAAACTATTGAGATATTATATTGTAGGCTTGGAGCCAGAACTGGCAATGTCCAAAATCATAGTTTTCTGTAAAATGCATTTGAAGTTTAAAGCCAAAAGCGAATGCTCAGTTTCACATGCTTACGGTGCCTACGGGACTAAGCCAGTTTGAGAACAGAAGTCTACCCACGTAGGGAGTAATTTTTTGGTCTTAACTCATCTTCGTCAAGAATGGACACAGACGCTAGACAGTTCTGGCTCCAAGCCCTCAATATGTTCCAGTATGATCTACGTGAAAAAAACACAAATTTCAAGGTAGCAGGTACAAAGTATAATCAAATAACTTTTTAAAGCAAGAACTCATGATGTAAGCCAGAACTCATGATGTAAGCCAGCTCAAAAAAAAAAAGAATGCATGTATGCACAGAAATTAATAAAGTTTATTGAACTAAACGAAAAATTATGCGTTTGCATAATCCTGATGATGGACCTAGTCTGGTCCGAAAGGTAGAGTTTGAACATAGTTTTGTCCTCCTTAACGATCTCCTCTCACGAGTAGAGATCTCTGGCACACTCCATTAAGTTGGTTAAAATTCCAACATGGAAGGAGAAAGCCCCCAATCCAGAGCTGGGTTATTGACAGCTAGCAAATGAATTGCCTACTGTGACGTCATAAGAAACAAGGAACATGTTTCCTTGTAAATGTATTTGCACATGTTTGCAATGTAAATGTAAATGCATGCATTTGCAGTAAATGCACAAGGAACATGTTTCCTTGAAAATGGAAAGCAATGTGTAAAATCAGTTTTTTGTGTGGTCTTATGGTTGAAAAATTATTCACTGACTGCAGCATTAATAGTGCATCTTTCTTTTCTTCGGCCGTCCCAGTCCTTTGCTCCATTTGAAGTTCGCTGTATGGCATCAGCAACAGCAGACGATTTTGCCACTTTATGGTTGGTTTACCGCAAAACTTTTAAACAAATCTTAAGTTACAAAATTTTCAACGGTTTTAAAAACTATTGTGCATTTGCGCAACGTTATTAACACCACCTGTGGGTTGATATTTATTAGAATGTTCTCACGTTTCTGTTTTTGGTTAGCCTATGCAATGCATGGAGCATTGGAGGTTGGAGAACTACCATTTTGACTCGAGCGAACGAAGACGAAGACTCGAGCTTGCAATTTATATTCAGGGTATCTCTCAAAAATGTATCACTTTTACATCTTCATTAAATCTTTATTTCAGATTGCACTTAGGAACGCTTTTGCCAATGAAAAGAGTAGAAAAAAGCTAAGGGTAAACAATATAAAGCACATATCAAAACAAAAGTGTCACGTTTTTTTGGGACACCATGATATATCAAAAGGACTCGAACTTAACATTATTCGTTGAGAGGACTCGAATTTGCATCGTTACAATTGGACTCGGCTTTGCTAAAAAAGCAAGTTCACTCAACACTGCTTATAATAGGAAGCACCAAGTGAAGGTTTATGTACTGATGAACGACCGGTAATAAGTAATAACCTACATTTGTCAGCGACATGGCCTAGCGGTACCGCGCGCAGGTGGCAGATCCTACGCGACGGGTTCGATTCGCGGCTGGAGCCGATCGCAATTGACATATTTAATGGGTGGCTGCTGACTCGAAGAGCGCAAGCTCACTTCGCAGTCTCCCTCAATTACCGTTGAATTTTCTGTTCAATATAATTTGAAAATAACCTCAGTAATTTATTTATTTACATAAAATACACTAATACCCATGAATACCAAACGTCTTAGCTGTAAATAAACTTACAATGAAGTAACATAAAAATGTCGTGATCTTTAAACGACTTCTTGACTTTTTTTCGCTGTGGGCTTAGTCCACTCCAAGAATAAGTGCACGCGAGGGAACGAGACATAAAAAGTCGGATAAAAGTGTGAACCGTGGTTCGCAAGCTCTCATCTTAAACTTTAGCCGCTATTAATTTCAGGTCCTGCAAACAAAATAATTAGCTCAAAAATTTTCAGTAGGCTTATAAAGCTGAAAACACCAGCAAGACTTCATTGGCAAATTCAACTATAGCCTCATGATAAAGTGCCTTATACATGCGTCCCAGCTACTTAATGCAGTCGCGTAGTACAACAACATTCCACTCAAGTTTGCTGCGGTACTTTCATTCTGAGACGTAGCCGTCTAAGGGATTACATTAGTCCTATAGTGCATAACTGCCAAAAGAACTGTTTGAAGTAGCCAGGACGAAACCATGACCAACGTGTCTGCCGCAGTGCCACCATCAAAAGAATAAGCAGTAGCTCTTGGCAGTACATTGCGCAGCTCCTTTTTGAGAACCCATTCACCATATATAAGCAATCATACGAAAGTTAGAATAAGCAAATATGCATAATCAAAGGCATTCTGATTTGACTGAGGTTTGACCCAAAGGTTAACATGAGGCCTGAGCATTCAGTAGTAGCTAGACCATTACAACGTCTTTGTTAGATCTTGATCGCTATCAGCAGCTGGTGTTACCAATTGTGCTTAAAATCGGTACAATCTTCAGCAATAGCTTTGTTGCTGACTGCACCTTCTTCCAGTTTCTGTTGGAGCATATCTTTTTTTTTTTTTCAATGTTTTCCAGCTTTCTCAAAATTGTCCTGTCGTAATCGAGGAAAAATACTACATAAACCTTGGGTAAACGTGAGATATATTCAAGCCAAATCGGACAACCTTCCTTAATCCACGCATGATTATTCCTTGATTTTATGCATACACTAACCTTTACTAATGGGAAGCAATCATGGTATCTCCAAAAAAACAAAAAACACCATTTTCATAAGCTGGTTAGCATAATTCCTGCGCAGTGTTCATGTGCTTGACGCTTAACTCAATACACTCAACTGTAATGCCAAAAATGTAACACTTGCAAAGTGGTAATAAGCGTATTGTCAAGAAAATTTATTTGCATCTTAGCAGTGTCGCGGCAACGCAAATCACAAAGAACATATCAGCCTGTTTAACTTAGAAATGGTCTACAGAAACTGAACCAGAGCAGCCCTGGTCATCTAGAGCAGTGGTTCTTGACCTTTTTTTGTACTCGTGCACCCCTGGACTAGCAGAAAATTTCTTCGTACCCTTATTTGCTGAAGCAAAGTCAAATTCACTGAGAAAAATACAAATAGGTTGTAATGTTAACAACCCACTCCGTACCCGTGCTTTGGTGCTTCGAACTCCCAGGGGGTACACGTACGCTTGGTTAAGAACCCATAATCTTGAGGCACATAGCAATAAACCTTAGCAACGTCGCGGCAACGCAAATCACAAAGAACATATCAGCCTGTTTAACTTAGAAATGGTTCTACAGAAACTGAACCAGAGCAGCCCTGGTCATCTAGAGCAGTGGTTCTTGACCTTTTTTTGTACTCATGCACCCCTGGACTAACAGAAAATTTCTTCGTACCCTTATTTGCTGAAGCAAAGTCAAATTCACTGAGAAAAATATAAACAGGTTGCCAACCCCTTGCTTTGTACTCCCAGGGGGTATAAGTACTCTTGGTTAAGAACCCCTGGTGTAGAGGCACATAACAATAAACCTTAGCAACATCGCGGCAACGAAAATACGAAAGAACAAGGTTGGTTAATCTCGAGATGGTTTTCAAGTACAGAAGCAGAGCAGTCCTGATCATCTTCAGCAGCTAAAACTGACTCAGAGCTGCTTGGCTCATCTTCAGCTTTGACCACAGAACCATTTTGCCGATTGTTCCTGCCACTACACCAATCACTTGTTTGGCACAATACAATTCCAATGGTTGTGCCCAACAAATCATAACTTATACAGTTAATGCCGTGTGCAAGCCAAACAATCTGCAAATAAAAATAAGCTGAGAAAAAATCCAGAAAATAATTGCAACTGCAATTGCTCCTCTTATCACGTTTGCATTTGCATAGGCCTACATGAACATGAAACCAGCATAATGAATACCACTTTAGGCACTAACAATAATAACGTCATTATGAAAGTATGATACACAAAACTTAAAAGAAATTTAGAAGCCGTTCTTCATAAAATTATGCTGCAAGCTTAAACACGTACCTTACATACACTCTTTATCTTTTCGTAGTAAATAGACATCTCACTAAGAAAGTCATTCACAAAAAATAAACAACGAAGATAAAACATAAACTGCAAGTTAAAGCACAAAAATCCCTTGGCCTTTCATTGCAGTTATTTTGGTCCAAATCGTCATCCTAACAGTACGGTTATTGCTCATTTACTAAAGTAACTTAGTTCTTTTTTGGAGATTTAAAAATAAGTGTCAGTTTGCCTAAAAAAAAAAACGGGAAAGCGACCATACTCCATTTTTTGAAACATCCTAATAACAATAAAAAGTGTTGAAAAGGTGAGAAATATACACGCTTGAGCTGTTTCGACGAGCCAAAGTGGCAAGCACAACATACGCTATTAGATGTACACACCCAACCAGTTATCAGTTATTGGCCAATATATTTATAAGCCGTATGGCTTTGGGCTTAGTTATAAACCCCAGTGCCTATTCAGTTACTCACCCACCAGTTCAGTGGTTCTCAACTGGGGTGCCATTTTTGATTAGCTGGGGTGCCGCGAGCTATTGCACACTATTCGTCTTGGAAAAAGGTTGAATGCTGTGGTGTTGCTTAAATTAAGGTATCAGAGTGTAGAGTGCCCATTGACTACTATGGTACGGTAACTTTAGTTACCCTTGTTTTCATTATGAAGAACAAATAAGGGAGCGCCGGCGTTTAGACAGGTTTTTGGTCAAAGTAATGATACAGGCTTTTGGTCAAGGTAATTTCGAAAATAAAAAATCAAATCTTCACTGTACTAAGCGTGTAACGAGTTTGCGGGGCCCATCTCCGCCGCTTTGCGCCTTGTCAACACAGAAGAAACGTCGCAGTGGTAGCGAGCCGTTGGCAACATTGTGTCCGATTTGATCGGCCAGGGAATCGAACCGTGATCTCCCGCACCAATCGCGATGTCTTTACCGCTACGTCAACTGGCCAGCAACGACATCGCTATCGGCACGGGAGGTTAGTTTGTTTTGGAGTGGTTTTGAGATAGTTCATTCATGCGAAACCATTTATCGATGCTTACCAACTGTTCATTTACTCGGCGTTCCAAATTTAAAATAGTGCTGTCTGAGAATAAAAGAAAAGTGTCATCCACAAATAGGGTCGTTTCAAATTGTGTTGCAAGCGGTAGGTTGTTAATATACACTAAAAACAATATCGGGTCAAGGGAAGAGCCTGCGGCACACCACATGATACTTTTAGGTTACTAGATATTTTAACCTATTACCTAAAAAGTTTTTCAAATATTTTATCGAAGTGCAATAGTAGTGATATTGGGCGGTAATTGGTGCATTTGCATGGATCGCCTTTTTTATAAATTAGTATGACCTCAGCTGTTTTAAGGCAATCTGGATAATATCCAGAATTAATGCTGAAATTGAAAATTTCACTCAGTATTGGTTTCCTGAGCTTTACGAACTTCGTGTCAACATCAGTTTCACGAACTGCTTTCTTATTTTTTAATGTATCTATGATACGCGATATTTCATCTGCTGTAGCGAGTTCAAGAAATAAGGAATTGACAACACTAGCTGGTGGAGGTAAGGCGTAGATTATATGAGACATAGATTATAGTTGCGACATAGATCATTTGGGCTGTGAAATCAACGTTTTTAGAGGCGTAAAATGTTTCAAACATTAATTAAATTTCCACATATTATTGTGCATTCACTGTTGGCTTAACTTGATGTAGTCTGGGTTTTGCATAAAAAAAAACATTGGCCAAATAAAAGCAATTAATGCTTAGGGGTGAATCGATGTAAGGATTTTGCTAAATTGCCTTTATTGGTATTGCTTTCTGGTTTCTATTTTTTTCTTTGTCTGGTTTTTCGTTTTAGATTGTTTATCCAGTTTTGAATTCATTTTGATATTTTATGAGTCGATTTGGTCTGAAGAAATTTTACAAGTTCTGCACTTAAGCAGTTTATTTGTGCTTAAATTCTTAATCTTGCGTTATGGTGAGCTTACCTAAAATGTTACCGTATATTCAATCACGAGTGTCCATCTTTGTTTGAAAATAAGTTACTTCTTTTCATCATGATTCAATCACGCACACCATGCTGTGATAGATGTTTGGGCACCGAGATAACTGTGTTCAATACATTGATTGCGTTTATTTTTGATGTGTGATGTAGATTGTCGCCTCATCTTATTGAAAACAAAACTATGCCCATGTGAAGAACAATTGAATGTTTGCACAAAAGACACTGACATGAAAGTTGATATGACTAGGCTTGATGCAGCCTCCCTGGACCCCTCCTTTAAGCAATTTTTTAACTAGTGGGGCCCTACCCCACTCTTAAAGGTGACCCCGGTTTGGTATTCAACAAGGCTTGGCAAATTTGCTTACATTAGTGGTGTTGCCGCCTGCTGGTAACAGCACTGTAACATGGGATTGTGATACTGAACAAACTTTGCTTTTGTTCTCTCATCTCATTCACCTCAGCAGCGATCAATAACGTGGGCGATCCAACTGTGTTTGCAGTAATTTGATTGTAGCTTTTTTCCCTCTAATTTTGATGCCCTGCACGACTTTGCGTCCCCTGATGCTGAGTCATTGCATGGAGTACGTAAGGCCTGTATAAGTGGCTGTTTCTGTTTCATCTACCGTTTTCGATTTTGCATCGGTCATTTTTGCTTCCACTATTAAGTCCTGTTTTTCTCCGGTGACAAATTCCTCCTACTTATATTACAATGTAAGTCTATTGATTCCACATTAACATTTTCAGGAATTAAATGTCTTTTTGATGCAAAAACGCTCGGGTGACAAACTTGTGCAAGTGGTGGCTTGCACATTTTACAAAAAGTAACTCCTCCAACTTTTTTCTCAAATGGACACGAGCAGAATTTTTCGTGACTTTTTTTTATATTGACTGTCCACGAGCTTTTTCTTCCATAGTAGCGATGAATGTAAGAACACTTTTATTGCTCCATGTTGTTCGACTTGGTTTCTTATTTGCACGCATTTTGTCAATTGTCATCTGCACCAGCACCACTTGCTCCTTTAGATTGAAAGCTCATTAGTACGCTGCTGACCTTCACAATAGACCATCTTTCTCAAATAATATACCGGTAGAAATTGCAGCTGTATGTTTACACTTTTAATGTAAATCGATTTCAGATTACGCTATTTTCAGATAAATTCTGCAAACATGCAACAAATTAAATCAAGTAACAAAAATAAATCTTCCCCACGAGTGGCGGAAGTCTAATTTCCTCAGAACTCTCCATCTAATTTCCTCAGAGCCAGTATTGTGGAAGCATCAGTTTTGTGGTGCATCCGCTTCCTGCTTCCGCCTCCAAATGACAGTATCACTTCCACATGCTGTATCACTTTCATAGTAACGTTAACCACTGTCAAACTACAATGCGATCCCTGACACATATCCGGTAAAATACATCACTTACACCTGTGCCTATCGTTCTCCAGAAAGCTGTAGCTTTCCAGAACAACTTATTTGAATACGCCGTTTCCGCTTACAAATCAGACACTCATGTATGTTAACTTTCTGTTTAACTTATGCTGAAAAAGTGTTAACCATCGGCTTGCAAAACCAGGCATTTTTTGTAATAAACTACCGGTAGCTTACTGAACTGACGCCAACCTCGTTATTCGATTTGTTTAAGACTATTGCGAGTAAATTCTTCAGAATTAATGACCTAAAATCCCTATTACTTAAATAATTTTGCGTTGTTGAAAATTGAATGGAGTTAATTTCTTACACGAATGAAAATCTGAATAACGTGAAAAAAAAACTACAAGAGAATTGGACTTATTAATAGGCCATATAAAAAGCGCAAAAAGAAAATCCCCGTCAAAGTGAAACAAAATGGGAGTAATGTTAAATAAGTGTAAAAACTCTTTCGCCAACAGCCGCAGGATGCCAACAGGTCTAAAGGCTTTTTGTTTGATTGACAGCAGTACGCAATACAGTGCGTTTTTGTAGTCTAAGTGTGGGCAGGAATTCCTTCGCACATTATTCGTGATTCACATCGACATTGCAGGAAATTATAGGCCACATTTCATATGAACATTAGGCTAGGCAAAACCGGAAGCAGTGTTTCAAAAGTGCTTCCGCATCCCATAAAAAATCAAAAATTGCTTCCGCATATTTAGTGCTTCCAACTGCTTCCGCATCACTGCTCAGAACCCAACTAGCAAAAAAATACGCTATACTGCTCTGCAAATTCTGTACATCACTAAGGGAAAACGAACGCACTGGTAGCATAAAATCTATGAGAATGATTTTTCGCATTTTTTGGGGGGCTAAGCTTTTAGTATTTAGTAGCATATTTATCCTCCTATCACGAGAAAGCGATCAAAGCGCTATACGAGCTCGCTTAGGAGTTGCCAGCCATCTGTCTACCACACCAAGATGGGGGAATCTCGCTAAGTGCCTTTCCCAACGGCACAACAAGTAAACTTGCCGGCTTGTTCTCCACACTGTCCCTTTAATGCTGAGCGTCAAGCAGGGAAGCTGCGAATACCAATGTTAAAGTCATTGGTTTGACCTGACTCGGAATCAAACCCGAGTCTACAGCTCAAGAGACAGGTGCTCTATACCACTCGGCCATTTGAGCTGTTTGAGTATCATTGTGGTTTTCATTAATTCTTGCGCGAGATTTGCAAATTAAAAAATAAAAGTAATATTTAACTCCGTCTGGGAGGAGAAAGGAACGTTCCGGTTGGCTGGTTTTTGGTCAAGAGTGTCAGGAGGTATCCCTGAATAACTTTGCAACGAACAATCACGAAAAACTTTGAAACAGTAATTTGCACAAACAAAGATACCAAAAAAAGGAGGAAGTTAAAAATGCTTAAAATAGGGTGGTTGTGGTGAATTGCGTAATTTTAGGTTGAAACAAGCTTGATTTTAACCAATATTGATTCCAGTAATGGCTAAGGCAGAAATGAAGAAATACCATAGAAAAAAATTTTTTTCCCGTTTTTGTTTGTTTATTAAACAACACCGCGCATTACCAACAAAAAAATGACACTCCCCGCATTACATAGTTTGACTATATAATGAATGACAGTTGGCAAAACAAAAACTATTCAGAAAAGATACCGGAAAGAAAAAGTAGGATATCGATTGTTACACTTCCTGGCACTCGCTCTATTTCAAGTTACAAAAATGTAAAACGATTATTTTGGACACTTACCAAAAGTATGATAAAACAATATGGCTGCTGTCTGTCGAAAGGTAATAAAGATCTTGCAAAATGATGATTGGGGTCGTGACCCCGACTTCACCACTTTCTAAGCCCCAATCTTTATCGTTTTCCAATGTCAATGTTTTCAAACATCCCCAAACCTCACCGCTTTCCAATTCTCCCTCACCATTTTTCAACCCCCTTGACCCCCCGGCCCCCACCCGTTTTCTAACCCTTTTGTCGTTATCGTTTTCCCATCACCCCTCACTCCCATCATTTTTCAACTCTCGCCCCACCGCTTTCCAACCCTACCATTTTCCAACACCCTCGACTCCCACCGTTTACCAACCCCTCGATTGCAGATTTCCAATCCCAACCCACTTCACACATTTTGCGTCAAATCGTTCTCATATCAAGTCCTCTTCGCGTCAAATTGACTTGCTCCCGGTCATTTTGGTTTTGGGGTGTTTGGGGATTGGGAGGTTGTAAGGGGTGTTGAAGAGGTTGGAGCAGGGGAAAGGTATGGGCAGTCAGGAGATCTTGGATTGTCAATGCATTTGGGGAGGTGTTTTGGAAGTTTGGAGGGAAGGGGCCCTTACCTGTCAACCCCTCCACATATCCCAACACTCCCTCCAACCTCCCAAACCCTCACTGAGCCCCTGACTTTCCAACCTCCTACCCCAAAACCCCTTCTCCTCTCCAACACTCCTCCAATTTCCCAACACCCCCTCCAATCTCCTAATACCTTGAAGTCTTGTATTTTAGTTGATGCAAGGCCCACAATATAAAACCTTTTTGTAATACTGGGCTTTGGGTCAATCCATGCTTAATTTGAGTGGCTGTCAACCCCTGTTCTAGATTCTTCTTCAAACTTGGCGGGAGGTAGGACAGAGTAAAAAAAACTTGTTTGTAAAAATGTTCACTTTTCTAGTTCAAGCCGTTCCAGAGATATGGCCTTTTTAAAATTGCGCACATGAGTGAATTTTGACGATATGCATGAGTGATTTTGGTCATTGAGGCTCAAAGTAAATGCAGTAAGTTGCTACCCCACCATTTTTGATCATGCCAAATCCAATAAAGTAATTGTTTGTAGGCTAAAGCAATTGCTTTTTGAGCTATTTAATGATTCTGGTGTTTCGTTTTAGACCCCGATTTTGGGGTGCTCTAAAATTTTTTTTCTTGAAAATTGTTTAGACCTCATCTTAGATGACTGCTTCACATAGTTGATACGAAACCAAGCTTTGTCAAACTGAATTAACATAGATTGTGAAGCATTAAAATCATTGAACCATGCATTTCTGTAACCTTCAAATCAGAAGCATGTTTAATTGTTTATGCACTATAACTCACATTTCCAAACCTTCTTCAATTATTGTTATTGCATTTAAATAAAATTAAAAAACCACTACAGAACACAACATATTTATTTTTGTCGCTCGTTGTCAAGCACGATTGAAAAACAGCGGTAAATACGTAAATAAAAATAGACACACGCTCACAAAAATGCACTGTTTCGACGTTGTCTGCTTCGTAAAATCACTACAGTCTGTTTTGTCATTGTCGGCTTTTCTTATCACCTTTTTAATAGTGAAAGGTCACTGTTTTAAGCAAACATGAAAGGCAAGTCTTTTTCTATAATTTTACAAGGTACATGTTGTCATACCAAACGTGTTAAGGCAGCTGTCAGATAAACACAGATAGAAGATAACCTCATAAAATTTCCACACAATCTTAAAAATACTTCAGTAAAAATGTATTCAAGTCATTACTCTGACTTGTTATCTCTTTAACCGATCAGATGGCCGAGTAGATAGAGCGTCTGCTTCTGGATAGGTAGACTGGGGGTTTGACTCCAAGTCATGTCGAACCAATGACATAAAATTGGTATTCACAGCTTCCCTTCTTGACATTCAAGCATTGAAGGGGCAGTTGGGAACAAGCTGACAAGTTCGCTTGTTGTGTCGTTGGGAAAGGTACTCAACGGGATTACCTCAACTTAGTGTGGTAGACACATGGCCGGCAGCTCCTAAGCAAGCTGTATAGCGCACCATCGCTTTCTCATGATAGGATGATAAATATGCAAATGAAATAAAATTAAGGTAAATTGATTATTTAACCCACCCTACTAAAAATTCAACTGCATGCGACAAGATGCATTGGGATGTGGTTTCACAGCTTTAATGAAGATAAAATTGTAATGCTAATATTGAATTGAATGTATATATATATAATAATGCGTGTGCAATATTCCAATAAAACAACAACACTAAGCTAAACGGACCTAACAAGATTAGGCCAATTTGTAAAGATTTTGTTCATTTGACTTTTTCTGGAAAGTATATAGATCAAGGGTCACCAACTTTTTTGATGCCGAGGGCTACTTCATGAACATGGAGTAACTTGAAGGGCACACGACCTTTTTGCTACAAACTTCTTAAATAACAAAAGTGCATGGATATTAAATGTTATAATAATGATATTAAAATAAGGTAATTATAGCGCCGTGAAATTATTTCTCACATATCAATAATAATATTGTTTTCCACAATGATCAGTCATTTACACAGCAATAATAATAAATAGAAAAACATGTTTCAGCATTAAACATGTATTTTCTTAAAAAAACATTTGAAGTGTTGTATTTGAAATATTAATTCGAATGAACATGTACAGTGGCGTACGCAGAATTTTTGTGAGGGGGGGGCATGCAAAGCAGTAATGCAACCAGGATTTGACAAAGGGGGACCACATTCGGGGGTCTGGGAGCTCTGCCCCCAGCCGCCAACGGATTTTTGCGATTTTCGCATACAAAAACACGAGTTTTAGCACACTTTTTTATCGAAAAAGGACATACCGGTACCTGCACCTGCAGTGAGTGCAGTCACTATGGGAAAAGCAAAAACATGTTAGGAACTTGCGTATAAAAGTAGAAGCTTGGCTAAATTAAATGAAAGGAGGCTGCAACTATTATTAGTTTAAGTTAGTTTTTAGCAACTTTTGTTGGGCCAAAGGGTTTTAGCAGCTTATTACAGGTCCAGCAGGGTGGGGGCATGGCACCGTGCCCCCCTGTGTGCGCCTATGGCAAAAACAAATTCTACCTCATGAACCTACGATTTTTCTAGCAGTATCTAAGAGGCATAGGCTTTCAACATGTGTTGAAGAAGACCTGAAGGGGGGGGGGGGGAGCATAGGAGCCCCCTCTCCGTACGCTACTGAACTTGTATAGGTGTCGTAGTGATAATAATTCAGCAAAAAATAACTAGTTTGCATACACAATTGATTTTACAAATTATCACTGCAATTTAAAGTTGGGCTATTCCTACATTGGCTGTCCAAGTTCAAAGAACACAAATCGATGATACCATTTAAACACAATAACGCCCGTATAACTACCTCTCACAATATACCCAGCAACCTGCGCAGTCAATGGTCGCTACTAAATATAGCTATCACAGTCATGTTCCGAGCAACGAGGAGACATAACATGTGGCCCCGAACTATGGCATCATGAAAAGGAGAGAGAAATTATCTTTGTGCCTGAGAAAAAAAAGAATGTGCTTATGTACTGTAACAGTGCTATTTTTGGCACAAGCTTTGCGGGCGCCATAAAGGGGTCCTGGTAGCGCCTTGTTGCCCGAGGGCACTGCGTTGGTGACTCCTGATATAAATTCACCTGCTTTGTGAAGTAGAAAGAGCGTCAATTGTCCAAATTGGTTCTAAGGAATAGTACAAATGTCATATAGCTCAGGTCAGTAAAATGATGGTGATGGGCCATATCGGCACATAAATTTAATATCAGCATCTCGTTGATGTTCATTCACGGTATATTCACGGAATAATTTTTAAGTTTTCAGTGGTAGCAAGATCAATCGATCTCCCAATATCTTGTATCTCGACATGCCCGAGAAAGAACTACAGTATATATACCTGGTACACAGTCATATCATTTCTATCACCCAACCTCAGCAAATCAAATTGAATGGAAATACATTTGTTCTGGCCCAAACTTTTCTGCAACATCTGACATTTCTCCAGCAATATATCAGAAGGTGAAGTCCATGGACTTTGTTTCATGCTAGTATAACTTTTGCTGCGCGGGCCATATTTTGAGAGTAAATAAACAACTATAACTGCCGATATGTGCCGATATGGCCCATCACAATCATTTTAGTTGCCTGAGCTAGATGACATTTGTACTATTCCTTAGAACCAATTTGGACAAATTACGCTTCTTCTACTTCACCAAGCCAATGAATCTACATACTTTCTAGAAAAAGTCTAAAAACCTTTGAAAAAAATCTTTACATATTGGCCTAATCTTGTTACGTCTGTTTAGCTTAGAGGGTTATTGCTTTCTTGCAGTATTGCACAAGCATTGTAAATACAATCAATTCAAAATTAGAATTACAATTTTATCTTCATTGAAGCTGTGAACTACATCCCAATGCATGTTGTTGCGTGTAGTTGAATTCTTAGTAGATGGGTTAAAGAGATAACAAGTCAGAGTGAATACATTTTAATGAAGTATTTTTAAGATTGTGTGGAATTTTTATGAGGTTATCTTCTACCTGTGTTTATCTGACAGCTACGTTAACACGTTTGGTATGATAACATGTACCTTGTAAAATTATAGAAAAAGACTTGCCTTTCGTGTTTGCCTAAAGTAGTGACTTTTCATTATGAAAAAAGTGATATAGTAATAATTGAAGAAACGAAGAAGATTTGGAAATGTGAGTTATAGTGCATAAACATGCTTCTAATATGAAGGTTACAGAAATGCATGGTTCAATAATTTTAATGTTTCACAATCTATGTTAATTCAGTTTGACAAAGCTTGGTTTCATATCAACTATGTGAAGCAGTCATCCAAGATGGGGTTTAAACAATTTTCAAGAAAAAAAAAATTTTAGAGCACCCCAAAATTGGAGTTCAAAATGAAACACCAGAATCATTAAATAGCTCAAAAAGCAATTGCTTTAGCCTACAAACAATTACTTTATTGGATTTGGCATTACTTTGAGCCTCAAAAACCAAAATCACTCATGCGTGTCGTCAAAATTCACTCACACATGCAATTTTAAAAAGGCCATATTTCCGGAACGGCTTGAGCTAAAAAGGTGAACATTTTTACAAACAAGTTTTTTTACTCTGTTCTACCCCTCTGCCAAGTTTGGAGAAGAATCTAGAACATGGGTTGACATTTTACAAAAAATCTATAATTTAAGCATGGATTGACATCTAAATCTAAATCATGACTGGGGCGAGTAAAAGTCATTAAAATCATATTTGTTTTGGTGGTACAAAAAGTTAAGAAACCTGTGTTAATTCAAAGAACTACTTTGATACGGGGTGTATTTAAGAAGTTACAAGGTCATAAAAGTCATATTTTCTGATTTAGGTCATAAAATATGACCATTCATTTTTACTTTAAAATGCAAAGATTAAACCCCAGTAACTTCGTACATGCAGTGTAAACAGGTCCTACAGGCATTAGAATTTGATAATTAAGTCTTGTACAACACAATATTGTACACTGCATGAAACTATACTTCAATGCTTCACTGGTGATTAAATGCTCAAGACATTTGAACTTGAGTGATACTGATGAGTTGATGATTTTTAAGTGAAATAGGCATGTTTATAAATCATTGATTGGCCGTGTTTATCAAAAAAATAAAAACGCTTGCATTCAACTTGTTAATTATATTATGGGATTAGCAAAATATGATGCTCTAAAATAAAGTCATATATTATTGTCATATATTTCAAAAAAGAAAGTCATATTTTTCGATGTTTTAGGTCATAAGAAATGGCCCTAATTATGACGTAAAACAATTTGGCAACTGGTTTGCGCTTAATCCCAACTCCAGAAAACCTGTTTGGTTTTTAATACTGGACTTTGCAGATCTAAATCAAAATTGTGACATAAAACAAGTGGCAACTAGTTGGTCTTAATCACCACATCAGTATTTCAAATAATATGTTGTTTATGGTGTAGTTTTTGTAACTCTACGTGTTGGAGTCTTGTATTAGTTGATGTGAATTGTAAAAGCCCAGAATAAAAAAACAGTTTGGTTTTTAATACTGGGCTTTGCAGGTCTAAATCAAAATTGTGACATAAAACAAGTGGCAACTAGTTGGTCTTAATCACCACATCAGTATTTCAAATAATATCGATGGTGAAAATGCAAAACCTCGTATGTGCAAATTTTCGATTTTTTTTTTATTGGATTAAATTGATTGGTCTTGTATGTTCTACCGGTTGAAAAGCAATTTTTGAAATTTTGGAACTCGCAAATGACGTCACTGCTCAAAATGCAAAACCTCGTATTCAACATGTTGATGTTTTTAAAAATGCAAAACCTCGTATAAGCTGAATTCAATTTTTTGAAAATTTTTCCATTGCATTTTGTGGTTTGCAATACGAGGGGATAGCTGCCATAAAAAAATCTCAAAATTTTACCGAAAGAGTGGCGCAACCACCTGAAAACAAAACCTCGCATAACAACACATTGCAGTTTTTGGCAATGCAAAACCTCGTAAATTGATTTCATTTCGTAATTCAGCAATAATTATTGTGATTGCATCAATGTTATTGTTCAGTCAATGGAGTTACAATAAAGCTCGATAAATGCAGCAGGTGGAGGAGATATAAAGCAAACAGTTCTTCTGGTGTATAAGATTGAAACTGAACTGATAAACTCCGAAAAAAGGAGACTAACTGCTCAAATTCAGTTTATACGTCTGACGTTTCGCTGGTCAGAACAACACCAGAAGAACTGTTTTCAATCTTATACACCAGAAGAACTGTTTGCTTTAATATCAAATATGCCTGGTGTACAACTTCATTGCAGGTGGAGGAGAGTTGTTTTGCTGTTTGACGGGAGGTAGGCGTAGGCCTACTTCTATTAAGAACATCTCAGGATCTGCACTTGCGTGCATTAGCTTTCATGAATTATTACAACGAGAATAAACAAGTTGAATTCTAAGCGAGGAAAAGAGTGCGAGTTAAGCAGTACGATCACGTTGGCAGTATGGCTGCAGCAGCTTAGGCCTAGTGTTAAGGAACTCATCTAGGCTTACTTGCTAATAATTTTGCCTGTTCGTTATTATGGTGAACCAGGATGTTAGTTTAGAAAAATAAACGGAGTAAATGTAAGGAAAGATTACTTACTTTTCCTTAATTTCATCTACTAGTCTAATTATAATTTCACATACTTGTCTAAGCAGTTTAGCCCTAATGCTATGCGCTTGAGGTGAAATGAGAAATACGAGGTTTTGCACTTTCAACTTATGATTTTATTCAGGTGTCAATAAAGGTGGTTTGTGACGTAATACATCAAATCATGTGCGATAGAAACCAATACCCTACATCGCGGGCCAAGATTATTTTGGAAATGTCTCTAAAAAAATGTATCATTTCGTTCTGTTTGCTTCTATTTCCTTAAACTATAACAATAACTAATAATTTGTTTTATTTATTCAGCAAAAGAAAAAATAAATCATCTTGATCGTGAAATTTCTACAAACTTGGCGGTGAGAGAAATGAAAACTGACTGTTGCGAGGAGGATAAAATACAAGAAGACCCTCTACTGACAACTTCTATTTCACCTATACCACATTGCAATTACGATTTTGGTAAAAGTTAGGTGTCCAAACTAATTTCAGAGATTGTTTAGCTCTGTTAACACATAAGCTACAGGCGATAATAGGCTACATGAAAGATAGATGGGTTTACGAATTCATACACCGTATAATTTATTTTAACTGTATAGGCTATTAACCGTCGTCGGCCGGTTGGTGTAGTGGTTAAAGACATCGCTACCGGTCCTGATTGCGATTCTTGGGCCGGTCAAGTTGGACACGTTTCGGAACAGTGTTGTTAAGGCGCTGAGATGAGCCCAGCCACTCGCTACACGCTTCGGCGGTGTAACGAGTATAATAAAGATTTGATTTTTTTTCTCGGCCGGTTGGCGTAGTGGTAAGAGACATCGCTATCGGTGCGGGGAGGTCTGAAGTTCGATCCTCGGGCCGGTCAAATCAGACACAGCGTCGCCAACAGCCCCCACCGTTGTGACGATTCTTCGGAGTTCGAAGCTGTGTTGCTCAGGCTCTAAGCCACGGAGAGCCGGAGATGAGTCCCACCACTCGTTACACGCTTTGGCGTAATAACGCGAGTATGATGAAGATTTGATTATTGTTTTTAGGATATCAACATAGCCCGATAGATGAATCAGACAGCTTCGACCTATTTGAAAGCATTGAGATGGATGAAAGCGAATCAAGTTCAAATACACAAACAGTGGTTGACGCAGGAAATGAAAGTAGTAAAGGTGGTAGCAATAATGTGAAAGAAGAAATAGAGAAATACTTTAAAAAAAAAGAGGAGGCAATGGCAGGTTCAAAGATTTCATCAAATAAACGAAAAAGAAACAACCAGAAAAGAATGGAAGGAACCAGGTATGAGGGCAAGAAAAAAGCTGAAGGTGGCAAAATTTTGGATGCAGTAAAACAGCCACGCAGTTTCGGAGAACCGTGTGAGAAAAAACATAAAAGATTTAAAAACGGAAAAAAATTGTGTTCAAGCATCACAGAAGAAGAACGATTGGGTCTCTTCAAAAAATTTTGGAACATGGACTGGGGTCAAAAAAAAGTTTATATTTTGTCATTAGTTACCATTAAACCTGCACAACGCAGAGGAAAATTTCGTCAAATTCATCACAAGAAAAATAATACATTTTGCTATCATTTACGAATAAGCGATGAAAACATTCGTGTCTGTAAAGAGATGTTTTTATCTACGCATGGATTGGGAGAATGGAGCGTGCAAAATTGGGTAAAAACATCAAACGACGGAATGCATCCATCTTCTTCTAAATTATGTAAGAAAAAATCCTTTAATTCAAGCTTTCAAAACGTTTCTGATTTTTTGAGTGAGCTTCCAAAAATGAAAAGCCATTACTGCAGGAAGCACACCACGAAATTGTATCTAGAACCTTCTTTTCGTGGGATGAATGAGCTGTATCGAGCATACACAGAGTATTGTTCAAAAACAAACGACACATCTGTTGCATCCATAACCACTCTTCGAAATACATTTCGAGAAAAAAACTTAAGTTTTTACAAACCCCGGAAAGATCGGTGCGACATATGCACACAATTTGAGGAAAATAATTTAGACGACGCTTCCTACAGAAAGCACATACAGATGAAAGACCAGGCTCGCGCAGAAAAAGAAAAAGCCAAATTTTCGGATGATCCTAACGTTGCAGTATTGGCTGTCGATCTGGAAGCTGTTCTGCTCGCTCCCAATTTGCAAGCTAGCTCTTTTTACTTCAAGACAAAATTAGCCTGCCACAACTACACCATATTTAATCTTCACACCAATCTTGCGGCTTGCTATTTTTGGCACGAGGGGGAAGGAGATTTAAGTGCCGATGCACTAGCTTCATGTCTTTTGCACTACCTCACAACCAACGAGCACTGCATTAGAGCAAAAGAAATTATTATCTATTCGGATGGCTGCACCTACCAAAATAGAAACAAACTTCTATCGAACACTTTATTGCATTTTTGTAATTTCACCGGTAAAACAATCACTCAAAAATATTTGGAGAAGGGACACATGCAAATGGAATGTGATTCAGTCCACGCTGCCTGCGAAAGAGCCGTCAATAAAAGAAAGATATATTTGCCTCACGATTACCTGGAGTTCATAAAAAATGCCAAAAAAGACCGTTCTTATGACGTAAAGTATTTAACTCACGAATTTTTTAGCTCTTTTCAAAACCTGGACTATTATCAGTCCATTCGACCAGGTAGCAGAGTCGGTGATCCTGTGGTCACAGATATTCGCCTTTTGAAGTACAGTCACGGAGAAATTACGTACAAGTTAGATTATTCCACGAGTCCTTTTCTTACTTTTCCGCGGAGAGCTAAATCAAACGGCAGCTTTGGAATTATTTCTCCACTTTTCAATGAACAACCCAAGATCAAAAAATCAAAATATGTTCATCTTCAGGAATTAAAGCCACTACTTCCAAAAGATGTCACTCTTTTTACAATTTAAGTCACTACTAGCCTATATTCCAATTATGAATTCTTTCTCTGCTAGGGTGTCGTAGCTTCATCTCATTCAAATCTCGACTCGCAGAAAACTGTCGTTATTTTATTGTTTATCCAACGAAGTTTAATTTTCCATTTCCTCGATCATGCTGTCTTATAGAACTTGACTTGTCCAGATAGAGAGGCAAGTTATCAAAGCAAAAGTGGAACTTGAGTTAAACTAGGTTACCGGCACAAGGTAAAATAAATGTGTTTGCTCATTTTTATTAGGTTGTTACTTGTGCTTCTGCTTAATTCTTTTGATTGTCAAAAACAAAAAAGATTTAACATTTTTTGTGTTTATAGTTGCTTTTCAAATCTTTATTTTTGGTTATTTTGTGTTGTGTAACTTTGCGCTTTAGTGTTGTTAGTTGAATCTTTTTAATTAATGTTATACAAGAAGCTGTTTTGTTGTTGCCTACCTGGTATATACTCTATATTCCTGTTTTGGCGTGGTTATTTTAAATAACAAAATTTATTCAACGTTTATCGTTGCGCTGCGTTAGTGATAGTCTAATCAAAATAAAATTATTGCTATTAATTGACATCTGAATTCTTTCTCGTAAACAAAATGCGACGCATGTTCTATATACCAAATCCGTATCCATTTATCAGCTTCTTAGTTCCTACTTTTTCAAAAAAAAAAAATTCTGTTCTATGTATGCTTAATTTTGCTGGCCTAAATACATCATACATGATAATTATGATACAAAGTACTTTATCCGAATACGCCACAACACAGCTCCAGTAGGAATATTATTATGAACTACAACTTTGCGATTATGTTCGCTTCCACGTACTACATTACCCAACTACTACATCAGGGGTCGGCAACCTTTTTCGGTCAGCGTGCCAAACTTAGGTAAATATACCCGCAAAATTTTTTCGGGTGCCGTCCAAAAAAAGAAAAGGTGTTGCGCCCCGAGCAATTTCCTTAGATTTCCTAATATTTCACCGAACACGCCGGAGCTTAAGAATTTGCTTAAAACTCTGAGAATTTGCAGTTGTTCTCCAAAAAAAAAAAAAAAAAAGGTCTTCAACGACGGCAATCAAGTGCAAAGAGACGAAAATTTCAAGATTTTCTAGGTGTTCTCCAAAAAAAAAAAAGTGTTGTCGGAGCGACGACTTTCCTGTGGTATGCGTTATAAATGGTGAGTGGTGGTAGCGCATGTAAGTCCGTATGCCACTGGAGGTTTTCGAAGACACGCTTGCGTGCCGGCAAAAAAGTGTTCGCGTGCCAAGTTTGGCACGCATGCCAGGGGTTGCCGACCCTGTACTACATCATTACTACTAACTTAACAGCGTTAAAACTCATTATTTTTGCGTTAAAAAAATCAGAAAGCAACTTTATGACGTCATACGGCATACTGACGTCATCCAAATCATAACATCATGTAGTACCGATTCCTTTGTTACAAACTTGACGCCTTATTTTCGCGTACTTACCAGCATTAAGCTTTTTACCTTCTGCTGTTGTAATGCAAAACCTCGTATTTTAGGTAAATTAAACAACTCATTAACGTTTTTGTTAACGCAAAACCTCGTATCTGATATTACTCCAAAACGAGAAACGTTTGAAAATTTTTGCTAACATAATTAATGCGACAGTTTTATAAACTAGCATTTTTGTTAGTATCAAGCTTTTACCTCAGTAAATTAAAAAACTAGAAAGTTTTTTTTAGTTTTCTCAAAACAGTGAAAAATCACATACGAGGTTTTGCATTTTCACCATCGATATGTTGTTTATGGCGTAGTTTTTGTAACTCTACGTATTGGAGTCTTGTATTAGTTGATGTAGATTGTAAAAGCCCAGAATAACAAACCTGTTTGGTTTTAAATACTGGACTTTGCAGATCTAAATCAAAATTGTTACATGAAACAATTTAGCAACTGGTTGGTCTTTATTCCAACTCCACTATTTCAAATAATAAGTTGTTTATGGTGTAGTTTTTGTAACTCTACGTGTTGAAGTCTTGTATTAGTTGATGTGGATTGTAAAAGCCCAGAATAACAAACCTGTTCGGTTTTTAATACTGGGCTTTGCAGGTCTAAATCAAAATTGTGACATGAAACAATTTAGCAACTGGTTGGTCTTAATTCCAACTCCACTATTTCAAATAATATGTTGTTTATGGCGTAGTTTTTGTAACTCTACGTGTTGAAGTCTTGTATTAGTTGATGTGAAATGTAAAAGCCCAGAATAAAAAACCTGTTCGGTTTATAATACTGGGCTTTGCAGATCTAAATCAGAATTCTGACATAAAACAAGTGGCAACTAGTTGGTCTTAATCACAACATCAGTATTTCAATTAATATGTTGTTTATGGCGCAGTTTTTGTAACTCTACGTATTGGAGTCTTGTACTAGTTGATGTGAATTGTAAAAGCCCAGAATATAAAACCTGTTTGGTTTTAAATACAGGGCTTTAAGATCTAAATTTCGATTGTGATGAAAAACAATGTGGCAGTTGGCTGTCATTTGTGCACATGACCAGCATTTGCATTTATGTTGATTTAAAAGTAGTTTTTGTAGATCCTATGTGTTGAGGACTTAAATTAATTGATTTACACTGTCAAAGTCCAGAATATAAAACCTGTTTAGTTTTAATTACTGGGCTTTCAAGATCTAAATCTCGATTGTGATGTAAACCAATGTTGCAGTTGAGGGGAGTGTGGGGAAGTATTGGGGGAGATTTGGAAAAAGTGTGGGAAAGTGATGTGGGAGGTCTCTTTCACACCCCCCTAACATTCTCCACACTCACAAACACTCTTCTCATTACTTCTCCATACCCCCCAACACTTCCCCACACCTTCCCCAACACTTTCCTACACCCCTCCATTACTTCCCCACACCCCCAACACTTCCCCACATCTCCCTCAACACTTTTCCACACTCCCCAAAACTTCCCCACACTTTTCGCACATCTCCCCCAATACTTCCCCACACTGCCCAACTCTTCCCCATACCTCCTCCAATACTTCCCCACACCTCCCCCAACACTTCCTCACACCTCTCCCAACACGTTTCTGCACTCACCCCACACTTCCTTACACCTCTCCCACACATTCCCACTGCACTCTCCACCACTTTCGCACACCTCCCCCAATACTTCCCACACCTCCCTCAACACTTCCTCACACCTCCCCCAACACTTTCCTACACTCACCCTACACCTCTCCGACACATTCCCACTGCAATTTCAGGCATGAGCAACGTTTTCCCTGGACATGTGCCACGATTTTCCAGGCATGTTCCACGTGCCCTTAAATTGTTCAACTCGTGCCACAAAATGTGAGGTTCAAGCCCCAAAATGTTTGGCATGTGACAGTTCAAAATTTCACGTCTTACTGTTGTGAGAAATTGTTAAATTGAATGTAGTGCTTTGACAACACGCTCTCAGAGTATTCAGTTTGTATTATTCATTTTATAATTGTGGTTTTGTTTTCATGTAGTTGCTGTTATCTTTGGATGTTATTTTAGGCATGTTTTTTTTTTTTATTATGTCATTGTAACTGCTACTTTTTAATGAATCTGTTGCTTCTTTCATACATCATTATTTTACATTTTAGTATTTTTGGAATAAGTAAATAAGCTTGCGTAGATTTAAAAATTTATATAATCCATTTGTTGTGTTAGTGCGTTTATTGAATATTTTAAAACAGGTGAGGAGTAGACGTAAGTAACTAATAACAATGTAATGTTAAGCAATTTGGCTGTTGATTACCATTAATCACCATCTTCAGCATGTTTACGGTAATTTTGCACAGTGGTGGGCAGTAAGAAGTTACCTGTTGGGTAGCAGTAATGGTAGCGATGCTACATTTAGAGCAAATGGCAGTATTGTCACTTACAGTGCAAAAACTGTTGAAGTCATTTTGTTAGCAAAATTGAGTTTTTTTCATTGACTTGTCCCGCTGGGTTAGGGTTGTTGCTTGACTCACTTTTTGGCAAAAAATACCAACTTCTTCACAAGTTAAGAGAATTGCACACAGCTGGTGGCCTACTTCTGTAATGTGATTATGACTTTGACACTATTATATTGCGGTTAAATGACTAAAACTTGTTCATGTGTTCTACATTAGCTGGTCATGGAGCATCTAAATTCGAAACCCTCACAAGAGCTTTGCAAGATTTTGCAATTGCTTAGTGATCATTCTGATCATTATTTTATTTTTTGCTTATCACGCCAAAGTTTTATTACATAACCAGTGCCGCAAAAAGTAGAAGCTAGATGAGATTGCAGCTGATGGTACTTCGAATTATAGTTATATATGAATGGTGAGCTTAAGGGGCTTTCACAGTTGTCGCACGACCGCCTTAAAACACTTTGCGATCCTGCTTTATTAACATCGTACAACCTATCGTTTTTGTTGCGCGATCGGTCGCAATCGTTGCATGTCATTTTTTGGTCGCTTCGGGTCGCATCTGAATTTTGAACATGTTTGAAATTCAAACGCGACTGTTTGCCATCCCTGTTATCGCATTTCAGTCGCATGAACAATCGGACAAACGTCGTACAGCGTTGCATGCACCGCAAGAGTAGTGCGTGATTTTTTAAGGTTGCAAGATGGTTTACAAGTTTGGATACGAGTGTTTTGTGACCATGAAGTTGTTGCGCGACACGTCCCATGTGATCTTACAACGTTGTAGTATCATTGCACGATTACGAAAGTTCGTTACACATTGCCCTACTAGCATATATACCCCGTAGATTTGCAGAAGCCAATATCTTGGGACAAAATTTGACGGTCAATAAAGTACGTGGCTGCTGCTGTTACACCAATATTTCCTTATCGGATGTTACATTTGCTGAATCTTAAAGTACAACAACAAGAACTACAAAAAAAACTATTGGTCGTGCTGGCGTTACTTATTCGTCAACGACAAAAGTGTAAAAGACAACGAAGACGTTGGTGGTTAAAGCCTTGGATACGTAGACGTGTGTTATTTGGCCAGTATCATACTCTGATGATGGAGATAACACAGAGAATGCCAAAGAGATTTTGTCTACTCAATGAGAATGCAGCCAGCCATGTTCGCACTCCTTTTCTTTCTGCTTTTGGACTTTTGGGGTGGCATCTCACTTCAATTTTTTCTTCAACTGATAGCATCAGAACTGTCAGGAATGTAGGCTAATCCCCGACTTTAGCATGCACACTAGTGCAACGAAACGCATGATCGTACGTTCGTCTTACAACCAATCGCATATCGTACAATATATCTTGCGATGTGGTCTCTTAATCTTGCAACACTCGCATTCAATCGTGCAATACTAGCATAGAGATGCAAGACACATCGCTTGATTATTGGCATCTGCATTGCACAACAGTCGCTATCTGGCGCAATACATCGTGCGTGCATCGTACGTGCACTTTTTCTTTTGCGACAATTCCTGCGTCCTTGTTACGATTAAGAATAAATTTACTAGTCGTACGAATATTTAGTCACATCTAGTCGTGCGCCAATTGTGAAAGGCGCTTTAGATTTGTCTGTGTATGAATTCCGTTGTCCAGCTGAATTGCAGAGAAGAAACATTATGATAATGAAATAATTTTTACTAACAGTTTCAACATCGATTCTTACTGTCGACCAATACCGGTATTGTGTGAAACAAACCAAATACCATGTCAGACTCTGACTTTAATGATGACGATAGTTTCTTGGACCAGGATTTCATTCCTAACTCTGGTGAATAATTTTTTTATTCTGTTTTATACAGGTGTTTGTTTGGTATTATGCAATATGCATTGCATGCTGTTTTTGCACTTATTTTTGGCCTTGATAGTGATGTCACTGAGTCGATTCTGTGGGAATTGTTGGAGACTAGATAATGAGCCCAACTTTGCAGCTACAGCTTTTCTGATATACTCATGATATTTCAGTCAGGAGGACAAACTTGTGAAAACAAACATATTGTACTTTGTATATATATATAAAAATAAGTTAGCATTCAGGTGGGGGTTTCTAATACCATTTCTTTCCCTCTATTGCTGGCGTTCATCTAAACTGTTACTAGCTGATTATATAGGTCTAGCTGATTAACCGATCAGGTGGCCATGTGGATAGAGCGTCTGCTTTTGAATCGGTAAGTTTGAGAGTCGATTCTCAATCTGGTCAAACCAACGGTTTAGGACTGTCCAAAGTTGTGAGCCCCCTTTTATCAAAACCTGGGGGCTCACATTGTGCTTGACATTCAGCTCTAAAGGAATGGCGAGGAGCAAGCCGTTTTCTTGTGTAAACAACTTAAAAAATAGATTATCATTTGAGCTATACGTATTGTTAAACGTTATAAGAGAGTTTATTTACATAGAAAGTGAATCTTCATCACAAGAGGAGCAAAGGGTAAGTTCAAAGGTACCAAGTATAGATCTAGGTCAGTAGTTCTAAAATTTTTCCAAAAACTTACTGATACAGTCCCTAAAAGTTTTCTATTTGGGCATGGTCCTCTACAATATATTTGAACACACATTTAGATTTAGCAGCAGAAAAAAGTTAGGGTAGTTGTACATGAACCTTTATTTGGATAAAATGCCACGTATGCTAAGCAAACAATTGCCTATGTAGAAAAACTAAAAAAACAAAGTATATACATATCATTACCAAATCTACGAACACATTTCAGGAAACGGCTTATCAGAAGTCTGGCAATCTTTGCGGTTCCTTTAAAACAGCTTGGCAGACCAGAAGTTTTGTTATCAAAGTGTGCAACGCCCTGTATTATAAAAGGATAAACCTTCAAGCTCTTACTCATTTGTTCAATGATTAATACTATATGCTCATAACTCGTTGCGAAATAAATTATCATTAACTTTGTGTAAACTTTTTAATTTTTTTACATTTTAGGTGTTTAGGAAGATCAAACCGATCCAAGTGATCTCCAAAGCTAAGAAGGTTACAGGTAAGTTGACTCCAATAAGTGTATTCTGCTTATTTTGTAATGATAATTATTCAAATGTGTAGTTAGCATAGAATCAGGTAAAACTAGTACAAATTGAATACGATTTAGTAGTTATCGTTTTGTAAGAAACCTAAAACAAGTTATTTTTAAAAAATAGCAAAGTAACTTTCAGACAATTTGGCTGGTGAACCATTCTGACTTTAGTTTGAGATGATTGAAAGCTCCAACTTAAGCTGCATCTATCGACCATATATGATAAATAGGCTCAGTTCAAAAAATAAGGCAGTGTAGTTATCGATTACACCATTTTGCTGAGATACCGCAAGCTATTGCAAATTTTTCATTAAGCTAGGAAAAAGACTTAGTGCAGTGATGTGATTTTAATGAAGGTATAAACTTCAACTCATATTGAATTCTGACGTTTGCATAGATCACTTTACCCTTAAAAATTGATGCTATTTTGACCTGAAGCTCTTAGGCTTAACTAGAGGCCACAAAGCTTTTTTGGTGGTTACAGGGTGTCGAAAACCAAAAAAGGTTGAGAACCACTGCGTTATAGTGTTGTGCATGTTATTCTATTGTATATTTGGTCATGCTTCGAAAAACTTTTTAAAGCCAGAAGAAAGTTTGAGTTTTTTGTTTTAGAAAATAGAAAAGTCTCCTTTAAAGCGATTGCAACAAAAAAAAAAAAAGAATGGTCAAGAATGAACTAGCTGGCGGAAGCTTGATTCAATGTTGCTTGTGCAGCAAAAAAGTGAGTCAAGTTAACTCAGTTGTACTTGTGAGAAAAAAATGAGTAAGATTAACTCTGTTGACTTTGTAAGAAAAAGATTAGTAAGTTGAACTCAGTATTTGAAATCATGAGTGGTTAGCAATAAGCTTCATCAATGTCTTTATCATCGTTGTTCAGATAATACATATATACATACAGGGTGTCTCAAAAAAATGCTTTTTAATGTAAATCCAAGAAAAAGTTTTACTTTATACATAAATGCTTTTGTACAAAAATGCTTTACGTACACAAAAATACTTTTTAATATAAATACCAAGAAAAAGTTTTACTTAAACTATTGATGTTTTTTTGACTCTAGGTACCTAAAGTTAATTCTGTATTTGTTGAAGTTAGTTTAAGTTCAGTAAAAATATTCTAATTGACTACTACGTAGATGACAAAGGTTATTGAATTCTGGCACGAGCTACAGTCAGTTGTGCAGATTCAGCGTGAATATCGATGTCTCTTTTTTTCTCATTGATCAGGCACCAAATCTAAGAACTAATGGATTAGAGTCCAAGGACTGTGCTCAAGGTTATCGTTAAAGTGGGTATGGCATCATTGGACCATACTTTTTTGTGGACGATGGTGGCAGAACAATCACAGTGAACCAGTCAATTACCTTGAGATGATGCAGGATTTCTACCGGAGTTGCTCATCTCTTTCGAAGATGAGGCTATTATGACGAAATGAGGACGGACGCAGTGGTTTCAACAAGATCAACAAGTGGTTTCAACACGATGCACACTGGCGTGAGCCACGAGACAATTTTTACGGACACAGTTTCCTGCACGTGTGATATACGTTTATGAAGATATTGAGTGGCCTCCATATTCTCCAGACTTCTTTCTTGAGGACAATTTGAATGACCACATTTAAGCAGCCCCAAGCCAAGAGTCATTGAACAACTCAAGGCAAACTTCAAGAAAAGAAATGAAGAACACTCCACGTGAAACATTTCCAAGTGTCATGAACAATATCGCTGTTAGGATGCATGCAAGCTTTCATTGAACGATGAGATCACGTTGGTCTTGTGATGTGAAAAGTAAAGAGCTAATGTGTAAAAACGGGAAGATCAAATTAAAAACTGTGCTTCCAGTCAAAAACTTACATGCTTCAGCTACATAACCATGCGAAGCAAATATTGGATATTACCTGTTTGTGTAACAGTGCTAATTGAGTACTTTCGTGTACAATTTTTGAGACACCCTATATATATAGATAATGCTTCTTAAATAGTGAGAGGCTCATATGGACTTTCATTATAGGTTTAGCCTTTGCTCTACATAAGAAAAATAGTTATTCATTCTTCTCAAGGGCGTAGAAAGTGTAGAAGTAGATACAACAGTATAAGAAAGTGTGTGTGTACGGTATGCAGGTAAGTCGTGCCTTCAAATGTCTGTAAAATCATTTAAATGAATTTCTCATCTATTCCATTCATGGCATGGCCTGTTGATCATTAGCAATAAGGTATAACACTGGAATTTTCATACGCCCTGCCGGTGACTGTTGCTTAATGTTCTTTTTCTTAACCAATTAGGTAATATCCTGTATATTGTTGTTCTCATTCATGTGGCTAAATCTGAATCTAGTCGATTGTAACGTCGATATTTCTACGTCTAATAACTACCTAGCTGACTCATGTCGCCCAAATTAGATTGTACTACAATTGCATTTTTGCTTTCATCTTTTGCCATTGTTATGTCCCCGAAGCACACTGATGCAACTTACAAGAGTATTCGTGTAGGGTTGATTAAAATATTAAAATTATTCAATTTTAACGATTCAATACTCTGTGCTAAATCTGGGTTGTCAAACAACGTCAAAGTTTTAATTCCGTTTAAGTTTTAATGTGTAAGGAACGCTGTTGCTCGGCAAATTTGATAGTTATTGTTGTTTGTACTGAAATTCCAAATTTATGACTTTCTGATGATAATTAAGTTTTATTTATCTTGTTTATTACAAAAACAAAATTTACAGGAGGAGCGAATTTTTATTGCAAGCTGCAAAGTGATTTGAAATATTTAAAACTATTGTTAGAAATAACATTCTTGCTTGGATTATTTCTACACTTCTACGTGCAATGCACAGTAAGAGTGCAAGCATGTGAAGATATTTCTTTTGTTTTAACGCTTCTTATCTTATTCTTAATTAAATTTTGCAGGTCCTGCACATAGGCCAACACTTGAAAAAGGTACATTTGGTGAAAGACAGAAACAAAAGGCGGGGTTTGTGCTCGAAAAGCCGTGTGGCTATCACAAGCTCCGCCAGTGTTTTCACTGTTAAGCGAAAGGAATGCACGTTGTGCGGCTTTCTTCATCTCAAGCGGGCCCACAAGCTTAAGGTGTGTAATTTTTTATTTGATCACGTAAAACAAATTTTGTCTGTTGCAGAACTTTTACGTGATTCTGCCTTTTGTTATTTTTTACTTTTTTTCGTTTCATGAGCTGAAGTACTTTTTCTACTACTTTCTTTTAATAATTATTATTTATGCTTTTTCTGAGTTGCTAGGCTCTATGCCATTTTTTTAAAAATGAGAGTTGTTTCATTGAAGCAAATTTTAATTTTTTTATCAATTTTTGAATTCTTTTGAAATTTTAACGTGAATTAGCTAAAATTTTTGTAATTTAAAAATCAGCTGTTACTAATATAGATGTTGAAATGAATTGATCTTTGATATTTGTGGCAAGTTGTTTTATTATGAAGTTAGTGACTGCAGTGAATTTAAAGCGGCGTTTTGTAGTGATCGAACATATAAAATAAATTAACTTCAGTTAACCTACCACTGTGTGATTAAGTATTTGAGACTAATTCTTGCTTTGTGTAGAAAACGGATGCCGCATATATAGACAAACCCTCCTCACAAAAAGTGGGGGGAATTTTCACCACATCGACGAATTTAAGGTAAAAGAACATTTTACAGCACCAAGACCAGAATTCCACAAAACTTCTTTTTGTTTTGATCAATTTGATGTTGATTATGAACATTCATAGTGGTGATTAAGAAATGGTTTGACCTCATAACTGTGTTTACTGCTAGAAAATGTATGCAGGAAAGTGTCTTAACCAAAGTTACGTAATTGAAGGTCGTCATGAGTTATTTAGTGGGGAAGGGACTTCGGGAGACATGATGTACTCCATGAGAAGCTACAAGCAGGTGCCAAATTGGGCAATCGCATCTTTGGATGTTGATTTAAACGTGCTTTGTTGTAAAAATGCGCTTCTTTCCAAGAGAAGAGGCCGGCATTGTGGTGGATGTTATAGAAAGGCCGCAAGTTTGAGCACCACCTAGTTAGCTGTTCAATTTTCAGGCTGAATCGTTTTATTTTTGTATTGTTTTCTGTATTGCAATTGTTTTGCATATAACAGTGAAGCAAATTTTTCTGGAAAGCATTGGTATCGGGGTGATTTTGTTTGTGGAAACTTAAGTACGTTTTTATGTGGTTTTAAACATGGCTTCATGGAAAAACTGGAGGAGGCAATGAAGCCTCCTCCAACGTTAAAATCGTTGGTGACGTAACCAATGTCTTCCGACGCATTGGTTACTTTACTTTTGATGTTAAAGACCTTAAAAACGCGGTGTTCCTTGATCATTATCGGGACAACACTGTATATAACATACTTAATAGCCTTAAAGTTTTTATGAGGTAAGCTATTAACATTATTCTTCAAAATTACACCCATATGTAATTTATGAAAAAATGGTCTAGTAAAACATTTTTTATCTCTTATGGTATCCTTTAAGTGTATGCTATTAGCTGTACGATTAGTTATTTTTAGCTACAATTTTGTTATTTATTGGCATATTTATCCTCCTATCACGAGAAAGCGTCGAAGCGCTATTTGAGCTCGCTCAGGAGTTGCGGGCCATCTGTCTAGCACACTTACATGGGGGAAGACCGTTAAGTACCGTTCCCAATTGCACAACTTGCGGGCCTGCTCCACACTGTCTTTTTAATGCTGAACGTCAAGCAGAGAAGCTGTGAATACCAAATTTAGAGTCATTGGTTTGACTCGACTCGGAATTGAACCCGGAGGCTACCAATTCAGAAGCAGACGGTCTAATCCACTCGGCCATCATTTCTTCAGTTTGTCAAAGTTTTCATCAGCTATAGTTTGGCAGATGCATATATATGTTTATTTTCGATTTTTATAAACGATTCGCGAAATTGCAAGCAGATGTTTTTGATCTTGGCGATGTAACGACCGCCTCGGATCACGTGATGGAATGGGCCAGAACCTACAAAAAAAAAAGTGAAACCAGGGCCCAAGAAATTGCGTCGAAAGCTAGCAGTGCGTTGTTTGTTGTATTTTTGAAAGGGTGAATTAGTTATAGCATGTTTTATTATGGCTCCTTTGTCGATCGTTTTGTAGTACTTTCAGTTTGCCAAGCCTTTACCAAGATTTTTAACTGTGCTTTATTTCGAAAGTTTTGCATTTTAAGTAAGACTTCGTAAAAGGGGTTTTGATTTAGTGGCGGACACTTTTACCGAATAAACCGTCTTCGTGCAATTGAGTCTCAGCTAAGCAGTGAGCAATTTAGGACACCAAAAATACTGCTTGCCAAAAGAGTTACAAAAGTTGCCAGAAAAGTTAATTTAAGTTTAATTTATTTGCTGAAAGTGATTTTTTTTATACAGTGCAAGTGTACATACATGTACTGCGGTTATAGCATTTGGTGTAGGTGTTCAGATTGAATCGAGCTTTACATGAGTAAAAGATATTGTGCTTTTTTAGAACGTATGAAGAAAAGTAAATCGGAGGATCAATTTCATGAATTTCAGAAAACTTGGCTACATCAGAAGAAAAAAAAAAAACCTTCGCAGTTGTTTTTTTACGAAGCGCGAGAATGCAATATCTGGCGTCGGTTCATCTCAGTCGGCGGGCGTGATTCAAGGGCACTTAATGCTACGAATCTTGCTACATAATTTCCAAAGACCTTCGACCTTGGCAAATTTGACGCATGGCGACTTTGCCGAGGCGAAGGTGATGGAAAACGGGGATCGCGTGATACAGGTATGATTCGATTTTGTTGTTTCTTTTTTTAATGAACTTTGAAATATTAAAGCCATATTTTCTTCATAAATCTAAACTTCTTTAGTGCATGATGTCGTGTCGTGCTTGCTGTCTCAAAAATGTTTCTTAATGGAAAATCAGCAAATCTGGTGGTTGATAATTAATGATTTAAGTTGTGGTGTTTTTTTAATTATGTGGCTCAGTTAGTTTTAATAAGGTATTTTTGGGTTAAGCTTGTTTTTTTATCCGATATTGATCATTTGCAGGTATTTCGCCACAAGACCAAGCGCAAATTTGGCTCCGCGATGCTGACATTGCCCAAACCCCTGTACAATTCCGTACAGGCATACCTCCTTTGTTACCCTGTTTCGGTCATAAACCTTCTGTCCCAATGTCAGCATCCACTGTGGCTAAACAGGTTCAAGACGCTTGGGCTTGTGGTGGAAATAAATCCACCTTTGCCACAACTAAATGGCGAAAAAGTGTCGTTACTGCGGTAAGTCATATTACATTTTTTCATGATTTAAGTCTTGTGTGATGAAAATTTAGCTTAATTATTATTTATGTACACATTAATGCACATATCATATGCAGTCACTGGCACACTGTATATAAAAAACATCTTAGTGCTGTAGTAGCTTGTAAAAAAGCCAAGAAATGTTTTGCTATGTGATGATGATACCAGCTGTTTGCTGTCAGTTTTGCTGTGGATCCGTATCCGTTAGTGTTACGTTTTTCCTAACTGGCACGTTGTGTTGTACACAGTACACACGCCTGGTTTACTTCTATTGTAACATGGCGGGCCTGTATCCGTTTGAAGAAATGTTTCTGATTAAAAAAAACTTTGTTTATCCTTGCCGAAACTATCTCCTTTTTCATTAAGTGTTATTATACTGGGCTGGTAGTTTGGGTATTGCAGAGAAAACGATAACTTGTATCCAAAAACGTTTTTGAAAATGGTGAAGTTATTAGCCGTATTTTTACATATATATGTTTCGTATGAAATTCCCGATATCAGTGCTTTTTGGAAAAAGTAAACCCATATGCGAAAACGCTCTTTTTTCTATCAGTAAGTGAACTCTTACTACAGCGACTGACTGGTCTGGAATGTTTAATCAAACTAGCTACATAAAAAAAAAAAAACAGTTCTGCTTCTCTAGGACTCTGGTAGTCGACTTAACGTTGCTTTTTGTGGTAAATTTTGTAATGATATAGCATTTTCGTTTCTCACTGGAATAAGTCTGATCTTTTCTCAACTTTTTACAAATTATAGCACGCAGCGTTGGCATGTAGCCAGGTAAATAATAAGCGAAATTGCAAATTTTTTGTATTCAAATCGTATAACTATTCAAACATGCTAGATGCTAACCCGCACATACCTCGCCGTAGCTTAAGTTTGACTGCGTTCAAAATTTAAAATAAAAATATTCCAACTTTATTTTCTTGGATAAAAAGGAGAATGATGCGTTTGAACCGTAAAACATTTTCGGAAGAGGGTGCTTATAGTTTTACACCTTGTTTTTCAGACCCATTCCCAGAAGCCCGAATTGGCCGTTAGGCTAGCGCGTCAAATGACGCATAGTATCGCAACTGCGACAAGGGTTTATAATTGCGCCAATGCGGAAAGAAACTCGTCAGAGGTCACCGCAGAGGTGGGTGAAAAAGGTTTTTACTTTCATTGTCATGTGCAACTAATCTCCGATGCACCTTCTAGTTTTCAGTAAAATTTGTTTTTCACTTATTTGTTTACTTCGTCAAAAACTTGAACTTCGTTCAGAACGCTGTGCGACTTCGTTCAATTCCAATCTTAGAATCCGGGTAAAGTGACTGCTGCAATTTTAGTCATTTGAATTAACATGTTCTGATCCTAAATTTGTGCTGTCTAAATTAATGATATGCAGTGATGTTGTACATTCGCCATGAGTTGCCTATGACTTTAGCAGTGTTCATGCATATGTTGAAAATGCCTTGCATTTGGGGTCTTGATTCAGTGGTTAACGACGCTTGAGTGGTCAAACAAACCAGCAACAACAAAACTGTTACGTGACGCTTAACTGTTTTTTAAAAGTATTGAACTATTTGCACCTCCTTTTCCCTCATTTGGTGTGTTATTGATAGTGTATCTATTTTCTTCACAAACTTGCTAGATGTTTTTAAACGAATTTGATAAGCACATAGTATATCGATTAGTCTTTAACACTGAAAGTATGCCTGTAATGAGGTGCATCTTTTTCAGTTTTTTTCATTACTGTTACTACAGTCTTCGCATCATCACATCTAACTTCTTAATTAGGCCAGAACTTTCTTAATAAATCTCTGTGTCACTTTTAGATTTTTTCGCTCTAATTTCCTATTGGAAATTTTCCAATTTGTTTAACATTTCTCTTTCACTCATATTTTGCCTTCGTTTTAAATTTTTGTGGATTTAGTGGGACGTATTACATTTCTTGTTGTTGGATGTAGCCGATGCAACGGTCACGTAGCGTCATCCTCTGGAACTGTAGATTTGGATTCAATTCTGAGTCTGGTCAAACTATATACACTTAAAAATTGGTATTTTAGCTTCCCTTCTTGAATATTTGTAGGGAAGAGACTGTGTAAAGCAGCAGGGAGTTGTAAGTAAGTTCTAAGTAAGAAAGTTTGTTTGTTCACACATTAAGAAAGACACTTAACCGGATTACTCAATTTTAAGAGAGGTAGACAGATGGCTAGCAACTTCTAAGCAAGCCTGATATAGAACAGAACAAAGTTTATTTCGTTGCTCACTTTGAATACATTTCAACAACATGACGTTACAAACAAAAATAAATAAAAGTAATAACATCAATACAGCAACGGGCAGCTGCGAAAGAACCAGAGGTCTTCGAGTCAAGCAGCAGCCCTTGAAAAAAGAGAAAGAAAAAAAAAGTTTGCATACTAGATATACAGGCAATGAATAAACTAAGAGAGGGATCCTGAAAACTTTATGTGAAGATAATAATCTAACTTTGAACGTATTTTTTTAAAAGCATGTTCTTGTAGGCGATTTTGAATTTACATATAGATATAGCGCTTCCTCTTTCTCGTTATGGGAAAATAAAAGTGGTATTGGAAAAAAAAAAGATCTACCGTGCTCCATGTAGTGGTTTATCATGTTATTGTTTAGGTGGTTGCAATGGAATTTTAATCGGAAGCCAGATCTTCTTCAGCTATTACTAGTACCTTTGTAGGCTACACAGATTTTAGTTTTTTGGGGGATTTGTGTAGCTGATTAAACTGATTTTCGTTACTGCTGTAGCCTGCATATATTTGCGTAAGCAGGAGTTTCAGAGATGAAAGAAAGGCCGTTAAAACAAAGGAAGCATTACGTTCTACTGAGAAAAATTTCAATTTTCTATTCGCTAGCTAGAATCAGATCAGCTTGAAAGAATAATGTTCGCAATAGCCAAACGTCTAAAAATGCAAAAAAAAAAATTTTTTGTAGTATTTTATGCTTTTGGCGGTTATGCACGCACTTCACATCCCTTCTTACTGTTTTTGCATAATTTGCTCTCGATTGAGGTGCTCAGGCTGTTGTGTTTAAAAATCATTTTCTAAAGTTGGTCGATTCGTATACTCTACTCGACACTTTAACAGCGTGAATTTACCCTAAGTTTGCTTGTTCAATCCTGCGTTAGTCAACGTTGTTGTTTAAGCGCCTGTAGTTTGGGACAGATTGCTATTTCTTTCTCGACTTGGTCCGATCGTAAGCGGGCATGGCTCGGTTGTAGATTCCGTTGGCGCAAGAAAAAGTGCTTCTCTGTTCCACACGTGATTCGTAACTACTATATGATACGCTGCATAATATTATAAAGTTACAGCAAGAAGGGCGACTTTTAAGAGTGCTGGCGGAGGCATCCTATAAATAAATGTTTTTTGTTATGCGCTAAACTTCTCTAGTATACCTTTAATTCTTGTCTTATGAAAATAATCATCAGTAACTAGCAAAAAACTGTTTGAGTAAGTGCTTTAACATCAGCTCATTTTGCCTTTTTTTAAGTCGGCAATACTACAATCACTTTTTACGCTCGGTGTACAAGCGCACCCAGGTGAATAGCCGTATGTGAGGCAACTAACTAGGTGACGAAATCGGGTTGAAAAGGCGTACGCTCGACGCTCGTGTCTTGAAACATGAATGCTCGACAGTAACACAATTTGGCAGCAAATTTAAATCAAAAATCGATTACATTGTTTGTACGCAGAGTACTGGTACAATAACATCAATCGAAAAACATCAGTTAAATAATCTGCTTTTTATTGACTGAAAACACCGTCACACAAATAAAACCGACTACGACTGGAAACTATCCATTTAGCTCTGATACTTAATCCAACGCTAAATTGGTGTTTTCGAGCTCTGACAGAACTAAGATCGTTTTACAGCATTCTGTACGAGAAATTTCGAGCAATCATAAGTCTGCTAAATTAACAATTATGCCAAAATAAGCCAGCATTAAATGATAAATAAATAACTGAAGTTATTTTCAAATTATTGTCAACAGAAAATCAACAGTAATTGAGGGAGACTGCGAAGGGAGCTTGCGCTCTTCGAGTCAGCAGCCACCCGCTATAAATATGTCAGATGCGATCGGCTCCAGCCGTGATTTGAACCTGTCACGCAGGATCTGTCCCCTGCGCGCGGTACCGCTAGGCCATGTCGCTGACATGTCAATGACGAGCAATAGCATACTTAACAATAATTCGTTAGCCACCCAAGTAGGGCCCGAGATTGGTTTACACATGGCTTGCACCTGTTGTCACATAATGTGTTGGGTTTGACACATAAATTTAATCTAAACAATCAAACTTGCCGTTTTATTTTTGTTTAACGGAGGCAGCACTTCCTTACAAATACAACAGAATGTCAAAATCATATTACGTAATGATCGTAAAAATAATCAATTTTGTCCAAAAGAGTAGCAAAATAGCAACATCACAAATAATAATTGTCAACTCGTTGGCACTTTCCAAACATCAAATCTGCTTCATTTAATTTTAAAATGAGATTAGCACACTTCTGATTTAACAACCTTAGCGTACTAATATCATTGTCGTAAGTAAATGTATTTCTAATTGTTTGGCTACCAACACCGAAACATCTTTCACTAAGATATGAGATGATCAACATGCATTACAAGGTCATAAAAACTGCAATATTTGTCAGACACAAACATTATTTTAAAATACATCAGGGTTAAAATTTGATGCCATATCCTAGATAATGGAGTAGTTACACCATGTGTCCATGTCTTCAAATGAAAATGATCAAGGACACAAAAAAACAGCAAGACTTTTTAGACACAAGCACTATTTCAAAATACATTATGGTTCAAATTATATGTATATGTATGATATTCTGATGGAGTAGTTATAACATCTGCTCACTGAAACCTGGAGACCGTTAATGTTAAACGGCAAACACTATAAAAGTGGTTTAAGCAAGAATTACCAACGTAGCAAAATGCCGGACCTTATTCATAGCAAGACAAATGTTTTAAAACACAGAAAAATTAGAAAACGCTCAAGACTACGCCTTGGTGTACACCATTAGAACAATAAATGATTGCGAAAGGCAATAATCTTCCGAACCTGCATAGACCTACTCTCTTTGGTATAATAAACTAGGCACAATACATTCAAAAGCTTCGTTTTTAAACAGAATATGATGATTTGTCCTATCAAAGATTTCATACAACGCAAAAAAATTTTTTGAACACTATCGTTATCAATAGTCTTCAAAAAATTTATATATATACATGCGTAGGTAGCAAAATAAAATGCTCAGATCATTTAATAATCATGGTGGCCACAGTATATAATAAAAGATTAGTTATTAGGGAGGGTCTTAAATATCTTTGCTTAAAGTTTCAAAAACTGAAACTAAAATTGTCCAGGATTAGTAAACAATTCTTCACAAAAGATTTGAATTCCTATTCCACGTTGAGCAATTAACTGCAAAAAAAATAAAATTTATCTGTTTATATTCAAGACTACAGTTTTTCTACTAAAACATCATTAACCTTTATGTGATTTTGCGGAAAACAGTACTACATGCAAGTTGCAAACAAGCAGCAAATGGCAAACGAAAACAAAACAAAATACGATTTTGGAAGCAAAGTAACTAGCAACCTAAGTAATAAATTGCTAGGATATAAACCTTTTTGATAGGTTCAATACCTGCCATGTCATTAAATAGCATTGATAGCTGCCATGTCAAATGCTGAACAATATTAAAAAAGTTCAAATGTTTAACTTAATTAGCTTCTCAAACCATTTTAAATCAATATTAAACTACCATAAATACACGTTTAACTTGAACTAAGAGCAAAACAATAGTCTGCATGGTTCAATAGTTTATTTAAAGAAGTCTTTTCAGACACCTTTTTAATTTTTGATAGTAAAATTAATATTTATACATACAGCTTAAAAATAAGCAAACTCAAAATATTCCTTTTAGTACCAGTAACTAAATATGTTAATATTGATATAAATCGTTTACACTTACCAGCATGAAGTTTTGATACACAAACATGATGTAAGAAGTTGAACTACAAGCTTCCAGAGCATGAATGGTCTAAACCGCAAAGATATTAATATATCATCAAAAGGTTTCATGATTGGATTACTTATTGAAAAAAGTTTCAATCAAATCATCAATATAATTTTGATGACGCATTTCTTCTTTTTAATCAGATGTTTTCAAATTTTCTCGCCTTGAAGTAAAATCCACTTGCATCAGTTTGTAATAATATACTGGCACTGACATATGCAACACCAATGGAGCTGGTTACTACCGGTACCAAATATTTAGATATAATTCTGAACATTTACATGCATGCCTGCATGAATGATGCATGCCTGCATGAAAATCATACCGGTAGATCACTTCACTACAATTACTTGGCTCAAGTATCAAGAACAATTTTGTTGAAACTGACAGAATAGCTCTAACCACCTTGTTGTCAATAGATTTCTTTTATTCGTAATTTGAAGTAGCAGTATATTCATCAATCTACAATACTGATTTGCTTGATTCTTCACCTTCATATTCTTGCAGAACAAACAAATCTTGATAATGCATTGAAACACTGCTCATCGTTTAATCACTTATCATAATCATAATCTGTCTTCATCTGTTTATACCTGTAAGTTTAAATGACCAAATAGTTTGAAACTCAAAAATGACCCAATCATCAAGCACGCTTTCTTAAAGGGGCCCCTAGGTCCAATTGGGGTTACCACAAAGTGTTTTTTAGAGAACCACGAGCAAGGGCTTCCACATAATATTGCATTTCCTATGGGTAATAAAATAACTGCTGGAAGTCTGTTAAAAGCCAAAACTAAATATTTTAGTTATACAGCAGGGGACCCACAAGTGCTTAAAGGTCTTTGGAAGGGAACCATGGACCAAAAAAGTTTGAAAACCACTGACAATGTGATGCTAATACCCTAGTTTAAAGGGCACATCCAAAAATTTTCAAAGGGTTACCGGTACTTGAAGAAGTTCTTCCATGTCCTGATGTCAATGTATTGGTACCATCATACAATTTGTGTAGTATGATAGAATCTAGCCCTAGGTGATAGAGGCTTATAACATGTGTCAGAACTGGCCAAGGAATTGGATGCTTGTGTATTGGAACCCCAGCACACACCACTGCAGAGTGTGTGCAAGTTAGCATACAGATTTTTGTGACAGGTTTGATTAATGGTTGGAGCTGATTGAATTTGTCATAATTACATATACAGTTCCATTAGTCTGCTAACTCAAAGTGCGCAAGCTCACTTAGAAGTTTTCCTCACTTACTATTAAATTTTCAGTTTAATAATAATACCAAAAATAATTTACTGGTTTCAAGTTTGCACACATGGAAGCGAGGACGGCTAAAGCAAACATGGAAGAGACAAGTAGAAGAGAGTATGAAGAAGATTGGGTTGAGAGTGGAGGAGGCTATAAATCGTGCGAGATGGAGAAAGGGAGAGGGAGTGAGAGCAATTGCTGAGGGAATGAGGTTCATCCGGCCACCTTCGGACACGAGGAACAAACCGGATTAACACTGGATGAAGACACATGCCTATCGATACCCTAGTGCAAGTGAAAGAAGCTTAAAATTTCTAGCCTACTTTAATTCCAAATAGTTGTGCCAGCAGCGCATTACGGTAGTAAGATCTGTCTCATATCTAGGCTACCGGTACCACTGTAAGTCAAGAGTCAACTAACAAATAAGTTCTTCCATTGCTGAACCACCCTTATGTTCCTCACATTTAGTTCAAAACGCGCTGCTAATTTAATTCGTGGATGTACCGATATGCTATCTACCAATACTTACTCTACTCAAGTCTGTGATTCTGATTGTTTTTTGAAATCTTATTTTGGGCATTATATATTCTACCCGTATCAATATATAAATTGCATTTCTGATGTAGGCCTAGATGCTTTTAATGTTATGTGTTTGCTTTTTGTATTTGGTATTTTCTCATGTTTTCTTTTCTATGGACCTAAGAGTCTGAAATAACTAAATAAATAAAATTTAACCTGAGAGCCTGTAAGGGATACATCACTTGCCTACCAGCACAATTTGATTCGATTCTAAAGATTCTTCATCATCTGCCAAAAAGAACTGAAGAAAACAGTACGACTTGGCGATGTTGCCAGTTTACTTTTTCAGTTGTGCAGTGCTCGCGCTCAAGCCATCAAAAAACTATCTTCATTAACTTTAACCCTAAATTTATCTATTCAGATATACCTCATAGATAAAAGTTATAGAACCACTACATCTCTGGCATAAAAACCAGAGTCAATTTGCAATTTAACCCTAATTTCAACCACTGATCTTTACCGGTACGGTACTTTAACCTTCAATCCGAATTTTAAAATCCCACCCTAAATTTAACCCCAATATTAATTATTCAAAGCTGGCGTAACCTTTAAAGCAAGAACAACTTTTCTTTAGCCTGAGTAACTTTAGTCCTTATGTGGAACAATTTAAGCCATAACTCCTAATATTAACGCTCAACTCATACTTTAATCTTCAACCCTAATTTTTAGCCTAACCCTAATTTTAAGTCCGATTTGATTTTATTCAAACTAGGCATAAATTGATAAATACCTATAAATTTACGTTGGCCCGAATAACTTGAGTCTTTTTGTGATCCAATTTGCACCCTAACGCCTGATTTTAACGCTCGACCCATACTTTAATCTTCAACCCTAATTTTTAGCCTAACCCTAATTTTAAGTCCGATTTGATTTTATTCAAACTAGGCATAAATTGATAAATACCTATAAATCTACGTTGGTCCGAATAACTTGAGTCTTTTTGTGATCCAATTTGCACCCTAACTTCTAATTTTAACGCTCAATCCATACTTTAATCTTCAACCCTAATTTTCAGTCTAACTTTCATTAGGCTACACTGTTACTTCAGACCCTAGCCTCTAAATTTAGAGAAAAGAGCATTTTGAAAGGTATCAAACTCGTTAGCTATTGAAACTGCAAGCTTTTCATGATTTGTCTTTACACCTAGTCCTTTATTAATCCCAAACTTGACCCTCCTAGCAAGTTTAGCAACCTTCAAGGTTGGATCGCCTAAGCCCAAAACGAGAATGAAACAAAAACACAATTGGGCGTATATTTTGAAAAAAAAACAATGCATAACCGATTTCTTGATTTTTTTAAGCGTATTGTTTGAATTTTACTGAGGTTAAATAAATATCAACCGAGTAATAACGATTTTTTTGATAACCTTAAAGCACAAAGTTAAAACCAAAGAGCTTACAAAAAAGTGAAAATTTTCCCTTTTTCCTGCAAAAAACTCCATGAAAACAAAAAAACCCAAAAGGCAGATAAGCAGCTATGTTTGTGGGAAGTTTCAAGACATTTCGTTGAAAAACGTGGAAATTAGAAAATTTTTATCTTTTATTCGATCAAAACGCGTGTTGACTTTGACGCGCTAAACAACTACCCCGTTTAAATAGGCAATTTTGACAAAAATTTTTTTTTCGGAATTCTGCAAATGTTAGTAGTGGACTTTAAAGAACTCGGGTTCCTCATGAAACTGCTGTATTTTTCAAAATTCTAGGGCCTGCGGTTAATGAATAGGGAGGGTTAGAGTGGAGACAGCGAAAGCCCAGCGTTTTCCATGGAATAAAATTGCTTAAATTTTAAATTTATGAATAATCAATTTCTATCAAAAACGTTTTGCAAATTTATTGTTCACCTTTTTTAAGATTTTTCTGTGCAAAAATTATCAAATTTCATCAAGTAATCAATTTAAAAAAATAGCAAAAAATGCTTAAGCACATGGACCAAAACCCAACCGAACGCTTGGAAAAAAACAAAGGTTCTTTCGGATTGTGTTTCTAGTTACGTGTCGATGTATGTTTCTGGTAACATTAAAATAGGAAGAGAATTTTCTGGTACCTTACCATGGTGATACAAGTAGGCTACATAAACTTCGCTATTTCAAGGAAAAAGCTCTTCAATGTTAAGAATTTTTAGGTCAGTGTAAATTGTAAAGCATATTATTAGCTACATGTCCATTTCTTCGAACTCCGGATGTAGTACGAATAAGTTTGTTTTGTAGTGCTTGTAACGATTGTATATTAGTTTTGTGTGCACTTCCCTAAGCCAAAAGTTCGTATGTTAAGTGACTTTGTACAATACCATGACACACAGCAATAAGAGCATCCTGGCTAATAAGTGGTCGCATTTTATAATAAATTCCACAGTATGCGCGTAATTTAAGCACTTTAAGCACATGGTTTTGAATTATATTGGTATGCATTCAATCTTTCAATACGCATTGATCATAGTTAAATGTCAATATTTCAACTTATATGGCAATTAAGAGTTTTTTGTGTAGTGTACTTTATTCTTGCTCAAGCATGAAACTGATGTTTTTTGGTAAAAAGTAGATTTTTTCATAAACGTTCTGAGGTTACCGCTTAACCACTTTTCATATATACTACTGTAAATTTCACTTAGGCCGAAGTCAATATACTTGAACCTTGGCAGTCCTCAACATGGAAGGTTATTATAGGTAATCAATATACGTAACCAAAGCACTATCGAACAACATGCACCACTGAAAATGATTTCGCGCAAAGAACGCAAGCTACAGGCAAAACCCTGGATTACCAAGGGCATTTTGAGATTGATTAATTCAACAGAAACGCAAACTCTATATTAGCCATTTTTTGAATGGTAAAGATCCAGAAAAGTCTTTTATAAGAAATACGCGAACAAACCGAATAAAATAAAAGAACTTTCCAAAAAACGTATTACGAAAAGCAATTTTCGCAATGCAAAAACGATCCACGTAAAACGTGGCAAGTAATTAACAGTGCGTTAACAGCGAATAACTTGAAATGTACAACTAACCATAAAATAAACAAGCTTAAGACAGATGATCAAGAAACTTGTGATGGAAACGAAATGGTCGAAAAGTTCAATACATATTTTACAACCGTAGGAAAAAAATTGGCTGATAAGATCAATACACCTCATAATGCTTTTCGAAAATTTGTTAAACCACGTGTCACCTCCACCATGTTTCTGGAACCTGCTAGAAGCACTAAAATATATAATTATATTCATTCGTTAGGTCTGCACAAATCATCTAGGCATGATAATATTGACTCGTACTTTATTCGTGTCGCAAGTGATGCAATTACTCCTCATTTAACCCAACTCTGTCATCTTTCGTTTGAATTTGGGATATTTCCTAACGCACTGAAAATTGCTAAAATTATTCCTGTATTTAAATGTGGTAGGCCTACCAAAACAGAAGTTAATAACTATAGACCTATATCTCTACTTTCCAATTTTTCAAAAATTTTAGCAATGGATTTCGACTAACATGTTTTGACACTACATGCAGTACTGGATGTGTATAATAGAGTGAGCTATCACATGAATGAACAAAATTTTACTGGGTTGGTATTTTTGGATTTAAAGAAAGCTTTTAATAAGGTGTCGCATGATATACAGCACTTCTACAAAAACTTAACTACTATGGAATCCGTGGGAAGGTTAACGAATAATGACCTATTTAGATCTTATTTGGCAGAACGAAAACAATTTGTTAACATTAGCAATTACAATTCTGCAATCAAAACGGCACAGTTTGGGGTGCCTCAAGGGTCTAACTTCGGTCCGATTCTTTTTTCTATTTATGTCAATGATATATTTCATAACTTTAAATCTGAACCTGTGCATTATGCGGATGACATGTGCTTAACCATTCATGCGCATACTGTTGAAGAACTAACTTAAGTACGAATCAGAAAGTAGAAGTAGCTCGCCAATGGATGCAAGCCAATAAATTGACTATAAATGCAACCATATCTACTGTGATGGTCATCTCCCTCAAGAAAACCAGTACAATATTAGATACTAATCTGTCTTGTGAAGGTTACCCTACTGCAAGAAAATCATCTGTTAGGTATCTTGGGGTTGTTTTAGATAACAAATTTACCTTTAATGAACGTATAAAAAGCATTCAGCGCGAAGTTCCTTGCGCAGTAGGAGTTATTGCCAAACTAAAATCGTATTTCCCCCCAAAAATTCTTTTAAAACTTTATCATGCGATACTACATTCCCACCTACTTTATGCCTTGCCTGTATGGGGGTCCACTGACAAAACTTACCTCCAAAAACTAGTAAGTTTACAAAATAAAGCACTGAAATTTATTGCTGGTGCACAATTGAACGACTCAGTCGGTCCAATATATCGAAAACTGGAAGTATTAAGTTTCCATAGATTGTACCAATTTGAAGTGGCTAAAATTACTCATTCTGTTTTCACTAAAAATTTTCCACATAACTTCAGTCAGATTTACGAAAAATATGGTCGTTCCCATTCTTACTCCACACGACGATCGTCATCACTCATGCTTGCTATCCCTCAGGTAAAAACCTCCAAACTTCAATTGTCCTTTTGGTATCAAAGTACGGTATTAAAATTTGGAATTCTATACAAAAATTTTCTATTATATGCCTAGTCAAATTGTTTTATTTTGTTATCTTCTAATCGATTAATCAATCTACTATTGTTATTCATTCAAACGGCTAATGGGAATTCATAAAGAATACTTGGCCTTGATTACGCAGTAAAATGTACATACGAAAGGATACCTCATTACCATCATTCTTATTAGTGCTCTTCCTTTTTTTTTTATTTTCGTATTCTCAGTGGCTGTTTGACTCGAAGACCGTCTAGGTCACTTCACAGTCACAGGTCGCAAGTGCTAATTAGTTAATGTTTTTTTTTTGATTGTGAAATTCTTGTGAAATTTTTTCTTCGCTCATTAGTTATTGCTTTTTGTTTTGTGAAATTCTTATATGTGTACAAATGCACAAGCGAAAAAACAAATAAAATGTTCTCACTTTAAATGAAATGAAAAGGTAAAGCATGCACTCTTCTTTTGCTTTCGAACTTATTAAACTCCGTTATGTTTTACAATTTCACCTTACAAGTTCTCGTTTTAGGCGTTTTAGTAAATTCAAAGTGCTTCACTTTTTAAGTCTATGAGTAGTTGTTTAGGTACAAACCATTTTGACACAAATCTTTTTACGCCAACTCATGCGGGCACAAACAAGGCGGGCTCTGACTTCCGCAAAAACAAAGCTGGTGATTTTTTCCAAAAGAAGCTGTTGCTTTTTTACGTTAACTTGGCATAAGGCCACTTCCTAATGTTTGAAAATAACGTGATTTTTCCGAAAACCGCCAGTGATTTGTTTACTAAAATTCACGTCTGTCTTGGTTGCGCCAAATGAGTCTTTGGCAAAATGAACTGCGCGCAAGAGTTAGTTAGTTGCATATTTATCTTCCTATCACGAGAAAGCGATCAATGCGCTGTACGAGATCGCTCAGGAGTTGCCAGCCATCTGCCTACCACACCAAGATGGGGGAATCCCGATAAGTGCCTTTCCCAACGGCACAACAAGTAAACTTGCCGGCTTGTTCTTCACACTGTCCCTTTAATGCTGAGCGTCAAGCAGGAAAGCTGTGAATACCAATTTAAAAGTCATTGGTTTGACCCGACTCGGAATCAAACCCGGGTCTACAGCTCAAGAGACAGACGCTCTATAGCACTCGCCCATCTGAGCTGTTGACCCCCATCGTGTTTGCAAAACTCAGGTGCATCTAGACTCGTGTTTCGACGGAGCTTAACACCACACCGCACTCCTGGTGCTTTTAGAGATATGCAGACTGTGACAGCCGTTTAAGGTGAAGACCTTTTTTTGGTGGGGGAAAGGGGGGATTTGCAGAAGACGAAGCTTTTCATGGGCACGCAAGTCTTCCTTTTTTTCAGAGCGATTTGGTTTTTTAGGTCTACGTTGTTAGTTTTGGTGTCATTTTGGGGGGTTCGGATGATATTCTCGCAACGTTAAGAAACACTGATCTATTTTTGCAGTAAAAAAAAAACTTAGTTGTGAAAGATGATGAGCTCGTTGGATTCGTTGATTATGGTGGGGAAACGCAACAAAACCCTATCATTGCAACACACATTCTTGGTAGTTCTGGGAATAATTGATGACATTACTCATGCTTATTATACTCACATTGTTCTTTCTAATAGCACTATTGTATGCCATGAATTACCAGAGGCTATCTTTGCAAATAAACGCTTGGCAAGCACAGCCGGCAACGACTGCAATTACTGCGGCAGTGGAAGTACTTGGCTGGACATAACCGAGACTTTTGAAGTGAATTGAAATGTTTCACCACAGAATTATAAGAAATATATAGTAGCGCTTGATCAAGAATAAAACACTTGAAGTTTTTTCTTTCCGTATTTTATTTGAAGTCATCACAAGGAGAGATTTTGCAACCTGTTTCTTGGTATCCCATTGCTTCTACTCAATCGCATATGACTGCGTTGTTATTTTGGGAAGTCCTCCAAGAGTGAACGCCGCGGAGCTCAAATTTTAGCGGATATTTGTGATGGTCATTGGTCAACGGTCATCCTAGCAATAGAAGTTTTATGATATTAATCAGTATGAATAACAATTCTCTGGATGGATATTTTACCGCAGCGAATCTGCATGCTTACGAGAGGCAAATTTTTATTGTGCTAAGATTCTTCACATCTGCTTAAAACTTAAGTAACAGGCGTCCACTTTTGTAGACAAAGTTTGATAGCCTGTTTCTCTTGATTTGCTCCATCAATTTTTTTTTTTTTTTTTTGCTACGAGTAGCTTAAAACATAGTTTATACTTTAAATTAAAATTGGAAACCCTGAACATGACATTTCAAAATCTATACAGTGTTGCCATCTCGTACATTTATATACCAAATTCCAGAAAACTGGTAAATTTTTTTTGTGTTCGGTAGTTGAAATTTGCGGCTGGTATACTAGTATATATTTGGCATATTTTTTTGGTGTTTGGTAGTTGAAATTTACAGCTGGTATATTGGTATATATTTGGTTTATTTTTGGAGGTAGGAAGATTTTTATTTTTGTTGTTTTTTGGTTTGTACATGGACATTGGACAAAGATTTAAAATTGTTTGCATTTTACTGTTTTGGTTGCTTTAAGTGGCAACACTGTCTTGGCTTCCAGGTAACAGGACTTCTTTGAACCTTTCAAGCTTTCACGTTTCAGTGGTCTTGCTCTAGTCTAGTGCTCTGAAGCGACAGCAGCACGTGTGTTGTGCAAACGTGTGAAGGCTGGCTTGATAGGTTGACAAAAAATGGAACAGACTAGGCAAATACGGCATGTGATGATGCGATTGTTAGATCAAGTAGTTGATTAACCTATATCAGTGGTTCCCAATCTTTCTTTAGTCACGTACCCCTTTCAATTTATTTTCAAGCTTACAGACCCCTACATTTTTATGACCAACCCTAAACAAATAATTTGGTGGACCATGATCGCTTTTACAAATGCTAACGAACTTTAAATGTGACATTGTAGACAAGATTAAATTACAAATTGCTCATATCATAACATGTTACATTCAAGAACCATAAGAAAAGTAACTTCGAAGAAGAATACAGGTGCCCTAGTGCAATTTAATCACAAGTCTGTTATTGTCTTTTTCGCACCAAGACACTGAACTGTGGTTGGGTGGTTAGCGATCATACAATATTTAGCCAAATAAAGAAACAATTCAGCCTACTGTCCTACATTATTTTCGTACGTAAAAATTGCTGCTTTGTGCTTACATCACTAAGGAATTTCTTGAATGTTGTTGATTAATTTTGTCAAAATGCCAATGCACTCGCGAACCCCCAGCAAACTTTTCAGGGACCCTGGTTGGGAACCACTGACCTATATTCAGAAAGGCTAAAATCTGATAGTGGGCTACATTAACTTGATAACTCTTGCATGCAATGTTATTTAAAGCCTGAAAAGACACTTGTCAAACTTTGTCTTCCACAGTCTTTGCTAATTAGTGGGTAAAAAAAGATGAATACATTAGTAATTCGCAATGATATGGATATAGACTAAAAAAAACTATCGTTTAAAATAGCAAAAGCAAAATTAGTAAAAAAAAGTATAAAGCGTGTATGATATAGAAAAATATAAGCAACAAGCAAAATACAAGGTACAAAGTAGATATTTTAAGTATGAAATATTGCTAATAGACTATGACTGTAAGAGCTAAAAAACAATGATTATTTCATCGTTGTGTGATTGTCATACCGGTACCGATAGTTCATCGTTCTGATCCATCGGCAGAAACATTCATTCACAACCAATTAATATTACCAGAACAATTGTTATATAAAATGTAAATACGGAATCCTATAAGAGCTTAAAATTGTTATAGTTGAAATACTTACCTTTCAGATTTCGCTTGATTTAGTTGAACTATCATATGTTATCAGTGGAATGCCAAAGTGGAAAAATAGCTATGATTCTGGGAGAAGATACAAACCTGTTTAGGAAAAAGAATTTCCCTGGATTAAAAAAAATTCCCCGAGTTCTCGAGAAGAAGCATATAGCAAAATATGCCAAAATCTATTGCTCCTCGAAAAGCTGCAATCAACATGCCTAAACCAAGGAGCACAAGCAAAAAGTATCTGCTCAGTTTCAGTCATCAAAATTTCTACATGTTTTTTGCCAGAGACCTAAAATTGATCATTTTGGTGAAGTAATAAAAAGGAATTGGAAGTAATATCGAGAAAATCAATGTGCATCGAACGAAATGATCTCGATTAATTGATTGCATTGTGGCTCGTAGCTTAAAAGAAGAGTTCAAACGTAATTTGAAAGGGAAAAAGTATTCAATCCTTTTAGATGAATCGACGGATTGCTCATCTGATAACCATCTTTGTGTGTGTATTCGCTATTTTAGTGAAACAAAGAATACTACTGAGTATTGAGTCAGCTCTTCTCAGCCTCATACCAGTAGTTAGTACAACGGGTGAATCTCTCTTGGCTGAACTGAAGAAATGTTTGGCTGATTTCAACTTAAAACTGGTGGATTGCATTGGTTTCAGTAGTGACGGTGCTTCAAACATGGTGGGAACAAACAATTCGGTATGGTCCAGAGTTAAATTGACATTGCATTTTGTTCAAGTGTATCTGTCACAGTTTAGCACTGTGTGTAGAGAAAGCTTCTGAACAGGTATCCTCTAGCGTGGGATGTTTATTAGCGGAGATCCCTGCATGGTTTAGTAAAAGTTCTTAAAGAAGAGAAGAGTAGAAAGAATTGTTTAGCAACATGACTGATGAAGATGTTCATGGTGGCTGTGAACAATGAGGTAGCACTTCATGCAAATTACCATTTTTGACTTCGTGCCCAACAAGATGGTTGGTTAGAGGAAAAGCTTTGCAGAGAATGCTATGCAATTGGAATCATCTTGCACCAAAGTTATGTCTTGGTTCGGATACTTAACATGTTTTCAAAAAGAATCATGTTTTCAAAAAATTCTGCGTTAAAAAATTATGGGACTTGTGGTTTCCACAAAGCGAAAACGCTTTTGCTATGCATGCAATTAGGAAAATTTCTTAACGAAGCGGAAAAAAATACAAAATGGAAAACTGTAGGAGACATGAAAGCTGGACATTGTGATTATAACAAAATGTTAATAACAAAAGGAATTGTGTGCATTTCACTGTATCAAAATTATGCTGAAAAAAGAAAATTTACGTCGGACAATGGCGTCAAAGTTAACCACCACCCTGTCAGGATTTTTTTGCTGTCAAAAACAACGTTTCTGAATCAGAGTTCTTTTTTACACAGTTGTGGTTAGTACTGGTTAAACCAATTTTGACATTGTGAGTACAGATCAAACTAACAGACAGTGGGGATATTTAACAGATAAAAGTTGGAAGCGCCCATTTGTTAATTTAGAGTCTGTGAACGTTGTTAACATGGCCAATTGGCCATGCTTAAACTAAAAGATCTGCACTCACAAATTTGAAGAATAGTATAGAATCTAAGTCTTACTTAGATGCAACGACAGCTGCAGTTAGAATACGTATGCTACAGTCGCTAACAGTTGTATCACAATATTTTCTTTCTTGGTTTGGTTTAGATTACTGTATAACCACCTGAAGAGCCGGCAATGGCGAAACAGGTTGTTGTGGTTTAATAAATTTGTAGTGATTCTATTTAAATAAATATAAATTAAGCTCTAGCTAGTGATAGTTATTGAGCACTCTGCCAGAGGAGATTGAACCCCACTTCGAATTAGAATCTAAGTGTATTATTTTACTGTTGTAAATAAAAACAGAAACGTGGCCGGCGTTCTGTACTTAAAACATCGTTGTTCCGAAAGCTATACCCGGAATTAAATAGTTATCCCACGCAATTATACGCGTGACGTCATTAATCACATAATGTTCACGGCGAGAGAATGAAGCAAATGTTTCATAAGCTAGCGCTAACGAGTATGAAAAACTAACAGTATTCACCATTTGTGTCTGGAACTAGACTTATGCCCGTATTGTAAAAGCTTGCTCAAGCTCGAACTCCAGTTTCACTACTTCAAGTTTAACTTCAGGAATGTTTGTAGTAGTCTACCAGCTCTGATACGGTGTGTTCTCATTGCCTGCCAGTGTAGCAGTACCGTACCAATCGTTTTTGAATACCATGTTCTGCATTTTTGAGGAATTGTGTGTTTGCTTAATATCTTAACTGATACAGTGTACCGGTAATACGTAAAGATGCTGTGAAGGTGGTACCGGAAGAAGACCTTATGATCTTTTTGCTAACACCTTGTGAAGTGGCTCACTAAAGGAAATTACCATTGCCCAAAGCATCAGCAAAATTAAAAAAGATCTGTCCACTTGCACACACAAATAACATGAAAAACATGGAAAAAGAGGAGATATTTCCGAAGTCTAAGGATCAAGTTCAACAAAACTCGCAATTCAACTTAATTCGTTGAAGATAATAATGTTGTTAAGGTATGTTCGACAGCGTTTGCTACAGAGCCTGTGATGACAGTTGAACGCTGGAGCCGTGCAGATTCAAAAAATTCTAGTAAACTAGACCACTTATTGTCAAAAAGCATAATGAAACTATGGGAGGCGTTGATGGACAAGATCAGCATGTGAACAAATACCGCATTGGGATCAGAGGGAAAAATGGTGGTTTTCCATATTCACTTGGATGTTAGATGTTTTCATGCAAAATGTATGGTTATTGGGAAGAGCAGCAGGGTGCAGTGACTGCAACTCGTTGTTGTACTTTCGGCGCTGCGTTACCATGTTTTATCTTAAACATTATGAGAGTGCTCCATGCAGGCAAGGAATAACAAGCAGTTTGATGCCATAAGTGATTGATCTGCGCTTTAACCAAAGGAATCACTTGGTTATTCGTAACAGCAACAATTCTTGAATGCGTTGGGCACAATGCGAAGGTCGGAGTGTCTATGGCTATCAGAAATGTGACAAAGGACTTTGCCCAAAGTGCTTTGTGACATATCACATCTGTTTGCAATTCTCTTTGCGCTAAAACCAAATTTTCATAAGTTTTACTGAACATACTGCAACCAGGACAGGAGATTGCCGATATACAGCAGGGACAATTGCTTCACTTATTGAACGATTTATTGTTTTATGCTCAATAGCGGCTTTGTATTAATTTATTGTCATGTTTCCGAGGTCAATTTTGCAATAGAACTGGTGTAAAACAGCTGATTCCTTGGTCAAGTCAAATCACTTAAAATAAATCAATAATATCATCTGTTTCTTCCTAGTGGTCGAAATGTAAACCACTCTTTAGTGGCCAAAACACTGGAGGTGCCAAGTTCCTATACCCCCCTAATAACTTCACATCGGTACCTCATAACATAATTTTAAAGCATGTTTTTTTCTCACACAAAACCTAATCCAGTTGCTAATGAGTTAAGAAATTTCCAGATTTTGTGCCATATGATTGAGGAATAACCAAGTTATTACGCTCCAAAATACGCTATTTGCAAAGTGCACAAAATATTCTACGGTACCGTGACGTCATTGATGAACTACCGCTCGTTCTGGCGTTAGACTAGAACTGACACAAGGCAGTTACTGGTAAGGTGGAAAAGTTGTACAGTATATTTGTTTCGTTTGTCAGAGCAAAAAAGAATGTATTTGATAGAGTATAAATGTGTTGTAGACGCAAACTATGCTAAATGTAAAACAGCAATAACCTTGGCTGCGTTAGATAATACTGGCATGCAGTAGCTAGAAGTTACTCTTGAGCAGTAACAATTTCGAGTCAGTGATTGACCATTCTGAATTAGGTAGTAAAATTCAGTATTCACTGCCAGTATCAGGATAAGCTACCTACCCGTACTACTGTAGTTCAACACAAGTGCTGCGGTGTCGGCAGAGTACATGGTTTGATTTATTTGCCACGATGATTCTAAAGGCATAGGAAACAGCATAGTCTTGTCAGTTCCATATGCTAAATTAACTGCATAACAAAATCTATAAACACACGAAGATAGATCTTGATCTATTCTACAGAATAAGAATTTACTGTACTTCTAAAATAAACCTAGCTCGATCGTGATTTGTGCTGAGCTGCATGCAATGCACAGTCACGTTGAGATCCCGTTAATTTCTTCAGATTTCCTTAGAACAAGAAACTGTAGCATGCTTGGGCAATCAAATGTCCACATAAAAAACTTTGTCCATTAGAATATGGCTGAGTTTGTGGCCAACACTTTGTTGAATCAGATTTTGTAATTAGCCAAACATTTGCATCGTGAATTGGTTATGGCAGTAAACTAAAAATACAGTTGAAACCAGATGCTCTACTAAGTATCATTCCTGACCCCAAAAGTGCCTAAATAAGTAAAGCGAATTCGATTGAAGGTTTGTACTTTGATGACAAACTGAAGCAATGTATAAATGTGATTTACATATGTTTTAGTATACTGTGTGATAAGTCGTCAAAATCATTTTTGTTAGCGTAAAGATCGTGTTTTGTAGCGCTGTGAGTATTAAACCATGGGCACTTAATTCAACTTTGTTTGCTCTGCCAGCCGATCATTTGTTATTTTCTCAGACAATTAACCCTTAAACGCTTATGTGGGTCTCTAGCGACCAGAGTTGCTTTTTCTTCCCTGTATCTCTGTGGCTGTTAAGTTATATTACGCATGATTACCAGTATTACTTGAGTGTTTCATCTTCCCTTCTTCACATCAACGCGTCTAAAAATTTTTCACCAGAAAAAAGTTATGGGAGTTTTAGTGTAAAAAATCTATAGGGTCGCCAGAGACCCATGTTAGGGATAGTGCAATTTTTTTTCATAGCAAGTTATAGTGTGAGGAGAAAGCTTTTAAAGTACCACAAACATTAGTTTCATGTGCCAGAATATAATAAAAGGTGACGAACCAAAGTACCAAACATTCTTCTCGAAATTTTGCGTACATTTTCCACACTTTATTACTTGCAATTCAAGCAAACGGCGAAAAGACTATTAGATGCAGCAACAACAGCTTCACACATACCATCCTGGTCTGATTCAGAAGAAGACAATTCAGATGATGGAGACATCATTGAAAGTGAGGAATTTGAGGATTCTGGAGACGACTTGGACCATCCACTACCGGGAGAGGGAGATGGTGGCACTCACGGGAGTGCGAATGACCCATCTGATGGTACAAGTCAAAGTGTCTTGGTAAGTGAGGAAATTGAAATAAGTGACAGTAGTATGGACGAGAGTGATAATGACGACTCTACTGGCAGCGGGCCTAGTGGTGCTGTAGCTCAAAGCTCATACAAAGCAAGAAATGGTCGTATATGGGTAACCACGTGTCCTCAATCATCAAGAACTCGCGCATGTAATCTCAGACACACTGCTAAAGGACCCGTCAGTTCAGCAAAAAACATCCAAAACGAAGAGGAAGCTTTTGCCTGCTTTATTGACGAAGACATGCTACAGCAAATTGTCAAGCACACAAATAATCGTGCCAGAAGGGACCTGAGAGCAAAGAACAGAAGTCCGGATGAATGGGTACCAGTTGACTTGTGTGAGAAAAAGGGCGTTGATGGTCTTCTATATCTCATTGGAGTTTATCGGTCTCAACGCGAATCTCTACGTTCGCTATGGTCTTCTGGCCGATCAGGAAGACCCATTTTTTCAGCCTCTTTTGGACGTGGCTGGTTTGAGCAAATTATTGCAAACCTACGCTTTGATAGTCGTGAAGACCGCAGCACGGAAGATAAATTCGCTGCGTTTCGATAAATGTGGGAAAAGTTTATTGATAATTGCAGAAAGCATTATGCTGTTGGTGCATTTGTAACCATACACGAACAGCTGATACCATTTCGAGGTCGCTGTGGATTTCGGCAGTATATACCCAGCAAACCAGACAAATATGGAATGAAGCTTTTTTTGTTGTGTGATTGCCTTACCGGTTGCACTTTCAATGGCATGCCATATGTTGGACGTCAAGGAAATCAAAGAAACGTCGGCTTATCAGCTGACGTTGTGAAACACATCACAACCTCTCCATTTCACTGGAGTCAACATCACTACTGATAATTGGTCTACCAGTTCCCAACTGGCTGCTGATAAAGCAAATCACCTTGCTGGTCACGATGAGGAAAAACAAGCGGGAAATTCCCACTGACTTTGTAACTGGTAAGGGAAGAAGAGTTGGATCCAGCTCTTTTGGTTTCAGTGATAGGCAAACGTTGGTATCTTACGTACCTAGAATGAATAAAACCGTGGTTTTACTTTCAACTATGCACCATGACAACAAAGTTGATGAAGAAACAGGTTTGCCTGATATGATACTGGACTACAATGCTACTAAAGCCGCTGTTGACAGAGTTAATCAACTCTGCCACAATTACAGCGTGCAGAAAAGAACAAAGCGCTGGCCACTTGCACACTTCTACAATTGCCTTAACATCGCAGGGATCAACAGCATGGTGATCTATCATGCAAAATTTCCTCAAACATCAAGTCATCGACGTCAAGTGTTTTTGGATAAATTAGGCATGAGCTTGCTTCATCCTTGGCTCCAGCTTCGAGCCCAAATCAAGCACCTACCAAAAGCTATCAAACTCGCTCTTCGAAAATGCGATTACGAAGCTGATACTGACCTTTTTCCTTCTGCTCCAGGTCAAAGTGGAAAGCGGAAAAGACGTCGGTGCCACATTTGCCCGTTTTCATTAGATCGCAAAACAGCTGACGTGTGCAAGGAATGAAATGAGCCGTGTTGTGTTGATCACAAGAACGCTACAGTTTTATGCTCCTACCGTGCTGCGTAGCTACTGCGCATTAGTATTAGCACAAGCTACCCTAATACTATTTGTTCTTTGCCTTTTTTTAAGTTCGAAGTGTTAATTTATACACATTATTTCAGTTTTTGTTTGCATTACTTTCGTTTCTATTTTTTGTGAAGTTTGTTTCAGTTTCACTGCAAACATTGCAATTGCTCACTGCATTTGCGACTGTTTATTTCGAAGTTTGGTTGTTTGAAGTCGATAACAATAAATCTGCAACGCGTTGACATATTTCTATAAACTTGTTAGGCAAAAGTATAATCGCTAGCTAATGCAATATCCTCTTGTAACTCCCGGGTCGCTAGCGACCCAGACTGGTAATAGCGATTGAGAAAACACTTGGGCGTTTAAGGGTTAAGCAACTTCCTGTGCTCAAAAATGGTATCAAGCAGCGGCTTACTTGAACTATTTAACTAAAAATTTGGGACAGTCGCAAGTAGATTAACTTGAAGGTGTTAAGTGCATTTGCATGTTAACTATATCTTGCTAATGTAGCACTGTAAAACCATAGTCCGTATATAACTATTCTGGAAACTGAATTCAAAAACGCCATAAAGGTCTTGTTTTTACCGCCATCTAGTGACGGTGGCTTACACCGAGTTAGTGCAGTCAAAATCTATGTGGTTGCATTGCATTAATAACGGCAGGGTACAAACTGCGGTAGAACCAAAAACCGCATGGGACCGAACGGAACTATTTGTAAGACCGCATGAGACCTATGGGACCATAGGATACCACATGGAACCATTTATAAGACCATGAGGTACCGCCAGGAACCGTTTATATAAAACCGCAATAGACTGAATAGAATCGCAAGAAACCGTTTGTAAGACAGCAAGGGAGCGAATTAGACAGCATGGGTCGCGGACAAATGCTGGGTCCCACACATTTGGATCCCGGAGAATTGGGCACTTGGGCATTTGGGGGAAGTGGGCACCGGGGCAAATGGGGATTTGAGGAAATGATGGGCACTAAGACAAATGGGCATTTGGAGATATGGAGAATTTAGTGTAAACGAACACATGGGGCAAATGAGCACCGGGGCACATGGGCACCGGGCAAATGGCAAAAAAGCACTCGGGGCAAATGAGTATCGAAATAAATGGGGACTTGGGGCAAATTGGCTGTTGGAAAAATTAATATTTGGGGCAAATGGGCACCTGGAAAAATGGGCACCAGGGAAAATGGGCATTTGGGGGAAAGGGGTAGGCTACTCCAAGTGCCCTGTGTCCATATCCCCAAATGTTTGCATATGGCCACCATGGCCAATGAGCACTTGGACGTTTGGGGGAAAGGGGTACCTTAGGTGCCCTAATGGGATACCACTAGTTACCTGTGCCCATTTCCCCCAAATTTTTGCAAATGGACAGTGGGGCAAATGGGCATTTGAAGAAAGAGGGTACCCTAAGTGGCGTAAAGAGTTTCCCAAATGCTCTATGCTCATTCACCCAAAATTTTTGCAAATGGGCAGAGGGAAAAATTGGCACTTGGAGTTTTGGGGAAAAGAGGACCTTTGGGGAAAGGGGTACCCTAATTATCTTAATTGTGCCCATTTTTTCCAGATGGACACTAGGGCAAAATGGGCACTGGGGTAAATGAGCACTTGGGGCCCCAAATGCCAATTTGAAAAAAACTGGGGGGATGGGTACAGGACACTCGGGGTACTCCTTCCCCTAATGCCCATTTGCCCTAAGTGCCCATTTGCCCCAGTGCCCATTTTTTAAAATTTAGGGGTAATGGGCATAGGGCACTTGGGATACCCCTTTAAGGCGCTCGGGGTACTCCTTTCCTCCAAATGTCCATTTTTTCCAAGTGCCCATTTGCAAACATTTGGGGGAAATGGGCACCAGAATATTAGGGCACTTGGAATATGCCCTTTTAGGGCACTTGGGTACCCATTTCCCCCAAGTCTCCAATTACCCCAGCGCCCATTTGTGAACATTTTGGGGTAATGGGCCCAGGGCACTTGGGATACCCCTTTAGGGCACTTGGGGTACCCCTTTCTCCAAAATGTCCATTTATCTCTAGTGCCCATTTGCAAACATTTGAGGGGAAATGGGCACAGGAATATTAGGGCACTTAGAGTACCCCTTTCCCCAAATGTCCATTTGCCGTGGAGCCCATTTGCACCAGTGCCCATTTCCCAGGTGCCCGATTCCCGTAAATATATATTTTCCTCTAATATCCATTTCCCCAAATATTTATTTTTCCAAGTGCCAGTTTGCCCCAAGTCCAAATTTATACTTCGGTGCCCATTTGCCCCGGTGCCCATATGCTGCGGTGCCCATTTCCCTCAAATGCCCATTTGCCCAAGTGTCCATTTACTCCAAATTCACTTCCTCAAGTGGCTCTGCTTTACACTAAGTGGCTCCACTTCACACTCAACGTGGAGCCATTTTCTGCTTCGACCCTTGTAGGACCTATTTTTCCAGGACCCAATTGTCGAGGATCCATTTGTCCTGGTGCCCATTTGTCCGGGACCCATTTATCCTGGTGCCCAATTGTACGGGACCCATTTGTTCGGGACCCAATCGTCCCGGACCCATTTGTCGGGGACCCATTCGTCCTGGAGTCCATTTGTCCGAGATCTATATTGTCCGGGACCCATTTGACTGGGACCTGATTTGATTTTGATTTCTTCATCTTTATCCTCCTATCACGAGAAAGCGACGGAGGCGCTATGCGTAGGACGAATCCAGACTCGCTTAGGAGTTACCTTTGTTTCCAAGTTTTCCGGTTGAATTTTTTTCTGACTTCTTTAATTTGCTGCTTGCCAGATTCCACCAAGCAGAGATAATCATCGTGAAGCATCTTATCCAAGGACACAACAACGAGACTAGGTTGGGAGTGGAACCATTAACCTTGCGATCATGGTCGTCGTAAAAACGACGCTCCGAACCACTACACCACGCTGCCGACACTACACCACGCTGCCGACAAATCCCCTTTCCCCAAATGTCCATTTGACCTATTTGTCTGATGCCCAAGTGTCCAGGAATCATTTGTCCTAGAATCTTATGAATAATTTCATGCGGTCTTATACATGTTTCCAAGTGGTTACATTCGGTCCCATACGGTCTTGTAAATGATTTCATGTGGTCCGATTTGGTCTCATAAATTATTCCATGTGGTTCCCCTTTGGTTCCTTACGGTCTCATTCGGCTCCATTTGGTCCAATGCTGTCTTATAAATAGTTCCATGCGGTCCCATACGGTTTTTAGTTCTACTGTCAACCTACTGTATGCCATCATCTGATTCTACAGTAGCTCACTGTCAATAGCGCATGCAGTAAATCCAGTACTCCAGTAAGTTGGCTAGGCCACTGTCACTAGATGGCGGTAAAAACAAGACTTTTTCTACACAAGTTTCCAGACTAGTTACATACGGACTATGGTAAAACTAACTGAGAGGTTTGAAAAATTAACTTTGCTGACCAGCTTGGTCATTGCTGTTTTGAGCCATTGTTCCGCATTGCATTTACTATAGGAAATAGGCCAACCTCGTCTTTGTTTCGTTTCTCGCCTGTACTTGCAAACTACTTGGTAAGTGGATTATGGTTATTAGCTTATATTCTTGTATTAATACTGTTCAACTCAACTGCATTTAACGTGTTCCGCGTACGTTACTGATTTGCCATGAGTTTCAAAATCGAAGTTTGTAGCTATCGAGTACTGCACTAGAGTTTACTTTATTTTTTGTCAGTTTTGCTGCGCATGTTAAGTTCATAGTTTATGAATTGCGCGTGTGTTAATTATTTTGTATCATTTAGAAATCGAGGACGATCGTGTAGGTTGAATATACTAGTTATTTGGGGGTAGGCGATAGTTTTGAGTCGTAACACTCTGTACCGTGTGCAGTCAGTCCAGCAGTGCGTACCCGCATGCTGGTGTGATTATTAATAGTACTGTTGTGCAGTGTACCCACAAGCTTTTGTTCAGTCATGCTCAATATCATGCTACGAAAATCAATTATGTCTGCTGTACCCGTACTGCATCTATGGCATATATGTATATATATTATCTATTTAATTATTTGCAGTGTTATACTATTTTTTTACCAGTCTGCAAGTGCATTACCAGGTTCACATTCGACTAATAAATATTATTAGAATTCTGGTGGACATGAAGTATGCCTTTTCTTTCAGCTCTGTTGACGTCATCTTGGTGCTTGCAAACATTACCAATACCAAAAAGCATTATTTTTATCTAGTTGTTTAAAAGCTTAATCATAATTGTGTGATATCCAATAACGCATATATTGTAGTATGTTTTTTTTAAATTACCGGTAGTTCTTGGATTGAACTCGCTTTACTTTGCAGGTTGTCCAAGAACTTACAGTATTTCTACGACAATCATGTGAGCACAGATATGCCACATGAAGACGAAGAGTTTTGAACTGCAAGTGTCATTCCACAAAATGACGGTAATCTGCATTCATCTCTTAGTCCATTTGCAAATTTCAGAGATGCTTCTGTTCAAACGGTAAATTTTGTAGTAAGTGGCTTTCTATAATAATCCACTTTATTTGCGAAATTTTGAGAAGTAATTTATGGCAGTGATACCTAGCTTGACTTATATAATACCGGTACACATGCTGATGTAGTATAACAACATAATGTGCACAGCCGACAACTTTCTTCCTTGAATTCTAATCTAGAACCGCTCAATAAAATCAGAATCTTCGTAGTTACTGATAGCAAACAATAATTTACTTACAGCTTTAAAAAGTAAACAACGTCGTGTTAAAAGTATCTTAGTTACTACTTTCAGGTATTAATCTTGTTGTTTCAAAAAACTTGAGGCTTTAAGGCATTTTCGTTGCAATTTTGCATAAACATAAAAGTAATCTTCAATGGGGTATGCATCCATTAAAATACTTGCTGGCATAATTGAATGTATAAGAAACCTTCCATCAGATCGCACTTATGAGTAACTTCGCATGATGTATTTCTGTGTTTAGGTGGAAGTGATCGGCTAAAGCAGTATAGAATTATACTGTAAACTTCCTCTGATTGAAAAAATTGCTCTACATTTTGGGGTCAAGCAAAAGTGCGATAATTAGGACTTGTTCAACTGAACGAAATTAACACTTCCGGAATAGTGAAACAAATAAAGACCTTCTACTATCCGCACGGCTTGCCATTACAGTATCTGGCAATGCTCACTTCCGATTGTGCTGCAGTGACGGTTGGGCGAAGTACCGAAGTCGTCGCAAGATTACAGGCAGTAACACACCATTAATCGCATGAAAACCTCGCTTTTACACATTAGTCAAGCTGTTCGAAGAGTTGCCCAATCATCATACCATGGCTGTTGAGTGTTGGCACTTGCATGTCAAATAGAAAAAATTGCCAAGAAATCAACTGAAGACCAGCAAGAAGAAAGAAGTTTTCAGCTTTCACAATGATAGCCTTTTTGGTCTCAAATGGAAAGATGATAATGCTGTCCACCAAGCACACACTTGATATAAAAATTATTTGTGTAATCAAAAGAACCAAAGAAAATCTAGTGGTTATGCAGGACTATAATGACAATATAGAGGAGTTGATAAAAGTGATCACATGCTAGCATATTATGGCTTCAAAAGAAAGACTATGAAAGGGTCCAAGTTGTCGCTTTTATCTGGTCAATCAGCTGTGGCAACCAGTCACATATTATTATCTAACATGATTCAGAAAGATGAGAGCAAGACAGTAATAAAATTGGTGGACTTTTTCATCAACTTAAGTGAGATGTTGGTCAAAGAAGGAAAAGACCTGGCAAGAAGTGCCAGTCCACAGGTTAATTCTACATACATTAAACTAAAACGTATCACTTTCACGCAATTATGAAAAAAAAATTTTTTCTGGAGACAAATGGGTTAAAGTTCATGAAACTGCCAATCTTTTAGTATATTGCCATTGCCTGCAAGTCATACATAGCATTATTCTTCGGCATTGTAAACACAGTCAAATTAACTAAAAATCGCTGGTTTTGGCTCCTCAACCAGGTTTCTTTCCAAAGGTAATTTATATATCCTTTTGTGCTTTTTCCTGTCCGAACCCAAAAATCATCATATCAATGTCGGACGGCATGCGCTTTACCTTAACTTTTAGTGGTTCAAACCAAAATGTGCTTTGCCTGTTTGGACAAGATCGGATGGTGACTGCAATTTTTTTGATTTTTAGTTTTTTGGATTTTTGGGGTGCGTTTGGGGTCCTTTTGACACTGGGTTAAAAACCATTCCCCAACAAGTATTGTTCCATACTTTTTCTTACCCCTTCGTGACGTCATTTTCACCAAAATATAGCAAATAAATTGCAAAAACAGCGTAACGTTAGTTAAGTTGTTTTTGTATAGTATTTATTGTTATAATTTTGCGTCGATAAATCCCCAAAACACCGTAAGTCACTTACGTTGTTTTAAAGTTTTTATTCTAGTTCATGAGTCTTTACCAAAATTGCCTAAAACAACATAAAGTCACTTACGCTGTTTTTTTTGCTGTCTGCGGATCATTAAAATAACTACTATAAATTTTAAAAACCACGTAACGTCACATACTGTGCTTTTGTTCTTGCAGTAGCCGCGTTATTTCTGCAGTGACAAATCACAAAAACAACGTAAATGCTATTCGAAAATAATTTTGGTGCAGTTACGTTGTTTTTATTATTTATTGGCGTTGTAAAATGAGAAACAATGAATCGCAAAAAATTGTAATACTCTAGTAATTGTGAGACTATAAAGCTGTTATTATGTCGTTTTATCGCATCAATATGTTGTGATTGACTGTTAAGGCTAGTAACTATGCTAAGACAGAGCTAACTGGTAAATTTTCAACTTAAAAAAATAGCAACTAAGGAAATGGCTGAGTTTTCGCGTGGCCGTAAGATTCTTGAAATGGCGAAAAACAGAATATCCGGGACTACCAATGGTAAGTAGCCTTCTAATAGGCTATATAGACCGTAATTCATTAAATACTGTACAGTAAGCCTATGATAGTACTGTAGTGTACGGGTACCGATACGTTACCATTTGATACTACGGTGCATTATTTGCATAACATTGGACTTCAAGCTATTATAATAGTTATCCCCACTTCTTGATATTTTTCTGCCAACACTCTTCCAGCCTTGTCTCAGAGTATTTTTTTACTCTTCGGCTCCGTTTCTTGGCTTAAAAAATTTTACCAATTTTACTACCGGTATTTTATTCTTGTGAGAGCTTATCTCGCTTGGACTCTGTACTCTTAATAATTTAAGAAGTGCTTCAAGCTGGCGATGAGCATGTGCTAGTGTCATTAGACCGAGAAAGCGAAGACCTTCACCAGGCACTACCAAGTACTTAAAGGTAAATTTACGGGACAGCGGGTGCTAAGCACACATTGCGTAGGCCATTCCCAATTGGCGTCCCATTGCAAACATCAATCATGAATGACTGAACGCTGTCAGAGGATATACAAGACAAACAACACACATACACTTAACCCTTCGCACTTCCACTTGTGCGCGAGAGCCTAGCGGGAAGCTGCGAATACCACTTTTAAAGTCTTTGGTATGGCCCGACCGGGAATAAAACCTCAGTCTCCCGGCTAAAGTTGAAAGTTGAGAGAGGAAAGTCTGTAATGCTGTACAAATTGAACCACACAGAAACACATTTTCAGGAGTTGGATTTTTTAAAGAAAAAGTTCGATGTACAAGCTGCATTGCCTAAGCCACTTCGAACAAAACCAAGAAGTATTTCTTCGGAAAAAAAGCAAAACATTGTAAAGCATCTGTGTCAATTCATGCCGACACTACGCAGATGTTTTAAAAAGATCTTGAAGAATCGAGCGATGTTGAAGATTTGCTGACCAACCTTTAAAAAACTGTATTAATTTCTTGTTTAAGTTCAATGTTTAGCTATACTGAAGTGTTCCAATGTAAAACTGACTGACGCCTGCAAATATTCATGTTTGCTGAATGTCGCTTCTGATGAGCGGTTGTGATTCTGACTTAACGTTGAGTTGATACACATTAAAATTACGCAGATAAAATTACGCTATTTAATGAAGTTATAAATAACGCAGTAATGATATGCCTATAATTAAAAACTTTTGAGAACGTTTTTTTCCATGAAGTTTAAAATTTTTGCGTATGATTGAAGCATTTATTATCAAGGCTATGCGACGTAGTTTTATAAATTTGAAAACTTTTTGACACAAAATTTGTATTTTATCAAAATTTTTTTTCATTCAATGAAGTTTTAAAGTTTTCGCTGAAAACTCAAGCACTGGGTGTGGGAACGTGTGGTAGAGCGTGAGAAAGTATTGGAAGAAGGTATGGGGAAGTATGGGGAGAGGTGTGGGAGTGTGAGGAAGTGTGGCGTGAGTGTGGGGGTGAAGGAAAATGTGGGGTAAGTGAGTGTTGGGGGAGGTGGGGAAAGTGTGGAGGATATGGGGAAATGTAGGAAGAGGTGTGGGGGTTCGAGGAAGTGTGGGGTAAGTGTTGAGAAATGTTGGGGTAGATGGGGAAAGCGTACGGGATGTGCAGGATATGAGGAAATGTGATTAAAGGTGTAGGAGTGTGAGGAAGTGTGGGGGAGAGTGCGTGGGGGTGTGGAAAAGTGTAAGGGGATATATGGGAAAATGCGTAGAGGTACTGGGTAGGTGTAACGTGCAGTGATGCAAACGGCTGGAGAGGCATTCCATATAGGAATGTGCCGAGTCAAGTCCGAGTACTAGGCCGAGTATTAAGGCATTTTCATTACTCTGACTCGGCTGAGTATTATTTGATACTCGACCGAGTACTAATTTGTAAACAATTAACGTTTTTTTTTTACTTAAACCCAAGTTACCAACTCAACGGTAGTAATTTAGCAAAACACGACTGTTCATTCATGAACATTAGCCTACTGTCTTTTTTGCTTGATAAGGTACCTACGGGGTACATTGTCATTATAGCATTGTAACGCCCAGATGCTGCCATTTGACTGTAAGCTCAGTATGCCAAAACCAAATACTATTGTTACTGATTAACCCAATGATTCTGAAGCAGCTAAATGCAAGAAAACCAAAAGGGCAAAAGCGTACTACCCATCGCGCGTGACGTCATAGATACTCGGACTCGCCGAGTAATGCCGTAAATACTCGATACTCGGCGAGTCCGAGTAATTTTCCTTGAGGCACATCCCTAACTCCAATATGATGCAACAAAATTTTATAAAATATGTCACCATGTGGTTTCGAATTTTGCTACTTTTCTGATATGTTGAATCTCCCGTGAAAATGAAGCCCAACAAAAAAATTTTGAAATCGGACAAGCCGTTGCTGAGATAGAGAGAATTGAATTTTTGACAGCCACTAGGTGGTGCTCTTCATGAAGTAATTTAATTTTTAATATTATGAGTGATGTTTAAGGTAGAGAGGTGGTTGAAGTGTCGATTTTACCATTTTTGGGGGTGTAGAATCCGAAAATAGCATTGATTTTGGCATAAAATTAATGTTCAAGCTGTTATTACCTGTTTCAAAAGTTTTGGATGGAGAAATAAACCCCCTAAAAACCCCATGTGGGAATCGAGATATCCACCCCAACAAAGTAATCGCTACGTAGTTGTTCCTTATCTATACTAACCTCAGCAATTCACATTTCTGATGATAATTTTGTCCTTTATGGTTTATTACAGCTACGAAGTTGTCTCACATTGATCCATAGATAATTTTTGCGCAAAGGCATAAACACATTGTGAATACTGCACATCTTCAACATTCTGTTTGTGATGGCCCCCAAGATTCCTCCCAAAACCGACTTCCATATGGTTGTTTTATTAATGTAGCAACCCATGACATGCTAATCTAAGATGACATTTTTATCCTTTTTCGTACACAAAGCAGTTAATCATGTTTAACTCTAGAATGGTAACGTGGGTGATTTTCTTCTAGGTGAGTTTTTGATCACTTGGTTTACATATAACAGAAGGTAGGAGGTGCTGGTCGAACTCGGTATCTTCATCGACTATCAAACTTAGTGGAAGGAGGATGTACTATCCTGCTCTCTCACTTCGTTTGCTCATGGGAACGCATTTATATAATCCGATGGACCATTACAGGAAGTAGTAGATTTAGCTCTTTTTGCCTCTCATAAAATATAGGGGCCTAGTCGAAAAGATGGACAGGGGATGAGTTGCTGTCACAGCATAGTCAAACAGCCCAAGAACGCGTCCACGAAAAGAAAAGCAATTTCATCAATTTTTTTGTTTTGTGAGAATATTTACCAAGATTTTCAAAAAAAATTTTGTAACTCACAAACGATAGCACTTCAAAGCGTAATTCTATTTAAATTATGTTTACCCCTGAATCGGCAGTTTCATTTTTATTGCGTGCTTTCAAAACAAAAGAACTTTCAGCGAAAGCATAGTCTTTAAAATTTTTGAGAGAAATTTTCGTGAGGTTACCATTAAGACATAAAAAACATTAACGTTACCATGTTACTGTAATAGGGCTAATGTAAATGATAATTTTGATCTATCTTCTGGATTGTTGAATTCGGTGGATTAAAACCAGCATTCTGCTCGAAAGTAGCTATCAATGTGAAAGGGTGTCTTCGTCTACAGCTCCATATGTGGTATAAGCTGAGACCTGTTATAATATTATTGCATGACGTTTTCCATTTCAGTTTGAATTTTCTTAAGCTGATTTACCATGTTATAAAAAGTTTTGCCAATTATTAATGGTTTACTGCAAATCCCCAAACTTAGTATCGTAATGATGTAATATCAGCCTTATGCCTTAATTCTGTACAGGCTGTCATGTCGCATAATTTCCATGCAGCTGGAACCTTACAAAATCACTTTATGACTAGCTGTTGTAATGATAACTACATTTTCATTATCAATTGAAAGAATACGTACAATTGGTGTTATATGGATCTTGCACTGCATTGATATGATACTGCAGTATTTTATTATTGCGTATTTATCGATTGCACACCCAACTGCAGCAATGAACAATATGGTGTTCGTTGGTTGACTCGTGTTCGTAAGGTGGCATGTAGGACTGGGCAAGCTCCAAAGCAATGGCAAACTAGTGTCATAAAACCTATCCACAAGAAAGGAGACAACAGAAAATGCACCAGTTATAAGGCATATCTCTTATCAGTGTCCCAGGTAAGGTCTATGCCAAATGCCTTGAAAAAAAAATGCTGTGAAATAGTCGAACCCAAATTAATGGATGCACAGTGTGGCTTTCGTCCTGGCCGAAGCACAATGGACCAGATCTTTGCCTTGCAGCAAATCTTTTGAGAAGTCGTGGGAATATGTGAACGAGGTCAATACATGTTTTGTTGATCTTGAAAAAGCATATGATCGCATTCCTAGAGACAAGCTTTAGGCGGTGCTGTTACACAGTATGGCGTTGGTGGCCAGTTACTAACTGCTATTAAGTCGCTGTACAAGCATTCCGAGGTCTGTGTTCATGTTAACAGCGCAACGACGAAGGCCTTTCGGAGTAAGTGTGGGACTACGACAAGGTTGCTCTCTTTCACCTATTCTGTTCCTTATTTATATGGATAAAATAGTTAAGAAAAGCGAGTCTTGTGGCGGAGTAAAGATCGGTGATTGCACTATACAACGTCTGTTATTTGCAGATGATATTGCACTACTCGATTCTACCCAAAATGGTCTCCAGCAAACTCTTGACAGGTTTTCAGAAGCAGGCTCTGTGGCAGGAAATAAAATCAGTACAACAAAAAGAGAAATTATGTGCCTGTCCAGACAACCAAAGCAGTGCTCTCTCCAAATTGATGAAGTACCACTAAAACAGTAAGAGAAATTCAAGTACCTCGGCGTCTCATTCACAAGTGATGGCAGACAAAATAGCGAACTGGATATCCGCATCGGAAAAGCAAGTTTCAATCAGCAATCATGGCGAGCGGACGTGTCGAGCTGTAAGTAGTTGTCTGAGCAGTCAATGCTTTACCGTTAGTAACTTGTAGGTAGTGTAATTCTGTACATTGGCCGTTCAAAATTGGTTATCTTTAAAATGAGCTCGATAGAAAAGAAGCTAGTTCAGTTGATAAAAAATGTAGCTGATCTATCAAAAAGAATTAACAGTGTTGACAAAAAACTTGACAAAATTAATGAGAGGTTACATTTGGCTGAAATTAAAATGGACCAAAACGAAAACAGAATAGATGAATCAAAAGGAAAAAACAGTGATTTGGTAACCCTGGTTCATTCTAAACTTCCACAAGACGAATTTGAAGCGCATCTAAAAGATTTTAATGAAATAAAATCACTTATGCTTAACTTTCAAAAAAAAGCGATTGCTCAGAAAGCATACAATAAACGAATGAATGTTCTAATCCATGGTATAGAAAAAGATTCAGCCTGGGAAACGCGAGAACAAACCAGTAAAAAATTCTACGAGTTTTTACAAGAAGGTTTAAAGATTTCGAAACCGTTGGTTCCACAACCAATTGATCTACACCGATTACCGCAGCATCCTGTGAGTCGGCAAGGGTCAAAGGTCTATAGACCGATAATTGCAAAACTTGCCACGTCAGCTGACAAAAACTGGATTTTTAAGGCAGCGGGGAGGCTGAAAGCTTACAATGAAGCTCGACGTGCAGACAATCGTTCTAGTGTGTACGTCAGTGACCACTTGCCTAAAGCTTATTTACGTGAGAAAAAACGTTTACTTCCGTCATTCAAAGAAGCTAGAAATGTTAACAAAAAAAAAAAAATACGTGGCGTATGGTAAAGGGCCAATACTGCCTATATGTGGACGATTAAAAAGTGATATTGAACCATTAGTTACGTATCGAATGCCTTCAGTAATATTCAGTAAGTGCATTTAGGCTTAGGCCTTTGTGCTTCAAACATATTCTACGGACTCCGTCTTAGTGTGTATTAGTTAGTATGCTGCAACTAGTGCCTCTGGCTGTCATATCCTAATCAGCTACAACATGTATTTTCAAAATAGTAGATTATGGGGACTGCCTAACTAAATCAAAGTTTATTTAAAAATGGTCTACGAGGTAGCGGTTTGCCTAATCTGTGTATTGAACGGTGTTGTTATGTTAAACGTTAGCTTGTAGCATCTCCACGACACCATTATTTCCTTATTAATTACGTTCATACGTAAAGCCAAGATAGCTAATGTTAACTCATAATTATGCACTACAATGTAATTTTTTCTTTTTATATTATTTATTGTTGATGTAATATGCATTGCGAAGAACTTATTATTTTGTTGACTGCTCAGTGACGAATACTAATTGTTCATGGCGCGAGACTCTCCCAGTGAAGGGGAACACCCTGACCTATTTCGGTCGAGTCTGGCTGCCACTCACTTTCAGGTAGTTCTTAAATGGATTACAAATCCTGAATTACATCTTGCTCGGTTTGTTAAGAGACGTGTTGCTTCTTCAGATTGCTGGAATTATGTGCATACATCGGTTAATTCCGCTGATATTGGCACGAAAAACTTAGATTCTATTGACGTGTGGTTTGGTGGGCCCGCTTTCCTGTGGTAAGAAAAAGTTGAAGTTCATCTGCCTGAGTTTCCTTCAGTTTCTATTGCTGTTTGTCGTGTGAAGAAGTCTTCCAGTGGTGATGATATCGATGCCCTAGATAGGCTGACTGAGACTTCGCCTGACCTTTACACTTTAAAAGAAACGCTTTGGCTATCTCTGCGTTTGTGGAGTTTTTTGTCGCTCGAAGTAAGGGACTTTCATTTTGTAAACCTGATGTGAATGCTACTTTTTTGGATCGTGGTTTTGTTAAAGCAATAGCCTACGTTCAAAAGCGACAATTCGGGGATGTTATCGAACCTTTGCGCAAAGGTTCACCTGACGACTTTGAGGCCGTTTTGAAACATACTGGTATCGGATCGAATGGAAACACACGTCGTGTTTACGAGTTAAAACCATTGCGTAACTTGCGCCCATGCGTTGGCTCAGACTTGTTGCTGCGTGTCGATGATCGGTTGGAGAACGCTGACCTACCTACCAGTGTCCATGAACCGGAATAGGAATTTGTTCCGGCAGGAATACATAGATTTTTTAAAAACAGGAGCCGGAATGGAACTTTTTTGTGGCTTACCGGAACAGGAATTTCGGTTGACGCTTTTAAAAATGTTGCAGAACTTATGCCTTGGATTGGTTATTTCAATTTTCACCTTTTTGCTAAAAAAGTTGGTTAACTAGGTGGCCTATAGGTTCTTCATTGACCTTTGATCACAGTTAGGGAAAGTGACCCGCTGTGTCTCGGCAGAAGTCATGATTCCTGATAAAGATCATTTCAATTTGGCAACCTGACAAAACTAAACCGGCAAAATTTTAAAGTATCGATACTCTATTATTAAAGTAAAAATAGCTTAAATTTTTCCCATATTATGCCAGAAGAGTGCCACATACCCTAAATTGTTCTTTTATTGTAGTAGACATTAATTTCATTTTTTTGATTTGGGAGCTCATTTTGAAATTAAGTAACAGGCTAAATCTCATGATGAATGCTTATAACTATTTCAGCCTGAACTTTTGTGCTTGTTAAACCAATAGGCCTACCGGAGACTTGGAGAGCACAGTAACTGTGGGTAGGCTATGATAATTTTTCATATTGGCATTGACATATATAATCGGTTTTTACCGGCAGTCGAGCACTAAAAATATCATGAACTGAATGATGATACCCAGGGGCGGACAGAGGGGGCAACTGCCCCCCCCCCCAAAATATTTTCAGTTACCACTAGCCTACAAACAGAAATACTAATGCTACAACTTAAATCTACGAACAACACAAGCAGGAGCGGATTAAGACCAATCGGGTGGTAGGCTACGTGTGTGTCGTTTTTTGACAAAAAAAACTACGCTAAAATGAGTATTTTTCTTGTAAAAACCCTAAAAATTTGTGGCGGCTCCCCTTAGTCTCCGGCGGCTGGGAGTTTTGCTCCCGCACCCCCGGTTGCCCCTCCCCCCCCTTTACCGAATCCTGTGTGCGCCACTGGACAAGCCTATAAAGTTTTGCTCCACCCCCGAAATTTTGGGCTGGCTGCACCACTGATGGACACCTTTTGCTATTGTTGTAGATTAAAAACATTTAGGAATTGTTTTTTTCTAAAATTTAGGAATGGATCGGAATAGAAACAAAGGTTTTAAATTTGGAATGGAATTAGGAACAAAATTCGTCGTTCCGGACAACTATGCTACGTACTGATACTAAGCACCCGATAATACTTCCTGGGAGACACGCGTTAACACGTTTGATTGTGCTTTTTGAACATTCCTCTGCTGGACATGCTGGGCCCTCGTACACACTGATGAAGACTTGTCAACGTTTTTGGATTATCCATGGTGTATCGAGCGTGAAACATTTCATCTCTGAATGCGGTAAATGTGCTTTACGCAAAGCAAAACCTATCAGGTAACTTATGGTAGATCTTCCCGCGTGCCGACTTACACTGTGCAATAAACCGTTTAAATTTTGTAGAGTCGATTATCTTGGCCCATATTCTTTTTGACAAAATCGCAGTGTTTGTAAAGCTTGGGGTCTATTGTTCACCTGTTTGTACACGCGCTGCATTCATGTTGAGATTGTTACCAGCCTCGACCTTAATAGCATTCTACTCGCTTTTTCTCGTTTTACTATCTTACGTGGCGTTGTGGACAGGTTCTTTTCTGATAATGGATCTACCTTTTGCGCTGCTTCAGAAAAATTACCAGACTTGCTCTCTTCGACGGAGTTTCATAACGCTCTGCGTAAATCGAATATTGGGTTAAGATACCACCTTAATCGCCTAGTCAAGGTGGCACCTGGGAGAGTATGGTCAAACTTTTTAAAAATGCGTTGGCCAAAGTTCTTTCTGACACACGTCGTTTGCCGTCATTAATTGAGTTACAAACGTTTACCTCTGACGCAATACGCATAGTTAAAGACCGCCCTCTCACCGCTTTAAGCAATGTGCCTAATGATATTTCACCTTTAACCCCGGCGTCTTTTTTGGGTCAACAGTTGGCACCTAATACCCCAGTGGGTTCTTTTCACGATAAAGGGGATCTTCGCAAAGATTATTTTGTTTAATGCTAACTTAAGTCACCGGTTTTGGCTCACTTGGATGACTGGATATTCACCTAGGCCTACTCTGCAGGGCCGTAATAAATGGAGGGTTACACAGAAAAATCTTACCCCGGGCCAGCTTGTTCTTTTAAGTGATGCTGAAGATGTTTTCCTCAGGGGAGCTTATCGCATGGGACGTATTCACTGTGTTCATCTCCAAGTTCGTAAGGGTAAAGAGCTTGTACGCGACGCTACTGTGGCTGTTTTATCCAAGAACTCGACTGCTGGTTTCTGTGATATAGATCATGTGCAGCGGAATCTTTCCAAGATCGCACCCGTGTGACCTCTGAATTACTTGAGCTAGACAACTTTGAGAGTCATTCAATCTGAATATTATTTTATGAGCGTTGCTTTAAGATTATTACGTGTAGGCCTATCATGTTTATTTGTGTCAAGTTATTTGTCGTCCTCCTTCATAACTACTGCGTAAATATACCAACATTTTATCCATGAAGAAAGCTGCCGCTAGTTTGTTATTTGATACCTTTCACCGTTATGGAATATACAATGCATATATATATCTTATTTCACTTGTTTGAATTATTTTTTGGTTTCGGTGCTTTTCTTTGTGTTTATTTTGAAACTTCGCCTATGGACTCACTTTCAGGGGCCGCAATGTTACAGCACCAACTTGGAAACAAACTTTGGTTTTAGTCTTTCGCCTTGGTATCACATGTTTTTCTTCAGCGCATTTAATTAGCTCGAGCCCTGCACTGTTAGCACAGTCTGTTGCTGTTAGCGCGCCTAGAGCAGTTCACTGCTCACAGATCGCTGTTCTAGATAATTCTTTTATTCTTTATTCATTGATCATGTGTGCACTTCTTGTTTTACTGTGTGATCAGTCATGCCCTTTCAATTTTGTTGAGTTCATCTTTTATGTTCAAAGTTATATTCCTGCACGGCGCAGTTTTTAGTTATTTTATACCCGAGTAACTTTCAGTTGTTTTTTGCCTTTGAAAGACCTGAATCCCTCGCTATTTTACCTGATTTACCTAAACCTACCTACCTTTCCCTACCTATTTTACCCTTGGTTTTATGTCGCCGTGAAAGTTTTTAGTTAGATCAAGTAATACAGAGTCGTTCTATTTGTTCTTTTCTGGTGATTATCTGAGGTTCAAGTTCAGGCAGCCTAGTGGATTGATCTCAAGAAGGTGAAAGCCCAGGCACTCCTCTTGGGCCTAGTGTTATAGGCAGGGTCAGTCTATAACAAGGGCGACACGGTCATGGTTTTTGACTGGAAACCGAAGAGTGTTGTTTTTGCCTTTTCTCTTATCAGTATCAATTTCTGGAAAAAGCTGGCCAAACACTTTTAAATTTTCTGGGATGGTTTTCCAAAGAATCAACGGGTCCTTCATTGCGCATCCTACCAAACTTCACGCCGATGCAAAAGTTGTCACTCGCTATTTTTCTGGCTCTCTTTTTGAAGAGTAGATCGAGACTCATCAGTCATCACAACCTCACAGCCAAAATCATTGTAAATATCCAAACACTTAACATCTCACATTTTTTGCACCATATTGGCTAGGTTTAGCAGGTACGAATTGCCAAATGGACACTGATCACAAACGGCCAGAAGCTGTTCATCCACAGAGCCTGAAACAAACTCTTCAAGAAGACTGCATTCCGTATTTCTAATACCTTTTGAATTAGTCTGTGGTGGTAAGTTTGCAAGGTGATCTCTCTTACCGTGCCGAGGCTAATAGTTTATTGAACCTCACAACCTAACCATTTCCTGAAATCGAAAAGCTTATTATCGATATAATTGCTTTGCTGAATATTGGTCATCCAAAACTATAAGTTGGAAGCATTTTTTTGTTGTATTTTTAACAAGACATGTGTCGCTGTTATTCAGACAACACAATTACAAACACCTAGGGTCAACCATAAATGAATCAAAGCAACAGTTTCTATCCAAACTTGACATGAGCTGCAGAATCTCTTGCATACTCATAACAGGCAATGGAATACTTGAAAATGAAAACGACCCAAGTCCACCTTTTTTCAAAATTGACTTTTTAGTTGATTTGCGTTTGTTTGCCCCCTACACATGTTTCTGAGTAAAAAAACAACCAAAGTTGCAACTGCATCGTGTTAAGTTCGGACCTTTTAAAGTTTTTGATTTGAACAATAACCCAACTGCACAGACTTGGGTTGTTTTTCGAATCAAGCTCTAAGAACATTACAGTAGATTTGCATTAATTAACAATGCGGTCTCAAGCAATAAAGACAAGCACTAATCAGGTGCTTTGTCTACTTAATACTCACCACTTTTGAGACAGTCGTTGATGTTTTGTACCTCTAACTGTTTAAATGGTGCAATTCCAATATTTGGGTTGTTGGTGCTGGCAGTGTCAATGGAATTTAAATGCTCAGACCTAATTTTAAGCTCTCCTTAGAGTACATAGTACATACAGCATTTTTTATGAGAGGAAAAGACAAATAGGACATCTATTACCTTAAAAAATAATAATTACATATGCCTACTTACTGCTTTGAGTTTAATGATCAGTCAAGCTTAACAAACACGTGAGCACAGAAGTTAGTTGTTTTCTGCTTTTAAACTTTCGTCAGCTGGAGAGAGATTGCTGGTAAAAAAAGAAGACTTAGAAAGAAAATCGTGTAAAACGCAGTGGAAGCTGCATCAAGTTCTACAATAATGCAAGAAAGTGAACAAGTGTTTGACAAAAGAAAAAGAAGTGAAAAAGAGTGGAAGCAAAACAAACGAAAAAAAACCAAAGCTGAAGGAAAACCTTTTGTCAATCGTTTGAACAAGCAAATTCCAGAGCGAAAAACTGGAAATGTATGCAGGTATTGATATGCTGTATTATTACTACGAAATACTCTGTGGCACATTTAATCCTTAAAATGTGGTCAGGGGTGGATCCAGAACACTTTCAGAGGGGGAAGGGGGAGTCAAATTTCGATCAAGCTAATTATAATTTTTTTGTTGTTATAAACTTTTTGTAGTTTATCGGCTGATCTGACGCACTTCTTTGCCCCTCTAAATCCGCCACTGGTGAAGGTGATTACTCTAGTTGACAAGAAAGTTGCTAGATTACACATAAGCTTGCAATGAGCTACACCATTGTTGAAGTAGGCGGAGTGTTGTTTAGTTCATAAACAAGTTATTAAAATATTTGGTGAAATGACTAAAGAAAGCATAGGTTTAACCTAGAAGCCGAAGCTGATAAAAGTTGGAGCTAAAGAGTAAAAAAAAATTTCAGGTGCAAACGAAAATGCTTGGATAAATTTACAGATGAAGCCAAAGATGTGATCCTGAAAAATTTTAATGAAATCGGTGAGAGCAATGCACAAGATCTTTGTGGAGGAATAAAAGTACTGCCCATAAAGCGTCGCCGCAAAAGGACCCCTCCACTGTACAAAGATCTTATCAATATTCCTATAAAGTAAGTCATTAGTGATTAGAATAAAATTGGCTTTCTATGTAAGCATTCGAAATGTGATTATCATACAAGTATTGTTTGGCGTACCTAGACTCTGTCTAAGCGTCGAATTGCCGTAGTATATTGAGCTTGACTTAGCTAACTGCTGATCAGGATATTTCTGGTAGTTTATTGCTAAAAGAACAAAAATTGGCAAAGTATCTCCTAATTACTTCACATTACTATTGTTTAGGTAAATATTGGCCGTGAGGAAGTGCAGGTGTGTAGAGAGGCATATGGAAGTTTGCATGGGCTTGGAGCAACACGAATTTGAAGAATTGCGCAAGCTGTTGCTAACGTTGAACCTCCTACTGATAATCGTGGACGTCATAATGTTGGACCGCGGGCAATTACTGACGAACTGAAAGCAAAAATTCATCAGCACATCCAATCGTTTCCTTACAAAACTTCTCACTACGGAAGGAAGCGCTAGAAGAAAAGACATTTGAATTCAGAGCTGAGCATATGCAAAATGTACACTCTGTTTGTAGAGAAGTGCTTTCCAGATATTTACAAGGAAATGACTGAAAATGATGTGAACCCCGAAAAATATAACTGTCCAATAAAATATAAGTTTTACCATGATTATTTCAAAGAGAACTTTAATTATGGCTTAGGACGGCCAAGAACAGATGTTTGTGGAACATGTGAAGAGCTGAAGGTAAAAATAACGTCTCAAAAAAACGGAGACATTACAAAGCGACTGAAGGCACAACTTTTGCTGCACAAGAAAAGAGCTCAGTGTTTTTACGATCAGCTCAAAATTAGCAATGAAAAAGCAAAAAACGAAGAGCACAAGGAAACTCTTTGCTTTGATTTTGAAGAAAATTTTCCTTTTCCTCAGCTGCCAGTTGGCGAAATATTTTACAAAAGGCAACTTTGGTTTGTGTATATTCTGGCAAAAATGAAGCTTCTGTGATGTACAACTGGCCTGAGTGTTTTGCCAAACGAGGTTGTAATGAGGTAATCAGCTGCTTACACCATTACATCCAACGTAAAGTACCTCGATCTGTGACACCCCTTGATCTTTTTCGTGATGGCTGTCGAGGGCAAAACCACAATAATGCCATGATTCGATATTTATTTACAGTCATTTGCAAAAGTATCGAACCACCTTTGCGAAAACACAAAAATGGCATTTTTTCTGATTTTTGCTAATTTTATCGGCTGGCAATACATTTTTGTTTTTTTTATTGCAGGATTATAATCTCACAAGTGTTTTAATCTAGATTTAAGCAGAAGTTCCCTGGTAATTTGTTGCATTTTGGTTATTTTTATATAATTTTATCTATCTAAAAATGAAGAAAAATCGGTACCACACGGATGTAGAACGTGGACAGATCGTTGTACTTCACAAAAATGGATTGTCTCAACGCCAAATTTCTAAGCAACGTGGTATCAACCGGTCATCTGTTCAACGAGCAATCAAAAAATTTGCCACAGAGGGGATTTTTGGCAATCGAAAAAAAAGTGGTAGGCCACGGAAAACAACTGCACGAGATGACATTGCCATGAAGAGGATCGTGGCTCGTTCTCCGACAAGTTCCTGCAAGAAAGTGCGTGCAAATTTATTCGGAAAAGGGACTGATGTTAGTATAAGTACAGTTTCTCGACGGCTCAGCAAGGAATTTGGATTAAAATCCTGTAAGCCTGCAAAAAAACCAAAGTTGAGACCCATAATGAAGAAGAAGAGGCTAGCGTTTGCGAAAAAGCACCTTCATTGGACTGCCGATGACTGGGGAAGAGTTTTGTTCAGCGATGAATCGACTTTCCAGCAATTTGTTGTCCGACATAAGCATGTTCGCAGACCTGTCGGAAAACGATTCGACGAAAAATACACCTCAGCAACCATGAAACACCCCCCTAGCCAGATGATATGGGGTGCCATGACTAAAAACGGAACCGCTGGGTTGTATTTTTTGACACCTGGAACTACCATGAATGGGTCCAAATACGTGGATTTACTCAAAACTAAACTCTTATTGCATATGTCAGTCCACAACACCTCGATTTTTATGCAGGATGGTGCTCCATGCCACCGTTCCAAAATTGTAAAAAAATTTCTGGGAGAAAACAATGTGGTGACCTTGGATTGGCCAGGCAATAGCCCAGATTTGAACCCAATTGAGAATTTGTGGTCTAAAATGAAAGACTTGGTAGCAGAGAAGCAGCCTTCCAGCGGTAAAGCATTAACCGAAACCATTAAAGAAGTATGGGTGAAAAAGATCTCAAGAGAATATTGCATGTCACTCATTGCTAGTATGCCTCGCCGACTAAAAGCTGTGGTAACAGTGCAAGGAGGTCACACAAAATACTGAATTCTTGTACTTTTTTACAATTTTGTAGACTTTGTGGTGTTCTTTTTAAGTTTCTGTTAAATTTACGTATAAATTGCAGGTGGTTCGACCGATAAAATTAGCAAAAATCAGAAAAAATGCCATTTTTGCGTTTTTGCAAAGGTGGTTCGATACTTTAGCAAATGACTGTACTTTAGTGTTTACTGGTGAACTTAAGCAAATCAACTTATATTTGCCCATACGTGGACATTCATTTTTGCCTTGCGATAGAGTCTTTGGAGTCATTGAACGCATGAAGCGAAAAAAGATATTGTGCAAAACTACCATGAATGGGAGGACATGATCAAAAAAAAGTATTCAAGTGTTGCTGTGACAGGTGAGATGATTTTTGATCACAAAGGTTCGTCTGAAGCTTTCTTCAAATCGTCAATAACTTCTCACGGACAGAAGTTCCAAGTAAGCAAATACAAGCAGTTTAGTTTCTCTGCAAGTCACAAGTATCATGTGAAAGTATCAAGTCTATGTCTGGCTTTGTCAGCTACAGTTTTGCATTGTTAAAGCCAAATGCAATTCCGAGATTTCCAACAACACCAGTGTATGACAGCCTTGTTTCCGTCAAGAAGGCAAAACTTGATGATGTGAAATCGCTGTACAAGTATCTTAGAGAAGATACCACCGCTTTCATCGATAAAATTCCGGCATAGAACGGGAAACTGCCAGCGATGGGAAGATGGTGATTAAGCAACACGTGATAACTTTTTATCACAAGTAAACTGTTATATTACCACAGAAAGTAGCATGCATTGTGTGAATTTGTGATTTTGAATGCAATTTTTTCGTTTCAATGCGTGTACGTTTATTTTAGAGAACACAAACACAGAGTTAGTAATGTGTTAATGTACTTGATATGAAAAACAACCTAAGTCCACTAGTTTTTTTCTTCTATTATGACGTCAATATGATGTAAATTTTGTTTAGTTACTTATTTTTCAAAAAGCACCTTTCCACCGACTGCGCATAAAAGAATCAGCGTTATAACCCCTCAAGAAAAAAAACGAGAAATATTTTTTCGATTTTCTCAAAAACTATTTTTCTGGACTTGGGTCGTTTTCGTTTTCAGGTATTCAATTTATAAAATGCCTACGGGTCCATTGGACCCGGCTGATAGTAGATGCTAGAAATCGTCCTCACTTCAAAAATCAATAACCAATAAGATTGAGGTTGATATCAAAGCAAACCTCCCTGGTAGGCAGACAAAGTCAAAAAAGCTTAACATCCCTTATCACGCTGGCAAAAACTTAAGCGACTTCAAAGTTTGTCTTAGGGTCCAATGAACTTGTCTGGTATTTCTAGGGTTGACAACACATTCTAAGCAACTTTATCAAGTTGCAAAGTCATTAGAAAGAAAACGAATTTAACAGAAAGATTTGAGCGACTCTAAATTTGATTAGTTACTTTGGAATCACCGTAAAATGGGGTAAATAGGAACAGAATTAGGAAAAGTTATTTCTTTCATTACAATGACATCAAACCTTTGATTTTGTCTGACATGTTGCTGTTTTTTGTCTAGATATGGTTGGATGCTGTGTTTTAAAAGTTTTCTAAAGATTGTCCTATTGTATTAATATCAAAACTGGAGTTTGTTTGACAAAATGTAGGGGGTCATCTTCTTTAATTTGCTTCAAACTTTTGCATAATGTTGCCTAACATGAATGATTAACTCATGCAAAATTTTAGCTTTCTAATGTGTTTGGTTTAGGAGTTATGCCCCTCCATAGTTTGACACCCCCACCCGAGAGTGCTTTTTTGGTCATTTTGGGCCATTTTTGCAAGACAATATCTCTAAAGTTAGTCGAGACATAATAATAAAACTTGGTGTGCTGGAAGAACTTTTTATGGGGATTCAGAAGAATATTCCTTGGCAAAGATTCAAATCTGTTTTGATTGTGATGTAATAATGAGCTGAAATTCTATATTTTTTATGTGTAAGAATTTTTTCACAAATTTTGACACATCATCATTCCTCTTGTAGGTACAACATTACCGCTATTAGTTTTTCAGGAAATGCTGTACATATGCCTGGGGACATTTTGACAAATTTTGGAACTTTTAGCACATTTAGGTTTTGAATAACCGCGGCTCAAAAACAGCACATTTTGCAAAAATTCGTAAATTGTGCCATCTTGTGGCCCCCATTTTACCACGTGGTCAGTTGTTTAGAAATTGCATTTATTTATCACATCATCACTACTATATACTCCAAACCATATGCATGTTTCAGAGATGTTACTCAACTATAAAGTGGTTTTATGACTAGCCAAAGATGTACTTGCTTTAAATCGCCTTCAATGTTTCCCTAGCAACCACCATAGCAACCAATGGAATTTTGATTTTTACCACAATTAGGTGTCAGCAAAAGGTGTTTAATCAATGTTAATTGCAATTTTACACTAAAGCAAGAATCTTGCTATTCTTATGTAAATATTCACACATGCAAAGGAGGGGGTAAGGGGGAATTACCCTTCAAATGCTTTTTTCACAAAAATATGTAACGCAAAATGTTGATGATTAGCAATTTTTGGTAAAACAATTAACAATAGGCACATTATGACATCAAGTTGAAAGTTATAGATGTTGATAGATTGCTATATAGCCTCTGCTGCTTTCATTGTAAGCGGTTCAATAGTGGTTCAACATACCTTTGGTTGCAATTAAACATTTTTATAGCTGAACTTCTAGGGAAATTTTGTACTCCCTTCTAATATGAATTTTTACTCACTGTTCATGAACCTCAAAGAAGAAAGCTTGTTGTTAGTTGTTATAGTTACTATGTAACAATGTTTTGAAACTCTAGTTGAATCACATGGCATGTTGGCAACTTCATAAAAAAAACAAACTAGAAGAACGAGCCAAACAACATGTCTTGAATATAAAAACTCACTAATTATTTTGTAAAAGCAAAAGTGAGATAAGGTGTTTATGGATGCAATATTAATTGAAGCAGTTCAGCTAGCCAAAAGCCGTGGTTGTTTGTTACAAGAAGCTTGTGAATAAACCAGAGAGTTGATCAGTAGATCACAGTTTGAGAACTAACATTTTTCACTCATTTTTTGTTGTTTTTAAGTTTAACTTTTTCAATGTCGATTTGTTCAAAAAGCATGGCTGATTTTTGGTATAAGCTATCACTAATTTAATTTTCTTATGATGCATTGCCAGTGGCTAATTTCAGTTCCAGTGATTGTTTTGGAGTAAAAGTGTATTTTTACCAAGTCTATTTTTAGAGTTGCAAAATAAAATGGTTAATTAAGCTTATCTGTACGTAAAGGAAAGTTTTCTTTCTAATGTGAGGCAGGGGCCGGTCATCTCTAGCTAATTTGAAGCAGAGTTAAAAAGAAAATACTGGTGCTGGTATTTCATATTCATCCTGTTACCATGTCCATGAACAGCATGGCAAGTGACCATAGTTGCCTCATTGGCATTCAGTTAGGAGAAGAATGCCACAAAACTACATTCTGCAGATTATCAAGATTAAAGTCTTTGTCGGATTTGGGGATCGCTGACAAACGTCTTCTCGAATGGAGAACTGGTCTTGTTTTTGCAAATACAGATCAAGTATGTTTCCATCATGAAAAAATGTACTTAAGCTTGCAAAAATATTGCTGTGATCCACATCAAATTCACAAAAAACGTATAAAAAGTAAGTTGAATTGTTTAAGTGGTAGTTGTAATTACTTTATCCCAATATGATACTAATCTTGCTAATAGCCTATAATTTTAAAAACGTATTTTGTTTTTAGAGTCTCTTCGAACCATTGATGCTCAACTTGCAAAGCTTTTAAACCTCAAACCGGGCCAAAAGTTGTGCTCAAACTGTGAACCAACAATGAAACTAGAAGCCGTCTCATCATCAACAGATGAAGATTATGAGCCAAGAGAGACAACTATGAATGCACTTAACAGCAGTGCAACATTGCTTGGCTGCTCCCCAATGACAGTTGAAAAGTTAGGCAAGCGTGATAAGGTGGGTTATGGCAAAAAAAAAATAACCAGTTAAAAGAAGCAACTAAAGAAAAAATGGCTAAAATGTTGTCTCTACTTGGTACAGATCTATTCCCCTCAGATGGTGAACAACCATGTTTGCAATGTAAAGATTTGGATAGACTAATACTTCTGTCAAAAGAAAAGTGCAGCACCGCTACTAGGCAAGAACAAATAAAACTTTTAACGCTTATTCCCCAAAGTTGGTCAATTCAAAAAACGATCCATAAATTTGAGGTTACTGAGCATGTGGTCAGAAGATTTCGTGAGTTAAAAAAACAAAGAGGAATTTTAGCTGACCCTGATCCTAAAAAAGGTAAATCGCTATACTCTGATCTAACAAAAGAAGTCATTTCCTTCTATCAGTTAGACGATTATTAACGTATATGTCCTGGGAAAAAAGAGTTTGTTTCAGTAAAATGCAAAAGGGGGAGAGTTCCAAAGCAAAAGCGTTTATTGTTACTTAATCTTAAAGAACTACACCAACAGTTCTTTCAAAGTACTGGCAAATCTATAGGTTTTTCAAAGTTTTGTGAATTGAGGCCAAAATGGTGTGTGACAATCAGCAGCAAAGGCATGCATTCTGTTTGCGTCTGTGAAAAGCATCAAAACGCTAAGTTGCTCTGCTCTTCCTGGAAAACACACATATCAAGAAGTTTTGCTGTTAATAGTTAGTTGCTTAGAAAATCGAAACTGCGTGTTGCATTTATGTGACCAGTGCCCTGGAAATGAGATTTTTAGGAAAAAGTTGGAACAAATTTTTGAAGCCAATGTTTTTGATCTGAAAGACATTATCGCTGTCAAGCAGTGGATGCACACTGACAGAACCAAACTGATGGATATTCAACTTCCAGTCAATGAGTTTATTGAAACTATATGTGAAAAGTTCGATGCATTACGTCAACATTATTTTCAAAATGCTGTTCAAGGATTCCGTTGGGAGAACAGTCAAGCAACTCTTCACCCTTTCACAGTTTACTACAAAGATGGGAATGATATGTGCAACCTGAGTATCTGTGTAATATCCGATATCATGCAACATGATTGCACTACCGTTCATGCATTCATAGTGAAAGCTTTGGAATACGTGAAGCAGAAATTGCCTACAATATCAAAAGTAATATACTTCAGCGATGGTGCAGCAAGCCAATACAAAAATTACAAAAACTTGATCAATTTGTGTCATCATACTAAGGATCACAAGCTACAAGCTAAATGGCATTTTTTTGCAACAAGCCATGGCAAGTCACCATGCGATGGCTTGGGTGGGACAACTAAACGTCTTGTAACTAGAGCAAGCTTACAAGCACCAGATAAAGATCAAATACTAACCCCATCTCAGATTTTTGCTTGGGCTGACTGCACATCACCGGAATTAAATACATCTATGTCAGTGAGAGTGAAGTTTTAAAAAATGCCCATCATTTTGACCTTCACAACAGGTACTCGGAATGTGAAACTGTCCCAGGAACCCGCTCACACCATAGCTGCATACCAAGCAATGAAAATGTTGTGGAAATGAGGAGAGTTTCATTTGATGAAGAAGGACGACAATTTGTAATTGGGTTTAATGAAGACGTGGAAGGTTTTTCTCCATCAAGTTCAGTGTGTTGTGATAATACACTCTTTCAACCAGGCAAATATGTGGCATGTATTTCTGACCGATAATGGCATATTGGAATAATTAATGAAAGGTGTGAAGAAAATGATGTTTACTTCAAATTTATGAAACGGAGTTCAAGAAATGTTTTATCTTGGCCACAAAACTCAAATGATGAATGCTGTATACCCTTCCAGAACATCCTTTGCCCTGTTGATGCACCTGAACCACAAGCTCACAATGGAAGAAACTACAATATTACTTTAACTGATTTGGATACGATTCTTTCCTCTTTTTCAGCAGCAGTACGAAAGACTTAACTTTCATTAAAAACATACATGACACCGGACAAGTTCGTGCTACTTTGTTAACACATTTTTATAACTGATTCTGCTATGCAAATCAAAGCACAGTTAAGTCCAAAACTTTTAGTTTTAAGTGCTTTCACAGCGATGCTAATATTTTGTAACATTTTGCTTGAAAAGGCAGACCCCTTATTAAAAGTAATAAGTTACTGCACTGCAAAAATTTGTTGGCATGATTTTAGTACATTTTTTATTTGCTTTTGCGAAGACTTATAAAATTTCTTCACTACAAATACAGACATTGTCATAATTAATGCATTTACAGTATTTTTGTCAAAATCTGGACTTGCTATGTTTTGACATTGTGGCAAGAGCATTCGAGTAAGATATTTTCGTAGTTTTTAGGTTGATTGCTTATGCTTACGGATTGTTTTACTTCTATTTTCACTTGATAACCGCAACAGTAGCTGACTTATATGGAATCGCAATTATACACAGCAGAATTTGCCTAACTTGTCCGTGTATGTATAATATGTCAATTTGCATTATTTGTCACTTTTTAGTATCCATCAAAACCCTTTGTGTGCGTTTCTGTTAGTCTAAAGCAGCCATTACTGAGCACGCGATAACGTGACTCACGAAACTTTTTGTTCTTCATTGTTTTATTATGACAAAATGCAGTGCAACTCACGCGTCATAATAAAACCAAGAAGAATGAAAAATTTTGCATGTGGCCTTATCACATAACGCGCATTCAGTAAATGCCGCTTCATTCGTTATATCAGCAAATTTCTTCTTTTTTCTAACCCCCTTGAGATGGCGAATTAAGCAAATGCTACCGTAAATTTATTTTATATCTTTTTTGACTATGGTATTATCGATACTTGTTTTCAGATTGCAATGCAGTGGTCCCTCTATTGTGTTAAAGAGTATTTTATTACCTTGTACCTTGAGATAAACTTCCTGCAAAAATGAGGTTTCACTGTTTGCACAACTTAAATGGCTTAAATTTGAAATTTAATGAGACAATGCTACATTTACAAATATTTTCTTTAATTTTTAATTATGGGAAGAGGGGCAGTTTTGGCCTTGGACCCCTCCCCTATTTTGAAATGTGAATGTACCGGTACATGTACTAGAAAAGATACTTGCTTTAGAGTAAAATTACGATTACCATTCACAAAACACTTTTTGCTGTCATCTAATGGTGATAAAAACCAAAATTCTATTGGTTGCTAGGGAAATATCAATGGCGATTTCATCCAAGCAAGTACATTTTTGGCAAGTCATAAAACCACTTTATAGTTGAGTAACATCCCTGAAACTTACATATTATGATTTGGAATACATAGTAGTGTTGATGGAATAAAAAAAATGAAATTTCTAAACAACTGACCACGTGGTAAAATGGGGGCCACAAGGTGGTGCAAATTATGGATTTTTGCAAAATGTGCTGTTTTTGAGCTGCCATTATTCAAAAACTAAATGAGATAGATAGATAGATAAAGCAGCTATTAGCTGAAAGTTGAAAATTCCAAAATTTGTCAAAATGTCCCCAGGCATATGTACAGCATTTCCTGAAAAACTAATAGCGGTAATGTTGTACCTACAAGAGGAATGATGATGTGTCAAAATTTGTGAAAAAATTCTTGCACATAAAAAATATAGAATTTCAACTCATTATTACATCACAATCAAAACAGATTTGAATCTTTGTAAAGGTATTTTCTGAATCCCCATAAAAAGTTCTTCCAGCACATTAAGTTTCAGTATTATGTCTCGACTAACTTTAGAGATATTGTCTTGCAAAAATGGCCCAAAATGACCAAAAAATCACATACAGGTGGGGGTGTCAAACTTTGGAGGGGTATAACTTCTAAACCAAACACATTAGAAAGCTAAAATTTTGCATGAGTAGGTCATTCATGTTAGGCAACATTATGCAAAAGTTTCAAACAAATCAGAAAAGGTGTCCCTGGGAGCCCTTGGTGACTTGACATGGAATGACCTGGGTGCATTTTTACCATGAAAATAACTTTTTATACCCAGAAGACGTTGTTGAGGTACCATCACTACCATATTCCTGAAGACTTCAAACGTGGTAAGTAGTTGAATTTTCTCAAAAAAAAATTTGCGATAAATTTTAAAATAATTTTTTTTTGCACAGATTTCTAATTTTTTTGCGGGCATGTTCGAAAAATCATGGCATCCCAATTGCAGTGCTTTGCTGGAGGGCAAATAATCCTGCGATGAAAAGTCAAGGAGGCCAAACTGCTTCAAGTGAAGCAACAGAGCTTCATATAGCACAAAGAGCCGCTACTTGAGCTATCTGGGGCTTCCCATTAGACCATACGGACGTGCACTACTTTGTAAAAGGCTTTTTGGACAAGCGTGGGGAGTTGATGCGACGATTTAAAAACAACTTGCCAAGTAAAGAGTGGATAGATTCATTTGTAAAAAGAAATTCGTTGAATTGGTGGTGAATATCTTTACACCTTTACCAGGTACACGCAAGGGCAGACGGTGCTAACCATCATATCCATATAAACTTGCCATCAAACATACACATTATTTTATTGTTGCTGGTGCACGTTGTATTGGTTAAGGTAAACCGTTGCATATTCCATATTGTTTATACACTCCTTCCCCACAAAAATCGAAGAACCTATGATAGTTTCTTCGATATCATGCAGCGGCTCATGCCCAATCTAAACGTAAGATTTGCTGGTCCATACAAGTGTTAAAACCAAGATCGTTAAAAGTTTTCTCTTAGGAGCCTATACTCCTTATTACAGTAACGCAAGAGGCCTAATAAGCGGTAGTCGATTTGGCATTTAAAACTATTAAAAACAAGAAAGCCCATGCTTTAACATGTGAGGGCTATTTATTATCTACCACTCTTTGATATGGAATTCGTTCGTCGATTACATTCCTTCTTTTAAAAATCATCTATTCTTAAAAAAATGAATTATATACCGATACGATGTGCAAACTTAAACTAGGTTATAACTGTTTATGATTAATATTGAACATTTTAATTTCAGCCTAAGGCAATTGCTATGGACTATGAAATTGCTACTTTTCAAGCTGCACGTTCAGCATACCCAAACTGTTAAATTTTCGGTTGCTTTTACCATTTCGTAAAAAACTTGAAGAAATACATAGCTGCTACCCTCAACGCTATGCGCCGATACCGCACAGATGGCGATTTTAAACTGAACTGCAAATCAGTGGCGGCCGTCGCATTTGGGCCAATTCCCCAACTAGATGAAGCAATGACCACTTTAGAAGCCAATCTTCCGACTAAGTGCCAATTTCTCATTGATTGGCTGGAGGACTACAACGTAGGTAAGATGTCAATTACATTTACATGGATTACTTGCAGTTCGTAAAAAAAATGTGTAACTACTCGAAACCAACTTTTTGCACCACTCTTTTAATTACTTTAAGCGCTAACACATTGACTGCCAAGCCCATTTTCAGAAAATGGTTTCCAGAGGCCATGGTGCGTAATTCAATTTTTCTGATGTATTTTGGCTAAAAATTACTTATATATCCCGAAATCGCCGATTTTCGTGCGTTTTAGGTATGAAACTTAACTTTTTTCGTGTCAGTCACTAGTGTCTGACGCGGCCCTAGATTGAAACGTTTTTGCGCCAGGCGACGTCAGTCACTTCTGGTAGACAATAACTCCTACACATTTTGACGTTCTTGAAATCACCAACCATCAATTTACCAAAAACGTGAAGGATTTCCGTGATTGTTCTTTTACTGTCTTTCAGATAGGCTAAAATATAGAAATTTTCAAATATGACTAAACGAAAGTCAACTACTGATGATATAGATATGACTATGCAAGAATCTGATTTTGACTCTAGTGAATCACACTTCAATGATTCTTGTGATGATGCGAATTGGGATCCGGTCCCTCTTTCTAGTGATTGCAGTGATTTTGAGTCTGATGAACCAGAAACTGAAGCAGCTGCCATGGACATGGATGACAGCGTCACTGCAGCATCTGACACTAATGGCAGTAGCTCAGATCAATCAGCATCTGAAGATGATGATGACAGTAATGACAGCACAATATTGATCATTGGCGACTGGACAGATTTTGTTGGAAGGCAGCAGCCCTTTACTTTCAGTGACCAATCTGGTTTCCTGAAACCACTTGCGCATAATTGCTCCCCACTGGATGTGTTTTCACTTCTAGTGGATAAAAATGTCATGCATCATATTGTTGTAGAAACAAACCGGTACGCTGCACAAACAATAGCAAATAGGTCTCTCACCGAATTTACCCGATTGAATAAGTGGGCAGATACAGATGAACTCGAAACAAAAAAGTTTCTTAGCTTAACATATGGATGGGACTTGTTAGACTAAACTCTCTTGAAAAATACTGGTCAACGAATCTTCTCTTTCAGCAAACTGTTCCTTGCGCAATGCGCAACCATGTCTCGCAATCGCTTCCAGTTACTTTTGAGTATGCTACATTTCAGCAACAATGAGACTTTGACAAGTGGTGGTCGTTTAGCCAAAATACAACCATTGATAGACACGCTGCAGGAAAACTTTTCAAAATTTGTTTTGTCCAGAAGAAGATGTTGTTATAGATGAAACTTTAGTGCCATGGTGAGGACGCTTGACCTTCAGGCAATACATCCAAAACAAAACGCATCGCTATGGAGTCAAACTTTTCAAACTTTGCTCAATGGTGTGTATACATGAGCTCTGAAGGTCTATTCTGTTTGTGTCCCGAATTTTCCTGTTCAGTCCAAAAAACCGAAAGAAGGAGATGATGTCTTGGTTGAATTCGAGGTAAATCTAAAGAAGTTCTACGTTGGTTTGGTCACAAAATCTGAGGGTAGTGATGGTGACATTGAAATAAAATTTTTTCGACGAAAACGTCACATGGAAGAATTCTACTTACCAGACGCTGATGATATTGCTTCACACAGCAAGTCCGGCATAAAAGTAGTTTTGCCTATGCCTCAGCCATGCGGTTCAACTGGTAGGCGACAGAGGTCTTGTAAATTTGCCTATGAATTTTCCCATCTTAACATGTAGACATTTGGCCAAGCAAGTTGTCCTGTATTATAATTGTAACTTGCCTTAAATCGCCTGTGCTGTTTCATTTTTGCACTACGTTGTTTCACTTTTCGTTTTTTTTTGTGTGTTGGTATGCTTCGTATAGATTTTCTGAAGTATCAATGCGAAGGATGTTTGTTTTTTTTCCTTCTTTTATGTATTGGTATGCTATGCACAGGCTTTTCTTAAGTATTACTGCGAAAAATGTTTGCTTTTCTTTTTCCTTCCTTTAAATAAACACCTACTTTGGATAGTTTGGTAATGTTCCATTCCACTCCAATCCTAGTTCCAATCCAATCAAGGCTGTGTTCCAATCAACCCCCACTAAAAACTGTGGGGTGGTTTGGAACACCAAATTTAGTCACAGAAAACAATTGGAAAATATGGCATTTTTTAAAGAGTGGTAGCTTTTAAAATGACAAGCCACACATACATTTGCAACCTGAGCTCAGACGTTGCGCTACGACAAGGACCAATGTAAATATTACTGAAAGTGTTTTTTTTTTTGTTCCAATCCACCTCACTCTCCCCTACCTCCCTGGATCAGCCCCTGGCCATAAGCGACAGAAACCACCAAAAGAGTCTAACATATTTCAGTCACTTGGCCCCATTAGTTTTATTTTTTTTACTAAAAGGCAGAGTCGAAGGGGGGGTCACAGTACAATGCCCTCTAAATATGGTCTTGGCTACACAACTCCAAAGGAACGTCGCAGTGGTGGCGAGCCGTTGGCGAAACTGTGCCAATTTGACTGACCCGGAATTTGTAACCCAGACCTCCCGCAAAAGGATCGTCGCAGTGGTGGCGAGCCGTTAGCGAAACTGTGCCAATCTGACTGACCCGGAATTTGTAACCCAGACCTCCCGCATCGATAGCATGTGCGTTATGCAACTGAGCTAACGCTACACTGCAAATCTAATTGATTAGATATTTAAACAGTTAACCGTACACAACATTCTTACTGAACTATAAAATGCTTGGTGTTTTGTTACAGCAACTTATTTACACAGACTTTCCATTTTAGATAAGAGCATGAGATGACGTCACGTCCATTGTACAGTGGTGGCCTACATCCGTCATATCAGTGAAACTTGTATATTTATGTTATTGTCTTTTTATCGCATTTTTTTGTTATACACTTTGTTAATAAATTGTTACTTCCCGCCGTGAGACTGTTTTCGTTTTCGAGCATCGTTACTCCCTGTTGTGAGACCGTTTTCGAGCCTCCTGCGTTTTCCGTACAATATAACGCACGGCGGTCAAGTTTGCGGCAGTCAGTTGGTGGCTGTCACATGTCAAGTACCGTTATTATCTGCCGCAAAAGATTAAGCTGCCGAGAAATTATTAAAGCACGTGAGCAACAGGTACAATCGTAACTTCATGAAATGAAGCAAGTCAATTTGAGGCAAGCGCTTATTGCTGATAAATATATTTTGATTCAAGCATAGCATTGCCTGAATTTTTTTTTATTAATCGTTGTTGAATGAAACTGTGACATAGCTTTATCTTTGACTTTGTACTGCTATAGCAACCAAGTAGCTTGCATCAAATTGTTGGATATTCTCCAAGAGGTTCCAAGCAGAACCACAATTAACGTTTAAGAATGCAGTTTGGATTGAAGAGTCAAAATATAAGCGAGCGAATACAAAATGTGAACGAGGGAATGCACCAGCACATATTAAGGGAATGCATGTCTGCTGCACAATCATCAATTTCGATACGATACCCTTCATGTTTTAATGACTGGAAAATAAGTTATGGTCTGATTCGAACATTTGCATACTGATGGAAATATTTTGTAGGAATTATCGCTTTGCTGCATATACTGGACTTACGGAAAACTCAGGAAAAAGAAGCGGAACGCAATTCCATTCTATGTGGTGCAGTCTATCAGAAAAACATTTACGGATGACAATGGAATGTAAAAAAGGCTACCACAACTTCCCATCATCTTGCGTTTTTGATACTTGCTGATAAATTATTTCCTAAACTGATTTTGTTCAATGTTTGACGGTTATGTCTTACAATTTCAAAATTGTCTAAAAAAATTGTGCACTTTTTCATAAAAGGCAAGTGTGGATTACTGCACTGAAAGCAGTCGGTTGGGATGATATTGTTAAGTGAGGTTGAGATAGACTAACACGGGCATTGGGCAAAAAATTGCACTTAAAAGAAAATAGGGAAGCGAGCTTGCGCTCTTGCGAGTCAACAGTCACCCAGCAGGCTATATACATATGGCAAATGCAATAAATCGAACCGGTCACATAGCGGTAAATCGAACCCGTTTTGGTAGGCTATCACAGGATCTGTAAACGACAAACAAAGAAGAGGGCTCCACCGTCCATCTACACATCAATCGAAATGTCTTGCGTACTGGTAATTAATAAACTTCCTATTCTCGACAACAATAGCAGACATCAAATAGGTATTTTGTGGTTGTTTTTAATCGTTAACAGCAAGCAAAATAACAACGAATAGCAAAGACACAATCATGCTACCAAGTGTTTCATGAAGTTTTTAAATAGTTTGTTAAAAAAATGTAAGCCGCCCCCGTAAGTAAGCTGCACAAATGATGATGAAAGAATATTTATAAGCCGCGGCTTACAATCGAGTAAATACGGTAAGTATTGATAAGATCAAGTTGTTTGCGAATCTAGGGGCAAACCTGTTTCGGGAAACTGGTGGTCTCTTAAAGATGGCAAGAGCTAACAACGCGAGAAAAAAATAAAATAAAACACTAGTAAAGTAAATAACGGAGCTGAAGGCATAGTAAAGAAAACCGAGAAAAGATTTTTAGCGGATGAAAATGGGCCAGTTTCCCAACTTCAGATAGACCGCTGTCAAAGAGAAAAGTATGGGACAGGGCTGCATGCATGAAGCTGAGCCTAACCAATAGAAGGATATTAAATTGTTTGAGGCAAAGCATGCACTTGCTTTGGTTGAAACGACACTTCCAGGTGGCCCGTGGAAGATGGAATATATTTCCATAATTAAAAACATTTTCAGGCCTGCTGTCAGCAATCAGCTTAATCTTAATTCCGCATAGGAACAAATCACATCAAATTTTTAATTTTTTGGAGCACGTTATCAGTTGGTTTTTGTTCATCATGGTGATTGGTGTTGAAATAGGTTACTGTGTTATGATAGTTCGTCATTGCTGTTTGACTTTTTTGTATTGCTGCAGTATATATCCGTGCTGCTTCTACTGAGATATGATTGAGCATGAAGGTGTAAACCATTTTCTTGTACACATAATTATAGCAAGCCATTTTCAGCAATGTGCCCTATTCCCTTGTACTTGTCTTTTTTTCTGTTCATTTACTGTTCTTTTTTTCCACAGTAAGTTTGATTAACCATTGGTAGATTGATTGATTACTTTATTTTTCTTCCTTGGCACAAGACGATTGATTTGCGTTTACTGTGTGATTTCTAGTAATATCAGAGCTTGCTTACCATTAATGTGTAATCGCTGAACCGTTTTTCACTGATATTACCGGTATTAACTGTTTTTCTGTGCATGCCTTCACAGTTCCTTTTTCGCACGTGTTTTCATTATTTTGATTAAAACTAATGAAACTACTTTATGACAGTATTATTTTAAATTAATTCAGGAGACAGTGAAGAGACCTTTTGGTTTTCAAGTCAATTTTACATTCATGAACTCCAATCATTTTACATCTAAAACCTCTTTCAAGGGGTGAACCAGATGGCATTATAGTTTGTCGTAATCGGGGGGCAATTAAGATATCCTAATGCATTACTGTACTGCCCTATACTATTTATCAACGGACCAAAAAATCAATTATCCCTCAATCCCCCCCTAGTGACCCAACTAGATCTCAAAACACCCCCTAATCTACTAAAGGTGACTTAATAAACATCCCCACATATCAAGCACGTTAAAAATCACACTTGTAGAAAAAATGCACATTACCCTTGCCAAAACGCTCATAACCTTAATTTTAACGCATTAGCCACTCCCAGAAAATTTGACCCAGCTCAGAAAGGAGAGTACTTTTAAAAAAATTATATTTTATTTGGAAACATGCCTATGGTAGCTTAATAGTTTGAGAAAAAACTGGAGCTCTAGCAGGTTCATGAATGACGCTGGGTAAGCATTAATAACATTTTCATTCAACATGTCTGTGCATTGCCAGTTTAATAATAAACTTTTACGCAAGGAATATTACATTATTGAGTATGAAAACCCCATTATGTGCAGGAGCTTAAGCCCGACCGAAGAATGGAACACGGAAAATTAATGCTGGGTTGGCATGAAGATTGGCCTGAATTGCTTGAAAATATTCTTTGGAGTGACGAGGCAGTGCACACTGTGCAGGCTTTGAGTCTAATGATGACTTTTACATACTGTACTGTAATTGCAACTAATTCCTTTCGTGACATTAGTGATTGTTGGTCTATGCTGAGGCATAGGATAAAACCTACGTTGCATAATTCACTTTGATTTACCCATGTATTGCATATTACACCTGCTCTTGTCGGTACGAACTTAATTTTGATGGAAATTTGCATACGTGCATAAGTTAAATTTTGGGTACAGTATAGCCTTTTTTACCCCATTGCAGTTGTGCCTTTGTAGATTTTAATTTTGCGATATTTCAATGCTTAAATTGGCCCAAAACACATGAAAATAATAGCTTAGAGCATTTCTAAATCTTCTTACATGACATTGACGACATTAAGCCCAACTACCAGCCAATACCCATTTTTTAAAGTAAGATTATGCAAAACCAAAATTGTGCAAGTTTTTCAAATGCTAACAAGCTTAATGTAACTATTGACCTACCGGTACTACAGGGTGAGTCACGGGAAACGGATGTTTTTATAACGCCCTTTGCTCTTCTAGAGTAAGTGGTTAAGGGGTGAAGAAAGCAGTCTTTAAACCTGCTTAAGATGCCATTTAGTTTGTTATTGTTTATTTGTGTTTTACGTTAATTTTTTTTTTTTTTTTTGTTATTTCAAGCCACTTAATTGCAGCTTAGGATTTTTGTGGTAGTGTTTCTTTATAGGGTTGGTTTTTCTTTTAAATTACTTTCCCTCATGCTACCGTGGAGTCTTGAACATCGTGTGTTTGCTTATGACGCCTACGTGAAAAATGGTGAATCAGTGACAGAAACCCAACGTCTCTTCAAGCGAAGATTCAACATCGGTCGTCACGGTAATGTACCAAGCCGCAATTCCATTCTTAGATGGGTTAATGCACTAAGAACGACTGGTTCGTTATTGAAAGCCAAACCACCCGGCCCTGTCAGATCCACCAGAACATCAGAAAATGTGGATCGAGTGAGAGAAGCAATCACCCAAAGTCCTAGGCGCTCTGCTAAGCGACATTCTACAGAACTGGGAATAAGTTAAAGCACTATGCAGCAAATCTTACATAAAGACCTAGTCTTTCAACCATTCAAAATTATGACTGTCCAACAATTGAACTCGCGGATTACCAACAACGTTTGTCTTTATGCCAAACAATGCTCGACATGTTTGAAATCACTCAAAGACCTAGGCGCTCTGCTAAGCGACATTCTACAGAACTGGGAATAAGTTAAAGCACTATGCAGCGAATCTTACATAAAGACCTAGTCTTTCAACCATTCAAAATTATGACTGTCCACGCGTTTATGCTGCGAAACCCCGCACACTTGGAGAACTGAAGACTGCAATACGTGAAAATATCCAAGAAATAGGTGAAGAAACCTTAGTGAAAGTGGAAGCTAACTTTAGAAATCGACTTCAAATTTATGTTCGTGAAAATGGCTATCATTTGTCAGACATAATTTTTCACTCCTAAATATTCCATAATGGCATAGTTTAGTGAATATTTTTATTGTACATTAATAAATTTTTGTTGAAATATTCGCAGAGTTTTGTCTTCCTTAAAAACATCCGTTTCCCGTGACTCACCCTGTATATCACCATGCAAATTTGGTCTCCAGCCCTCCAGTACTTTTTTTAAACGGAATACTTTTAGGTGGGCCTCCTTACGTTGAGGTATCTCAATTCAATCAACTAATTAAATTTCCTAACAAGCCAATAAACCGAGCATCCATCCGTACATAAAACACAAAACACCACTGCAGGTTTGCAAACTAATTGTCCCGATTATTGTCATAGCAAATCGTACCATCAAGAAATAGCTTCGTCTCTCTAAGGTCTTCAGAACAGTGAATGCAATCTTGGTCGCAACCTCCACTTCTTCCGAGAAATTCCTTATTTTTCTATTTCAGAAGTAGGTGCCTGTCGTACTGCTCCTTAAGAAAAAAACTTCACCTTGATAATAATAATCATTCTCAATAACCTTACGCCTCAATGAAAACACAAAATTTTACGGCATAAAAAGTATCAGATGCTCATAACCGAAAAGCAAATCAGGTAAGAGATCAAGATTAGAAAATATTTCGTATAGGTGGCTGAACTCAGCTACTGGAGCACTGGTGTTATTACTCGTGTGAACTCAATAAATTATATTTACAGCCATACAAACACTCAGCATGAAGGATTAATATATCAAATGATTAAATTTGACAATATTCTTCCACCTATTTAGATCCCACTTACAAAATATGGCTGAACTTGATAAAATTTAGAATATAAATTGTAATTAAAATGACGCAAGAGAACTTTGCTTTAGCCTAATTGTAGGGAATCTATTTTATACGCTTATGCAAACAAAAAAATCATCAACTAGTGAATTTCAACAAATAAAAATTTTGGGAAATTAAATTGGGGTCAGGAAAATTTTGTGAACTCTTTCTAGAAACTTACGGTTCCTCTGAACCCTAATTGAAGATCATTGATCTATCAGCTACAAAAGTTTTGTAATAAATTACGTCGGCACATCAACAACCTGGTAGAAGAACATAAAAGTAAAGGTGCTTCTTACGGTAGTGTCCGAATATTTACCAACGCAACTGTTCAAGTATCAAAAGTTAAAAACACTCACAATACTTCATGTTAATGATAAGACAACTCACTTCAGTATTAACCATAAAACTTTGTATTAAAGCTTGAGCTCCCATCCATATTTTACGGCACGGTTTGTGTCATATGCAAAGGAGTGATCATCTTTTCAAACTTGGTTCCTTTCACATTGCATCCACGTAAATTAGCTTCATACAGATCACAACCCGACAAATCACAATCCTGTATCAAACACATAAAATCCAATATATGCAGATTACATAGTATTTAGAACCTTTCACAGAATGACTTTTTCAACATAAAGAATTTTAATTGATGAATTGAACTTGAAACTAACACACCAAGATTTTGGGCTAAATCGAATGCAATCAGAAACATCTGCCCTCATTTTGTGTTTGTTTCTTAGAAACTTCTTAAAAATCTTCTCATCTAATTACTTTTTCACTGCGTTCTGTTTTTTTTTGGAACTGATCATTTTCACTGCAGCTTTGACCAGGTCGTTTCAGATGTGATTGAGTTAGCAAGACAAAACTTGTTGATGAAGATTCAGAAAACATTTTGCACAACTTTATCACAAACAATACAGCCAAGAAACAACAAAAAATACTTGGGCGGACGTTTCGGCTCACTTCTGGTGCTATTGTCAACGCTATAACCCTATGCGCAAAGCTGGGTCTCAAGCTATGATGCCAAAAAAAGCTTAGCGTAGGTTTTTAGTGCACCAAATTGTTCTATTGCTATGAATCAAGTTGATATTATACAGGAAAACACAGTTCACATTTGAGGCTCTATTGAGACTCCCACCATGAGAAGGAAGATATTTTCTGTTTACAATAATAGCTTCATGGGAACAAGCCATTCATTGTTGCACACTTAATGTGTTCTTTAGCAGTTTGGGAAAATTTTTTGGTGCTGAGAAACGAATTGTAGAAGATATTGAAAAGTTTTGCACTAGTGCAAATGCGTGAGCTACGTTAAGAGTAAAGATCTGGTTTGCAGTAACGGTACTTTAATTCACTATGCACTACAGTCATTGCTTGTAGGTCTACTTATATGCATGGTTGCTACTTGTGATTGCATTAGGGCTGTAAACTCAAGCAAAATCTCAGCCCGAATTCGAGCCCAAAATTTTGCAATTTTCCGAACCTTGAAGCGCAAATTTTGCCAAAATTACGTATATTTCTTGTAAAACTATTTTCCTGTAATTAAAACTTCTCGAGTACAATGCAAATACAACTTCATACAGTGCCTTGATGCTTACAGAGAGCGAATAGCTTCTGTACAGAGCATAATTAGACGTACTGCGCAGGAAGTGGCAGACATTTATTAAACTGACGATTAAATTTTCATATACTGGTAGACTAAAATCAAATTGGAACAGACCCTCAGCTTCTTGCATTCATGCAGGCTGCAGGGCAGGAACCCTTGGTTGAAGATCACCGTATTAAACTAATTCTCACTACAAAGGATTCTCTGCAGCTGTAACAAGTTTCGAAAGAGAGAGTAAGGGGGGGATTATATCACTTTCTTATTTGCATTCATGCAAACTCATATTCTGTTCTGTGAGCAAGCATTGTAAATATCAAGCTTTGTTCAGCATAAATATGGAGAATGTGACTTCTTTTTCAAGCAAGCAGTATCATCCGACCCTTCATCAAAGCTATCTATCAGTTGAACATGACGTTATTGTAAAATTTGCAGTTAACTAGTAGTGCACATACGGCGACAGTTTTAAAAACCAGGCGCCTGCTCCTTTCACGCCGCTGTCCAGCGATCACTAATAATAGCAATCAATTTAACAAACAACTATAACTTTCTCCGCCAACAGTTCATCTTTAAATCAATCTCCATGCTTTACCATAATTTATTTGTATGAGTAGTTCACAAAGGCTTCAGCTTTTTTATAGTTTCGTGTCATATATACTCCAATGCGGTTATAGCTACATGAATTATACGGAAAATGTATCAAATGTTGCGGCACGGGCACCCTGTGCCTTAGGGTGTTGCAGGGGCCCCATGAAATTTAAATTTTGTGCTGATTATGCTGAACCATTTTTTAGTATTGCAGTTTGATCATCTGACTATGAATATGAAGTTTAGGGGCATTTCGTTATCTTTACCCTTGCCACTGAGGCCATTTTGAGATCCATTTTTTGAAAAATTTCATGTTTTTTGCCACTAGAAGGCAGAGTATACCTCTCTAACGTCATTTTCACTGTCTTTAAAATCTGCCCTTTTGTGTTTTGCACAAACAAATAATTTTTGAAATTGGTTGGTTCACTTCAGAGATATTGATGTTTTAGCACGTTTAAACGACGTGCTAGCGCCCCTAGCGGCGAAAATGTAAAGTGAAATATTTTGATAAATACTTAGTCGATTTTGACAAAATTTACATCTACCTCCAAGTTTTCAGGGTCAAGGAGTTCGAATTTGATGTTATTTTTTTGATAGGAGGTTTACTGGAGTATACAAACCTTAATTGTGTTGAATATTATGAAAATTTGACATGTCAAATTAAAGTACTGACATTGCGTAGATCAAAAATTTTTGGCTATACACATACTACCACACTTCCACTGTTAAAGGAAGCATTTGAAGACTCAAATGTGACTTGTATCACCAAAAAATCGTCATATTAATGTTTTACTAAGTTTATTTAATGTACAAACGGCGCTTTATCACACAGTCACATAAGTACCGGTACACTTAACATACTCCGTACACAAATATAAATGTCTATTTCTTAGCCAAAGGCCGTTTACGGAGATTGGACACTTTTCTTCGATCTTTTTCTATTACTTTCATATAACTTTGCAAGTTTTCTTCATTTTTAGCTAGGTGAAGAAAATCAGCTACCAGTTTCACTCCTCTTTTGGTCGAGTCATTGCACACTCTCAGCGTGCCAATAACGTCTCATTCAAAGCTGTAGCCATATAAATATTAGCAAGTTCATCAACATTGTGGTTAAAGCACATTTATGTCAATAACATCTCATTCGGCACAGTTTCATCATTTTATAAACAACATAAAATATAATACATCCGTATACAACAAAAACACCTGTGAGCTGTTGAATAATGCAGACTAACGGCACTTGGGTCACCATCACATACAGATATAAGTGTTCTATGGTATTAGAAATTGCGGTGGTTGAAAGCTTGTTTTTGGAATTAGATGAAACAAGAGATAGGTGTTTTAATACATCGTGTGGAATAAAAATCATTGTGCCTTTTTTTACAATACGTTTGTGTGAACGTTGAAGAGTGGAAGTTGTTGGTTCTTTTGTTTCACTTTCCTGTGTGCTGCAGTCACTCGATGAATATGGATTCCAGGTTGTAGTATCAGCAGCTGTTAGCTTATGGTATTTTGTTTTAAAAAAGCCTTATCAACACACCGCTTGCGTAAGCTTCTTGCTTCCGCTGCTATCACAGTTTCTTCATTTTTTGTAGAATAATGAGCAATACGATTTGTTTTCATGCTACGCAAAAACAAAATATTTTCATCGATGGCTTCCACCTCTTTTTTACTTTTCCCCTTCTCGTTTTCCTTTCTTTTTTCATCATCTCTAGGCCAAAACGGCATGGTTTGTTTAAATCTCTCTTAGAATTCTTCAATTTTACAGTGCCCATTTCTCTTTTCAGGTATAATTTTGAATAAACTTTTATAAAGTGAGTGTAATTCTATAAGTTTCTCCGCCATTTTTTTTTCTTTTCATGGAGAGCAGGAACACGTTGTACTTTTTTGTTATGTACTGATACTCCAGCCACAACTAAATTCGCACAAGATCTCATTGCTTTCTGATTCTTCGTCTTGTCCTCGCTTCTCGGTTATTCAGGTTAGTCAAAAAGCAAAAAACAACCTGTTTATAAGTAGGTACCCCGATCCAAATATTTGATGCTCTCAGGTCCAGGGGTTTCGAGCAAGATACATAGCCTGTTATCAGCACTGCCAGTGCTTATATTTAAAAAGAATTAGCGTATTAGTATTTTGTTTAAATGCACTTTGCCATCGGTAGTTAATTACTTTTACACAGGAAGCGTGAAACCAAATATGATGCAGTCATTGCCATAATAAAACTCCTGTTGACAAACTTCCGGGGTGATATTTACTACACGCTAACAAATAACTCCAACGTTTTTCTAGCTAATCAGCTAGCAGCAACTTCAGAATTTCTGTTTATAAAGTTTTGTTTTTTTATAGCTCCACTTAATCATAAGTTGATCTTCCATTGCTCGTAGCTGCAATATTACAACACAACCAGTTAGAAGAAAGCTATGGCCACATTTGCAGCTACATTCAAAGAAGATAAAATCCTGATAAATTCAATTCACCAAGAGCGAAATAAATGAAATTTTTGAAGAAATTGCTTTTTGTAACAGCTAAATTTTTTTATCAAAATATTTGTAGATCTGAGCGCTTGGATAAAACAATATCTTTAACTTTTCATGTTTTCTCGTACTTCCTATCATAAAAATAACATCAAAATTCGAACTCCTTGACCCTGAAAACTTGGAGGTAGATGTAAATTTTGTCAAAATCGGTTAAGTATTTATCAAAATATTTCACTTTACATTTTCGCCACTAGGGGCGCTAGCACGTCGTTTAAACGTGCTAAAACATCAATATCTCTGGAGTGAACCAACCAATTTCAAAAATTATTTGTTTGTGCAAAACACAAAAGGGCAGATTTTAAAGACAGTGAAAATGACGTTACAGGTATTACCCTGCCTTCTAGTGGCAAAAAACATGAAGTTTTTCAAAAAATGGATCTCAAAATGGCCTCAGTGGCAAAGGTAAAGATTAACGAAATGCCCCTAAACTTCATATTCATAGTCAGATGATCAAACTGCAATACTAAAAAATGGTTCAGACTAATCGGAGAAGGTAGGGGCGCCTGCAACACCCTACTGTGCCTGGAGCGCTAAGCATTATTATACGGAAACGCATTGTTGCAATGATGACTAGGTGGACAAAATGTTACAATCTTATTCTACTGCAGTACTTGCAAATCTTGCATACCGATATTACATTTTTGATGATTACTGGACTTGTGGTGTCTTAGCTAAAATTTACAAAAGTATTTAGGGGGTTTAATCCCCCCATTTCCTCTAAATAAGGCCTTAATTAACCATATGGCAGATGCACGAAATGCTACGGCACCCTGCGCCTGGAGCGCTGATCTTTATGATTTATTAAGAAACGCTTACAGCAGCAATGACCTTATAAGAATATTTTGGGGGGGTTGAACCCCCTTCATCTCCCCCCTAAATATGGCCTTGAACGTGAGATTTATTATTATTATTTTTTTTTTTTCAATAATTATAAGGATCTCAGCGTTTCACTGTTTAGATAATAAAACATCTGCATAAATTTGAGTTAAAAACTTGCAAGTAAATAACTTCTGCAAATATGTATATTTTAGTGTATTTCAGCACGTAATTAAGAATTTTTAAAAAAATTGAAAATGAAAAAAATTTTGATCCAAGTTTTTAAACTCTTAAATGATGGTGCTTATTATGCTGATAAAAATGAACCTAAACAACCGCAAGTTTGCATAAATAACTTTGCAATATCACAGCTTATTCAAGTTCTTAGGTTTTTGTCCGTAAACATTAAAATTTTAGGTGGCTTGGGGAACCCCCAATTATCAATATTTTTCAAAAATATTTTACACATGGTGTTTTTATAGTGAATGAAATGTTTTGGAAGGATAGTCCGTGAAAATTTCAAAACTTGATTTTTTTGAAGCACCCAACTGTGGAGCCATTAAAAGCTGTGCGGGCCATAAAAAGCTGTTCACATATCCTGCGGGCCAATGTATAATAAAAGATGTTGCTACTTACTAGTAAAGATAAAGGTACGAGACAGCGGGTGCGATGCACACATTGTGTAGACCGTTTTCAATTGGCGACCCATTACAAATATCAATCATGAATGATTGAACGCTGTTAATTGACATACAAGACAAACAACAACACACATAGACTTAACCCTTCGCACTTCTGATTGTGCCAAGCGCCTGGCAGGAAGCTGCAAAAACTACTTTTAAAGTCTTTAGTATGACCCGACCGGGAATAAAACCCCATTCTCCTGGCTACCAAGCGGACGCTCTTAACCAATACACCAAGCACCGGTTACCTGCCAGTAGATCAACATAATTGTTAGTCATAAAAAAATCTAAAATTTGTCGTTCATTTAATTATAACTCCAGCCTGCGCTAACGTACGTTGCTTTGTGATGAGTACTTTTTCTGCATTATTGTTGATTATTTTGTAGTGAATATTGTTGATTATTTTGTTGGGAATATTCTCTGGCAAGCCAGAAATAAAATGGAACTACTAATATTGACATTAATTCGGCAATTTGTAAAGAAGATCAAATTTATCATGTAAAATCAAATCTTTATTATCCTCGCCGTTTTAAGCATGTAGCGAGTTGGCGGGGTCCACCTATGCGACCGTGAAGCAAAGCCTAATTCTTTCAAACAAACGGTGCAGCGGAGGTGAATCGTTGGCAACGCTGTGTCCGCTTTGACCGACCCAGAATTTGAACCCCAAGCTTTCGCTCCAGCGGCGCAAACATTAACAACTCGATCATCTGGTGTAGACAAGCTTACTATGCATGAAATGAAACCATCAACCGGACAAAATTCCTGTTGCTATCTTTTTTCAGTAAGGTTTAGCAATTAAAAGCGATTGTGAAGGACTCCATACGACTAAGAGTTTCAAGCACGCGTGCGTTTATCGTTTTGGCTGTTGGCCCCGGTTCGTCGACCTTGCTACCGACGTGAACCTGCCCTTCGGCTCCTACAATTGCAACAAACTTACGATTATTATATTTTTGCTAAGCAAAAAGAGGGCAGGTTCAGCCAGCATCTCGTTCCCCCCAAAAAAAATAGGTCTTCTCACGTTGGATCTAAAGCTTCCAAAATTTTCGTGTATAACAAAAAGGTCTCCAGTACTTCAGTTGCACATTTATCCTCCTATCGCGAGAAAGCCATCAAAGCGCTATAACGAGCTCGCTCAGGAGTTGCTAGCCACCTATCTACCACACCACGATGGGGGAATCCCGCTAAGTGCCTTTTCCAACCGCACAACAAGTAAACTTGTTCTCCACACTGTCCTTTAATGCTAACGTCAAGCAGGGAAGCTGCGAATACCAATTTTAAAGTCATTGGTTTGTCCTGACACTTGCTGATATGATGATGCATTTATACAGGTACTGAAAGCATGATTGGACTTGTTTTCAATGTTCAAAATGCCGAAAAGGGAGACATTTGAGCATTTTTTAACGTCCTCCAAGGACAAATTATTTTTCATCAAAAAGGAGGACATGTCCTCCAAAAAAACGACATATGGTAACCGTAAACAAATCGAAAAGTAATTCGTTGCAATGCGATAAAACACCACAAAGTCATGAAGCGAAACTGAACACTGTTCAAAATTAAATTTAAAAAACAAAAACGTAAACGCAGTCGAAAACTACAAATAAGTAAATATTTTCAGACCTAACGTGCAAATCATTTTAACTCATTGCAGGCCAAGAAAATTGCTTCGCGGAAAAATTGCCCCGAGGGCATGCAGTTCAACCACATTGACCAAGCAAATAGATTTTCTTACTCTAATTTCTGTGCGCATAAACTAATGAACGAAATCGTGACAGAGAATCCGAAATAAAAATTTTGTGAAGAAAAGCTCTTAAAACTAAAAAATAAAATGTATGCTTTCTCAATGCGAAAGCTAACACGTAAAGTTTTAAGATAAAAAAATTTTTTCAAATCAATGTTTGAGCACTTTCACGACGTTGCCTTACAGCCATGTGAAGATGTTAAAACTAAATTTTATTGGGAAATTATGCAGAGATTCATTGAGCAAAAACCTAACCAGAACGTATAAAAAACAAAAAATATTTCAAAAAACTTCAATTCAAAGTCTGATACTATGGCACTGCTTCAACTCACTCTTAAAAGCTTGAAATCCTTTAAAATTAAAAACACAAAAAGTGCTTTTTCTTGAAAACAAGAAAAGCGAAAAAATCGCAGTTGAAAGGTTTTGCAAAATGACGGCAGAGCTTCTTGAACGAGGCTGGAAATGCCTAATAAACTTTTGAACAGATGCAACGTAACAAACTGCATTAGTTTTATCTACGTGGGTATTAAAGCCAAAACATAAGAAATATCTAGCCGAAAAACAATAATTTGTTAAACACCTTTTCAATACCATGAAACAGGCTAGGAAGCGGTAATACAAAATGTATAGAAACACGGTCTTTTTTATTCTTTAAAAAAAATAAAGCCCCGGCATAAGCGGTTGGTCATTGGTCAAATATAGCCGATTTCCGCTTAAACCAAGAGTGTGCAACATTTCTTGTCAGTGGGCCATATAACCAACTTAGAAATCCAGCTGGGCCACACCAAAAATTTAGTTTTTCCATTTACGCAATGCACTAAAATTTCTCACAATGTAAAATATTATTTGACTAACATTTTTGCGGAACTTTTAGAATTTAATGTTTTTGCTCAATTTGCTAACATCAGCTTTGACAGAGGTTGTAGCAATTCGTTTTTAACTTTTCCCAACGACACAAGTAAACTTGCCGGCTTGATCTCCACACTGTCCATTTATTGCTGTTCATCACGCAGGGAAGCTGTGATCCATAACCTATATTAAAGTCTTTGATTTGACTGGACTTATAATCAAACCCGAGTCTACAGAGACACACGCTGTATCAGCTATCTGAGACTAAACACAAATAACAAATCAAATCTTCATTATACTCGCGGTATTACGCCGAAGCGTGTAACGAGTGGCCAGGCCATCTCCACCGCTTAGCGCCTGAGCTACACAGCTCCGAAGGAACGTCGCAACGGTGGGGAGACGTTGGCGACACTGTGCCGATTTGACCGACCCAGGTATTGAACCCCAGACCTAACGCACCGATACCGCTTGCGCTAAGCAACTGATCCAGTCTAAACCACAGAGTGAAAGCATGCTTACTTTACGTACTACTCTATTACTGCGCTAAACCACGAAAAAAATACACGCAGTGTAAATCGGCACTCTAATTAAACTGTCGGATAATGATCCTATGCTTTGATGGGGAAAAATAGAGTGTTGATGAGGGCCACACTAAATGGCTTGACGGGCAGAGTAGTGGCCCGTGGGCCGCCTGTTGCACACCCCTGGTTTAAACAATGCTGTCATAGAATTTGATAGAAACCACTACAGGAGTAGACGTTTTCAATTTATAGGTAGTTAATTTTTTGCTTCTAATAGTTGTATTGTCAGTCACAACTAGTGATGTAAAAAGTTTTTTTAGCATTGTTTTTTATTGCTTTGTTTTTTTTTTGTTTAGTAAGGAATAGTTTGGTAGGGATGTGTTTCACATGGCGAAATGTTTATTCCGAGGATCCCTTCATCGGCCCAGCAATTAGAAACAGTTTCCAGATAATAGGCTACAGTATACACCAATATCGGGTGCCCAACTTCAAGCATTGATGTCAGCTCTAGGACACTGCACCAGAGATCAAAGGGCATTGCACCAGAGATGTTTGATACAGACATGCTCGTATTTGATCTTTGCGAAAAAATTCTACTTTCATTAAGAGCTTCAAGTTGTTAATTTTGATTACTCAGTAGCCTACAAAAGTTTGTTCAGGAATCGCCACTCGCTAATACTCTATTTTTAGTTTGATGGTTAGAAGAAAGAGCCTTTTAAACTCTAAACTGGATCAATGTTAAAGCCATGCTGTGAAAAACAACATCTCAACCGCCCTTTTTTTAGCTTGATATACCAAACAAGCTTATTGATTTATCCACTAAATTCAATACTGCCACTACGGCAAATTTCGATAGAAATATGGAAATTAGAAAAGCGACTACTATTGCTGCTACGGCATGGTTCCGCTATATAATACGGCCGCAGTGCATTTTACACTTCTACGAAAACTTCTTACAAAAAAACGTTAAAAACCAGTGGGGCCGCCCCCCTCTCCCCGCAGGCAAACGCACAGAACTCTCATTCTTTAAAGCTGATACACCGATTTCGTAATTGTCAAATGTCCAGCCAGCATTACTCCGGCATTAAAAGTATGTCAAAGCTAGTTCTAGGGGGGAAGGGATTCAATTTCGTTTTTCGTATGTCTTGAAGTTTCAACGCGATATGGGGCAAAAACTTTATTCATGTGCGCAATCCAGGTCTGTTAGCTCTGTATTAGTAATGGTAGGCCAACTAGAGCTAAAGATTTAAATCAGGTGTATGGCTTTCTAGCTTAATGAGTGACTATGACGTAACAAACGAAAACAAAACGTGTCCAATTTTGACATTATAAAAAAAATATTAGAATGCCAAATTACGTTAGCCACGGAAAACCATACAGGGCGGTATTGAAAGAAATCATCTATATACAACAATACTTTAGAGTTAAGTTTTACACGTTTGATTGCAAGGAAACCACAGCCGCTTGGAGGTTTTAAAAAGATATGTCCGGCAGAAGCTGAAGCAAGCACAAAAGCTCGTCTTTCAGAGAAAGTTAACTGGCATGGCTTGTGCGCTCCCCCCCCCTTTTTTTTAATTCCTGGGTGGGCCCCTATAGCGTCAGAAGTGTTAAAAATGATTTACGGTGGTAACCTGGTAACAAGCCCGAGAATTCGTACAAACTCTGCACTTGGCTCCCAGCGTTTGATCATTAAGAGCATTAAAAAGATACTGCAGAGCTAAACCGTCTGTTTTCGCTACCTGTACTTTGGGGATTCATCGACCACTTCACACATCAGGTTACACTGACATATTTTCCAGCGCTTATGGCAGATATGTGCCTGATGCTGCAGCAACAGTCGCACCCATCTTAATTCAGAATCTCTTCTCCCTCAGTACGTCCAACTGCAGAGATCCGGATTCAGCAAACCCTAGCTCTAGGAGTCCTGCTTCAAAAACTGAAGACCAAAAAGATTACCGACTAGTTGCTTAGTTGGAGTAACCATCTTGAAAATTCATCTTGATTTCACTCACCCACAAGGGGGCGCCCCATATCCATAGCCATGTACCACTGCTGTAAGATAACAACCAGATTTGGATGCCATTTGATCTCTTTTATTCAGGGTTAAAACTAAGGTAGTAACAGCAGTGCAAACAGAAAAAAATGTTGTTTTTTTTCATACTAACTGTCTAAAACGTGTTTTAAATTTGCAGTTACTTGCACGTAATTAAAAAAAATGTTTTAAATTATCATTTACATCTCTAGTCACAACTCACAGCAAAACCCGAGGAACTCAGATTTTTATATGCGCTAAGTCGCTAATGGGCAGCTGCTTAATTCTTGCATTACTTGCAGCTATACTGGCAACTGAAAAAACAAAATTGTACCTCGACCGAACAAAAAAGATGCCGTTCCAGTCAAAACCTTTTCAATAACAGGAAGGTGAAGCTAATTCAAGACTTAGCCAAACAAATTCAAGACCTTGCATTCATATTCGTTTTAAAAAACAGTGTACTCCCACAAAACTGAAGATCGAGTTAATGCAAAACGGCAACTTTGCTAACAAATTTTCTACTTTCGATACAATTGATTTCAGATCTATTCAAAGAAATTTAACTGAACTGTTAATCATTATACTTGAACCAAATTTCATTTCGGGAAAACCGAAAAATTCCAGGCAATCATCGTTTCTTTTCTCTCACGTTTATGGTCTCATATTTAAAATTATCGTCGTTTTTGCAAAGTTTGTAAAATTAAAACATACGAAAACGAGTCCCAAAATGAAGAAAAGTCAATAATGAGAAAGTTGCATGTCAATGGACAGCTAACAGAAACAGACCACGTCGATTAATTTTAAAAACTTTTCATTGAATAACTAGTCTATAAAAAATTGAAGATACTTTTTTTATCACCAAATGAACAATTTTGTGCTCACTGTAATTCCAATGCGCTTAATCTTATCAATCAATCACAACTTTTATTTCTGACCACCAATAATTTATCAAAATAACGCAAAACGTTGAAGCATGCACGTTAAGAATCACTGTACAATGTGCATGGTTGCACAACCTAATTCAACAACTAAGAAATACGCAGAATAGAAAATGAATAAGAAAGACTTACTCGAATGCGCTTTTCTGCCACTAGTTAAAGAACATGAATTTCACATATTTATTTGAAAAAATTTTATAACGACTTTGGGAATAGCTTTACCTCTAGATCAGTTCCAGCTAGAATAGCACCACGAAGATCACAGTTTTTCAAATTCGACATTTTTAACGTGGCAACTCTGAGATTAACTCCTGCCATGAGACTACCTTCGAAGTTGACGTTTTTCATAATTGCTCCTACGTAACAAAACAGTTCATGTAAAATACTAAAATGTATTTACTACAGTTGATAGATCAATTTTTATTGCAGATCGCATCAAGCGTCATATTATTCTTTGAGCGAAAAAGAACATTGCAAATGTCGCTACTTGTGGCGATTATGTGCATGTTGGTCGTTGCTGGACGTTGCGCAAAGTAAAAAATTTCCCAGACGAAATCTGATTGCTTCTTCAAATTTGTTATCGATAGTATGACTTTTTTACCTTTTTCGCATACAATTTTGCGCATTCTGCGCTTCTTATCATCTTCTCCTCGGTCCCAACTTCCAGCAATCCCGCCAGGCTATGCTCATGCAGTGCTTTTTTTGCGCTCACATAAATTAGCGGGCTAGAAAGTAATATACCTCTCTTTTGACTCTATGTGCTCATTCATCACCACAAAGAGATTGCGTCGAGAGATGTTATTTCCAAGTACACAAACTCATACGAATTTAAAAAAAGCACAGCAAGAGCATGGCTGCGTTGGATTGCTGAAAATTATGCCCTCCAACTCGGACAAACCTGCCTATTTTCTGATTAGAGGGGGGGAACAAATGCGCAAAATTATGGCATAAAAAATAAAGAAAACACATTATCGACAAAAAAATGTCAAGAAGCGGACACATTTGGTCTGGGAAATAAATTGCACAAAGTCGTGTAACAACCAACGAGCCCATATTCGCCACCTACTCATCACAATTACTGTAGTTCATCTATTCTACTAGACATAAAAAGCAAATTGGATAATGTTTTGAAGAAAAAATTGGTTAAGTAATCACTACAGACATAGAAAAAATGTAAATACACCTACATCAAAGCGTCAAGTTTTTTGCAACTTACCCTCCATATTGGCTTTTATACCAGAGGGATCATCAAAATTACAACCTTTCATTGAACAACCTTCTCCATTGCAACAAATCATTTTAACTCCTTGCAGGTTGGCGCCCTAGACAAAACAAGCAAAATTCAGTAATACCAAGTTGCTGTCACAAAACTTACATTTAATACCCAAAATGGCAAAAAGTTTTGTGACAGCATTTATTTGATTCTCAAATAAGGCAATTCGCCAATTAAAACTCACGTATCTCCACTATTATCCTCCTCTTTTACACCTTATTCAAATAGAATGATAAAAAAATGTTAAAATGTGAGCACAATAAAAACAATGAAATAAAAAGAAATTACTACTGGTAAATAAGAAGAAATGATTAACTTCATCGAAATAATTCTAACTCATTTAACAAATACAACTGATTCAATCGCTGACTTCTAAAATCCCAACTGAGCTAGTTACCATACCGCAGAAGATCACAAAAGGTCTCATGGGAGTTAAAAAGCGTTTTCAGCAGAATTTTTAACTTCACATACAAGCACAACACAAGCAAAGCGAAAGTTACAGCTCATTTTTAAGAGACCTCATTTAGCGATGAGCATTAAGCAAAACCAAAACTACTTGAGAAATTAGTCCCATTGGGCCTCTATAAGCCATATAATACCATTCAAGACATTACTCTTTGAAGTTAAATCGTTTGGACTGCCCCCATACGTTGCACTTAAACTTGTGATCGTATACGGGCATACAAAGTAATTATTAATATCTGACTCTGAAATAATTAAGAGAGTTCTTCAAATTATTGTGACAGTTAGCATTATTGACAAATAAGGGGGTACGAGGCTGTGCATATGCAAAAACGTGTTGGTCTTGTAAAGTCATACTTTTCCATCTACTAAATTTTATGACTATTTAGCGCAACGCACTATAGCGCTGAACACATCAGCAATATCTAAACAAACAAGCAAGTAATCTCTAATATGCCAAGCGTAAACTTGTCATATACACAACCTTGACCTACATCCAACACAGCTCCAGATAAGTCGGCTCTTTCCAATGAGCAGCAGTACATGTTTGCATGGCTTAAATTGCAATCTTTCAGGCAAGCTAGCTTGAAATTAATGTACCGAAGATCAAGTCGAGATAAATCTGCTCCAGCAAAACTGATACCCTGAAAACCAATAGGTTTCAAACATCATTAAATACAGATAGGTTTTAAAGTAGTTTAACACCCAAAGCTTAGCCCCTAAAATTGAGGACAAATTAACGAAAGATCGCTTGTTACCTGGAGTCCGTACACACATACGGTAACTTGACGCAGGCCACATGCTAATTACTCACAGCCACTGTTCCCCCCAGAGCCAAATTTGAGAAAAATGACAATTTGGAGAAAAACTTTTTTATGAGCTTGCCAGCTACAAGAAAGATTTTTGGCGAAAGTTGATTCAAAGCGTTCATTATCTAGTGCAAAATAAAAGTTTCGCACTTTGAAAACTCAAATTTTAGGCATAAACTTGGATCATGCTTTCGTTTAATTATCGAAATCTTGAGGTAAATTTTTCATAAAAAGTTTTGTTTGGTCAAATTTGCACATCAATACTAGCTTACCTGGAATCGTAATTCACATTTTGCTTGTGTTGTGAGAAGAGCCTGAATTACCACACTTCTTGTTAAAGGTTCTTTGTAACCCATTGCTCGATTCTGTAAACAATCAAATCAAATACATCAAACAAGCCGATATTTAAAATTGTATATATAATAAATATCGAATATTATAATGAATAACTCGCCATGGCTGATGACAATACTGACATTTCCACCAATTTAAACTGCAACTTTATGTATAGGGATGAATAAAATCATGGCCCATAGCCAACGCTAAGTATAAAACAGCGTAATTATTATCCTGTAAAGCTCAAAACTTGCTCCAAACATTAATTCTTCCAGCCGCATTTTTGGGTGATGAACAGCAAAATATTGCGTATACCCAGTTGCAGTTTTGTCAGTCAACTGTGGCTATTTTGCGAGGTGTCCAGTTGTTTTCTGCAATGAACGCATGACAACCAGTTTATTTATTTCGTAAGAGAAGGCAGTAACCATAATCTAGTCTATTAAATAACACTTGTTCTCACGAAAAGTGGACGATGGTTAAAAAAACGTAAGGCAACATAAATTTTGTTGCATTTTCGCAAAAAATGAGTCTATTGACCAATGACCAAATGAATACACACTGAAAAGATATATACGGTGTGGCAAAAAACAAGTTAACAAGCCGTGGTGTTGGAAAGCGCACTGTTTGGAAAACAACACTTTGTTTCGTTGCAGCCGATTGAAACTGATTGAAGGCAATACTAATCGGGTAAAACTACTTCCAAGGCTGTAATTTATATATCGGTATATTAGTAAACAAAAAGAATGTTTCAATCACACTAGCTGTTGCGCTCCCAAACATAAGGTAATAATAGCAGAATAGCAGCAACAAATCAAGTTTTTTTTTTTTTTTCAGTTTTAGCACATAGTTTCTCACGCATTAGTCAAAAATACGGCAGAATTATCAAACAATCTTACATCAAAATTAAAAAGGGATTCAAAACATCAGCATTATATACTGTATGCATACGGAAAACATCACTAACCTCTGTCATCTTCTCCAACTCACTGATCACCGAGGTCAATCCAAAAAATTGGGCTTCCTCCAAAACACCTACATACATGAAACAAGTATTGCAAAGTTTTATTATGAACTGCTTTTAAAAAAACTGTATATTTTTTCCAGGCAAATTTCAAAACAGCATGGAACAAAAATTTGTGATTTAATCTACAGCACATGCAGACCGAGTAACAATCATTTTGAGTAACTGTACACAAGAATAAAAGCATGCAAGCTAACCTTTAGGATTGATATCTGGGTTCAAAATCAGCTGACCATGTCGTAGATAGTTTAGCAGCGGTTCAAAGTATTGTGGGGAGCGATCAAATAACACTGCATTATTTACATCTCTGGCATGTTTCCATTTGTCTATCAAAAACTATGATATGTTAACTCAGGTCCGTCTACACCAGTGGTTTTTAACCTTAAGTCGTGGACTCAGCAATTTGTTGTTGCGGACCCCACACAAATCACGTCCGCAGACGTCCAATTTTCCGCCCAAAATCAAGTGAAGAGCAAACAACTAAGAAAAAAGGTCATCACGTCCTCAGATGTCTTGTTTTCTACTGAAAATATCAGCGAGGAACTAAAAAAAAGTCTATTCTAATATCGTTCACAAAAAGACCATTTTTCAAAATACATTAATAATAATTAATAAACACCAGAACTGCGTACCCCTTACGGATCCTTTAGCTCTTACGGCCCCCTTAAAATCATTTGCAGAGCACTTGGGGGTACGCGGACCCAGGCTGAAAACCACTGACCTACACTATGCTTATTTAAAGCGTCTGCATGAGAAAATTCTTTGTTCATAGCATTCTTTAGAAATTAACAAAGTAACCACTTAAGTAAGCCACCGCTTTGCAGAATTTTGTTTGGGTTCAGAGAGTGATTAAACTACTATTGACATGTAAGCAGCACTTACTCGCTTAAATTTGTTGCATTGCTTAGGCCCATTCCTAGGTTTTTGGTTTCAGTTTAAGACAAGCCATAGGGACAAGGATTAAGGGAATGCACTGCATGGTATTGCCTCATGGCACTTGGCAAACAGTATTTAAATAACACTATTGCAGTTCCAAGTTTTTTTGCAACACAAAAATTTAATGCAGTGAAAATGGTATTTGATTGCCTTGCAATCAGTCATGACATTCTTCAAAACACTACTTTTTTCTACTTGAAAACACACAACCAACTGCATTGATCAACTAGTTTATCTGTTTTTGTTTTAAACATGAAGATTTCCATTCAATTCTCCTGACGCATTGTGTTGCATTATGTGGACTTGAAGAATATATGCAACCATCTTCATGAAAAATATATGAAACCACCTTCTTCTATTTAAATAAGGCTCCCTGATGATCGCGTAAGCGTGAAACGGACCGTTGGAGTTCTGTTAATGAATGCTGCCAAATTAATCGAATTAACCATCTTTATGATATATATTTGTATTTTGTACTTGCTTTTGGTTTGTCATTAGGTTTGTATTCTCTCGTTACAGCAATGGGGAGCGGTAAACTTAAGTGATCTTGTGATATTTACTGCTTCTCTCTCGCGCTTTTTTTTGCATTTTGGAAAACTCATAAACTTTCTTCTTTAACAGTAATAATGTTATTATGTTTGAAAACTGGCTTTTTTCTGATTCATTCCGCTCGCATAGTGTTGAAACGGTAGATACGCTAATATATTTATACTTTAGTAATATGATATGGGAGCTGCATAATAAAACAAAGTTATTTGAGTAAATGAAGAATAGTATTCACCATTCCATATCCAAAATTCATTTAAGTATCTCACTTTGCCTTGAACTTTTTGCAGAATTTGCTTATCTAAACAAATTTTTTTTCTTCTGATTGCATTTTGTTTCACCTTTTTTTCAAGTTTCTCCATAATTGCTAAAGCTGCTTAGAGGTTCTAGGGTGTGTCACATTGCTGCAACAGCAGGTGCAATAACACCAGCTACATAAGTAATCCTGCCCAGGTTCATACTTGTTCTAGTAGCATGAGCAGAAGAAGTGGCTTTAAAGTTTTTGTACATGGGGCACATTTAAAAAATATTGCAGCCAAGGGCCGATATTTTGTGGGTAAATAAATTAAATACAAACTGATTTGAAAACTTTGTTACAGTCACCAACTCTCGACCAAACAAGGTAATTGCAATCGCTTTACTTTAAGCTTTTGTTGAATGGTATCACGATTCATCATTAAAACTTTCATTCAATAGTATCACGGGTTTGATTTATCATTAAAAACTAGGTCATTCCTCTTCGATTATGGAAGTAGCATCAAGTATTCACGCTATTTGAAGTTCCAATTATATTCTTTGCAAAAATAGTTTTACAAATATGCAGTCGCACAAGTGCTAAAGCATCGAAGAGTTTCTGCAATAGCCTACTTTCCCCACTTGAGATCTACAGCATTTTTTTTCAAATGTGTTAGCAATTATTTAAATTAAATAGTACCTCATCAGTTCATTGTAATAAAATTAGTAACTGAGGCTTTCTGTGTTAACAAAAGTTCTCGGCGATAATTCGACTTCTCACGAAGTTTCCAGCTATCATTGTTAGCTCATTTGCTGTGGTCTCAGTGACTACCCCCCGCATCCGTAACAACATCACTGTCATGACTTTCATCATCGAAAATTTCACCTCTTTACAACGCATACACAGGCAAGCTGTTTCCACCATGATAAGAGTGTTTTCTACTTTTATTTTGGGGGTAGAGAGACATTACAATCGCTGTTCTCACACCCCAAACATGTGTTTCACCATCAATCAAGCAGAATCATGTACCGGTACATAGTTGTATTGCTTTTCATTCTGAGTATGAGGAACCAACAAAAGAGCCATTCAAATTCTTTTCGGAAGCATAGCAGGAATCCCCTAGAAGTGAACCTTCAATTCCTCCTTGTAGCTCATAGCACAGTGTGTTATTCCCATACATGCAGTGGTCATGAGTTGAGCTAGGCCAGTGGCATACAATGTTCAGAAAGCACATCAAAGCATCACAAACTGCTTGCACATTAACAGAGAAGTAACCTTTCCTATTTCGACAGAACTCAGCCTACTCACCCTAGGGGAAACAATGGGAAAGTGAGTAATGTCCACGCATTCAATCACATTAGGAAATCTGGCGATTTCGTAAAATTGTCTTTTAATTTTGCACAAGAAAAACTAGTTGGATAATTTATGAATACATTTTTTCATTAGCAATCAATCTGGAAACTCAATGGAGAATTTTGGCAAGTTGATGACTGTCAAATCCTTTTAGATCTCCATTTGTTCCTTGGAAAATCTCTATAGCATAAAATCCCAATGCTGATCCAATTGGCAGGATTGGAGGAACGAAATGACTTCCCTTTGATGAAAAATGTAAATCAGATTCTTCAAGTCACAAAAGATGATCATGCACAGTGTTTTGTTTGCTAAAACTAAATTTTATGTGAAATTCATGCTCAATGAATTCTTCCAACGGGTTGGAACAGTTCCACATTAAATGATGAGTTTAAACTGCATAAGATTTGTTGGTGCATATCAGTTATGCTAACTAAGTTTAACCTACTGCTGATGGTTAGCTAACCGCAGTTTAAGACTTAACTTAGTGAATTTGACCCTTAGTGAGACAGTCAACCTTTACAATTTGTTTTAAACCTGCATTCTTGTTTTACATGCTACAATAGGTTTATTCCAGTAATGCTGGATATGCAACTTATGTAATGTAATACCAGTGACCAACGCAACATTGCTTGAACAGACTTTTTCAGTTTTTTATTGTTTATTCCTTTGCAGTTTTTTTATTTTTTTTTACATTTCACTTCATGAAGATTCAAAAATCAACTATGAGACAGTGTGCGTAAAAACAGAAATCTATTTGATATTGCAAGCAATTTTAATTAATTTGGAGGAAAATCTCAGTTCTTAAAACTGCAATTAACAAAGTACCTCGCAGCATAAGTGCAAACCCATAAAGTAAAAACATGAAGGCTATACTTCATCTAAGATCTGTATAACCAAGAGGGGCAAATTCACTCCATGCAGAGCCAATCACACAATTGGCAATAAACTGGAGAAACCAAACTGGCAATGAAACCCACCTTCATCTTCAAACATGCGAGATAATATACTTTCTTGTCCAATCAATGTACTTCTAAAAAAAAAGAACCATAAAAGCACTCCTCAAGAATGTTTAATATACAACTCTAATTTAATGGAGGAAAGTTTGTAGATCAAGTAAGAATACAACACCAATGATTGCTCGTTTAGTATACAGGCCTGTTTTTCTTTTTTTCAGTAAAATTTCGGTCCTGGTCCAAATTAACTTCATAAAAACAGAAAAAATTAAAGCCATTTTGGTCAATTGATCGAAGTAAATATCTTGCCAATATGCAAGCAACAATTACAAACGGACTACCGGTATCACAGTGTCAGGTTTAACAGACATCAAGCTGATCAAAGTAGTATTTGTTTGCATTGCAGTTACAAAAGAGTAGGTGTATATGTCGTTCAGCGTCTTGTTACTTCAAACATGATTAAAAAAATTGAAATGACCGAAATTTTTGTAGACAGGTCAATTGACCGAAGTCAAATTTTGAAAAATATAACCCAGATCCAGACTATTAGAAGTAACTATTTAAGCACCATTCACAATCAGTGGCGTAAGCAGGATTTTTCAATAATGGGTTTCAGTGACGTCACAAAATTCTACGTCATCACGATGTGACGTCACTGGCAGCGTTGATTTAGATTTTTAACGTTTATAATAATTTTTCATCAAACCGGGCTGTAATAGCATAGTTTTAAAGATGCCGCTATCCATGCCGAAGATTTGGGGTTCAATTTCCCGGCAGGTCCAATATGAAGTAAAGTAGCCAACGACTTGCCACTGCTGTGAAGTTTCTTCGGACCTGTGTTGCCTAAGCGCTAAGACGTGGGGTCGGACCCCACTGCTCGCTACCACGCTTCAGTGCTACGAGTTTAATGAAATGAGTACAGTGAAGACTTGATTGCAGTCATAGCTACTGCAGAGACACCGTGTTTAAAGAAACTCCTACTTACCAACTGCTTCACAGCAGCAACAATGACAAAAATGCAGTTTAAGCAAAACACATCAGAAAAGCTGGACTACCGGTATTGTTGCATATCACATCCGACGCAATGTAATGAAGGTTTCTCGAGATTAAATTAGAAAGTTGGACAGAACAGAAAAAACATGACTAGCAATTTCGGCAAGCTCCGCACAAAGAAAAGTTGATTTGTTTCAAAATTAAGAAAAGTTTCATTTTATTTAAGAAAGTTTTTTAACCGGTCAGGTGGCCGAGTGGATAGAGCGTCTGCCTCTAGATTGGTAGACTAGGAATTCAATTCAGAGTCGGATCAAACGAATGACTTAAAAATTGGTATTCACAGTTTCCCTGCTTGACGTTTAGCATCAAAAGGACAGTGTGGAACAAGCCACCATGTTTGCTTGTTGCGCCCTTGGAAAAGGCACTCAACAAGATTCCCATCTCAGTGTGGTAGACAGATGGTCGGTAACTCCTAAGCAAGCTCGTACAGCACACTGTCGCTTTCTCGTGACAGGAGGATAAATATGCCAATAAAACAATTTTTTCTGCAATCGTCAAGGGGGGGGGGGTGTCGACTCCCAAGGCCCTTCCTTGCATAAGCCACTGGGGCCCATCTCCGCAACTTAGTGCCCGGGAAACACAACACATAAACGTTGCAGCAGTGGTGAGCCGCTGGCGACACTGTGCCGGACTGACCAACTCGAGAATCAAGCCCCTAACCTTTAACACTGATAGTCTGTAAGCTTAACCACTAAGCTAACGATCGGTACCGGCCCAGAAACTGAACCCAAAACCTCTCACGCCGTTAGCGATGTCTTTGGTTAACCCCAACTGGCTGGTTTGATTAACTCAAAATTATGACATTGCAAGCGGAACATCTGCCCGCGTTACATCCATTCTCTTCCAAGAATACCTCCTGCACTGGAACATTGTGTTGTCCAGCCATGATAGCACTTGAGAACAATGGCTTTATGACATCACAACATGACTTCAGCTTTAACAATACCCATTGACTTTGTCCATGCTTGCGTTTTGAGGGAGTCGTTGGTTCAAGCGCAACCCATCAGAAAAGTTTGACTACCAGAATTACCGGTATTGCATCACAATAAAAGTTTTTCAAGATTAATAAGCAAGTTGGATAGCACAGGAAAACATGACAGCAATTTCGAAAATCTCTAAGAAAAAACGCGAATTGTTCCAAAAAGAGAGGTTTTTATTTTTTTTCCATTATCAATGGGGGGGTTTTGACCCCCAAATCCCCCCCGTGCGTATGCCCCTGTTCACAATTGATGTTTTTGTATTGTTGAGTGTCAGACTATGGACTCACCTTCGCTCACTGTTTCAGAATTACACAGTATATCAGTTGGAATATTTATTAAAAAGTCATATTAAAATTGATTCTAAAATACCAGTATCACACTCTCTAACTCTGATCAGGGGCCTGTCGTTTGCATGCAGCCAGCCATGACAACACATTTTTGAGTCAGTAACCTTTATTACCCAAGATAGGCAGGAGCTATAGAATCTGGAGCTATAGAATAGGGTTTGATTCTGAGTCGAGTCAAACCAATGACTTTAGAAATCGGTATTCATAGCATCCCTGCTTAATGTTCAGCATTAAAAGGACAGTGTATCGATAGAAAATAAGCCGGCAAGTTTTTTCCTCACATGTCAGTGTGCCAGGGTGTTAACCTACTGATAGCACCAATGTGTTGTAATTTAATAAATAAACAAGCTGTTGTGGCATTGGGAAATGCGCTTAGCAGGATTCTCTCATCTTGGTGTGGTAGACAGGTGGACAACAACTCTTAAGTGAGTTCATTGACTTAGCTATAAAATTTTGATCGCTTTTTAGGGTGAGGAGGATAAATATGGAACTAATACACAGTACAATAATAGAATAATACAACATATACAAAATACCGGCACCATACCACATATAGGCCTACTAACAGGCATTGCAATTTGTTAGACTAGTCCTGAGTCATTATCTAGTTAACGACTTGTTTAAAATAGTTTTATTTCATTGGAAATTTGTGGTTATCGAAGTTCAAACATTGTGGTTGCATAACCAGAAACTTCCCCTACGATTCTCCTACTGTGAGAATCGCACTATGGGAACCGAAAAACGGTTACCCTACTGTGATTTTCAAAGTGCATTGGGAAAGGCGCTTAGCGGGATTCTCTCATCTTGGGTGGGTTAGTCTTTTTCGGTGAAATAGACGCTTCCAATAGTTTATTTTCGGTGAAATAGACACTTCCAATAGTTTAACAACATCTTTCAAAAAGACAGGCTACCATCACTGGCAGTGTTCCCTCTAGGATTTTAACCAGTGCGAATTTGCCCAAATGATAAATTCATTGAAATTTCTGCCCAAAAATTTTACTACTTTGAGGGCCCCTTTTACAATTTAATTGCATTAAATTTGCTTTTCCAAGATACAAGCTACAGTCTTGCATTAAAATAATCAAGTTTTTTGTTTAAGTCTTCTAGTTTTGCATTTCATAATATTTATTTCTGGTTCAAAATCAGTAAAATTTGCCCAAAAATTTTGCCTTTTTCTCAAAATTTCTCACTCTAGAGGGAACACTGATCACTGGTCTATTAGACCGGTCCCCAAAAACACTGCAAAGGGCTGAAACTCCGCAAAGGACTACTAAACACCACAAAAGAACGACAAAGGATTTCAAATTGATCTACTAAACACCGCAAAGAACGACAAAGGACTTCAAATTAGGGTTAGATCAGGGTTACCAAGTCCTTTGTCATTCTGGGTTAGATCTAGTATCAGCCCCCAGGTTCAATTGGGGTTAGGTTTGGTTAGGATTTGGTTCAGTTAGGGTTAAATTTAGTTGGGGTTAGGTTTGGTTAGGGCTAGACTTGGTTAGGGTCAGGTTATAGGTTACCGGTAGGTTAAGATTGGCAGACAGAAAACGCGTGGCGGTTTATTCTAGATGAGACCTGTCATTCTTTGCAGTGTTTAGTACCGTACATGCAGATAAATCAATTTGAAGTCCTTTGTCATCCTTTGCGATGTTTCAGTCCTTTGCAGTGTTTAGTAGGACCCCTATTTGACAGTTTGAGCTTTTGGTGAGTTGATGAAGGTATAAACTGATAAAGTAGAGAACTAGGCCCAATAATTTTTCTTCCAGTCTTAAGGAAAAAAAGAACAACAAATTATCTTCAATCTTATGAAGCGTTTATCAGGTTATGCACCTGACGTACCAGTATGACTGTACAGTGTACAATAATCACTACAAACGCAGTAAGCCGATTGCCGATATATACCACAAAAACCTACCTTGTTGTGGTAAATATTTTTCCACCAACATTTAAAGAAATCCAATCAGTGTGGTGAGAGTGGTTTGATGCCATCTTCTTTAGTTTTTTTTTTTTTTTTTCAATGCAACGAACTGAGCAAGTGTCAGTACCTACTCAACTGCTCAACAAGCTGCACTGCAAATCGATAATCCAATTTACACATAGCCTATACCAGCAGTGGTGTAAAAAGTAGTCCAGAAATCTAGTTAAAGGCATTGTTACTGGTGGCGGAAGCAGGAAGGTACTTGAAGTAGAGTAGAAAGTAGGGGATGTAAAAAGTAACCCAGTAGAAGTAAAAAGTACCAGCAATTTGAAGTTACTTGAGTAAAAAGTAGCGTTTGCAAAACCAAGGCCATAAAGCTGAGCTTTGACATAAGATAATTTGCTCACTTCCAAACTTGACATATATTTTGCCAATGCTTAAGTATATTTAGGACAATTAGCACATTTATTTGACGAAAAAAAAAAAAAGAGAAGCGTGTCATAATCTGCAAAATGCAACCTCATTGTCCTCGCCAAACACAAACAACAAAAGACCACTTAATATAACGAAATTGTAAAACTCATAACCACTGTCATTCTGGCAGAATTTTGACGAAAGAGAAAAGTAAAAGTGTTGCCCTTTCAAACCTGAAAATGCAAGCGTCGATTTGTCAGAACTGGGGGGTTATTACAGGATGCTCGTTAAGCGGTTTGCGAGCTCGCAAACTGCTCGGTAAAAATATTTTCCTCGCTAACGCGTTTTTCGGGATTACAGGATTTTCCGAGCTGGCGAACTCTCTCGGCAAGTAGCGAGAAAAAAAATGAGCACGTTAAGTTACCGAGCGACTATTTCATACACAACTAGCCATGGCAGAGCGCGGTTTTTTAGGTCATAGTTTATGCACAATAGTTAGTACCTAGTTTATGACACAACTGGAGCTTTATGCAACTCCCAGGCTTGTTGTGAAATGGTGGATTCAAGTTCAAGCATATTCGTGCATGCCAATTAAGAGCCAAAGGCTCAAGTCGCTACTCTCTATCTCAAAAATGACATATGTCAACAGAAAAAAACAAACTTTCAAAAATAAAAAAAAAACAAAAGAAAAATGCAAAGCATAGTCAATATACACATACATACACATCAAACCAAGACTAGTAGGCTAGCAGCTGTTTACTGGCTAGCGCCTAGTCTAGTGCTAAAACTGTGCCAGTATTACCAAGTTGGGATGGTTTTGACTTGGTTACAGGTGAGAGTGTAGGCTATGTATACTGTATAGGTGTCTACATATGAACCGGTATAGGCTTGTTGTGAGGTGCTAGACCAGCAGCTGCTGTTTGCTGGCTAGCGCCTAGTCTAGTGCTAAAACTGTGCTAGTAGGCCTATTGCAAGCATGCGTTGGCTGCAGACTTAGTCGGAGCATTGGTCGGAGAGTATGAAGTAATGGTATCTTCCACCAGTAACTGTGTGAGGCCATGGCCAGCAACTGCTAGTCCAGCACCTCACAACAAGCCTATGCATCTGTAGACACCATTACTGCATACACTCTTATCTATAACTACGTTAAAACCATCCTAACTTTGTAATACTAGCACAGTTTTGGCACTAAACTAGGCGCTAGCCAGCAAACAGCAGCTGCCAGTCCAGCACCTCACAACAAGCCTGTACATACCGAGCAGTTAGCGAGACACTCGGCTTTACCGAGTAACTGCTCTTTCTGCGAGCGCAACCTGTAATCCCAACTTTGCGAGCACGTTATCTCGGCTGCCGCTCGGAGAATTTCTCCTCCGAGGAGAATTAGCGAGAGAAATCGCTCGCTAACGCATAAAATCCTGTAATAACCCCCCTGCTGAGTCAGAAGTAATTACGCGTAGTGTTTCCAGTTTTCAGTACAAAAAACGTAACAAAAAAGTGCAAAAAAACAATGATATTGCAATATTACTACTTTTTATTACAAATATGAGTCAAATTAAACTTGAATTGTTACTTAAAATGCTTTCGAAAAAACATAACACTTCTGGCATAAGTCAAAACGTAACAGTAAAAATAACAGAAACACTTAAACTGCTTGAACGCTGGAAATCGTCCAGACAAGGCTCAACGAACCATGACGCGTTTCGATTCCAGACAAAAATAGAAAATGATAGCAAAGCCATAACAAAAGAAGTTAAGTCAAATTAGTCAAGGCAGCAACAAAAGCAACCGCAAAAGAAATATATATATGCTTTATGCGACATTGCAAATAGCAGTTAAAACAAACATACACTTTCGGGTAAACATTAAACATCCAAAATTCATACAAACAACAAAAATTGAACCAAGAACGTGTAAAGTTTACCAAAAAGTGTCAAGATCAAAACTGCTAAATAGATAAAAACCTGTTCGTAAAGTGGCCAAATTTTTGGCCCCTTACCAACAAAATTTCAATATCGACCCCCCGAGTCTGAGTCGATATTATTATTACACATCAGTAGTAAACGCAAAATGTCAAAAAACATTTGCGAAACTCGATCTCCAAATATCAGCAGAATTGCCAAACCCAAAACCGCTGTTCTTCGCAAAAATCACGTTTTTACGTGAACATAGTTTGGCCCCTCGCCAACGGAGTTGTAACATCGACCCCCCGAGTCTGAGTCGATATTATGATTACACATCCATAGTACAAACAAAATGTCAAGAAACATTTGCGAAACTCGATCTCCAAATATCAGCAGAATTGCCAAACACAAAACTGCTGTTTTTCGCAAAAATCACGTTTTTACGTGAACATAGTTTGGCCCCTCGCCAACGGAGTTGTAACATCGACCCCCCGAGTCTGAGTCGATATTATTATTACACATCCATAGTACAAACAAAATGTCAAGAAACATTTGCGAAACTCGATCTCCAAATATCAGCAGAATTGCCAAACCCAAAACCGCTGTTTTTCGCAAAAATCACGTTTTTAAGTGAACACAGTTTGGCCCCTCGCCAACGGAGTTTTAATATCGACCCCCCGGGTCTGAGTCGATATTATTATTACGCATCAAGAGTACAAACAAAATGTCAAGAAACATTTGCGAAACTCGATCTCCAAATATCAGCAGAATTGCCAAACACAAAACTGCTGTTTTTCGCAAAAATCACGTTTTTACGTGAACATAGTTTGGCCCCTCGCTAACGGAGTTTTAACATCGACCCCCCGGGTCTGAGTCGATATTAGCCTTGGGCTAGCCTGGGGGTTAAACAGGTAACTGCTCCCCTCCAAAAAATTCTTTTCAAGAACCAACATTGATATAAGCAACGCATATAAACCTTGATAAAATATTTAATATGCACTCATTATGAAAGGGGCAGTTTCCCCTGTCTTGAAAACTGAAGACAGTAAAGCATGAGAACAAACTGCCCTCCCTACCGAAACATTTTTAAATTACACTAATATATGCGCTAGAGGAATCTCTAATCATGTGATTAAGGTCAAAAACAGCGTCGATATTATCCAAGTATTTTTCACCCAAATCACAGCGTCGATAACATGATATTCTCTCAAGCACATAATCGGGGTGTTTGGAAAACAGAGCACTCCAGCTCCTTAGACAGTTACGGTGCATAAAAACGATTTTGCTCCCTCCCTTCCCGTTCCGCCCCTGGGCCTCTTTAAATCTTTCGTGGGTCTGGTCTTCCTTAACAGTATTTTTATTTTCAGCATTTAGGTAGGACAGTGTCAATATAAGTTTTTCATTTAGGTAGGACAGTGTCAATATAGGTAGGACAGTGTCAATATAAAACAGTGTCAATATAAATCAATATAAGTCGGTTCGTTATATTTTAATAATTTTTCAACTAACCGGCCGGTTATAGCGCAGTGTTGAAGATGTCGCTATCGATGCGAAAGGTCTGAGGTTCAATTCGAAGGCAGGTCAAATCGGACACGGTGTAACCAACGGCTAGCCGCCGCTGGTTACACGGTGTAACCAACGGCTCGCCGCCGCTGCGACGATTCTTCGGAGCTGTGTTGTCCAGGCGCTAAGCCACGGGGTCGGGACTCGCCACTCGCTACCACCTTTCGGTACTACAGCGAGTTAATGAAACGAGTAGGCCTACAGTGAAGATTTGATTTTTTTTTTAATTTTGTGTGCGGCCATAGTTACTGCAGATGCACCGTATTTAAGGAAGCTCCTGCTTACCAGCTGCTTCACAGCAGCATCAATGACAAAAATGTAGTTCAACCAAAACACATCAGAAAAGTTGAAATACCGGTATTGTTGCATTGCATGGTAATAAAAGTTTCTCGAAATTAAATTAGAAAGTTGGACCGAACGGAAAAACATGACAGCAGTTTCCGCAAGCTCCGCACGAAGAAAAGTCGGTTCGTTACAAAAAAGAAAGGTTTCACTTTTTCTGCAATCGTCAACGTCAAGCGCACCGCCAGGGTTGCCAGGTTTTGCAGAGTAAAATATACCAAAATGTTCCAAATTATATACCAAATATATACCAAAATATGTTATCAAAAATATACCAAATGTATACCAAATTTTCGAAAAAAATCATCAGTTTATCGGTAAAAATAAAAAGTAAGTGTTGCTTAACATTCAACCCCAGAGGCGTAGCGTAGGGGGGGCAGTGGGGTACATATGTCCCCAGGCGTCAAGGTACAGAAGCACCAAAATGGGCATGCAAAATTTTCACAACAAGGGTAAAAAGCCGGTCACAAGCAAGATTGTACCGGCGGCAGACATCGTCTGATAGTAGTAGAATGGTACGCACCGTAGGGGAAGGTGGGGCAAAACGGGACACGGGGCAAAACGACAGTGGCATAGCGAGGGGGCAAGTGGGGGCACGTGCCCGGGGGCGCACCACGTAGGGGCGTACCAAGAAGTTCTTTTTATACTCTTTTTTCCACGTATTCTCACAGATTTTAAAAACTACTTCGTGGATTACTGTATTGTAATGTATGCTGTTCGCAAAGGATTCAAATCACGCCTTACTTCCGACCACAAATCACGCACCAAAGGGGCGCACAAAACAGTGATTTTATACACTTCAGTTTCGACGTAATCTTTTAAACTTTAAAACAATCAATTTGTTGCAATGCAGCTGACTCCTGTATATGCTTTTGGCAGAGAAGTGAAATCACTCTTTACACCCGATCACAAATCGCACGTTTACTCTATTATGACATCACAAAGAGGTTTGAAACTGCGCGTACATAGTTATTCGACTTTGCAGCAATTAGCAATTAAACAGAAGGAAATAGAACTCCACTAGAAGAAAAGTAAAGAAGCGATAGGTGTCTATTGTAATAGATTTTCATTATTTTAGAGTTAGATGGATGCTAAAGATTGTTGGTAAGTCGATTAAGATACGCGTATAGTCGCTCGCTGTAATACTGTGCTAAACCTACACCACAGTGATCCTAAACTTTTTTAACCAATAGGCCGTTTCAGATAATACAGCGGACAAGTGCCGATCGAAGCATTAACTAAACTGAACCTTAGCTTCAATGGTCTTTTCTGGATGTTTTGTTTTGTAGTTTGTATTGTTTTGCTACCGTGATTGGTGTGTAGACTGTGATTTCCAATGCGGATATTTGACAGCAATCACAGAATGAAAAAATAGGGAAAAATCTGGCAATTTAAGGGGTTGCGAAGCGCAGCCCCGTTGCTGCTGCTGAGATAATTTCGTTAAAAATGTGAAAGAATTGCAGTATCGTAGGATAAAATTGCAGCTGAGCGCTTGATTGCCCTATATGAAATGCAATTCCGTTTTCTGGATAGCCTTTTTTTCAGATCGACGGTCAAACTTCTTGTTGAGATTTTGTGCGAAAAAGCTTTGCAGTTTGATGTGGGCAGCTTTCCCCAGTGTGGGCCCCTAGCCGACCGTTGGGATGTTGTCGTCTCCAAAAAAGAAAAGAAAGGTCTTCACCCACAATTCTCGGCCCTTGAATGGAATCTTGGTCCCCTTGACGGCTAAGTGCTCTCCGAAAAAAAGGTCTTCACCCGACATTCGGTGACCTCAAATGGAAACCGGGGACTCTTGACGGCTATGTGGCCTCTCCAAAAATAACAAAAAGGTCTTCAACCATAATTCGGGGCCTCCAAATGGAATCCGGAACTCTTCGACAGCTAAGAGAATCTCTCACCACACTACTTTGGGGCCTCTATGATGGGCCCCTAAAATGCTTTTTCATGGACCCGGGGCAGATTGCCCCCTGTAATCCCCAGCCCCCCTCTTTTAAGCCCTGGATGGGGGGGATCCTGTAGTGTGTCTTTTATATTCTTGACTTCAGTCGGGACGATCTATTCTACAGTATTAGAGCAAATATTGTAATTTTGGCAAAAAGCAGCCAATTTCGTTCTGCATCTCTCTCCACAATGTCTTCTGATTGTACTCGGATTGCATGTGATAAGTTTTCACCGGCCCGCCTCTGGCTCAGAAAAATTGCCGCACCGTTAAATAAAATATTTCTAATTTCTAAAAACAGATCAGCGTTTTTAGAGTTTACATTGCTAGCGATTTAACTAGTAGGAAGATTATGCCAAAAAAAGAGAGTGGAGCTCAGGGTCGAAAACGGCGAGCCCAATTTGAAGTGTTTTTGAATGAATCTAGAAAATTTATGAAAAAATATTTTAAAAGTAGTGGCTATGCAAAAAGACTAATCTGCCGATATACGAAGACAAGACGAATCTGCTGGTACAGATAATCATAGAATTGTAAAACACAGGGGCCGCAAAATGTTTGTTTGCCCCGGGGCGCAGGATACCCTCGCTACGCCACTGTTCAACCCAAACCCTAATCATTGCAAATTAGCCTGCTGATAATACAATGTGAACATCAAGCCTTAATCCAAATGCCAAACTCTACGACGCTACAACTTAACACTCAAAACTATAAACTAGCCAATCCATTCTTCACAATTGACATATAACATATTGCTTCAGAAAAAGAAAATTCTAGAGCTTTTGCCTCATTGGCACATTGTGCAAAAAAAAACGCCACTAGTAGTGTTGCCAGTTGTGTAAAACTGCATTGCTCACATCCGTAGAAAGGATTGATTACGTAATCCGGCAATTAAAGAGCTTTCTAGTAATCTTCAACATATCAGTCACATTAAATTTCTGAAATATACCAAACGCAAAAAAACACTACCAAAAGGCATAAAAATATACCAAATTTAAGGACATATACCAAACCATAATTTCACCTACCAAACGGTCCAAAAAATATACCAAATTTGTGAAATCTGGTATATAAATATACCAGTTGGCAACACTGCGCACCGCACCAGCAAAGTTTGACTACCGGTAGGCCTATTATTGCATCACAATGAAAGTTTTTCAAGTTTTTATAAGCAAGTTCGATAGCATAGAAAACATAAGAGCAATTTCGGCTATCTCCAAGGTTGGATATCGATAATGAAAAAGTAGAGAATAATTCGATATTCGATACCTCAAAAAAAAGTAGCGAATTCCTGCATTCGATAACAAAACTAAAAAGTAGAGAATATCGATCAATCGATAACGTCGACTCGATACTTTTTTCTGACTCAGTTGATAGCGACAGAGTCAACATAATATTTTGATGCTAATGAGGGGGGGGGCTTCAGATTAGGCTAAGTGGATAATGTCGGTATCGAAGGCATAGCATATTATGATGGGCAGTTTAAAACAGGAATACCAGAAGGCTTACTCACTTTTCCCATTCCACTATAAAAAAGATCAAATATCACTTTATCTCGTTAATACTTTCTACCTTTGATCTTGGCCTACTTCAGATGTTGTTGACTATAAACCATAAACACAAAATTTTTCCTGCCACTACCAGATGCAATCTTTCAAATTAACAAAGCTGGTGAACAAAAATTCAAAAACCACTTCATTAGCCTCACAACTGCATTGGACTGCTTGGCCCTGGCCTGCGATACCATGTGACCAAACGTTTCGCATACGTTTTCTCGTGGTATATTTTGGAATCAAATAAAAAATGACAGTGCATACGCAATTTTTCGCTCTCTCACTGTTTTTATGCCGATGTAAAGTAAAATATTTATCTGCAAACACCACAAAAAACAGTTATCGATTTCTCGAGAATATTTATCGAGAATATCGATATCGGTTATCGATTTCTAATCGATATTTCCAACCCTGGCTATCTCTGTACAGTAATCTCCCGGTTAAGTACGCAACTTGATCCGGAGATGACTTTGCGTACTTATGCGGGAGATGCGTACTCAACAGTTTTGGTATCCCATTGCACATGTGTGTGCACAAAGCATGATTGTTACGTTATTTATAAAAATCATAGCAAAGTGCTCAAGGTTGAAGATCATTTGCTGTGTCCAGTCTTGCAAGAAGAAGCATGAGATGATTATGACAAGCTAAAAACCGCATTTGAGTGCTTTCAACAAAAACTGAGGCGGGTGACATTGCAAGTCAAGCAAAAGAAAACGAACAACATGCGCCAGCTAACTTTGCACGACATGATGAAGCAATGAATATTGAATAAATAGTACTCATTATTTCGTCACGCTACAATTTGTTACTGCGTGTACGTACATTTTCGTTTGAAATAAAAACAAGTAGAATCTAAGTTTTTTGAAGAATTTTTGCGTACTGATTTGGGATGCGTACTTGAACGAGTGCGTACTTAACCGGGAGGTTACTGTATGAAAAAACGCGGTTCGTTCCCAAATAAGAGGTTTTCTTTTCTTTTAAAATCTTCAATGGGGGACGGGTTTGACCCCCGAAACCCCCCCCCCCCCCGTGCGTACGCCAATGGACGAGTCAAATCTGAAATTTCGTTGGCGAGGGGCCAAACTGTGTTCACTTAAAAACTTGATTTTTGCGAAAAACAGCGGTTTTGGGTTTAGCAATTCTGCTGATATTTGGAGGTCGAGTTTCGCAAATGTTTCTTGACATTTTGTTTGTACTCTTGATGCGTAATAATAATATCGACTCAGACCCGGGGGATCGATGTTACAACTCCGTTAGCGAGGGGCCAAACTATGTTCACGTAAAAACGTGATTTTTGTGAAAAACAGCGGTTTTGGGTTTGGCAATTCTGCTGATATTTGGAGATCGAGTTTCGCAAATGTTTCTTGACATTTTGTTTGTACTATGGATGTGTAATCATAATATCGACTCAGACCCGGGGGGTCGATGTTACAACTCCGTTGGCGAGGGGCCAAACTATGTTCACGTAAAAACGTGATTTTTGCGAAAAACAGCAGTTTTGTGTTTGGCAATTCTGCTGATATTTGGAGATCGAGTTTCGCAAATGTTTCTTGACATTTTGTTTGTGCTATGGATGTGTAATCATAATATCGACTCAGACTCGGGGGGTCGATGTTACAACTCCGTTGGCGAGGGGCCAAACTATGTTCACGTAAAAACGTGATTTTTGCGAAGAACAGCGGTTTTGGGTTTGGCAATTCTGCTGATATTTGGAGATCGAGTTTCGCAAATGTTTCTTGACATTTTGCGTTTACTACTGATGTGTAATAATAATATCGACTCAGACTCGGGGGGTCGATATTGAAATTTTGTTGGTAAGGGGCCAAAAATTTGGCCACTTTACGAACAGGTTTTTATCTATTTAGCAGTTTTGATCTTGACACTTTTTGGTAAACTTTACACGTTCTTGGTTCAATTTTTGTTGTTTGTGTGAATTTTGGATGTTTAATGTTTACCCGAAAGTGTATGTTTGTTTTAACTGCTATTTGCAATGTCGCATAAAGCATATATATATTTCTTTTGCGGTTGCTTTTGTTGCTGCCGTGACTAATTTGACTTAACTTCTTTTGTTATGGCTTTGCTATCATTTTCTATTTTTGTCTGGAATCGAAACGCGTCATGGTTCGTTGAGCCTTGTCTGGACGATTTCCAGCGTTCAAGCAGTTTAAGTGTTTCTGTTATTTTTACTGTTACGTTTTGACTTATGCCAGAAGTGTTATGTTTTTTCGAAAGCATTTTGAATAACAATTCAAGTTTAATTTGACACATATTTGTAATAAAAAGTAATAATATTGCAATATCATTGTTTTTTTGCACTTTTTTGTTACGTTTTTTTGTACTGAAAACTGGAAACACTACGCGTAATTACTTCTGACTCAGCAGTTCTGACAAATCGACGCTTGCATTTTCAGGTTTGAAAGGGCAACACTTTTACTTTTCTCTTTCGTCGAAATTCTGCCAGAATGACAGTGGTGTAATTGATTAGTTATCTTGGGTTTGCAAGTTTAGGACCAAAATTTATTATGCTATAACCACACGTTCAGAACACAACAGATCAAATATAGGTATGTAGTTCAAAATTATTATTAAAGAACATTCTTTGAAATTGATTTTGACTGCAAAAAAAATCTATGTTGAGCCAATGTATGTGTGGAAGTCAGCAGACTCATTTAAAGATATGAGGTGAAACATTAGGAAAAAGTTAATCAAAAATTGAACAAGTTTTGGCAACAATTACCCTTTCCACGTGTCCAATTTTACTGGGCTTTTGGCCTGCAGTTCTTGGCTCTAGTTTTTGCATCATAATCTAATCAATTTCTTGATTGCATAATCACTTCTTTTAACTATGACATCAAAAAATATTGATGATGATGCAGAAACTGGAACCACGAACTGGGGACCTAAAGCTCACTAAAATTGGACACGAGGACGGGGTAAATATTACATATTAATTTAAATTTGAAATTTTGCTAAAGCATTTATTGACATCTGTCTAAACAGTTTAGGTAATCTGTAAGCTTGATTATTTTTCAAAAGGATTCCCGATACAAAAGGAAACCACTGCCATAGGTTATGCTACAAATAAGCTATTGTAATAGGCCTAGGCTATAACATACTGCATTCAAATTTTTTTTCGGGTGCTGCAACCATGCTTCTCATGTTACTTTTCTTGATCTTCCATTTCTCCCCTTGCATGTTACAACGTTCATCGTTTTGTTGCTTCTTCCCTTTTCTCGTGCTGTCCAATTATACTGTATGTTATTTATGCATGTTATTCTTGTGTTGACGGTACGGAAATAAAAGACACTAACTAACTAACTAAAACTTTTTCTACTTGGTGCTGCCTATATTGAATTACTGGTCTGTTTTTATAATTATAGCATTTATTGTGATAAAAAAGTTTTTTTCTGATAAAGTTTTGAATATTTTGCAACGCCATCTACCCTACATGGGCCAACATGCAACACGATGATGTAAGTGATTGTTTTTCATTTGAAAATCTATCTAGTTAAGTTGTGCTGGATTTGATTGTTGCTTTAAACAGAGAACTCGATAGCATGCATGTGGAAAAGGACAAAACATAAATTTATTTAAATTAGTTTAAGTTGTAGTATGTTGTTAAAAGTTATCAATTCTGTGAATAAGGATAATATAAGTACGAACATTCTAGTGATGTCAAGAATTATAAAACTGTTGTAACTAAAATTACAATAAATAGAATGCAATGACCCTTCTTATTTGTGACTGGTCAAATTAAGTACTGAAGACACTTAGTGAGTAGTGCCTCTGATGGATCTAAATTGGTACTGGTATTAAATCCATGAAGAAAATAGTTTTCATTGCATGCAAATCCACAGAAGATTATTCCCCAACCTAGAGAGAAATTTAAATTATTGCTAGGTCTATCATATATATCAATTTTTCTTAGTTTTTAATTAACAATGTTATTGGCGTTATCAGATAATAGTTTCTCAACAGCATTTTGTGAGATTCTGAAATTTCAAGAACACCCATTGCGCTTTTGGTAGGATTTGCTTAGGTTAGGTTTTTGCAAAATTGCTGTGACATATGATATGCAAATGGTTTTTAAATTTCCCAACACAGTTAATGGCATTCTGGTGGAAGGATTGAGACCAAATATCTGTCATAATTTCTAGTATGATTTGATTATTTGGCATCTAAACAAACTACAATAATTTTAGTTAAAATGTTTTTGTTGTTAGTTTTTTTTGTCTGAGGAAAGTGATAATGAGGTCAGATTTTTGACTTGATTGCCTTTCCAGTGGTAAATATATACTGGTATTTTATTTTTGTAACTTGGATGGAAATTCTCCCCAATTGCGCCTACTTGTCAGTTAAACAAAAACTACCAATTCCTTATCTTCTTTTTTAGTTATCGCTAAAACCTCATAGAAATTATAGAAAGCAATGTGTTTGTCGTTTGCTAAAAATTTGTGAGGCTACTCCTTTTTTGATATTAGGATTGACTAGACTTAACCGTACTTTTACAATGCCAACATTTTGCACTTTTGAATTTGTGAGATATTATTTTTCACCATATCAAAGCTAATTTTTGTACCATAATTTGGCTTTACGGTAAGCCTCTATACTCATTTTTACTCTTGTTTGATTTACTGAAGCTTGAGATTCATTGAAATTATACAAGTAATCTTGGTGCCAAAGTGAACTTTTACAATTTTCAAGATGACAGTTAATGAGTTTGCTTTGATTCATAGGTACTTGTATGAAATATTTGCCTTCAGCCAAGTAAGGTTTTGTTTGCATTTGAAGTAAAAATTGTAACTATTTAAGCATTTAAAGCCCATGCTTCTATAACTTATTAAGGCAATGAGAAAAGCATATATACTAGTTCTAGGTTAGTATTTTCGTTGTATCTTTATGTTGATCTATACTTGATGTTTTGCAGGTTTTGTGGAGTATTATTGGAAATAAAAACAGTTGCTCTTATAAATTTGTGTAAGTTTTTTTCTTTTGTACAATTTTAGTATACTGTTTGCTTTAATTAGTTGATTCTGTCTTATCTCAATACAAATTCCAATATGGTAGTTTGATAAATAATATTGGAGGTAGCAATACTGATAAAATTTCTTTGCTGTCATTTTAGATCAAGAAATGGAGAAAAGAATCGATTTTGTCGACATGAATATAACTTGACTGGCTTGTGCAGTCGCAAAGCTTGTCCACTTGCTAACAGTCAGTATGCAACTGTTCGAGAAGAAAAAGGTAATCGATTTGTTTTCTGATAAAGCCAATATGTGTGTTTGGTCTACTATTCTGTAAAAATTATTTTAAAGGACCATGCAAAAGCACAGATTTAACTGGCTGCTTGCAGTTCACTCTAACTGATGCCAATCTTTGCTGAAGCAAGTGAATCAAGTAATCACCATATTCTAAGTGCGCTATCAAGAGGAGTCAAAGTGCGTGACTGCTTGGCCGGACTGATGTGTCGAATAATCTTGCACTTATCCTTGCGTGGTTGACGTCTTTTCTGCGGACGGTTAACGCTGACTGCAGTAATGGTAACCCGCTGTTTGTTGTCTGATGATGTACAGTGCTAATATTTGTGTTCAACGCAAGGCTTCTAGAGTTGTTTTAATTTATTGTCACAAAAACCCATGCATTTGTGCATGTCCAAGGTAGTGATGCTCATTGGCACGCGAGTAACTTAGCCTCAAACACGGAAACTGCATTAAGGATGAATAGTCAATGGAGTCATCATTCTTCAAAGTTCTCTTACGACCACAATACGAGCTAGTTGACCAAACAGCTAATAGTACATGTTACTGTCAATCAGTGTTGAATTACCGTCAGCAGATACTGCATGGTATGTGTAAAGACTAAGATCATGGCATCATTAGTGGAATCTTAATTGAGTTCTGACTCAGCGTTATGATCACTTGAGTGACATTGGTGGCAGCATTGAAAATTCATTTCTCTAACTTGGACGTTATTTTGAAGGTGTGTGTTATCTGTACATGAAGACAATTGAACGCGCCGCTTTTCCCGCTAGGATGTGGGAGAAGGTGAAATTGTCAAGAAATTATCAAGAAGCGCTGGAACAGATTGATGAGAATCTTTTATATTGGCCATATTTCCTTCGACACAAGTGCAAACAACGATTCACCAAAATATATCAATATCTAATTCGTGTGCGAAAAATGATGCTCACCCGACAGTAAGGAATTAGTTTCATTTCAAAAATCTTTCAACAATTTGTTTATGTAATGCTCATTGTATGAGTAGGTCACTCATTGCAGGATTTTGGGGGCTTAAAGGGAACAAACCTTAATTTTTAGTGTGCGTATCGGTACCTTGCTACTTCATTACTTCTAAACCCGCAAAATTTTAAGGTAAACATTTACTTATCGCTTGCCCTTCCCGCCTGAAAAGATTCTGGATCCGCTCCATCTACTCGTATATATTTTTATGTCTCATGGTCTGAGTCAGGGCATGCTATGGAATGTAATGGAGGGAGAATTTTGGTATGGAATATGGAAGATGCTCAAAATGGAATGGAAGATCGTCTTCCATACTTCCTTACTAACTACATATACAGTATATATCAAAACTTACAAGAAATTACGAAGTACTACCAAACTAGAATGAGAATAATTAGTCACTTTTCGGTTCTGCAGTGTAAGTTTTTAGCCTGTAGTAACTGACTGTATTGTTCTTAATTGCGTTAAGCATCAATACATTGTTTACGTCTATGCAGGAGCGTATTTAGGGCGGAGGCATTGTGCCATGCCCCCCCCTTTTTTCACTCTGCCTTTTAGGTAAAAAGAACAAAACTGATGGTGCCAGGTATCTGAAATATGCTAGACTCTTTCGATGATTTCTGTAGCTCGTGGTCAGGGGCAGATCTTGGGGGTAAGATGAGGGCCAGGGTATACATCCTCCCACCAGGGCTGCGAACTCGATCGATTTTTAATCGAGTTCAAGAGACATTTGCAAGTTCGAGCTCAAAGAATTTTATTTTTCGAGTTCAAGTTCGAGTTCGGCAAAAATAACTCAAGTTCAAGTTCGAGTTCGGCAAAAATAACTCGAGTTCAAGTTCGAGTTAACAGCTCTGTTGAAAATATCCCTTAAAAAACATACCCTAAACAGGAGTGGATCTAGAAAATTTTGGTGGGGGGATGCAGTTTGGATTTAGTTTGAAAGTTAACTAATTACAAAGACGGTTGGGTCCGAGGAAGGGCGTTTAAGCTATTTAAAATTAATGTTTTCATGCCAGGGACGTAATTAGCATTTTTTTAGGGGGAGGGCACCAAAGTTTGACATTTTTGAGCGTAGATTTTCCGGCTGAGTTAGTTTGTAGCAAAATAAGGACAGTAACGGTGTTAGCGGGGTCCGGGGGCATGCTCCACCGGAAAATTTTTGAAAATTTGCATTCTATGATGGCCATTTTAGTGCTTCTTGAACAAATTGTATTCGAATTTTTTGCCCTTAACTTTGAGGTCTTCACCAAATACCGGTATGATGCATTTTTTTCGCACGTTATCGATTTCTATGTACCGGTATAAAGCGTAGGAATTCTTGTTGTCGAAGAGGTTCGAAATTATGGAAAAATTGTATTCATCAAAAGCATTATTGAAAAAGGCCCCCCACCCCTGGTTCCGCCCTGACCCACGTAGTAACAGTTGGAACAGAGATTGCAGCACCGCACAAACACCAGGTAACTGTTGCTGCAGTGCAGCTGCGTTTTCATAAAAATCTCTCGGAACACCGTTTATGATGCAATAAATAAGTTTCAATGAGACAACGCGAAATGCCGGTGCAGTATCGGTACCGAAATAGCAAATATGCAATCATTCAATCTACAGTATAACAAAAAATCAAAAGTAGGCTAAACTTCGTTTTGAGAGATTTGAATGAATAAAATGAAAGCACTCAATTAGTGAACTCGAACTCTATTGTTTTTTTTTCGAGTTCGAGTTCAAAAAATTTATTTTTCGAGTTCAAGTTCGAGTTCGGCAAAAACGATAGAGTTCAGGCGAGTTCGAGTTCTACCTCCCACTAGCCATTTTCAAAAATGTTTGAGATGGATACAATTTTTCCATAATTTCGAACCTCTTCGATAGCAATAAACCTTACATCTTAAGCACCCATAATCGAAGATGTGGGAACAAAATGCATCCTATTTGGCTAAGCACTCAGAATCAGGGTCAAAAAATTAAACAAAGTTTGCTTGAAAATTATTCAAAAAGCACTAAACTACAGTAGCCATTACAGCATGTAAATTATCAAAATTTTTCCGGGGAAGCATGCCCCCCGACCCCCCTGGAGCTTTTCGTGCTCAATCAGACTCAAATTTGTTTTGCCGAAAAAAATACGCTAGAAAAAAACGTGGAAATTATGCCCCCCCTTTTTAAAGTTTTTGCTACGCCACTGGGTTTATGTTTACATACATGTGTTTATTTATTGTTTTTTTGCATTGTAGGATTGTTCAGCGAATGAGCATGACTAGTTTTAGGTTGGAAAACTTATCCTGCAGATAACGCGCATGTTGCATAATTTAATAATAATAGTTTATTTTTACCATTAGGCTTACGTTAAATTACATTAGTATGGAAGGATGGAATATGGAAAAAATTTTTAGTATGGAATTGATATGGAATGGAAGAAATTTTGCAGTATGGAATATGGAAAAATCATCTTCCATTCCATAGCATGCCTTGGTCTGAGTAACACCATATTGCAGGATTGTAGGTGTGATAATATTCTACTTATGTGTCTGCTCCCATCTCTTACGTTGTTGTTTTTTTTTAGAAAAGAGATCATTCCATTAAGTCGTAAAGTTGAGAGGAGGGAAGCGAGAAGAGAAGTAAGTAGTAGGGCCAATATTTTGAAGCGCGACTGCTTTGTAAGCAACTTCTATCTAATAAGAGATATGTCGGTAACGGTGTAGTGGAAATGTTAAGTCTAACGATGTAAAATGTAATCTGCGTTAACGAACTTCTTGCAGTTTCTACCTGTATCACTCACCTAGACTGATACCTGAGCCATGGTAATGCCGTCACTGCATCTTTTACTGACTTCTCGAAAAAGTTGTCAATCATTTTGTGGATCTTACCGGCTTACATCGGTTTTACATAGCAAAAAACGATTAGTTAATCGCAATATCAGTGGTCACTTTTGCGTGGTGTAATCAAGATACTTTTTCAAGCCGTAAATATCGTAGGCCAGTTGCTCATTGCAGCTGCTTTAGTCATAGTCCTATGATATGCTGTTTTTTTTTTTTCGTTCTTCTTGATATGAGCAACTATGTCCATACAAAGGTTCGGACGTACGCACTAAAAATGAATATCTTTAAGAGTGGAACTGTCCTGGAAATTAGCAATTTTGCTCTGAAAATGCTGCATTCTTTCAGTGACCTACACCTTTTTTTTTAATCCATCCAATCATCTATCCTCCATGTGCTTCACGCAAGTATTTAAATCAGACTTTTTTTTAGCAAAAAGCGTTAGTGGCTGCTCAATTAGACTGCGCTATCGAGAAAGAATTGTTGGAGCGATTGAAAAAAGGAACATACGGCGACATTTACAATTTTCCTGCTACTGCTTTTGACAAGGCATTGGAAAAAGATGCGGATCTGGAAGCATATGAAGATGAAGAAGATGAAGTGGATGAAGAAGAAGAATCTGAGGTATGTGTGGCTTTAATATCTCAAGCGTTTTCTTGCTTTGGCAGCTTTTCAGACATAATGCAAAAAACTGAGGATTTGTTGATTCCTTTCTTATGCATGAATTTTATATCTAGCAAGCGAGCATAAGAGCTTACCCCTTTTGGGTGCTGCGATGAAGCTGGAAGCAGTGGAAGGAATAGTTACCTTGCTGAATTTTTGGAGATTTCGGTGGAATCTGTTCCTCATGCTTTTTACATAGCCGACTTTTTCATTGTTCTTACTTCAAACCATCCCACAATGCTGGTTTTCAAGGACATCATTAGCAAAGCACCGAGTATCTTTAAGAGAATTTGTGACGACAGGCTTCGAAAAAGAGTTTATTTTAACACATTATGCATCACACCTCATATTTGCTGTTGCTTTATAAACCATTTATTATTATTTTTTTTAGATTGTACTGGAAAACCGAATGACTTTACTCGGGCAACTAAAATCTATTAGAATAAAAACTGTACACATTAGGGCAGATATCGATTTCGTAAAAACATCCTCAGTCTGCATAAATAAATAATAGATAATAGGCTGAAACACTGTCAACTTAGTGAGAGAAATAATAGGTAATTAAAAATGACTGTTATCTAAACGTAGGCCAAGGTCTGATCTACCTGCTGACTACTTGCCGACTCCTATAGAAGTGAGCAAATGCAGCAGCTAGCAGAGAAACAGCAAAAAAGCAAATGCAGCAGCTAGCAGAGAAACAGCAAAAAATTCGCTTTTTTGCTGTTTTTCTGCTAGCTGCTGTAGGTTTGTTCACTTCTATAGGAGTCGCCAAGCAGTCAGCAGGTAGATCAGACTTTGGCCTACGTTTAGAGAACAGTCAGTTTTTATTACCTATTATTTGTCTCACTCAGTTGTCAGTGTTTCAGTCCATTATCTTTTATTTAGTTTTGCAGACAGAGGATGTTTTTACGAAATCGATATCTGCTCTAATGTAAGCAGTTTGTATACCAATAGGTTTTAGTTGCCTGAGTGAAGTCATTCGGTTTTCCATCATCATCCAGTTTTAATCCGGTTTTTCCTCGTGTCCGATGGTGGCCAAATGCACCTCATTCCTTCAGCAATCGCTCCCACTCCCTCTCTCTATCTCGCGCGATCTGTAGCTTCCTCCACCCTCAACCCAATCTTCTTTATATTCTCTTCGACTTGTTTCTTGCATGTTTGCTTCGGCCGTCCTCGCTTTCGTGGTCCATTCACTTCAAACATCATTGCCTTCTTCAAAATGCTCTCATCATCCCTCCTAACCACATGTCCATACCATCTTACTCCATTCGCTTTAGCCATTTTATCTAAAGTTTCCTTCCGACCCAGCATTTTCATCAGCTCCTCAGTATTCTTTCTATCCACTAGTTTTACTCCACACATTGATCTCACCATAGCTCTTTCAGTTCTCAAAATTACCATCTCATTTTCCCTCAAACACCATGTCTCACTTCCATGTAACATTGCTGATCTTACGCAACTACGATACACCATCCCTTTCATTTTCCAAGAAAACCTTCTCCCAAGTAACAACTCTCCGAATTCTCTAAATTTCATCCATCCGATCCTTACTCTTGCAGTCACTGCAGTTTCACTCCCACCACTAGCATTCAGCCTATCTCCAAGATAACAAAAACCCTTCACAGTCTCCACTTCATCACACAACACCTCCGCTGGTTCTTCCTTTCCGTCTCCAATATCTTCACATTTTCTACATACAAACTGTTGTGCAAAACTGCAAGATACTTTTTTCATTTTGGTGCATCTCGCATGAATCCACTTCTTACAGAGCGTGCACCACACCGCGTTAGACATAACTCTTTTCCCACATATTCCACACGGATCCACCCTGCTACGCACAACCTCCTCTTCTGCACCACTCACCATCATCTTAGTCTTTCTAATATTTATTCTCAATCCCTTGCTTTCCAATGCATCTCTCCACCTTTGGAACCTCTCCCTTAGATTCTCCAAATTTTCGCTCATCAGCACAAGATCATCCGCGTACGAAATTTCGTTCAATAGTCCCTCTCTTGCATGTTCTGACACTGCATCAACCACAATAGCAAATATCATTGGTGATAGCACAGACCCTTGATGCACACCAACCCTTACCCCAAATTCCTCCGAAAAACCCGATCCAACTCTGACTTTCGTCCTTGATCCCTCATACAAGCTCATTACTGCTTTCACCAACACTTCTGGCAAGCTTTTCTTCTTAATGCCCATTTCATCACTTTTGTGGGAACCCTATCAAACGCTTTTTCCAAGTCCACAAAACACATGTACAGCTTTTTCTCTTTTCGACGAAACTCCTCTTGCATCCTTCTCAAAATAAACAAAGCATCAGTCGTGCCCTTCCCAGGCATAAAACCAAATTGCATGTCATCAACCTTCACTAATTCTCTTATTCTCTTCTTTAGCACTCTCTCGACTATCTTCATTGCATGCTCCAGCAGCTTTACTCCTCTATATGCTCCACAATCCATCACATTTCCCTTTCCTTTAAAGATTGGAACAACAACACTTGTTTTCCATTCCTCTGGCATACCTTTTCCATCCAGAACTCTCTGACACAGCTTCTTTAGTACTCCCACACCAAACTTTCCGCTCGCCATTATCATATCCATATTTACTTCAGAGGGACCAGCTGCTTTTCCCAATTTCATCTTATTCATAGCCTTAATCACCTCCTCATAAGTGACTTCTTCAACTGGTCCTTCAACCATATCTGCTTCTGCCATCTGATCCCATTCGTTTTCCACATTCATGATCTTTTCCATATGATCCTTCCATAATTTTCCACGATCTTTTTCACTAACCACAAGTCTCCCATCTTTATCCTTCATGCAACCTCCACCATTTATGTCCTTTCTATCCCTTCTCATGAACTTCACTAACTTAAAAACATCGTTTGATTTGTTATATAGCACTTTCATCTCCTCTTCAGCCGCCTGCTTCATGGCTTTTGCAACCACTTTCTTTGTCCGAGTTCTTGCTTTTCTATAATTACTTTTATTTTCCGCTGATCGATTCTTGCACCATGTTTTAAATGCTTTCTTTTTCCGATCTATCGCTTCTTTTACTTGCTCATTCCATCACCATGTGTTTCCCTGATCTCTGATCCATGTTGGTTGAACCATGTGTTTCCCTGATCTCTTCTCCCTTTCGTCTTTCCACACAAATCATCACAAGCCTTTAAAACACCATTTTTGTAGGACTCCCACAAATCCACTGCTTCAGCGTCCACTAATTCTACTACTCTTCGTTCAAATTCCTCTTTGATCTCTTTTTCCTGCAGCTTCCATACCCTACATCTCATCCTTTTATTCTTCTTTACTGACTTCTTCAGTTTGCGTTCCTCCACATCAACCACCACCAGCCTGTGCTGCAATGCCCCAGGGATAACTTTCACATCTCGTAGATACTTTCTCTTTTCCTTTCCTACTAGAACAAAGTCTATTTCTGTATCATTTCCACCTGAACTATAAGTCACCTTCCTTTCATCTCTCTTCTTGTACCACGTATTTGCAACACACAACTCTTTTTGGACGCAGAAATCCAGTAACATTGTTCCTTCAACATTTCTTTTCCCTATTCCATACCCTCCATGTATACCTTCAAATCGCTCTGCACATTTCCCCACATGGCCATTGAAATCTCCCAATCCCAACACCATTTCATTTACATTCGCCATACTCCACTCACGCGCCATTTCCTCATAAAATAACTCTTTCTCTGAATCTGGTTTTCCACTCTGTGGTGCATAAGCACAAATCACTTTAACAAATAACATTTCCAGTAGTTTCAAATTTTTAACTAGAATCATTCATTGGCTTGACGATTTATAAAAATTAATTCTCGCATACTTCTAAAACTTTTTTTTGATTGATTTCTTTGTTTTTATCCTCCTGTCACAAGAAAGCGATGGAGGCGCTATGCATCGGACGAATCCAGACTCGCTTGGGAGTTGTCCTTGTTTCCGAGTTTTCCGCTTGAGTTTTGCTTCTGACTTCTTCAATTTGCTGTTTGTTAGATTCCACCAAGCAGAGATAATTGTCGTGAAGCATCTTATCCAAGGACGCAACAACGAGGACTTGGGTGGAAGTTAAACCTTCAACCTTGCGATCATGGCCGTCGTAAAAAGGACGCTCCGAACCACTCCACCAATATTTTTATTGAATTTTTAGTTTTTGCAATCGACAAAAAGTACTTGCGACAGTATCGTATTTTTAATCGCTTGGAATTTGCCTTATTTATTTTAGGGGGAGCACGAGTTCGTTGATGCGGATGAGATCGAGGAATCGGAGGTTAGCGATATTGAAGACTTACAAACTAACTTCGAAGATGATTGGTTGGAGAAAAAATCAGAAAAGAAAAAACGACCTAAACTTGAAATCGAATATGAATATGAAACTGGACACCATTCGAAGTCGAAAATCAAACGATAACCTTTTTACTGTGTTTTATGGAAGTGATTTTCTATTTTTCTTATGGGTTTGGCACTGACTTCGTGTTTCGCGGTGAGAATAAACGTCACATTCTTCGCGGCAGCGAAAGAAAAATCGATTGATGAGTGGAATTGTGTTTCTTATAATTAACTATCTCAATCTTGAAGTTAGCCCCATTTCACCTTAAGTTATCTTTCTCTACTCTTGGGCTACTGTTTGATAGCAGTGTGCCATTTCAGATTTCGTCAAGTGATGAACTTCGGGGCTACTATGTGTAAACATTCTTAAACAATCTGATATAGACAACTATGTTTTTGATGAATAAAATTAATAACGAAAATCCTTAGCACCCATAGATCGAAAATGTGCGAACAAAATGCAATAACCTGTATTAGGTGCAGGACTAATGGAGAACAAAACATTTGCCCTAAACAAATGTCGCTAACGGTATGTGAATTTTCAAAAAATTTCCTGGAGAGCACGCCCTCGTACCCCCCTAGAGCAATGTTGGTTCCTCAATTTACTTCTAATTAATTTGGCCTAACATATACGCTTAAAAAATGTCAAAATATGCTGCCTCCACGGCTAAAAAAAATTTTGAATACTCCGCTGACATGTACACATTTAAAAAAGGGCCTATTTAAAATTTTCTAAATCCGCTACTGAATTTATGTCCTGACTTCATAAAGGGTCATTTCCTGTAAAACACATTTTTCCAGCTACAGAGTCGCCGTCATGCGACAAACCTGGGTGCAGATTTTTCATTCCAGGTACCATACGCTTATTCAGACACAGTTATTAGGCTATGTTGTAGTTGTATACCACTTCTTCCTACCAGAGTGACGTTTGTTTTCTGAAGCAGAACAAAAGCGTAATGCAGAAACCTAGCTTACATTTGAAAATTTTGAATTGCTTGGCTTGATTTTATTTCTTCAAATTTGCCACAATTCTGATAGCCAGAACTAGCGTACAGGGGCCTATTCTCCAGAGGATTAAGGTGTTCGGCGCACACCCTGCGATATCTCAGGCGCTCACGTTAATTACATTTAACTAAAATATTTGGATTTTCTCGTCTTTAATCTTTGTAATATCAGCGCCATCTGCGTTCTTTTTGCTTTGATGAACGACAAATTGCTTTTTTTTCAAGGCTGACCGATGACGCAACACTCTCTTGTATGGTAGGTTCAACAGATATCGTTGAACACAAGCGAGCCAGACCTTCTTCATTGCATTCTGAATCATATTGTAATAGCGGAGAGTGACTTTTTCTCTTTCCACACGATATAAATGCAAAAAATGTCTTATTTAGAAGTTGAACCCAGACGCAACGTCACAATACATGCTCAATCAGGCCACAGCAAATTGCTTTTTTCATCGCAGAAACATGATGCAATGGCTCTATCTTTAAGGGCAGGTTCAACAGGTATCGTTGAACACAAGCAAGCCAGACCTTTTCCATTGCATTCTATATCGTATTAGAATGCGGTTGCGAGTAATTGCTTGTGATGTTTGAAAGTGTGGCGGTCAATGTATACATTTTAAAGTTGTTGATTAAATTCAAGTCGTAGGTAGGGATGTGCCGAGTCGAGTCCGGGTACTCGGCCGAGTAATAAGGCATTACTCGGCCGAGTATTAAATGATACTCGGCCGAGTATTAAATCAATATCATTTTGACCATTTTTGCTTTTTATCCGAATTTGGGTCGAAATTAGGACTTCTACGGACGTGATGACCTTTTTTTTTTTTTGCTCTTCACCTAATTTTGAGTTCATATTTTGACGTCGTAGATACACGGACTACTCGGACTCGGCCGAGTAATGTCGTGAATACTCGTTACTCGGCGAGTCCGAGTAATTTTCCTCGAGGCACATCCCCGGTCGTAGGTTAAATTAGTGGAATGGAAGTAAGTGTTGACAGTATGATTGAAAAGCCGTTTTGTAGCAGAGATTACGACGAAAAATTGGTAATAGCAAAAGCTAAAAAGCCGACACCAAAATTAAATATATTAAGTAGCAAATTATGCTGCTTGAAAAGGCGCTTGATGTTGGTTCGCGCATTTGCATTAAACTTTTGAGCACTTCCACACATTTGTTTAATAAATGGCTGCATGCGGCAGCAAATATTGTAGAGAAGCACACATCTAAAAAATGCTCACCATACGCTACTGCTAGCGTAGCCAGGATTTTGCAATGGAAGGGGGGGGAGGCGAGAATGACATCACATTTGACCATGCGTTGTACACAGGAGCGGACCAAGAAAGTTTTGGAGGGATAGATGTAATTTTGAATCAGTTTGAATGTTTACTAAATGCAAAGACGTTTAGACCCGGAAACAGGCGTAAATAGGCCTAAGCCTTTCAAAAATGTTTTCATGTCAGGGGCGTATTCAGAAATTTTTTTCAGGGAGGGGGCACCATTTTTTCGTCACTTTTCAAGCGTAGTTTTTTTTCGACAAAATTAATTTTAAGCAACTTAAGTAACAAAAGCGACCCTAGGGGGGTCCGATATTCTTCTATGGCATTACTTTGTAGTTGGTTGCAAGTTTGAATGTAGGCTATGTACAGTAGTTAGCATGGAAGACGATCTTCCATTCCATTCTCAGCATCTTCCCTATTCCACACCAAAATTCACCTTCCATACCATGCCCTGACGGTGGGCTGCGCCCAGCAATGACGGTCTGAAGCGAAAAGTCCCCATACCAGCAACAATATGAGCGTCGCGAATGCTTCCGAAAAGCTTTCGTCGTAAGCCAAATTACACCAGACAAATTTCAGATTATTTCTTCATTTTTAGATGATCTGCAAAATTATTGCAACAAGTATTGTTTACGCGGAATGCAGTGAATGATTTCGCATCAGCTGTATCGCCATGTGGCAATCTCAATCAGTGATATCGTTATTCGTTAGTTCAGGCAAGTGGTTCAATAGGCTCCAGGATATATTCTTTTCTGCTTCTTATGTTTATGTTTCAGTGACACTTCGTAACAGAAATGCAAAAGCGCGAATAAGTAAACCTGTGGCGTTTTGTTACGTCACTATGAAGCCAAATGGTCAAAAGAACGACGAGAGAAATGGTCTGTAGCATGAATGATTGAAGAAAGAAGCCAGCGTAGTGCTCAGCTCGAGAGAGTTGTTGAGATTGCGTCGGTTGATTGCTTCGTGTCCATGCGTCGAGTTGTCACGAATGTGGCATCAGAGTTTTCTTTATTAGAGTTGTCCGACTCTATCACGTGATTTCGTTTTTACGCATGAGTACTTATAGATCGATTTCAGCAGACTACAGTCAGCTTGCATTGTGAAAAGTGACTAACGCCTTCAAACGCCGGAGTTAAGCTAACGAATTAGCTAAATTTGATTTCAATTACGTGAAGGATAGTTTTACAGACATTTGCAAGAGAATTTTTAGTGATATGTAGCCTAGTTAGCAAAAACTGATTTAAATAACGTGAAGGATAGTTTTAGTGATTAGGTAGTCTATATAGCTGTACATTAGCATGGGTTACTATGACACCCTTTGTTGGACACAAACTGCATTTAGTGATAGACTAGAGTTCCAGTCTAAATGTCATTTCAAATCGAAATTGATTTCTATCATTAAAACTTTTGGAGTAATATTTTCAGGAATTTGATCCAAATTAAATTCTACATTTTTCTGAATGCAAAATATTTTACATTAGGCCTAATTGTTTTTTGATTTTTTATTAGACCTTAGCTGTAAAAATAACCATTAAAGCTTATGGATCTTATTAAAAGCAGGAAAAGTAGGAGACCTATCGCACAAGTTTTACTGAATTCAATTTTTTGTCCAACTGGTTGGACAATATATTAGGCCAAATGCTTTTTAGTTTGTTGGACTTAGTTGTAACGACATCGCTATCGATGCGAAAGGTCTGGGTTTCGCGCCCTGGGCCGGTCAAATCGGACAAAGTATCGCAAGGGACTCGTCACCGCGCTGTTTTCTTCGAACTTTGAAGCTGAGTTGCCTGGGCGATCAGCGGCGGAAACGGGTCCCGCTACTTGTTACACGCTTTGGCGGAATACCGCGAGTGTAATGACGGCTTGATTTTTTGGATTTTATTTTGTGATGAAACTCTTCTGTACCAAAACGAAAAAATTCGAAATGCTTACGGTAAATTTATTTGCAGTTAAAAAATGTCACTCAAACGTCCCCACGGGGATCTTTTGTCAATAAAGTGGTAACCTTCCGACCGCTACATGATTAAGCGATTTAAAGTAATTGCAAATGTCTCTTAAAAATTGTTGCTGTAATCGGAAAACGAACGAATGTTTATTCATATGAAACGAATGTTGAAATCTTAATAGTAGACTCGCTTAACCACCAGTGCACAGAGATGGGCATTTATCGGTGATATAGTTTTGATTTGTTGATTACCGATATCGCTTTTGTAGTACATTTTGTTATCGTCGATGAATTATCGAGATAAACGATTCTTCATGCACACAGTGTTCAAAGTTAGTGAGGTGGTGCTGTGGAAAAATACGCAGTGTTCATAAAGTCTTGTTGCGATTTAAAAAAAATGTCTCTTTGTTTTGTTGCCAGGGCAGAGTTCGTGAACTGCTTTCTTTTCTTAAAAATCTAGAAAAATATTTTTGCAATTTGACTCCAAAAAAGCTTCGTCAAACACATCAAAAATTTAATGCAACATATATCGGAAGAATTTATCGATTACCGATATCACTTCAAGAAATTGAAATTTACCGATTGTAATCGGTATCGCCCAGGGATTTTTTGAAATTATCGGTTATCGTTATTGCTTAAGTACAGAAAATTTTAGCCTATCGTGCCCATCACTGCCAGTGCAAATGAAAAATTAGCCAAGTATTTTGAACAATAGGTTATCAGTACGGAACATCAGAATAACTTTGAAAAAGCTGTTTTCGCCAGGGAGTCGAACCGTTTAATTTGTACGGTTCAGAATCGGTTTGGGTTCAACAGCGGTTTCAAATTTCGGTTCAGTTCTGGTTAAGGTTCAGATAAATTGAAACGCTCTGGTTTGGGTTGGCTCCAGTAAAAAATATTTCAAACCGGTTTATAAAGTTCCGGTTCAAGTTCGCAGTTAAAAATGGTATAATTCTAGTAACATATTTTAAAAAATGAAACGTACAAAGCAATTTTTCTTCGCATTGACAGGCCACTATAATGCATAAAATACTAGTAGTAAAGCCAGTTTCGAGATAATTAAATTGCTACTATGCTCCGACGCCGGCGGCCTAATCTTTGATAAAGAAACATATCTTCACATTGACGGGCCAATGCACAGCTTGTAGTGCTGTGCAAGTACTGCATTTCTTTAAATATAAGCCACCTTCAAAGTGTCAGTCGGTTACGCCGATCAAAGTGACGCGTGTGACCTCACGGAGCGAGCCGCTTTTTTAATCGGTTCAATTAAAGTTCGCAAGTACTCAAATTATTCGGTTCAGTTCCGGTTCGCTCTTTGAAATTTTGAAAAATACGGTTCAGGTTTGACCAAATTAGCGTAAAACCGGTTGATAAAACTTCGGTTCGACTCCCTGGTTTTCGCATTTGGAAAAACCTCTATCATAAATACTCTCGATAGCTTTGAAAAAAGCTGTTGTATACCAGAAATTTTTTGTGACGCGCTCGTCAATTATTAATAATGTGTGCTGTGCAAGCTTCCAAAGATCTCAAATTATCCAGCGCAATTTTTTTTCTTTTAACTAAAAAAATCGACATTAAGGCTCAAAATTTGAAACTAACCTACTTTGTGCAGAAAAAAACTGCTCGGGTAGCATTACTTTATGCTGAAAATACTCGTTATCGAAAATGCTAGGCGTATTCGTTATCGAAGAAGCTGCTCGTGTAAAAGTCTACTGTTACTTTCTTTTACACCACTGCGTATTAGCCTACCTGCGTTAAGCATTTTTTGCTAAATATGCTAAGAAAAGTAGTGGCGAAATATCAGGGTATGCTATAAGTTTGCTTTTCTTTGGCGCAGTAGCAGAGCATTGCTAGTTGTTGGCACTAAGTTTTTAAAAACAAATTCGTGCATTTCATGTTATGATTTCAAAGCAAATAAAAAAAATAATGCTGCTGCAAGCTACAAGACTGGATTCAGACTTTCAGAGATGCTGGATTGCTGCATTCTTATGCTGCTGCTGCTATTGTATTTTATGCACTGCGACGTTTCTGTGACACAATTGATCTATTAGTATTGAAGCGTAACCATTATAATAAAGAAAGAAAAATGAGAAAGAGTCGGACAACTCTTATAGAGAAAACTCTGGTGGCATTTTGTGACGTCACTATGAAGCCAAATGGTCAAAAGAACGACGTTTGTTGTCAGTATACTCGTGGAGCTCCGGAGCCTTTAGGCTACTGCTGCTGATTCCGATTAATATATAAGTCAATTGAACGTGATTATTTTTGTGCTTGTGGTACATAAGATGTTGTTGCCACAGGCCTATGTCATTAGTAGGTACATAACAGCAATTATTTAAATTCACCTTAACAGTCAATCAATCAAGCAATTATTTAAATTCACCTTAACAGTATTTTTGCATGAACTGGTTGGCAGGGTGCGCAGTTTCGCTTAAACCATGTTTAATTCTTTTAGCTGTCTGTCTCTAACAAGACACCTAATTAAACTTGTCTCCAATAAGAAAGTGTACGAATTTGTTTTGTGTAGTTTTAAATTGCAACTAAAAGTTTTCAGCAAACCTGGCAACATTTTAAACTATTATTTAAACGCTATGTAGAAGTAAAATGTTCATATTGCTGCTTGAATTGTACAGTTGCACTTTGCTGCTTAAGTTCAGCGCTCTTCCTGCGTCGTTTTGTGAACATGAAAGTTTACTATTTTATAAGCTAAACAGAGCGTTTATGAGCAATTACTCCTCCACAAACAACAGCCTCAATGACTTCATCGTGTCCAGCGAATTGGTAAATGAGATGTTCCCATCTGAAAAATACAAATCGAAAAAGCAAGCAAGTAAATGGTCTAGCAAGTGGGTAGCAATTGCTGCTGTTGGCCTTACAAGGCGCATGTGCTGAAATTAAAAAGTCTTCGACCGGGTGATCCCTTTAACCACTACATCAAAATTCTTTCGGTCGGCGTGGTGGCTAAGGACATTTTATGTGTTTTTATGTATCTAGTTGATATCGGTTAGCATGGGTTCGATCCCCGAGCCAATCAAATAGAACACAGTACCGCCAACGACCGGTTACCGTTGCGGTGCTTCTTCAAACATGTGTTGCCCATTTGCCCAAGCGCTAATCCGCGGAAATGGACCCAGTCACCAGTTACACGGTTGGGCGAAACACAGTGAGTTTAACAGCGCTTTAAATTTTTTTAGACGTCAATAAATCTCATGGTTTTACAGGTCTCGTTTTACATCTACAATAGTACTATTCAGTTGGCCTACATACTTTCATAAACTTGATAAATAATTGTTAACACCGTCTTCCATATATTTTAATGGGAATCCCTTGGGATGAAAATAGATTGGCACAATAAACGATGGAATGTAACAGAAAAATGTCCCATGAATAAGCTGGGAACAAGCATCACACCTCATAACAACACTCTGATGCGTTTCAACTGTTTCAGCTGCTTTTCAATGAATTATTAGCGTAAATGTCTCGATAACACGCGGAAAAAATAATTGCAATGCCTATTAGTTTTTGGATATGGTTTAAACAGCTCATTTAAATAATTTCAAATTGCACTTTACGTTATTTCAGTACTTGCCTGGAAGCTTTGATAACAACCAGATTTGCACGCTTTCCTATTTCAATGCTGCCATGTGTATGAGATTTATTCAAGGAAGCGGCGGCATTGATAGTTGAGGCTACTAAGGCTTCCTCCATATTCATTCGCAGATTCACGCAAGCTAGATGCATAACAGCTGGCTGCAATAAAGTTAAAAGTGCAGGCAGTTAAGCACTAATGCTTCTATTCTTTTTTGCCAAAAAAATATTTGTCACTTGACGTTTGTTATGGTCAAAATTAATCGAAATATTACAAGAGTTAAAGACAAATTTGTAATCGCATCACAGCCTTAGCACAGCAAAAGAAAAGATTATGCACTTTTGTTTATTGAGTATCCTTCTGACTTAAAGAATAACTTTTTAAGTGCATGAAGCACTGAAGCAGTCAAGCATCCGACAACTACAGAAAACTATCCTAACGCACTTTTAAGAACTAGTCCAGTATGTTAGTTGTTGCCCCCGATTACGTTCTCCGCAAAAATATCCCACATAGTCACGCAAAACCGCTAAGCACAAATACCGGTAGACGGTTGGCAGTAAGCCTATCATAGCGGCATCGAACCAATCACCAACAATTTGCTCATAGACTACCTTTAGCTGTGCATAGCCCCCATTAAAAAAATCGCATGCTACTTGCCATGCTTAGACAAAAAGCGTTTGGATTAAAATCTGTTCCCAGAGCAACTGCAACTCCACCGCTGATCATCGCTCGAACTGGAGGGGGGCAGAGTCTAAAATAAAAGAACAAGTTGAGTACAGTTTAAATTTTTCATTTTCTTCGTGTCACCAAAATTGTGTTATGTAGCCTATCTGTATTTGCAAGCCGCAAGTTAGACCCAAAAGAAAGTTGGACTTTTTTGGATAAAAAGCAACTTGAGAGCTACAACGAGCTCCTTAAGTATCTACCACTCAAGAATGGAGGAATTCCGTTTAGTGCCTTTTTATCGCCAGCAAACTTGCCGGCTTGTTCTCCATGTTGTCTTTATCAATTCTGCGTCAGATAACGAAGCCGTAAATGCCACAATTTTGATTTTTTATTGTCCCCCAATTCGGAATACGACTCCAGTCTGTCGTTTCAAAGGTTTATGCTTTATTCACCAGCAGAGGTGGGCAGCGCAAGTCATAAAAGTTTCGCCGCAAGCGCAATCATTCAAAAATTATGGCGCCGCAATTGTTCCCGCGAGTGCCAGAAAGTAATTGCGCCGCACCCGCATGCGCGAGTTTGACATTAGCATAATATAATAATCAGGTACGAAATCGTAGACAGGAGTACTTTGGTAAAGTTTGAACTAGGAGGGCCCTGTTCCAGGGCCGCCGCCTAGAGGGGCCAGGAGGGCCTGCCCCCCCAATCAACATACTTGGCACCCCCAATTAACAAGCTTAATTTTTTGAAGACAGCGGCTTTTGTGCTTAATTTTAAACTTTGGTCCCCCCTGATAAACGCTTGGCCCCCCCAAGTCGACTGCTCTGGCGCCGGCTCTGCCCTGTTCAGTGATAAACTTCAGTCGTTTTAAACGTCAACAATCCATAGCATTTGAATCGTGTAAAGCTTAATTGCTTCGATTTCAGTCACCTACTACAGTATGTTTTACAACGTTTGTTACAAGCTTATTTCCATTTCCAAGGCACGTGCCTACCTCGGAAATTGTGATTGTAACAATCCAAGCGTTTGCGCTGTAGGTATTCTGTTACTAAAAAAATATTTTTTGGAGACACCATTTTTGTTGGGGTTTTGACACAGTGATATTCTATCCTCATTCTATTAGTACTATAGTGGCGTAGTAGTCTTGTGGTAAGGTGGTTGATTTTTATTGGTACCGGTACCATGTTTCTTTTTATTAGTACCCGGTAACCTGTTAGTAAAAAAATGTTTTTATGGTTCAAAAATTCAGAAGAGTGTAGACCAGGGGTGGGGAACCGATAGAGCACAGCGGACCATAATCGGTTGCATAATATTTTTAGCGGACCACTTTACCTTTTAATTTTCAAATTTCGCTTTGAAAATATACAATTTTACGTGAAAATTTATCAACCATTCCTTGTGAGTTATTCTTTACAATGAAACTAAAAACTTTTGCGCGGTTTTTGCGTCACAATTGCAACATGTTGTTGAAACGCGAGACAGTTTTTAAGAAAAACATAATACTTTGTGATCTACCGGTGTGTTGTACACTTAGCAAAGTTAAGACGCGGGCCACATTCAAAAGCTATGAGGGCCGCATCTGGCCTAAGGCCCCCAGGTTCCCCATCCCTGGTATGAATCTAGTGTCAGAAACGTTAAAAAGTGACAGCTAGGTCTTCGAGTTGCAACTATCCTTGCCAAAATATAGCAGTAGTCACAAATACTTAAATTACGTAAGAGAAATCGAGAACTGAAATCACAAATGCAATCTGCTCAACTGTAATCTGTCAGAAAAACACAGGCCCACCTGCAGAAGTCAAAGTGTAGGCCTACGGCAGTAAGTATACAAGGCGTACCAGCGGCACGACGCAAATTACTCAAAACGCAAATCAACTGAATGTATGACCGACAGAAGACAAAGAGAGTTGAATCTTGAAAGAAAAGAATGTATTACTATGGCGTCTCAGTGAGCGTTTACGGCGTGGTATTACTGCATCGCTGAACAGTAGAATATTGTCCGAACCAGGGATGAAAGTCTCCAGACCTAAATTTTAAGGTCTCGATCTCGATCTTGAGACTGGGTGAAAAATTCGGATCTCGGTCTCGAAGCAACTGGATCTCGAAGCAGAAATTGCGTCTCGAGACTTCTTTTATTGGTACCGCACTTTAGTTGTTTGCATCATGTCAGCGAAGAAGTCGCGCTTCCATGTTGATTACAGAATCAAAGCCAATCTCACTATTGCGTCATTTTCTATCCGATGCTGACCCGTGAAAATGTTTTCAATAAGACGTTTGCCAGAATTACATGCTCTTATTTGATTTTAACTATTCTTCTAATGATTAAATCTGATCAAAATCTGCGTGGTTTCAAGGTGTTGAGACTTGAAAATAGCGATAAAAAAGTTTAATTCATTTTATAAACTGCAGGCGTAAGAAAATTAACTTGCGTATCTGCCTTGTGCCCTAATTACGCAGCTGTGATATTGTTTGATAGTGCTTTACTTAATTTAATTAATTGGATTATGTACAATACGTCAGCACACAGTTTCGTCTCTGACTGCCACTGTAATGAGTCATCACAGCCCCTAACTACTTTCCAACATTAATTAATTGGATTGTTTACGTCTGTACTAGGGTTGGATTGAATTTGAATCCGATCATCATTTATTAATAATTTTGAATTTTGGTTCCCTGTTAATTGGCAAAATATAGTCGTGTTAGACAACAAAGATCTTCTAGCGCAGTGGTCGGCAACCTTTTTTGCACAGCGGACCGGTTTGAAACTGAATTGTTTTTGCGGACCCGCCTTTAAAAAATCAAACATGTTTAAGCAATAAAACATTCATATTTATGCAGAACTGAAAACCTCGATCTTGTTTTACTCTGACCAGAGTATTAAACTTTTTAAATCTTGCTGCAGCAGCATTGCTTAATTTTTTTATAGTAGCTTCTCAAACCTGATTCTTGACGTTATTCTTTCTCTTAACCAAGCGCTGTTTGATTTACAAAAGATTTACGATAAAATGACAGCATAATCAAATGTTCGCTGTTCAATTAAAAGATTTGCCTTTTTAATTTGGTTAGTTTTGTGATATTGAGTAACTTAGCCATTCTGGGTCACCAAAATTGAGTATTTTTACAAAAACGTCCCAAAATTGCGTCTCACGTTATAAAAATGTTTTAAACTCAAAGCATTTATTCTGAAAACTCATACGGACCGGTAACAAACTTTACACGGACCGGCACCTTGCCGACCACTGTTCTACCGAACCTTTATCGCCCAGAAGGCAGCTGACACAATACCTGGAAGAAGTTGTCGAGTTAAACAAAGCACCAGAAAACGTTTTCAAGTTTTGGAAAGAGCATGCAATACTGTATCCCGAACTTTCAATTCTAGCGTTTCAGGTTTTGTGTGTGCCGGCCGGCCAGAAAAAGTTTTTAGACAAAGTGGTTGACTTTTTCGGCCACATCAGGCCAGGCTATCATCCGATTTGCTCTCAATGTTAGTTTATTTAAAATGCAACGAAAACTCTGTTTAATTGTAGTTTTTGCGGTTAGTGTTCACTGTTCAATAAAAATGTTTCAATTTCAAATTTTTTTTTGTTTTCGATTAGGTCTCGAGTCTCGGTCTCGCAACTGTATCGTCTCGGTCTCGACTAAAAGGTCTCGAAATTTTCGGGTCTCGATCTCGGTTTCGAAAACATAAAAAGGTCTCGATCTCGGACTAAGCAGTCTCGACTACATCCCTGGTCCGAACAGTGTTCAAGACTTCAAGGTGGTCTCGGCTGCAAATACTTATTCGAGAGACTCTAATGTGAAAATACTGAATATATTGACTAGCACTAAAAGTTTACTATGACTTGAATAGTTGGGCCCCCCTGCCCCCTCAAAGCACTTTTTTTAGAACTAGGGTGGCCCAGCCCCCCACCAAGGAACCTCTGATGTTAAAATATTGTGAAATAATTTTTCGATCTCTAATCCTTATCTCGCGGATTTCTCTTACCAGCCACTGCTAGCTTTGGGCAGTGTTTACAAAATATACTGCACATCTAAAATAAAAAAACAATTCAGATTTGATTCCTTGGAATTTACGGAAGTTTCTCAAATGTCGATTACTGAAAGGCTTACTTTCCCGGGCCAGCAAATATTTTTATATACGAATATTCGGAACTAGTCATAAGTAATAATAATAAATAATTTGTTAATCTAATATATCACGAGCTCTGAAAGTGAAAATTAAGGCATGGAGGTTAGGGGTGGGTCACGTGAAGCTACCGGTTAAAAAAATTGTACCATCTAAGTACTGATTAATCACTATTCACTAATCATATACGGATGAATCAGGGCCGTATCTAGAAAAATGTTTGGGGGGGAGGGGGGTGATATGAATATTCACAACCGGTGTTGCAAAATTTTTAAAGTAGGTCTACCGGTAAATTTTTACGAAGTTGTTTGCGCTATATTAACGCTTTCTGGCACAAACAGTACGATACTTGTTAATTTTTTTTTCTTTGTCACTGCTACCGCTGTTCAGTGGCGCACCAAGGATTTGGCAATGTGGTGCAAAACCGGGGGTCTGGGGACGGAACCCCCAGCCGCCAACAGATTTTTACGGTTTTCACATAAAAAGCACTGATTTAAGCACACTTTTTATTGAAAAAAGGACGTACCGTACCTGCAGTTAGTGCAGTCTCTAATAGACAATACAAAAATATTTTAGTAGGCCTACCTGAAAGCTTTGGTATATCTAAAAGCAGAAGCTTGGCTGAAATAATCGAAAGCAGGATGCAACTTTATTAGCTTTGGCGCATTTGATTAAATGACGGGTAGGTATGTTCTATAATTTACAACAACGACAGGACAGCGGGGCATGGCACCGAGGCTCTCCCTGAATGCGCCTATGCCGCTGGTCCTAGTGTTGAGCTTAAACTTACGTGGTCCAGTGAGCAAGACCCGAAATAAAAACCAATCAAAAGCAGCCACGGTATTTTTCATCAAAGGCGTGAGAAACGCGTGAGCCAAGTTGCACACAGAAAAGATCTGGTTTGCAGTGAGGGTACCTTAATTCACTGTGCACTACAGTCACTGCTGTACTTGTATGCAAGGTTGTTACTTGTTATTGTATTAGGGCTGTAAACTCAAGCAAAGTCTTAGCCCGGATCCGAACCCAAAATTTTGCGATTTTTTGAATCTTGAGGTGCAAACTTAGCCAAAATCACGTATATTTCTTGTACAACTATTTTTCTGTGACCAAAACTTCTCGACTACAATGCAAAAACAACTGCAAACAGTGCCTTGATGCTTACAGAGAGCGAACAGTGCCTTGATGCTTTTGCAGAGTGTACATAATTAGAGGTACTACGCAGGAAGTGGCAGACATTTACTAAGCTGACGATTGAATTTACATATACCGGTAGACTAAAATCAAATTGAAACAGACCCTCAGCTTGTTGCATTCATGCAGGCTGCAGGGCAGGAACCCTTGGTTGAAGATCACTGTATTTGTATCTAAATTAATTCTCACAGCGAAAGATTCGCTGCAGCTGTGAGCACAAAATGAGAAAATAATAACGAGTTTCGAAAAAGAGTAAAAGGGGGATTATATCACTTTCTTATTTGCATTCATGCAAACTCATATTCTGTTCTGTGAGCAAGCATTGATTTTTTGTAGGGGAGAACCTCCATCATTGGGACAATTTTCACATTTTGGTCATTTGTGAGTAAAGATTAAGGGTAAGCCAGCGGTTTGTTCGAATGCAACCATGGCCATTGATGTACTCTTCAAATAGCACTTAGCAGGACTTCTCTATCTACACTAAGTTAAAACAGGTGATCATTTTTCTGAGAGGTTTAAAATTGTCCCACTGCTGGAAGTGGCTCATGCAATGGGACAATGCAGTTTTATCAATGGGACATGAAGTTTAGAATGGCACAAACAGGAAATGTAGATCCAAACAAACCTTAGACGTACTGTAAAGGTCTTTTTCGTTATCAAATAAGATACCGACAGAGATGGGCATTTATCGAGATAATTTATCGGCGATAATCTTTTGCCGATTATCGTTATCGCTTAGAATAGTTTTGATTTATCGATTACCGATATCGCTTTTGTAATATAGTTTGTTATCGCCGATAAATTATCGCGATAAACGATTGTCCATACACACAGTGTAAAGTTAGCGGGTTGGCGCTATGGAAAAATACACGGTGTTCATAAAGTGTTGTTGCAAGTTACAGTGGCGCGGGAACGTTTTTTGGACAGGGGGGGCTCAAAATAGTAAGATCGTGTCAACGTCTGGGGGGCGAAGCCCCCCAGACCCCCCTTTTTTCGAACGCACGTTTTTATGAGCAGGACACTCAGCAGACCTATTTTGATAGACATCAATTGCATGCCCGCTCAAGTGACCGGAACTTTTTCAGGATAATTTTTTATCGTGGAAAACAAGATTGCTTACTACCATTAGGCTTTTCTAACCATGCTCGAATCACTACTCATGTATTTGTAAAATGCAAATACCTCAATGACAAAACCAAAAAGTAGGCAAACAAAATTTGTCCGATCTAACTTTTGCTTTGCTGATCAGAGTTACATGCAACAAACAATGCCCCATTGAGGTTTAAAAATAACAAAAAACACACAATCAAAATAAAGCACTGAACCATTTTTTAACATAATGAGATGTGTAGATATAGGTATTTAGGTAGGCGTACTAGCTCAATTTTAGTAACAATCATCGGCAGTGCTCGAGTTGTGAAAACACTTATGGGGGGTGGTAGGCTACAACTTTTCACGCAGACCTAAAAAGAAATGGTCATTATAGTTGTAAGAATTGGTTTACGCTAAAATGTTTTATGGGGGGATGGTGTTGTTTTCAGGGGGGATGGCATCCCCCTCAAATCGAGTAGCCTACTGATCATCGGTGCCAGTTTAGTAGTGATTTAGCCGCTTCATTGGGTTGGTAGAAAAAATTCAAAACCATTAAAAAACTCAACCAGAAGAGAACTTGCACCAGCTCATATAAGCTTGATTAGGGGTGCCCAACCAGTCGATCGCGATGTACCGGTCGATCTTTGGATGCTTGGCTGTCGATCCCGGGTTAATTTGGCATGTGCACAAATCAGGTTGGCCACCAACATTTCCAGTTCATGTAACGCGTCCGGGCCATGAAGACCTTTTTTTTAGCTCTTCACAAAAATTTTGGTGGAATTCGGAACATCTGAAGGATTGAGGACCGTTTTTTTGCACTTCACCGTATTTTCGTTTACGATTTACGTAATTCCCATGATCAGTAGCGACTTTCATTCGAGCATTCAGAGTAGTTTGGCGTAAAGTGTTTGGCAGCTACAAGAATTGGCAGCCATTATACTTTTACTGGTCCATCGTCCATGACTGCTGCAAAGGTTTGCAAACGCTGATATAAAACACGGTTAAAAATAAAATTCAAAAATTGAAAATTTTACCAAATTTTACGTTGACCTAGTGAATAATAACTAACTGATTTTTAAAAGAATAGTGATTCTTCGTTGGTTAAAAGCACTTTAAAAAATATTTGCTTCATTACGTATGTACGTTGCGAGCATTAATACCGTCGCACTCAGTGCATAATTTTTTCAATTGTCAGGGGGGGCTCAAATGGTTCAGGGGGGGCTAAAAAAAGTTCAGGGGGGGCTTGAGCCCCCCCTGGCACCCTACTTCCCGCGCCTATGGCAAGTTAGCAAAATCTCTCTTTGTTTTGTTTGATGCCTCGGCAGAGTCCGTAAACTGCTCTCTTTTCTAGAAAAATCTAGAAAAACTTCGTCAAGCATATCGAAAATTTAGCGTAACATTTATCGGAAAAATTTATCGGCAATGATTTATCGATTACGGATATTGCTTTAAGAAATTGAGATTTATCGATTATCGGTATCGCCCAGGGATTTTTTGAAATTATCGATTATCGTTATCGCTTTAGTACAGAAAGGTTTATCGTGCCTATCACTGGATAGTGGATACCGAGGTATTTAAAGTAATGGGTGACGCAAACGCAGAGATGCTAACTGTAGTGTCATGCCACCACCGCCAACGATCTGTCTTGTACTTGAAAGAGTCCGACTTGAAACGAAATTTAGTTCACAATACAACGAAATAGAAAACTTAGAACATCGGTTATCAAAATTAAAACATTATAGCCTTCAGTTAAACCTCGTTATATATCGTTTCAATGTATTACGTAACGTTTACAATACTTTAGAATCAGGCACGTCGCCAACGGGAGGGCCAAGGGGGCTCGGTTCCCAAATTGGCAGCTTGCTCCCCTGATCGAAAAAGGAATTTATGGAAAATGGACTAAAACAAGGTCCCTGGCCCCTCCAAGGTTGACTTTGCCCCTCCTCGATCCCGATGAGCTGGCGACACCCCTGCTTAAAGCTACCAGTAGAATTATTATACCAAACTACGGATACAAATCGAAAGATTTACGGACGCGCTAGATCACTATAGTTATAACGAGATATTTAAGGCTACTGCATGTCGTGTAGTGTTTAAAAAATGAAGTTGAAAAACAACAGAAAAGAATCATCAGCAGCATTAAAGTAAAGTTAATATAGGGGAAGGTGGGGCAATGCGGGACGCTTAAGCAAGATAGATAATATTTCTCCCCACTTCCACTTTTTTAAACAAGCTAACCTTGCATTGAGTGTGTATGGACATGATCTCATTTTCAACAAAGTTTTTACTTTGTAAGCATTCAGACAATTAAGATATTTAGACTTAAAATTTTTTGAAATCGTCCCATTTTGACTCCTGCTTGAGGCAAAATGGGACACGCGTCCCATTTTGCCCCATTCGTAAGAAGTTCAATTCATTTTGTTTTTTTGACTGCAACTAGGATACTAATACACAAATCAGCTCGAAGGCTGTTAGTGGAATATTTTTTTGTCAGATTCCTGGTAAAAGAGCTTGTTAACCTAAGTAAAATGGTACACTTTTTTGAACAGCCTAGCGTTCTGTTTTGACCACCCAAACAAACAGTTTTAACCCATAATGCTGTTTTGTATTAACAAATCTACAGCTGAATCCTCAAACGCAAAGTTCAATCCGAACAAAAAATGCATGTACGGTACTAGCTAGTAGCCAACACACTCCACAAGCAAAAACACCAAGCCCATTATAACTGGAACACTTTTCATGACACCAATCACCACACAAAACACATTGAATCCAGTCTTCTGCAGGCGGTTCAACGTATAATTCTCCACACAAAATGCATGGATAGGACTTAGGCCTAACATTGATTACTTTTCTACGCCGTTTAGAAACTTTAGGCTGTTTTTTTCAAGAGACGTTCAACTCTTTTGCTTTTTTATAAGGTGAACTTGTCAACACATTTTTTGTTCTGAAAATTAAAGGGAACTTTTAAATTATTGCTACTGCGAGATCAAAAGCTAGAGAGCGTAAAGTGTCAGAGTTCAAACCAAACAACATTTTCTCTAGATCTTGCGCATGTTTCACAAGTTTAGCTTCAAAATGCTCGTCAAGAGTAGGTACAAACGATCCTAATTTTGCTTTTCCTGGTTGCTTAACTTTCGAATTAAGGTGTCGTTCCAAAGTAATTTTAGGAATATTAAATTGATTAGCAGCTTTCCTTATTGACAGCTTTTTTGTTCTCACATGTTCCAAAGCATTTTTCTTATCACTTTCGGACCATTTTGATCGATCAGTCTTTCTTTCAAAATTACGAACCATAATCAGATAATGAGGTCCAACAGTATGGTACCCGGTACTTCACTATTATTGCAATGCAAATAAATGTTTACAACTTTATAAGTAAAATCAGTAATTTTAAAGCCTGAAAATTTGCAATTCATTTAGGAAGTGTCTAGTTTGCCGGTAACAGCAAAATAGTTTCTAGGTCTATATTGCCAATGGCAGAACAGTGTGTACAATCAGGATCTACTGCCGGCAAAATAGATGTAAAAGCTATTTTGCCATCACGCGCTTTGCGCTGAAAAACAGTCATGAGTATCTACACTATATGGATAGATCTACAAACTAGACTATTTTGCCATTAACGGTAAAATACACACTGCCATTATTTTACCGGTACTGGTATTTCGCAGCAATGTTCTCGAAAAACTGATAGATTAGGCCTACCAGTCAGGGTTGGAAATATCGATGAGAAATCGATATCGATATTATCTACTTTTTCGTCATCGAATGCAAAAATTCTTTAATTTTTTTTCATTATCGATTGGGGCTTTTTCCTACTTTTTTGCGTGGTAGATCGATATTAATTAATCGATACTTTTTTTCTGAATAAATTCTTTCAAAAGTTTTTATTTTTTGTTATTTTTAGTACCTTATCTGTTTTTTGGGGGTTTGCAGATACACATTCTACTTTACATCCGCATAAGAACAGTTAGCGTGTGGAAAATTCCGTATGCGCTGTCATTTTTTATTTCATTACAAAATATATCACGAGAACACCTTTGCTTAACATTTAGTCACTTGGTATCGCATGCCAGGGCCAAGCAGTCCAATGCAGTTGTGAGGCTAATAAGGTGGTTTTTGAATTTTTGTTCACCAGTTTTTTTCATTTAAAAGATTACATCTGGTACTGGTAGGAATACTTCTGTGTTCCGAACATCGTAGAAAAGGTTTATAGGCAACAGCATCGGAAGTAAGGCAAGATCAAAAGTAGAAAGTATTTGAGAGAAAAAGTGTTATTTGATCTTTTTTATAGTGAAAAGGGAAAAGTGAGTAAGCCTTCTGGTATTCCAGTTTTAAACTGCCCATCATAATATGCTAAGCTTTCGATACCGACATTCTCCACTTTGCCTAATCTGAAGCCCCCCCTCCCCCCCATTAGCATCAAAATATATTGACAATGTCGCTGTCAACTGAGTCAGAGAAAATAATCGATTTGAAGTTATCGATTGATCGATATTCTCTACTTTTTATTTTTGTTATCGAATGTAGGAATTCGCTACTTTTTTTTGAGGTATCGAATATCGAATTATTCTCTACTTTTTCATTATCGATTTCCAACCCTGCTTCCAGTATCTAGCTCAGTCTACAAAAAATTCAGGATTATTGAACAGTTTCAACAAAGAACCGATGAAAGTATTTCGGGTCTTGTTTGAATTAAGCCGTGGTTCAGGGTTAAGGTTCGCAAGTTACCGGTACTAGTAGGGGTAAGGACCAAACTCTAACCTGCTAACCTCAACCCTAACCTCAAACCACGGCTCATCATCATCACCAACATATATCATGATATCCATCTTGAAAATGATACTTGTTGGTGATGATCTCTATAATATGGTTGCTACACAGCAACACGGTGTATCAGATCTTGCTTTTTTCATTGTATATATTCACTCGTATTACTGGTTTGCCATTCCAGTGTCAGCAGATGTTCCTTTTCTGACATTAATGCTTTGGAAAGATTTGAAGCGATAGACAGTTCGAGATCCAGCTCTTTCATCTGTTTGTATTAAAAAAACTTGATATGTCACCACGACGTATCCCGCTTGTTCTGTTTTCTGACCTGGTTGAGGAACATATGAAATCAGACATAGCTAGAGCATTATTACAAAACCCATACTGCCCAGTTCAAATGGGAAAGCCTGACCGACGACGAGTTTATAAAGACAGCACCTCATCAAGTTTTGTAACTGGTGAATCCTGGTTAATCTTCAAGCTGGTAGGAATTGAACCAGCATTTTTGTGCAAGCCAGCAAGCACTTGGGGTGATGATCGTTTAATTGAAGCATATTGTAACTTCTTTCTAGGTTATCAATGATGCAGCTGAACGTACCGTCAAGTTTGGCAGCGATTTCGGAGAGGTTATCACCAAAAATGAAATGCAAAGACAAGACATTCTACAACAAGTAGAACTGAACCAAAGAATGTATCCATGCAGAAGCAACAAAACTTTATTTTTCAAAAAGAAAAAATGTGATGTAATAGTAATGCAACTTTGTGATTTGCTGAGTTTTAATGGCAATGTTGAATATGTTTTGCTAAAGCATTATCATGTAGTGTATGGTTTGTTATGATACTCCAGTCTGTTACAATTTTTCATTGTACTAGCATAAAAAAAGAAGCTTAAGTATGGCATCAAAAGCCTACAACACGTCTTGATTCAGTCATTGCATTTTTAGAATTTAAATGACATAACACCATGCAGCATTCTGTCATAATTACATGCACCACACAATGAAAAATCTCACAAAATCACTCATGCATGACATTTCAGCTTTATGCAAAATAAAAAGACCAATAAAAATAACACTATGAAATACGCTGTTTGTAGTCCTTGCACGGCAGTTTGGCAATATTATTTTTTCATTGCAAAATCACATTTAACAATTCGTTTGCAACATCTACGCCTGTCTTCGAGTCAAAAACGTCACAAAATTGGTCATCCGTAACCTCATAAAAAATATTCAATTGAAGCTATCTTGGGAACTACTAGCCCAATTTAAAAAATTTTTTTTGAACGCTTCAGCGATATGAGCTTGGTTTAGGCAACAAAGAAAAAAAGCAAAATGGGTTTTGGAAAAACCAGTTAACTGCAATTTTACCCGTTTTTTGCAAAAATGGGCTTCAAAAAAGGCCGCGTTACACCGTGGACGATTGTCCAAACTAAAATTTAAGCACATTTTCGAATTCAGCGCCAAACACTACATCAGAAAAGTCACAGAATGATTGAATAAAAAGAGAAACATGGGGGATCTGGGCGGTCTAATGTAGTGGCACCGTGTGCCTGGAGCGTTAAACATTAACTTATCACAAGGAAACGCACTATTGCAACGATGACTCGAGGGACAAAATGTTACATTCTACTACAGTACTTGCTTACTACATTTCTGATGATTTCTAGACTTGTAGTGTCTTAGTTAAAATTTACAAAAATATTTTGGAGGTTTAATGTCCCCATATTTCCTCATAAATACGGCCTTGATTAACCATATGGCAGATGTACCAAATGCTACGGCACCCCGCGCCTGGAGCGCTGATTTTTATAAAATGTTACATCCTGCTACTGCGTACTATGCTATGTTTCGACGATTGCAGGGCTTGGACTGTCATAGTTCAAACTCATAGAAATATTTCGGGGGGGAGGGGGGGTTTGAACCCCCCTCATCCCTCCCCTAAATACGGCCTTGGGATGAATCAATAAAGCCAACAAAAGCAGTTTGATTGACAGCCTGCACGTGTTTTCTAATCGAAACGAGATTATAGCCGAGAGTTCCGAAAATTTCACACCTTTTAAAACAGGGGTGGCCAACCTTATGATTCCATGCGCCAACATTTTTTACCCTTTATTTAGATGCGCCACATCAAGCATCCATTTCTTTTCAGTTCTTTAAAACAAGCGCGTGCAATATCGATGAAGAGCAAAAAAAGGGTCTTCACTTCACTCCCTCAGACAGTGGCGCACCCATGATTTGGCAAATGGGGGCCACAACCAGGGGTCTGGGAGTGAAACCCCCAGCCGCCAACGGATTTTTACGGTTTTCATATAAAAAAAACACTTATTTTAGTGTTACAGCAAGTCATTCATTTGTTGACGTTTTTCTGTGCTGGGTCGCGAACCCAAGTCTTTCTCTCATGTTAATTTACGCACTCGATTGAATGAACTGGTGAGCCCTGAAACCATCTGTAAATTATGTTTTTTGATTTTGAATTTACTGTAGATTTACACGCGTATAGTTACTGTGAAGACTGTGTTGAGTGCACGAGTATCTATAGCAAACTGTTAGAAACATTTGGGAGTTTGAAATGCTAGAATGTCAGGCTCATGGTGTACTTTAGCTTAAAATGATTACTGGTATTACGTTATGTCGGCAGATGTTATCATGTACTGTTAGAGAAAATACTGTGGTTATACTGTTTGAACTGTCCGAGGTTATTGTGAAAGTTGCTGCCTTGTCAAACAGTTGATAAGTTGCCTTATTGTACCTTGTGATTCTATAATTACTTTTCTTAAATGATTGTCTTTAATTTTGATTTTTACAATTAACTATAATTCCTACACCATATTTTGACGCGATCAGTTAGTTAATATTTTTGACGCTATGCACGTTACGGTCTTTAGTTGCATTTTATTTATGTATGTTATAACTATTAATAGAAAACCACACCACACCAGAAATTTGGAGTGCTGTTTTCAAGTGACAGTGACAGCAACAACATTTAGCACACTTTTTTATCGAAAAAGGGTGTACAGTGAGTGCAGCCACTACAGGCAATGCAAAAATATTTTCGCAGCTTACGTCTAAAAGCAGAAGCTTGGCTAAAATAAGTGAAAGGAGGCTACAACCATTATTAGTTTGAGAAATTATAGACTGAAAGTTAGGTTTTAGCACCTTATTACAGGGCCAAAGGGGAGGCATGACACCATGGCTTCCCTGCATGCGCCTATGCCCTCAGACGTCCTGTTTTCCACTGACAATGTCGGTGGTGAGCAAAAAATAAAAAAAGTCTTCACGCCCTCAGATGTTCTGTTTTCCACTGAAAAATATCGGTGGAGGGCAAATGAAAAAAAATTAGTGAGTAGAAGTGGCTTGTCATCAAAAAGGTGCAATGCGCCACTTTTAGGTAGCCAATGCGCCACGTATGGCGCATGCGCCACAGGTTGGCCATCCCTGTTCTAAAAGCTCAAAAATGTTCACACCTTCACAAGCATTTTCCCACAACAGCTCGTTTGTCGAGAAAAGCTGCATAAAATTTTGAAGCGCCTTTAATCTATCCTACAAGCATAATTGTTTCGTTTATACTTTGCTTGGCCTAATTATGAAAACTCGTACAATCATTATAAAGTTCGGCTACAGTAATTAATTACGTAATCGATGCATAAATTTCTATCTGCAATCCGATTAGTTAACCGGCACAATATTTCTGCGGCAATGGTCCAATAAAACTGCCACAAATACACATCATAGAATATTACAGGTAGTACATAGTCGTTGTGTAGAAAAATAGGTGATTATTTAATGGTACCTTCACAATCGCCTAGAAATTACGAATGGATTCACACTAAGTATTGTATGCTAGCCTAACTATTTCATTTGTACAAACAGTTAACATTAGGGTAGTATATATAAATCAAATTAAGCGTTAATATTAAAAAAATTTGTAACTGTTATTCCTACACAGTTCTGAGTTGCAAACTTGCAATACCGGATTACGACTAACGAACGAGGTGAAGTATAGGCCTAATAAAATAAGCTCAAGCGACAAAATGTCACGGGCACACGCCCCGTAAAAATAGTCACTTTGCTTACGGAAGAAGGTTCCCAAAGCTCATTTATCCTTTTCATAGCGAAACCTAATTGCTAAAATAGAGTTACGATTGTACCTGCACTACGGCCCACGGGGCATTATTTCATAGTATAAGTGTGTATGTACCGGACTGGCACTACGTAGGCCTACAAAGAATGCTCAACTTATGTTTCCCACTAGACACTAAAGATTGATTATGATGCTTTGTTTAGGCCTGCTTTAAAAATAAGCTAAACCCTCAAGCTTCATACTTGCGTAGCTTTGATAAAATAAAAAAGCTGTGTCTCTCTTGGTAAATAGAAAAATAGCAAGTTAGCAGCTATATCTATACAAATGCCAATGATTTCGATAAAGCTTTGATTTGGTCTTTTCTCAACTATTAGCGTAACGAAACTGATTCCAGGAATTACAGCTCAGATGGCCGAGTGGTAAGAGCGTCCGCCTCGAAAGCTGTAGACTTGAGTGTGATTCCGAGTCGAGTCAAACCAATGACTAAGAGAAAACGTTTTAGAAAAACACACCTGCTATGAATCCAATCAACACTTTGCAAGCAGTAGATGAAATGTAATTTTCTCATGAGTCTTAATATTATAAATAAGCAGACTTTCGGACTGAGGTGAAAATCAGCTAAAAAGTTATAAAGATTTCGAAACAGATTTTCCGACAGAGGAGCTAAAATCGACAGAGCATTTTTAAAGACACCTGCTTTGAATCCAATCAACGCTTTCAAGCAGTAGGCGAAATGTAATTACTTTTTTAAAAGCTTTTTGAAACCTCTTTAATGTTTTTTTTTTCAACTTTAATCAGAGTCTATTAAAAACAATAATTTTAATCGTATACGAATTGCGCTTGCGCTCAAAACTGCAAAAATACTTGCGCCGCAAGCGTTACCGCAAACGTTAAAAAATAATTGCGCCGCAAGCGCTTTCGCAAGTAAAATAGTTGCGGCGCAAGTGCCCAGTTGCCCACCTCTGTTCACCAGGTCATCTGGTTTTATTGATTTTATTGGAAGACCCGAGGGCACAAAAACGTTTAAAATGCTTTATTTTTTTTTCACAGACTTAAGAGCAGCCTATAGTAACGTGCTAATTGGCATAGAAGTTGTAACAAACCATCAGCTACTTTGAACTACATTCTGCAGCGATGAAGCACCTTAATATGTAAGCAGTTGTAGGCAGTATGACGGCCACAGTGGATGATTGAGCCATTGATTCAATTCCTTCTTCTGATATTTCCTCCAAATGGCTGATTGCTGTCGCTGAGAGGGATGAACCCATCTGAATGCAACACATTCATCATCACACATTTAGCATTATCAAGGGTATATTCACTCAAAGTGCGTGGTAATCTATTATGTACAGCACTAGATTCAATTAACAATTCAAGATGACGAGAACTTTGTACACTTTATTTATATCTCACAAAATCAAGTTTATACAAAGTGTACGTAAGTTAAAACCTTTAAGCCAGTGGTTCTTAAACTGGGTTCGACCGAACCCCAGGGGTTCGGTGAGGCTGTAGCAGGGGTTCGGGTAAGATGAGAATAAGTTTTTGCAAAAAGGCATACAGTTGTAGTAAATGACTATCTCTGCGTGGAATGATGCATCCCCCCACCATACTCTTTCAACGCTGTTTTTGATGAATACAATTTTTCCGTAATTTCAAACCTATTTGATAACAATCATTTTTACGCCTTAAGCACGCATAAATCAAAAATGTGCGAACAAAATGTATCATATTTGGTGAAGGACTTAGAGTTAGAGGCAAAAAAATTAAACAGAATTTGCCATAAAAATTGTTCAAAAAGCGCCAAAATGGCCATTACAGTGTCTAAATTTTTGAAAACTTTCCGGGGAAGCATACCCCCGGACCCCCCTAGAGCCATATTTTTGTTCCTCAATTTGCTTCAAATTAACTTTCCGGAAAAAAAATACGCTTAAAAAATGTAAAAATTTTATGCCACCCTCCACCGCCTTAAGAATATTCTGAATACGTCCCTGACGTGAAACATTTTCAAAGAGCTTATGCCCTTTTCCGGTTTAGACGTCTAAAGTCTTTGCACTCATTTAACATTCAGCCTAATTCAAAACTGCATCCCCCCTCTAAAATTTTCTGGATCCACTCCTGGTTATAATTAAGGGTTCGATGTATGCTTGCATGACACCTGTTGGGTTCGATACTTCCGACAACTTTGAGAACCACTGCTTTAAGCTATGCCGCCGTCTTTCTGATGTCTCTTCGTTCGGTTTGATGTCTCTTCATTCTGTTTTTGTTTTGTTTTTTGCTAAACGGATGTTTTAAGCGCTGCGATTGGGAGCAGTAGACTTAAGTGACCTCGTGGTCTTTCACTGCTTCCCTTCTGTGCTTTTTGCACGTGGGTAAATTAATAATAAACTTGAAACTTATTCAAAGAAAAAGAAACAACTTTCAAAAATAGGTGAGTCTAAAAACGTGCAAAGCCGTTGACCTACGTAATGCCGGAACGTTAAAGGTTGATTTTTCAAACAAGAATCACACGATATAAGTATGAAACTTACTGTGACCGAAAAAAGATGTCTTCTCTTTCAAAGTAATTTTGTGCAGTATATGCCAATTGCAGAACCGTTCTTTGTAACGAAAGAGAGTACCGGCTGCATATTCATGTAATGTACCTAACACCAGCAGAACCAACATTCTTATTTTATTCTATCATCTTGACAAACCCGATTGTTGAAAACATGTCACAAGCGAAGCCTCGGCGAGAATCCAACCCAAAACTAGTGCAGCGCTTCTTTCTCTACGCCGCGCCCCAAGCCACTGCGCCATAGAACAGTCGTGGTGCAATCTAGAACAAAATGGCGTTTACAAACCCACGCTTCGTCAGAAAAAAAGCAAGGTTCTGCTGGTGCTGGATACATTCCATAAAAATGCATACCGGCTACTGAGCTGCTATGATGACTTCAAGGCAAAGTTAGGTTTATGCGCACCGGTAGGCTGTATAAGCTACAGGTTTAACTACTTTGCAAATGTGGCAGTGTGAGTGTGTGACACACTATCAAGTTTACCGTGGGAGGCATAACATCTCCTTACCAATACTTGTACTAACTTCGGCCGCTTTCATCGGATGAAGTTCGTCTCCGTGGAAGTTCATGTTTAGTCCGATGGCTTTTCCTTCTTGAAGTATCCGACGAGTTTGCTCCACATCAAATACTCCCAGCTCGCAGAACACATCGATATTTTCCACAGTTAATCTTCCGGATGTCAACTCTTTTGCAAGGGCTGGGAGTTGCTGATCTATAACATCACATGTGGCTTCTTTCGAAGTCATCTTCCTAGCAATACATAATAAATTCCTTTACAATTACGTTTAATAAAATAAGTGACGTCATGTATTCCGTAAGTAAAAAGTCTCTTTCTCACAACTACTTAAAAACGAAAAGTTTTCGATCAAAATGTGCCTAGTAAGAAACGCTGCCGAGTCTCATGCCTGATACGGACTGTGCGGTAACCTGAGTACATAAGAGGGTATATCCTAATTCAGAGATGTGTGCACGTGTGCGAGATGTCATGCTTGGTCAAACGGATGACAGGATTTTACCATATTTTCATGCAACTGTGGCGGAACTGTTTCCTGCAACATAGCATGCAGAACCATCGGCCGGTATTAAGAAAATTGCTGGATGCTTCACCAGCGAGATTTAAAACACATCAGCTGATTCACTTAAATTTTGAGTAAAAATTCATTTTGATGGAACAAAACTGCCTACGTAAAATCATCTTCAAAAATCAAACCAAACAAGTTAATGAGAGACTTTACAGCGTATGCTGCTAAGCATGAGTATCAAATTTTCAAACTACAAATAGAATGGCCAATACCAAATAAATCTTACTTAAAAATAGAAAGTTTCCGATAAAACACAAAAAACATTGTCAACCTTATTCAAATAATTTTTTTGAATATCATTCACTCTGTAGTGGCTATTCTATCTGTAATTAAACTTTGAAAAAATTCCATCAACCATACTCCCAAATTTTCAAAGCTTTCTAACTCTTTGAAAAGGCGTCACAGAGAAGGAGCTACGGGCAGTGGCGATTCTAGCACCCAAAAAGTGGGGGGCCACTTCGGGGCCAAGATAGATTGAGGTGGGGCCACTGAAAACTGTGTTTGAGAGAAAAAGAGTAAGTTCAGAGAGATTTGCGACCAAACTTTAAAAGTAAGCATATACGTAGCAATATGACACACTATGTACATTTATCATCTTAACGTCTCCTATGGATCGTCACCTTAACGTGGTGGGGAGGTTTGAGTTTTCAATGATCCCTAGAGTAATGCCATCAGTAGTGTTTCATCACTTCCATCAGGGTTACCCATGGCGGTAAGGTCGAAGGAGAGAAACAGACGAAGTAGCAATCCAATGCTGTAGCTAAATGGAAAGTTGCAGTGCCGTAGCAGCTCAACTTTGGGCCACCCCCCAAAATCCTTTCAAGGGCCTCTATATGAAGCTTTCGATAAAAATTGTTTAGGTTTTTCAAGGGGTAACAGCAGTGGCGCACCCACGATTTGGCAAAGGGGGGCCAAGACCGGGGTCTGGGGGCGAAGCCCCCAGCCTCCAACGTATTTTTGCAAATTTCACATAAAAAACACTTATTTTAGTGCACTTTTTTATCGAAAAAGGGCATGCAGTGAGTGCAATCACTATAGACAATGCAAAAATATTTTCGCACTTACGTCTAAAAGAAGATACTTGGCTACAATAAGTGAACGGAGGCTGCAACTATTATTAGTTTGAGAAATTATAGACTGAAAGTTAGGTTTTAGCACCTTTTTACAGGGCAAAGGGAAGGGAGGGAGGGGGGGCATGGCACCGTGCACCCCCCTGCGTGCGCGTATGGGTAACAGCTCATACAATGCGAATACTGCAGTAAAACATACGCGTTAATGGTCACTGTGAAAAAAAAAAGGTGTAATTTTGAGACTAGTTTGTTACATCCATTTATCCATTATCCTCAAAATCGTCTAGAGCACACTATTTCATTCACAGCTTCTCTTATGACAGCAGCATCATAATTTGGAGATCGGGCGCATTAACTTTCAATTGACAAATTTACTTGGAGTTTTTTCTCGTTCTTCCGGTAACTTTACAATAACCTCAACTAAATCTAGTCAGGTTTTTTTATTTGTTGATGTTACGTTTCAATTGGCAACATGGCCAGGGCAGAACCAATCGAATAGCCGAGTGAATAGAGCCTCTGCTTCTGGATCGGTAGACTCAGGGTTTGATTCCAAGTCAAGTCAAACCAATGACTCGAAAATTTGTATTCACAGCTTCCCTACTAGACATTCAGAGTTAGACGAGTAGTGCTGAGCAAGCCGTCAAGTTCGCTTGTTGTGCCTTTGGGAAAAACACTTAACAGGATTCTCCATCTAAGTGTGGTAGACAGATGGCCGGCACTTCCTCAGCGAGCTCGTGTAGCGCCCCGTCGATTTCTGTGATAGGTCGATAAAATGCAAATAAATAAAAAGTAAAAAGATATCTATCAAACGTATTAATGAGTTTCAGTTTTCTGAAGCTTTGTTCAGCTCTGGCAACAGTAACAACGTATTTTCTGAATAATCGAGGAGCAAGGCAAGCGAGCACTTATTACCATTGAATTACAAGTTCAACGGTATTAAAGGGAGACTGCCAAATGAGCTTGTGCCGTTCTAATCAGTAGCTACCCGGTATATATATCAAATGCAATAGGCTCCAGCCGTGAATCGAACCCGTCGCAAAGGATCTGAATCTGCGTGCGGTACCGCAAGACCATTTCGCTGACAATGGCTGCTCATGCACGAAGCTGCTGCATATAAATAGCGATGAACAGGCAGAAGCGACATCACACGGCAGCTAAAAACTTTCTAGTATCGACATAATAGCCTGATCCGCCAGTTGTTTAGAAAAGTTTGCTTTGAATCTCTTCCTCAGAAGCTACATGTTTAACATTTGGATTATAATCAAACATTCTTTTTACTGAAGACCGATCCAATGTCCAATTCGTGCGCTATTTCAAAAGTAGACGTAGTCGAACTAGCAAAACCTCTTTTAATAGACTTTTGCATTCGGTGTCAGATTGTGGTTACTTACACAGAACTAGGGTAGGATTGAATTCAATTTACCGATCGCATGGCCAAGTGGATAAAGCGTCTGCTTCTGGATTGGTAGACTCGGGGGTTCGATTCCGAGTCCTGTCAAACAAATGACTTAAAAATTGAAATTCACAGCTTTCTTGCTTGACGTTCAGCATTCAAGGGATAGACTAGTGTGAAGCAAGCCGGCTAGTTCGCTTGTTATGCCATTAAGAAAGGCGGTAAACGGGATTACCCCATCTAAGTGTGGTAGACAGATGGCCAGCAACTACAAAGCGAGCTCGTAAATAGCTCCCCCTCGCTTTCTCGTGATAGGACGATAAAAATGCGAATAAATAAAAAAATGAAAAAAAAAATAAATAAAATTTCAAATCCGCTCACAAGATGTTAATGAATTTAAATTTATAAATTAAAAAATGATTGGATCCAACTCTGCACCGACCTCCTTTTTCAAGTCCTACACGTACTCTTACGCACAGTATATTCTTTATGACATCATTACGCAGTTAATGACGCTACTTAAAAGGAAACAATAGAGAAGAATTTTAAAACTGAAATATAGGCCTAAAACGATTCGCAAAGCAAAATTTCGTTCTTGAATTGACGCGACTTTGGGTCCTTTAAAACAATTTGGGGTCCCTTTTGGCAGAGTGACCCCCCCAATTGTGGGGTTTGGAAGGCGGCTGCTACGGCTCTGGAAAGTTGTAACAACAATATTCATACAGCATTGGACAGCGCGCAGGATAAAAAGATCCGCGTTCGAGTTTTAGGCAGAGAGACTCGTTTGAAAAGTAGGCTACAGCCTCCCCCATAAGCTGATTGTCACCGGAAACCCACCAACGCAGTCGCTAAGCGTTTGGGGAGGCAAATGGGGGCAGCGCACAGAAAATGCACTCGAGTTGGACCAAACTGCCGGGATCTAGCTATCAGCAATTGGAACGTTTCGTCACTGACAGGAAAAGACCAGGAGCTTGTTTGCGAAGCCAAGCAGTATCTCCTTGATAATTGGCAATTTCATCAACAAAGCGCCGGGGTTCTGGATCTGTCGAGTTGAACGATGGGTGGAAAATTTTGTACTCCGGTGTTGATGCAGCAATGTCCGCTCAAGCTGAAGTTGGCTTACTTGTGAGCCCCAAAATGACTGAGAGTGTCGTTGACTGGGTACCACTGGGAGGAAGAGTTTGTCTTCTAAAGCTAAGGCTGCAGGAGCGATCTCTGTGTACGAGTATCTTACAGGTGTACGCACCTAACATAGAATCACAACACGAAGCCTTTCTGAAGAAAGTTGAGGTTGCATTGATACTCGCAAGTTCATCAGAATCCCTTGTCCTTTTGGGCGATTTCAATGCACATATGGGCATCGACAATGCAACCTGAAAATGTGTTCTCGGGCAACATGGTGACCGTGACATTAACAAGAACGGAAAAGTGTTTATTGCAGTTTTGTGACACCAATAGACTGTGCATAATGAACACATTTTTTCAGCTCAAAAGAATTCATAAGTACACCTGGTACAGAGACTCTCTGGGACAACGCTCCCTGATTGATTTTTGTATCGTTTCGGCGGACTTGTTTTCTACCGTGTCTGATGTTCGTGTTAAAAGAGGGACGGAGTTGTCAACTGATCACCACCTAGTTGCCTGCACTTTGAAAAATTTGAAACCCTTGAGAAAACGAAAGACTTTTTGACCACGAAAAACTTATCGAATCGAATGGGAACCATTGGCTGAGAAAGAAGTACGAATTGCATTTGCAGACAACATTGCATCTAAGTTAAAAGAACTTCCGACCTCTATTGAAAACATTGAAACTGAGTGGTGTTTGTTTCCAACAGCAGTCATTACGCCCGCTACTAACTGTTGCGGACTTAAGCGTGTTGGAGGGACGAAGAGTAGCGAGAAAAGAACTCCTAGGTGGAACCAACAAGTTAAAGAAGCTATTCGTGCGAAAAAAGTGGCCTATAAGGCCTGGCTTGCAAATAAGTCATCAGTTGAACTTCGTTTGCAGTACTCTGAAGCACGTAAGGCGGCAGCCACAAAAGTTAAACTGTCTGAAGAAAGGGCCTGGAAGGAATTCGGAGAAAGGTAAGACGATGATTTCAAAATGGCAAACAAAGTATTCTGGCAGACCATTCGCCGTTTGCGTGGAAAAAGATCTTAAGCCGCTTTTTTCATGGAAGGTTCAAATGGTGTTACTTTGAAAGATGAAGATGCTATTTTGAATCGGTGGAAAGAATACTTTAGTGATCTTTTAAACCCAGCTTATGCTACATCGACACAAATTCACAAGGAACAAGTTGGGGAAGATATTCAGACAACCGAAGCAGATGTGAATGCAGTTATCAAATCATTGAAAACTGGTGAAGCACCTGGTGAGGATGATATCAGACCTGAACTGTTGAAAGCAATGAACCTGTATGGTGTTCGTTGGTTGACTCGTGTTTGTAAGGTAGCATGTAGGACTGGGCAAGCACCAACGCAATGGCAAACCAGTGTGATAATACCTATCTACAAGAAAGGAGACAAGAGGAAATGCACCAACTATGGGGGCATATCTTTCATCAGAGTCCCGAGTAAGGTCTATGCCAAATGCCTTGAAAAGAAATGCCGTGAAATAGTCGAGCCTAAACAAGCGGATGCTCAGTGTGGCTTTTGTCTTGGCCAAAGCGCAGTGGACCAGATCTTTGCCTTGCAGCAAATCTTTGACAAGTCGTGGGAATATGCGAAAGAGGTTAATGCATGTTTTGCTGATCTTGAAAAAGCATATGATCGCATTCCTAGAGACAGGCTTTGGGCGGTGCTGTTGCAGTATGGTGGCATTGGTGGCCAGTTACTAACTACTATGAAGTCGCTGTACATTAGACCGCCCAGATCCCCCATGTTTCCCTTTTTATTCAATCATTCTGTGACTTTTCTGATGTAGTTTTTGGCGCTGAATTCGAAAATGTGCTTAAAATTTAGTTTGGATAATCATGCACGGTGCAACGCGGCCTTTTTTGAAGCCCATTTTTGCAAAAAACGGATAAAATTGCAGTTAACTGGTTTTTCCAAAACTCATTTTGCTTTTTTTCTTTGTTGTCTAAAACAAGCTCATACCGCTGATGAGTTTTTAAAAAAATTTTTTGAAATTGAGCCAGTAGTTCCCAAGATAACCTCAATTGAATATTTTTGATGAGGTTACGCATGACTAATTTTGTGACGTTTTTCACTCCAAGACGGGCATAGATGTTGCAAATGAATTGTTAAACGTGATTTTGCAATAAGAAAATTGCTACGCTGCTCTGGAAAGACTACTAACAGCGTATTTTATTAGTTTTATTTTTACTGGTTGTTTTGATATTGCATATAGTAGAAATGTCATGCATGCGTGATTTTGTGACATTTTTCATCCTGTGGTGCACGTAATTGTGACAGAATGTTGCATGGTGTTATGTCATTTAAATTCTAAAAACATAATGAATACATCAAGACGTGTTGTAGGTTTTTAATGCCATGCTTAAGCTTCTTTTTTTATGCTGGTACAATGAAAAATTGAAACAGACTGGAGTATCATAACAAACCATACACTACATAATAATGCTTTAGCAAAACATATTCAACATCGCCATTGAAACACAGCAAATCACATAGTCACATCTGCATTAAATCACGTTTTTAGTTTTTGAAAAATAAAGTTTTGTTGCTTCTGCACAGATACATTCTTCGTTTCAGTTCCACTTGTTGTAGAATGTTTTGTCTTTGCATTTCATTTTTGGTGATAACCTCTCCAAAATCGCTGCCAAACTTGACGGTACGTTCAGCTGCATCATTGATAACCTTAAAAGAGGTTACAATATGCTTCAATTAAACAAAATAATGATCATCACCCATAGTGCTTGCTGGCTTGCACAAAAATGCTGGTTCAATTCCTACCAGCTTGAAGATTAACCATGATTCACCAGTTACAAAACTTGATAAGGTGTTGTCTTCATAAACTCGTGATCGGTCAGGCTTTCCCATTTGAACTGGTCAGCATGGGTTTTGTAATAATGCTCTAGCTATGTCTGATTTCATATCTTCCTCAACCAGGTCAGAAAACAAAGCAAGCGGGATATGTTGTGGTGACATGACAAGTACCAAGTAAAACCAAGTATGTATATCAAGTTTTTTAATGCGAACAGATGAGAGGGCTGGATCTCGAACTGCCCATCGCTTCAAATCTTTCCAAAGCATTAATGTCGGAAAAGGAACATCTGCTGACACCGGAATGGCAAACCAGTAATACGAGTAAATGTATGCAATGGAAAAAGCAAGATTTGTTACACCGTGTTGTTGTGTAGCACACATATCATAGAGATCATCACCAACAAATATCATTTTCAAGATGTATATTATGGCCCGCATCCACCTTGCGTGATGTACTGTTTCGAATTTCTGGGACCGTTCAGGCTTCGTACGATTTCCAATAAAGAACTGAAAATCTTAAATGTAATCGCGTTATGATTGCTTCTATATAATTGAAGCGATGGGCAGTTCCAGATCCGAAAATATTAAATGTAATCGTGTTATGATTGCTTCTATATATTTGAAGCGATGCGCAGTTCCAGAATCTGCCCTCTCATCAGTTTGCATTAAAAAACTTGATATGCATGCTTGGTACTTGTCACTACAACATATCCCGATTGCTTTGTTTTCTGACCTGGTTGAGGAAGATATGAAATCAGACATAGCTAGAGCATTATTACAAAACCCATGCTGACCAGTTCAAATGGGAAAACCTGACCGATCACGAGTTTATGAAGACAGCACCTTATCAAGTTCTGTAACTGGTGAATCCTGGTTAATCTTCAAGCTGGTAGGAATTGAACCAGCATTTTTGTGCAAGTCAGTAAGCACTAGGGGTGATCATCATTGTTTTGTTTAATTGAAGCATGTGGAACTGAAACGAAGAATGTATCTGTGCAGAAGCAACAAAACTCTCTTTTTCAAAAACTAAAAACGTGATTTAATGCAGATGTGACTATGTGATTTGCTGTGTTTCAATGGCGATGTTGAATATGTTTTGCTAAAGCATTATTATGTAGTGTATGGTTTGTTATGATACTCCAGTCTGTTTCAATTTTTCATTGTACCAGCATAAAAAAAGAAGCTTAAGCATGGCATCAAAAGCCTACAACACGTCTTGATGTATTCATTATGTTTTTAGAATTTAAATGACATAACACCATGCAACATTCTGTCACAATTACGTGCACCACAGGATGAAAAATGTCACAAAATCACGCATGCATGACATTTCTACTATATGCAATATCAAAACAACCAGTAAAAATAAAACTAATAAAATACGCTGTTAGTAGTCTTTCCAGAGCAGCGTAGCAATTTTCTTATTGCAAAATCACGTTTAACAATTCATTTGCAACATCTATGCCCGCCTTGGAGTGAAAAACGTCACAAAATTAGTCATGCGTAACCTCATCAAAAATATTCAATTGAGGTTATCTTGGGAACTACTGGCTCAATTTCAAAAAATTTTTTTAAAAACTCATCAGCGGTATGAGCTTGTTTTAGACAACAAAGAAAAAAAGCAAAATGAGTTTTGGAAAAACCAGTTAACTGCAATTTTACCCGTTTTTTGCAAAAATGGGCTTCAAAAAAGGCCGCGTTACACCGTGGATGATTATCCAAACTAAATTTTAAGCACATTTTCGAATTCAGCGCCAAAAACTACATCAGAAAAGTCACAGAATGACTGAATATTAGAGAAACATGGGGGATCTGGGCGGTCTACTGTGCATGCATTCCGAGGTCTGTGTTCGTGTTAACAGCGAAGCGACGAAACCTTTCAGAGAAGTGTAGGACTACGGCAAGGCTGCTCTCTTTCACCTATTCGGTTCCTTATACACGTATATGTATATGTATGTATACGTATACATATATATCCTTATACTCGTATATGGATAGAATAGTTAAGAAAAGCAAGTCTTGTGGCGGAGTAAAGATCAGTGATTACACTGTACAAGTGTACAACGTCTGTTATTTTCAGATGATCTGGTGCTACTCGACTCTACCCAAAATGGCCTCCAGCAAGCTCTTGACAGGTTTTCAGAGAGCAAGCTCTGTGGCCGGAATGAACATCAGTGCAACAAAAACAGAAACCATGTGCCTGTCTAGACAACCAAAGCAGTGCCCTCTTCAAATTAATGGAGGACCTCTAAAACAGTCGGAGAAATTCAAGTACCTCGGCGTCTCATTCACGAGTGATTTCAGACAAAATAGCGAATTGGATATCCGCATCGGAAAAGCAAGTGCAGTAATGCGCCAGCTCCACCGATCTGTGGTACTGAAACGGGAGCTATGCACCAGGGCAAAGCTATCCATTTTCAGATCAGCCTATTTTCCCATTCTGACTAATGGCCATGAGTGTTGGATTATGAATGAGAAAGTGAGGTCTCAAGTTCAAGCATCCGAAATAGGATTCTGGCGAAGAATAAGCAGTTTGACGTTGTTGGACACGGTTAAAAGTGCAGATATTCGTGAATCTTTAAACATAGAATCGCTTCTTCTCCGACTAAAAAGATCACATCTGCGTTGGTGTGGACATGTTGACACGATTCAAACGAATGCCCCAGGAAAGAACAGCCAAAAAACTGGACTGTTCAACACCGATTGGTCGAAGGCCCAGAGGCCGTCCCAGAACTCGATGGCGAGAATACGTTGAAGATCTTAGTTGGTCTCGCCTTGGCATCCCAGCAGAGCATCTATCCTTTGTTGCAAAGGATCGATATGCTTGGAGGCTCCAACTCGAGCAGCTGCCCCCGCGACCCCCCAAGGATGAGCTGGTCTAGAAAATGAATGAATGAATCAATGAATATACATTTATTATTGACATTCACTGCAACGTAAGATGGCAAAATGGTCAGAGCGTCTGTTTTTTGAGCAGTAGACTCAAGGTCCGACTTCAAGACGAGTCAAACTGATTGCCTAGCCTAAAAATTAGCATTAGCAGTTTTCCTGCAATACGTTCGACTTCGACATTAAAGGAATAGTATCGATAACAAGCCGGCAAATTTGCTTATTATAACAGGCTTAACGCTTAACTTAACGTAATTTCCTCCATCTTTAAGTGCAAACAGTTAATGAACCCCAACATTCTACCTGTCGTGGTGGCCCAGTCTGACTATAGACATGCAAAAAAGAGCGTAGGGATCAAACGCATAACTACAAGACTTGGACAAAAATAAACATCTGTAGCTCAAACCTAAGCCTTAGAACAGAAGAGGAGTTGGTCTACTACACCAGTTGCTATCCCCCACATCAAAAAACATAATACAAAAAAAATAATTAAAGAAGTAAAAAGTAAATACACGAACAATAACTGAAGATAAAAAATAATGCGAAACTTACGAATCGATAGTTTTAAGCACTTACCAAATCATTCAGCCACATGGTTTTCTATTATTTAGTTGGTGTAACTGAGGTTGGGCAATCGATTAGTATATTTTCATACCCTGTCACAGGCTACATGAGCTTGTTAAAACTGGGGGAGCCAACCTGGGGGCCAGGAAAAAATCTGGGTGAGCCATGGCCCCCTCTGCCCCCCTCCTCCCTCAGAATCGCCACTGGCTACGGGGTTGCGAGAAATTTCAATTAACTTAAAAAGCCCACAAAAAAATTGAATCTTTGCTGGTGAAAAGCAACACAAACCTAGAGTCGTTCACTTTCCTAAATGGTCCATACAACACCATCCTGTAAATTTCTCTGCTATAATCGCAATGTTAACAGCTCTCCATTTGATAGATTCAAACTCGAATTTCTAATCCAGTATAGAAGATCTTGCTGATTGAAATAACAAAGCTGTTCCGTCTCCACGTTTTGGATTTATGTTTATCAATAGTTCATCCTCATCAGGAATGGGTTTATCAGCTACTAGTTTTTCAAGGGAAATGCTTGGAGAGAAAATGGGCACAGGTAATTACGTTCACAAACAATTGCTATTGCAGTACATCTGTCCGTATGGCTAGTTTGGGCTACCATGGGGAAAAACGTTGGAGAGTTATAAATTACAGCTGGTTAATACAATTAAGTTTATACAACATACTTAGGTACAGCATGTGCTCCACAAAATGTGCTTGAAATGTCCACACAAACATCTTTATCCACTTTTCCACGTTCAATCACTCGCAACATCTTTAGTTCGTGCTCTGTGTTCAAACCGTATCCACTCTTGCACTCAACCAACGTGGTTCCACATTTGATCATTCTGAGCATCATCAAAAGATATCAGCTTCTCGATAATACCGCAAAGATAAAAATGCTTTAAGACAATGCTTTTCAACTGCCGGTTCAACTTAACTTTTCTCATGGTACGCCAAATATACAGTAAGTTATTCCAGTTATCTATTGTCTCAGTATGAAAAATAGATGCATAAATTCATAAAGAATAAAAGCTCAAAGTTAAAACAGATTGAGGGCGTTGCACGAACCCCTATATCAACAACATTATGTCAAAATCAAATCTTAATTAAATCGAGTAAAATACTTTGTATTGAACACGATGATATAATATAAAGACAGCCGGCAGGTTATAGCTCAGTTGCTCAACACATCGGTCTCGGAGCGGGAGGACTAGGGTTCGATTCCCAGTTCAGTCAAATCGGACACAGTGTCGCCAACGGCTCGCCATCGCTGTGGTGTTTCTTCGTAGCTATGTTGCCCAGGCGCTAAGTCGCCACTCGTTACACGCTTCGGCGTGATGCCGCGAGTATAATGAAAAATAAATGAATGTAAATAAAGACGGCGGTAAATGTTCATTGACTTGGATTTTCATGCTTTGAATTGCATTTCGCTCATGAATGCACTGTTAGGCTATGTGACAGGTTTGGTTAATTGTGAAGGTCCACCAAACCGTAAAATTTAATTCGAAATTTTATCGGCCCACACACTAAAACAGTTGAAAATCAAAGCTAAAAATTTGCGGGCTTAGGCCAAGTCAGTTTCTCGAAACAGAATTATTTTGCATCATCGCTATCAGAAAAACACATTGTCGAAAAAAAGAAGAAACAAGCTTTGAAAAGATATTGCTTTTGGTTAGGCTTAAGTGAATTTGCTGAATACCGTAAAACCCTTCACTTGGTAAGTACAGCACGATTTGGGTTTTATGGAATAAAATTCGGTCGAGTCGAGGTGATTATACAGCTAATAGGTGAAATTGGATGCTGAATATAACAGTAATATGAAAGAGAATAATCAAAAGTTAAACTCGGAAGCATGGAGGGCTTTTACCGAAGTCTATCCAGTCTAGTTATCAGGCTGAGAGAGAGATTCAAGCTTATAAATCAATATAAACAATTTCAATTAATAAATTGAACTTGAATCTAACACTAAGATCAAACGTACTCAGAAAAATCCCACTCGTAATTTGATTTAGCCTAAGACCTCAATGGGTTAGATTCAAGTTCAATTCAGTATTTGAAATTCTTAAAACGCGAAAGAGTTGAATAACCCACATAAATCCGACAAAGACAACACTACGCAAAATGCAAGAACTAGGTAGGTCTTTGAACTCGATGGCATGACATGCATAAACACTCACAAAATTCAAATAACCAAACTCCTTCATACTGCACTACAGTAATCATGCTTCACAACACGAAAAAAAAAAAAAAGCATAATCCACAAGTATTTGTTGGTTGAGTGAGTCTTATCTGACTATATTGCAAAATCTAAGAGTACGGCAAAAAAATTGTCAGCTACAGTTTATCTAAATTTAAAGTAGTAAAAAAGGCTCTATTCTTGGAGATTTGAAGTGATGTGGGTGGAAGAGCGTTGCAAAAGCCCACTTTAACTTTAAGCAGGGCATGACTGACACTAATTTTTAACTCCAAGTAGGCTACAAGTTTTACGAGGTGTCTTTGGATTAAACCCGAAACTTTTTTCTACAATCCTTGAAAAGTTTGCATGATTTTGCTACCCGACACTGACAATGAAGTCAGTTAAATTGATTAAATGGAGCCGTTTCTTTGTCATCTTGTAGCTTTGATGCAAAGAACTCGCATCTTCTAATAAAAAAAGTCTTAATCGATTCAAAGGCATTTCAAGCTCTATATCAGTTACAACACTGCACTGTGCCACTGATATTAAATGATTGCACGAATATTAGCTTAGTTACACACTGCATTACCGTAACAATCGTTTTTTGAAGAGTTTGTAAAGTTGATCTTCCGACGAATTTCTCGTGTGTTCAACGGTAAAGTGAATACCTCCGCCTGCCTGCATTTTAATAAACTTTAAGCGTGATGACTATGAAACAAGGCAGGCGAAACTGAATTCAAAGCTTTATTGCTAAATGCAAAAATGGGTAGTGGAAGGTAAATGCAAGATTCATAACGCCTTCTCTACTGAAGTACAATTAAGGTATTCGACATCTTCGATCAATTTTGGATTTACCGAGCATGTCAAATTGGACGCAGTGTCGCCAACGGCTCGCCACCGCTGCGACGTTTGTTCAGAGCTGTATTGCCCAGGCGCTAAGCTGCGGAGATGACCACGCTACTCGTTACACGCTTCAGCGTATACGGCGAATATAATAAAGATTTGATATTACTTTTTGAACTACAATTATTTTTCTGACTTGATAATTATTTTTTAGTTTTTTACCTCATGCACTTCCATATATGAAGCTCCGGCTAGTTTGAGAGAAAACTCGTGCACTCTATCGCCGGCCCATACCGGGTGTGTATGTGCATCAATCAATCCTGGAATGATGCAACAACCGTTAGCATCAATCACATCATCGAATTGACAATTTTTGTACTTGCGATTGATTTCTTCGTCTATGCCGATATCGCCAATGTTTCCGTCGCTATAATGAAGTTCAATGAGGCACAATTAACCAGCATATAATGAAACTTCAAAATCAAAAACCAAATCTTCATTGTACGCGCAGTGGCAAGCCGTTGGCGACAGTGTCCGATTTGTCGGGCCCGTAAATCGATCCCAAGGCCTACCGCGCCGATAGCGATGTCTTTAACCATTGCGCGAACCGGTTGGTATCAACCTAGATCATTTCCAAAAATACTGCACGGGTTGCATATTTCGGAATGGTTCTACAGAAAAAGATAGGGCTCGATCGAAATGAATATAAATAGAAAAATTGCACTGAAATCGGCAACAGCGGCGTGGTGTAATGGTTAGTATGCTGGACAGCGACGCAAGGGGTCGGTATTCGATGCGGCTCTAGGTTTTGATTTTATGCAATTTCTTACGTCTATTTCGGAATGGAGTAGAATGGTGGTAATAGAATAAACAAAAAAATTTGTGTAAAACCATTCCGAAATATGCGCACGGGCTACGAGTTGAATAAACCAGCGCTTGGTGTATCGGTTAAGAGCGTCCGCTTGGTAGCCAGGAGAATAGGGTTTTACTCCCGGTCGGGTCATACTAAAGACTTTAAAAGTAGTATTCGCAGCTTCCCGCCAGGCGCTCGGCACAACCGGAAATGCGAAGGGTTAAGTGTAAGTGTGTTGTTCGTCTTGTATGTCATCTAATAGCGTTCAATCATTGATGATTCAAGACTGCACTCACTGCATGCATCATTGATGATTGATATATGTAATGGGCCGCCAATTGAGAACAGCCTACACAATGTGTGCTTAGCACCCAATGTCCCGTACTTTTACTAGTTAAATATCACTGACGTAAAAGGTAATCGTTTGAGCAACTCAATCACAACTCTACGCATTTCTGCTCACAATCAACGCAAAACACAACTTGTTACAATAAAATACGAGGAAAAGAACGAGGTCTATTCTGCCTAACAGTTTGCTCAACAGCGACTGCATTTTGCACTCACCAATTTGCAACAATGCTAAGGCCAGAGCCACTTATTGCATTTAAAATCTCAATTTTCTTCATCGCCTCGCCCACCAACATTTTCTCCATTTTTCCACAGACTTTCACCACTTGACTCGCATTTTTTATCAAAAGTTTTTTCTGTTCCATTACACGCAAGCTTTTTTGCCTTGTAAGTCATATAAATTCACAAATAAACCTTACAAAAAGATCTAAAAAATACGTTACAGAGTGCGATTCAAGGAAAATGCTATAATTTTAAGCAGCATAATCCCTTCAAACACAAACAATCAGCAAACAAACGAATGAGGAATAGCATTTTCAAATCGTTAACTTTTAGCGCATTAAACGCACATAATACTTGTAATGTTATAGTCACGCCAACTACAGTAAGATTTTGATAAGCGAACAGGAAATTTCGAACGCCCCTGCTCCAAACACAAATCGTCTGTGAGCGAACGCAGGAGGAATAGTATTTACAAAAAAATTGTTGCCATTGTGACGCATCAATATGTTATGTTATTGCAGGGGAGGGGAACCTGCGGCCCGCTTGTTTTCTTGATAAGCGCGCGTTAGAACTAGTTTAGTGTACAATGGAGTATCAAAAACGTTAAAATTTTTTCTTCAAAACTACAACACGTTCAAATATTTCCTATATTTATGTCGTAAAACGCGTCAAATAGTCTTTGATCTTGCAGTAAAAAACAATTTCATCAATTTGTAACGTAACCATAGGCGCACGCAGGGGAGGCAGTGGGCACGATGCCATGCCCCCCCCCCCCCTTTGGCTCTGTAATAAGGTGCTAAAACCTAACTTTCAGTCTATTATTTCTCAATCTAATAATGGTTGCAGCCTCCGTTCACTTATTTTGAGCCAAGCTTCTATTTTTAGACTTAAACTGCGAAAATATTTTTGCATTGTCCGTAGTGACTGCACTCACTGCATGTACTTTTTCGATAAAAAAGTGTGTTAAAATGAGTGTTTTTCCCTTGTAAAAAACGTAAAAATTCGTTGGCGGCTGGGGGCTTCGCCCCCAAACCCCTGGTTGTTCTCCCCCCTTTGCCAAATCATGGGTGCGCCACTGAACGTAACGGGGAATTTTTAACGTGAATATGAAAAAATTGATGACATTTGGCCCGCTCGAAATATTGTGCAATTAATGTGGCCCGCACTACTACGCTTATAGTAACTGAGTTTTTGATAAGCTAACAAGAAATTTTGAAAAAAATTGGATGCCCTTGAGGCACCTCGATAGAAGTTACATGACAACTTCGCATGAGAAAAAAGGGTAGCTTAACAACCACAAACAGTAAATGGTGTTGTTTATAGGCTTCAAAAGGTTAGGCTAAGCGTTAAGCTGCAGACTTACCGGTACCGCGCGTGGGATACAAAACTTATGTGAGAACTGAGTGGAGTGGTACAGGTTTGATTTCCGGCTGTGGCTGATCGCTTTTTATCAGGGTCTGATTTAGTGTCGATGAGAAATCGTGCTAAACTTATATCATTTTTGAGGCCCCTTTCTAATTTCAAACTCAAACAGCCTAACATGTCATTGTTAATTTTCAAATACTGTAGCTGCTGTAGTTTTAAGTGATTAATTGCTAAGAGTACACTTTGAAATTAGTGCTGTGACATTGTGATAAGCTTGCATTAACCTAAGCATAGAATCGCAATAGATGAAACCAATTGAAATTTGTTAAGGATAAAACAGACTACGAACTCAGAAGTAATGCACATATTAAGAGCAAACGTGAGCAGTGGCGTAGCGAGGGGGGCAAGCGGCGGCACGCGCCCCGGGGCGCACCACCTAGAAGCGCACCATAAAGTTATTTTTACACTCTTTTCGACGTATTCACACAGATTTTAAAAAATACTTTGTGGATTACTGTATTGTAATGTACGCTGTTCGCAAAGGACTCAAACCACGCCTTACTTCCGACCACAAATCACGCACCAAGAGGGCGCACGAAACAGTGATTTTATATACCCCAGTTTCGTTGTAACACTGTGCAACACAAAAAAAAACTCAAAGAAAAAATGAGTTGATTTTAGTAAATTTGGGGGCGCTGAACACGAATATGCAATTAGTTTTTTTCTAGCACGTCGGCTTTTCTTAGTATTTTACATTTTAATCTGAAAACGCAGGCCTGAATTTTCTCTTCTTGATTTATGAGTCAGCATTGGCAATATTGCTGACATTTTATAATTTTGTATTTTAGCTGTATATTTATCCTCCTTTCACGAGAAAGCGATCAAGCACTGTAACAAGCTCGCTTGGAGTTGCCAGCCATCTGTCTACCGCACCAAGATGGGGGATTCCCGCAAAGTGCCTTTCCCAAGGACGCAACAAGTAAACTTGCCGGCTTGTTCTCCAAACTGTCCCTTTAATGCTGAGCGTCAAGCAGGGAAGCTGTAAACACCAATTTTGAAGTCTTTGGTTTGACCCGACTTGGAATCAAATCCTAGTCTACAGCTCCAGAAGCGCTCGCTCTTACCACTCGGCCATCTGAGCCGTTAAATCTATACAAAAAATAGCGATTCTGGTCACCCATGATTCAGTCAGTTAAACAGAAACAGACTGTCACAGTTGTTATTGCTTACAGGTAGTTAGAAATCAACAGTCCTACTGATTTGGCTACAGCAGATATTTTTTTAATCATAATTTTTGCATTTAAGTATGTTGTAAGCAAGCTATAAAAGACAAGTGTACTCATAGTAGCCTATTGCAGGTATTATACAGTAAAACATTGATTTTGCCCATAAGAAGCTAAAATGCCAAAAAAGAGACGATCTTGTAAGAATGATCCCGACACATTTTGCTGTATTTGTGGACAATTGACTCTGCTAAAATATCTAAGGAATTTAACTGACAAGATCAAGCGTTTGTATTATGCTTATTGTGGATGCGCGGTTGGAGACCAAGATAAAGCTTGATCTCCCTTTATTTTCATTTTAGGTAATGCTGAAACTTGTAGTTGGTGGAAGAATAAAAAAAACTATAATAAAGGCTAACAATGTTGCTATACAACCATAACTAAATTGCTTTGGTAAAATGCTTCTAAGTGGCTGATACATTTCGGTCAAAATTTGAATATGTTATCACCAATTAGGCCAGGTTTTTTCAAACAAGGGGAACTACAATCATTATAAATATAATAGACTTGTTGCAACTCATTAAAAGACTTATTAGAAGGAATATTAAATTAATTTGTTATGGGCAATAATGCTCGAAAATGTAAAAAGCATCCATTTTTACCAAAAATTCAGATGCTTTTTTCGGAAAATCCTGACGTCTACGTAAAAAAACAAGTTCAAATTCGGACTCAGTGACCACAAATTACTCTAAAGCACACCTGTTTGTTTTTGAGTTTTTTTTAAACTGAAAACTTGTTGCACAGTGTAATCTTTCAAACTTTAAAACAATGAGTTTATTGCAATGCACCTGACACCTGTATGTGCTTTTGGCGAAGGAGTGAAATCACTCTTTACACCCGATCACAAATTGTCGTGCGTTTTTCTATTACAGCTCAAATGGCCGAGTGGTAAGAGCGTCTGCCTCGGGAGGTGTAGACTTGAGTGTGATTCCGAGTCGGGTCAAATCAATGACATTAAAATTGGAGATTGAGCGTCATTCAGACATGTGACATTACAATTGGTATTTATAGCTTCCCTGCTAGACGCTCAGCATTAAAGGGACAGTGTGGAGAACAAGCCGGCAAGTTTACTTGTAGTGCCGTTGGAAAAGGCACTTAGCGGGAATCCCCCATCTTGGCGTGGTAAACAGATGGCCGGTAACTCCTAAGCAAGCTCGTACAGCGCATTGATTGCTTTTTCGTGATAGAAGGATAAATATGGAACAAAATACAAAAAAAATAAATATGCAATAACAGAAGACAAAGAGGTTTGAAACTGCGCGTACATAGTTATTCGACTTTGCAGCAATCGAACAGAAGAATATAGAACCGTGCTAGAAGAAAAGTAAAGAAGCGACGGGTATCTATCAGATTTTCATTGTTTTAGCGTTAGATGGATGCTAAAGATTGTTGATAAGTCGATTAAGATACGCGTATAGTCGCTCGCTGTAATACTGTGCTAAACCTACACCACAGTGATCCTAAACTTTTTCAACCAATGGGCCGTTTCTGATAATACAGTGGACGAGTGCCGATCGAAGCAATAACCAAATTGAACCTTAGCTTCAATGGCCTTCTCTGGGTGTTTACTTTTGTAGTTTGTATTGTTTTGCTACCGTGATTGGTGCGTAGACTGTGATTTCCCATGCGGATGTTTTAAATATTTTAATGACAGCAATCACAGAATGAGAAAATAGGCAAAAATCTGGCAGTTTAGGGGTTGCGAAGCGCAGCCCCGTTGCTGCTGCTGAGATAATTTAGTTAAAAATGTGTTATAACAGCTCAGATGGCCGAGTGGTAAGAGCGTCCCCTCGGGAGCTGTAGACTTGAGTGTGATTACGAGTCGGGTCAAACCAAAGACTGTAAAATTGCTATTCACAGCTTCCCTGCTTGACGCTCAGCATTACAGGGACAGTGTGGAGAACAAGCCGGCAAGTTTACTTGTTGTGCCGTTGGAAAAAACACTTAGCGGGAATCCCCCATCTTGATGTGGTAGACAGATGGCTGACAACTTCTAAGCCAGCTCGTGCAGCGCTTTGATCGCTTTCTCGTGATAGAAGGATAAATATGGAACTAAATACAAAAGAATTGCGGTATCGTAGCATAAAATTGTAGCTGAGGGCTTGACTGCCGTATATGAAATGCAATTCCGTTTTCTGGATAGCCTTTTTTTCAGATCGACAGTCAAGGTTCTTGTTGAGATTTTAAACGAAAAATTTTTGCAGTTTGATATGGGTAGCTATCCCCAGTGTGGGCCCCTAACCGTTGAGATGTTGGTCTCCAAAAAAAAAAAAAAAAGGTCTTCACCCACAATTCTGGGCCCTCAAATGGAATCTTGGTCCCCTTGACGGCAAAGTGGTTTCCAAAAAAAAAGGTCTTCACCCGAAATTTGTTGACCTCAAATGGAAACCAGGGGCCTTGACGGCTATGTTGTCTTTCCAAAAATAACAAAAACATCTTCAACCATAATTCGAGGCCTCCAAATTGAATCAGGGGTCTTCGACGACTAAGTGGACCTCTCACCACACCACCTTGGCACCTTTTTAATGGTCCCCTACACAGCTATGATGGGCCTCTAAAATGTTCTTTCATGGGCTCCAACACAGCCATGGGCCCGGGGCAGATTGTTTTGGTTAAAAAAGCTTAACGCAACTCTAGATTCGAGTTTTTCATTTGCAAACAGATATTTAAAAACATAGGGGACGCAAAATTTTCGTTTGCCCCGGGGCGGAAGATACCCTCGCTACGCTACTGAACGTGAGAGGGAAATGGAGACCAGAACCACGCATGCAAGCACAACAAAAAGGTTACCGGTAATTGGCAATCAGTTTTTCGTTTCACAAAAAGCGACTTGCTCTGTAATTACCAAGAGTACCATATTATGTCCTCCTATGCTGCGTCTACGAGCATCCGGTAAATAACGAAAAGGCATAAAACACACGCTTATAAACACACAAAATCAGCATGGGCAAACAAAAGCACGAATAGGGTAGACTGCGACACGTCCTCATGAGTGTGAGAATTTTTTTTTACCTGCAGAGAAGTTGGTTATTACGCAGGGGTGTCTTGGTAAAATTCGAACTAGGGGGGCCCTGTATAATGCAAAAAAATCTATTATGTTATACCAGATGTTCTTAAACTTTTTCAGTCACGCCCCTTTGGCGTTAGTTATTTTTGACCACGCCCTACCGCCAGTGCCGTGTGAAGACTGTTGCCCTTAGCCCCCAAAAAGCTCCAGATAGGGAGGCCTTTGATATCTACAAGCATTTGGGCAGTTTCACGCTTTTTCGATTCATTAGCTGCATTATTTCAAAGAACGTATTCAGAAATTTTCTCAGGAGGGGCGCCCCAAACTTTCGTGCACGCATTCGTTTTTCGGTGTGTAGCAAAATCAGAGCAAATTTGAAGCAGAATAAAAATCAATGATGACTCTAGGGGGGTCCGGGAGCATGCTCCCCCGGAAATTTTTTTGAAAATTTAATTGTAATTTACATCATGCAATTGCAATTTTAGTGATTTTTCAACAACTTTTTGACGAAACTTTCTACAAAATTTTTTGCCTCTAATTCTGGTGTAATACAATATTGTGGGGCCCCTTCAAATGCTCTTCCCCCGACCGGGGGGACCACACTTCGGAGATGCCTTGATACGACACTGCCCACTACGCCACAAAAAACATGCAGAAAATATAATAATGTATTTGCAATGTTTTAATCGTCTTAATGAGAAGGATGCAGCTGCAGCTGATCTGGGGAAACAAGTTTTGATGTTTGACGAAGATTTAAAAATATAGGCCTTACGTTCAATCATTAAGTCAGTGCTATGCTCATTGCTGATGCCCCCTTGCAAACCTTTTATGCCTCCCAGTTTAGGAACCTCTGCTCTAAAGTCTAAACGTTCACAAGGACTTGGCCGATTTTAAGAGCCCCCCTACAAACAGTTTTTTTAGAACTAGAAGGGCCGAGCTCCCCCGGGCCCCCCACCAAGGCAACCCTGTTATGACGTGCTACTGACCTTGGACAAATCACTATGATGTTATATTGCTTAATGTTCAGGCATTTGGCAACTGGACTGGCTCACCTGCACGCACTTTCAAAGTTGATTACCCGGCCGTTTGTGACGGATGGCGTTTGAGTAAATTGATTGGATGACATTGGAGTTTTATGATCACGCAGGTAATCAATAGGCCTACGTATAATTAACTGCTCAACTCATGGTTCTTGAACGGGGGCGATTGTAACAATTCTTGAAATCGGGGGGCGATTTTACCTTACAGGGGGGCAATTTTAGAATTGCAATTATTGTTAACAACTGTACAAATGATTACTGAATAGAAATGAATTCAGATTCAGTGGCAACATATTCAATAATCTTCCAAAAGTGGATCAGCCAACGTGAAGACTTTTTTTTTGGTCCTCACCAGTCTTAAGTGGAAAAAATAGTAGCTCTTTGGACGTGAAGACCTTTTTTTGCATATCAAAGCCCTGTGGGGACAATTTGGACCCACACTATCCGAAAAGTTGAGATTGTGCAAAAAAGGTTGATGACCTCTGGTCTAACTAAAAAAAACTAGAAGGCAGTCAAGGTACTAATTTTAAAACAGGCAGTTAGCACTGCACGTGAACAAGGCGCGTAGTTCTACTGTATTCTCTGTTTCAACGGTGTGAAAAATATAAAACCTTAACTTCAATCAGCGATAGAAATATGTCTTGTTTTTGGAAATATTTTGCCAGGTAATCATTGAATACCTTGATTTCCCTCAGTCGCAGATGGTCACTGGCTCGCTGCAGTAGTTAGGTTCATAATGAGTAATGATTAGTTTCTGCAGTATTTACACTCTTGAAAGTCAAGGTTTGCTGAACGATACTTTGTGCTGCTCCATAGACTTACTTGTTTCAGCGCTTTTTCGTACTTCTTTTCAGATTACTCAAAGTTTTCTCAACTTGGACTAAACTACATTTCGGACTTGAAGCCTTCGGCAATAACGCCGCTAATAAAAATCACATCTCACGTCATTACTCAAGCAAAATACTACAAAAACACATGGATTAAACTTACGCCAATGCTGTTATAAGCGAAGCTGGCACACGTGTCTATTATGAATGGAAGTGCAATTCGTGCTGCAATGTTTTTAATGCTTGTTGCTTTTACTAGTCGCGCTGCGAGCAGTCGCGCATGTTCACACGTCGCAGTTGCGCAATACTCATTCAACTTTCGAAACGGCTACTGATCAGTGGTTCTTAAACTGAGGACCACGGCCCCTTTGAGATCAGCGAAGCAGTTGTAGGGGGAACTGCAGAGAGGTTATAGAATTCTGATTCGGTATTGATGCGGTTTATGTCAAATAGAAGCCTAGCAAATAAAGTTTAATAAACCCATCCGCCATTCGCGTTGCACTGCTTATGCTGGCTTAAATTTGATAAATAAATTTTGCTTAACTTTTTTCTACATGCAGTAGCTGGTCTGATATACGTAGTAATAAGTAAGTTTACGTTTCCTTTTAGCCACACGTAAAACATAACACCGAAAAACAAATATGCACTTTCTACTGTTGTGATGTAAGGGCAGGGAGCATCGAAGAACCCAAAAGTTATCAACGTCAAGATGCTCTCTGACGAAGCAAGACTTACAGCAGCGAGATTCCGCGAGAACAACTCGAATTTTGAAACATTAAAATTATACAATACAGGAGAACTACAGATAGTTCAAATTAAATAACGTAAGGATAGAAACGGCAGAGAGATGGGCAGTAAACGACTTTTTTGAAACGCTACTCTGTTTTCGTAACGAGAAACTGCCTTTTTAAAACCTTGATTCTTCTCAGAATCATCTTGTACAAGTGAACATACTGCTCTGTCATTACGACAGACAAACCCAACATCATTCTGCTGTCCACGACTCTTGAAATTGTCTCGCACCTGATTTTGACCTCTTGGCTGTAGACATCGCGGTTAACATCAGAGTTACAAACTGAATAAAACGTCAATGAATACAGTGGGAGTGCGAACAAGGGTTTTCGGCTTTGATGGCCATCAAATCGAAAAGTCGAAATCGTCTTGAAACGCCAGAACTTGACTTTCGATGCGCTGTCAGCGAATCTCTTCCTCGCATTGACTAGCTGGTGGAAAAAAGACAACTACATCCATCGCATTAAAACCAAAAAGACAACTACATCCATCGCATTAAAACCATCCATCGCATTAAAAATAATTGCAAAAACTTTTGGGTGAAACCAAGCGATCTTTAAATATTCCAAAATAGGCGATACGCCTATGGTGAAAGAGTGTGGGCGGGGAAAATTTTACTGTTAGCGTTTTAAAAGCTTTAAAAATGCCAAGGGTAAATTTTTTGAAAGACTAAATTCAAAGCCACCTTTTCTTCGCTTCATTAAATTTACAAGCTTACTTGGAAATATTTTTCGTTTTTTTTTGGATGCAATATCAACTGAGAGATTGATTAAGAGGGTTGCAGTATGCGCAGCGGCCAGCAACCACATTGCCTGCAACTTTTTAATTCAAAGTAAGCTTGTTGCAAATTATAAGAAGCCTAGAGAAAGAGGCGCTGATCTTACCCCAGGAAAAAAATTACGCTAAGTATTTTTGTAAAGTTTTAAGATGGTTCACACAAAAGCCGATAAAAAGTACCGTGACCACTCACCATAAACATTATGATAATCACACACCAAAATTTAACTGTATCGTGTGTGAATTTTCAAATATCTTTATCAGTAGAATAGTAGTAGTATAGTTTCATGCTCACAAGTAGTTCCTACAATAAATTATGCTGATATCAGCGCTATACACGCAGTAAAACCTGGATATGAGCCAGCACACGATGTTATTATTATCATGGAACGACCAGTTCTACTCCTTCTGTTAGATCATTTGCTTTTTGATTGATTGATTTCTTCATTTTTATCCTCCTGTCACGAGAAAGCGACGGAGGCGCAATGCATCGGACGAATCCAGACTCGCTTAGGAGTTGCCTTTGTTTCCGAGTTTCCGCTGAACTTTGCTTCCGACTTCTTTGATTTGCTGCTTGTTAGATTCCATGAACCAAGCAGAGATAATGGTAGTGAAGCATTTTATCCAAGGACGCAAGAACGAGGCTTGGGTGGGAGTTGAACCATCAACCTTGCGATCACGGCTGTTGTAAAAACGACGCTCCGAACCACTCGGCCACGCTGCACTGCTGGCTTGCAGCCAATAAATGACGATTGGTTCGTGAAATATTTTGTTGCCCAGGGCCGTTTGCTTGATTTCCCAAAACATAGATCCAAAAAGTGGGCCGCATGCAACGAATGGATGCGTCCCGCAGTAAAGTGTAATCTTTCATATTTGGCCAGCCAGTAACAAAGTTTGCACATGCTTGGCTTAGCCTAGGGGGCTTGGTTTATTGCTTGTTTCTTGAGATGCCTATCATCGTGAAACAATGTAAACGAACAAGTTAAAAACAAATTAGTACGCAGTTGCTGCATGGGCTCAGCTATGAGACGAAGGTTAAGGGTTTTCTTCATCGAAGCTAAATAACCATTGCTATTAGGCTGCTACTTTCATGATTTTCGATTGTATTTATATAATTGGTGTATCGGCACCCACTGCAAAACTACTACTGGTACTACAAATGTTATTCGAAACGCCAAGAGTGCGTTGTTATTGTGATATCATTCAGTATATGTTTTTGTTTGTGTCAGTCTCAGTCAACATGAGTTTGAGCCCCCTCACAAAATTCAAAGTGTTACGCCTATGGTATTTTGTATTTGTATTTAAATACTTTTTACAAGTATTTGTATTTTGTGTTTTAAATACAGTTGTTCCACGCAATGCATAACAAATAACGCTGAACAAAACTGCCGCCCGAAATGAAAGCGCCGTATCTGGAATTAACGTTGTTGATTTTCACTTTTTTCCAAATTTTCCAAATTATCCGAAAAGCTATATCTTGCAGTGTTTTTAGATTTCCAAAATTCGCTTTGTTCAAATGTTTTTTGTTTTTCCGAAAAGTGTTTTCAAAGTATTTTGAAATGTATTTAATCACATTCTGAAAGTATTTGTATTTACTAGTATTGCCGAAAAGTATTTTGCATTTGTATTTAACAGTGATGTAGTCCTCGAGGACAGGTTTGTGAAGTCCTTGGCCTCGACCGTGTTGTCCTTGGCCTCGGCTCTCCTAGGCCTTGGATTTTGCGCTGTCCTCGGCTCGAGGACTGGATATTTTTAAAAATTCGACTTTGCGATTGTTTTCACAAAACGCAAGCTGTTTTAAGAAAAAATGGTCCAAATAACGATAAGCCTCGGTATTTGGTAAGCTCGCGCGGCGGAGAAATAAAAGTAGACAATGCATGACGAGAAAACCATAACGTTACACTGTAAAAAACAAAATTTTGACAATTCAAGCTTTTGTTTCTCACAATCTCTCCTAAAGGTTTTTAAATTGAAATTGTGAGAAACAAAGCTTTTAATAGAAAATTTAATCTATGATAATTGGATTCTCAGCGGGAGATCCTTGAGGTTCAAAAACTCGGGTAGAATGATGGGAGAAAGTCCTTTTACACTTTTCTTCAAAATTTCAATCAACTGTTGTTTATTTACTTTATAATTTGCTTAATAGCCATGCAAAGCAGTCTGAAGTAAAGCAGTGATGTAAAGCAGTCTAAAAAAGAGAATGTAGCGCCGGCGATGTTATTTGATATTACAGTCAGGCCCGCCGAGAGGGGGGGGGGCAGAAGGGGTCACTGTCCGGGGACCCGGGGACACAAGGGAACCCGGGATTCAGAATTGTCAGGTTTAGAATGCAAAATTCATCTGCTCAAACTACGGCCTGCGGACGCGATGACGTTTTTTTTGATTTCGGGCCGAAATTCGAACATCTGCAGACGCTATGACCTTTTTTTGCTCATCACATGATTTTGGGGCACCACTGACCAAACAGCCCAAACGAAATTTTTGCCCCGGGGCCCGAAGTTTTTCTCGGCGCCCCTGATTACAGTATATCTTTGTTAGAGGTTCTAGTTGCAGATGTCTAGTTTTTTGCTTTGCTGTTTCTCGATGCTCTGAATTTTTCGTTCAGAGCGCTTGCATGTGGACTGAGCTTGAGGTTTGGCATGGCAGTACGATAAGCTTTTTATCATGGGAAGTCATTCTAGCCAGGCTCATGGTAATTGTTTTTACATATTATAGAACAGATCTACTAGAGTACCGGTACAGTAAAGACTGCAGACTCAGAATGATTAACTTGAACATATGCCTTCTTTGAAAATTATGACTTTTTTTATAAAAGGTTTAAGAGTAATAACCATAGAGCCAGTGAAGATTGGAATAGCTTAAAGTACGACCATTGTAGCAAATAAAAATTATGGTCTAAGCTTGAAATTTTATGAACATTGTATTGCATATTATGTAGGTTTGCTTAAAAAACGAAGAGCGTTAATACTATTTTTATGAAGCCACACATGCAGAGCTAAGGTTTTTATCGGAATGAAGTATGTGCATCATGGTAGATGGCCCAGCCGGACATCGTCCCCGCGAAACCAGCTCCCCAGCCTAATGCGCCGGCCACTTGGTCAGACAAGTTTTGTTTGTACAACTTGGGTCTCGAACAAATTTACTGAGTTTTGATCTTGGGCTTAGTGGCGTCGTGTCATTGGAGCTCGGGGAGTGAGATGTTTTACTTTTTATGCTTTAAAAAATTCAAAATTAAAAAAAATAATATTAGCCAGTGCCATTTTGTTTTCATCTTTCAAACTAACCCCATACCCCCGCCCCCCTTTCTTCTACTATAAATGCCATTGTTTTGTTTTTTAATTTTTGCTTCAATCAATCGCTTCGACTCAGGAGTAAAGTTAGTTTGTTGATCTGTGGTTAGAATTTAAAAAACATTTTGCATGCGTAGTTAAATATTATTAGCCTAGAACACACCTATACACATCATCCCACCAAATGCGTCAAAACTAATAATGATTGCAGCCTGTTTTTATTTATTTTAATCCAGCTTCTGTTGGGGCTACTAGGACATTTTTGTATTGTTTGAGACTATAGTAGTGACTGCACATCACTGCAGGTACCGATATGTTCTTTTTCGACAAGAAAGTGTGCTGAAACCAGTGTTTTTATGTGAAAACCGTAAAAATCCGTCGGCGACTGAGGGCTAAGCCCGCAGACTTACCTTGCCTACGGCGGCTGGGGCTTTCCCCCAACCCCCTGTAATGTCCTCCACCTTTGTTAAATCGTGGGGCCACACTGATTGCGCATACTGTCCATAATTAGGAGCGGTTTGGGGTATCAAAATAAATTTCGATTTATTATCCAAAATTGGGGTATCACGACATATTTTGGTATCTTTTCCTAATTTCCTTTTTTCGTGATGTTACTCAATGCTGAACATCGTTTTTATAAAGGTTGTAAATGATCAACATCTGTTTAAGTTGTTACTCGGGCCCCTCCAAACTTTTTGGCTGCACGACGCCTCTTCTCGGGCTCAAAAATAATTTCAAGTTTATAGGGTCTTCGTCTCGATTTTTTTTTTCTTGAAGTCTCGGTTTCGACTCTCGACCATCAAAACTTGACTCCATCATTAGTTGATAACAAAATCGAAAACTTTTAACGTTGCAGCTTTAGATTGTGAGTAAAATAATTAATTTTCTGCCCCAAGTGAGCTGTTTAGCTCATCGGGTGCTACACTGTAAATCAAATTGGGTAACGTAGACCCAAAAAACTTGGGTTATCATTTTGGGCTCGAAGGCTGAGAAACCCAATTTGCCAACTTGGGTAATAACGACCCAATTTACAAAGTTGGGTTTGTTAACCCAATATCCATAACCCAAGTACAGTGGGTAACTTGACCCAAACTACAAACTTGGGTCTTTAAACCTAATTGAAAATTTTGGGCTCGAAGGCTGAGAAACCCAATTTGTCAACTTGGGTAATAACGACCCAAATTTTCAATTTGGGTGTTTAACCTTAAATCTTGTAGATCAAGAAAATTGGGTAATTAATACCCAAGCTGAAAATTTGGGCGCTTTGTCCCAAAAGCTTTTAGCTAAGGAAAAAAGCCCAATTTTCAGATTTGGATTTTCCGATTAATATTTGTGAATGCGTTTTTGCTTAACTCGTAATCACAACAGTCGTCATAATCACTTAATAATGGAGGGTTCACAAGAAATGCACAACAAAATATAGCAATAATGCTTTATATTGTCAAAAGAAATAGGTACAAATTAAATGTTCAACAAATAACAGCATTGATTATTTGAACATGTTTAGGTTCACATATGAAGCGATTATAAATAAAACTGATCCAAACGATGTAAATATTATGCGATTATGACCTCAGTTTAAATGAGAATTGCAAGTAACCAATTCCTGCAAGCACAAATAGAAATCTGCCACAACCATATGCAAACCCAAGCATTTTTAACTCACAAATGTATGTAAAAAAATAAACAATCATAGATACGGAGCAGTTACAGTATGCTACTCAAAGAATAAAAAATGAAGTGCATACGCAGAGACAATACAAAATAATGCTTTTGCAAAGATACAAAATAATAAAGTATTATGATACATAAAATTAATTAATTTCAGTTATTATCAACAATTTACTGTGCACTTTAAGTGCAAACTATTGTGCGCTCACAAAAACAAGGTTAGCAGCAATCAAGTTTAACAAGATGTTAAAAGGCAATTACAGTAGCTCTCAACCATAACCAAGAGCTTGTGTCACGAAGGTTTCGACTATGCCTAATTATATTTACGTTATGTCAGTCAGATATTCCGCTGAAGCAAAATTATGTCAATAAGCAACCAGCCACAGTCATGATGTTGCATAAAAACTAACCAAACAAAATAGGCTAAAAAAACATGACACCCATACGTTAGAATAGAACACAGGAAACAAAGACGGGCAAACAATGTTTAGTGCAAATGTTATACAATCGGTAAGCAGCAACACACTTCTTTGGAATAAATTCGACAAGTTATCAGTTCAAAGTTTTCCCCCTAAAACGTCTGTTTTCGCATATTATGCATCTGAGAAGTTTTTATTTTACCATTTGTCTCAATTGTTTTTTCCGTTCGCTTTCATTCAAGCCTTTTGTGCTATTCAGGACGCATTAGATAGCATCAACTGTCTGCAGAATTTAGTGTTTCGATGCACATTCTTCGCAGAATTCCCTAAAAAGATGGAGCAATTGTAAGCCCAAATATTGTATATAAATAATGAGCCAGAAAAGCGCATGATGAAAATGAAAATTTCCATCAGATTATATAAATTGCAGTATTTGAGAGAAACCGTTTAAACTTGGGCTTATGTCCAGCAGTGCTTTTGTGAAATTTCAACTATGAAAAACAGTTTGGAATGACTGGGTAAGAAAAAGCAAACTGGAGAGCCCGCGTATCTGCTTTGGTAGGCTTTCATTTGAGGTCAAATCTTCAGCAGTTCGAGTGATGGGGTGTCTTAGATATAGAACAAAAGAGACAATTCGGTTTTATGGTAGCGTGAAGCAATATGGTAATAACAAGACATATAGCGTTTCAAACCAAATTATTATTTACTCCTATCTACAGTGCGAACAGGTCTTTTGGAACTGAACAGTTTTATGCGTTGATGAAAACCTTTTGCGCGTTATAGACAGGCAAGTAAACCAATGCCATAGAGTTTGTCTTAAATAACAGACAAGCAAACAAGGACTCTAGCGCTTTATAATTTATGCTTTCTTAGCGTTAAGCACATAAAAACCTTAGCATGGGCTACCATGGCAGTCTTTAGGTTGTTCACACCTTTGCATCCCAACTAAATAATTATCATTTATGTTTAACTGTACCAAACAATCAATTTCTGAAACTTCACAAAAACGTTTAGCAATAAACCACTTGCTTGGAACAGGCTTGCTTATGTGGAATTACATTTTTAATTTCTTTACCCAATAAAAACCATTGGATAAAAACTGCTAATTGAGGTTTGATCATTTTTAGTAACAGGAACAACAGCTACAAAAAATTTAGCCAGTCTATAGCCTTTTCAAATTTTAAACATTATTTCAAATTTCCAATCAACAAAGTTCATTAACGCCACATTACTTGATTTAATAATAATTTTTTTATCAAAGACACAGAAAACAACATGCAACAGCTTGACTAGCATCAAATTATGCTGACCTGTAATTGTCACAAAATAAGTTTGCTGATTTTCATGAAACAAAGAGGTTGATGCAAAAATAATCCACTGTGAATTATTTTATATGCATGTTGCCCATGTGTCATAACCACTGCTTTAACTTTACATAATAAAACTGAAAGAGTAGTATACTATCATAACAAGTTTCTAACACACAGCTGCAGGGAGCAATGCAGTGCATGTCAAGCCATATTTTTTGCACCAAGTTCTTTGATTTTACTGCTTATTGCATACGTAAAATCATGAAACCACTCACTACATAATCACGTGTCACTTTCTATGAGTTGCATACCGGGCCTATTGGTTAAAGCGCCTTAGGTAGGCAAAAATTTATAAATAGCAGTATGAAGTAGAATAATCACAATGCACTTGATTGGTAACATTCTCATATTCGTATTGATGTGCATGGCATATCGAGAAAAAGTTTGAACTGCTCTTCTGTCAATATTTTAAATATATGATGGCACATTTTTGACTGTTTCACAAAACAATTTAAATGTTTATCACTGCCACATGGATGCCTAACAAAACTGGGTATTATATGCAATCAGTTATTAGTGTGAAGCATTACATAATGCCTTAGCATTTACAACACAACATGCATAATGTTTACTGTTTATCAGTCACTTACCTTGATTCGTTGCATGTCTGTTTTGGTTTCACACACAAAGGTAAATACATGTTATGATGAATTGATGATCAGAAACTTCAATGACAATTCGACACAGTAGTTGTACATACATCACATTAACAGCATGAAGCATCAGCTATATAACATGACTGCTAGGCCCATTCTCTAATTCTGAAATTTACTATGTTTTTACATCAATAAATGTACATTGCAAGCTATTTGATTGCTTATATATCCAGTCAACACTTTGGATAAGCAAGATCCATACCAGTATCAGTGTAATGGGTATTGTGGTACTTTAACATAAAATTGGGAAGTGGCAGCAGTGTTAGTTAGTTAGTTAGTTGCATATTTATCCTCCTATCACGAGAAAGCGATCAATGCGCTGTACGAGCTCGCTTAGGAGTTGCCAGCCATCTGTCTACCACACCAAGATGGGGGATTCCCGCTAAGTGCCTTTCCCAACGGCACAAGAAGTAAACTTGCCGGCTTGTTCTTCACACTGTCCCTTCAATGCTGAGCGTCAAGCAGGGAAGCTGTGAATACCAATTTTAAAGTGATTGGTTTGACCCGACTCGGAATCAAATCCGAGTCTACAGCTCAAGAGACAGACGCTCTATACCACTCGGCCATCTGAGCTGTTCGTTTCCAAATCGGTTTTCTCCACATGGAGGCTCATTTAGATTGACTCATTTTTCTCAGATCAACTCAGCTTCAGATTTCCCCAAAACTTTTATCAACTCCAACCTCTAATGGTCCAACTTGCAACTACTAATAGTGGATTTACACGAACAAAAAAACGTCAATGGAGCAGAGCTGAGCTTTGTTTGTTCTTTGAAGCTTGCAATGAAGCTTGGCTCCACTTTGCTCAACTAGCAAAGCCAAGTTGCATGACATTAGGCCTATAAAATAAAAGCTCAGCTTCTCACCGTTTTGCACTATTTTTTTAGCTTATGTAAACCCAGCTTAACAACTCTAAATTTGAACTGTAGTCACTCCAATCTCCAGTTCTACCATTCCTCCGTACCTGTACTAGTGCACTCTGGGAGTTAAGAATCACTGAAAAGGGTCAGTACCAGTAGACCTTGAAATTTTTTTTGCCTTCTGATAAGCTTTTCCAAATTCAAATTATTTAAAAGTTCGTCAAAAAACAAGTTGTTTTAATTTTCTATCCCGCCATTAGCAGACCTAAAAGAAGCATGCGCAACCAGTAACTTACTGACATCTGACTAGGCAGCTAGGTCTTAAGTCTAGTAGCTAGTAATAAAAAGACCTGCGGACTACTAGTACTTGTGGTCTTCGCAGCATTTCCAAATCTGTAGATACTGCATACTATGATAGCTCACTTCAGCAAGTTGAACACATGAATCTGCAGATAACTTTAAAATCATTGTGTCTACATAGCCTACCTAAGTCGTTACCGGAACCTTTAGATTTTAAATTAGCTTTTTACTCCAGCGAGAAGCAGCAGCTTCAGTTCCGACGCATCATATAATTCGAATTTCGATTATTTTGGCGCTCACTGATTGCGCTGATCACTAAACCGTAAAGTTTATTGAAGCGTAAAGTAAAATTTAATTAATTTCTGAAAAGTACTATTTTATTAGAATGATGAATTACATCATGTACATTTAATTATTATTAAAGTCTGCCAGCAAAATTAATAAATTACGCTGACAAACGATGGTGTACTGCAAGTTGAAAGCTTAGGTTGTTTGGTTTATGCGGTAGAGTGAAGGTTAGCCGCTTGCGCAACTGTCTATCATAATAATGTTGAACTTGAAATTAAAATGACTAGACACAGGTATGTAACTTAAAATTGCTATAGCATAAGTAGTGAGAAAAAAGACAACAATAGCTTATTAAATGACTTGTGAAATTGGAGTTGTCATCGGTTTTATTTCAAGTGGAAATATACTGCAAAATTTAACTAGGCCTATATCAATTTGGGGTAGATGACGCATTCTGTCTCATCAAGCAAAACAGCTACACAAATGCTAGTTTATAATGCTTAGCATTTACGTCTAAGCAAAATTTAAGCGCATGCGCGTGGTAAGGCCTTGAAAAGCAATAAATCGCAGACTACTATGGCTTCCGGCTTTCCGTTTTGCTAATGTAGCAACATTTACCAATGCCCGTAGATAAATGCTATAAAAATTTAAGATGGCTTGCCCAGCTCCAATATCTGCCAAACACGCAGATAAATCTCAGAAAATTTTTAGACGGCTCGATTATCCTACAGACCAAGTGATCAACTTAGATAAAGCATGTAAGGTTTTTGGTGGTTGGCCTTAGACCAGGGGCGCCAAAGTTTTCTCCAAGAGGAACAAATTTCATAATGTACAGTACCCGAAGGCTAATAGTCTATTGTGGTTCTATGTGTTTTGCTGCTCTTCGTAACAAAAATGGTTTCTGTTGCAATTATGACGTAATAATGGTTTAAACTTTTCTCGCCGGTTTTTGTCGTCTCAATCAGATAGTCTTGTCGCATTTACAGCGTAAAAAAGCAACCTCCAGTTAGATTGGACAGGCTATCTAACTTTACATGTGCTTGTAGGCCAAAAATAATACATTTAGCTGCAACAAGCGCGGGCCGTATGAAAACTCATCGAGTGCTATATGAAACAGTTGGGTTTTGCACTCAATGTTTCCTAAACCAAGAATTGCTTAAAGTGCAACCCGTTTTTTGAGTTTAAAACCAATCTATTATCTAAAAATTTTCCTCAAAGATCTTAGTTTTAAAATTCACTTTCCCAAAATAAGTTATTTAACATTTTCCCAAAAATTTTTTTGGCTTTAAAAACAATATACACAAGTTATTATTTCAGGAATTATTTCCCAAAAAAAATTAATGGGTTTAAAATCCATTGACCCAAAACAATAGTCATAACACTCACCCAAAAATTTAATTTGGGTTTGCTACCACATTACCCAAATTAATATTTGCAAAAACGATTACCCAAAATTTACTTTTGGGTATACAGTTTTTAACCCAATTTACTTGGGACACAATTGTTTATACCCAATGTTATGCTTTGGGTCATGCAGAACCCAAAATCGACTTTGGGTTTTTGCTTATCATACCCAAAAAAAATTGGGTTTTTGACCGTTTTTTTTTGGGTAATGCAAACATTTGCCCAAAATTGGGCAATGCGATTACCCAAAATTTTTTACAGTGTAACTGTTCTAGCATAATCAGCCCTAGTGGAAAGAGATTTTAACAAAGGGGGATTTATTATGGGACCCCATCGAGCTTGCATTTCGGGGTCTGTGCTTTCGACGTTGATTTTTCTTTAGTTTAATTAACACGTTGTGGTGTAGTTCTTTGAGTGTGAATGTGACACGTGAGTGCTTTTGACTTTTTGTTTTGCTTCGTTTTGTGATTTGATTCTATTATGATTGCTTGCATTTTCGTTGATTTGTTGTTTGTTTTGGTAAATTGGTTTTTAGTTATAATGGTTAATGTATAAGACAGTGGCGGCCTGGTGGGCAGAACCTCCTTAAACTAAATCTGGCTCACCAAAGGTTGTAGGTAGGAACAGGGTTGAAAAAATTAATTGTAATCGATGTTCGATTGCGATATTCTTTACTTTTTGTTCATCGAATGCACTGTAGCCTTTACTTTTTTGAATGAGTATCGAATATGGCCTTGTCTTTACTTTTTTTTCGGCGCGATTCGATATTCCATATTTGATTCTTTTTGTCCAGGTTACTCTATCTCACTTTAGTAAATTTAAAATAATCGTCCGTACGCCGTAACCTTGTTTTTGCTGATAATTTTTTTTGTGCCAAAAACGAAACAAAAAAAAAAGATTTTTAATAGCAAAGTTCCTTATGTCCGTCGTTTGTAAATTACCGCATGAATGTGAGGACATCACAAAAAATGCTTGGCGTACACCGCTAAATGCTCAGTGTAATATCGAATATTGATTACCGGTACAATATTCTTTATTCTTTACTTTTTTACACTATAACCATCGAAATCGATTATTTCTTTACTTTTTGGTGAACTATGGAATATCGATCATTTCTTTTTTTGGTATCGATTCCCAACCCTGGGTAGGAATGGTAATGTACGATGTTGTACCGAAGAATGCGGCTACACCTATGGGAAAGCGAACTGCGCATTGAGTACAGACGCAGAAAATGCGGCTATAGGTTACCTACTTGCTTGTAAGCACAAAATCCAAAAATTGTTGAACAATTTGGTATGCAGTAAGCAGAACAGTGTCGACCAAAGTAGTATAGATTTCAACCATCATTAATATTTGTTTTCATGCAGATATTATTTGATTTAAAAAAACCTAAAGTTTTTTTGCTTAACTCTGATAAGTTTGCCTGTAACTGGATTAGTGCATGCGTATTTTTTATTTGCATTAAACAAGTTACCGTTAAATCACAACAAGGAACTTTATGCTGGATTCATCGGGGTTAGTTTTAGTTTTGTGGCGAGTTTCATCTGGGGCATCTTATATCAATTTATAGCTTTATACAATGCGTCTAGTAGACCTGGCACTGGATTGTTATCAATTATAATATTTTTGTTAACCCTGTAATTTTCGAAAACGATTGTCGTTGTAGGTCTGCAATATTAGGCCATAAATTGTTTGCGAACCATTATTTCATGACCAAATGACCCACATTTTGAGATTTCATACTGAAATCGGAAAAATGCCCGTTGTCCTTAATCAATGTCCGTGGCCTCGACTTGCATATCCTTGGCCTTGGCTTGTGTGTCCTTGGCCTCAAAAAAATTTTAAAGTCCTTGGCCTCGACCTTGAGGTCCTTGGCCTTACTACAACCCTGGCAACGATGCTTAGTCTTGTTTTTTATCATTTTCAAATTTTTTGTATCTGCATGTTACAAAGTTTGTCGCTTTTTTGCTTGTCTTGTACCATTTTTAATGTTTTTATCTTAATGTATTTCTTGTTGCATTGACGCTTTCGACGGTGTGGAAATACTGTAAAAGGCACTGCTACTACTGACTTGATTTGTTATTAATTGCAGAATACTATTTTAATAAAGTATTTTACATGTGTGAGTTCTTAATTCGGAAAATGGAAACTTTAATTTTCTCATTGTTTAAAAATACTTTTTCAAATCGTTCATTTGATGAAAAACAAGAAATTGTCGAAAGAGGAAAGTGCGATGAAAAACCTTGCTAATGTTTGTTTGATTCTTTAAACTGACTGTTAAAACTTGCTGATCCAACAGACATCTTCACACTTTGACTATATTAGAAAGAATGAACACAACACGAGACGAGGCACTTTCACTTGTCAGCAGGGCATCAGACAATCTAGCTTACGATCTAATACGTCACAATCGCACAGGCAACAATACGTACTAAAACTAGATTCCAACACCTCCCTATCAAGTTTGGATCATAAACACGAAATTAGAACACACTCCAAACTTATTAATTATAAATCATTTTCAAGGCCAATTTTCGTCTTCAATAAGTCTCCGTGGCGGGTTTACATTACGATACGGTCTTCTTGAAATACTCGAACCAGAACTAGAATCAGCATTATAAACATGTTTAGGCCTAAGGTCAGGGTCAAACATCAGCAATGAACGCGGTACACGCTTACGAATAAACTTGCGATTTCGAATTAGCATTCCACCATTATCAGTTTTAATAGAGTACTTCCTAAACTTATTGTCAATAAAAATTACCGTGCCATAGATGTCAAACAATTTGCTTTCTCGGTTTTGCACGGCCACTCAGGTACCCACACTTATTTCAGGAAGAGGTGTAGCATGCTGGTTATAATGAGTTTGGGTTTTTCTTAGGGATTCAGTTTTACGGGACTCAAAGTCATTGAACTTAAGTTGCCATTTAGGGTCAAAAGCTCGGCGGTGAACAGGAAGAGTGTCTTGTATAGGATGTCCATAGAGCTTTTGCGCTGGAGACGAACAGTCCTTTCTATTGGGAGTGTTACGGTATTGTAGCAACAAACGAGCCAGAAGGTTTTCATCCAAACCTGAATGATTGGTGCATCTACGGATTAATTTTTTCATAGCTTTGACTGTGGCCTCAGCTTTCCCGTTAGATTGCGGATATCCAGGAGAAGACATCAAATGCATCACCCCCCAATCTAGAAGAAAATTTGCAAACTTTTGGGAAGTGAATTGGGGGCCTCCGTCAGAAAAAACAACTTCGGGTATAGCAGTTCTAGCAAAATAATCTCTTAGCGCAGATATTAATGACTTGGCAGTAATGTCGCGACGCATTACTTGTACTAAAGGCCAATCTGTGTATGAATCTACCATGATTAAATAATTATGTCCATTGTACTGGGCAAAATCTACAGCAATATGCTGGAAAGGGCGGTCAGGTTGGGCACGCTGGATCATGGGCTCTCTGGGCAATGAGGGCAGCTCGTCCTGACACTCTTTGCAGGCAGCAATTATCTTTTCAATGTCGCCATCAATGCCTGGCCAATAGACTGCCAGTCTTGCCCGTTCTTTGGTGCGGGTTATTCCTTGGTGGGATTCATGCAAATGATACAACACACGTTCACGAAGCACATTCGGTATAAACAGACGGCATCCAAAAAGAACAAAATCATCATCCAGCGTTAAATCGTGTCGCACTCGCCAAAAAGGCTTCATCAGACTAAGTATCGGGTAAGATGTTCTTACTATGCGGAAAACCACTAAAGATTAAGGACTTTATTTGTTGATATTCTGGGTCAACTTGAGCAGCTTCCAACACTTCTTGTAATTTCAAGTTAAGTTCGTTTCTTTGCTGCACGGCTGCAATTTGACAGGGGTAGGGTCCTGGGTATTCTGCTATTTCATCAGCAGAGACTGGATCAAAAATGGGGTGACGAGATAAAGCATCGGGTGCAGCGTGAAGAACCCCTTTCTGCCAAAATGCCGTGAAATTATATCCCATTAACTTGGTGCGCAGACGTTGTAACCGTGGATTTTCAATCTCGTCAAGTCTGCGATTGTTCAAAATAGGGAGTAACGGGTTATGGTCAGTAATTACTTCAAAATGCGCTAAACCAGCTAAAAACTTGTGGCACTTTTTAACAGCCCACGCCACGCCTAGCATTTCCTTTTCTATAGTGGCGTATCGAGACTCTGGGTCACTCAAAAAACGTGAACCGGCTTGGGTCACCTGCCAAGTATCCCTATGCTTTTGTTGTAAAACAAAACCGAGGCCTGTGTTACTGGCATCAGTCATAAGACGGGTTGTCTTAGCGGGGTCAAAAAACTTTAGTGTTGCCACGTCGGAAAGAGCTATTTTAGCCAAATCAAAAGCTTTCGTGTGATCGGGTCCCCACAAAAAATCATTGTTTGATTTTATTAAAAGCCTAAGAGGGTGCAGATACTGAGCAATCTTGTCAGTACTGCCAGCCAGCTGGTTAGCCAATCCAAAAAAGGATCTCAAATCTGTGACGTTACCTGACAACGGAAAATCTCTTATAGCTGCCATGAGACGATGGTCAACCTTGTAGCCATCCTCTGACAACTGATACCCAGCAAATGTGGTACTAGTCTGGGCAAATTTAAATTTCTCCTTGTTAAGGGATATGCCTTTATCAGCACATCTCTGCAAAAATTGTCTTACGTGTGCTAAATGAGTATTCCTATCACGATCAAAAATAATAACATCTCAACAACACGGCGATAATTACACAATCCAGTAAAAGCTTCGTCCATGCGACGATTATAATGTTCAGAAATCGAGCATATGCCAAATGGTGCACGCAAAAATTTATAGCGACCAAACGGCGTCATAAATGTAGTGAGCAGTTGACTTTGCTCATCGAGCGGGCATTGATAATATCCCTTCAACGCGTCAAAAACTGTAAAAAACTTGGAATGCTCGTCGCTTATGTCAGCAATGGCATCCATAGGAGTACCCGATGAGTAAAATTCACGTTTTACAAACTTATTTAGCTTAGAAAAGTCAATACAAATACGCACATTGTCACAATCTCTTTTTGGCGCTACCACAATAGGAGCGCACCATTCAGTCGGTTCAGTAACCGGTTGTATAATACCTTGCGACTCCAAGGTATGAAGTTCTTGCTGAACTTTGTCTCTGTACGCATATGGGATTGTTCGAGGCGCAGTCACACAAAATGGCTTTGCCTCCTCCTTTAAATGGATCTTAAAACGTTCACCTTTCATTGTCTTTACTTGGCCATCGAAGACTGTGGGAAATTATGCACAAGATCATCTGCAGTCACTTCTACTGAGCATGTCTTTGCTGTCATCGCTTGAATTTGAGCCGGATAGTCCTTTGGCAAAATTTTTAATTGTTGCGCTGATCTCCAGGAGATGAGCATACCACCAGGAATTTTTGGAAAAATGTGCAGGGTATCATCGATACTGACGTCCCCAAGTGTGATAGTCACATGTAATAGTCCAATCGGTTTCAACGCTGAACCATCGACAGAGTATGCATGATTTTCTCTTGATGGGAGCAAGTTATCAATATGCTCCCCTAATTTAATTAATATGGTTTCATCGGCAGCGGAAATATCAGCTCCGGAATCTGGGAGAATTTTTAATTGGGCTGAACCATTACGTGCCTGAACGAGCACGCTAACTTTGGGTGCTTTGCCAAGTCCTTGCATTGCATGGATCGAAAACAGGTGATTGTCTTCCGTTTCACTTTGTTCATCAGGTTGGTCCCCTGGCAGCTGATTTATGTGAGCTGATGTAGTGCGACATTGCATCGCAAAATGTCCCACTTTATGACACTTATTGCATGATCTATTTAACGCTGGGCATTGATTCAATTCTTTATGTCGAGGCTTTCCACAACGACCGCAGTTACGCAACGTATTTCTCTGAAGCGGATTTTGTTTAGGCGGCTGCCTTTGCTGGCGCTTCGCTTTATAAGCAGAAGTCACGCCAATCTCTGGGGAATTGCCTGTGATTTCTAGTCGTTGTTGTTTCGCTGCCTCGTGCGCCCGGCACACCTGTATTGTTTTTGATAATGTAAGATCTTTCTGCCTCAGCAATTCTTCGACAGTGTCACCGTCCAACAGTCCTTCTATAATCTGATCACGAAGGGCATTATCAGTGCGCGCATCTGTGCAATAATTGCACGTTGTAACCAAGTCGCGTAGAGCTACTAAAAAATCATCAAAAGATTCTCTCGCGAATTGCTGTCGTTTTCGAAAATTGCGTCTTTCCACCGTTTTGTTAATTGCACCTTTCATGTGCGACTTCAAGGCATCAATGATTTTATTAACTTTTCTTCGGTCTTCCTCTGGCAAATCCAGGTTATCTATCACGGTTGCCGTCTCTCGAGAAAAAGCTAAACGTAGCACGTAGTATTGTATATCGTCACTTTCCTCGCTCAAGCCAGAGACAGCATGATAAGCTGACCATTCTTCGAACCATGCTTTAAAGCTACTGCCACGATCGACATCTACATCACGACGTGGAATATCACTACGCCTGAATGTGAATGGCATTTTTTAACACTTCTCCTTTTGGAATCCTTGTAGTTACTAATTTTTTTTTTTAAACTCGCAGCGCCATGTTTGATTCTTTAAACTGACTGTTAAAACTTGCTGATCCAACAGACATCTTCACACTTTGACTATATTAGAAAGAATGAACACAACACGAGACGAGGCACTTTCACTTGTCAGCAGGGCGTCAGACAATCTAGCTTACGATCTAATACGTCACAATCGCACAGGCAACAATACGTACTAAAACTAGGTTCCAACAATGTTTGCACGAAGTGGAACAAGAGCAGTTGCACAGAAATTTCCTTGCTCTTAAGTTTGGTGAGATACTTTGGCTTACAGGTTTTGTCCTATGCGATTTGGAATAAAGGTTTCTGAGATCCTGCTCATTTGACTGATGGTATGTAAAGGCAGAAGAAGTCTAAGAAGCATATTGAAGCATTTTACATGTTGGGCGTGTTCTGTGAGAATAAATGCAGCTTTAGATAGTCAAAGATTAGAAAGAGATTTGTAGTTGCAATAAGAATGTAAGAGCAAATAGCTATAAAAGTTATTACAACTTTAATCCATGCAACTTGTTTCTTCAGCAGGACAAGAATTGCCTTTTAAAGGACATGATAAATCACCATCATCCTTCAATCGAATCATTTATATTGAGCTTCTTGAATACCGGTACACACAGAAATATGATACAGTTTGAAATGCTCATCTTCAAGCAGCTACTACATTCATACAAACTTCTATCAGCTTAAATGATTTGATGAAATTAAGCTTCACAGATCTTATGCTTGATGCAGTTGCAACAGAAATTCAAGAACCTGAACTTGTGGCTATCATTTAAGATGAGACTCAATTGCAGTTGCATACAAGATATAAGATGAGACACTAAATACTACTACAAAATCTCAGCTTTCCTCAGTTGTCAGTCTCTCGATAAAGTCACTAAGTCTCTGCAGACTACAAGCCTACCATATTACCGCGAGGCCTGGTGACCGCGCCATGCCAATATCTTAAAAGAATTTTGTGACCGCGCCGCGCCTGGTGACCGCGCCATGCCAATAACTTACACTGGTCATAAGAGTCATGGTCAAACCTAGCGGGTTTAATGCTCCAGAGACAGACGCTGTTCTATATCCACTCGGACATCTCATCGATAATTTTGAAATAGATCAAGGGCTTTTGAATTTTAAACATCAAGTTGACATGCTTATGTGTTGGTGCATTGTTTGATATTGTAGTAGCCTACTCCAACCATTGAATGACGAACTTTTCATTTATTTTTAGAAAAACTATGCCTTAGTACAAAACGACTTGTGTTTACTGTTTAACATATACTTGTTTTTACCCATATTAATGGCATAAAAATCAAATGTGGTTACTGGTTGCCCCACCATTAATTGCAGTTGTATCACCATATTATGAATCTTCATTAGTGATAGGCAATGGGGCAGCCAGCATTGCTGCGACAAACGGGGGGTCTGGGGGGCGAAGCCCCCCTGGGTATGATAGGTATTAGTAAAGAGTGAACACCCAGTCAAAAAGGTCACCGTACGCCTCCGTTTAGGATGTGGACCTTTAAAAAACAAAATTGATTTCTGCTTGCTAATAATAATCCAATATCATCGGATGTACCAATATCATCGGATGTACAAGAAAAACTACACAATTATTTTATACTTTTGCATCTTTTTAAGGAGATTCACTAAAGACACAAGCTGTATTGCAGAGAGTTGTAAGTCGGAGAAATGTCTAGAAAAAGCATATTTACGAGTCAAACTCGAAAAATTGAATTTCGAAATCTGCAAAAAAGACGACTTGAAGCTACTTTAAATATTTTGTCGTCCTTGTTCTCAAAGTTAGGCTAAGCTTAGGTTTGTTGCATTGAAATACGTAAAAATCAACCAATTAAATTCGTAAACCTACTGAGATAAAGACGAGTAAACATCCCATAATCGTATCGAACGAGAAGAAAAACATTTCGTAGGGCGCACCCATTTCACTAGGGCTACGCATTGCGCAACTCTGTTTAACATTACTTAAGCCACGCTGTACGCTCTACGCAGGCTGTTAAAAATTCTATTCAGGTCTTGAGACTTTTTCTTACAGTTATGCAATCTCATCAACGGACGATAACGCAAGAAAGAACAGATAAATATTTTAAAAACTTTCATTCTGAATTGCCTTTCAGATACATAAGCATTTGGAAATGGTCGTCTGAAAGACAACTTCTCTTCGGCTTCAAAATATCTTTTACTGTAGGAAAAGCATCTTTTCATTGCCACGCTTGACGGGATGGCAGTATTGTATTTTTAAAAACAAATCTTTCAAACGATTGCTGCGGAAGGTTTAGGTGTGCAGACCTCAACTTTTTATGATCTTTTTCATTAAAGACAATTTTGCAAAAGTACCGAGTACCGCCTAAAAATTGAAAAATAAAAGTACCGACACTGCGGTACCGGTACTTTTTTCCAAAATACCGAAGGTACCGGTACTAATAAAGTATCGCAGTACAGAAGTACCGCGCTACTGCCCACCTATGTCCGCTATAGTTGCTCCATCCCCTCATAAGTGTTTTTGCAACTCGAGCGCTGTCTACAACACTGCTTATAGCATAGGCTACTCATAGGAAGCGGAACTCTTTTAAAAGGCAGGCAGAACATTTTTGCGACTTGTTATTTATTAAATAAACAAATTAACCTCTTAAACTGTTCGTACGGTGAGATGCAAAGCGTCTATAGCTTATATAAAATATATTTAAATCTGGCAACCTGTTCTTGTGTAAGACTTGTTAACCAGCATCACATTGACCTCCTTTCTTTGATTTGCTGAGTGCATTAGACTAGTCTATCAATCTAATGTGTGCTGTGTGGTTGAGTTCTGGTAGTCCATATCTTTCAGGATTAGCTGGGTAGCAGGTAATGCAATTTTAAGCTGGTGGACTAAAATTGTACAGTATTGAGTAGCCTATAGCAGTAAGTACCGACTTTTGGTAGGCTTAAATTTCTCTAGGTAGACTTGCAGCTTGCTCACTGATGCTGGATGTTTTAGTCGGGTCTCATCTAGAGTAAGTCGTTCGCATTTTTCATCGCCTTACGCGGGTTGGTTGTTCTTGACATGGACGGCTTACTCTGGACAAGACCCGTTTTAGTCTACTCTTGTCCCTTTCCCTGGTACCGTACCTGGTGGCCTAAAACAATTGATTTAGCAGGTTAGGGAAAAACTTCTGGTACTGTAGACCAGCCTGCCCTGAAAAGTAGACCTCAATCAATTGCAGCAATGCACAGATACAGATTACCGGTAATTACACTGTTGCATCTAAAGTTTTTCAATTGCATTGCACTACAATTTCTTTGTAGCCTAGGCCTCCCCTGACTGCAGTACTGGAAAACTCAAATCAGATACTGGTAGGTAGGTATACTGGTGTGTATTTACACTACTCTGCTACTGGTTAGATCTATGGTAATTAGCACTTAGCCTACTGTTGACAGGTTGAGTGTAGTCTATCTGTCTATACCTGGTAGGCCTACTGGTAATTGCCAGTTGCCACCTTGCCGTTTGTTACCACTTTGGTGTAGCTGGTGCTTTCTAACTGCTAACGTATGCCAGTAGTCTACTGGTATTGACTGCAATTACCAGATTACTGTAGTGTTACTGGTACAATTTCGTGTTGTGTCTCAAAATGCTTTTGGTCAACACTCTATCATTTTGTATTACTGGAACAATACTCAAAATAAGAAAAGAGCAAAATGAGATATACGATAAGCAGCGATGTCTCCTCTACAATTTTAGACTAGCTCAGAGCAAATCTATTGCGATTTAACCTGTATATAAATTTTAATAAAATAGCCCATAGTTTAGATTTTCCAGGATTTGAGAAAAATTTTAATGAACTTTTTGCCTTTGAGTTTGCAGAGCAAGATCATTTTGCTTTGCTCTGAAAGATTGAACATGTTTATTTAAATTTGGCTAAAAATCATTGTAGTTGTCACTCGTGGCCCAAAATTTCTCACTTTTTCAAATTTTGCCCGTTGGTTTACTCTGTACAAAGATCAGTGATCAACAGATAAATGATCAGTGATCAACAGATAAATGCTTTATAGAAATCAAGGTACCGGTACTTAATAGGCCTAAACTTTTAGCATGAAAGATTCCGGTCTAAAAATGCTTTAAGCTCGTGATATTAATTAACTGTTCAAACTCCATAAATAGGGTTATTTTGATGATGTTAATGGGGTCCTACTAAAGGGTGTTACTAAATAGTACATGTCCGCGATGTCCACGATGTCCGCGATGTCAACGATGTCCGCGATGTCCCAAATTGCGATGTCCGCGATGTCCCAAATTGCGATGTCCGCGATGTCCACGATGTCCGCGATGTCCACGATGTCCGCGATGTCCAAGATGTCCGCGATGTCCACGATGTCCGCGATGTCCCAAATTGCGATGTCCGCGATGTCAACGATGTCCGCGATGTCAACGATGTCCGCGATGTCCCAAATTGCGATGTCCGCGATGTCAACGATGTCCACGATGTCCACGATGTCCGCGATGTCAACGATGTCCGCGATGTCAACGATGTCCGCGATGTCAACGATGTCCGCGATGTCAACGATGTCCGCGATGTCAACGATGTCCGCGATGTCAACGATGTCCGCGATGTCCGATGTTGCGATGTCCGCGATGTGCGAAATTGTTCAGAATTAAAATGTGCGAAATTGTTCGAAATTGTTCAGAATCAGAATGTTCAGACTGTTAGACAAGTGATTTCATGGGCTTTTGTTTGACCACAGTCGCAGACGATGGAGAAGATGAACTTTTAAAAGAAAATAAAGACTGAGACTGCAGTAGTCTGCCTGAGTACTAAGCTTTATACTGTACTTTGTGATTACCAGGTGATAATTCTCAGTTTGCAATGCATCAAAGTGCAAACAGAAGGCTATTTATTGTTGTTAAATCGCTAAATCCAATGTCAGTTGGGCAATGACTAAGAATAATACTGATATGTGAACATACTATCAGTCAGTCAGTGGCGGTTTTTGCTTCACATTGTGGAATAGGCTATCAGTACCTCTGAAATTATTGGGTGGGAAGTTGAAACTCAGAACTGGATCTGGGGTTGAACTGCCTTAGCTAAGCTACCGTGTGAGGGCGAGGCTACCCTACCATGTCAACAAAAAGTTTACGTAGGATGGGTACTGTACTGGGTATTTCCGCAATAGTTCTATTAGGAAAAGTCATGAATGATTAAACCGTTAAAATGTGTTTTTTTATAGTTTGTTGATAGGTTATCAAATTTCCAACAAACTGCTCAGTGCTACTGTAACGGTATTCAAAAAATATTTTAGCATTTAGCTTAAAAATGAATTATATTTAAGTACCAGTACTCATTGTCAATCGGTAAGTCAACCCTCCTCTCTGCCTTTCTTAAGACTACTGGTATTGGTTACGATATTTTAACATTTACCGGTACTGTGTTGTTGCAGGTATTTTCAAATAAGGAGTTGCTAAATATTGCTTTTACATATTTAAACAACTACTAGAATGGATCCTGCACATGCAAGAAAACAAATGAAGTATATATCAGTGTGGGGCAATCTGGTAATGCTGGTTTTACGCTGAATGTGGTCGAATTTGCACAAAAGTATGAATAACTGTGCATAATAGAAAGTTGGTTGTATTGCATGATTAACAGCAAGAGCATTCACCAATCACCCTGAAAGTATACTCAGCATTCAAGTCGTCCTTGATGTTTAAATAAAAATTTTAGGGGTGAACAATTTGACTTATATACCCTTGAAAATGCATTATTTTGTGTTGATCAACAAGTGCCTGCCATACTAATATGTGAGGCAAACTCACTTGCTCATCACACCAACAAAAGTTTATATGTTTCCATTCATACATCGAGAAAACAGTGAAAAAATTAATGAACCTGTGAACTGGGTCCAAGCATCTTTCTCCCAGTGGACTACAGATATTAGGTGTTTAGAAAATGTTATACAACATAAGTAAATGTTGGTGCTAATTGTGATTACCGGTAGCAACTTGTGGATACTGTATGGACACGTTTGGTAGATGACGGATAAGTAGTTCAACAACGATCTTTTCAAGAATTTGAAAGCTGAAGTTATGGGAACTCAGACGTCAAAATCACTTTAAAAGCTATTGATTTATGGTTTTGGAAAGGATCCTCTCGTCAGCAACGAAATTAAAGAAAAAAAGTCTGAACCCACAGAAAAGATTATTTGCAAGGATGATTTGGGGAAAAATAAAAACGTTTTGCTAATGTTCTGCAACAATATCTATATGGTTTTATGTACATTACCAGGACTTGTTGTTGCCTGTTGGTGCACAGTAGCTTTGGTCACTGTGCTTTTCGTCGTCTTTTTTTCCGGCTTGCTGCTTATGTTGTTGTTTTTTTTGTATGCAGTTTTGAGTATGTTTTTTTTTCTTTTGTTTTTTTGCTTTATCTCTGGCTGTTGTGCTTTATTTATTCTTTCTATGGGCTAATTTAGCCTGAAATAAACTGATTGATTGATATGATCATAATAAACTGAATAGGTTTATTTGTATGTTTTACATTGCGTGCTCAAGGCAAAGCTATTATCTTTTATTTTACTTTCATCAAAGTTATTGATTTTCAATCCATCACCTTTTTTAATTACACTGTATATACGTTTTTTTCTTTCACTTTTCGCAAGTGATTTGTTGGCAGCATAATCAAACGGGATAAAGTTGTCGGTTGGGTGAGTCAATGTGAGCTAAACTGTAAACAAGAAAACAAAATGGCCATGCCAAATAAGTAAATCCAGCTGTTCATTACGACTAGTACCAGTACAGTAGCTTCGATAAAAATTGTGATTAAAAAGCATACCGTACTCTATTGTTGTGGTAATATAATCTCACTGTTCACCCTAATCAAAATCATGATTAGTCTTGATAATTATAGAGGATGTAGAATTACTAGCGTTTATGCAACCATTAAAAATTCTGGATTGATGTCTCTAAAGTTTATGTTGAACATGACATAGTTATCATTGTTGGGTATGTGTCCATGGTTATGATGTTCGTTGCCTTGCTTTTGTTGTAAAGATATTTTTATTGAAGGAGCTGGTGAAATGGTATCAATCAGAATGGGCTCTTTTCTATTGAGGTCTTATAATTAGCTTTGCGATGCTGTTTAACACATAAATTAGCTTTTATCAAAAACGCAGAAATGTTCTTGAATTACTTATGAAGTGTTACTTATTCTGTTGATATTATGTCATTGGTAATGTGCATTTCGAAATGTTTCCGTCTTTTAATACACAACGAAAGTACGTGGATATGAGGTGGGTAAGAAAAGAAGCATGGTCGAGGTGATAAGTGAGACACGATAATTGGCGTTGAAGAATGTATGTCGAATTGTCGATGGCCGAATGCCCGCCTCTGGAGCTGTAGACTCGAGTCAAACCAATAACTTTAAAATTGGTATTCGCAGCTTCCCTGCTTGACACTCAGCATTAAAGGGACAGTGTGAAGAACAAGTCGGCAAGTTTACTTGTTGTGCCGTTGGGAAAGGTTAAAGGTACTTAGCGGGACTCCTCCATCTTAGTGTGGTAGATAGATGGCTGGCACCTTCTAAACGAGCTTGTTATAGCGCTTTGATCGCTTTCTCGTGATGGGAGGATAAATATGCCAACCCCCCACCCCCCCAAAAAAAAAAAAAAGTAGTCCCATCATTGACCAGAGATGCTGGTGAACAATGGCGCTCTTCGTGCTGTCTGAAGGGCAGTCGCATCAATACGAGGAAAGGTAAAGGACAGATTAAACTGTGTGCTGACTGTCCTCAGCTTATTAGTTGTTGATTTTTAGCCTTTTGGTATAACAGCGTGTTGTAATTCGGCAGCCCTAAAATATTCAACAACGTGATTTTAAGGGCTGTAGGGAAAATATTTACAACCTTTTGTAAACGCCTGATTTCAGACGTCTCATCGTGGCACAATTCGACTTCTATTCCCGTACGCCGGAAAACTCATATCAACACAAAAATAACAACTATGGAAAACGATACACGAGGCAAAACGGATTAATGCTTAGACATGCCAGTCGGTTCTGACATGGCATGGCTGTATGACTGATAACATCAAAAATAAACTTGGCCTACATAAAAACGAACCAACATAGCAACAAAATAACCACTGGCTTAGGCTTCTACCAAAAAAGCCGAATAATAATGATTTATGTTCAATTTCTGCTCAAAGTCTCGGTGACGAAGATTTTGTTCGATTTGAATTGACTAGGCTATTTGTTGGACGGTGGACTTTTTTATTCGGCTTCAAACTGTCTCTTATGCGGTGAACGCTGAACGTCGATATGGAAACTGTGAATAGTCGACCAAGTTGTAAATTATCGGTTGATCCAGTTAGGAGTCGAACTTTTAAGTTTTCTTTTTCGATGCAGACACACCTAAAAAGATCTAAAAATGATTCCTGAACTTCCCTTACACATGACTTGCAGCTGCTGTAGCACCAACGCTACGTACAAGCAACAAGCATATGAAGCACTGCTGTGGCATAAAATCAAAAGTTATTCAAAATGCATGTGATTTGAATACCAATAAAGTTCGACTGTCAAGGAGGCTCCGGAGTTTCACTGGTATAGTGGTATACCTACATACCAAGGAACGTCGTACTTTTAACGTTGAGCTCCAACAACGAATTACGTAACAAGCCAAACTTATTTTTACCATATTTGGAGTTGCAAGACATTGCGGCGTTCCCTCTGAAGTTTTTTTTGGCTTGAATGCCGCCGCTTCTACTAAAGTTATCTGCATCCGGTTCCAGTTTCCGGCTGTCGGAAACCTTTGTCGGCGAATCCACTTCATCTTCCAACTTCCGATTCCACATTCTTGGAAAGAAACTAACATCAAAAAAATAAAAATTTGTAATAAAGCTTCGATATATAAAAAACATAGTTCTGAAACGAGCTCTGCTCGCCCATGAGCGAGCTCGTACTTGTTGCTATCAAACTCGCCTTTTTAACAGGTACTCATAAGCCTCTGAGCGAAGGTGCACTTATAGTTAAAAAGAAAAGAACGCATCGCATATTCACAAAAGCTACTTACACCCAGGGCCGGATTTACCAATAGGCTAGGCAGGCTGAAGCCTAGGGCCTCGGAGAAATAAGGGGCCTCGTCACGAACAACGAAGACCTTCTTTTTATCAAGATCTTTTTTTGGAAATCGACCATCAAAGACCTTTATAGGCCTAAACGTAGAGACAAGACCTTTATAGGTCTAAACGTAGAGACAAGAGCGTATTTAGGTGGGAGCATTGTGCCTTAGCCCCCTTTTTGACTTTGCCTTTTAGTAAAAAAGAACAAAATTAATGGTGCCACGTGACTAAAGTATGCCATACTCTTTTAATGGTTTCTGCAGCTTATGGCCAGGGGACTGGGATGAGGGGTATGCATCCTCCCACCAGCCATTTTCAAAAATGTTTTGATGTATACAATTTTTTCCATCATTTCAAACCTTTTTGATAGCAAAAAGCCTTACGCCTTCAGCACGTACATCGAAAACGAGCGAACAAAATGCATCATATTTGGCAAAGCTCTCACGAATAGGGTCAAAAAATTAAAAAAAATTTGCGTGAAAATTATTCAAAAAGCACTAAAATAATCACTAAAGCATTAACTGGCGGCCCGCGGTCCAAATCTGGACCTTCCAAATGCTGAAGCTGGACCCCAATAAAGTTTTTAGCCAATCAAATATTTTCCAAGTGATAACGTAAAACTTTATCATAAATACAACAGAATAAACCTTAAAAATAGGCGAGGTTTTTGTTTGTCCTGTTGTAACCTTCTCGTGGGTGCGATCGAAGAGTTATGCGTTAATTAAGATATAACTTTAACTAAAATCGACTGGTTAGTGTATCGATTAAGGATAACGTTATCTTTGTGGCAGGTCTTGGGTTGGATTCCCGGGCTATTTACATTGGACACATTGTCGCCATCAGCTCGCTACAGCTGCGATGTTTCTACGGAGCTGCATTGCCTAGGCGCTAAGCCGCGGAAATTGGCCCCACTACTCGATACACGCTTCGGCGTAATATCCCGAGTATAGCGAAGATTTGATTTTATTTAAATTCTTATCTTACAGCGCGCCAAAAATAGCGACTGAAGGCACTTTTCATTTAGTATTTTTAAAACAATAATGGATCGCAATGGAAGGTAACAAGTAAAAAGATAACGATAAATGCGATGGAGAGCCCCGGTGTTCATGGTATTACGCCGAAGCGATAACCAGCGCACGTGACAGGGCCTATCTCTGCGAAGTAGCGTCTAAGCAACACACCCAGGAGCGGATCCAGAAAGTTTTGGTGGGGGGATGTAATTTTGAATTAGGTTGAATGTTAAGTAAATGCAAAGACGTTTAGACCCGCAAATGGGCGTAAATAAGCCTTTTGAAAATGTTTGATGTCAGAGGCGTATACAAAATTGTATTTGAGGGAAGGAGCACCAATTTATGTCACTTTTTCAAGCGTATTTTTTTCCGGCAGAGTTAATTTTAAGCAACTTAAGTACCAAAAACGACTCTAGGGGATCCGGGGGCATGCTCCGCAGGAAAAACTTTGAAAATTTCATTTTGCAATGGCCATTTTAGTGCTTTTTGAAGAATTTTTGGGAAACTTTGTCATATTTTTGGTCCCTAACTTTGAGTGCTTCACCAAATAACATGATGCATTTTGTTCGCACAGTTTCAATTATGCGTGCTTAAGGCGACTAAGACGTATTGCTGTGAAGAGGTTCGAAATTATGGAAAAATGTTATTCATCCAAAACATTGTTAAAAATGGCTGGTGGGAAGGAATGCATACCCCACACCTCCCCCTGGATCCGCTCCTGAACACACCTTTGAACTCCAAAGAAACATAGCAGCGGTGGCAAGCCGTTGGCGACTCTTACCCTGTCCACATGTCCAGTTCAAGCAGCTCCGAAAGCCCACGGGCTGTCTGCGTCACAATTGAAATTTTCATGTCGTAATCACTTACTTCAACAAATTGACTAAGAATCAAAAAATGGTTATGATGCCGCAAGCGTGTCGGTCATTAGAACCACTCAAACTCGACATGTGGACAGGGTAACTACGTCCGATTTGGTAACCCGGAAATTGAACCCTAAACCTCCCGCGCCGATAGCAAGTCTTCAGTTATTTAGTCAACCGACTAGTATATTTTTTTTGCCCTAATCAAATCAGCCATGAATTTGTTTCTGGACCTTTGCAAATAATGAAGTTGTCTTTCTGGACCGATCCTGATTATAGTTGAGTAGCCCTGCACTACAGCATGTAAATTTTCAAAATTTTTCCGGGGGAGCATGCCCCCGGACCTCCTAGAGCCTTTTCTGTGTCTCAATCAGCTTCAAATTAGTTCTGCCGAAACAAATACGCTTGAAAAAAATGTGGAAATTATGCCCCCCCCCCATTCAAAATTTCTCGCAACGCCACTGCTTAAAGATGAGTCTGATCGTTGCTCATTAGGGCCTCATTGATCAAATAGCCTAGGGCCTCTCATTGTCTAAATCCGGCCCTGCTTACACCCTTTATAACAACTATAGTAACACGAAACCATGAATACTAACTCGATACGAGCTAACAGATAGGCGTCCTGCCATACAGATCTTACTCAATTAGCTGCAATACTACAACTATAAATCGCATTATATCGATACATGAAAAATACTATTATAGTCACACTAGTCAAACCCCCATCATTCTGAAATTAAGTTATTCCTAATTAATGAAGCATGAAAAAACGGTAAAAATTTATGAAGGCATAGATAGTGGCATGGCATACACATCAAAACTAGACCTACCTACATCTCTAATTAAATGAAAACGCCTCATGAATCGCGAAGTCCAGATTTCTGAGAACCTTAAATATTGAAAGTGGATATTTTTGCCACACCATTATTTTTATGGTTGATATGTTCCACGAAATTAAATCTTTAAAAACATTGAAATGGACCAATGGTGTATACCAAAATAGAGTTATGGAATGGCATATATAATATATATGCAGTTTGTGCACTATTGGATTGGTCCTGCATTTTTCTTTTGGCTTCATACATACGCCTTGTAGAAGTCTATTTGGAATTTACGTCATGGCACATATGTGTTCCGTTGGCCCTTAAAGGGTCAACTAAGTATTACATATCGAAGAACTCTATCAACACTTTGACCAGACAATAAACATCAGTCTATGACAACGCAGAAAAATCTAACTTACCTTATCAATAGACTATTGGGAGACTTTTGGGAGTCACAGACCTCCAGTTCGCCATAAAATAGACCGTTAGGAACGTATAGATAAGAGCACGCTGATATTGAAAGTGCGAACTTGCAATCCTGAAAATACCGTTATGTGCTTAGCATCAAAAACTAGAACCAGCAAAATATTAAATGCAGCTAGTTATCTTGCAGGTTTCGTGGGTAAGCCTCACTTCAATCACTTAGCGTGATTCCCTCAGCGTGATTTCCAGTAGTGTATTCAGCGGGGGATTGTTTTATGCCATGCTTCCTCCCCTTTTGCCTCTCTTAATTGGATTTTCACAAAGTCCAGAAGGAACGGCAGTTGAAGATTAAGCAACTGCTGGAGCATGTGGTCGTGCCCCCTCCCCTTTGAAACTTCTCGCTATGCCACTGTCAGTATGGTACAGATAGCCGGAAACTCCTAAGCTAGTTCGTACTAGCGCTTGATCTCTTTCTTGTAACAAGATAGGTAAATAACATGCAATTAAGCTCAACTGTTTCATTCTAACCTTTCTTTACTTAAAGCCCAATTATAGTTTTGGCGAAGGCGGGATAACATGAATCTTATGTCCCCAAATCACAAACTGGGACGCAATCAGGAAGACTAAAGCAGATGCCCTACTTTAGCTGACAACCAATATTTTGCAGAATACACGCTGGATTACCGCGAGGCATCAACAACTGCCACTACATTCACATTTTTCTTAGTCAAATCATACAATTTTACATTGTTTGGCGTAACGCCAGCGCAGGAGTTGGAGAAAAGTAATTGTAACTTCCACTACAGTTGAATTGACTAGGATATTTGTTGGACGGTGGACTTTTTTATTCGGCTTCAAACTGTCTCTTATGCGGTGAACGCTGAACGTCGATATGGAAACTGTGAATAGTCGACCAAGTTGTAAATTATCGGTTGATCCAGTTAGGAGTCGACTTTTAAGTTTTCTTTATCGATGCAGACACACCTAAAAAGATCTAAAAATGGTTCCTGAACTTCCCTTTCACATGGCCATTGGCCAAACTTATTTTTACCGTATTTGGAGTTGCAAGACATTGCGGTGTTCCCTCTGAAGTTTTTTTTGGCTTGAATGCCGCCGCTTCTACTAAAGTTATGTGCATCCGGTTCCAGTTTCCGGCTGTCGGAAACCTTTGTCGGCGAATTCACTTCATCTTCCAACTTCCGATTCCACATTCTTGGGAAACATGAAAGAAATAAAAATGTTTTAATAAAAAAGCTTCGATATATAAAAAGCTAGGTGATTCTGTGGGTAAGTTTAATTTCACAATGATAATGACTTGAATCCAGCTAGCTTGGACGGGTGTTTTTGGTCATTGATATAAGATAAAAATATGTGATGTTTAAACCAAATATTCTCACAGGAAAGGCAGTAATTGTAGAAAGGCAGTAATTTTTAGCACGGGAAATTTATTTTCCCAAAAGGCAGCGAAAAAATAGCGAAGAATGAGGTTTCCATAGCACTTTATTGCAGTGATAAATTGTAAAGAAATTATTTCATAAACTATGCTAATCATAATAATGGACTATGGCTTTTAGAAAATATTTTGATAACGTTCCGATAAAATGTTTAAAATAATTTTTAGCACGGGAAATTTATTTTCCTAACAAGCAGCGAAAAAATAGCGAAGAACGAGGTTTCCATAACAATTTATTGCAGTGATAAATTGTGAAAAAATTATTTTTAATTATTAAAAAAAATTAATTATTGATCATTGTTAAAAAAATTATTACAATTATTAAAAAAATTATTTCATTAACTATGCTAATCATAATAATGGACTATGGCTTTTAGAAAATATATTGATAACGTTCCGATAAAATGTCTACAAAAAGAAAAGATAAGCCTATGTTTCCATGTGGTATGTGTCAGTTGGAATGCAATACATCTTGTATTCTATGTGAAACATGTAATTCATGGTACCATCAAAATTGTGTCTCCGCCTCCCAACCTACGTGGGATCAATGGAAACTATTAAATGATATCTCGTTCGTTTGTTCTGCTTGCTACCAAAACAGCGACAAAGAATTCGACTTCTTTAAAAGTGCCTCAAGATTGAATCAGGTAAAACAGTTTTAATTGTATTTTCATACATGAAACGAGCTTGAATACTTGAAGCGCATAATAATTTATGAGCGATGATGCGTGGCGATGTACTGCATGAAAATTCAAATTATTCGTGAGCGCGCTTAATTTTAGGACTGATTAAAATACATTTTTTTCAAATGTGTTGGCGCTAGCTTCCTCTTCAATTGAGTGTAAACACAAATTTAGCGAATTCTATTTGGGTGAAAACTACGAAATATACTATTTTTTCGAGCCATCTAACGGCGAATAATTTTTACATCTTTTCGGATAACAATGCCAGATGGTTAAGTAAAAGGCAACTACCAATCGCCTGATAATATTTGCAATTCGTTTGGTTATAACACCTTTGTGGAAATAGTCTAGTTAAAGAGCTGCAGATCTTTAATAGTAAAAACAAAAACTATGCACGGTCGTTATTAAAAAACTCTAAATTGCGTCCGCAATAATTCTGAAGGAGAGCAATTATTCTGATACTTCTCTATAATAATGCGCTGAACGAAGTGTGCTTGCCATAGCATTGTAGCACAGTTCTTTTCAGACCTTTCAAAAGTTTATCACATATAAAACGAAAAAAAGCGCTCCTAAAAGTAAGATATTTTGGGGGTATGGTTCATCGAAAAAATTTTGATAAAATTGAATTATTAGTGGCGATTTTAATACATTTCGAACAACTCTGAAGGCAATGTTTGAGTAATATTTTTTCGCCCCAATTTCGACTGTTTGAAGACAATGCATTTTTATATAGGCTAATATTCTATATAGGAGTAGCCCACGTGAGCATAATTGTACACCAAGTAGGCGCATTATGAAAACGGTTCGAATTCTTCAAAAAATAAATTCGCACTTTAGAGCTTTCCGGCATATCTTCGGAGATAACGCCCGACTAAAGTTTGTTAAGTTAGTATCATTTTATTCTATCGTGGTGGGAAACTCTTAACACAAGCGTGAAGATTTGTGAACACAGGAACCATCCGTTAAAATTAATATAGTTGTGCACTTTTTACGCGAAATTAAAGGGAAAGCACGTGGCTCTTCTTGCCCCTCTGCGGACTCCCATCGTTTCACCTTTGCTAAACGTTGGCAGTACTACAAAGAAATCTAGTCGATGCTATCAAGCTTATTTCATACTGATGTAATTATAAGTATCGTTAAACATGATATAAACAAGGTTGCCATATCGTGCTTATTTCTAAGATTTGAGCTTATATTCAAGAACAATGTCTTGCAAAACATAAATGCACTTATGTGCAAAAATGTACTTATTTTCAATTGCCGTATTAGTTTTTTTAGAAAATGGGTTAATAAATCTAGGATTTGCATACTTTGTTTTGGCTTTTTGATCAATAAATAGATATCACAAATAGAATTCTATTCGAATAAGCTCGCAGCTGATGATTGTCGTACGTGGTGGCGGCATTAAACACCGTGTAGTGCTTTTGCAATTTTAGCAATGTATGCTCTGGTTATTTTAATTATTGAGCTCTGTATTAAGATACAGACATCAGTCAATTTGTATACATATTACGCGTATAAAAATACTCAATTTCTGTTAACTTGAGAACCGTTATTTTAAAGTTTTTTCAATGTGTTAATCGCTAGCCGAGATTCATACCAAGTGACAGAAATAAGATTCTTCTAAAACAAAATTGTCATCGCACTTTGTCATCACGTCATCGCATGTCTATTTACGTCATCATAATTTCATCGCAAAGCAGCGTGTTTATTACTTGGTGTAGGCAGATGGTAACCCTGCGTGTAAATAAGATATTAGTTCAAAAATAAATGAGCTTGTAATCGAATTGCTTTGGTAAATGCAAGAGCTGTAATGCTGAAACTGTAACATCTGTAATTGCCGCCAATGCTGAGCACTAGCAGCTCGTGCTGTGATGCTTGTTTTCAAATTATCACACTACAGTTATTCATTGAGAAACGCGCATTGAAAAGCAATTACGAACGTATAATTAGAAATCCATTCCGTTAAGCCATTGGCTTTTAATTAGTCTATACCAAATGCAGTAAAATTTGTATTATGAACAATTTACCGTTGCATACAGAACAAGAGTTGCATATCAAATTATTTATCTTGCCCATCACGAGAAAGCGATCAAAGCGCTATAACGAGCTCGCTTAGGAGTTGCCGGCCATCTGTCTAACACGCCAATGTGGGGGAATCCCGCTAAGTGCTTTTCTCAACGGCACAACAAGTAAACTTGCCGGCTTGTTCTTCACACAGCGGGGAACCTGCTTGAGTGTCATCGAGCTTACACTTGTCACAACGAGAGGAAGCTTATCATACAATTTCTTTAAATTCGTCTTCGTTCTTGAAGAATTGGGCAAATATTGTAGTGCACTTATTTAGACTATAGGACAAATTTTACCTGCTTAATGGAAACGTTTTACGTTTTAACAGTAAAACGCTTATCGCTTTATGGCAGTGATTGTCGTGCAGTCAGTTCTTATCACTAGGGAGGAACTGCAAAAAAACATTTAAGATCATAGCGGTGGAATAAACTTTAAAATGTCAACACAAATTTTCTGATTAAATTTAAAAGCTGCTGGCATTTCGGGTTATAATTTTTATATAGGCTCATATTCTATGTAGGAGTAGCCCACGTGAGCATAATTGTACACCAAGTAGGCGCATTATGAAAACGGTTCGAATTTTCCAAAAAATGAACTTTCAGTTATGTAATCAAATATGAAAAGAAGTTTTCGGTTATTTCCAAACAAAACAACACCAAAATGCGACTGTTGTGAACAAAATCAGAGAAATTGAAGGATTAGAGGTGAAAAAGGGATATACGTTATTCATAAAATTTGTGATATGCGTTCCTAATACCGATAATAACAGAAATTAATGTTGTTACAGGCTGCAAACATGGAAGAGAAGGTGTTGAAACAAATTGCCATTAGAGAGAAGAAATTAATTGGAAATTTTAAAACGAGCGAACCACGAAAACAGATCAGTAAACGATTAAGAACTCACCAGTATTCCGATTCTATATTAAAGAAATATTCAAATATAACACACAAAGCTGCAGTCGAAACTACTGGTGATGGTAGCTGCCTCTTCAACGCCACTTCCATTGCTCTCTGCGGAGATGAAAGCCTGGCAACAACACTTAAAGTACTATGCGGTATTGAGATGGTGAACAACCAGTCCATCTATATCAACCATTCACTGGCACGGGGTTTTGAATTGGTTAGTCCCGACTACTGGGACAGCTGCAGGGATTGTTTCAAAAACGGAGGGTTTTCATCTGCCTGGACAATCCTTGCACTATCCCAGGTGATTGAAAGAAGAATCATATCAGTTTATCCAGCGTGCAATGGCCCAGACGATATGACAAAAGAAATTTTAAGCTGCTCAATATCGGCGAGAAGTTTCTCCAATGACGACCCTATTTACATTATGTGGACGAGGATGGGTCCTACCTCCCAAAAATGTTGGACCCCCAATCACTTCGTACCTCTTGTGAATAATGAATCAGTTGATAATCGAAACCAAGACGACATCTGCTACACCATTTCAGAGTCGGACTACTCAGAGAGTACTGCAGGCTACTTTAAGAGCACTTTATCACCAATCAGGGGAAACAACCAACAAGTCATTATAGATGATGGGGACCAATGTAGTTTCAGCTTCCCCACGACATCCTACCACAATAAGGTCACTTCCACTCCTGAGAAATACAAAAGAACGGACATTAGTAACATCAAGAAAAAAGAACCCAACTACGCTCAAATGCACATGGAAGAAGACGAAATAGAAAACATTTTCCCCGAAAAAATGAAAATGGAGAACGATAAAAAATTACCATTGAGAAAAAGAAAACCAAAACGAGAATCAGAACTCATTGCTAGTAAACGATCCTTTCAGGAAAACGTGTTTGCAGATGAAGCTACTCTAACATCAGATTTGGATGAAAGTGATGTAATTGAATTTACCACGAGCATAAAAAAAGCAAAACTTCATTACCAGACAGTAGTGGAAGCAAAGAAACCCGAAAACGCAATTTTTTCCTATATAGATGATAAAATTCCTAAACTAAACCGGCCTACAAAGATTCCGTCACTTGCGCAAGAATCGAAAGAAATCGCAACCGCTTTAACATCTTTTTCAAGTAGCAGTGATTTTGTTGATGACATTGAAATCCAACTAGATAAGTTGTTAAAAGAAGCAAAGAAATCGAAAACATCTCTTTCAAGAAGCAGTGATTTTGTTGATGACATTGACATAAAACAAGATGAATTGTTAAACTTTATAAAACCAAAAAAATCAAGCATCAACCCCCAAAATGATGAATACCCTCCGAATGACTCTATGACAAGCGAACCATATGATGACGAGACTTACATGAAACATGATTTAAAACAAAACTCTTTGCCGTTTGGCGAATTTCTAACCACCAATCAGGTGATTGTTCTTTTGCTTAAAAGTGGCAAAAGCATTCTAGACACAATACCCAAAGGAAAGAAAGAAAATGTATACTATGTAGTTGATAACAGCAACAATTACGAAAGGGGTAAACAAAAAATTTGCAAACGCTTTTACGATGATTGTGGTGCGTGGACATGCAACACAACGTCATCAACTGTATACCTTGAAACAGACAAAGAAGTTTATAAAGAAATTCATCTTATTGATGGTTTGTACTGCAAAAGAAAAACACGTGAAAAATGTTACTTACCTCTTGATCCTCAACCAGATGCAAAGAAGATTGTAGTTGTGAGCAAATATTATTCAAAATTGAAAGTCGACACTCAGTACCGGAGAAAAATTACCTGGATAAAATCTTTTTCCAGTGAATTTGAAAAACGTGCATTTGTTGAATATACTGGAAAGTTCCCTCATCACTCCCCTCATGGTAATTCGAAACACAATAGAAATGTTTACATCCGCACAAGCGAAAAGACCATGGAATCTGTCAAAGACAAAGTTTTATTTGCAACAGGAAGAAAATTATATGATGCACTGCAAACCGATAACAATAATTTACTTGACAAGCCACGTGATCTTAGATTAATATACAACGCCAAAAGCAACCAAGCCAAAAAAAAACTCAATGACTTACACACCAAGCAGAGACTTACATATGGCAAAACTTATGGAGACGAAATATTACAAGTTATTAATATGGCACAAACGCACGAATTCGTTCAGAGAGTAAACCATGGTAAAAACTGTCCCACTTCAATAATTTTGTATGTTGCACAACAAATATTAGATATCAAAAGATTCTGTTGTTCCGGATCTACCGTTTTGGGAATCGATAAAACTTTTAACTTGGGAAAGGTATATGCTACAGTTATGGTATTCAAAAACCTCAGTGTGGTCAAATCCAGCACTGGTGAGCACCCTCTTTTTTTAGGCCCAATTTTGTTGCATTGTAATTCTAATTATGAAACTTTTTCCTTTTTTTTCATTCATTTGCGTGCAGTATTGGGTGATCACAAAAAATTGATTTTCGGAACCGACGACGAACAAGCTCTCCACAAAGCAGCTTTATCGGCTTTCCCTTCCAGCAAGCACGCACTGTGCACTTCTCATTTAAAGACAAATTTGAAACAGTATCTAATCAACAAAGTTGGCCTGGAAAAAAAAGCTAGAAAATTACTCAGCGAAAAAATTTTTTCCGTTCTTGATGCCACTGACGAAGTTTCTTTTGACCTTTTGTGCCGAAAAATTGTAAAGGAATGCGATATTGAATTTTCAGGATTAGCAAGTTATTTGAATAGTCGATTCTTTCCATTGTTAAAAGATAAGGTTTGGAAAGTTTCTTCCTTGGTCGGTACGGAATGGACCAATAACAATAGCGAGTCCATGAATCATGTTCTGAAATGCAAAACAGAGTGGAAACTAAAAAAACTGCCAGATCTTATCACGATTATTTTTGAATTGGTAACGTCTATGTACGTTGATGTGAACAAAGCTGTAGCATCTATTGGTCCATATGAACTAAGTCCTGCCTACAAACAGTTTGTCAGCAGTTTCGACGAATTTAAAGCAAAAACCGGTTCTGAGCAGGCAAAACACATCGAAAACTTCATGACATTCAAGCCAGTCACATCAAGATTGACCAACTATCAAAGCATTAGTACCAACTCCAATTTGATTACTCGAAGACCTGCTAAATCTGCTGGAAAAAAAATTGGACAAAGACGTCGATCTGCAGCAAACAGAGCACCCTCTAATGCAGGTTAAACACACCAATTTCTTGAATAAAAATTTGTAATGAAAACACAGCACAAAAAACAAGTTGAACAGTATTTTCACCCTAACCTGGGATCCTAAATTTCTTTCTCAGCTGCTCTTTTGATTACATATAAGCAATCTAGCACCACTTAACACTTCGTTGCTCCTGCTATTGTATCAAGTATACATTCTTGTTGCCATATTGAATTGTGAATCACATTTCATCCTGGTTGTATTCGTATTCAAAATTGGAAGTTTTGTATTCATTGTTATTGTCCATAAGAATGTTGGTGAAAACTGAATCACACTGACTGAGACGCTGAGACCTTTGATACATTGTGCATGCTTACCTTATTAGGATATTATCACGACTCAAATGACTTTGCCGATGTGATGTCATAACGAGATAAACCTGTACAATGGCTTGTAGGTATCAGCGTCTCAGCTAGTGTGATCGCTCATTTAAGATCTTAAACGCCAGTTTTGAATTTGACGTACTTTTTAACACCTTCAATGAAAAAATAATGCTACCCTTCAATTTTCGTTTAATATAGCCTATTGGTATGTGGGATGATATTAGCTATCAAAACCAAATGGATTTGCACAGTATGTGTTGTGTGCTACTAGAAAAACTTTCATGTGATTTTTATTATGCAATGTGTATTTTGTACAGAAATACTCACTGTTTACTACATAATAATTTTTTCAAGCACATACGCCAGTAGTTGTCAACTAATTAAGGTTAGTTTTTGGCCCCCTTCTAGAGACTCTAAAAACCAATGGTCCTCTCCTCCACAATACCATTTTCTTTCAGCGCATCATTTGCAATGGCTACATCAGTCTGATGGATTTTAAGTGCTTCCTAATTATTGTTAAACAATATTGCACTGGAAAACCGATGGCTCATATCCTAATTGCTTCCAGTTGAGAGTTGCTGGACTAGCATACTGATTAATGATGTTGTTATGACCTAATGCAAAACCTTATTAAAGCTTTTTTTTTTTCGTTCCTAATTTTTGTGAAGCATAAGACTAAAAAGAACATGTATATATTATCTTTTTACAACAATGTTTTTTGTGCTCGATATTGCTTCATAATCGCATTGTATTGTTTTAGCTTGCTTTGATATATTCACTTCTTTCTAAAACTAACAATTGTCAATTTCCAGCCAACAAAGTCAGTCAGTAGTTGCTATATATCACAGCATTTGTTGTGCTAATGTTTCAAATTGTGCAAAAAAGTATATATACTGATTAATGATGTTGCTATGACCTAAAGCTAAACTGTATCCAAGCTGCCTTTTTGCATTCACCAGTCCAATGTCTGAATATGTTAAGTGTTAACTGTTTTATTACTTCGTTCCTAATTTTTGTGAAGCATAAGACTAAAAAGAACATATATTATCTTTTTACAACAATGTTTTTTGTGTTTGATATTGCTTCATAAACACATTGTGTTGTTTTAGCTTGTTTTGATGCATTCACTTCTTTCTACAACTTGTAATTATATACTGCGTTACCAGCCAAAGAAGTCAGTAGTTGCCAGTGCCAACGAGGGCAAATTGTCACTAATTTCTGAATTTGCAACTGTGGAAACACGCTTTAAATTTTCACATTGTAATCTTGCTATTACACTTTTTAAGTTTTAACCTGCAACCAAAACATAATTCTTTCAAGGATTGCAACCACAATTTGATACATTAAAATTGCTTAATCTGTCAATTGCCTACAACTGAACTTATTAGCTATTATAATTTGCAACTTCAACTATGTGTAACAACAAACCATTTTCTAACCACAACAATACCTACTTTGGCAAGTAAGGGGTTGTAATACACAAGCAAGAACCGGTATTCAGGTATTCGTTTGTTTGCTTGCTAAACTTCTTTATAGAGATTATTTTGTCATAAAATGGGGTACCGGTACACTGGTACAGCGATTAAGGAAAAAGCTTACAAATAAATCCCCAATGTAACGTATTTGAGTTTAAGGATGTGATCCTGTGATAATAAATGTTTTACAACTGTTTTACATGCTTCTGCAATCTGATACTGCATTATACTGTTATAGGGCGATCACACTGTCACAAAACAGCAAACTATTGCAGGGTAATTAATGTGGCATACATGTAAACATAAAATGAAAAAAAAACATACCGGTACCACAAGTACTTTGCTATTTTGATGATATCAACACATATCCAATCAAAGCTAAAAAAACATTAACAGTTACAGTACAGCTGGGCTATTGCAATACAATGATCAAATTCTGATTCTTAGAAAACCACATCCAGGACATCTGAAAAATGTACCGGTAATGATATGTATCACTTACCACTTTGAGTTTTACACTAATCAAAATTATCTGCAATAAACCTTTAGTGGGTAAAATTAAAAAAAAAAGCCTCAGACACAGCTCGATGAAGAGTTTGATAAAATTTTAAAAAGATAAAATTGATATAATGTACCCAGTACCTGTGTAATACTAAACGAGAAAAATTAAACGCAATTTTCTTTTTTTTAGATACTGTTTACAAAAATACAAAGAGATAAGTGCCATTACTTCCTGGTCTTCAATACTGACAATCTAACTAAGAAACCTTTAAACATTTAAATAATATTTTGGATTTGTCATATACATACTCAGCATTATTTATGATAAAGGTCGCTTAATTCAGTAACTGAGTTTAAGATTTGTCAACATTGAACTTTGTAAAAAGAAGATTGCATTCAATTTTTGTCATTTAATATTACTCGATAACTTCCCTTTTACTTGAATGTAATCTGTATATTGACTTCAGTCCATTCAGCCAAATCGTCCAGGCCTATGCACTATGCTGCTATGTACTCTGATACCTGGGTACTGGCCTAATCCAACCTCTCTGAATCTTAACTAGGGTCAACCTTATTGTAAACCACCGTAAATTCTTTTTTCTTGCTTTGCTTTACATTCACTGCAGTGCTTCAGTGCTCTAAATAAATAGCCTACCTGTAAATTAGTGAGCTCTGCGTTCTCTACCAGATTGGACATCGCTATTTGGGACATCGCGGACATCGCAATTTGGGACATCGCGGACATCGTTGACATCGCGGACATCGTTGACATCGCGGACATCGTTGACATCGCGGACATCGTTGACATCGCGGACATCGTTGACATCGCGGACATCGTTGACATCGCAGACATCGCGGACATCGCAGACATCGCGGACATCGCGGACATCGTTGACATCGCGGACATCGTTGACATCGCGGACATGTACTATTTAGTAACACCGCTACTAAACACCGCAAGGAACTACAAGGTACTACAAGGAACTACAAGGTACTTTTATAGCTAACTACAAGGTAGTAAAAAACAGCACAAAGAACTACAAGGTACTTTTAAACCAAGTACAAAGTATCTGAAAACACTACAATGAACTACAAGGTACTTTTAAACTAACTACAAGGTAGTTGAAAACAGCACAAGTAACTACAAGGTACTTTTAAAGTACAATGTAGCTGAATACACTGCAAGGAACTACAAGGTACTTTTAAACCTACAAAATGCATGAAAACTCTACAAGGTACTTTTATAGCTACTACAAGGTATTTAAAAACAGCACCAGGAATGATATTTTGAGTTAGGATGTTATCTGCGCACGTTTTAGGCACGTTTCTCATTGGCTTAAAAGGCCGGAAGATCAGCGATGTACCGGCATATAATTCACAGATTCAAATTTTTTATGTCATGATTGAAAGAAGTGATTCTGACATCAAAAATTTAATTATGATGCCGAAAGGGCTTTTGGCCCACTAAAACTGGACATGTGGATGGGGTAGATGATGGTTCAGTAGTTGATGCAACTCTGTATATACAACATTCTGTTTGAGTTTTTTGCTTTTTTTTATTGCATAATACACTGATAGGCCTAAATGATTTGTTGGTTATTTGGTAGATTATTTAGTCTAGAGATTGTCTGATTGTTGTTTTTAAACTGTATTATATAATCTATTTGGAAAATTTTTCATAATGGAATGTTTTGTGAGCAAATGTCCATTCTTGACCAGAGTATCAACAAATTTCCTGAAACGTGCTGGACAATCTTTGTCACATTATGCCAGAAGTTGTCCTGTTATGAGTGAATACATGGCAAGATATGCGTCATATGTGTCAAGCACACAGCAAAGGTACTGGTAGCTTGTAAGTTTAACAGTTCTTGGAATTTCAAAGTTATGAAAATGCAATAAACCACCTTTATATCTTAAGTGTTGCTAGCACTGGTTCTGTGCATAACTAGCTTATTGTAAGTGATTATTGTTTAGGTTGTGTGAAATAATTTTTGCTGAACATTCAGTTTAAAATTAGGTGAAATATTGCGATAACTAAGCACTAGAAAGGGCCTCATATAGCAGATATTGTAGCATCATTCATTGTGTTTTTTTTTGCCAAAAATTTCCTACAGAATTTGTTGTGACCGACTCGTTGTTGAAATGACCTGGAGAATTGAAACTGCATCTTCGAGGTGATAAGTGCTCATCGCAAATTGACTTAATCAAATAATGGCCGCACTCTAAATGTGCTACTTAATGAAAAAAAAGAGTTTGCTACTATCTGTGTTGCATGCTGTGTCCGTTATGCCAAATTGTTGTGCACTCGACATAACCACAACCTCTTGCAAGATGCCAGTTTATTGAGAATTAACTTATTGAGACAGCAAGTGTATTTCCTATTTTAAAACTGTTTAAACATATCTTGTAATTTTACATCAGTTATTTTTGCTTCTTCTAGATCTTATTCTCTTGCTGCCAAGCCAACACCTCAACCATCTGATAGAAGTAATCAATGTAAGTGTATGTAAAAATTTGTCTTTGTTTTCTATGGAAGATAAGTATCATGCAAGATTGCAAAATATTTGGATTAATTTCTTCATTTTTACTTACTTGGCTTATAAAAAGTGACAAATTTGTTCTACATTGATGCAACTACCGGTAAGTGAACGAAATCAACACAGCGTGAAGCGAACAGGTGTTGTTGCAAGAAAACAATCAAAAGGAACACCGAAGAAACTTCTTCATTTATCTCAAACGATTCAAATAATTTCAATTCCATTTCCACAACTGCTAATACAGCTTACACGACATTTTAAAAATAAAGCCACTGTAAAACTTAAAACAGGACGTTTCCACAACAAAGATTCAGCTGTCATCATCAGCTGAATTTGTGTTGTCGAAACGTCCAATTTTAGGTTTTACTGTGGTTTAATTTTCGTCCTTAAGCGATCTTCGTCCCATATTTATGTTAGATGACATCATCTGCGCGTTGCGCCATTGAGCACAGTAAAATTGCGGGTAACGAGACCAGGTAACGATAAACCTGCAAGTCATTATCCATCATTACTACCGGTACACTTCAAACATTTTGTTTGACTAATTATCTCCTGCTGGTCAAGAACGTTCCTTGTAAGTGAGCAACTTTCGGTCTTGTAAAGCAGCATTTTATCCAAGATCACTCAAACAACAAGTGTGAAGGATTGAATCAATGAGTCTGTGGTTTGGTAATATTAACAAGGCCTAAATAAAAAAGCAAATAATAAAAATTGTTTTAGTTAATAAATTTACCAGAGATTGAAGTTTGTCAAGCTGTTTATTTGCAATGTTTGAGCGTGGTTAATCTTTGCTGGTGCATTAATAATTGTAACTAAAATAGTTATTTTTTGTATCGCATTAGCTTACCACAAGGGTGATGCAATGAAGAGTTTTGAATGTCCATTTTTGAAATCGAATGCCCATTCATATGACGATATGATTGATGAAGATATTTACATGGATGCGCAAGAAGACATGGAAGATTACAGAGATGATGAGATGTTGGAGAATTTTCAAGATGCAATTGATGGTGAGAAATTTCCCATCCCGTAATAATATTGATCAAAAATCAAATTTTTAACATGCACGCCACTGATGCGTGTAACGAGTGGCGGGGCCCGTCTTTGCAGCATGGCGCCTGGACAACACAGCTAGGAAGTAACATGGCAGCGGTGGAAAGCCGTTGGTGACACTGTGTCTGATCTGACCAGCCCAAGAATCAAACCCCAGACCTCCTGCATCGTTAGCGGTGTCTTGTAGCCACTTCTCAGACCCGTGATGTCGTATCTAAAACATTTACCAATAAGAAATTTATAGTTAGCAAACTGCAGTTTCGATGTTTCTTGCTGAAACTGCTGTAATAATCGCAAGCGATTTGTGTAATCACGATGCCATTTAAGCTGAGATAATTCCGTCGTAATATGTTTAAATTTTTTCATTGGTACTTCTGAAATATTTTTAGTGACTTCGTTGTATGATCTTATATTTTGAAGTTCCTTTTCTACTTTCGTTCTGGCTGCTTTATTTTGACCTACTTCATTCGCGTTTTCTCGCAAGTTTTATATTTTGTTGATATTTTGCGACGAAGGTACGTTTGTAAAGTTGAAACAAAGTTGGTTTGAAGCCACGTAAATTATAATTAAGCAGGTAATAAATTGAATTTCCGAACGAATGGTTAAATTTGCCTGCAATATTGTTCCTGTCACAAAAAAATCCCTTATTTTTTAATGAGAAATCAGGAAGTTCAATCAAAAAATATCACAAAGCTTAAAGAATTAATTATGTAATGGATATTGAAATGATTTATTCAAGGATTAAAATAAGAAAATAAATTATCGGTTCCCTTTTCAATCAATTATTTCTGTAACAATGTTGATAGAACAGGATTGGTTTTGGTTAGCGTAGAACCAAATTGTCACACTTAAATATTTTTGATTTATATATCACTTTGCATTACATGCTGGTAAATAAATACAATTATGCACTGCGAGGTTAAGTTGCTGGCATATAAACTGCTTCTTAAGTTTTGCATCAAAATCATGTGTAGAGTAAGCTCCTCGAGATAACAATTTCCATTTCGTTTTAGTTCCCTTCCACGATTATCTGTCTTCTAACTTGCTCACCACAATCCAGGACGATGTTGTGGACAATATCCAGTCGCTAAACCATTCCGGTGGTAAGATCACATGACCACACGCTTGCCACGTTGTGTTCAACAAAGTTTATGACATTATTTGTTTAGACGTGAATGAAGCTCATTTTAATTATGATCAATTTATGGAAAAGAAGTTAATGGAGAAGAAAGATAACCATTCCTATCGCGTTTTTAAAAAGGTGACCTAGAGTATGTAGGAGTATCGATCAATAACATATGATTGGCCACAAGAGCCCAGACGGTGCGAATGATAGGGGAACTGACTAATTGATTTTCCCTCTCAGCACAGCTCAAGTATGTTGCTGCTGTAAGTTTCCTTCCGTATCTTTTTCAAGTTGACAACTTTGCCTCGGACGCTTGAACACCAGCAGCTGTTTACGTGTTAACAGGACAAGGTAAAGTTGAAACTAGAACAGGCCAGTCTAAAATTTAACTGTATGTTTTTTTTGGGGAGAGAGGGGGCTTGTCAGTGCCCTTGGCTATTGAATTTTTTGCTTTTTCGTCTTGTAGTTGCTTCATTACTTGAAGTGCTGTTCGATAAACTGATTGATTGTTGCTTTGCAGATCAATCGACGTGCTGATACTTTTCCTTATGCGGAAGATTACTCGTCTACTGTCGCCGAGAAACATCCCAAATTTGTATCGGTTTGGTGTAGCAACGACTATTTAGGAATGAGCAGACATCCGAAAGTTATAGAAGCAATACAGTAAGTCCATACGCAAACGCAGTTCCAACTGAAGTTGCGCATATTTTTTCAGAGTCATTACTGGTATTTATAAATACACGCTCAGTAATCGTTTAAAAAATGTACATGAAATCACTCAGGTGCGTGTGGAAAACTTCGCAGCAGCAGCAGCAACCGGATTTTGCATTGAGCTATGTACTTGTCGCTTGCGCAAGATATTTAAACCGCTCTGAAATCCTAGGATGACTCTTTGTTCCCTGATATAGAGCGGTACCGTATATATATACTTAGCAGGGCTGCAAACTCGATCGATTTTTAACAGAGTTCAAGTTCGAGTTCGGGTTCAGGAGATATTTGCAAGTCCGAGTTCAAGTTCGAGTTCAAAAAAAATTTTTTTTCGAGTTCAAGGTCGAGTTCGGCAAAAACGATCAAGTTCGAGTTCGCTCCCCTGACGATAAAACTTTTCATTAACGCTACCTGGAAAGAATTTTGGTCTTTACTAATTCTTGTTCTGACTGACCTTTACAACTGCTTTTTAATAATTTGTGAAATATATTTTCAAGTCAGACTAGAGTGGCGCAGAGGCGTCGTGCAGCTAAAAAGTTTGGAGAGGCCCGAGTAACAAATTAAACAGACATTGATCACAACCTTTGTAAAAGCCGTAGGCCTATTCAGCATTGAGTAACATCACGAAAAAAGGAAAATAGGAAAAGACATTGAAATATGTCGTAATACCCCGATTTTTGGACAACAAATCGAAACATATTTTGATACCTGAAACCGCTACTTAATTATGGACGTGATGCCCAATCATTGTGGTCCCACAATTTAACAAAGGTTGAGGGCGAAACCCCAGCAGCCGGTGACAAAAGGGGGTCTGGGGGCGTAGCCCCCAGATGCCAACGGATTTTTATAGTTTTTGCATAAAAGCACTCGTTTCAGCACACCTTTTTATCGAAAAAAGACATACCGGTATGGTGGTACCTGCAGTGATGTGCAGTCACTATTATAGTGTCAAACAATGCAAAAATATTTTAGTAGTTCATACCTAAAAGCAGAAGCTTGGCAAAAATAAATGAAAGGAGGCTGCAATTTTTATTAGTTTTGACGCTTTTAATGGGATGACGTGTGTAGGTGTGTTCTAGGCTAGTAATCTTTAACAACGCATGCAAAATGTTTTCGAAATTTTAACTACATATCAAGAAACTAACTTTACTCTAGAGTCTAAGCGATTGATTGAAGCTAAAATTTAAAAACAGAACAATGGAATTTAAAATATACAAAGAGGGGAGGGGGGTATGGGGTTAGTTTGAAGGATGAAAACGGAATGGTACTGGCTAAATTTTTTATCTTTTTAATGTTCAATTTTTTGATTTTTAAAAAGTAACCCATCTCAGAAAATTTGGGGGGGCCGCCCCTCCGGGCCCCAATGGCTCTACACCACTGGAGTGGCGCTGAAAAATTAATAAAGGTGGCTAATTTCACAATAATAGTTATTTTCACGAGGATTTTAACCTCTTTTTGAGAAGATGCTCACAGGGTTCAGAGTTTTTAGGTGCTCCTGTACTTTTTGGGCTACACGCTTTGACCGCCGAACTTATGTTTTCTTCCAGGTCCACACGTAAAGCAAGCTGCTCCAGGCTGCTTCAATCTTTCTTCTCTGCCGTCTCTAATTAAATTCTCTGTAACTTCTATTAGCGCCATCTTTAATAAAATGTCAGTAAATTCTCTAAATTGCATCCCAAACTTTTTTCAGCGCCATCCAACTCGAGTTAAAAAAATATTTTACGAATCCAGCCGAAACACTGAAAACAAGATCTTGAAATAATGTCAGCAGATTCTGCATCAAACTCTACGAGATTATACTTTTGTACCTTACCACTAAAGCCTATCACTCTCTTGACCTATTTACTGATCTACTCAGCTTCAAAATATTCCAACCACAGCCAAATCATAACTTAGTAACACGCAAACTGCAGCAGGTGAGCAGGCCGCTGCATTGCTCTACGTTGTGATTGAAATCTCTCGGAACGCCAATTATGATGCAATACATCAGTTTCAATGAGACAACGCAAAATGAAATGCAAAATAATGCAGTATCGGTACCAAAATCGCAAATTCGCTATCTTTCAAGCTATAACAAAAAATCAAAAGTAAAGTTTGTTTTGAGAGACTTGAATCAATAAATTTAAAGCACTCAATTAGTGAACTCAAACTCGATTGTTTTTTTTTCGAGTTCGAGTTCAAAAAATTTTATTTTTCGAGTTCAAGTTGAGTTAGGCAAAAACGATCGAGTTCCAGCGAGTTCAAGTTTGAGTGCGCAGCCCTGATACTTAGTTATTATTATCTTCTTTTTGCAGGACAACATTGAAGCAGTATGGGGCAGGAGCGGGGGGAACCCGCAATATATCAGGTACATCTACACTGCACACGTTGTTGGAGAAAGAGCTGGCCGATCTGCACAGCAAACAATCTGCTCTTCTCTTCTCCTCTTGTTTTGTTGCAAATGACTCGACACTTTTTACTCTCGCAAAGTTATTACCAGGTACTCCTCTTTTTTTGTAGCATATTGTGCTTGCGTTGACGAAAAATAGTACAAATTCAGTTGTGGACGAACTACAGATGACTTGTTAGCTTATGTCACCGACCATCTTTTGATTTCCACATTAACTAATTTAGTAACTAAATCCTCAGCGGATTACTGAAGCACATCTTGAACATTTGTACTGAAAGCGAGATAAAACCTTTTTTTTTTTTTAAATGAAATTATGTCGCTTCAACTTCAAAAATCTCAGGTTTGGTTACTCTTATTCGCTAGTCCGGCTGGCTCTGCGCCTGCACAATGACAATACATATCTTGAATCACAGAAAACCTAACCAATTTGTTATCAATGACGTATTACGTACTTAAATGACTCGGAAGGTATTGACCTGGCCAAATGTATAACCAGCTAATGCGCAGCTCATGCAACAGAAATTGCGGACTGCTTGCATACAATTGCGTTATCAATATACAAATATATTTCTTGGTTAAAAATGCGTTTTGTATTTTGGTATATTTTTGGTTCTTCGTGTGGAGTAGATGTATTTAAGATGTCGTCAGATGTTGGGGCATTTTTCATTGAGCCTTGCCACAGTTAGATCATCTGGGTGCAATATTCCCGAGCTCCGTGTGGGGGGTAGTGAGTGGGGCAGGACGTTATGATGTGGTGACCAGATTGTTCTTTTGCGCCACATTCGCAAGTTGATATGGATGCCATTCCCCATTTGTGCATTGTTGCACGAAAAAGGCCGACACCAGTTCTTAGTCTGTTAAGCTTGACCCAAGCTGGCCTTGGATGCGTCATTCCTGAAGGATTATTGCTGATGTATTTGATGTGATTGTGGAGGAGAGATGAAATTATGTCGCTTATGAAATTAGACTATCTTGCCCTTCGCTGTTCCATCTGTGGTCAAGCCATAGGTTTGAAGTAGCGTCTTGTTCTGCTAGGTCTCAAAAAAGCTCATGCGGAGCAGGCGCAGCAATATTTTTGGTAACAGGGGTTTATTTCTCAAACATGTTAGAAAAATCTATAAAATGTTGCTGGTGGCGGTTTTATAATGGATGGAAAAACCTTACTCTGCGGAAGTTTAATTGATTTTAATGGAAATTTGTTTTTGTAAAAGTTCGGTTGTTATTATAGTTTGCCGTCGCATGTCACTGCTTTGTTTCGTTGTCTTGTGCGCACAGCACTTACTCATCGCGCTTTTACTTATTCCGTGAGTTTAGTTACTTCGGACAGGAAAGTTGATGGCAATAAAGCGGCGGAAGTTCTTCGAAACCTACTAATATAGTAGCTGCTCTTGGTTGCGCTATTAATTATTGACAAGTTAGTTTCTTGCTACCGGTTACGTCACTTCCCGTCCGTCGTCCATCACGTGATTCGAAAATCATGCTGGTCTTCGTCATCTGCCGCCACTAAGCTGGGATCCCTTCATTTTTTTGCATTCGTTTTTATGTTGAAATTTATTGACTTGAAAAAGTTGAATTCAAATTCATGGATTTGCAAAAGCCGATTTTAAATTAAGTTTCTCATTAATTGTCGCGAGTCTCGCCTCTTTTAATTTCATAAAACTCAATTGTTCAAACTTCTCCATTTCTGATAAATTATATTGACTCTTATATGAAGGGTTTGAAGAAACAAATGTATAAGTAGTTCTTACGAATTGTTCAAGATATTTGCACTCAGGCATGCATGAAATTAAGTAAGTTTTAACTGAAGGCAAAAAAAGTATCAGATGCAGAAAATTATAATTTTTATAAAAAAGAAACGCGAAAAAATGTTTTTGCAAAGGTAGGAAATTTAATGTTGAAAATCGACTTTAAAGTACTTTGCATCGCATTTTCCATCACAAACTTTCTGTTTGCTTGATGAATTTTATGGAACGTTTGCTGTGTGTTCTGATATGAGCCATTTACAAATCGCTACTTTCTTTGTAAGTTTTAATTCGAAAAAAATCCAATTTTGTTGGATGTTTAAAAGACATTGAAAATTGAAATTCAATGACTTAAAAAAAGATATTCAAATTACCAGTGACATGTGAGCGGATTTAAAATTCAAATTAAACCCTACTCTAGCCACCTACCACTGGCAGCAAATACAATAAAAGGGCATCAAATTTCGTGTAAAATGTGAATAAATAGGAATATAACATTTAAATGTTGATGAAATATGAATGAATGAGTTTTTATGTAAAAATATTTCTTTGTTTCATTGGTTCAATGCCATTTTGTCGAATGAAGATTTACGATGCGTTGTCATGCCTTAAGGCGCTCACTGCTCTGTGGTGATATAATTGTGTCACTAAAGTAGATTGTTGTTCGCTGACGCAGAGTAATGATTAACTAGTAATGATGGATAATGACTTGCAGGTTTATCGTTACCTGGTCTCGTTACCCGCAATTTTACTGTGCTCAATAGCGCAACGCGCAAATGATGTCATATAACATAAATATGGGACGAAGATAGCTTAAGGACGAAAATTAAACCACAGTAAAACCTAAAATTGGACGTTTCGACAACACAAATTCAGCTGATGATGACAGCTGAATCTTTGTTGTGGAAACGTCCTGTTTTAAGTTTTACTGTGGCTTTATTCTTAAAATGTCGTGTAAGCTGTATTAGCAGTTGTGGAAATGGAATTGAAATTATTTGAATTGTTTGAGATAAATGAAGAAGTTTCTTCGGTGTTCCATTTGATTGTTTTCTTGCAACAACACCTGTTCGCTTCACGCTGTGTTGATTTCGTTCACTTATCTCCTCTACATTCCTCGCAAGTCGACCTCATCTGACGTCAATTTTGTAATAACACCACCGCAGCAACGATTGTTGATGCAAATTCTGTATTTCCATTTTGTCGTTAGATATAATGCATTTGCATTAGTCTTGTCTGATTCATCGCCATTACTGAGAGTTTAATTTGCAAAAGTGTCCGTCATTGAATACAAATTTACCTCAAGTTGCGTCCAGTGCGAGATGCACGAACAATAGAGAAGCATTGATGCTAAAGTACTCATTGTTTTTCTAGGTTGTGAGATATATTCTGATGCTGGCAACCATGCTTCGATGATCCAGGGCATCCGCAACAGCGGTGTGCCCAAGTTCATATTCCGTCATAATGATCCTGACCACTTGGAGGAGCTACTGAGGAAGTCGGACCCATCAAAACCCAAAATCGTTGCATTTGAAACTGTGCATTCCATGGATGGTGAGTAGTGCGTCGCTGGTGAAAATTGAAATAACTCGTCCATTTAGTATCATTCATTGGTTCAATATTTACGTGTAGATGAAATCATACCGTGTTACGTTTCCATGTGTTAAAAAACAATCGCATGACCTCTGCATAGCACGTAGTGAAAATATCGATGTGGCTTCGTGAAATACTAAAATATGAGTTGAATCGGCGCGGGCAGAAGCACTCGTGACGGCTTCGCATCATGTAGCGCTTAAATAAAAGTTTAAGGAACTGCTTGCGTTCTAATGATACCACTTGAGTAGCTGTCGAGTAGCTGCTACTCGGTAAATTTTCTTGTTTCGTCTGTTATTTTTAGCGTTGTTTATTTTCTTGTTATGTCCACTCTGTCGACAGCTGGTCTTTTCATCATCTGTTATGTAATGAGCGTCAGGCTGAAAATGGTTCAGAGCTGTGTTTTCCAACTTTTTTATGTCAGGACCACAGCTGAACTAGCGACATCATATAGTTCAATATTGCGGCGTAGGTTATGCTTACGTAAGCACAAAAATTACCACGAAATTTTGATCAGTTTTAACGGTAATGTAAGTTATAGATATATTGTCGTACAAAATTAACGTTAGTGTGAAATTTGCTGCTGTTTTCATGCCAACATAAAAGGCAAATGAGGCATCTAGTCGATTTTTTGCTTTGTCTTGGTTAAATTTAGAGATTACGAACCTTAATCAGTGGATTGACAATATTTTGCGGACCGGTGGTTGGAAACCACTGGTACAGAACGCTATAAATTTTTGATTTTTGAATAGTTGGTTACCTAGGTGTCTGGTTTCCTGGGATCCTCTCCACACCGTTGTTTTTCCAAGTGCGTGAAGACTCGACGTTTAGACTTTAGTCTTAAACCCCAGTCTTGATGCTGAGTCAGTCGCTCTGAAAAGCCCTTCCTCGTTTCTTTCCGTGCAAATAACCGCACAAAAATGTTGTGTTCAGTCAAAGCGAATGAAAGTCGTTTAAACTTTTTTTGTGCGGCAATCAACATCAAAATGAACAACGTACCGATGATAGAAACCTTTTTGACCTTGAATCTGCAAGAACTAGACGGTTAAAACAAATAACAATGCTTCAAACTGTTGTTGTCTTATTTCTTGCATTATCATTAGTTTGCGTACTCTCATAGCACTATGCAGCTATCGCATGTTATTACATGCAGGTTGATAATAGTGCGATAAATGTGCAACGTCAACTGAAGTACCGTGGTTGTGTGATGTCATGATACTAATCTTGACATTGATTGAAATGTAGATAGCTAAATCAATACAATTTTTACATCTTATTCGATTTTGATTAAAGCTGTATTGTGGTTGTTGGCTACTTGTAACGAAGATTGTGTAAAATGTTTTTTGTAGGATATTACCACCTTGCTAGTTGCTACATAAAAAATTAAATGTATTTTCCTCTGTTAAGCTGTATTTGAGATGGTAAACTTTGATAATGACCGTAAATATTGGATTGTATTAACATCCTCGTGTTCTTCATCACTTAAGGAGCGGTTTGTCCTCTGGAGGAACTGTGTCGTGTTTCACATAAGTATGGTGCAATAACATTTGTCGATGAGGTCCATGCTGTCGGATTGTACGGAAGTCGCGGAGGAGGGATCGGGGAGAGAGATGGGTTGCTCGATCAAATCGATATTGTGTCTGGGACATTAGGTTAGTTGATCTGATTACATCATCTTTGTTGCAATGACTCAATTGAAACTGAAACTGATTTCTTTGCGAGTATACACAAGCAAGAAACAACAACACATAGAAAAAAAAACAAAAATAAAAAGAAAATAAGAGTTTATTGCTCCCAGGGAGATTCGAATGACCGGCTTAGGTCTTCGAGTCCAGCAGCCACCCATAGAAGACGGATGTGGAGTCGGGAAATTGATGAAAAAAAGTGCAATATTAAATGGGAAGATTGTGAGTGTTTTGCTTTCATACTTTCAATTGTTCATTGTTTACATAGGCAAGGCATTCGGAAATGTCGGTGGCTATATCGCTAGTACTTCAACCTTGATTGACACAGTACGTAGCTATGCAGCTGGATTCATCTTCACTACTGCGCTTCCTCCCATCAATTTGGCCGGCGCCATCACTGCGCTCCAGATCTTAAAGTCATCGGAAGGCCGGATGTTACGTGATCTGCACCAGAAGAACGTGTCAACAATGCGTAAGATGTTGATTGAAGCAGATCTGCCTGTTGTCCACTGTCCCAGTCATATCATACCCATTCAAGTGAGCGCATTTTTCGTTTTTTTTATTTGTGGAGAATAAATTGCGTAAGTCGTTCTTGGAAAAAAAGATTCAGTAGTTGTTGAACCGTAAGCATGACAAACCCTACCTAAAATTACCGCATTTTACGGGCCATAAGGCGCACTGTTAATGAATTGCTTTGATTGTTTTTTTTTCACTTGTAAGGCTCACCAGACTATAAGACGCGACGATTTTCTAGAAGTGTAGGGTCATCGTGTACGCTCGTTCAACGCCAGAATAGTGTAACGAGTGGTAGAACAGCATATCTGACTCCAGTGTTACTTATTAATTTATTCCACAAATCAACAATTCATCTTTATCCACGTCTAGCTTTTTCAAATAGGATTCTTATTCAAATAGAATTACAAACTTATTGAAGTAGAATTATAAACAAAAAAGAAAATAGATTGTAATTATTGTACAAAATTAATAAATTAACAGTTATACGTCTACATTATAGTCGGCTATTGAGATACATTTTCTTTCAAATAATGAAGTGTAGGAACTAAAACTTCAACTTATCTGCAGTGGAATTACGATAGTTAATTTGCTTCTTTTACTTAAATTCATAAAGCTTTTTAATAATATAGAGAATCATAATTTTCTGTCACAACGTATTCTGATTCTATTGCAACCGTCTATCAAGATGAAGCATTCTGATCTGAATGGCAAAAGCATTTAGTCGACAAAATATTATTTTAACGGAAATATGAAATGTATGAAAAGAATTCATATCGGCGTTTAACCTACATCAAAACTCTGCTAAATGTGCTATTAACGGATGTGAAAGTAGTTTATGGTTTAAATACGTTATGTGAAAATTTAAAGTTTAACGAGGATACATGACATGATCGCTACAATAGCAACAGATGATAGATTCATCGGTAGCATAATTAGTTACTTTTAGACCAGGGGTCGGCAACCTTTTGCACTTAAAGAGCCAAATTAGTCCGTTTGTCACAAAGCGAAACCCAGCGGGAGCCGCAAAACTACCGTTAGGTCCAAAAACTTCAGTTATTCCGAAAAGGATTCCTAAAAAAAGGTCTTTGTTTACCTCTAAAAGGAGCCACAACTGGGGGTTCAAAGAGCCGCATGTGGCTCCGGAGCCGCAGGTTGCCGACCCCTGTTTTAGACAAAGTTATGGTGATGGCTAAAATAGTAAACTTAGCTAGGTTAGTGACTTCGATCGAGCTCACCTTTTTGTTAATCATTGCAGGTTGGCGATCCTGAGCTTAATAATCGTCTTTGCAACATTTTAATGCACAAATATGGAATCTACGTGCAGGCTATTAATTATCCGACCGTTCCACTCGGGGAGGAGATGCTGCGAGTTGCTCCTACTCCTGGACACACTCCTGCCATGATGAGGTGAGTACTGCAAAATCGAAACCAGCTTGAATTTCCACGAAAATAAATATTCATTGTTTGAACGCACTGATTTGAATGAGGTGAAGGTTTGCTTGCGCATTAATTTACTAGCCGTGCACAAATGAAAATCTTAATGAATGTTAAGCAAGTATCGAGCGAATAGTAAAGCAATTGGTTTCTCAAGCTACCGTCTCTTGCTGTTTTTTTTATGGTTTCTACGTTTTGATTTTGTGTGCACATACGTTTGGATGTTATTAATTGTGATGGTTTTAATCACAATTTATGATAATAATGAGACTTTTGTTCACGTAATTTAGGTAACATAAAAATTGAAGACTTGTTAAGGATTGGGATTATTGACCAAAAGCATACCGACCCGTTGGCGTAGTGGTCAAGGACATCGCTATGGGTACGAGAGGTCTTTGGTTCGATTCCTGGGACTGTCAAATCGGACACAGTGTCGTCAGCTACTTCATACCGCTGCGACGTTTTTTCGGGAGTTGGGCCCCACCACTCGTTACGCGCCCTGACGTAATACCGTGAGTGTAATAACTTTTGGCTTGATTCGTGAACTTCACAAAAAGGCAGTACGAGCAGTTACTTGCAATAACCATGAAATTGATTGTGAGTCATTTATCGAAAATAAAATATGTGAAAATAAGCAAAAGCAAACATCGTTTATTCATGTTGCAGGCATTTCGTCAAGAGTGTGAGAAGAGCTTGGCACGATGCTGGACTACCACTTGCTCGGCACAGAGTAGAGACATGTACATATTGCCAGAAACCGGTCTATTTTGAACTTCTCTCATCCCGAGCTCCACTTCCTTGTCAAGCTGCTGCAATTGAGCCAGTGCTATCATAGTTGCATTATTAGCCGCTCTTCCATAATCCGAATACTTTATTTCGAAAGAAATTGAAGAAGCTTAGAATTTTTTTCGTTACAAACTTTCCAAAATGTTGCTAAAATTTTTAAAGTGTGTAAGTTTATTGGTTTTAAAAATTAAGATGTTAACGCTTAGAGGTTAGTTTCACTTACCGGTACGTACAAATCCCTGTTTCGTTTGCACAGAGCTTAGTGTCGTAGCGAGCAAAATAAGTCTTATACAATATCGTCATTATCTTATCTTTGAATTCTCATTAATTTTTAACTAGTTTCACATCAGAAAATTCGAACCTCTTCAGTTCTCTTTCGAGTATTTTGCCCATTTCACTGTCTCTTGATTTTTTCCTGTTTTTGTCCAAGTTCTCTTTCAGGTTTCGTCCGCTGAATTTTCTTTTGCTAATCGTCGAGTCCGGGTTGAACCAGTGGTGTAGCCATGTATGTAAACGAGATTTTATGCAATCCTGCGATTACGCCTATGTGTATGCACTTGTCTTGTATTCGATGGTATCCTTGTTTTAATTATATTAGCCATGCATACTATAAAAATTATCTTTTATTACGAAAATATTAGTAAAACTTGAGTGTTAAATTTTGTGGTGAATCTGCAGAAACTGGTTGTGGATTCAAGTAGTATGGCAGGAAGAGTCGGTAGATCTAACTTATCTTCTAGCTTCTTACTTACTTTGCTAGACCCACTTATTCTCGAGGGTCGCGGGGGCAGCTGCTCAAGTTGGAGCCTCCAAGCATCTCGATCCTCTGCAACAAAGGGTAAATGCTCTGTTGGTATGCCAAGGCGAGACCAAGTAAACTAAGATCTTCGACGTAATCTCGCCATCGAGCTCTGGGACGGCCTCTAGGCCTTCGATCTTCGAGCTGATTCCTGACAAATACAAAGGCCTAATATAAAAACTGTTTTCACCTCTCTTGATAAATAGCTTTCATTGCATTTTCATCTTATTTTTTTATTCAAACCTATTGCGAGGACGGTGCGCCCCCAAAATATTTGCAACTCTACGAACAGACAAACGTTGCACGGCTGCAGAAAACCCATCATGAACAGGTGCTTACCGCATATTAACCTTGGAATTCACCTTTCGACGATTAAAAAACTTGGGGCACGCGAGACCTTTTTTAGAGATCTTTATTCCTGCCTTCTTAAAACAAGACGTGTGCACTGTGCCTGTTTGCCTACTGCTGCTCTGATACTCCAACCTTCGGTTATCATGGTTCATCGCTTATTAAAATCAATTTTTCCTGATTTGAGTCAGAAGCTTGAGATGTAAATCCGGGGCCGTAGCCAGCCTTCACATTTTGGAAAAGCTGAAACGTCTACCGAAATTTTTGCTGATTTTTTGTATTTATTGCTTCCCAAACCTTTTACACGGAGTAATTCTCGTTGACTATCCGTGGTTTGTGCTTTCAAAGGAAAACGCGGCGCAGTTTGCCTATTAGTTCTGGAAACAAGCGAACCTACAAATAATCTCTATCTTCTTTTACTTTTCCAGTTTATCCGAAAACTCTGGTTTATCCCTGAAAAAATCTGATGAGGCCGTTAACTTTAAACCCAACAGAGTAAGCTTCCTTAGTTTAATTGGCATTCAGACCACCGGCCGTTAGCTCAGTTGTCAAGACTTATACGTGCGGAAGGTTGGGGTTCTATTCAGTGGTGAAAGTAAGCCGAAACGGTCCGGTACGCCGTTCCGGTAAAAGATTTGCTGCCGTAACGCCGTACCGGTAAAAAATTTTAAATCTAAATCCAGCCTATAAGCACATTCCACAAGTCAAATCACCAAGAAAGAAAAAAATAAAAAAATTCTAAGAATGAGCTCACTTTTATTAAATAAATTTACTTTTGTACAGAATTAGTTTCAAAACTTTTCATCAAAATCAAGATTCTTTGATGCGAACAACCTTTTTTTAAAGTGCCCGTAAGCTCAATAACCTGGTTTGTTGAGGGTCTCGTCTGCAGCCCAAGAAATTCTCAAAAGTTTTCCAGGACCAGCCTAGACTAGACATTTTTTTTACAAAAGTTTGGGCCCATTGACGTGGAAATTGGTATGTTTATGAAAGGAATTACAGTAGGCCTATTTGGATTATGGCAGCAGAGATGGAAAAATTTACTCGACTTGGTTAGAGTAAATCAGCACTAACTGTGACATCACAATATAAAACTTTCCTTAGCGCAAATGATAGCATCATTTTGATGACGACGTAATGCACGGTTTACACTAGAACACGATCTATAACGATCGTCACGATTCAAAAATTTTGCGACACAATGCGATTTTTTACTTGCTTTTCGACTTTGTTCAAGTTTTCGTGCGAGTTTTTACGTTTTCGTGCGTTATGCTACAATTTGTGCCAATTCAGGACAAAAATTGCGTAATTTGGTGGAAGTTTTTCCACGACTTAAAAACGTTGTTTCAAGAATTCTTGCGATTAGCACGATCCGCTCTTGGGATTTATTAAGACCTGTTAGGATCTATTGCGAGGATAAAGTTTTAATCTGCTGGTTTTCGACAATCGACATGTTATTTTCACGTTTCAAGCATTTTCGGCTCGACTCCTGATTTTGTGAAACACTTTATCTTCGTTTTAAAACTGATGCTCACCCTTAGACAACAAAATAATGATTAGAAATGATACTCTAGTTAATAGGCCTTTCATAAACTCCACCATTATTTTTCATTTTTATATAAAATTTTGAAACTAAAAAATTACCAAAATGAAGCAGTACCGGCATTGAAAAATTGGCCACAAACATTACTCATTTCGTTCTTTTAAAAAATCAATAATTTTTGCTTTTTTAAAAAGATTTTTATGACTGCTCAAAAATTAGACTTCGTGTCTGCATGACCAATGTTACATGTTCGGTCTTCTATAGAGATTCTGCTCAGACCAATCTCGAAACTTCTCTACTTTATGCGTTTCATTATTAAAATAGGCCAACTTTTTCTTCAAAAATTAAAAATTTCGCTGAAAAGTTTTCAATGGAAGAATTTGTTCTGTCGACGGTGGAATATAAAAAGCAGTGATGTAGTCCTCAAGGATGTCCTTGGCCTCGAAGACGTCCTCGAGGACAGGTTTGTGAAGTCCTTGGCCTCGACCGTGTTGTCCTTGGCCTCGGCTCTCCTGGGCCTTGGATTTTGCGCTGTCCTCGACTCGAGGACTCGATATTTTTAAAAATTCGACTTTGCGATTGTTTTCACAAAACGCAAGCTGTTTTAAGAAAAAATGGTCCAAATAACGACAAGCATCAGTATTTGGTAAGCTCGCGCGGCCGAGAAATAAAAGTAGACAACGCATGATGAGAAAACCATAAAGTTACATCGTGAAAAGCAAAATTTTGACAATTCAAGCTTTTGTTTCTCACAATCTCTCCTTAAGGTTTTTAAATTGAAATTGTGAGCACAACAAACTTTTAATAGAAAATTTAATCTGTGATAATTGGATTCTCTGCGGGAGATCCTTGAGGTTCGAAAACTCGGGTAGAATGATGGGAGAAAGTTCTTTTACACTTTTCTTCAAAGTTTCAATCAACTGTTGTTTATTTACTTTATAATTTGCTTAATAGCCATGCAAAGCAGTCTGAAGTAAAGCAGTGATGTAAAGCAGTCTGAAAAAGAGAATGTAGCGCTGGCGATATTATTTAGTACGAAGTGTCTATTTCACCGAAAATTCCGGTTACCGAAGTTTGAAAAATCGTAGTTGCGTAACCGTTTTCGGTTTCTGTAGTGCGACTCTCACAGTAGGGGAACCGTCAGGGGGTGTTTCCGGTTCCGTCAAGGTGCAGCGACCGTGCTTTTTTTTTTAAAAAGTTGTGTTTATTTTTTAACTCCTGCACGTTTCAACGTATATCGTTTTGTCGCTGTAACCTGTTTTTCGGCCATTGTTTTTGTTCCTTGTTTTTGTTAGATGTTTTTCTGGTCGTTAAATAAAATATACTACTACTACTTCCGCAAACCACGGTTTTTGAACTTCGGTAACCGGAATTTCCGGTGAAATAGACGCTTCCTATTTGATATTACAGTATATCTTTGTTAGAGGTGCTAATTGCAGCTGTCTAGTTTTATTGCTATGCTGTTTCTGCTTGCTCTGAATTTTTCGTTCAGAGCGCTTGCATGTGGACTGAGCTTGAGGTTTAGCATGGCAGTACGATAAGCTTTTTATCATGGGAAGTCGTTCTAGCCAGGCTCATGGTAATTGTTTTTACATATTATTGAACAGATCTACTAGAGTACCGGTACAGCAAAGACTGCAGACTCAGAATGATTAACTTGAACATATGCCTTCTTAGAAAATTATAACTTTTTTATAAAAGGTTTAAGAGTAATAACTATAGGGCCAGTGAAGACTGGAATAGCTTTACATACGACCAGTGTAGCAAATAAAAATTGTGGCCTAAGCTTGAAATTTTATGAACATTTTATTGCATATGCAGGTTTGCAAAAAAAACGAAGAGCGTTAATACTATTTTTACGAAGCCATGCATGCAGAGCTAAGGTTTTTATCATGGTGAAGTGTGTGCATCATGGTAGATGGCCCATGCAGCCAGACATCGAAGTCGCAAAACCAGCTCCCCAGCCCAATGCGTCGGCCACTCGGTCAGACAAGCTTTGTTTGTACAACTTGGGTCTCGAACAAATTCACTCAGTTTTGATCTCGGGCTCAGTGGCGTCATGTCATTGGGGCTCGAGGAAAGAGGTGTTTTACTTTTTATGCTTTAAAAAATTGTAAAATTAAAATAATAGCCATTGCCATTTTGTTTTCATCTTTCAAACTAACCCCATACCCCTGCCCCCCTTTCTTCTACTATAAATGCCGTTGTTTTGTTTTTTAATTTTTGCTTCAATCAATCGCTTCGACTCAGAAGTAAAGTTAGTTTGTTGATCTGTGGTTAGAATTTAGAAAGCATTTTGCATGCGTTGTTAAAGATTATTGCCTCAAACACACCTATACACGTCATCCCACCAAATGCGTCAAAATTAATAATGATTGCAGCCTGCTTATATTTATTTTAACCCAGCTTCTGTTTTAAGACATGGGCTATTAAAACATTTTTGTATTGTCTAATGCTATAGTAGGGGAAATACGGATAATATGGACCATTTAACTTTGAAGCAAAATATTTTGGCACGGGCAGGAGTTACAAAACTGGTTAATGTATCAATGGAAGTGATGGGTGAATAAGACTGTTATGTGAAAAAATCAAACTTGCACCACCGCTAGTTTGGAAGTGGGAAGATTTTTTTTTTATGCTGTCAAGTGGTCCATATTACGGTACTCATAGGCTGTGTAATATGGACCACCACATACGGGTAATATGGACCACTTCTTGAACTGTGCAAGAAAGTTTCCAGTAATTTCTAGTTACTACAAAATCTCAGAAATTATTACCAGAAAGTTATTTTAATTGTTAACAACAATTAGCACACAAAGACAAACGATTAACAATCATGGATTTAAAACAAAAGAAAAAGTCTGCAGTAACACTGAAAACTACTGACAACTGTCACAATAATAGTATTTTTCATTGAAAATATTGGCACATGCCTAATGAGTCCAATCTTTGCACCGCAAACACTGAATCCAGTTCTCATCATTAGACTCTCCACACACAGTGCAATGGTAAAGAATAAAACTTTGATTTGTAGCAACCACAGACTGCTTGGGCTTTTTCTTCTGGCCACCTTTTTTCCCTTTTGGTTTAGAGGTGTCATTTTTTTTGCCAGGGTGCGCAAGGATCTTTTATGAGGAGAACTTGTCAGAATGGTTGACTTTGATGCAGAGCGTCGTTTTCTTCCTTCGCTTTGAACCAGTGGTTGCCAGTAACTTCGCCACATGTTAACTTCGCCACACTTTCATACATCGAAAATTTACATTGCCTACACCAAAACAAGACTTTAAATTCCCGGTTGTTGTAAAAAATTTTATCGGGCTTTTCCGGTTAAATTTATTAAGGTAACATCGTCACATGGTAACTTCGCCACATAATCGAAACTGTGGGGGAAGATGAGGGGAGAGTGCATGGGGTTAGTGGGGAAGTGTGTTGGGGTGTAGGGGGAGCTGTGGGAAGAGGTATGGGGGTGTGTGGGGAGGCAAGGAAAGATGTGTGGGGAGGGGTGTGGGAGAGTGTAGCGGTATGGGGTGAGTGGGGAAGTGTGTTGGCTTGTGGGTAAAGGATGTGGGAGAGGAATGGGGGAGGTGTAGGGAAGTGTGTTGGGGTGTGGGGCACTTCCTCCCACACTTCCCTACACCTCACTCCCCTCACCTTTCCCTACATCTGCCCTTACCTCCCCCACACCCCAACACACTTTCCTACACCTCCTCTTATACCTCTTCCCACATCTTCCCTTTCTCCCACACACCCCAACACATTTTCCTACTATCCCCACATATATCCCCTCACTTTCTCAAAGTGTGGCGAAGTTACTGTGTGACGAAGTTTCTGTGGCGAAGTTACCATGTGGTGAAGTTACTGGTAACTGAACCAGTTTTGGCAGAGGGCTTATGCTAGTTATGCCTATGGGTAACTGAGGTGACTGAACTGGTGCAGCTTCAGAAGCAAAAGCATTTTGCTTGGGAGGTGACTTAGTTAGAGAATTAGTAGAAGCTGAAGAACTGCCGATCTCATGATCACTTCCCAAATGTAGAGTTGTCGCAGGAAGAACTAGGCCTACAGGTTCGATAAGTTCATCATTGGCGGAATCAACGTCTTTAGCAGCAATACCAGCTTGTTCCACAGATGATGATAATGGAATGTCTGTAACATCAGAGGGGCTGTACACATGATCAGGAAATATCAAAGGATTGAAGGAGCATATTCCAGTAGCTTTAAAGCCATTGACGGCATTGCTTACTGTGGCAGCTTTACCATATGCAAGTCCAAATAATCTGCTAATTTGTAAAGCAGTCACAGCTCTTCCAAGATGTGCTCTCATCCACTGCTCAATGCGTTGATAATAAAAAGTTTTCAAAGGTTTAAAAAAGCTGACATCCAATGGCTGCATGCGGTGGCTGGTATGTGGTGGAAGAGAAACCATGATCACACCACTTTCTGTTGCTAGTTCAAGGGCTTTAAGATTATGGGTGTGAGACTTGTGCCCATCCAAAATCAAAAGAACTTTATGGTCTTTACTTGGTCTCACTTCCTTGATAAAATGGCCCAGCCATAAAGCAGCCTTTTTCCTACAAAACAAATGAAAAGAGTTTCTGCAGATTACCAAGATTCCATCTTTAAATACTCTAATCAAAGCATTTTTATACAGGAATTTATTCTTACTCATTACAATAAAATAAATTGCTTGACAATGCAGCTCATTCAAATGCAGCAATAATAAAAAGACAATAGGCTTACATCTCACCGAATAACATGTTTTGATATTTTACCTGTAGTAAAGTTAAGCAAAAATAACGAGCAAGAAGACTACAAAACAGTACAATCACCCTGTGCACAGACTTACTTGGCAAAAAAATACAGAATTTGGAGGAGGCCCATCTTGCAATTCTAGTTTCATGCGCTTTCTCGGAAATATTATGCCTGGAGTAACATATTGTCCAGAAGCACTCACACAGCAAATTATTGTCACATTTCGCCCACGTTCCATGCTGGTAGTGGATCCAATTTGGTGTTTTCCTTTTTGTCCTACTATTTTTGAAACTTTTTGCATGACAGTTAAACCAAACTTATCCATGTTGAATATTTGATTAGGTCCAATATCATTTTCCTCAGAAATTTTTTTCCAAAATGCTGAAATATTGCTTCACTTGGTTTTTGTTAAAACCTGAAGCTCTTGCTAATGATGTTGGTTCTGGAATGCGAATCGAAAGCTCTGGATGTCGTTCTAAAAATCCTGATAGCCACGCGTTTCCAGCTATCTTTTTTTCATCATTAAACCTTGTGGGAACATTATTAATATCAGCTATTTCAAATGCCAACTTTCTTGCATCCACTGGTGTAAGCCCATAAAACATCGATTCAAGTTTCTAGGAGTGTTGAGCAAGTTCATCTTCAATATGCTTGGGTAAATCACTAGGTCATCGTAAACCTTTCTTAGCAGCGTTAAAATGCTTGTTTTGATTTTTGAACCGTTTCAGCATAGTTGATTTGGGCACACCAAAGGTCTTGGCTGCTTGGTTAACACCCACGGTTTTGTTTTTTAAAGCATCAAGAGCAAAACCCATAGCTTCCTCAGTCCACTTTGCTCGCAAACCCCTTGCCTTTCTTAAAGTTCTGGTTGGCATTTTACTTTCCCTATGTTGCAGTATTATTCAGATGTTATTTTTGGCCAAGTTAATAAGATCCTACTATCCCAATCAACAATTCCAAATCTGAAACATACCAGTATTTATAATTTAATTAGCTTGCATGGGGTCAATTTTATTATGACCACCCTATACAGCAGTTACACTAATGCTAAATTTTTAGGTAACATACACCAGGATACTAGCACCAGTACCATCAATCACCTGTATCCCTGTCACAGCCAAGTACAGCCGGGCCATCTTACCCAAAAGTCATCAATAAAACGTAATTTACAAGTTAATGACTGAATGTCTTTATTGATTTCCTCTGCAACTGCTAGTTATTTGCTAATTATGATTTATCATAGCTTTTTTCACATCAAATGATTTGCTGATGCTGTGGTCCATTTTACGCAAACTGGCCATTGCTCACTGTTTAGGTTTTTACTAATTTCTACTGTAACACAAGTAGTTTAATTAACTATGATTGGATTAGTTAAGAAATTTTCCGTCTTCCTGCTACAAACTTTTTTTCCTGAGATCAGCACACCAAATGCAACACAAAATTTATCAATCACCTTAAATTAGATCACCAACCTAGTTTTTTTTCAATTCAGCTTTACTCTTTCTGAAACATACCACATGTGTAAAGCCAATGAAAGAAAAAGGATTATGATGTTTCTAAATTTAGCTGTTGCGTAGAATTAAACAAAAATTATTTTTAACATTTAAAAAAGGAAGTGGTCCTTATTACCAAATGGTCCATATTACCCGTATTTCCCCTAGTGACTGCACATCACTGCAGGTACCAATATGTCGTTTTTTGACAAGAAAGTGTGCTGAAACGAGTGTTTTTTACTTGAAAACTGTAAAAATCCGTTGGCAACTGGGGGCTAAGCCCCCAGATTCACCTTGCCTACGGCGGCTGGGGCTTTCCCTCAACTTCCCTGTAATGTCCTCCACCTTTGTTAAATCTTGGGGCCACACTGATTGCGCATGCTGTTCGTAATTAAGAAGCGTTTTGGGGTATCAAAATAAATTTCGATTTATTATCCAAAAATTGGGGTATCACGACTAGGGTTGGATCCATTCATTTTTTTTCTAATTTTGAAATTCAAATGCATTGACTTTGAAAAACGAAATTCAAGTTCATTGACTTTGAAAAAATGAAATTCAAATTCAATTTCATTGACTGTGAAAAAACGAAATTTAAATTCAAATTCATTGATTCAAACAACCAGTTTGGTGCAGCATTGTTTTGCTTATAGACACTGGGCTGGGGCTCTAGACACTGCCATTTTGATTGGGTAATTTATGTTAACGTTTTGTGTTCAGTGGAAAATGCCATTGTTTTAGAACTGTGGTATCACTAGCAGACTAGTACCAGTAGTACTAGGTACCTATGGCTCCGCTAGTAGTACCCGTATGCACCTTGCAGTGTATCACTTATCATTGAGCCATTTCATTTGGATTGCTTTGTAGCACAGCGTTATTTAGTATTGCATCAGAATACAATAAAATTTCTATGGAACAAAAATAGCTCAAGGAGGAAAAATTTACTGTGGCTTTACTTTTCTTCATTATTGCATCAGTACGGTATGCGTCAACCGTGATGTAATAAACTATGACCACGTGACTGTAGCATTAAGTGTGCAGTAGCTGCAAAGTACAAATTGAAATCTAAGTAGCCCAGTCTTATTTAATTATTACAACAAGGATCAGTTAAGCAGCTTGCAAATCTATTAACGAATTTTGTGATTAGCTGCAGACCTACAAGGTCAACCATCGCATTGATTTATTAATAAATGCAAGAAAAACATTAAGAAAATTTTCTAATTATACATTGAGCAAAGAATAGTAGTGGGGTTGCTGTATCCACAAAAATTTTTGAGAGGGGTCACCAAGACAAAAAGGTTGCAGGTTGGGAATCCCTGTTTTAGAAGCTAAACTGTTGGTGGCAACTGACTTTGGTGTCTGAATGGTCTTTTTATTGTCTTCTGTTACAATTTCATTGTATGTGTTTTTGTTTTTGTAAATGTGATCAGTTTATTGCAACAAATTGATTATTTCATGGTTTTATAAGTGAAATTGAGCCCTTCTCTAGTTGTTCAGTTATTCCCCTTCTCTGAATCCTGCACTCGGGAAGTTTTGCTGCCTACACTATGAACTTGATGGTAGTGAATCTACTGGATGCATCAATATATGATGCCTGCACTGTGCAATAGATAAGTTTATTGTGCATTTGGTTGTAGGCCGATGCCCAAACTAGTGATACCACAAATTAACTGCATAGTTGGGCAAGTTAGTGCAAAACATTAGCTCCGTTGACCACTAGGCTATTTCGTTAACACAGTTATGTACCTCCGCTAACATTAATTCGTTAAATTCAGCTCCAATTAACGGAAGTTAACTAAATTTGTTAAATCGTTAATTTTGACTTGAAACTGCATTACTTTAAAAAAAAAGCTTAAAAAATTTAAATATCAATGTTTGTGTAAGCATTTAGGCAATTTTTTTGCTCACAAGCAGTATGTTTTGTTGTTTTTATCTTACTTTTTGACCTCATTGATTGTATTTTGCTAGTTTATCGATGTCAAACTTAACCAGCAATAAGAGAAATTAGCGTATACAGAAATTTAATGGAAGTTATCAAGCACTAACGGAAGTTAATTTAGTTCGTTAATTTCAATAAGAAATTTAATGAATTACCGTATTTAACTAGTTAGCGGGTTAATGAAAAAGTTAGCTTCGTTATTAACGATTAACGAAATTGCACCCACCTCTGATTGACTGATTATCTCAAACATAGACTCTGGAGTCTGGACTAGTGCGATATAGACTATTAATGTATTTAATATTCTCTGCAGCGCTTGCATATTGGCTTAATACCTCTGGACGTAGTGTGCCTGCACATGTTAATTAGCTGTGTGGACTTTGCTTTCTGTACAATTTGTGTTAAAAAATAATTTGTCAGAATTACAACAACAGTGCAATTGGCTTAAATGCAAGATGTGCTTTCTGCAATGCATTCTTAATGTTTCACTGGCCTTCTGAGCAGTGTAAGATTGATTTGATTGTTGCAACATACTGGTCTGTGGGCATTGATAATTCGGAAAATGGGCTCTTATTTTTCTGATGTTTTTGAAATGCTTGAGTTTTGTGGTGAGTTTTTACCATAGTCTAGTGATTTCGTTTTTGGGTGTTTGTTTCATCGATACCAATACTGGAACTATGTAAAGCTTTGAGTAGTGGTACCATGCAGCATCAAATAATGATGAACAAAAGTCTACATAATAGCTATTATTTCTCCATTCTTTATATGCAGCAGCGTGGTAAATACCACTATACCAGTAACATTGTTTTAACGGGTTGTTTTTATTAGTAGTATTAGTTGCCTGTGCATCCTCCTATCACAAGAAAGCAATGACATTGCTAAAACAAGCATGCTTGAGAGTTTCTGTCAGCAGTCTGCTCAAAATAAAGGGTCTCGTTAAACATCTTTTCCAGCGCCCCAAAAAGCAAACTTGCAGCTTGCTCTCGACTGTCCCTTTAATGCTGAGTATGAAGCATGAAAGAATACATTGCTCTTCAGTTGACTGAGTTGGAAAAGGATAACTTGGTGTATTGATCACATGCAGGGTTGGAAATATCGATTAGAAATCGATATTGATATTCTCTACTTTTTCGCCATCGAATGCAAAAATTCTTTACTTTTTTTTCATTATGGATTGGGGCTTTTCCCTACTTTTTTGCGTGGTAAATCGATATTAATTAATCAATACTTTTTTTTTGATTAAGTTCTTTCAAAAGTTTTAATTTTTTGTTATTTTTAGTACCTTATCTGGTTTTTGTGGTTTTTGCAGGTAAATATTTTTCTTTACATCCGTATAAGAACAGTTGACATGGGGCAAATTCCGTATGCACTGTCATTTTTGATTCCTTTCCAAAATATAACAGAAGAAAACGTTTGCTTAACGTTTGGTCACTTGGTATCGCTTTGTAGAAAGCAGGTCAGGGCCAGGCAGTCCAATGCAGTTGTGAGGCTAATAAAAATGACAGCAGGCTTTCTGTAAGCTACGTTGGTCTATGGATGACACCTGTGACAAGATGTATATGAACTGTGAAGTAAAGAGCTGGTCTGGATAGTTGGTCACCGAAAAAAGCTTTAAAAAGCAATAGTGCTTTATCAGTTTAGTGGTTGCGAACTTGTGATATGCCTTTGTCAGTTTATAGCTTAACTCACTTGCTAACAGTGATCTTTGATCTCTTTTACAATGAGAGGGGAAAAGTAAGCAGGCCTCATGGTATTCCTGTTTAAAACTGCGCATCATGATATGCTATGCCTTCAATACTGACATTCTCCACTTAGCCTAACCTGAAGCCCCCCCATTAGCATCAAAATATGTTGACGCTGTCGCTGTTAACTGAGTCAGAGAAAAGTATCGATTTGACGCTATCAATTGATTGATATTCTCTACTTTTTGTTTTTGTAATTGACTGTAGAAATTCTCTACTTTTTTTGAGGTATCGAATATCGAATTATTCTTTACTTTTTCATTATCGATTTCCAACTCTGATCACATGCACGAATGGTCAAAATACTCTGGCCCTGTTTCATGGCTAGCACATTCAGAATGTGATGCTGATTTCATTATGTTTATTTGTGATTAGCATCTGTCATTACAAAGGCAAGATCTCTCAATGCTGAGTTATCTAAACAAAAAAAACGGTTATGCAATCATCCCAGTCTAAATAGTGCAATGCCATGCAGGGAATGCGTGAATACCGGTACTAATTTTTTAATCATTGGTTGGACTACACTATGAATAGAATCCTGAGTCTACTGGTTCAGAAGTAGATGCTCTATCCACTACCCATCTATTACATACTGGTAATTTTTAGCATATATTTTGCATTATCAACAAGATATGTGTATTAGTAAAAATTATTTTTAGGTATGTTGTTGCTTGCTTTCTTACTGGGATGCATCACCAGCATCGCTGTCATTGCTTATTTATTTCACAAATATCTGGATTTTTCATCAATTCTTTACAAAAAATCGTTGCCAAGTTATAAAAAGGTGAGAGGTTTTTGTGACTTCATGTGAAAAACTTGGATTTGGGTGATTATTATCAGACCAGTTTTTTTTTTTAACGAAAATGTTACGTGACCAATATAAACCTGTAGAGATTCAACATAAAAAGCCATTTTCCACAATACATTGTTTGTGGTTAAAAATAGAGCTTAATTAGACCCTTGTGCAGAAAGTTATGTGATGGAAGAAGCAGTTAAATATTTCTATGGGCTAGTTTTCACCCATGCTCATTTAGTGGCAGTTAGTGTTTCAAGGGCATACTTTCTGTTGCAATGCCACAGGCCTAGTGGACTACGACCACTTAACCAGATGAGTCTCCATTAACCGCAATCTGTTTTTTCGGTCATACTACAGCAGGGATAGGCAAGCTTTTCACACGAAGGGCCAGATTCGGAAAAACTGATGAAGCCGCGAGCCGCACGCTGATTGGAAAACAAGGTGAATTTTTTTTTGGAAATGACGATCCACGTACACGTATGTGATTTCCAAAATAAAAGATTTTCACCTCGTTTTTCTCGTTTTTTAGTCCAATTTTTGCACTTTTTTTAAAAAATCACTGCCATCCATTATCTGTAAAGGAAAAAAAGGTCTTCCGCTTAATTCACGGTGGGAGTTTAAGTTTATGTAAGTGCCGGCAGGCCAGAATAAAAAAACCGGCGGGCCGGATTTGGCCATTGGGCTGTAGTTTACCCCTGTCTGTACTACACCATAGTCCAAATTAAATTCGTAAAAACCGAAAAAATTAAAGCCATTTCGGTCAATTGACCAAAGTAAATATTTTGCCAATATGCAAGCAACAATTACAAACGTCGAAACCTGCTACCTGTGTCACGGTGTCAGGTTTAACAGACATCAGACTGATCAAAGTAGTTTTTATTTGTGTTGCGGTTACAAAGGAGTAAGTGGATATTTCGTTCAACGTCCTTTAACTTTAAACATGACCAAAAAAAAAAAAAATTGAAATGACCGAAGTTTTTGTAGACAGTTCAATCGACCGAAGTCAAATTTTGAAAAAAATAACCCCGGCCCAATAAATTATCTAGACTTGGTAACTTCTGTCACTGACGTAGCTTAACTATCAATAACCTTATAATTTGACCAACAAGAAGCCATGCTCTCATCAGTTTTTTTATTTTGTGTGATTCTACTTCCTAGTTTATGCCGTCTTGAAATAATTTATTTCAAAAGAAATGCCTCAAGGTAAAAAGTTGACCGTGTTTTGCCATTTCAAAATTCGCACTGTAGTCATTGGTTTAACTTACAGGATATTATATATATTTAGTTGCAAATTTGTCCTCCTTTTTGCAAAAAGCATTCATTCATTCATTTATTTTCTTGACTCGCTTATCCTTGGGGAGTCGCGGGGGCAGCAGCTCGAGTTGGAGGCTCCAAGCATCTCGATCCTCTGCTACAAAGGATAGATGCTCTGCTGGGATGCAAAAAGCAATTAAAAATAGGCCTATATTTACGACATTTTTTAACTTCTCTGTATTTTTAGGTAGTTTTGCACAATATTGTGATAATTTTGAATCAAACCTAATTCACTTTATGTTGCATTTTATACTATTGATGTATTTTGTTATGTGCTTGTACTTATCTACGTTGCTTAGCGTTTGTAACTCAAACTATTTTAATATTTAAGGCTTTTGTCTTGTTTACGAAATTCAATATAATTCATCCATTTAGGAGGGATTGAAAAACTTGAAGCAAGTGAGAGAAATAGCAGGGCCTAGCAGAAAAGTTTTTTCGTTAGTTGCTATTGTGATTGGAAAAGATAGGCGAAATATTACAATCTGCAGAACATATTTTTGCTTTTTTTTCAGGTGCAATTTGGAGATCTTCTTCAGAACAATATGAGTTTTTCTTCGAAGTCTGTGGATCTAGTCGAGTCGTGTCGTTTTTTAAATGTTTTACTTGCTTTTATTTTTAAAGAATGGCGAGATACTGCCACAGTGTACAGGTGAGCTTGTCATTCTCTGAACAAGATTTACGTTTGCATGAACTTTTCTTTTTTTGCTGATGATGAACACGTTTATTTGCATGGAGCTTTTTGTGTAAAAAAACTTGTTAGGCTAGGTTCAATTTGTTTTATATTTTTTGTTCCAGCATTCGCCTTGCCTTTTATGCATATATCATGCGTCGATAAACTCAAAGCAGCAAGATTTAGTTTATTTGTACATATACTAGTGATAATCCTCCAAATATTGTTGGTGAGCGCTTCCTACAAAAATCACCCTGTTTGGCAAATGAAATGCGAAAAGGACAGCTCCATTTAATCGTACATGAACTTCATGAAGTAACCTGCAGGGATATTAGTTGAATCGAAAACAGAAAATTGTGTCTTTACGGTGTTTTTACAACCAAAACGGTCTCAGGTTTTTTCAGTGGTCTCCTTTAGTATGCTTTAGTTCGTAATAATGCATTAAGTACTGCCACATTAAAACCTGATTGGATAATCTGTCGTATATATATACGTGTTGGTCATCTCACCTTGGAGATGTAATTACGTTGTAAACAGAACTCGCTGACACTGTGTAATGCTGCGCTTCAGTTCTTTGCTATCAACAAGCATTGCGCAACAAGTGCGACCGTAAGCTAGCTCCCATGGCTAAGACAGAACATTTACCCCGGAGTAGCAAAAGTACAGCACAGCTAGTAGATTAGCCATTTGAATAATACGGAATCCCAAGCAGCACGGTAAGGATAAGCTATTTATAAATTATTTCCCTCTAGTCTGCGGGAACAGCAGTATGAAAAAATAAAAGAGTTATTATTAGGACGATAACTTGTATGTTTGAGACAGTTCGTATGATGCTATAACCAGTACTGTTTTAATACAAAGCATTACATCATGTTTTGTGAAGTATCTGCACAGCCAAACCCTGATGTAGATAATGAAAAAGACAATTCACTTGAAAAATGTTACGAAAGCTTCCTGTTGCAGTTGCATCAATGTGGAAAGATTTTTACAAGTCTGTCACTTCATGCTTGCTGATGATATCACTTTGTTACAGTGAAACAGGTAGATATTCTGTCTAATTCATAGAAATACTGGTCGTTTGACGTAGTGGTTTAGGACGACGTTACTGCTGCGAGAGGTCTGGGATTCGATTCCCGTTCCGGTCAAATCGGACGCAGTGTCTCCACCGCTGCGGTGTTTCTTCGAATTCTCAGTCGCGGAACTGAACCCGCCACTTGTGTAATACTACGAGAATAATGAAGATTTAATTTCTATTTCATTGAAAAATTATTTTCGCGGTGTTAACCAGACCGTAACTTACCGCTTTAAAGATTTTCATTGTTAAGATTAATGAATTAAATCAGTTATTCGGATTTTTTTTTTAATGAAATGGTGAAAAGGATGTTGGTGCTGAGTTTTGCATTTTAGTTTTTGCAAAGTTTTGGTATAATATTGCGAATCTAAGGCATCAGTTTATAAACTCGGATGCCATACGACTTGGGATTGAAATTGCTGAGTGTCAATGATTAAGTTTGGGTGCGTCGTCTTGTATTTTGATTTACTTTTTTTTGCAACCTTTTCTGTTAAAGTGCCTATATTTTTTGAAATATTGTTTGGTCTGCATTGCATGGTTTGTAATGTGTATGTTCTTCATTGCTTGTGTTGTGGGTAAAGGCGATTTCCTACTTTAGAGCAAGGCTTAAATTATTTGCATTGATTTTCCGACCTTTATTTTCTTCTTTACCGGTCAGGTGGCTGAGTGGTTAAAACGTCTGCCCCTAGATCAGTTTTCCTGCTGGGCGTTCAGGATTAAAGGCACCGGTACAGCGTGGAGAAAAGAAACAGAAAGTTCTTGTTGCGCAGTTGGAAAAGGCAGTTCGTGGTATTCCTCCATAGACAGTAGACAGATAGCCGGTGGCTCGCAGAAAACAAAAATATAAACCAGTGCTACTAGTGACTGATCATCGTTGGAGCGTTCTACTTTCGTAGCTGTGTTGTCTGGGTGCTGAGGTGCGCAGGTGGGCACCACCAATTTCTGACGCGTTTTTCAAATCACACGAGTGTGCAAAAAGAATAAATAAAATTTATCTCCAAGTTGTTGGACGTCTCGCTTTCATACAGCTTGTAATCGTTGGACAATATTAATTATGCAGAGTTGCAGTTGCCTCTCCCTCCCTGCTTAATTCTTCTTTGATATTTAAAACTTAAACTCACATACATTAAAATTTCAGTCAGTTCTATCAAGATGTGCGCAGTAGCATTTGTACTCGAATCTAACATATGCTTGAAACATGAGTGACTGGGACCAAGTTTCTGTGAATTATCTCATCAGCTCATGATTGTGTGTACCTGGTAATGTCGCGACAGCCCAGCACAAGTTGATGCAATTCACCTTTTTTCTTCCTAGTTGCACAGCTATATAATGTGTGGAAAGTTCTGTAGGCTTGGAGATTTTTGTGCTGGGCTGATAGTATTACCTGCTGCTGTTAAGTGCATCTACGATCGGTTCACTTTGCCACTGCAGGGTTTACTACTCGCCATTTTCGTCGTTCAGCAAATCTTGGATTAAGCTGCGTTTTGCTATTTCGTGACGAACGCTTGCGAAATTCTTGTTGCATTGCTAAATTCGGAGACGTAAAATATTGATATTTGTCGGTTGAGGTGTGGGCGGAAAGTTTGGTGTGGCGCTGTGCAAGTTGCTTCTTTTTAGGTGGATCGTGAAAAAGATCAATGTCGAAGTGAGTGAGCTGATGGAGACGAAAGCAGCGAAACGATTGTTGCACGCCATCAGGATTCATCATTTTAATCTGGGAGAAAATTCACCAGGTAATTGAGCATGTTAGGTAGACCGTTAATATTGATTAGCGAATGCAAAAATTTACAATAAGCGCGAAAAAAGTTATGCCGTGACATTAAGTGAGCTTTTGTGCCTTAAAAAATTTATATCATAATTTTGCCGATTTTCTTTTTGACCGATTTAATTTGCAGTTATTCATGGAATATCGATCAAGGAGCCTTGTGCGTTCACTGCTGACCATCTTTTCGATCGCGTAGTTCTAGATGTTGAAGTCGAATATAGCGGAGGTTTCCAACTCTCTGTCGATGTCGATTTATTGTTCGGTATGTTGTGTTTGATCAACTCGCATTGTCGCGTTCGTTTATAATGTGGGCTGCAACTATCGTGTCAATAATTTCAAAATCAAATCTTCATTACACTTGCCATACTACACCGTAGTCGCGGGGGCCATCTCCGCGGTTGAACGCCAGAGCGACACAGCTCCGAAGAATCGTCGCAGCGGTGGTGACTGGTGAGCCGTTGGCGACACTGTGATCGTTTTCACTGGCCTGGAAATCGAACCCCAAACCTCTCGCACCGATAGCGATGCCTTGTGCCACTACGCCAACCATCTGATTGCGACGATGTGCAGCTTATAATTTGTCTGCGTAGGAAAATCGGCTTTTGTATCGATTCGTGTGAAGCATTTGAAAGGGCAAGTTCGACTCCAGTTTAGTCGCAAGCCATGCACACATTGGTCGGTCTCGTTTGTGGGTGAACCGGTACTGGACGTCAAGATCGATACCAACTTCTTTTCTCGACCACTTCCTCAGGTGTGCCTCATGTCGTAGCTTCGACGTTTCATGGCTTGTCATCAACATTGCGTTGATTATTTGCAGCTGGGAAGTCTGATACTGAATCAAGTTCAACGCACGATCCGCCGCAAACACACTTTCCCAAATTACAAAATTCGCTACACTCCGTTCAATGCTTTCTGGGTGAGATGGGCTGGTTATATTATATGAATTGCTGAGGTTATTTTCAAATTATATTAGACTGAAAATTTACCAGCAATTGAGTGAGATTTCGAAGTGAATTTACGAGTTGAGTCATGAGCCACTCAGTATATATGTCAAATGCAATTTGATCCAACTGTGAATCGAATCCGTGTCACGTTGGATCTGTAATTGTTGTTAGAATTTTTTTATGTTATTGTGTCGCAGATGGATTACTTCAAAGAGGTAGGCATCGATGACGCCACGACGCATTGTAGCAAGATTGACGTCACCATTACGTCATGCTCGCGATTGTTGCTTCCCCATAAGCTAGAAGTAAGTTTGATCATGAACTTGCATTTAGTGTTTATGAGCTCTGACGGAAGTAGAATTGATGGAATTGAGATTTTTTTATGTCGCGTGGTGTCACTGTACACATCTCACCGCGCTTTATCATAGTTGTCAACCACCTGTCTGCCACTCCTAGATGGGTAAATCCCGTTAAGTGCCTCTCCCGACTACACAAGAATTAGACTTGCCATCTTGTTCCCCAAACTGTCTCTTTATAATGCTAATCGTCAAGCGGAAAGCTTTGAACACCAATTTTAAAGTCATTGTTTCGACCCAACTCCGAGTCGCTTCCCGGGTCTGCAGCTCCACAGTCCGTCGCTCTATCTGCTTCGCCGTCTGATTGGTTTTGTAATCAAATCCTGTTATGCGTAAAATTAAAGCTTCTTGTAACTCGGCCGGTTAGCGCATTTGTTCGTGGCATCGCTGTTGATGGAGAGGTTTTTGCTTCAATTCCTGCCTCCCTCGAATCTGCCGCAGTGTCACTGCGATGTTTTTTGGAGGTGTGTTACCCAGGTGCCAAGCCTCGCAGATGGGGCCCGACGTTTGTTACACGTTTGGGCGTAATAACGCGAGTATAATGAATGTTTTTTTGTAAGTTTCTTAAAAAATCCGATATCATAACTGCTGACCGCCTGCGCTGGTTGCAACGTATTTTTATACCTTGGGTTTTTGAATCAGGGAGGCAAGGAAGGCTCGCCATGTCGTACTGTGTTTGCTACTTTGGCTCTCAACCAACTTTCATGTGAAGGAGCAAAGTTGGAGCAAAATGAAACAAAGAAGAACAATTTTCTTCTCACATCAAGTTAGTTCACTAACCACTGGGATAGTTTGATTCTTAAAAAGGACGAATCAAATTTATGGTTAATCGGAACAAGTTTCGTAAATTAACAAACAACGAGGTTTTCATTCTTCCTTGACCAAAAAAAAAAAAAACAAAATAGCAATGGTAGGAAAATGTGACAATTACCTTGCCCACATGTCCAATTTTAGTGGTCTTTAGGCCCTCGGATCTTGGTTTTTGTTTCTGCATCCTAATCACTTACATCACTAAATTGATTATGATGCAGAAGCTGGAAGCAAGAATGGCGGGCCTGAAGCCCACTAAAATTAGACATGCGCGCATTGTATTTGGGAGCTGATCTCAACATTCAGCTTTACAAAGCGTCGAATTTAAGCTGATTGATCTGTAACTTTGAACGATTTTCGTGTACACTATCACTAAACAATGACGAAGTTGCGCTGCACGCTGCATACTAATCCTTTTAAAATCCGTGTTGATAATCAAGTTAGCATTATTTCTTGTCGTAGTTGTTTTGCTTGAATCTCCGGTTATCTATGTGTTTTCACAAGCAGCTTGCTATTTTCGAGCGGGTATGTTCTATTAAAGTTGATAAAACTTCTATTATAAATCTGTTTAAATCTTAGATAAAATTACGCTATTATTAAAATGAAAAAGGAGATATGTGCTATTAAAATTGATGAATTGATGGCGCATCTTGATAGATCATGAGGTTGTGTTGCAAGCCATTCAGTGGTTAGTAGAATTATGTTTGTGCGTAGTGCACACCGGCAGTTAAATCCAAAAATTAGATTAAAGAATTACTGTGGATTTATTTTTCCTCCTTAAGTAAATAATCAATTGTGATTTTCGTAGTTGAGCCTTATCGTTTTGTTTTCACAGTTGCTGATGTTTTAAGTGAAGTGGAAGGTTTTAACATACAATATCCTGAACTTCCAGCAGACATGGAAGAGCCAGTTAGCAGTGGCGCACCAGTAACAGGGAGTGATGAGAGCAGGTTCGCATTTGTATTTGCAACATGCACATTCTGCTACTTCATTTCAGCGTAGAAACTTTTATGTTCATTTTTGTGTTCTCTTGTTTTTGTGAAATCTGATACTTATCTATTTCTCGCATCTGTCAATCATTGCCACTGCTTGTATGAGCGGAGGCTCTTATGCTTTTAGTGCAAACTTTTCTGCTAAAACTACGGTAAGTCGCTCTAAAACATGTTATGAAATGGTGGCGGATTCCTTCGCATGATATGGTTATATAATCATTGTTTTTAACTACCAACACCTGCCGTAATGTGTGTGCAACATGCGTTATTGTTTGTTTCAACGGCATGGCCTAGCGGTAGAGCTCGCAGGTTACAGATCGTAAGTGGCGGGTTCGATTCACATCTGAAGCCGATTGCATTTGACATCGGGTGGCTGCTGACTCAAAGAGTGCAAGCTCACTTCGCAGTCTCTGTCAATCTGTTGAATTTTCTGTTCAATGAAATTTAAAAATAATCTCAGTTATTTATCATTACAAAGAGTTTACATAATTTTTTTCAGTAATGAAAAGATGGTTGATATTCAGCCAAAAGTTGAAGAAGAGAAATGTGTTCCCAGTCAAGATGAAGAGCCATCTGAGAGTAAGTGAATTGCTTTCCGCTTTAATCTTCATTCTTCAACCCTTATCTTCGCAGATGCTCCTCATCCAGGTACTTCATACATGATGGTGACTCGCAACTTCAGTGCAGTGTTAAGTGAGGAGATGAGTGGAGGATCGAACTCACAACCTCGTGTTCATGTTGGTTCGATTGTTTGGAATAAAACAGCGAAGATGAAACCTTCTATCAGGTGATTTTCTTTACTCATTTTAATGGATTAAGATCGCAAAATATCGTTCAAATCTTAGTGACTAACCTTTCTAGCCCACTTTTCCTTGGTAGGTCGCGGTCGCAGCTGTTCAGTTGAAACCTCCAAATCTTCATTATACCTTCGGTATGACGTAGCTGGTGGCGGGGCCCATCTCTGCGGTTTAGCGACTGGGCAAACCAACTCCAAAGAAACGTCGTAGCGGTTTCGAGTCGTTGGCAACGTCCTGGGAATCGAACCCCAAAGCTCCCGCGCCGATAATGTCTGTACACCAAGTGGCTGTTCAAACATTCTTCTATGGAAACTTCTATATTTTTTTTGTAAGCGTAAACTAGCACATGGTTTTAGTAGAATCAATGAGTCATATGTTTCCGATCTTCTACTAGTTAATTGAGCGCTCGTCAATATCATGCGTAACATCCTCCTGCTTTCCTGTGCAACTAAACTGTGTTGGTTTTAAGTAGAAACTAATAGCAAACAATCATCACAACTTACTTCCTTTTTCCAGTGAAGGCGACCGGATTCTGAGCATCAATGGTCATGAGATCGAAACCCTGGGACAAGCCATCGCCGTGATCAACAACATAAGAGCACAGAAGACTCGGTTTTATTTCAAGGTAACTGGCCTGCTGCGCAAGAACAAAGTTGTATTTGACTTTTGTCGATGCAGGTGCAGCGAAAGCGAGCTCGGTCGCGAGGTGCTTCGGCGGGGAGAGATAAGCGGATTGGTGGAAGTTTTCGAAGTCGGGGTAGCTCCAATCCCTTGTAAGTTTGGTGATATATAGCAGGGTGATTTGAAAGTAACTTCCTGTTTTTAAATAAAAATTCTTTTTGGAGTGTAATTTGTCCATTTTATAAATTTTAGAAAAAATGCGTTGCAAGGAATTTTATTTAAAATTCAATATCAAATTATTTGTTTATTCAAATGTGGTTCAATTTATTTCAAATTACAATTAATTACACTTAATATATTAATTTGGAAAATATTATTAAATTTATTTGAAATGTAAATTAAAATAATGAATACATGGGCATGGATTTAATTGCCACACATTAAGCACCACGCAGGAAAGCATTAAGAAACATTTTCAAGTATTTGAGTAAACTGTAAGTGTTTAGAAATAAAGAGTTACTTCTGAATCACGCTGTATATTGTGGAGACAAATTGTGCCATTATGTGCTCAACGTGTATCGGCATCACTAACTTGAAATCATGTTTTAGTCCTCATCCCCCTTCTAGTGATAGCGCCTCTAGTGTCGATGAAACAGAATCGGACTTCACGGATTTGGACACCGATGAACATGATTCGTATATTAGTGAGGAACAGGATAGAGTGAGTTATGTTCTGAGCAAGTTTTTGATGGCAAGGTAGAGACTACCTTCATTAAATTTTGTACTTTAAATTACGTATTCGAGCAACTTTTTTAGAAGAGATACCATAAAATGCAAAGGGGGGCGCAATACTTTGACTTGTTTAACTAGCGTTAATCATGTAGTAAATTACGATTTAACTGTTTTGCCGCCCCAACCCAAACCTTTAAAGTCTCTAGTTAGATGTTACATTGGAACTTTTTTTTTGAGCCTGTGAGTTATTAGTATTTTTGTGCGTTTTCATATGAAGCATTGAAGCTGCTGGTGATTTATTTATTTATGCGCATAATTTGGTACCAGTATGTTTCGAGTAGCTTTTTGTTTGCCTAAAGTGGAAAGCTCATTTCTCAAAGCCCTTCGTCTGGCACTTTTTTACGGAAATCGGCAGAAAAGAAGGATAAGGGAGTCGAACTGGTTTACAAAGCAAAAAAGAAATTCTGACTGTTTCCTTTCAACGAATGAGTACTCTTCCTTTTTGCTTTACAAACCATTTCGGCTATTTTATCCTTCATTTCTAGCAATTTCCTTTGGAAAGTGCCAAATGAACCGCCTACTCGCTGCTTCACGTCGTTTTCAAATTCTACATCGCGCACACCTTTATGTTTTTGTGCGTTAAGTTTCATGATTTTTTGTTTCAGCATTCCAGAGTTCTCCGCCCTTCTAATTCGACAACATCCGGGCACAAAGCAGGTAAGTTATATATAGTCAGTAATAAAGAGTCGCGTGCACTGATTTTCTAAATGTATTCTTTAGAATCGTCGGATAACGTCACCAATACCCCATCATCGTCCAGTGCTAATCTGCGGCTTCCTAATTCTGATGCAGCGCCACCAAGCGATGCAAGAGTGAGAATTTTTCCGCATTGCAGCGACTTGAATTAAATATGTTTTATATCTGAAAAAACCGGCCGTTTAGTATCTTTGTTGGTTGGAGACATCGCTGTCGGTGCAAGAGATTATGGGGTAAATTCGCAAGCCGGTCATATCAGAGGCAGTGTCGCCAGCGGCTTGCCAGTCGCCACCGCTGCGACGTTTGTTCGGAGCCGTGTTGCCAAGACGCAAAGCAGCGAATATGGGTCTTGCCAGTCGTTACGCGCTTCGCTGTAATACCGCGAGTATTATGAAGATTTGATGTTTTATTAGCAGACGAGTTTATGTGATGCCGACCAATCAGAATACGCGTGGCCGAATGAACAATTCTCATTGGCCGTAGATGAATCGCATCGATATTTGAATCTTCGGTTTTGGTTTGAAGAGGTTGGTAACTTGCTCAGATTTTGCATGCTCGTAAATAACTTGCGTTAGAGGAGATGCTATGCCAAGTTTCATTTGTTTGATTGCATTTTTATCCTGTCACGAGAAAGCGACGAAAGCGCTGTTAAAGGAGCTGGCATAGGAGGTTCTGGCCATTGCTCTAAGGTGGGGTATAGCTAAATTTTTTGATTTTTGCTGAAAACCCAACCGAAATATATTGATTCGTTTCAACTAGGGGCGCACCCAGCATATTTCAAAGGGGAGTTCTAAAAAAACTCGACCCCGCAGTCCGCACCGATAACAGCGTTTGAAATAACAGCCACCAACCAGCCGATTTGGCTTCAGAATGATGTGGAGGAAATTCTGTCACAGCTGTTTTGGAATAACAACACGTACTGACATAGTGGACATACTGCACTTGCACAGTTTAAGCACTTCACTTCAAAAACAAGGAAACAAGGATTCGGTTTCAAATGGAGGGGTTTGACCCCCCACCCCCCTTCCGGGTACGCTGCTGGTTTCAACCTAACTCAAGAGTCAGCATCCATTGACCGTTATTCGTGCCGCACAATAAGTGTCGTCTTCACCAAAAAACTTCTAGCATCTGTTTGTTAAAATTGACGTTTGCCTGCCATTCGATTTTGGTGAATTTTGACGTAACCTTAAGATTCTTTTCGTAACGAAATCTAGGTAGGGAATCATAATTTATTTGAATTTGGCTTCAATAAGAACAAGCAGTTATGTTCAATTGCTTATGTTGTTGTTGATAGATTTTCCGTATTTTTGCGAGTTTTTTCCATCCTGGCGGATGGGCTGTAGGCTATGGCCCAATTTGACCCATAACCCCGCTTGTAAAATTTTTTGGGAAAATACTGAACGTTTGCTTAATTTCATAGGTTCATACAACGTCATCAAAAAAGGGCAATTTGACGCTTGTTGGTGTAGTTGCTGTTCCGCTTCCCTGCATTCAGCAACTTTGTTCCCTTGTGACATCTTCCACCGTGGCACTTCGATTTAAAGTGACGTCACCTTATTCAGCTGAAAGTGAGTTGAGGTAAGTAGAGAAGACGATGAAATGGTATAAAGATATCTTGAGTTTTTATTAGTAGCAGAAACAAATTCAGGAACTCCTGGGTCAAAAATAATAAATGAATGAATAGAATGATGACTGGAGTTTCAGTAAATTTTTTTCATTAAACCTAATTGTTTGGCTCATGTATTAGTAGATGACACTAATAAGGGCGCCATTCTTCAGTTTTTTATTGAAGTACCCGCTTATATGTAGCGAGTTTGCCAGCCAATTAGATAGAATCTCGTTTGTCTTGCATGAAGTTCCAATGTGCTCTTACCACTATATTGATGGGATTTTCAAAACTGAAAAGCTGAAGGTTTCTGGTAGTTTATCGATTGAACCCCATGCGAATATTTCTGGATGGCATATTATGTGCAAAGCAAGATTAAGTTCAGTCATCAATCGAGAATGAGCTGGAACTAGGATCATTGTGTTGTGGCTAGGCTGCTAGTTAATGCTTTGATTCTGATTCCACTCGGATTATTGAAACTGTAGTGAGGTAACATCATGAAATAATTACCAAGTCCACATCCAATGTAAGTGAGCCGAAATCCTTACAGCTTTCTGCATCATAGTCAAATTTTTATGATCATGACATCAAAAGTTTAATTATAATGCAAAAATCTCGTGGTTTTTGGCTCACTTAGACGGGCATGTGGACACTGGACAAGATAATATATTCCTCAAGGAACGGTCATTAACGTTGGAGTTTAAGTTATGTTTTCACTTTCTTTTACTGCTCAGACGCACTGCTGAACGAGTGTTCAAACAGAAGACCTGCTTTAAACTTGATCATTGTTATGGTGATGTCACTTTAACAATTGGGATCCAGCGCTAGGATGACGTGTGATATCCCGAACAGTGCAACGATGACGTATTATGCTGCGGTACTCTCCATGTGCATTGCACTGTGATGTTTGTGCAATATTTATCAGATATTTTTTTTACGAATATGTTTGTTATTGAATAAATTATCGTGAATTACATTGGGAATTTATTTTTGTGATCTCGTCAAACTCTGAACTGTTGTAGCTCTACTATCGGTGACGTGAGAAGTTTGTGGGCGCAGAAGGAGATGTAGGGCTTGGGTTTTGACTTGTACAGTGGTTGAAGACATCGCTATCGACGCAGGAAATCGTGGGTTCGATTCCCTAGCCGCTCAAATCAGACAGAGTCGCCAAAAAGTCTTGGCACCGCTGCGACGTTTCTTCGCAGTTTGAAGCTCTGATGCCCAGGTCCTAAGCCGCAAAAATGGCTCCCTGCCCATCGTTGCACGCATCGGTGTAGGCCTAATACAACGAATTTAATGAAGATTTTGTTCTCCAAATTACCGATTTAAATGTCAAACGTATCTGCCAAACTCCTGTTTCTAAACTAGACGTAGTATGTGTTAATTTTTTCTTCATTGACTCAATCCTAGAAAATAAAAACAAATTCGTTTTCTCGGGAGAGAGCGCCCCTGCAACCATTTTCCAACTCGTTACACTAAAAGTTGGAAGGGTTAGTTAACAGCTAGTGTAGTAGGCAGGCGCGTCGATTAATGCGAAATGTTGGGGGTGCAATGCAGTGGGAGAGCGGAGAGTACTTGTTTTCAGTATTTTATAGAGGGGCTAGAAATACTACAGAAGTACACACCAGTGCCGGATTTAAGTGGTGGAGTGCCCTGGGGCCCAAGTTTGGTGGGGCCCCTTAGAATTTGGCAAAGAGGGGCCACAACCGGGGTCTGGGGGTAAAACCCCAGCCGCTAACGATTTTTTACGGTTTTAGCACACTTTTTTATTGAAAAAGGGCGTGCAGTGAGTACAGTCACAATGGACAATGCAAAAATATTTTCGCAGCTTACCGATGGTGTGTCTAAAAGCAGAAGCTTGACTAAAATAAATGAAAGGTGGCTGCAACCATTAGGCTATTAGTTCGATAAATTATAGGCCTTATTACACGGCCAAAGGGAGGGGGGTGGGGCATGGCACCGTGCCCCTTGCGAGCGCTTATGTGCCCTAGCCTTTAGCACACACACTATGCTAAGCTACTATATACAAGCTCTAACTAAAAATTATCAATAAAAATCATTAATCAACTAACCCGAAGCAAAATTTAAATCCCTTTCACCTAGGTTACAATTTGAAAAAGGGCCCTGCCACATTAGGTAAAAAAAATCTATTGACCTCAGTGTTTATTCATTTAATATGAGTCAAGTGCGTCCCGAAACACTGTGCCCTTACCTTAACGAATGAAAAACTAGAACAGTCTGTTCTGTTCTATAACTCATTCGAATAGACAGATACTTCAACACGTTATTAGTTTATATACAACTCACAATGCTCACACTGGAGAATGAATAAAAACGGCGCGAAGCAGTAGCGTAGCAACTTCAGTGTTGCCATTAATAATGACGCATCTATTTACAATCATAATGCATAACACCACAACCCTCCTTTTCAACAGAGGGCACACGAAACTAGACACCTACATAGCTTTCTGGTCAAGCTATACGAAATCTTTAAAACGTGATGGATTTTGTCTATGTCTCTCGCTTCGCCTAGCAGGAATGGGTTGCACTTGCACCTCATCATTGAAGTGGACTTTCCGTGCAGAGTTTTCGGAGTCTTCTTCTGTCTCTTGAAATACTATGGCGGCAGGTTTCACGAATCTTCGGTTGCGCCAAAGTACACGTCCGCTAGGCAAACGAACGTGGTAGTCTCGTTTTTTTTCCGATGCCAACGATATTGCCACAACGATTCCATTTCTTCGTGGCAGGGTCTTGTATACGAACTTTGTCACCGATTCGCAGCGATTTTAAAGGCTTGGCATGCTGATTGTAATATTTCTCCTCTCTCTCCTTTGAAGTCAACTTGTCTAGGTTCTCCAATTGTTCCTTCCACGTCTTGGAGAGTGATTGGAGAGTAGCTGGTACAATAGATCTAATGGGGGATCCGTACAAGATCTCAGCTGGAGATAACCCATGCTGTTTAGGGGTGTTAAGCCATTCCAGATGGCCTTCACAAAATTCGTCGCTATCAATGTTGCCGCTAACGGTGGATTTGGCAACAAGACTCTTCATCGCTTTGACAGCTGCTTCGGCATGTCCGTTGGACTGGGGGTAGTGAGGAGTGCTGATGGCGTGATTGACTCCCCACCTCTTCAAAAATTGTCGGAATTTGCCGGAGGAAAATTGGGGCCCACCATCTGTGCGAATGCGAACTGGGACGCCTGCATCCACAAAGAATTTGCGAAGTGTGCTGATCACTTGCTGGGAAGAGGGGTCATTTCGGTATTCCGATATCTTGATCCAGCCGGATAAACGATCAACATAAACCAAATACGACTTTCCCGCATGATAAAAAAGATCAGCCGAGACATCTTCAAAGGGTCTGGACAGTGGAGGGTCGCACATCAACGGTTCCTTCTGAAGGCTTGGGCGGTATTCCTGACACTGAGAGCAAGATTCGACGGTATTTTGTATGTCACTTCCAATACCCGGCCAGTAGACTGTTTGGCGTGCGCGTCGCTTTGTCCTCTCTATTCCTTGGTGAGAGGCGTGTAATCTAGCCATCACATTACGCCTTTCACTTTTGGGTATAACGATGCGGTGTCCGTTCATGACAACTAATCCGTCTTCAACAGTGAGCTGGTGCGAGAGCTTCTTGAAGGGTTTCATAGACGCGGGTAGCTTAATATTGTTAGAAAAACCATCCTGAATAGCAACAATGAGAGATTGCATATCTTTGTCTGTAATTGTACTCTCCCGTATTGCTTCTATCAAAGGATCAATGAGAGGCTGCCCATCCACGTTTTCTTCTCGAAGGACGGCAGAAATGTGCATACGGACGGAGCCTTCGTTGTCGTCCGATATAAGATCTTCTGGTGTTGGGTCACAAAGCGGGGCTCTTGAGAGGGCATCTGGAATGGTATGGTCCTTTCCCTTTCGCCAGATCGTGTGAAACGTGTAACCACAAAGTTTTTCCTTCAGCCTCTGAATTCTCGGATTATCAATCATCTTCATTGTTTGGTCATTTAAAATCGACTCCAATGGTTTGTGATCCACAACGACATCGAACTTGGGCATTCCTTGTAAGTATGTGCGGCACTTGCGGATAGCCCAAACAACGCCTAATAATTCTAGTTCCACCATAGCATAACGAGACTCTGTGTCCGTAATAAATCTTGATCCAGCTTGAGTAAGCTTCCAGTCGTCTCCATGCTTTTGAAGCAAAGCGAATCCAAGACCTTTCAGTCTCGATGCGTCTGTTTGTAGCATTGTTGGCAACTTGGGATCAAATGGTGCGAGGATAGGGGGAGAACACAGCACGTTTTTAGTCTCTTCAAATGTTGCCTCGTGATTTGGGGTCCATAAAAATGCGTTCCTCGATTTCATCAAGTCACGGAGTGGTTCTGCAGCTTTGCTCAGCTGATTGGAAAATCGTCCCAGCTGATTGGCTAGACCCATGAATGAAAGGAGCTCAGTAATGTTGATAGGGGTTGGAAATTTACGTATGGCTTCCACTTTTTTCGGATCCGCCTTGATTCCCTCACTATTGATGCGGTATCCAACATAATCCACGGAGGTTTGCAATAATTCAAATTTCTCGGGATTGAGGGTAATGCCGTGCTGACAACATCTATTTAACACAGTAACAACGGTATTCAAATTGTCTTGAGGGGAACTGCTGTGGATTAGTATGTCATCTACCACTTTTTCGACACGATCGATGCCTTGAATGGCTTCATCTCCTCGAGAGCAATATTCGTCTTGGAAAGACGTCAACCCCATAGGTGCTCGCAGAAATTTGTATCTGCCATAGGGAGTGATGAAAGTGGTCAGGTTCTGACTTTTTTCGTCCAAGGGCACTTACCAATATCCCTTTATTGCGTCCAACGTTGTGAAAAACTGGGAATCGGGTGCAATGTTCGATACTGCATCACTTGGGGTGCGAGTTGGGTAGTACGGTCGTTTAACATACTTATTCAGCTTTTGGAGATCAACGCATAATCTTAGATGGCCGAGTGGTATAGAGCGTCTGTCTCTTGAGCTGTAGACTCGGGTTTGATTCCAAGTCGGTCAGCATTAAAGGGACAGTGTGGAGAACAAGCCGGCAAGTTTACTTGTTGTGCCGTTGGGAAAGGCACTTAACGGGATTCCCCCATTTTGGTGTGGTACACAGATGGCCGGCAACTCCTAAGCGAGCTCGTATAGCGCATTGGTCGCTTTCTCGTGATAGGAGGATAAATATGCAACTAACTAACTAACTAACTAACTATTTCTCCATTTCGTTTTGGCACTACCACGAGAGGATGGACCCAGTCTGTGGCTTCTGTGACAGGTTGGATTACGCCGGCGGCGACTTGTTTGTCCAACTCTTCTTTAACCAGCTGACGGTAAGCAAATGGTATTTGGCGGGGTGCCGACAACGAAAATGGTTGAGCATCGTCTTGTAAAGATATCTTCATTGGTCTTCCAGTCATCTCTCGGAGTTTCCCTTCTTGGGTGAAAACATCGCTGTATTCTCGTAGTAACTGTTCTTTGACGTTAACAACTTTTTCCTCTGCTGGCTGACAAGAGACATGAAAATCCACAGTGGGATGGCAATCAGTGACCCGTGACACCGTTTTGGTAGAGTGCGATTGATTAATAGGCCGTGGGTAAGTGTTTGGCAAGATGTCAAGCGACATACATGTGTACCAAGCTAACAAAAAAGTATCAACATGCTCGCAAATATACACACGTTCATCGACTGTACGACCACAATACTCAATTACACAAGGTAAAGTACCAATACAACACAACTCATGCCCATTGGCAGCAATTAAATTGTCATTTGGAGGAGGAAGTAAATTTTTGGCGGGAATTCCCAACAGGTCAAGTATGTAGGTTCCGGCAAGGTTGGCTTCCGCCCCCGTGTCAGGTGTCGCCTCGAGTGAACCAATGTGATCTTTCGTCTCCGCAATATGCAAAGCGACGGTAATTTGCGGGGCAGGTTGATCACCTTGCGTCTCATGGATGCTGCGAGCACACACTCTGACATGGCCATTAGCTTTTCGCTTGTTATTGGTAGCACATTGCACGTTAGGCCTACTAAAACAAACTGACGCAAAATGGCCCTTTTTGTGGCAATTCAAGCATGTTTTGCCGGTTGCTGGGCACACAGTTTGTCCTTTCGGTGGGCATGTAGATCTACCGCATCTACGGCAGGAACTGGATTTAGATATGTCTTTAGACTTGGATCGAGCTCGGTAAACGTTTTTCTCAGATTTCGCTCTGCCCATGCGAGCCTCGTCAAGTTTTGCAGATTCTTCAGATCTACATAGATCGGTAACTTTTTGTAAGTCCGGTAACGGGGAAATAGCCAGAAGTTTCATTCGGGTTTCGTTATCGCGTATGCCCGACATGATTTTAGTCACAAAACGGCGGTCCATACAAGAGTCACATAGGTCGGCGTCGCGAGCTAATGTTTTTATAGCGATAAGAAATGCATCAAAAGACTCACCGATTGCTTGCTTGCGTTCTTCAAATGCGGCACAATTCAATGCGATGTTGCGCTGGCTTCGAACGTATTCTTTAATTTTGTCCAACAGTGCCTCTGCTGACAATTCAGTTTCATCAGAAATTAGGAGAACGTGTTCGACTGCTTCCCGCATGTCCATGGAGAAAAATGTGCGCAATAATGCTAGCTGGCTTCGCTGCGGCAGCTCTTGAGCCTGAGCTACCACTACGTAATCATTATAGGCTTTTCGCCATTTTGCGAATTCTGCCAACGAAATTCCTACGTCTAGAATAGGAGGCTTTTGAGCATCTGCCTTCGGACGGCGAGGGAGATCCACTTCCCGCGTGTGGTTACTTGAAGACTGACTTTCTTCAGTGTGCGACTCTGTTGTAGAAGCGCGTTGTACCAATTGGCCCATTAGCTGCTGCATTTGCCGTTGACTTTCAGACTGCGCAGTTAAAAACTGTTGAATCCAAGTTGGGGGTTCAGCAGATGTAGCAGCAGAATCGTCTAACTGCTGTGGGGAAACTGCTTCAGCCAGCTGTTTTCGTAAATTATTATCGACCTCAGCTTCGAGTTCCTTGCGGGTGGGCATACTGATGAATGCTGCAACTGTCGGTAGACTAGACTGCTGGTAACTGAAATGATAGTCGTTAGGCAGGCTATGCTGTTTGCATGAAAACTCTGAAGAACTTAACTGAATTTTGCTGCAGTAGGTTCTAAATCATGACCGACGACGCCATGTTCTGTTCTATATGTTACGGCAAGTCGTAAGTTAGAATCGAACTTAAACCTCTGATTAGGACTTCCAGCAAAAACTAAGTTATGGAATCGAGTCGCAACCTTTTGTTGAACCTATTTGTATTGCGTGGTGTGCTTGTAAAGTTGTCGTCTTAATTTGAGTCGTTTCCTATTTTGTAATCGTCGTTGTTATCTCTGCAATCGGCACTGAATCTTTTCTTTAAACTATTCACGTGATCTTTATTTATATATTTTAAGTCAATGGCTTCCGACCACAGGCCGATTCTCGATGTTTCTTTGATAATTAGTTCACCTAACAGTGTTCTACATGTTTAGTGTGTCAGTTTGAAGTCGCCGTTGCATCGGCCGGACGTAATTTCAGAGTAAGCAAATAATGCTATTTTGCAGTAGAGTCAACGGGTTCTATTCTTAATTTATGTGATTGTTTGAGGCTATTAGATTTCCACTGTGTAAAGAAATAGAAAGATGTATTTAAAATACCATATAACCGTTATTGAAGTTGAAAGATTGATTCTATTTGAATAAGTTACAGATACTGTTGCGAATGTCTGTGCTAGTTGTAATATCATTAATATTAGTTACTGTTACGAGCTGTTTTGAAGTTGTTGCTCCTGTTATAAAAACAGTCGAAAACCGCTACACACCATCAAAGCGCGTTTTTGCCAAATCAGAAGCAAGCATTGCAGCAACAGCATAGACACTATAACTCATTCGAATAGACAGATACTTCAATACGTTATTAGTTTATATACAACTCACAATGCTCACACGAGAGAATGAATAAAAACGGCGCGAAGCAGTAGCGTAGCAACTTCAGTGTTGCCATTAATAATGACGCATCTATGTACAATCATAATGCATAACACCACACAGTCATTACTGAAAACTTTCAAACAGGTACTTTTCTAGCTGCAAAGTTTTGGATGACGGCTGCAAAATCTAGCTCCCGTAGAATATCACGTTCCATGCTCATGACAGTTAAGTGAACAAGTCTCCTTTGAGTGATGGATGTGCGGTAACCTATTTTCAATTAGTTTTAACTTGGAAAAGGAGCGTTCTCAAGTGCAGTTGGAGATCATTAAAACAAGGTGTATTCGCAATGCTGTTTCCACATTTGGAAAAGTATCGTCCACCTCTTTTCTCATTATTTTCCGATACAAGAACCTTTCCAAACTGCATTTGGAGAGTGGTATGTGTAGATGTATGGGTAGTACTTTTGTGTTTTGTACAGTCGACCAGAGAAATCTGGTGTACATGCACACTAGTCCCAATGTCTATGCTAGCTGGGTAGTGCCTCCTAGTGGCGCCACACGGGCAACGGTCTCGACTGGCTGGCTAAACTACTTCAGCAACCCTGTTGCCTTGCAGGGTATGCCTTTTTAGGCAAAGGCTAGGCCCACTGCTTATAACTGTGGTTGGCGTCAGCAAGGGCATGCGGCCATAAATTACTTGCTCCAACAAAAACTTCATGACGATGCAAAATAAAATTTTGGCCCCCAGTCCCCGGCAGCCCTTAAATGGGCAGGGGGTGCTAAGAATCCCCGGGTTCAAAGTTGCTAAAGAAAAAGTTGAAAAACGGCTTGGGGTTAGATTCGGAAGCTGGAATGTTGGGAGTATATCTGGCAGAGAGACGGAGGTGTGCGAAGAACTGAGGAAGCAAAAGGTGGATGTATGTTGTTTGCAGGAAGTGAGATGGAGAGGTGAAGGAGCTCGCTTTATTGGTGTCAATGGAAGGAGGTCCAAACTGTGGTGGTGCGGAAATGACGATAGAACCGGGGGCGTGGGTATATTGGTTAAAGAAGAACTCTGTGAGAAGGTGGTAGAGGTCAGAAGAAGGTGTGACAGAGTTATAAAAATTGGATTAGTCTTTGGAGAAGAAGTAGTGAGAGTGATTGTGCTTATGCACCACAGAGTGGAAAACCAGATTCAGAGAAAGAGTTATTTTATGAGGAAATGGCGCGTGAGTGGAGTTTGGCGAATGCAAATGAAATGGTGTTGGGATTGGGAGATTTCAATGGCCATGTGGGGAAATGTGCAGAAGGATTTGAAGGTATACATGGAGGGTATGGAATAGGGAAAAGAAATGTTGAAGGAAGATTGTTACTAGATTTCTGCGTCCAAAAAGAGTTGTGTGTTGCAAATACGTGGTACAAGAAGAGAGATGAAAGGAAAGTGACTTATAGTTCAGGTGGAAATGATACAGAAATAGACTTTGTTCTAGTAGGAAAGGAAAAGAGAAAGTATCTACGAGATGTGAAAGTTATCCCTGGGGCATTGCAGCACAGGCTGGTGGTGGTTGATGTGGAGGAACGCAAACTGAAGAAGTCAGTAAAGAAGAGTAAAAGGGTGAGATGGAGGGTATGGAAGTTGCAGGAAAAAGAGATCAAAGAGGAATTTGAACGAAGAGTAGTAGAATTAGTGGACGCTGAAGCAGTGGATTTGTGGGAGTCCTACAAGAATGGTGTTTTAAAGGCTTGTGATGATTTGTGTGGAAAGACGAAAGGGAGAAGAGATCAGGGAAACACATGGTGGTGGAACGAGCAAGTAAAAGAAGCGATAGATCGGAAAAAGAAAGCATTTAAAACATGGTGCAAGAATCGATCAGCGGAAAATAAAAGTAATTATAGAAAAGCAAGAAATTGGACAAGGAAAGTGGTTGCAAAAGCCATGAAGCAGGTGGCTGAAGAGGAGATGAAAGTGCTATATAACAAATCAAACGATGTTTTTAAGTTAGTGAAGTTCATGAGAAGGGATGGAAAGGACATAAATGGTGGAGGTTGCATGAGGGATAAAGATGGGAGACTTGTGGTTAGTGAAAAAGATCGTGGAAAATTATGGAAGGATCATACGGAAAAGATCATGAATGTGGAAAACGAATGGGATCAGATGGCAGAAGCAGATATGGTTGAAGGACCAGTTGAAGAAGTCACTTATGAGGAGGTGATTAAGGCTATGAATAAGATGAAATTGGGAAAAGCAGCTGGTCCCTCTGAAGTAAATATGGATATGATAATGGCGAGCGGAAAGTTTGGTGTGGGAGTACTAAAGAAGCTGTGTCAGAGAGTTCTGGATGGAAAAGGTATGCCAGAGGAATGGAAAACAAGTGTTGTTGTTCCAATCTTTAAAGGAAAGGGGAATGTGATGGATTGTGGAGCATATAGAGGAGTAAAGCTGCTGGAGCATGCAATGAAGATAGTCGAGAGAGTGCTAGAGAAGAGAATAAGAGAATTAGTGAAGGTTGATGACATGCAATTTGGCTTTATGCCTGGGAAGGGCACGACTGATGCTTTGTTTATTTTGAGAAGGATGCAAGAGGAGTTTCGTGGAAAAGAGATAAAGCTGTACATGTGTTTTGTGGACTTGGAAAAAGCGTTTGATAGGGTTCCCAGAAAAGTGATGAAATGGGCATTAAGAAAGAAAAGCTTGCCAGAAGTGTTGGTGAAAGCAGTAATGAGCTTGTATGAGGGATCAAGGACGAAAGTCAGAGTTGGATCGGGTTTTTCGGAGGAATTTGGGATAAGGGTTGGTGTGCATCAAGGGTCTGTGCTATCACCATTGATATTTGCTATTGTGGTTGATGCAGTGTCAGAACATGCAAGAGAGGGACTATTGAACGAAATTTTGTACGCGGATGATCTTGTGCTGATGAGCGAAAATTTGGAGAATCTAAGGGAGAGGTTCCAAAGGTGGAGAGATGCATTGGAAAGCAAGGGATTGAGAATAAATATTAGAAAGACTAAGATGATGGTGAGTGGTGCAGAAAGGGAGGTTGTGCGTAGCAGGGTGGATCCGTGTGGAATATGTGGAAAAAGAGTTATGTCTAACGCGGTGTGGTGCACGCTCTGTAAGAAGTGGATTCATGCGAGATGCACCAAAATGAAAAAAGTATCTTGCAGTTTTGCACAACAGTTTGTATGTAGAAGATGTGAAGATATTGGAGACGGAAAAGAAGAACCAGTGGAGGTGTTGTGTGATGAAGTGGAGACTGTGAAGGGTTTTTGTTATCTTGGAGATAGGCTGAATGCTAGTGGTGGGTGTGAAACTGCAGTGATTGCAAGAGTAAGGATTGAATGGATGAAATTTAAAGAATGTGGAGAGTTGTTGCTTGGGAGAAGGTTTTCTTTGAAAATGAAAGGGATGGTGTATCGTAGTTGCATAAGATCAGCAATGTTACATGGAAGTGAGACATGGTGTTTGAGGGAAAATGAGATGGTAATTTTGAGAACTGAAAGAGCTATGGTGAGATCAATGAGTGGAGTAAAACTAGTGGATAGAAAGAATACTGAGGAGCTGATGAAAATGCTGGGTCTGAAGGAAACTTTAGATAAAATGGCTAAAGCGAATGGAGTAAGATGGTATGGACATGTGGTTAAGAGGGATGATGAGAGCATTTTGAAGAAGGCAATGATGTTTGAAGTGAATGGACCACGAAAGCGAGGACGGCCGAAGCAAACATGGAAGAAACAAGTCGAAGAGAATATAAAGAAGATTGGGTTGAGGGTGGAGGAAGCTACAGATCGCGCGAGATGGAGAGAGGGAGTGGGAGCGATTGCTGAAGGAATGAGGTACATCCGGCCACCTTCGGACACGAGGAAAAACCGGATTAAAACTGGACGATGATGATGATTTGCTGCCTTGATGCTCATCTTGAAATACTTTGGCAAATTCGGCAAACTGAACAATTTCCTAATACACGACTATACGGCTACACCTCTTTTTCCTTTTAAGCCAACTAACACTGCTGTAACTTTATCATGCCAAATTGGCAGCACCTGCCTTCAAAACTAACTACAATAAATCGTTTAACTTTAAAACACTGATAATTCACCTCTATATTGTTTGCCTATAAACGAACAAATTGGGCTACCGTAAACAGAAAGTAAAATCACGACCTAACATGTTTGTTATGTCAAGCTGATTGCAACATTATCTCATGCCGACCCACTCCTGGCTTTTGGAGTAGGCCTAACGTTGCGTCTTGACCAAATCAGTTTGTTACAAGACAATATTATTATTTTGCCCAACACTGCACTCATGTAGCCTACAAGTAACTTGTGGTGGATGGTGAGGTCCCGGAGCCCGTCCCCCCTAAATCCAGCCTTGGTAACAGGGCCGGCCTTAGGCATAGGCAACCACTTAGGGCCTCCGATAAGTGGGGGTCTCGCACCCGAATCATAAGAAAAAAATAAATATATTTAAGAAGCAACATGACCTACTATACGAGCTTATATGTTACATTTTTGTGTCAATTCCTAACAGTCTGATTGTGGTCGATTATTGCAGCATAGTATACAGAATGCAGGCAGAAGACTGATCCAGCTGCTGAGTTGTAAAATACGTTGAAGCTGGTAAGCCACTAGAGTTAATTAAGTCGACTTATCTTCAGATAAAGTGAATTTTAATGGCTAAGATAAACACTAACGTATTAACAGGGTTGGGAATCGATACTCAAAAAAGTAAAGAAATAATCGATTTCGATGGTAGTTTAAAAAAGTAAAGAATAAAGAATATTGTAATCGATATTCGATATTATACTGAGTGATTTTAGCTTTTTCGAAATACTGCAAACCTAGTGCTGACACCAAATGCACTTTTGCTAGCAAAGTTACTGGTACTCGCCAGAATCACAAATTTTGTCAGATGCTAGTTTCTCAACTCTCTGGCAACTCATCCATTTTGGCTTTGCAATTTACTTTTGTCCATAGTTACGATTAAAAGAGAAATGTGATAAATTTGCAAGGGACAAATTAATGTTTCGACCATAACAAAAGTCTCGTCAGCCTTGCTACGCACAGCCAATCCAGGCTAAACTCATTCCAGACTGTAAAGACTCTTTTGCATCGCTTTACCTGGACATCTCGACTTCATCTCTTTTCTAAGTTATGCCCTATTTTTAGCAGGCGACTGTTTTTTTTTAATTTTTTGCTGGATCCTGTAACTGTGCATGCAGTTCGATAAACGTACCGAGATATTTATGTTTAAACCACCGATAAGCGCTGACGTTCACTGTGTTTTCTGGGCTGCATGCGCACACACAGTGCATGCCTTGTCCCCCGCTTTTTCACGGGCGAACGGGTTGGGCAAAGAGTTTTTTTTGCAGGTTTTGGTAACTGGTATAGTTACAAACCGTAAACAAAAACTTCCTTCTCAGATTACCGGGAAAATAATGTTTAACCCAACCGATCATTTCTATTCTTTTCGATTGTTTACGGGGAATCTGTGACATCATAATCCAGCATGTACTAATTCCTTGAAGGTTTTGTTTCAAATGTTCTACCTTGAACAGAACGAGTAGAGGCTTAGATTTGGGGTGTGTAGTTCTTTTGAAGGTTACAATTTTTTTTTTTTGAGGAAGGTGGGAGGTTGCTAAGCTGCACTGATGAGACCATAATAAGGTCGAAACGCGTCTGCAGCTGCAAATCAGTAATAAATAACTGAGGTTATTTTCAAATTATATTGAACAGAAAATTCAACGGTAATTGAGGGAGACTGCGAAGTGAGCTTGCGCTCTTCGAGTCAGCAGCCACCCATTAAATATGTCAATTGCGATCGGCTCCAGCCGCGAATCGAACCCGTCACGTAGGATCTGTCACCTGCGCGCGGTACCGCTAGGCCATGTCGCTGACAGTAGGTTGTTATGGGGGCTTTTAGTGATGTGGGCTAGTTCTGTAGGTAGGCAACTGGTAGCTTAGTTGTGGGTTAGTAGTTATAGGCTCTTTCATTGGATATCGATGTTTGGGGCCAGTCGTCTGCTAAAATTAGGGCATAACTTAGAAAAGAGATGAAGTCGAGATGTCCAGGTAAAGCAATGCAAAAAAGAGTCTTTACAGTCTGGAATGAGTTTAGCCTGGATTGGCTGTGCGTAGCAAGGCTGACGAGACTTTTGTTATAGTCGAGAAATGTGATAGTTTTGCTGGTACAGGTTTACGGAATGAATATATTATTGCGAACACTAGCGCCAAATAATTGAAATGACAAAAGCAATGATGCTGATAAAACATTTTAAGCTAACGGATAAAGGTAAAGGTACGGGACAGCGGGTGCAAGCACACATTGTTTTGGCCATTTTCAATTGTCGGCCCATAACAATTTTCAATCACGAATGACTGAACGCTGTTAAGGGACATACATGACGAACAACACATACACAAAACCCTTCGCACGTCCGCTTGTGCCGAGCGCCTGGCGCGAAAGCTACGAATACTATTTTTAAAGTCTTTTTAGTATGACCCGACTGGGAATAAAACCCCAGTCTACCGGCTACCAACTGGACGCTCTTAACCGATACACCAAGCGCCGGTCTCTAAGCAAACGGATGGTTAAACATTTAAACATGATGGACCCGGATTGTGTTTTCTTTTAATTCAAATGCAACTTGGTACGCTAAGTGATAAAATTTTTCAGGTCTTCGTCCCATGCCCTATGAGTGCAATGCTCTTGTGGGCCATTTTCTTTTTAATCATTGCTTATGGTCCCAGTAGTTTTCCGGGCTTGCCAGCCTTGCATGCTGTGTGAAACATGTTTCTACTATACGAGTAACTTACTTATAATTTGTCAATTTCGCATTAAATGTTGCACTAGTTTGGAACTGGGTTAGCGCTTTGCGCACAGTCTTGATTGTCTTCAACATTTATCAATATCAGCAACTATACGTTCGGGTATCTATATACTAATTGATGTGCTTGTAAAAATTGACTCGGGAGTTTTAAGGCTATGTGGAGATCGTTAAAATCTTTAGAAGGGTGAATAAGCTTGTGTTCATACAAGCAGAAACCAGGCGAGAAAAACATTTATTCAAACGAGGAAGGTGCACAGAATATGACGTTATATGCTATTTTGCATTTTCATGCTGCTTTATTATTTTTAACACCAATTTTTGGACTTTGTTGCAAATGAAAAAGTCATGAGCTCTATAGGCTGGCTCAAAGCTCGTAGTGATTCCATAACCCTTTCACACCGCATACCTGTCCCCAAGGGTTACAAACCCCCAAAATATTTTGCTCCCCAAAATTGTTAGACTAACTTGTTTCCTTATATTGAGCACTTGACTGTAGGTGTCTATTATTAATAGTCCACGCCGAGTGTATTTGACTGTATTTTAGATGATGTCTTTTAACAACGTTTTTGGAGGACTCCCCTTAACAACTTTTTTGCAGCCCTCTCCCACACTCCGGACATGTCTGCAAGACCAGCTTCGGCTATTACTTTTTGCACAACTTCAAGTATTGAGTAGTTATAGAGCGCAGGCCTCCCGGAACAATGACAGATCGAACAAAAACTGGAGTTTGTTAAGCCATTTTATTGATAAATTCAATAGTCAAGCGGTGTCACTGCTGAGCTTTATGCTCCAGTAGCAACTCATATCAACCTTGAGTTTTCATCTACGTTACTTCTCGTACCGGAACTGGGTAGGCCTATGATTGTTTCTCAGGAAACCAAATTGAAGCAGGCTACCAGCTGATCACTAATTCAGTAGGCCACCAATAAAGCAGTACAATTACTGGTACCTACACTACCACTAAACTGCTAACTTTGCTTCCATAGCGCATTACAAGGCCTAGCTACCTGCAGCCTAACCGATTGAGCATTTAGCCGTACGCGCTAAGCCTTTTCTGGAGGTTGCTCTCGGTCACGCGTAGCTTAAAGACAAGCACCGGACATTGCATGCGGGTGCGACCAGTGGCGTACGCAGGATTTTTCAATGGGGGGGGGGTTTCAGCGACGTCACATCGTGATGACGTAAGTTTCAGCGACGTCACAGCTATTATAATGCCGTAACGAAGAAAACAATTCAGATATTTCATTCACAATTTTGCTTGATTCTTTGCGCTTCATTTAGGAGCGAAAACATGTCACAAAAACTCAAGCTGTCAATCCGTGGTTAAAAATTTACTGAAAAAATTTTAGTTGACCTCATTTTTGGGCCATATGAAGGTTAACTGACTAAAGTAGGTTAGCTTTCGCAACGTCACAAACAGGGTGTAGCCAGGGGGTTAAACAGATAATTGCTTCCCTCCAAAAAACCGTTTCAAGAACCAACTGTTACGGTGAGATATTGCTTATTGCCTTCACTTTGTCTTCGTAGCTGCTTCGCTTTGACGTACTAGCCTTTGTGACGCCGCTTTGACGTACTAGCCTTTGTGACGCAACAGCGGTAGCATTGTGTGTATGAAAATCTTCTTTCTGCGTTGCATTTTAGTTAATTCAGATGGCAGGCTGGCAGCTAGTCTTAAAAGCATTTTGTACTGTGTTTATGGGCTGTTAGTGTGAGCGTTGTTGTAACTTTGATCGTTGAGCATGCAGAGTAGGCTACGCAGTTTCAAGAGTAGGAGGCGCTCATTTTATGTTGCATTGATGCCGAGCGATTCTGTAGCAATTGTTGTTGCCTTAACCTGTTAGTCTAGCTAGTTAGCTATATTTCAGATTTGACCAGACTGGCATAACTGGTTTGGGTCCGGTACTGTAGTATTTACTTGGGCTTAAAATTGTGTTTTCATATTTCTCCTTGCTTATCTTTTGCAGGATAACGCACGAGTTGTATTTTAACGTTTCTTAAGTTCGAACGTTTTCGTGGTAGTTCTTTGGTTCCGTGCGAATTTAAGTTAACTGACGCGCTGTGCCTGACTGACTCGGGGCCGCAATAAAACGTCGAGGTTGTAGAATTGTGGTTGAGGTGCAGACTTAGGTACGAGTAGCGTCGGGCGTTAAAGCAATAGTCGTTCAAGCTGCAGACAGAGTGGAACCCCTTGACTCTGAATGCAACACCAACATTGATACAAACAACGCATATAAACCTTGATAAAACATTTAATAATGCACTCATTATGAAAGGGGCAGTTTCCCCTCTTGAAAACTGAAGACAGTAAAGCATGAGAAAAACTGCCCTCCCTACAGAAACATTTTTAAATTACAGTAAATTATGCGCTAGAGGAATCTCTAATCATGTGATTAAGGTCAAAAACAGCGTCGATATTATCCAAGCATTTTTCACTTAAATCACAGCGTCGATATCATGATATACTCTCAAGCACATAATCGGGGTGTCTGGGAAACAGAGCACTCCAGCTCCTTAGACGGTTACGGTGCATAAAAACGATTTTGCTCCCCCCCCCCGTTCCGCCCCTGGACCTCTTTAAATCTTTCCTTGGTCTGGTCTTCCTTGACAGTATTTTTACTTTATTTTCAGCATTTAGGTAGGGCAGTGTCAATATAAGTTTTTATATTTTAATTATTTTTCAACAAACCGGCCGGTTATGGCGCAGTCTTAAAGATGCCGCTATCGATGCGAAAGGTCTGAGGTTCAATTCCCAGGCAGGTCAAATCGGACACAATGTAACCAACGGCTCGCCGAAGCTGTGTTGCCCAGGCGCTAAGCCACGGGGTCGGGACTCGCCACTCGCTACCACCCTTCGGTACTACAGCGAGTTAATGAAACGAGTAGGCCTACAATGAAGATTTTATTTTATAAAAGATTTTGTGTGCGGCCATAGTTACTATAGTTACTGCAGATACACCGTATTTAAGGAAGCTCCTGCTTACCAGTTGCTTCACAGCAGCATCGATGACAAAAATGTAGTTCAAACGAAACACATCAGAAAAGTTGAAATACCGGTATTGTTGCATCGCATGGTAATAAAAGTTTCTCGAAATTAAATTAGAAAGTTGGACCTTGGACCGAACGGAAAAACATGACCGCAGTTTCGGCAAGCTCCGCACGAACAAAAGTCGGTTTGTTTCAAAAAAGAAAGGTTTCACTTTTCTGCAATCGTCAACGTCAAGCGCAGCGCACCAGAAAAGTTTGACTACCGGTAGGCCTATTATTGTATCACAATGAAAGTTTTTCAAGATGTTATAAGCAAGTTGGATAGCACAGAAAAACATAAGAACAGTTTCGGCTATTTCTGTATGAAAAAACGCGGTTCGTTCCCAAAAGAGAGGTTTTCATTTCTTTTAAAATCTTCAATGGGGGGGGGGAGGTTTGACCCCCGAAACTCCCCCCCCCCCCCCGTGCGTACGCCACTGGGTGCGACCATAGATGCGAAACGACTTTGTTCTAACAACTCTGTTTTATTTTCAGTCGGGGTTTTGGCACAAAAAAATTATATCAGCAAAAAAGGAATGACACACCGACAAGCATTTTAAATTTACTAAAGTAAGATAAAATAATCTCGACGAAAAGAATCGATTATCGATTTAAGCCGAAAAAAAGTAAAGACAAGGCCATATTTGATACTCATTCAAAAAAGTAAAGGCTCTAATGTATTCGATGAACAAAAAGTAAAGAATATCGATATCGAATAACAATTACAATCGATTTTTCCCAACTCTGCGTATTAAAGATGTTTTTAAAGTGCCAGTATTAAAATGATTTGCTGAATATAAGCAGTGGTGGGCAGTAACTAGTTACAATAGTAACTAGTTACTTTTTTAGTAACTGTAACGAAGTTACTTTTCTGCAAAAGTAACGGAATTTGTAACTAGTTACCACTTTACAATCTCAAAAGTTACAGTTGCTTTTATGGGGCATCTTCTTCCGCTAAAAAAATGGAAAAAAATTATTTAATTTCACTCCATTAGTAATAATGAGCTTGGTTCTTTGACGAGCCCACTGAAACTGAGGCCGAATTGAAAAGAAAAATGATCAATGTACTAAACAAGGCAACCGACAATTCTCTAGATCAGTGGTTTTCAAACTTTTTTGTGCCATTGCCCCTTTACAGTACTCTGCATATTACCATCGCCCACTCGCCCTAATAAGGTTGTGTTCTAATAAACCTCACAAGGGCGAGAGCTATAACTAATGAATGGGAATTACCCAAATCGCAAAAGAAAATGCGGTGAAGATCAAAAAAAAAAGATCTTACACGGTTCATGAGCTATCGCCCTCCTTCGCCGCTTTTGCCCCTTTTTGCTTTTCGCCCCCTGGTGCTTCTCTTTTGCCCCCTAGTGGGCGATATTGCCCACTTTGAGAAACACTGCTTTAGATACTTCGACAAGTAGTGACACCGACAACGACCGTGACGCAAACTCAACTTACTTAAGTGACAGTTTTTTGGCTGTTTGTTCGCACAATCAAAGCGACGAAGATCTAGGAATGTCGATAAAGTAGTAGTACTGAGCTTTTTCTTTCCTTTTCGCTTCGCCCTCACAAACTGTTGGTGCAAACGCTTTTATGCACGAAAAACTTATGAAACTTTTGATTCATTACGATACCGCTCTTCCTTCTAGTCATGAGCGTATTTAGGGAGTCAAAAGGGTATTACCCTTTTCGATTATGCGTGCTTAGGCTAAGTCGTAAAGGGTATTACCCTTTTGACTCCCAAAAGGGTAATACCCTTTTGATTTTGCCTTTTAGTAAAAAAGAATAAAATTAATAGTGCCAAGTGACTGAATGTAGACTCTTTTGATGGTATGCCAGACTCTTTCGATGGTTTCTGTAGCTTATGGCCAGGGGCGGATCCAGGGGGTAGGTGTAAGGGTAAGTAGGCCTATCCCCTTGACCTGGCATTTTTAAAAATATTTTTGATAAGTACAATTTTTCATAATTTCAAATCTCTGCAATAGCAATAAGCTTTACGACTTAGCCTAAGCACGCATAATCGAAAATGTGCGAACAAAATGGATCTTATTTGGCAAAGCACTCACAATCAAGGTCATAAAATTTATACAAAATTTTCCTGAAAATTATTACAAAAGTACTAAAACAGCCATTACAGCATGTAAATTTTTTTTAATTTTTTTGGGGGAGCATGCCCCGGACCCCCCTGGAGCCTTTTTTGTTTCGCAATCAGCTTTAAATTAGTTCTGCCTTATAAAAACTACGCTTGAAAAAATGTCGATTTAGTGGGCCCTCCCCTCTTTTAAAATTTCTCGCCTCGTCGCTGCTTCTAGTGCTGCAGTTGAACGACTTTTTAGTATTGAAAAAGACATTTTAAAGCCGAATTAAGCGCTGTAGGCTTCGTGATATATAATCATAAGGGCCATTTTTTTTTATCTAAAAAAATATATTTTTGACTTTATTTTAGTAAATTTTTGACTTTATTTTGACTTAACCGCTTCCGCGTATTATTTATGTTTTGTTGCACTTTATTAATTAAATATGTTTTATAATCTGCAATTTACATAAGTTTTTAAAGAAAAAGGTAGCCTACTTCGAACATTTTCTCAATTACTCAGTGTTGAAGCTAATGCAACAAAGCGACGCATGACGTTAAAACCTAGGATAACGAGCCATTGTGTGTACCGCGCGGTATCAATTAGTGTGTAATACAAAAATTGCGTTACTATCGCAACTGTACAGTACGCTAACAGTATGTCTATGACTTTTTTAACGAAAGCCACGCAGTATAATTTAAGGACGTTTTATTATAATACAGCATCATATATTTTTTTACGTTCTTAACATCAAAATTTCGGTCTTTTCTCAGTAATTTATTGAGCATAGAAAACGACCTCTCAACAGCAGCAGAGGTTGGCTGGGCTTTTTGCAATAGTGCGTAGCATGTTGGGTCAACTGTCAAGTTGTACAGTTTATTGTTGTTTCTAAATCGGAGTTGGATAGTCGTTTGTTATTACAGTCTTTAATTGCGCAAGGATCATCATCAAATTGCATATTCTTCAGCAGTCCGTATGCTTTGGTTATTGTGCAGGCACTTCCTTCTAAGAACTCTACCTTGGCTGCTAGAGTCCGGTATTGATTTATTTTAACCAAGCCCAACACCAAATTTTCCACATTGATAGCGTCTTTTGCTCTGCTGACTAAGAGGTCTGCACTTGTCCAATTGTTGACAATGATACGAACAGCTGGAAGGTTCTCACTATAATATAAGGCAGGTCTAAGCCAAGTTGCCCATCTTGTAATTACAGGGTCAGGAGGAGATGGCAGACCAGCATCATGAAAATCTTTGTTGCGATCTTTGTTTTTGATTGTTGCTGCCTTGATCGTTGCTATTACTTCATCAATATTTTTAAAATGAGCACGCACAGCGCAGTCATGTAGTAAGTGCGCAACGCAGGTGACATGCATCAAAGAAGGGTGTAATTCCTTTAATGTCTTTCCAGCCGAAGACATGTACCGAGCAGCATCAGTCAAGAACGATGAAAAATTCTCGCGTTTTATTTCAAGTTGTCGCAATATGTCATCCGCAGTGTGCAGAATAATACTGCTATTAACATTGCGACCGCTGTCAAGTGGATAGCAATTAACGAGGAATGTCTGATCTGGAGCATCTTAGCTGCCCACAAGCACACTAATATACTTTTGTTTAGCAACCTCTACTTCATCTACAATCAAAAAAATTTTTTGTCACGAAGTAATTCTTGAATTTGTTCTTTTTTTTGGGATGCCAATTTAGCAACACATGCCCGGGTTGCAGTCTCTGAAGGCAATACTTTTCCCATTCTAGCAAACAGAGAGTTTAAAGAAGGGTGGTTCAGTTTATGAAGTGGGATATCTGTTCCTTGAAGAAGAAACAACCTGTTCCTTGAAGTTTACTTGATCGAAATGCAAAAAGGTTTGCTTACTTTGAGATTTGCTCTTCGTCTCCAATTTTCCTTGGTGTTGCTTACTTTTTCGGTGGCTTTCCACAAAAACCTTTTTGTCGCATTTGACGAACACGTCACAAAGGTTGCATTGCAAGTCGCCGGCAGGAGTTGCCGAAAACTCATCCGGATATTCCTGGCAAGTTTGCCTAACTTTCGCTATAGAAGATTTGGCTTGTTTTGGCATTCTTTGCTTTGCAAGCTACAACTTAAAAGACCACGTGTAAAGAGCGCAAGGCTTTTATAGGATTAGATTAATTGTCTAACAATTATGTATTTATGCATCAACAATGACGTTTCATGCATAATAAGTGCTATTTCCTTCTCAATTACCGCACGCATTATTGTGACGATAGTGCAAATATTGCAACTATTTCAAAAGTTTAAATTCAAATAAAATTGCGCATAAAATTTTAATAGCAGCTCAAAAATTCAAAAAAATATTTAAAAAATAAAAATTTGTTCGTTTTTGTAAGGAAATTTTTGATAAAGACAATTTTGACTTTATGCAAAATGATGACTTTATTTTGACTTATAAAATCTATCAAAACAGACTCCTGAACACCTGAAACGAATGTTGGTACACATTTGATCATGTAACAAGGTCCTGAAAAAATTTTGACTTTATTGAGTTTAGCGGGCTCTAATAATCACTTTGAAATGTTATCGTTTTTGAAAGGCAATCAGTTATTATTACTGTAGCGTTTATCCTATCAGAATCGTAGCCTACTACACTGTTTGGTTTCAATATAAAGATGAATGATTTTGACAGGAATACACACCATGGAGCTCTAGGCCTACATGTTCCGAATTGATATTTTTTTTTGGGTTTTGCGGAATGCAAAAAAGTAACTGTAGCTTGTAACTGTAACTAGTAACTGTTTTAAATCTATAACTGTAACTAAGTTACTTTTTTTGCGAAGCAACTTATAACTGTAACTAGTTCCTTTTTAGAAGTAACTTACCCACCACTGGATATAAGTCAGGTAAACATATACAAGAAAGGGATTTGAAAAGAATGGTATGGAGCGTCTGTCTCTTGAGCTGTAGACTCTGGTTTGTTGATTCCGAGTCCGGTCAAACCAATGACTTTAACATTGGTATTCACAGCTTCCCTGCTTGACGTCAGCATTTAAGGGACAGTGTGAAGAACAAGCCGGCAAGTTTACTTGTTGTGCCGTTGGGAAAGGCACTTAGCGGGATTCCCCCATTTTGGTGTGGTAGACAGATGGCTGGCAACTCCTAGGCGAGCTCGTATAGCGCTTTGATCGCTTTCTCGTGATAGGAGGATAAATATGCAACTAAATAATAAGTTCTATTTTAACAGTTGGCCTAATGAAAAAAAAAAATAGAAATTTAAATTTGAATTACAACAATGTCTGTTTCAAAACTTTCGAACAGTTGCTTTCTAACAGAAGTAATTCAACATTTCCCTCGAGAAGTTCGCATCAGCGCTCAGAAGCAATAGGAAAATAAATAGTTAAGCCACGCTACTTGGCCTAATTTTTTAACAAGATTGGGCAAGGAATATTAGGCTACCGATAACACCGATGGACATTTTTTTAAAAAATTTTTGTTGTTTTCATAAAAATAATTGTGTTTGGATAATTCGACCCCGCTGATTCCAAATCTGCACTCGACATTGCTCTATGACGTCACAATTTGTCGCAAAAATTATAGCCTATGAAATATTTTCACCAGTGCATAATGGATTACACATAAATATTGAACATCAGTTAGCTTCAGCCTTTCATTGACTCAGTTTTAAGGTCAAACAGGTAGTTTTGCTTTCTTGGCAGGTGGCATGAATCGCCTGTTTCGCGTGTTATAGTCTCTAACTAATGGACATCACGTTTTAATAGCCAGCAATAGTCCACCATTATTGAGCAGTCCCATCATCCCTGGTACCTTGTTTTATATGTCCTAATGAAATCTTTCATTTTGTTCTTAATTCACAGCACCCGACCTTAAAGGGAAAAAATCAAGGTGAGAATGTAAAAAATGCACTTTTACACTCATTCATCACTAAAATTTTCAAAAATTGTCAACATGCTTTTGTAGTTAGGAACTTTCTCATTACCAAGAAATTTACGAGCCATTTCTTTAAAGGACAACAATGTACTGTTCTCCTCAAGTGTCATTGACACCTGAAATTGTTCATCATTCATGAGTTGCCTAATTTGTGGGCCAGCACAAATACCTTATTTCACTTTTTCATTGCTTAGTTTAAAAAATTTTTTGATAATACTATAGAATTCGCCTACGTCGCCACCTCAAGGGGAACAGAAAAAGTGGCGACTTAGACAAACAACCGATTAATGTGCTTAGGCCTACACAGACTTTAGATCCCTTTGTTTCTGCAGAAGCTGAACATTTGAGAAATAAAGAACACAAACAGAAAGGACTTTTTGGATTGCTGTACACAGCACTGTGCAGAAAAAAGCAAAACTGCGCTATAAAAAGCTTTATTTATTGGCAGTGGCGAGAATGCCGTTAAAGAACATTTGTTTCTCTATACAGTACAATCTTCTCTATACGCTTATTCTTCTTGCTCTGTGCTCTTTCTGTCTTCTTATTAATCTATTCTCTGCTGTAACCTTATTTTTTGCCCATTCCCTAGTCACTAAGTACTGTAATTTATTGCAAATAAGCTGATAGCTTTTCTAACTGTCATAGCCAGGCTGCTTCACATGGCAATAAGATGGCTAACTGAACGGAAACTAAACCTGGTGAAAACAATCTAAAGTGATGAAATAATGGGGTTATGAAGGAAGTTTGTGACGCACAGTGGGGTTGTGTTACATCAGTCTGACAACTCCAGCAAATTTTTTTGCTCATGGTGAGCAAAAACAGTGGCGAGTTAGGCGAATTGACGAGTTAGGCAAAGACAACTTAGCCGAACTTGATAACACAGAAAACAATAGGCTCTCAGCCGGGACCAAGCAATATGTGGCGACTTAGGCGAACTGGCGACTTAGCCGAAGTCGACTTAGGCAAATTCTACTGTATACAAGAAGCAGACAACTTGTTTATTGTTGCTTAACATACCTGAAGCTTTAACATACCGCTTCATGACACCCAAATAAATATGGAGGAGCGGTAGTATTACCTTAGAGCAAGAGTGCACAACACAGGGCACGTGTGCCTAATGTGGCATGCCATAGCTCGAAAGTGGCGAACAAACGATTTGGTAAAAAGAAATTTTTGTATTTACCATAAATCGTGATAACTCAGGCTTATATTGAAATGAACTTAAATCACCATGTTAATTCACACATTTCTGGCCCCTTGTAGGGTTTCAGTAAATACATATTCATTGTGTTGAAATTCTGAAGTATAATGTTAATGGTGTCAGTTTTACAGAAGTTCGTTTATAACACCACCATTTATTCTAAAGTGGCATGGCTTGCGACGAGATGATTTTGAAAACTTTGGCACCATCAGAAGGCCGAGTGGTATACCGATCAGATGGCCGAGTGGTGGGCTATAGAGCGTTTGCTTCTGAATCAGTAGACTTGGGGTTCGATTCCGACTCGGGTCAAACCAATGACTTTAACATTGGTATTCACAGCTTCCCTGCTTGACGTTCAGCATTTAAGGGACAGTGTGAAGAACAAGCCGGCAAGTTTACTTGTTGTGCCGTTGGGAAAGGCACTTAACGGGATCCCCCCGTTTTAGTGTGGTAGACAGATGGCCGGCAACTCCTAAGCGAGCTCGTACAGCGCTTCGTCGCTTTCTCGTGATAGGAGGATAAATATGCCAATGATAATTAATAAAATTAATGTCTTCATTTTAGTTGTGCACCTCTGTCTTAGAGAAACGTACAAGAGCATGCTTGGAAAATTTTTTTGCCTAGGTGTACGTGACATTATGCTGTCGTTGTGTGGCCTCCAATTAGCTTGTGTTGTTTATTTTCTACCAATCTCCGCGCATACTAACTGATGCGGTTGCTAGACAACAAAAAATCTGAAAACTGCTGAGTAAAAACATACAAAGCTTACTGCGACCATTGCCTGTAATGCACAGGCAATAAGTAGTTTCATTGTTGCATCACACAGGATAACAAGCATTAAACTATGAATAATACTGCAGAAGTTATCAACTACTTAATACAAAATTTGATTTACAATTGCGCAAAATCCTGACGTGATGGAAAAAAATGGTTTGCAGATTTGAAATCAGCGGCCTTGAATTATACAAAAAAACCACTCGAAGGCGAAACAACAAATTTGATGTCCACCTGTGTAACCAGTAGTCTTAACAGCGGAAAAATTAGTTTCTGCTGAATACTAATTTATTTATACAAATATGTTTGTGTAAATCTCAGTTAATTTGTTGATTTAGGTATGAGTAGAGGTAGTTGTTGATGCAAATACAAATTGCGAAACTTTTTTCGTATTTATTTTATATTTTTCTATTTCATTTAGGGCCTCCAATCACCGAAGGCTGGCCCTGGACTAAACCATTAAGTTTATTTTGACATCACTTGTTTTGGGAAGGCTAAAATAAATTTTGGGTGGGCTTAGCCCCCCTCCCCGAGACTACGGCCCCGTATTCAGTATTTAATGCCGAGCATAGCTATTCTGGCATTTACAAATCTTTGCGACAACGAGTTTTGCTGCGATGTTAATGAACCTCGGCCTACGTCACAGTTTTCTGCTTTGTGCTTCTTATAATTTATTTTTCAAAACTTGTACATTATTATTCATTACTGCGTCACAGAACTTTGTAATATTGTATTCCAATCGCGTGATGAGGCTTCCTTCAATCCAGCGGCAAGCGATTGAAATCCAGCGTTGTATGTGATGTCTACATTATTGTGAATAAAATTACCAACTCGGTCAAAGTAGCTCCCGTCCCTACTGGGTCCATTCACAAGCGCCCCATATAGGACATGTGGGTTGGGATCATCGTAGGCGAATATGTCAGTTGAACACACAGCATCTTCTGGACATGAACTAAACAGGTGAATAATAATTTAGTCGTCAATTAACCAGAGCAGTTGAAAAAATGCCCAATTTGTTGACATTTTGTTTTATTTGAGGGTAGAAAAAAACACCCGTTATTTTCATGGCACTTTACTTTAGATATCCATGAATCCAGAAGCTGTACATGTTGAGGGTTTGCGTAATGGTTAATGACATCGCGATTGGCACGGGAAGTGCGGTGTTCGAATCCCAGCCCGGCACGCCGCCGGTGCCGGCGTTTCTTCGGAGCTGTGTTGCCTGAGCGTTGGGCGGCGGAGATGAAACCCTAATTAGTTACACCCGTCGGCGGAATGTCGCGAGTATAATGAAGATTTGATTTGATTTTTTTATTGAATTGAATAATTTTTTGCAGATGTAAATTATTTGAAATCATAATTGTGCAGCCAGCAGTTGATGCAAAACAGGCTAATGTTGCATCATTCTTTCGATGTAGTCCTGTTTTCTCGGGCGATTTTTCGCGATGGACCACAGTTTTGCCGAAGGTTATGGTGTGTGATAGTTGTCAGAGTCAGACCATTTCCACATTTCCAACTTTTTTTTTTGAACGATTACAAATGACGTTGACTTGGGGCAAAGCTTGATGAAAATTCGCTGGAGGTTAAGAATGTGAGTCAGCCAACGGATTAAAAGATGATGAACTGCAGAATCATTTGCCATTAATGAAACAGTTTAACAGAGAATTGGTTGAACTTCCCTTCTCAAACTATTTTACAACAAGACTCAGCCTCACGGAGTTGTCAATCGGGCTCGGGCTTTTCGGGTCGGGTTCGGGCCGAACTCAGGCTTGGGTTTTGAAAAATCGTCGGGCTTCAATCCAGCCGGACGCTGGAGGAACAAAATTGAGATTTTTAGTATAAGGATAGGGTTTTTGCGATTGATGGAACAAAGCAAAGAGAATACTTGATATGATTATTGCTGTTGATACCATAGGTGTGACTTTGGATGGGTAAAACTCATTTTCCTTTATAAAAATTTCTTCAAAATTTAAAGTGTTGTTTTTAATTTCGGGTTTAAATCGGGCTCGGACTAGCTGGTAAATTAGGATTCGGGTTCGGGCTTGAAAAATTGGGTTCGGGTCGGGCTCAACATCTTCGGCCCGCTGACAACTCTGCAGCCCCAAGCCGATATTATTCGTTACCGTTCACAAAAAAAAAGAGAAATTTCTTAAATAGTCTGGCAACCACCAAAATTCCAATCCAAAATGTGGTGCTAACAGTGGCGCCGAGAGGTAGAGAAAGTGGTAGAGATGTCCCTGGGCCCACACGACTGCAGGGGCCCACGTCGTGGCTGGGTAACCTTTTGCTTTCACGGAATGCCCCTAAAGAGGATGCGGTTTACAGTAATCACAGCAATTTTTCCTAATCGCCCAAAATCTCCCCTTACCGTCTATGAGTATTAACAGCTTTTTAGGTATACCCTGTACCTTCTTTTCCGCGAACATTGTTTTAAATTTTCACCGACTTATATAGCTTGCGTCACCACCGCTCTGCTGTACAAGCATTTGTACTTGTGTAAACCCGCGTAAGTCGTAAAACATGCTTGGAAAAAATATTACCTTCCTCTGTGGTGAGGTTGTCTTGGGAAGTTTTCCCCCACTCCAACAACAAAACTCTGCCCAGACGCCCCCACGAGTTCTTCTAGTTGGCGACGAGCAAACTGATAGTAATTATAAGCTTCAGTGGGATGCGAGGCAAATTTCATCGCTTGTAAGCAAAGAAACGCTGTATTGGCTGAAATCAAATATATTCTAATAAGTTGCATTCCAGCTTGGGAGAGCATTATTTATGGCATACCAGCGAGCATAGTGGTTCCAGGGAAGTCCAACCATAACAGACCAGACGGAGTAAGTTGTTTATTGGACAGTATCCAGCGCATATAACTCTCAGAAGTGATTCTGTACAAGTTGGGAGTGCTACTCAAGTTTGCCAGTAGGACCTAAAAAGTGAATCAAATACAATCATGCCTATCACACATAAAGTAGCCAATATAAAAATTGTAAAGTCGATTGATATTTCTTGAACAATCCAAACAAACATTCAGAATATTAATAGTAAGGTGACCGTGCACTCGATGCTTAGATTCGATATCGTTGGATGATTGATAGCTGAACTTCAGTTTTGCAAAACAGCAACGAATAAGATAAACCTTTATGATAGTGTATTAGTGTTATTATAACAAGTAGCCTACAGAAAATATTTTAACGTGCTTTTAAAAACTCGCAGCAACAAACATTACGAGCGCTGGGCAGTTGGCACTGCAGTGGTTAACGACATCGCTATCGGTGCTAGAGGTACGGTATGGGGTTTGGTTCTAGGGCCGGTAAAATAGGACCAGTGTCGCTAACGGCTCGCCACCATTGGGAGGTTCCTTCAAAGCTGTGTTGCCCGGGCGCTAAGCCGTGGAAATGGGACCCCTCGCTCGTTACATGCTATGGCATAATACCGCGAGTGTAATAAAGATTTGATTTTTGAACATAATGAGTGGTTAAACAAAGCTTCTACAATAACGATTCACTTCAGCAAGCTCGCACGAACTCTAAGTAAAGTCGGTAGATACGCTACTGGCGCAACGTGACGACGCAATCGATCAAAAATTCTGTGGTGTCTAATGGACAAAAGCGCCCTCGCAGTCTTCTGTTTTGTACGGTCTATAAGTGAAGTAGCCTAATGCCCACTTGTACTCTCGCAGTTTGATGCAAAACCTTTTCAATTAATGACAAAACAGCATCTTCTATTTCATCATCAGCTACTCACGCCAACAGCTCGAGATTTGTCTCCCCAGTAGAAGAGATTCTTGCTCTGGTCCATTTCCAAGTATCGATTTTCAGCCTCACGTAAATAGCTACCGTTTTGGGTCGCCATGTAAAGCCAAGTGGCTGCCCATGCCTACACAATAATTATCGGTATTTTAGGAATAAAACTATTGGAAAATTAGATTGATAATGATTTAAGTATGAATCAAAACGTCTGGAAAATATTTAAATAATTAAAATGGTTATGTTTTTGAAGAAAGTGAATAAAATGGTTTGTGTGAGTTTTGAAGAAGAATAATGTTTTTGTGGAGTTCTGTAGCCTAAGGCAAACTCAGAAAATGAGCTCGAGAGGGGTGAGCCTTGATATTTTAAGATTAATATCTCAATTCAATCTTTTTCTAAATACAGGTGAACAGTTTCTTTCGTTGCGCTAAATACAATTTAAAAAAGTAAGCACTGAATATAATTTTTGCAACCGACAGCTGTGAAGTGACCACCGGTCATCGATCCAGCAGCAACCCGTTTGCACTACATCTTATCCTCTCTCTTTACGACGTAATCAAATCAAAAAATAACTGTCATCGGACGGTTGGCATAGTGGTAACAACATCGCTACTGGTGTGAGAGATCTGGGGTTCCATTCCCGACTCGGTCAAATCGGAGACGACACAGCGTCAGCAACGACACGCCACCGCTGCGACGTTTCTTCGGAGCTGTGTTGCCCTGGCGCTAAACCGCTAATATGGGCCCCGCCATTCATTACACGCTTCTGCAAGAGACAACATGATTACAAACCTAAGATCTGCGAAGAAGATCCGATGAGCAATTACTTGGGATCATATTTTTCGTGATACCCTAAGTTGCAAATGCTTTCCGAAAATATCAAGAGAGCTGCTTGGCATAAATCCGGATATTGAAACAACTTTTGCTGTAGCATTTGAGGAGGGGTTACGCCTATCAGACGAGGAAAGTGAAGTAGGTTTATTTTTCGGAATTAGAGTGGACGTATTGAGATAGTTACTTCATAGGTTGATCGAAAAATTTGTAAAAACTGCGCAGTTGATAATATTTTGTAATTTTCAACAGACCATGTCATCGTTGATTCCGTTATTCGGGGACACCCATTGCGGATCCCGGGCTGGAGATTGGAATTCCGAGGAAAAATTTTTTGCCAGGGCGTACAATTCCATTGCATGACGTAAACAAGTTTCTGCATACCCTGATTGATCTATAAATTAGAAACAATTTTTGCAGGTTAACATTGCTAGCTTGTAATGAACTCCTTTACCGTTAGATTTGAACAAAATGCTCGCGGATGCAAGAGCAGCGGCGACATCCGCAGCTACGTCTGCACCAGGACTGTTCTCATTCGCAATGTAGACCGGTCGTGCTTCCGGATCAAAATCTTCTGGAGGATTCCAATCTTTTTGAGGCAATGTGTAGTTTCCAACCTTCCAAAAAGTTAAACAGAAAACTGATCAAGACGTAGATTTAACAGGGTCGTCATTAAAACCAGAAAAGTCAACAACTTCATGCATATAAGAAGAAATGCTAGCAGAGCTCCCAACAAGAGCATAAAGGCATAGTCTGTGGAAAGTTTTAAGGGGAAGGGGGGATTAAAGAGACTAACATATACAAAATATTACTGTACTTCATAAGAATGTTTTAAGCATACTTGCGACTAGGGTTCATCAAAAAGAGGGACCGGTGCCCACCCGGTTACCCGCTGGCTCTATACTAGGTACAGCACTTCATCGCACCCTGCATAAAAAACAACGTTACTTCCCACATACCTGGTTTCTGCTTTACCGTAGATTTTAGAGCATAAGACAAGACGAAGTTTTTTTGTTTAATTCTTTTGTACACCAATCTTCGTGGTAACTACATCCGATTGAAGAAAGCCCAAAATGAACGCAAGTAACGATGGTTGGATGACTCGAAAATCACCGTTCGTACAACTACTTGCTATGCAAAATATCTTACCTGCGCAACTAGGTGACCAATTCCAATATGGCACTTGAACAAATAGTCGGTTGCCCATCGTATTTGCGCCAACGTGTTGTCCATTTCCTCAGATTCCATGTACGCCTCTCGATAATCAATCGCCCCCCATGCGAGAAGAGTAGTAGAAAATGCAATCAGAGGAGTTGATTTGACGTTGCCTCCCGCTGGAGGAAATGCAACAAACTTGAAATGAGTTCAAGTTCTAATATTGGCTACTACTAACTAAGAAACTTCTTGCGTTAAATCAATCTAATGCTAAATTCTGTTCTTAGTGTTCTTGTGCGCTCAGAAATCAAAATGCAGTTATAAATGTTAAGAAGTGTTTTCTAGCTGACTTAATCATGGAGCTGTTCTGGTGTTTTCTTTGAAAAACAAACTTTGGTTCTTGTTTTGAATTCAGCATCAGCAAAAATTACAAATCCATGAAGCCTGTATTTTTTGTAGAAAAAATATCACCGAAAATGTATGAAATGTGCATCAAATACACACTTCTATGAGAAATATTTTTGAAAACATATGAGGGAGGTTGCTAATTGCAATGCTGCACAGATGAGACCACAATAGGGTTAACACGCATCTGCAGCTGCAAACAGCAAAGCATTTCAGATTTGCTGTTTGCAGCTGCAGATGCGCGTAGTGTTTTGAGACGCTAATGCTATTAGCTTATAATTCCTTTAATTTTTAGCAACACGTTTTACCCAGAAATTTGCTCTTCAATCCAGGCCCAGCCCATATTGAGAGCTTGTACCCAAGCATAGATACTAAGATTGATTCACTACATCAAAGTTTTCATCTAATTTCGATGCGAAATGCAATAAAAAAGAAATTAATCTCCTCGGCTGTGCAAGAGAATGATTTTACGTTAAGGCGAACGTGTTTGCTCCTCCAGTTAAAAGTACAAAGATTTTAACAAGATGATGATGTTAACTCATCGTAATTCTTTCCTTTGCGTGAAGTATTTAACTTGTTTCTGGCCAAACATGCGACCTACCCACTTACAATTATACCAGCCTCCCGTCAAATCTCTCCCAATCGAGCATCCATCTTTCAAATCGGAATCATCTCTCCAAGGAATTCGGTTTTCTTTAGGCAAACTTCCCGATCTCTGAGCTTCGTAGAAAAGAATTGATTTGTGGAGAATTTCGTTGTAATCAACAGATGAATCTGCCAAATATAATGATGTTTATGTCGCACAATAATACTTTCATAATTAAGAATAATTTCTGAAATGTATTTGTTTTAGTCGCTTCGAGCTTTAGGCCTGCAAGGTATTGCATATTAGATATCGCATGGTACGGCAGCAATCCGTTGATACGCTGTTTTTTTTTTACTAAAAGGAAGGACGAAAGACATTTTTGAACATCATCGGAAAAACTTTATTCGAAAAGGAGGACATGTCGAAAAAGAGGTTGATTAGGCCTATGTTGACCCTTGTCTGATTTAGCTTTCAGTGAACACTCCCGAAGAGCATCAACAAATTTTTGATGACGCAGTATCGAACACTAATTTGATCATGAACAGACAAACAATTTGTTCCTATTATTTTGTTAACTTCTGTTAAATCAAAATAAATGCATTAAAACACAGTCTTACTGGATATATTTCTTTTCCACAACGGTGTAGTGTTTCCCCCACTTGGTAGAAACCCGCTAGGTGATGCTACAGAGCAACGACGATCTCTGTTTTGTGTAAATTGAGCAGGAGTTGAAGTCGCCAACGCAGATACGGTCAGAGGAATTGGGTTCGAATTAGGAAAGTTGGGAAGAATTATTGCTCCATTCACTTGTTCATTTGAAGAATGGTGACCTTGGTTGACATCTAGTGGCTCCAAAGAAAACTCTGTGCTGGAAAAATAATGTCAAAAAGTATTGGATTTTTTCCGAAAGGGTTTCATGCAATTTCTGAAGTGAATTCAGCTACTTAAAATTGACCAGAAAGATCAAAAAAGTGCCCACGAAAACAAAATAAGTCGAAAAATGTGTCACGCTACGCCTTTGATTTGCTACCTGGTAGCTGGCCAGTCATGTGCTCGTCTTATGGAATTCTAGTATTCCTTGAGTGTTTAGCTTTCTCATTGGGATTTGGGGCAAATCTATAATTCTATTATTATTGAGATATTGTAAAATTTTTAAATTGCTTTTTACTGCGCAAAACTTGATGGTTGATGCCCCAAATACAATGAACCAGTAGCATTATGTTATCGGTGTTTTGACTGACTGTGGGACGAATAAGCACCCAGACAAAATGAGCACCATACAAATAGGCATAAGGACAAGTAGCTACCACGAAAAATAAGCACCAGGACAAAATGGGCTCTAGACTACAGATTCATTCGTGCAGGTGCTCATTTTTTCCACAATCAGCCAAAACACAGAGACTTGTTACTGGGTTATCAAGTTTTGGTTGTAAAAAGCAATATATAAAACCAACAATATCCAAAAATAGTGGCTTTAGGGATCGGTCCAGAATCACGTTGAGACACTAAACCGTCCAGGAGTACCGAAAGTTAGTCCATAATACATGAAATGGCAAGCCAGTCACCAAAAAGGAAAGCAAAAGCGTTGCCTGAAGTTTTTCTTCTACTTAACCTCTTTGTGTTTGTGTTTTTTAGCACCTTTTTGATATTTTCTGGTAATGGACATAAAACACTATTGCAAAGAGTTCATCTAGCTTGCTCCAGAATTCTAACCTATTAGTAATCCATGCTAAGGATTGGTTTCCAGTTTGATCGTCAAAGGGTAGCAATGTTCCGACGTTTTTGTCAAAGAGTTCATCAGCTTTGCAACCTCCAAGAAGAAAACTGCGACTCAGTACTGCTACAGCGCCACCTTGCAGCGCGTTTGATTTACCGTTAAAACCAACAGTTAAATCCTGAAAATCAGTTTCATATTAGCTGCGTTCATGAACCAAAATTAAATATAAAATTACAGCTTTTTAGCTAGTAATTTTCGCCAATTGGAGGATGAGAGACGAAACTTTATAACAATATATAGCTGCGCAAGATCAAAAATTTGTTTTACGCAGCAAAATGTACTGTAGAAGGCGATGAGGCAATTTAACCCCTCTCAATAGTTGGTCATTTGTTTTATCGATTAATACCGGTATTTCAAATAATGTTCTTCTTTTTTCGCTTCGATGTTTTCTAAATCTAAGATGATTTAGGTTTTTATGTTGATCAAATTGGATATTACTCTTTCTCATGCAAACAAACAAATAAAAAAACGGTGGGATTTATGGTATGTAGTTTTGTATTAGAGGAAAGTCCTTTTCGTAAATATTTTAGATATCCCGAAAGACTTTTGGTGTTTCACTCACGCCCATTACACAACTGTACTAGATTTACTTTCGGGACCATTTTTGTTCAGGTTGACATTTTTCGAATTTTTAAGATAGTGCGCCATTACAGAAAATTCTAGACTATCAAAAAATGTTAATGATGTTCTGCAGAAGGTTGATATCAGCAAAGTCTACATGAAATTATAGTTAGGTCGCAAAAAGTAAAATTAAATTCTGACAATAGGCTCTCTTCAAAATTGATTGGAAGGTGATGCGTGCATGTACTAGATACTGCGCAGGACACAAGAGATCAATTTATCCAAACGAATTTTTTAAACTTGATTTATTCCAACAAAGCATTTGCAACATTGAACCTTGTAAAAACGATATCAAATGTACTTACTTGGTAAACATTCTTGTTGTAGTGCTTTGGAAGAACACAAAACTCCTGATAACTTCGTGAAGTTGCATAAATATCAACTGTGTAAACTTCCAAGTCATAAACCGGAACGTTAAACATCAAGCGAACTATCCATCCTCCCATGATAGGTTCCATTAGAGATGAAAACTGGACTGTACCATCGAACCCTCCGCTCCACACACTGTGGATGAACACACTTCCTTCGTATGTGGGACAACCGACCACTGAAGAGCCAAAACCAAGAAGTGGAATATTCTTCACCCCTTCGTATGTTGTCCATGAATCTCCAACCACCTCAGCATCGTTATCAGCAGTTGATGCAACTTTTTTTTCTTCAGTTTGACCAACATCTATTGTAGTCCCACTTTCTCTGTCACCAGGTGGCTCTGTAGTTGTTTTGACTATTTTGGTTGTCGGAGTACTAGAACTAACAGTCGAGACTTGACTTCTTATGTTAGTTGTACGATGAAAAAACTGCGAGCTGAAATCTTTTGATGATTTGGCAAAATTATTTCCATAATTTGATTCATTTTCTTCTTGGTTGTTTGATGTCTTAGTTGTGGTTGTACTGAAATATTTAGCAATTTGAGGAGTAGGTCGCGCGTTAATTTGATTTGTAAAAGATTTTGTCGAGAAAGAACTTAATAGAGTTGTTGTTTTCACTAGTAGAGATGACGTTGGTAGTCGGCTAGGTTTCATTTTTGTTGTGTGTGTTTGCTCTGCAGCGATTTCATTTGCTCCAGTGGTGATATCGCGATGTGCGGGTTTCATTTTTGCGGTGCTTGGTTGTTCCGTAGCGTTTGTTCCTGTAGTGATATCGTGTTGTATGTGTTTCATTTTTGTTGTGTGTAGTTGCTCTGTAGTGATTTCATTTGCTGCTGTGGTGATATAGCGTTGTGTGTGTTTCATTTGTGTTGTGTGTGTTTGCTTCGTAGTATTATCATCTACTCCTGTGGTGATATCGCGTTGTGTGTGTTTCATTCGTGTCGTGTGTGATTGGTCTGTAGTGATATCATTTGCTAGAGTGGTGATATCGCGTTGAGCGTGTTTCATTTTTGTCGTGTGTAGTTGCTCTGTAGTGATATCATTTGCTAGAGTGGTGATATCGCGTTGTGTGTGTTTCATTTTTGTCGTGTGTGGTTGCTGTGTTGTGATATAATTTGCTAGAGTGGTAATATTGCGAATATTTTCCATTGTCACAGCTTGGCTCGTACTAAACTGCGTTAAAGTGGGGGTGTTTGTGCGCACTTTTTTTGAGCTAGTTGAGGTGGTTAAAACTGTTGTCGGTGTAGTGGTTGTAACTGTCTTAGTTGCATTTTTTTTGGGCGGGGGTATTCTTGATCTTAGATTAAACTGTTGTTCTTCAACTTCTTCTTCTGTTGCAACAATTTTTTTTTGAGATACCGTCCTTAATCTACGCGGGCCCTGTAGGGTCAGTCTTTTTCTAAGGCTCATACTTGATAAAGAACTAGTGGAAGAAAATGAGAAGGCTTTTCGCAAGCATACAAATGGAGCCCGGATATTCCAACGCATACTTTTTGTGTTGCACAACTTCACTTTCACATCTTGCAGTTCGAATCCATTGTTGCATCTAGCTACACTGTGGCTTTGACCTTGAGTGTATTGAATGTTTCCATTTTGCGGACTCCTCAAGTTGCGGCAGCCCGAAAGTAAATATGACTTGCCGCTGATTGTTCCTAACAAAAATCATAATATATTATTTATCGTTGAAAAACCTTTTTCTTCAAAAAGTCACTGTTCACTTATCATGCACTGAGCTGGCAAAAACAAATAAATAATTAATATAATTTTACTACCGGTACTGTATTGGGGGAAGTCAGAACGCCTGACTCTGAAGCGGTGGGCTCAAAGTCGATGTCTATTCGGGTTAAACCAATAATTTAAAAATTGGTATTCAAAGTTTCCCTGCTTGACGTTTAGTATGAAAGGGGCAATGTGGAGAACAAGCTAACGAGTTCACTTGTTTTACCATAGGCTAAGGCGCTTTCCGCAGTTTCCCCATTTTGCAGACAAATGGCTTGCAGCTCCAAAGGAAGTTCGTGACGGGGCCTCGGTCACTTTTTCGTAACAAAAAAGTGAAAACACTACTTGTACAAATCACCTGTTAAATCCTGTCTCTATTTTCTTCAAATTCAGCTTTGTTATTCACAAACAATAATAAGAGTCTATTAGGCCTAAGCCTAGTTCTGCTGCAGGTGCACATTCTTTATGTTTGTGGGTTAATTTTATAAAATCACTTTAATCAAAGAGCGCGTCATCTTTCACCCAAAATAAATAAATGGTATGTATCATTATCTGTTTTCAGCGCATAATTAGAAGTGTTGCTCTCAACTTCTTACAATCAGCATAAGAAAGTAAAAATCACTGAGAAAAAAGCTAATAAAAAATAAATGTTGTTTCTCAAATTTAGCATTAAAAATCCTATAAACTGTTTTTGCCTTCTACATTAAAAGAAACCCGTTTTCAATTGAATTCCAGTGTATTCGATTGAAGGATTTTTTACATTCACAAAACTGATATTTATGACTATTAGGGTGGGCCAAAAAAACACTTTTTTTGAAAAGTTATGCTGCAAACGCTTTTTCCCATTATACTTCACAAAAAAATTACCCCAGCCAAATTTCAGCGAAAAATATTTTCGTTTACCCTATGCTCAAATTGTTTTAAATTTTTTAGCGATTCTTTTTTTACATAATTAGGGGATTCCCCAATGTTTCTACATGCTGTTATTTATGCATACTTTGGTTTATGTCAAAATAACCGCTATATATCAGTTAATAATGTTAGTTTCACTTACTGGGGCATTATATTGCTTTCTGATTGGTGACCCAATGGGGAACTTCCCCGAGCTGAAACAAGGAATTTCCTAAGAATCAGCACCAAACGTTGGTTAAAGTTTAATGTTGACCCAGCTTTTTACCAATCAACGAAAATGTTCTGAAATTGCTGCTTGCTGAAATTAAGAATCAGTAACAAATGTTGCTTTAAGTTTAATGTTGACACTATATTTTCATATATGCTCGTACCATTTTAACAGATTACAGTTATTCCTAATAAATATTAGGTGACTGACGTGGTCCTACTTATGTAGATACAACGCCTGTCCATATACTTCCTTGGCTACATATCCGCATATAACATGTAATAAAGCTGATAACGAATCCTAATCAGTAATCACAATCTCCTCCCGTACCAGACTTGAGCTGCATGATAGTTTTTATTGGCCTAAGGCAGGACAATTGACCTTATGTTGAGTAGCTTAGCGGGCTATATCACCGGGGGTCAGCAGCTTGAGGGTTAGTGAGCCGAAACCAACAAATTACAGTTACTTGAACTGATATTAGGTCTGCATTTGATAGACCAATAAGTGTTAATGGCACAACAATGGCTTCAACATAAGGTGTTGACAAATCTGACTAATTGGCCGTTTTAATTCAGTTTTAAATCGAAGTTCTTTACCATCCTGTAACGATGTTTTAAAATTTATATGTTCTTTATTCTTCAAATCAAAACCATACTAACGTTCCCAGTGCCAAAGTTAATATTCAACGCAAGCTGCGAAATCAACAGCTAAAATATTGATGAAAAGCTGCAAGAACCAATGAAGAGCCTCAGAGCAATTCTCTATGAACAGCTTCTCAATCAGCTTTCATGAACGCTAATTCGACTACGAAAGGACCGAAAGAGTGAGAACATTGAAAAAAGCAGAAAAATAATAATATAGCGAAAATCTTTGCAGCTTTTGAATTTTCTGTTGAAAAAGCTGTGAAAAGAATTCTTTCCGATCGATTAAGAGTAAATGAAGGAAGACGTATCGTCGGAAGGCGTGCCTTTTTTTGCAAGATCAAAGAGGGAAAAACTGTAGATAGGCCTACTCAATTTAGATCACAATAAGTCATCAGGTAAATGCGACAAAAAGCGCCCAAGAATAAAAGTTAAAAAACAGCAGAAGGTAAAAGAATAGAAGCTAAATGTCATTTGTGTCTTCCTGGAGTCCTGGTGCTAAAAAAGCGACAATGGTGACCATGGCGCAAAAATAACACGCTCGTTTAGGATTTGACGGTCATCTGTCTACCACTTCAAGATGGGTACCTCGTTAAGTGCCTTTCCAGCGGTACATATAGTAAACTTACCAGATTGTTCTCCATGCTGCCCATTTAATGCTGAACGTCAAGCTGGTAAGCTAAGAAATGAATCGCCTGCTAAATTTTTAGTCACTGATTTGAAGCGACTTGGAAACTAATCCCGAGTCTACCACTCCAGTGGCACATGCACTATCCACTCTGCCATTTCTTCAATCTATTCTTTGCAGCATCAATCAGGTTTAGTAAGCTTATATACCGGGAACGTTACTACAGTTTTGAGGAATGAAAAACAACAATTAAAGAACATTTTCTTTGATTGGTAAAAAGCTGGGTCAACATGAAACTCAAACTAGCATTTGGTCCCAGTGGTGCCGATCCATGTTGAGCATTGGGGGGGATGATTTGCTTATTTTACCTATTTTTTGTCAATTTTGAACATTGGGGGGGATACTGCTCGAAGTACATTTGCGAGTTTTGTAAGTTATGTCAGACTGCCACTTGCCAACTCCAATCTTCACCAGCACTCGACGGCATTAGACTACTGATGTAACAACACTTTAATGAGCACTACGGCCGACGCCAAATGTTGGGGGGGATACAGCCGAAATGTTGGGGGGATGCATCCCCCCCAGGATCGGCACCACTGTTTGGTCCTGATTCTTAGGGAATTCCCTGTTTTACCTCAGGAAAGTTCCCATTGGGTCACCAATCAGAAGGCAATAATTATAGTGCCCAGAAAGTGAAACTAACATTATTAACTGATATATAGCGTTTATTTTGATATAACCCAAACTAATAATGCATAAATAACAGCATGTTGAAACATTGGGGAATCCCCTAATTATGTAAAAAAGAATTGCTAAAAAATTTAAAACGATTTGAGCATAGGGTAAACGATAATAGTCAATACATGAAAAAAATGGCCGAACCTCCAAAAAATTTACACAAAAGTCCAAAGTTGTTGATCAGGGTCTGAAATGTCACAGAATAAAAATTCCCATGAATCGGACCCCGGAAACCCCTCTAAATTTGCTCTTTTTTAAACAAATACCTATCTAGATTTAAATGCTCAATAACTTTTTTGTGGTACACTTTAGACGTTATAGATGTATTATCAACTCATATAAACATAACCCCAAAGAACACAACAAGCATACTAGCAGTTCCATATGGCGTCATTATAAGGTCACAACTCAAATAATTAACAATTTTTAAGAAAATCTTGATAAAATTGCTGTAAACTGAAGGTTTTTAATTATTGGAAACACTTCAATCGATACTGTTTACTATAAAATAATAAGGCTGCTGTTCTGGTCATAAGATGAGTTTTGCAATTGAGAAAAGTCATTACGTCATGGGAAAATGAACGTCCAGCGACGAAGGTGAAACTTGATGCGTCACCACGCGGCATGTTTAATTGCTCATAATATCAATTTGTATTATTTCGTCTATTGGAATTACGTAGTGCTAACACTTTCATCATAAAGCTCTCGTCATATGACTGATTACACGTATTTTCACAGCTTTCTTCTCGGCAACTTGCAACTTCCACAAGCGTTTGAGCAAGGCAATCCATTTCTCTCGCATGTACATTGTTCATTCTAACAAGCTGTTACGCAGTTACAGTGAACTTTCTTGAAGAGATTTTCTGGGATTGCTTTTTATCGCATATAAGTGGAATAAACTTTTTTCCATCCCAGTTCCATCCCCAGTTCTTCGGATCTATTCCCTCTTCACTCCTCATCCATAACCTCATTTGATAATATACTCCAAAAGAGTGGAACCTACAGGCGGAAGCAGTTGAGGGAAGTCTCTTCGGGTTCACAAACGTTGTGGTAGACTTAACCTTCTTTTTTAGAATGGAATGGCGTAAAGACGAAAGTGGATCCGAAACTTTTCCACCAAAGGTCACAGCCATTGCACGTCTTTCCGAACAATCGATGACTTGTTGTGTCTGCCCTGATGCCATGAAATCCCTGGAAGATAACGCCAACTCCGTGCTTCCTTTGACAAATTTTTGGAACTGTGCTTTTTTTCGAATTCCATGAATCCGAGATGTAGTATCACAATCTGAAAAAGCGTGGACGAAAGGCAGTTCAGAACACAACTTGTCGCCCAAAAGACTCTTTACTGTATTGATGTGATATACTCGAAGTTGTTTTCTTGATTTTATATCTGAGTGGAAGTACAGAATTTTCGTGTTTGGCTTCTGATAATAAAGTAAGACAATAAGTAAGTCAGTGTCTTCTCCATTTAAAGTAAGGGTTCGGGTTTTGGATTTAGTAATTGCTGTTTGCACGATTAGGCAGTCTGCATTTCCATCACTTTGAATTATATTGCAACCACGTTTCATTAAGCTAACAGCAATTAGGTTTGTCAGAGCTTGCTTATTGCAACCATCGAATATAATTTCGGAGGCAACTTTGACATTTGGAGAAATCCTTGTACGTCTTCGAGCGTGAGTACAGTTTTTTATGGACGGTGAGTCTTGGTAGCCATCAAAAACAACTGTTGCTTTTACATAATTTTGCAGTGATAATGCCGTATATGCATCCGCAATTGTCCCATACGTACTGCCTCTCTGCCACTGCAAACGGTGCATGAAAAAGCCTCTTTCAAGCACATAACACTCAGGCATGGGTACATTGTCAGTTACACCATCGTCTGACAAGAAATTCGCGTGTTCATCTATAGCTTTGGCTAATTGCGCTTTGTCAGGCTTTTTCAAAATACAGTTTGCATCAAAAAGTGCGGGGGTAAGGGGCACATTTCATGATCAAGTACCTCTGTCATTGAAACATCACGCGACTTTGAAGCAACAAGCATTCTCTGAAATAGAAGAGCAGAGCCAATTTTTCGGTCACTATCTACGTCAATACATGAGTCTGCAAGTGTTTTTGCTTTCTCTTTTCGTTTAAAAGAATGAACAATGGCGAATTCTCGAATAATTTTGTAGATAAGCTTTTGGCCAATAGACTCATATTCGTCAACATTCACATTTTCATTGGCTTCCACGCCCGTGATAATATTTCGTATCTCAAAGTCGTCGGTGAGTGGATTGCGCAGCTTCAGTTTTTCTCCAATCTTAGTAAGATCTGATTGGCCTTTCTTGAACCTAGCTTCCGTCAGATCTTTATGTTGTTTACTGGTTGAAAATGCACTTTTGTTGAAATCATTCATTGCGAAATTATGTTCGGAGCAAACCGGGGACGACATAGTCCATAAAAACCGTTGTTCCTCTGCCATTCCACTTCCATGAGTCAAACCTCCGCTTGATTTGAGCGATCTTATCAAGGTTTGTTCAATAACCAAATCACTTCCAAGGCCGGCACAGGATTTGTACGTGAGTCGAATCATATGAATTTTTTGTAAACATCAGGATGCTTCATTTCAAACTGGCTCATGTTCTGGAGATGAGATAAGAAGACTTCACGTAAGTAAAGTGACCAGCGGCTACAAACAGCGGCAAACATTTAGGTACTGCAGCAAGATGCAATTTCCAAGAACCAATTTTATCCGACATAACAAGCATTCGAGATGTCCCATATCCAAGTAACCAATTATTCATTTTCCCGTACGAGTGCTTATGTATATTCGATCTTTTTTGTCATTCGAAGCTAGTTTTAAAGCCACTTATTCATCCATTACAGCAACAGCTTGCGCTGTAACACAATCATCAGAGAATAAAGTCAAGATATGTTCGTAGAATTGTGCAGCGTCATCACAGATTTTCTCGCCTGCTAGGAGAGAATAAAGGCTGCTTGTGACTAAAAGATGTACTCTAAACGCTCGCTGTGCAGACTTCCCAGTAAGCATATGCTTGTTAGATTTGTTCCTGAGTTCGGAGTTTTCCTCTAAATTTACTTTCCCACCTGTTATCTAGCGCGGCGCTCCTAAGTTTCATGCACGTTTACGTTGGGAATGGATTAGTTGGATTTGGATCATTAATTTTCAGCTTGTAGGTGCCTTTTTATTTTTTGATTTGGAAGCCCTGATATACAGTACGTAAAGCAAGAAACGCATAGGGCGTGGTTCTTTGTTTAGCTGTTTACACGGTTGTTGGAATATTGTGAGATTTGATCGGAAGTTGGATTTATTATCCCTACGTCTATCAAGCTACTTCCCCGTGTGTAGCTATGGTTCAAAATCAAATTGGTAAGTGTGTTATTGGTTTGATTTAAGCAAAGCCAGTATTGTCGAAATGTATACCTCAGTTATAATTTACTGCCTATTGTTTTTGATTTATTAATTAATCATGCCATAAGCTCATGTCTAGCGCTCGCATAAGTTAAGTTGTTTTGCGTTACTTTATCATAATTTATGTTTGCCGTTTAGAATACTACTACTTTTCATCGTTGTTCACTGTCTACAACTATAATATCAACATCGTGAAGACAAACCATTTGTGTGGTGATTTGTACAGTGGTACGTCAGCAATCAGAACCATCAGCTTTAAACAAAACCAACAATGCTTGCCAGCATTTTCTACATAAATTTCTTCAAGGATACGATCCGGTCCGGAACCTTGCATAAGTGTACCTATCGCTCCTAGAACATTCATAAGAGTGTGAAAACTTTCTTAGAACAGCACTATATTTTTCAAAAGACTGTTAGGTGGAACGTTATAGATAATCTCGGAAGCTTTCCAAAATAATGGCTGGTCAAACGTAATAATTGGCGAAGTGTTATGCTTTTTTGCTACATCACAGTTGTATGTCATTGTAGTAGAAAGAATGCAGGTAGGGTCACTTGGGTACATGTCTATCATGGGAAGGAAATGAACAGATGAAATCCGTGAATGCTAACATTCGTTATGCAAAATGTGCACCATTCCTTGCCGATTGGGGATTTTCGGGTCAGGGCAAAATGATAACTCCAAGTCCAACAGAAGGCCCCATAGAGATAAATGGCGTTAACATTTTTTTTTCTAAATGCATACGTTTTGTCTTGCCAATTTTTGTAAAAAACTGATCAACTTCAAACTCATAGAAACGAAGAAAAGTTAAAAACAAAGAAAAGTTAAAATGACTCTTGAAAATTTTTATGTGTTGTGCTTTTTCGTTTTTAAAACTAGGCTACTCTAATCAACTGAGAGGGTCCTTTAAACTTACAAAGACTGAAAATTTACGGTACCTTTTAAATTCGAAAACTGTATTTTTAGATTGGGGAAAGAATCATACTTTGTTTGAAAAAGTTTTATTTACTCACTTGTATAAAAACGATATGGCGGCGTTCTTGACCTCTACAGTTATTGCACATTTCCTCTTGTGCACATTTGAAATATTTTTCTAAGCTATAGATTAAACTATGCCGGCGCTTAGAGGCAATGTGATTAAACACTTGGCTTCCACACTTAATTTCAACTCTCGGTCGTTCTCTTTACAACAGCCTGCTGCTGCTGTCGCCTAACCTTCGCATAAAATTAAAACTTTAAGATTATTACACTTTATGTTAAGTTCAGCAAGCCGCTGGTTTTTTACAACCAAACACGAATAGAGCTAGACAGCGAATAAAAAGGTCATAACAGAAGCTACGATACGAATTAGCCTAAACAGTCACTGATTATGACGTCACCAAACCTCAATGCATAGCAAATGCAACAGATGTTGCCAAATACTGTAAACTAAGCATTCTGTCAAGCCACGTATGTACATCGAGGTACTACTACTTAAAGAGCGTTGTTCGCTACAGTCAGTATTCCAAGCAACACCATGTTTTTTTTGGTAAAATTTCAATGAAAAGAACTGATGACGTCATATTGACGTCATATGGGACTTTTGATATGCTCATCGTGTTCTTTGGCGTGATGTTCATATGTGTCGATAATACATTTATTAGGCCTAAAGTGTACCACAAAAAAGTTATTGAGCAATTACATCTGGAGGGGGTATTTGTTTAAAAAAAGCAAATTTAGGGGGTTCCCGGGGTCCGATTCATGGGGATTTTTATTCTGTGACATTTCAGACCCTGATGAACTACTTTGGACCAAAAAATCTTTTGCGTAAATTTTTTGGAGGTTCAACCGTATATTGACCCGACTAAATATCTTTTGCTGAAATTTTGCAGGAATGATTTTTTAGTGAAGTATATCGAGAAAAAACGTTTGCAGCATAACTTTTCAAGAAAAGTGTTTTTTGGCCCACCCTAATGCCTGTGCATTGTTGTTATTTTTTTTCATTCAATTATTTTCTGACAAATACACCGCGCAAATGCATATGTTAGTGTCCACTCATTTTTTTCAATCGCAACTTGACGCAAAATGAAGCAGGGAAGAGGCACACATCGTATCGTAACTGAAAGTTAAAATACCGCAAAGATGAAAAAAAGTTTACCTCAATTTCAGTTTTGCTGGTTCGATAACAGTTCAGTAGACTAAGTTGTCCTATTGCACAGCGTAAACCGAAATAAGACACTTACCCTGTCCACATGTCCAATTTTCGAGGGCTGTGGGAAGGCAATTTTTGGTTCTAGTTTCCGTATCATAATCAATTTAGTGATTATTATATATAGAGATTGATTATGATGTAGAAACTATAACCAAAAACCGCGGCCCTAAAGCCAACGAAAAATGGGAATGTGAACAAGTTAATTACAGTATATAACAGACTACAGCTAGATTGCTAACAACAGGTACTCTGTACTAAACTTAATCAGTAAAATCACCTTTTCGCACCCTTGTAAAGAATCTTGCGTTAGCAAGTGAGTATGGCAGTGGATTGTATGTCATTCTATACAGCGTGTAGTTGACTCTTCTTAGTACTCGAAGAAACAGAGTATATCTTGCTCCCACCGTGATATCCATGCAGTTACTTCCTACTCCAAAAGGGCCGATTCTAGATAAAGATAATAAATTGAAATTTTCGGGCGGAAGTGCAAGTTTGTTTCAATCTTTCATTATTTTCTTTATTGCAATTGTGAATGCAAGAGCTAAATCGGGACAAATGTAAACAAATCGCGGGCTGGATTTGGCCAACGGGTGTAAATGCATACTCCAGCTTAATTAATGTTAAACTTTCTCCGTATTTAACAACGCAATAAGTCGTAGCCTATCAGTAAAACTTCATTACGGTTATTTTAGTTTTAGTATTGGATTGAACTTCACAAAAAATTTTTTCGGGTCTGGAAAAAGCCGGCTTTATCCAGTGAGAAGCACGAGGCTATTTTGATTTCAAATTTGCCGCTGGTGATCAATGATCGGTGGTCGAACTCATCTTTACATAAATAAAGTCTTCATAGTCGATCCCCCCCAAAAAAAAGAGTCTTTCCGTAATCGTGTCAAGGCTTTATGTTTGTGATGAGGCCCCTTGTTTCTCCAAGCTCCCTAGGCTTCAGCCTACAAAGCCTATTGGTAAATTTGGTCTTAGGTCTGGGCCAGACATTTTTGATCCGCGCACAACCTTTGGTTGAGACTTTTACGAACTTGGATTCTTATTACGAGTTTTACTAGTTATGATGATGCACGTTAGGTGGGCTATGTAAAACGTGCAGTTACGCGTAGCCAAATGCAATTAAAGCAAGATAACATCGAAACCCATAACAACCAAGCTGCATGAAAATTAACCAACCAACTTTGGCACTTTTCAAAGCTTCCTCCAATGAAACAGGCTTCATAGAGCTTTAATGCTTATGGTCCTCTGCAATTCAACTCATACTTTTCATTTATTGGAGTTACGTACGTGATGTTGGTGCCTCTGGCAAACGAAAAATTGCTTAGCCGATGAGAGAAAGTTCCAAATATGCGAAACGTGACATCATATCGACCAGTTGTTTCGTTTCGTGATGTCATTGCAATGGAAGTGGCTCGAACCATCAATGGTGATCTAAAAATGAGCGAGAGCGTCATCAATCATAATACAATATATCGCACTCACAAAATCATAAACATAAATAAACTTAACTCATCAGCAATGAATTGGGGTGAAAAAAAAGGTGCTAAAAAGTTGCTAAAATTTGATGGCGAGAATTTAAATTAAATCCAGATGTTTTTAGCGTCGTGGGAGTAACTCCACTGACGTAATAGTACATTTCATGCAGCACGAAAATCGGATTCATTATTGATTCAGCCGACTCAAAAATTACCGGCAGCAAAACATTTCGATAAATACATAAACTGCAATAACAGATTTGAAGAATTCTGCAAGATCTTGCTTATTCGCAGTAGGCCACGTTTAAATGGTTTTCCTTTTTCAAATTAATTGTTTTTTCCAATTGTTGATGTTTTTTCATTTTCCAATTATTTCGTTTTTAAATTTTAATTTTTTTTTCAAATTAATGAAACAAACTAAAACCAAAAAATTTCCAGTTCATGGGTCATTCACGTTCTTTACTGTTTGACATCCATGGTTGGTATATGCGGGAAAACAATCTTGCAAAACGTATTTTTTGCGTAAATCAAAATTAGCTTTGTGAGCTGCACTGACGCAGTACAGTATTTAATTTTCTTCTCAATTATATCCGATTTATTACAGGAATTGCTATTGTAAAGATAATAAGTTTAAGAATTAAAATTCACGAAGAAAGTGTAATGGAATAACGAAATGAGTTTCAAAAGGTAACAATTTTTGTTTAATTCAAGAACTATAATTTTTGCTAGGCAAATAGATTTCGAAATTGTGACATCACGAGTTTTAGCTAGTAATATCGAAAAAAATTCAGCGTCAATATGAAACTATGAAACACTACGTCAAGCAGTGAAGTGACTGTTTCATAGCGACACTGCGAAACAATCATCCTGTTTCCATGTCCACTTAAAACGTGGGCCGAGTTCAAAGTGGGCTTTTTCAGCCCACTTTTTCCAAAAGCCCTAGCTTATTAAGACCAGCTCTTTACTTGCATCCAAGAAAACCCACGATTTCGCGGAAATTAGCCCCTAGGAAGCTTGAATTCTCCTGACTAGGACAAAGCCCGCGGGGTAAAAGCGCACGATTTTCGGACATGGAAACAGGCTAAATGACACCGTAATTTGGACCAAATCAAATAAACCGTTTCGGTGAACAACAAGAGCCCTTTGGCTTTTTAGGTCATGGGCTTTTCACGTTAGATTTGCTATTTTCATTTTTTAATGAAGAAGTTTAATAATAAACACTTAAACAGCACCAAGCGATTAAGTTTATCAGTTTTCAACGATAAAAAAAAACGATTTCTACCTGGACATATTTTTGCTTTACTTGATATTTCGTGATGCCAGCTTGTTTTCAAATGAAAATATAACTAGGCCTATCGCGGCATAAAAATAAACACGAATTGGTTGCAAAGAGCTAGAATTTACTTCGAAATGTTTTGATAATATGCGTATAAACATAAGGTATTGAAAATTGGTCAAAGTTGAAACTTAAATCCGCCAGTTTTCTTTTTAATTACTTTTTCCAAGTTTTTTCATTCGAAGAGTTACATAATTTTATTACAATAAAGCAAATCAAATTTCTACAAAATTAAGCTTGGGTTTTTTTGCTCACTCCTTTAACTGCAGCGGTACTCTCAACAATATGGTGATTGCTTCGTTTTTATACAACTCGGTCAGTTGGGTGTCAAAATGGCGGCGGTCAAAGTTATCCTTAAAGTAACACTGGCTAAATCAAGTGCAGCTCTAGAGTTGCCACACATTATAAGTATTTCTATACAAACAATTTCCATTTCAACAGCATGACATTACCTTTTTGCATAATCCGCAAAATTTCGAACAGGCACTGGATATATGCATCTTTTCCTCGCATCACTTGGAGCAAGGAGGAAAAATATATGAACCAGCAACAAGCTGAGAAGCGTTTTTCTTATCATAAACATCTTTTTTTTAAGTGCAATAATAAACTCAACCCAATCTACATGTAGCAGTTAACTTACATCCTGTCCATTTGTGCATTACCAACAAAAGCATCTTGTTACATGTTACTTTTTTTGGTCATTGAACATTTTATCATTGGAATTTTAAACCGTAATGCCTGTATTGGACCAACAAGTGCTAATTATTTCTCGAGGAAGTAACGTCGTTTTTATTTTATGAGCTGCAACATAGGCTTTTCGACTTTTCGATTCTAAAATATTCTTTTAATAATATTACAATAGATCGACAAACAGCTCAAGAGAAAGAAACGTAAGAACAATACAATTGCACTGAGTAATTGATGCAAATAGTCGGACAGGACTCTTGTTTTCGGAGTGGATTCGGGTTCAAGTGTGAAAAACAATCCCGGATGTTAAGATACATTTTTGGGGCAGAGTTCGGATCTTTGCTTCAACGACACATCAGGATCAAGTTTTTCATCTCGGATACAATCAAATCGGGCTCAAAACTTTGTACCTGCAATTTGCTCTGCAGCATCGGATGTTCGATCAGAAGCGTGCGCTTGGTAGCCGAGAGATTGGGATTTATTCCAGGTCGGGTTACTCTAAAAACTTTTAAAATAGGCTAGTATCTGCAGCTTCACCGTAGGACGCTTGGCACAGTGGGAAAGTGTGAAGGGTTGTGAGTATGTGTTTTGTTTACCTTACTTGTCCACTAACAGCGTTCATCATTGATATTAGTGATGGGCCATGATATGAAAATGCCCAAGTCAATGTGTGCTTAAAGCACTTCTGTTCCGTATCTTTATCTTTACTAACAGAGCTGTATTAAGAAAAACCTAAGCGCAACTTGATAAAATGATAAAATATTGCGGTAGTGTATTATAGCTTACATGTTTTTTATTTCTGGTTTGGTAGGAAAAACAATGAGTTTTATTTTTTGCATCTTTATTTCCAGGCATCTTTTAGGATTGATGCTTAAAGAAGAACTTTTGCCTTGACAGCATTTTTGTAGTTCAATTTGTTGATTCTGTTGTGTAAATTTCTGGAACAAGCGTTGGCACGACAAAGATTTAGTGAAAGTTCTCATGTATACGTAGGCTTACCATATTTGATTTTCCTCGCTGTTTTCCGATAAAAACTTCACTGGTATCATGTTTTTCTGTGAATTACATCGCAGCTCAACACACTAAGTGATGTTTCGTGTGCGGTCACTGCCGTGGCGAAAAATTTTAAAAGGGGGGGGGGGGGGGGGGTCAGGTGGAGCATAGACTACAAAAGCCATCAAAAAAGTCTGCCTTATTTCAGTCACTTTGCAACATTTCTTTTTTTACTAAAAAATAAAGCCACAAGGAGGGGGCCACAACACTATGGCTCTTTTCCTAAATACGCTCCTGTGTGTGATATATTTTTTTTTGTTCATAGCTTAATATTGTTTTATTACAGCTGTTTAGATTCATATTTATATTTATCAAAGGAAAGACGAGTTGCGACTCTAATTGAAACTGCTAGTATCCCAGTAGCTTTACAGTCGCAATATACCATCTCAGAACGATTCATCTCTCGGCGAACGAAACGTCGCTTAGGATTTGACCGGCTCTACGCATTGAAAATTTACCCCCAAAAAAGAAAATATTCGCCTACGCTCTCAAGACAAAAAGTTCATTTACAAAACTAATAAAAATAATTCAAACAAAAAAGTGGTTAATAGTTTCTGAGTGCGAGCTTATTTTCAGTCTCCTTTTGTTTAGAATATAGTTAACGTTGTCGTCTCTCATATTAACCTTTAACCTTTTTCATGATTGGTTTCCTTGGTAACGCACTCGTGACGAAATGATTCACCATTTCGTAACGCAATGACGTCACTTAAACTTTACGAGAAAACAAGAAGCTAACTCCCGACTATGCAAGCAGCCTCAGAAACCAAAGCCAAATGAAAGGAAATAAAATTATAATTTTCCACAAATTAGCTCATCCAAGATCCCAGTCTATCTCGCGTCTCAAGCCTTTTAGACATTTTCTCTCCGTACTTTCCCTTACTGATCGCTTGTTTTGAATCGAAGCAAAAGATAGTTAATGCAGCTTTAATGCGTCATGACGTAAGCGTATGTAAATAATGCGTCAACGAAAGTTGTCAAACAGGTTGCCGCAAAAATTAGACGGCTCTTTAATACCGGTATTGTAGAAGTTGCCGGAAACACACCATATAATTTCACTTGATTCATCGGAATTTAATCACAAGCCAGACTTGGAATTCACGAATGAAGAAGAAAAAGCGCTGTTTTAGAAAATAAAATTTCCTTGTGCTCCAACCAATCATTAGGAAATGTCTTACAACGAATCTAAGATTTTTGCGAAAATTGTTTCTTAATAAAACGATGCAGTCTTTGATTACGTGCTTTCTAGCCTGCGCTTGCGCGCCGAAATTTTGCCGTAGGCATACTCGGTTGATTCTCTGTAAATTGTCAACAGTGATAGTCCTGAACTCATAGGGAATTGCGATAAACTCAGATTCGTGGATAACTTTTGGCAAATATGGAATATATTTATCAGCTATTATTTGTTAATGCTCAAGTTGTTAGATGTACTGTAATTAAGTATTTATGCAGTATTGTCAAAATTATCACACCTTCATTATACTGGCGGTATTACGATAAAGTGAGGAACGAGTGGCGGGCCCATCTCCGCAACTTAGCACTTGGGCAAGCCAGCTCCGAAAAAACATCGCAGCGTAGCGAGTCGTTGGCGCTTTAACCGGCCCGGTAATCAAACCCCGACCTCCGTCATCGATAGCAATATCTTCAACCGCTAGCCAAGCGGCCGGTCCTTTGTAAATCATATATTTCACATTAGCGAGAGAGGAGGCTGATTCAGCTCGCTGACAACTCTGGTTTTGAGAGCAGTTTTAGATTCAAAAATTTGTTAAAAAATTGCTGATTGAAAGAATCTTAGCGTAGCAAATATCCGCTGCAGTTAAAAAAAAAATTGTAATTACCATAAATTAATACCCTCAAAGAAAAAACAATGATGACAATACAGTGACGATAGTGATTGCGATGAGGACTAGAATATTTAAAAAATAGGCGCAAAATTGCAATTGCTAACAATAAAAAAATGAATTTCTTCGCTCAGGGTTGCAAAATGCGAACTTAGCAAGCACTTTTTGTGGAAGCTGGACGATCTATTTGCTAACCATCAGTCCACCTGTAGGCTACTACCCCGCTGGGCCAATTGCATCGCTTCGCTTGATATACATCCCCTTCTTTACAAGCAAAGGATGCGCTCTTTTCAGCTCTCTTTGGAGCTGCCAGCACCACCTCCCTTCGCTCCAAGATGGGGAATTCCGTTAAGTGCCTTTTCCAACGTCATGACAAGTGGACTTATCGGTTTGCTTTCCACACTGCCTCTTTTAATGCTGAAAGTCAAGCAGGTAAGCTGCAAATACCGGCATTAGTTTTTCAGTCTTTAGTTAGATCGACACGGTATCTAACCACGAATTGACCGCTGCAAAGGCAGACGCTTTGTCCACTAAGTCATCCAAGCGTTTGTGTTCATCATTTAAAATATTGAGATTGAGTTGATTGCTGTACGCAAAACTCTTTATTTTCATTTGCCTAGTTTCTTCGATTGCGCAATCTTGTTACTACCAACAACTTATTTTTGTTCTAACAAATAAATTCTTGAGGTAAGTAACTTATTGTGGGCTAACCACACTTGCTGTTTCAAAGACACTTGCTTTGCAGTACAAACAATAGTTGTAATACAAAATCTATTCATTACACCGGGTTTAGATACTTGAAATAAATCACCAAGCAAAATAAGAATCAAACAAAAAGTACAACATGTAAATCACCGATACCATTAATCACTGTAGTATTCAAACGACTAAACTTTGTGATAAACTAGATAAATTAATATAAATCGAAACCATTAAACCACAGCAATAATAAAACGAACGTTTATTATAGAAGAGTGGCGGATCCAAAGAATGGGCGAACAGATTTTAACAACAAAACACTCAAGAAATTTTTAGTTATTACAAGTAAACTTTAAATCTGCAGTATTTTAACAGCTAAAAAGTGAAAATTAGAAAACATGAAGGAAAAAATGACATGGTGTGTACTATAGCCTTTATCGATTAAGTGAAGAGCAACATATAGATGCGCAGCACATAGAATTTACGCAATAAGTAAAGGACAAAACATATTTAAACCACAATAATAGGTTTGTATAAATAGCAATTGAAAGTTACAGTATTACCAAACTTTACAAGTGTATATAAATACGTAGTCATCGTTTCAAAGGGCAAAGTTATGGCGAGAAACATGGTTTAGCCCTATATTTACAGTCTCATGTAGTGCACTCGTACTTGTAACACCAACATAACACTGAAAGAGCAACTTCATATTTTCAATCATTAGCAAGTGACTGCAGCTTCATCACCACGCCACCGAGAACAGCTACCCCTTCCCGCTGGATCCGCCACAGGTGAAACAAAACTGGTGACATTAACGTTATTACTATACACAAGAGAAAAAAGCGCCTCTGCGCAAACACAACTACTCCAGACCTAGTTGTCCGTAAACAGATTAGCAAATGATTGACGCAAGCTGCGAATTTTTTCCGCTTTATTTTCTTCATCAGCTCGTGCTGCATCCACAGAGTGAGATTTTCTGCTGGAGGAAGCATCTGACAAACTATGCTCTTGGCGACTGAGAACTGGTGATGAAGGTTCAGATCCGTTTACACTGGTTGGTGCCGATGGAACGCATGATGGTGGAGCAGACATAGGAGCAGCTTTGAAATGTGGCCTCGCATTTTCGTTATTTGCCATTGTTGTTTCACTGCAAGCAGAAAAATAATAAAACTTCATGAGGGTGTCTTTACTAAGTGTATCCCAGAAATTCGTGGCACAAGCAAATGGCAAATTAAATCGACCAACAATAATTTCTCCAACAAACGCTGGAATTTTCTAGAAATGCAGTGGAGCGTATGCCTCTGAAGCTGCAGACTCGGATTTGATTCCGAGTCGGGTCAAACCAAGGACTTTAAAATAGGTATTCTCAGCTTCCCTGTTTGACCTCCGTATTAAAGGGACAGTGTGGAGAACAAGCTGGCAGGAGAACACGTTGGGAAAGGCACTTAGCGGGATTGCCCCATCTTCGCGTGGTAGACAGTTGGTCGGCAACTCCCGAGCGAGCTCGTTATAGCGCTTTAATTGCTTTCTCGAGATGGAAGGATAAATATGCGACTAAACACATACTTTTTTTAGTGATAGCAAATTATAGTATTAGCCACTAAATTTCAATCACTGAATTTTTCATGAGGCTTTCCAAAAGCGATGATAGGCTACAGAGGAAGTTTTGTTCGATGTTATTATTTTTGTGCAGTTCCGTCACAAAACACAAACGTGATCATAACGAACGTGTCCCACTCAATCGTTTGTATTGCAAACTGGTCTGCAGAAACGATTAGTCTTCAATTTACTATGTCGTATATAGTCATAATCACATATAATTATTCAGACCAAGGTTAGTTGAGAGCATAGTTAGAAAAAAATTAGATGTATTCTGTGGAGCAGGTAGGCGCTATATCTATTTAACGAGAAAACGTGGTTTGGTCATGGCGACAGCCAACGACGAAGCCGTGGTAGGGAACAGTGATGGTCTTAGGAATGTGCAAACTGTGCGGTCGCACAGGCCCCCCCTAAAAGAGAAGGCCCCCCCCAAAAAAAAGAATCATCGCGTTAACTGTGAAAAAACTTTGTTATATGAACTTGAACTATATCAATAAAATTATTTTTAGTTAGGAAGTGTCTATTTAACTGGAATTCAGCTCCCCTGCTTTGATTTTCAAACTTCGAAAACCGTTTTCTGCTACCAAACCATGCCTTTCGCACCAAAAGAACCGGAAAACAGTTGAGTGCGTGAGTGTGGCTGATGAACTGTTCTTCGGTGATGGTTTTGAGTGAGCTGAAGAACGGTTACGCTGCTGCGAAACTGAAACTATGGCAACCGAAAATTATGCCCAAATATGGCAAAATTTCCGGTTACCGAACATTGAAAATGGTGGTTGCTTAACCGTTTTTTGGTGAAAAAGAAGCTTCCTCTTAGTTATCCCCAATTACAAAAAAGTTACTTTCACTGTAAATTCTTTCACTGTAAATAACCAGGCCCTCCAAAAAAAAAAAAAAACAATCGACACATAAACTTCCAAAAAAAAAATACTATTTTTTGCAAACTTGAACCATATACATCATTAGAATTAGTTTCAGTTCTCCTGAATAGAATAACCTTTCTGCCTCCTTTGGAAATAAGCCACCCCCCCCCCCCTTAAAAAGAATCCCATTTGAAAATAAGGCCTCCCCTCAAAAAGAATCAATGCGGAAACTCCAAACAAACACTTCTTTTTTCGTTAACTTGAACCAAACCATCAAAATTCCAAATTTAAGCTTCCCTAAAAAGAACCTTCATTTTAATAAAACTTTTTGCAATGACGCACAGCACCTTCAAAAAGAATCCGCTTTGATGATAAGGCCACCCTCAAAAAAATCAATGCGGAAACTCCAAAACAACATTTTTCTTATTCTTAACTTGGAACCAAACCATTAAAATTGATTTTAGTTATTCTAAATTTAAGCTCCCCTAAAAAAATTTTCATTTTAATAAAACTTTTTGCAGTGAAGCACAGCACCCTCAAAAAGAATCCGCTTTGATAATAAGGCTCCCCCTCAAAAAGAATCAATGCGCAGACTCAAAAAAAAGCTTTTTTTTATGGTAACTTGAACCAACCCATTAAAATTATTTTAATTATCTCAAAATTAAGCTCCCCTAAAAAGAATCTTCATTTAAAAAAATTTTGCATTGAAACACAGTAAACAATTTGTCTGAACCATTTTTTTTTATCTGTAATCGAAGCTGAACCACCTCAAAGTGAAACTTGGCAATCTGTCACTAGCAGATGCAGTAATATTGTATATAAGTTGATGTTAAAATCAATCAATGCCAGTATACCAAAACTCATTTACAGTTAATATAGCCAACTACTGTAGTTCGTGGTTTACTCAAGCTACGGATAATGCATATATACAGTAGAATAAGCAAATCATTTCAGGGGCGGTATACTGTTCAACTTTCGTGCACTTAACGCAATGCGTTAACTTAATGAACAAACAAAGCAACAAAAGTTGAGCAGTTTACCGCCCCAGGTCTCTAATTTTTCCCAAGTTCTGGGAAATTTTTAACGAACCCTAGTCCCTAGCCTTGCTATAGCCTACCAATTACTGGCAATAAATGATGTTCCTACATTACATGCATTAAATGAGCTTGATTGATTGATTGGTGCTGCTCCAGTAACTTCCTATGAAATGCCTCTTATAACGTGCTTTAGTACACACTACAGCAAACTTAATATTTGGATCCCAAAAGGCCCCCCCTATAATTGTCGCACAGACCCCCCTTAGTCTAAGACCACCGCTGGTAGGGAAGCAAAGAACCTTTTTTCAAAGATCGACCATGGAAGAATCTATCAACCTGTAGTAATTTTACCCCCCTCTCCGGAAAGTTCTAACTGGCTACGCCTCTGGAGTCAGGATCCGGAATGATGGGAGGTCAAGGTAGAAAAAAGGTTACCACTGAGCTAGATGGAAATATTCAAAATTTGAGGTGTAAGTTGGTACTACTTGTAAAGCAATAACAAAACAGGTCAAACCCTGGACAAATGAAACGAAACATGGCAAATACAACAGCGAAACGCAAAGCGAAAAATGTGTTGGATTTGATGTGCAATAAAATAGCTCAATCCCCGGGCCGGTTATAGCAGTTGTTAAGTACATCGCCATCGCTGCTGGAAGTCTGGGGTACGATTCCCGGGCCGGTCAAATCGGACACAGTGTCGCCAACGGCTCGCCACTGCTACAATCTTTTTCAGAGCTGTTCGCCGAAGCGCTAAGCCGCGTAGGTAGACTCTACCAGTCACCACCCGTTACACGCTTCGGCGTAAATATCGGGTGCATACAGTAGTTAAGATTTGATCTTAGCTCAACCCAGTAAAGATATGGGAGCTCTTGAATTTAGTCGACTGGAACTAACATGTAAGCTAGCTTAAAAGTATGCATACCGCAGTTATTGTTATATCGAGTTTATCGTACGATGTAGGAGGTCATAGCAAGGTTTTGCTACTTAGGTGGATAGGGTGCTACCTCTAGAATAGCGTAGCGTAGTCGTTTGGAGCGTCGTTTTTACCACGGGCATAATCGCCAGGTTGAAGGTTCAATTCCCATCTAAACCTCATTGAAGCGTTACTCACGATAACTTTTCCTGCTTTTTGAAATTTAACCAGCAGCAAATTAAAGAAGTTAGAAGCAAAACTCGAAAACAAAGAAAACTTTTAAGCGAGTCTGTGTCATCCTATGCTTAAAGTCTCCATCGCTTTTTCGAGGCAGGAAGATAAAAACGAAGAAATCATCATCAATATTAATAAAACGATTATAGCCGGTATATTAGTAATAGTTTTACAAACGTTTTGGTAAACTTATATCTCTATTGGTGTAAAACTACAGAGGCACTAGGCTAGAACAGCTCAAGAAAGAAATTAGTTTTACTCTGATGATGGTGTAAGTTTTTACCGAAACGTTTGTAAAATGATTACTAATACACTGGCTATAATTGTTTTATTCAAGTTGAGTTTCAAAACCCATTTTAATATCCAATATTGATTGATCGTAAATACTGTAGCCCTTTTTGGTATGGTATTTTGTATTTAGTTGCATATACATCCTCCTATCACGAGAAAGCGATCATAGCGTTAAAGGCTACGAGCTCGCTTAGGAGTTGTCTGCCTCCTGTTTACCACACCAAGATGGGGGAATTCCCCCAAATGTTTTTCCCGATGGCACAGCAAGAAAACTTGCCGGCTTGTTCTCCACAGTGTCCCTTTAATGCTGAGCGTCAAGCAGGGAAGCTGTGAATACCAATTGTGAAGTCATTAATTGACCCGACTCGGAATCAAACCCGAGTCTACAGCTACAGAAGCGGACGCCTTACCACTCGACCATCTGAGCTGTTTTAAGTGAAATCATGTTACAGTCATTGGTTGACCCTACTCGGAATCAAACTCGAGTCTACAGCTCCAGTGGTGGACGCTCTTACAACTCGACAATCTGAGCTGTTACATGTTACTGCATCTCGAATAAATCCGTAAACAAGTGATGTTGTTCATAAAAGAACTTGTGTACTTGCTCGTACCTGCTATGAGCATTATTGATGGGAAAATAAGACTGCGAATTACGTGTATGAGATTGAGTGTCACTTATTGAGCGAGGTCTAATACACGCAGTCATCCTCCGCGTCACCAATTCAGCGATCATCTTTCGATCCTCTTCTTGTTTTTCTCCGATCAATGGCATGCTACAATCACTGACCTACACAATTTAACATTGTTACTTGAGCTCGGAAAGAGTAAATCTACCAAAACTTTAAAGCCGAATTTCGTGAAGTAAAAAAGCATCATATTCTCAGCTTTTACATCCTGGTGTCTTTGAAACTTTTCATTTTGGGAGAAAAGTGTTGATGTAAAACAGACATGTGCAACCTTTTTCATTGGAGAGAAATACAAAATTTGGAATGATAACGCGTGCCGCAAAAATTTTTCCAAAAAAAATTACTATCATAAAACTACTTGCCTATGAAATGAGTTTATGTAGTCAAGAAAGAGATTTAATGCAGTTCACGACACACGTGTGCAACAGTTTATCGAATATTTTTGAATAATTGTCGATGGAAAATGAGGAAACTAAGTTCAGTCAAGCGTATTTAATCACAGATTAAGTGCTAATCTCGCACAATGCCATATAATTGTACAATGCCGCGCAGCTTCTTTTAATCTGGCATTGCAAAATTATAATATTATAATTGTAAAACATGGAAGGGAGTTTACTAGTATTGCTACCAAAAACAATTTTCAGTTATTTACAGTGTACAGAGTGGCATAAACAGCCCAAACATTCAGTGCATGGGTTGAGAGCAAAGTTGTTTTCCATCGACCCATTGTCCTGCATATTTAGGTAAAAATGGTGATCGTTAGTCTGATTGCTCAAGCAATTTTTCAATGACCTATTATAGCTTGCGTGTGTATTAACCTACAAAAATTCCCTTGAAACTTGAAGCTTCAAGAACCAGCATGCTGACTTTTCCAGCTCAATATTATGCTCATTGGGTAATGCACAACAGCAGCAGAGTAGTGTGGGCCTAGTATGTTTGTAAGCGTTTACATAATTATAAAAACATTTTTATGTGACGATGATTATTGATTATTTGGAGATACAGGCAGACCAGCTCAAAAAATTTTCGAGTTTATACAAAACCTAAGCACACAAGAGTCTATCAATTTTCTTACTCCAACAATGTAATCTTTGCCGTCGCTTCCATGCACAGCTTTCACAGCCACCATGTCCAAACCTCCAAATATTTCACTGCAAGCATCCACCCATAACTTCTGCCGCTCAGTTACAGCAGCTTCTTCCAACACTGCCGATCCAATGTTGGCTTTCCAATTTTTAGAAACTGAAGTTCGCCTGTTCGCAATAAAGTAGCTGCTTTTCTTACAGGATTGCAACATTTTCAAATGATGTTGAAAAAAGTCAAACATTTGTGGAGTACGGTATAATTCATTTTTAATTGCTCAGACGACCGAGTGAATAAAACGTCTATATAGCTCTGGAACATCAGACTCCGGTTTGCTTTCGAGTCGGGTCAAACCAACGACTTTAAAATTGGTATTCACTGCTTCTTTGCTTGACGTTCAGCGTTAAAGGAACAGTGTGTGAAAAATATGCCGGCAAGTTCGCTTGTCGTGTGCTTCGAAATGGCATTTAACGGGATTTCCCCAACTCAGAGTGGTAGACAGGTGGCCGGCAGTTCCTAAGCGAACTCAGATGGCCGAGTGGTAAGAGCGTCCGCTTCTGGAGGTGTAGACTCGAGTTTGATTCCGAGTCGGTCAAACCAATATCATTAAAATTGTATTCACAGCTTTCCTGCCTGACGCTCATCATTGAAGGGACAGAGTGGGGAACAAGCCGGCAAGTTTAGGCTATTTGTTGTGCCGTTGGGAAAGGCACGTAGCGGGATTACCCCATCTTGGTGTGGTAGACAGGTGGCCGGCAACTCCTAAGCGAGCTCGTTATCGTGCTTTGAATGCTTTCTCGTGACAGGAGTCAAATATGCAACAATTACTAAAAACTCGTTATAGCGCAATGGTCGCTTTTTCGTGATAGGAGAATATGCAACAATACATAACGCAACTAAATGAAAAAAATTAACGCATAATTTTATCTCGGTTGCAATTATACCGAAGTCTCGACGACGCTAACTACATCCAAACTTGGAATAGCGCAAAAATGCAAGGAACTGAGAATTTTGAGAAACTGCGAACAGACTAATTTGTCCATTTAGAAAAGCGAGTACCTAAAAGTTAAGCGTATCAGCTTTGCGCATATCATCTCTCAACGCATTAAGCTCAAGCAAAAAAATGATTCCATCACTCACGCTTACTTGTAGGTTTTGTAATTTCCTCCAATTTTCTGAACGCGTATGTCATATTTCGCATCTACATACGCTTCAACCACAACATAGGCGTTGGTCAACGCAGCCACACCGACCACATCTTGAAACTCGTAGTGATTGTTCACTTTAAACTTTGCAGTACCTCGATGAGAATGACCAATTTTCAGAACAATTGGGAAGTGGGACCACGTTACCTGAAAATTGAACTTTATTGTTATCCACGTTAATTCAAACACAAAATTGCTACATTAGCATGGATCTAATCCAAAAGTCAGGATTTTTCACAAGTCTGCAGCACGTATTTTGCAATTTGCCTTTTTCCAATTAACGGGCTATGGTGGACTTACGGAAAACTCCGGCAGCCTACTTTTCAAGTTGAGCGTTAAACTAAGGAGCTGTAACCGTTATAAAATCTTATACAACTTTACAACCAGAAAATCAAACGAGCAAGAACACGAGACACGGTATTTACTCAATATGCTAGTCGATCCTTCCCAAACAATCGCTCCAGATAAACTAACCAAACAAGGTTGTAAAACATGATATAAGACGTTAACTCGCGAAGTTCATAGCCACATAACTCAACTTTCTATTGACTGCTTACCGTAAAACTGTGATCTTGTATTATGACAACATACTACAGAAGTAGTCGCTTATTGACTGTACGGCAATAAGAAGTTAATACGTCACTTATTTCACAAAGTTCGAATGTAAAAAATCGTCTGGCTTGCTGTCAAGCTAGAATACCAATGGTCAAAGGTAGACCTCTGCGTTTTTGACTGTTGTTTTGATTGTAAAACAAAACGAATCATTAAGACGAATATACCAGAATGTTAGCTGAAGCCGATATGGTGCAAATTGAAAATCGTGGGGCAAAGTTGAAGCAGAGGTAGCGCAGCAGAAATGAATTTAGCTCAAGTATGGCAAGTATGGCATAAAGACGAGCCGATGCAGAATTGACCTCTGACTCAATCAAATGCTCAAAGAAGCTAAGGCGTTGGCAATGGTCACAGCCGGATTTAACAATATGGCAAGTACAGCATCTGTTCTCTCCCTACACAGTCTTTTTAACACCCCACGCAGATAAATCTGTTGTCTTCGGTGCTGCACATTGGTCATTTATAGACTTTACCATTGCGTTTTCGTTTGTTGATGTGCACCTTAAAAAGTAAATTATGAAGTACAAGGGGTCTATCACGCGGAGTTAAGATACGCAAGTTTGAACCAAAGTACGGTGAACCTGATTTAAAAATCGAGGTGATCGTGTTATTGAAGCAGAATGCCATAAAATATCGTACTTAAATATTCGTAGCCAAACTAATATGGTCTTCATTATGGGAAGTTCCCGATATCGGGAAAGTTACTAACCTGGATACCACTGCAATTATTTGCGTATTTTTTCACCAATTAAAGAGAAGAAACATGCAATGACCAAACAAGCGTTTTAGCTTATTCTAGAAAGCGCCAGGTACCACAGTCTGTGGCTAGTGCTATTTTCAAGCTCTTTTGATAATGGCACCCTCCAGCTCAGAAAACTAAAAATGTGTTTTCGAAATTAATTTTTCTTGAAAATTGAAGTAGATGTCGCAATGCTAGCAAAAAGCTTAAACAAAAATCAACATTATTCAAAAATCTTTGGAGTAGAGTGCTTCCTGAGAACAAATTTACCAAACTAGCTTCCATCTATGCATATAATATGAGACAATCTACAAACTCCCGATATTTCCGACCGAGGGCGAATGAATTAATTGCGCTCAACGTACAGCACGATATACTCATGCAGAGGACCTAAGCTTTACAACGAACTTAATCATGAATTAAAAAGTATGCAATGGGTCTCGTTCAAAAAGCTAGCAGCTCTAGATTAATATCTCATGGATACATAATTAGCAAATTAAATATTACTATGGCCGTAATTTTTTTGAACAGTTTCCCTTTAGACTCCTTATTGAATTTAAAATCATTTCTAATCTTGTCGTCTCACAAGTAGTTCAGCCTCTTTGTTTAAATATTGACGTATATACTGTTGATTATTCTTCACTCTTCAGCAAACTCCTTATTATTTGCATCAGTTCGTAACAGTGGATATTGGTATTTATTGCAGTAGCCTAATTAAATTTCACGATCCTTTGCATTTCTTCAGCAACAAGTGCTTCTCACCTTCTACGTACAGCTATTAACACTTTAACGGACATAACTAGCACCTTGATGTATGTTGTTGGATTCATGGTGCTCTGTGCTTTTGCAAGTATGTTTCCTGAGACGAAACCGTGTTCTGTCACAGCCTGGCATCCCGCGACGCATTATTGTAACGCCGAATACGGTGAGTAGGCTTATACTGTAATTACTAAACCATTTAAATCAGTTGGTCGAAATGCATGCTTACATTGCTAACCCAAAACAAAAAAAGTTCCTTTTTCGGTGACATCATTTAACGTCTTAAACGTGACAACGCTATGACACATGATAGTTTTCGAAAATATGGCTAACTTAATTATTCAAACATTTTCAGGTATTTATTTTTTGAGTTGTTTCGCAGGAAAATCGAACAATTATTCCTGGAGTATATGATAAAATACATAGTTTTTCTGTAGCCACTAAAATGATGCTGTTGATGATTATGCAAGTTTCATAACATGAAACTAGACTGAAAACTAATTTTTAACTCCATTCAGCACAAGCACCTATCTCATGTAAAGTGATCAAAAGTTGGTAAACAATTGTTTTTATCATTAGGCAAAACCGGCGCTTGATATATCCGTTAAGAGGGTCTTCTTGGTAGCCTGACCGGGGTCGGGCCACACTACAAACTTTGAAATTCAGCTTGCCCGCTAGGCGCTTGGCATAAGCGGGAAGTGTGAAGGGTTATGTGTGTGTGTGTCGTTTGCCTCGCATGCCCACTAACAGCGTTCAATCACTTATGGTTGATATTTATCATGAGCCGTCATTTAAGAATAGCCTACATACAGTGGCGGTTCCAGTAAAGTCCGGTGGGGGGGGTGAAATGGCGGATAAGAATGTTGTGACGTCACAAATTGCATCAGTGGAAGTGCCGAAGACACGACTTTTTCTAGGGGGTCCGGGGGCATGCTCCCTTGGGAAAACTTTGCAAAAGAACACTTAAAAATACGTATTTTGGTACAATCTAGATACAATTTTTATACTAACTTTTCATAAAATTGATTATCCTTCAAGACTAAGATGGAAAAACCGATTCGTTAACTTAACCGTTGAGACTCATAATCGACGAAATTTTATGAAAATATCGTAATTCTTGAGTACTGTATCTAGGCGACGAGGTGCATTTTTGACAGTAAAAATTGAAATCCTAGGTGTAACCTTGAATACATACGATGTCAGTTTTTCACTGAAACTGCCGTTTTGCGTGATAAATGGTCTGCCTTAACTTTTCCGTTTTTCCAGACTGAGGGGCAATGGCACAATGGCCCATATGAACAAAATTGCCTATTGGGGGTTCCGGGAATGCTATAAGACCGATCGGAGACTTTATCCTTTCAAAAACTTAAAATTACACCAAGACCAAGAGTCACAAAACTTTGGAAACTGAAATAATGTTGTTGAAAGATTTTCGGAGTCGATATTAAGGACAAACCAAACGCATTGCAGAAATGCGTGTTTGAAAATTAACGCTTCATGCGGCGACAATGGGACGCAATACGATGAGCAGTAGGCAAGCAATCCAACACGAAATAACATGCTACGAAATGACACCAAAAAGTACCTGCGAGTTTCTCTTTAAGTAAAAATTTTACTTTTCACTTTTTTGAAAGGCAACGTGCAAAGTTGTCTATAACCGCTTCTGGGTCAAAATCTATGTCTTTGTGAATTTACTTATGAGCAAGTCCGTTTAGTCTTTCGTCAACCATGGTAGATTGCAGACGATTTTTCAAAATCTTCATTGCGCTGAAAGACATTTCAGCTTCACAGTAAGTAACTGGTAACGTAAGGGCGATCTGCAACAGCTTTCTGACACTCTCGAATCGTGCAGGTGTGTCTAGCAATAGTTTTGTGAGTTTCTGTTCATCAGGAAAGTTTTTAGCTCTGTACTCTGAGAACGCTTTTAACTCTTCTAAGAGCGCTTGCTCTTGGTTATGGATTAATCGTCCATACATTTTAAAGACAGTCAAACCATCAGAGACATCCACAGTGGAACTAAGCAAAACAGATATTAGCTTATAAGCTGACAACGATTTTTCGGAAAACTTTGTAGCAAACTCGGCAATAATGCTATCCAAATAGGGATACCTAACTGAGTATTTGAAGTAATCTTTATCCGTACAGTCCTTGAAAGAGGACCGGTAAACTAGGCGTGACGGACAACGTGGCTTTTTGATCTCGATGCTAGCAATATCTGCGTAACGTTGAACTGTGTTGAAAACGGAAAAGTAGTTGCCTTCCCACTCGTTGCCATCGGACCGCCACGAAGACAGTGTGTTCCTTGCTTCTTCCACGCAGTCTGCGGCTTCAGCATAACACAGCTGCACTTTCTGTAGTATTTTTGAAAGTGGCTGTGTCACTGCCATTATCTTTACAGCTGCAGCCGTCGCTACTAAAAACGATGACGAACACACTGCTTTCAACAAAGACAGTGTCCGACTTCTCGTATTTGTATCGAAGCTTGCATCTATCAGGATTTTGCCAAGCCCTTCCGTTATTTTGTGAAAGTTTTCTCCAAACTTTAAAATTGAGTCGTGGCGTTGAACGAATCTTGTTTCACACATTTTCGTCAAGTTTGTATCAAACAGAGCTCGTCGTTAGAGCGAATCATTAACGAAGTTGATAGCATCGGACACGATTTTGAACGTGTTTCGGATGTCAATAACATCCGAGCCATGGTTTAACACGAGGTTACGCGCATGGCTGGCACAATGCACGTAAATAGCTGAAGGAGCTTTTTTACGGATGAAAGCTTGAACTCCTCCTTTGTAACCGGCCATAACAGACGCACCATCGTAACCTTGTTCCAGGCAATTTTCCATTAGCAGCCCCAAATGACGAGTCTAGCTAAAATTTTGTAGGAAATTCCTTGAGCAGTGCAGTTTTCTATGCCACCAAAGCTGATAAATTGCTTCTTTACAACGCAATCCTCTGAAACGTATTGTAGATACAGACAAAGTTGTTCGACGTGTGAACTGTCGCTTGTTTCGTCCGCAATAACGAAAAAAAAAAGTTACAGCATGGATTTCTCGAATTATTTTCTGCGATACTTTCTGCCCACAAAGTTCGATTAACTCATTTTGTATCTCTTTGGAAATGTAGGTAGCTTTTTTTGAAGCTGTTTTAAGATGCTCTGATAATTCTGCATCTCCACTCTCTACTCGTAACGAAAGTAATGAAGGCCCGGAAATTTCCTTCCGAGCCGTTTACAGCTTTTAGTGGTTCCAAATTGCCATTGTCCCTGTGCCCTCGTAATGGTAGTCCGAGCAGTCGGCACAATATTACCGTTTTGAGGATCGGTAGCAATCTCTTTCCATTTCAAATTCAGTTTCTTTTCTTTTGGCATCCAATTGGTTGAGAATATCATCTTGAGTTTTTGCAACCTGGCACTTCAAAAAAGCATCCGCTTGCGTCTGGCACATGTCATGATACTTGGTACAAAGATAAGCTTTAAGTTTGTCGTAAATTTTCTTGTAGTTTACAAAAGAACTAGTGACAAAACTTTGCAAGGCTGTGACTTTTCCTCGATCGTTCGATGATTCCTCGCTACTAAACAGGGCACAAGGAATGCAAACTACTCCTTTCATTACCATCGAAAATTTGAAAGCGGAATTTTTACCACATAGATGAGTTTCAGACAAATAAACTTTTTAATTTTTCTTTACGCCAAAAGACCAGTTAAAAATTTTTGGTGGTGCCACATGATTGGACAGCAAACTAATTCTATCTTGGTCGCTCAAAATCTTTTGTCTATTCAGTTTCCATTCGGACGCACCAGGTAATTTTGCAAAAGCAATCGAAATGTCATATGTTGAGTCTGATGGCAAATCTTGCGATGAATTTGGAAAATCGCACTTTGGTACCGCATCTGTTGTTGACGAAGGTGCTTCACTAGTAGAATTCTCTTGACCTTGACACTCTCTCTCCTCAGCGACTTCTGTCGAACTAGACACTGATTGTATGGTTACGTTTTCTGAAACTGCATTACTTTTCTTTGCTGAAGAAACTGAAAAGTAATCGGTTATCGACTTTTGTTTTCTCTACAAGTTTGAGCTACTAGCCATACTATTCGCAAACCAACAAAACTAAGAATGAAAGCCAACTGCCAAGCTTTCTGTACTAATGTAACTTCACTTTGTGAAGCAACACTGTTGAATTGTTGATGTATTAATTTAATAAACCGCCTCCTGTGTTGCGCTTACTGCTACACTCTAGTACAAAAGTTTCAATGTATATTTTTGACAACAACGCCGAAGATCGCTCTGGGTATACTCGTAATGCCTCGTAACATTTCCCTTCTTCACATTTTCCATCAAAGAAGCACATTAACTCATCAAATGATTATATTTTAGAAATAAATGAAAAATGTTACAAGTTTTTTTAATCTTCTAATGGTCTGGTGGGGGGGGGATGCATCCCCCACATCCCCCCCTCCTAAAACAGCCACTGCCTACATAATGCATGCTTGCAACACCCGCCGTCCCGCGCCTATCCTTTACTTTTACTATGATCAGGAATTATTTTATCAATTTCTAGTTCAATCAATTTTAATACGGGCAAGATATTTGGATTTCGATAGAGAGGGATAGCAAAATCAAACCTATTGCTTGAATTTGCGAATATGTGGATGTGTTTGATATTAGTTTACGGTGCTTATTCTATCATGCATCGATACGTCATCTTTAAATAAGAGGTTAGATATCACAACAACACAATAACGGTTGGTGAAGCTATTGATATTGTTGCTATTCGATGTTATCTCATTGCCACTTTTAAAAATCAATAAATTGAGCGGGACGAAAAATTTAATACAGATGGTAAAACTTAGGCAAAAGTGTAGGCTCATTGTTATTGATATACAGTAATTTAACACCATAAGCTCATGCAAAACTGGATTTTTAACCTCAGTGGAAAGACATTACTGTCGTATTGAGCGAAATTCTTTAGTGTGCTTTCAAACAGTAATTTCAAGACGAAATTGATATTTTTATTTTTACAGTTATAAAAATTTCGGTGAAGAGCAAGCGAACGGTTCTGCTTCAACAAGATGGAACTTTTGGTGAATTAACGTCGAATTCAAATGACGTAGAGCCAATCATTGCAACCAATCGCAATCTTCAAACGAGTTTTATCACCACCAAACTTCAAAATGCGACTTCTGACGCTGACGAAGCTCCAATTTTCACTACCAATCAGGCTCGAACAAACTTGGAGTCTATTTGGGATTTAACAGCTAACCGAACAACCCAAACAGTTGGAAAAGCAAATAATTTCACTTTAATCAATGAAGCCAATCCTTCATCAGAATTCAAAGAGAATAGCACGACTAGCATTGCCTCATCAAGAAGCGCGAATAATCAATCTTTGTTGGCTACAACAGCAGGTTTGTTTTAATGCAGTATAAACCATTAAACTCGCGTTGTTGCTTTCATTGGGTATAAGGTGCCGCAGTGGCAGAAGTTTTGTATGAGTCATGAAGCAAGGTTTAGCTAAGCTTCAATGCGACTTTCGTTGTTATGTTCCTAGATCACATAGATCACCATGGAGGATCCCAAACGCAGGATCTCAAATTTGAAATTTTCAAGCAGTTTTAAAAGTTAGTGCTGTTTGGTCGGTACTTCCATGCAAGAACGCAAAACCAACCGATTTACTCTTTAGCATGCCATTGCATTGATGCTATTCTTTCGTGATAAACAAACGTCTTTTGCATGAGCTATAAGCTCCATTTGCAAATCCACCACGGTGGGTAGACTGCATGGCTCTACTAAAATGTATCCTCCTTTTTGGTAGGGAGTAACTGATATAGTGAGCTGAGCCAGGGTTTCCCAAACTTTCTTATGCCACGAATCCATTTTTGCGAATCAAGTTTACCGCGGACCCCACTTTTAAGTTGCGTTAACTTTTCACCCAACTGCTATTAAAGCATAAAATGCAACACGAAAATAAATTGTGCTTAATCGTAGTTTCATTTTTACCGACACATATGAATCACATGAATGGGACGGATGGGGTTGCTTCTCACAGCTTATGTTTCAAATGTTTGTCCGTAAATTGTACGTTTAGACCAAGCGATTGGCGTAGCGCGGTCGGTAACTTGTGGTTCTTTGATCCTCAAGTTGCGACTTTTTGTGGGAATAAACGAAGACCTTTTTTGGGAGACGGAGAAACAAAGATCTTTTTAAATTTTTGATTGCCGTAGTGTTTTTGCTGCTCACAGTGTGTTTAATATTTTGGGATATTGGTTAAGATGGCTCTTTAAGTGCAGTAGGTTGTCGACCCCTGGCGTACTTGTAAAACACATCATTATCGGTGCGCAAGGTCTGGGGTCCGGTCCCCAGGCCGGTCTAATCAGACACAGCGTCGCCAACAGCAGTTTGCCATTATTTCGAGGGTTCTTGGGAGTCGAAGCTGTATTGCACGGGCGCTAATAAAATCACAGTCGCGGAAATGGGTCCTGCCACTTGTTACACGCTTCTGCGTATTACCGCAAGTATAATAAAGGTTTGATTTGATTTTACATTTGCACAATTGCAATGCTTTTAGTTATTATTTAACTCTACCTCAGGATGTAAAAAAAAGTAGGCCGTTAAAGCTTTTATCTTGTATCTTATAAACTTATATCTTAATAAGCTTGCATCGGGGTCTCTTTGATCCAGTCTATCATCTCTGCTCGTGCGTTCAACCTGTCTATGCAATTACGCTTTTAGGCCTACAGCATTATAATTCATAAACAATAAAGGCAAGAGTATCATAATCCATGACTAACTTTAATAATTACTCAACAATCAAGAGATAGTAGAAGAAAAAAACATTCTATAAGATTTTCAATCACTGCAGTAATTAATTGGGTCTGTGTATGTCCTGTAAAAATCATTTGAAAATTTTAGTTTTTTTTTGTTTTTTGCAACATTGTCACGGATCCCCTGTGCTGTCGCCGCGGACAGGGGTCTGCGGACCCTAGTTTGGGAAACTTTGTGCTGAGCGCGCCTGGGAGTTGCCGGCCATCTGCTCAAGTGCCTTTCTCCACTACTCAGCAAGTAAACTTGCCTTCTTTTCTCCACGGTGGCCCTTTAATGCCAAACATCAATCAGGGAAGTAGTGAATAACAATTTTAGTCATTGGATGGACCAGACTCAGAATTAAACCCGACTCTACCGCTCCACAGGCACACGTTCCATGCACTTGGCAATCTGATCGGTGTCAGTGAGCGGTTAAACAGAAGGAATTGCATTCAAGATCACTTATAACAAATTTGAATGTTTTAGACGTACGTTTGGAATGTTTTGGGTAAACGTAACTTTAATTAAATGGTTGGTTACTTTATGACAACTTTACGCGGCAATTCTAAAATCAAACACACTTTGCAATAGTTTACGTAATTTTTTCCTCTTCTTTCAGCGTCGTCAATTTATTTGGAAAGCCCACAAAATGTTTCAGCAGCGTCAGTATACTCAAACTCTAGTGGAAAGCTGTATGACGAAGGAACAACGAATGATAAAACATATTCCCAAAGAAATTTGGCTTTCGCCGTGAAACGATCCAAGGACATTGCCCAGATGATAGCACACATCTATGACTTGCAGGTAAACTGGCAACGCTGAATTGGAAGTGAAAAAAGTGATTTTGAAACAGTTAGGAAAACAGGATATTTACACTACTTATCACGAAAAACATTATACACTTACAGTGATACCAGAGTTTTTTTTTGTTATTTCAAGTCACTAAATTGCAGCTTAGAATTTTTGTGGTAGTGAAGTACGTACATCATGGAGATGACCTACTTGAGCATCGAACCCGCGAAGCCAGCTTCGGAGCCCAATGCACCAACCACTCGACCAACTCCATGTGCTTGTCAACGGGCCGAAGATGCTGAGCCCGACCCGAACCTTATTTTTCAAGCCCGAAACCGAATTCGAATTTATCAGCCAATCCGAGTCCGATTTAAACCCGAAATCAAAAAAATCGCTGTAAGCTTTGTAGAAATTTTCATGAAAAAGAAAATGAGTTTTACCCATCCACAGCACACCAGTTACGAACGGCAATATTTACACAGTCAAGATAGTGGAATTAACCAGTAGGCATTGTAAAATATCCTTAACTTTTTTGTACTACTTACAGGTAAATAAACGAAATAAATAAAAAACTATTCAGTAAACTTGAATTCAGTGAACATTGTCAGCGATATGGCCAAGCGGTACCGCGCGCAGGTGACGGATCCTACGTGACGGGTTCGATTCGCGGCTGGAGCCGATCGCATTTGACATACTTAACGGGTGGTTGCGGACTCGAAGAGAGCAAGCTCACTTCGCCGTCTCCTTCAATTACTGTTGAATTTTCAGTTCAATGTAATTTGAAAATAACCTCAGATATTTATTGAAGCTATAGAAATCATTTTGCTGAATTGATGATTCAAGTCTGCTGCTCCGGCGTCCGGCCAGATGGAAGCCCGACAAAATTTTCAAATCCAAGCCCTGCTTGAACCCGACCCAACAAGCCCGAACCCGATTGACAACTCTGAGTCATGCTGTGCCAAAGCAGAAATATTCAATCCAAAGTTTACCATACATGGACGTTTCGACAGCATGCATTTTGCAGCTACCATCAGCAGACGGAGCTTATGCTCGGCTTTGCAAACCTGTCAGAACTAGGCATCACAACTTTAGCCTCATGGGCATTTGCAATTCCTGTTACGCTTTTGACAATAAAATATTTAGGCTAGTTGCTTTTACACAAGGTATTATTTCGGGTGAAGGAGTAGCCAGTAGTTTTAATTTTGGTACATATTCGTTAATAATAGTCCTAAATGATACAGAATCAACTTCATGCTGAATTGAAGATAAACTTTGCCTTTAGTTTACTAACAATTACAGCTTAATTGCATTTCCATGCAGTTTTTCAATTTTGTTGACCTATTTTTGCACGAGGTGCTACAAATTGATTTAATTCATATCACTACCATTACCAGAGCTGGGCACTCGATACTTTAAAAGTAACGACGATATCGGTACCGATACTTTGCCAAAAAAGTGCCGTCGATACCGATAACGATACATTTTTGAAAAAGTAACGACGATATCGTTACTCGGTACCGATTTTCGGTACTTTTGAAGCGAAAATTTTTTTCTTAAAAACTACTTTTTGTTTTGGTTTTCGTCTTGCAAAGCTACGAAATTAAAGCCTTATCAAGCTTTTTGTCGCATCTGGTGCTAGTGTAAGATCTGACTTGTAGTCTCAGTGTCTCACGCGAGTCTTGATACTGCAAGCGAACACGTCGGTTATATCAACAAGGTGACAGCGGCACGCTTACTAAAACAAGCATTCTCATGTATGGCAACATGTATAATAATCTGTTGGTCTCGTTCATTAGTTATGAGGCTAGGTATGAAGAGTATGTGTAGGGACTTACTGTTTACTAGTAGCCTAAGTCCCTACATATCATCATCAGAAACTCGCCGTGGAGAGCAGAGGCTTTTGTCGCACCCCTGCTTATCTGGTTACGTTGCTACATTAGAACGATACTGAGGACATGAAAGAGCTTATGGCCTATATACGAAAAAAATGTTGCAAAGGTTCTTGCTGAGTGAATTTCATCATTGTGTTGAAGGAGAATGTTTTCATTTTCAATGCCACTTTCAGTAGAGGTTGGTGTATCAGTGGCAGCATATTCAGAACTTTTAGATGAATCAAAATCTACATTTTTCTCAAAATTTGCTGGTCTATAGTTTTACTTTGATTCAATGACACAAAATTTTTTTTTTCTTGTAGTCTAGATCAGTGGCATTCAACCTTTTTTACACATTCCCCCCTTTTTGGAAAGTGTGGGTCCAAATTGCCCCCACAAAGCACTATACGTCCGCAGATCTACTATTTTTCCACTAAAAATCGGTAAGAAACAAAAAAAAGATCTGCATGCGGCCCGCAGTTTGCCCAGCTCTGGGGTTGACGAATTTTTTTATGATTTTTATAAAATTTCGTTATTTGCAACACATTTGTATAAGTTTTTGAAAGATCATTAAATAGGTATGTTGCTGATAAATCTAAATTTATTTCTACAAATTCACCACAGTTTAGAAACATTTATTTAAAACCCGACAGTCTGTTTCACTCTATCTTATTCAAATAGAATAGATTTTATTTGAATGAGATACCCCTGATGATCCCTTTTGGGTGAAACAGACTATCAGGTTTTAGATAGATGTTATTAAACTGTGGTGAGTGAATTTGTACATTTGCTCTGACTGAACTCAGTTATCCACCACTTTTTGAAACACTGATTCGCATCGTTATTGAATTTATTTCTATTCAGAAATCAATTGTTAACAATATTGGTAGTAGAATTCGTCCATAACGGCATCTCTAGGGAATTTAAAAAAACTACCGTTACAGGCGAACTAACGTCATAGGCGCACGCAGGGAGAGGCTACGGTGCCACGCCCCTTTTGGCCCTGTAATAAGATATTAAAACCTAACTTTTAGTCTATAATTTCTCAAAGTAATAATGGTTGCAGCTTCCTTTCATTTATTTTAGCCAAGCTTCTGCTTTTTGGCATAAGCTGCGAAAACATTAAATTGCATATTCCATAATGACTGCACTCACTGCAAGCTCTTTTTCGATAAATAGTTCGCTAAACTGAGTGTTTTTTATGTGAAAACCGCAAAAATTCGTTGGCGACTAAAATTGCGTCCAACGTTATAAAATGTTTCAAATTCAAAGCATTTATTCTGAAAACGCATACGGACCGGTCACAAACTTCGCGCTGGGTCGCAGCCCGGTGGCTGCCGACCACTGATCTAGAACAACGTGGTTTCACGGCACTTTTCGAAGATGCTTTACGCGGAAAAAACCGGAGAGTTTTTCGCTTTTGCTTTTTTTAGTTTACTCAAAAAAAGTTACCGAAATATCGAGTAAAACGGTCTAAAAAGTAACGACGGTACCAAACACGGTACATTTTTTAAAAAGTACCGACGGTACCGATAACGGTACCAAAAAAGTACCGCGTTACAGTACCGCAGTACTTTTGTACCGCGGTACTGCCCAACTATGCCCATTACATAGGTCAGGGGTGTCCAACCCGTGGCCCGCGGAAAGGTTTCGAGTGGCCCGCGGAAAGGTTTCGAGTGGCCCGCGGGACTTTTCCAAAATTACCAATATTATCAACTTAATTGCTACGTAATTTATGGTGAGCTTACATTCCGAGAAATTAAACACTGCATAGCAGGAAACGTTTTTTAGGGGGTTTTGTTTACCGGGCATAGCAGGCTAGGCTAACTATTTCAGAAACTTTGTTCTTCCGGTAATAGTCAAAGACGAAGGCTAACGCAAAAACTCCAACTTTTTTTATTGACGTTTCGCTCGGCAATTCACGCCGAGCTTCTTCAGAATAACAGGTGCCAGGGTGGAAAATCCAGCCCTGGCAGAGAACAGCAAATAGTAGCACTTCTTAAACTGAACTGATTATGGTAAAGCAAAAAGTATGATAGAAATATTGTGAACTGTTGCGTCATAAGGACAATAACTATTAAATGGAATGAATTAACAAGCGTAGAGGTACAAAGCCGGTAAAAAAAAACAATTTGGCATGAGAATTACTAAAACAATATGTGATAAACTTGTGGAAGCAGGCGCGGATTAAACAGTTTTTGTCGGGGGGGGCCAGAAAATTTAATATGTTAAGGTCTTTTCAGTGGGCTGATGGAAAAAGTTTATAATTAAAGTACGCTATCTAGCATCCAATAAAACATTGCCGTCGGCCCGTCAACAACTTGCCTTGCAGTAGGCCTATCGTTTTAATTATTAGCGAAAAGCAGGCTAATTATAAACGCAGAGTTGTCTATGCGTATTGCGTACTATTAAAATAGCAACAAGAGATTTTCAGCAACCTGGAAGACTACGCGCCAACCTGGCTATTGACATTTAACGAAAGAGAATACCTAAAAAAAGTTGAAGAGACCATTGAAAAAATTGAAGAATATCTACACACAGTAACACAATAAATAAGCTGGATATTGTAGCAAAATTATTGGAAAGTTATAGGAGCAAAAGTCGCCGATTTTTTCTTCGAGCATATTTGTCTATTATCCGGGCTTCGTCAATAGGTACAGTGGGATTGCAAGCAAGTAGGCCAAGAGAACTAAGACGTTCTTGCTCACAAGTAGAACGTAAGTAAGTTTTGAGTCGTTTAAGGGAGCTAAAGGTTCGCTCTGCAGTGGCAGTCGTAACAGGAAGAGTGCCAAATATGCGAAGCATTGTTGAAACAGCGGGGAAAAATCGATCATTTGCAGCAGAAAGAGAATTTTCCAGATCAGATTTCGTATCATCAGTAATAATAACAGAATGTGGAAGGGCCAACCAGCGTTGAATCTCGGCTTCAACAACCTTTTGGGGACGGTTGATATCGCCCCTATAGACTAAAGCAGCTTCACATACGCGATTCAGAGATCCTTCGCTTTGAAAACGCGGCATCAGTTCTTGGAACGCTAGGGCAGGGGGGACATTGTCAGCACCAAATCGTTCATCTAATTGAACCAATATACTATCTAAAAACGGAATGAAACCATTATTACGATAATAATCTTCTGGAGTGGCAGCTGAAACATTTCCCCGATTTCTTTGGTTGACACAACATCGAGGCATGATTACGTCGCTTCCTCCAATTTCCCGCAGTAATTTTTCGGCTTCCACAAAAACATCATGAAACTTCGTATCAGCTGCAGTACGTAAACTTTGTAGTGTTGTCTTGAGGTTGCGAATATGGCTGTAAGATTCCCCTAAATGCTGATTTACTTTCTGCAAACCTTCGCTGACGTACACAGTGTGAACCATCACACTCTCGCAGATCTTCAGTCCGATCACAAATTGAGAAGACAAAACAGCAGATAGCAAAACCGCTGCATCTGATGTCGTTTCCAATGATAGAAATTGTACGACCGCTGGAATCATTTCTATAAATACTATGATTGAATCATGACGCTGAACCCAGCGAGTGGGACATAATCTGACCAATCGACGCCTTTTGATTTCATCCGAGTAAGATTCATTTAAAATGTTTTCCAGCTTTTTAGTTCTGATAGAAGACGATTTCACGTAGTCACATACTTTTGTTAGGATAGAAATCATGTTACGGATCGGAGGAAACTCACATGATTTTGACAGCACCAAATTTAACCTATGACTGAAGCAGTGCACTGGAAAGGCAAGATGGCTTTCTTTCAAAATATTTTGAGCACAACCTCTCAGTTTACCCATCATTGCTGCTGCGTCATCGTATCCTTGACCCCTGCATTTTGAAATATCAAGCCCCAATTTGCTTAAATGGTTGTGCAAGAGCAATGCAAGCCCTTTGCCACTCAAATCAGCAGCATGACAGAAGCCAACAAATTCTTCGACAACTGCGCCACATTCATCAACATATCGAATAATAATGGTAGCTTGTTCTTTGCAACTGATGTCTTGAGTCTCATCCATCAAAACGCTGAAGACAGCATTTTCTTTCACCTTGCTAACAATTTTTTCTTGAATTTCTTGTCCAATAATGCTTAGCAGTTCATTTTGAGTTGTTTTGCTGATTAACATAGGCTTGGATGGTGACCTGTCAAACAATTCAATTAGATCTTTATCGCCAGCTTTCAATCGAAAGCGAAGAAGGCTTCGAAAAACCCCCTCTGCAGGCACATGGTTTGCAACAGCATTGATTGGCCCATCATCGCGATGACCTCGTATTGGAAGTACATTTCTTCCACAAAATAGTAAACTTTGGATGATTGGTACAAGCAGTTTTTTGTTTCGCTCGATTTCGTCTAACCTTTGTTGATTTAATAAGTTAGCAATTCTTTTTTCCGGATATTTCTGTCTTGTCACAAATTCCTCCAGTTTAATCATAGATTCATTATGAAAGGTGCACGCATGATGTTTTTTCAACAATTCTGTAGCCTTTTTATATTTTGCCATAGGCGTTTTTACAAATATTCCCGGGTTTTGGTGGTTACCTCTTCCAACAAATTCAGCCCCGAAAAGTGCGCAGGCAACGCACATACCTCCGGTTTTGCAATGACTATAACGCAACCAAGAATATGTTGTCAACCAGGAATGTTGAAATGATCTTGAGTGATTTCCTTCCTGGATTAATGGGAAAATAGTTGTGCTTGGTTCTTTCCAGTTAATAATTTTTAGTTTGGCGGCAGCAGATAGTTTTGCAACATCGTGGCCAACTATTTCTCCTATATCGAGGCAATTTTCAGCATCAAACGCACTGCAGCTTTTTATTTCTTCAGTGGCGGCGGCTGAGGTGCTTGAATGTGCTGCAGTGCTTGGCTCAGCTTGAGTAACGGAATCAGCAATGGGTACTACCGATTCAGAATCAGTAGCACTCGATTTATCAGTGTCCTTGAGGAAAAAATCAGTAATTTTACGTCGTTTACTCATAGTTATAACTCTGAGATTAGTTTCAAGATCGGTCAGATTTTAAAAGGATTGTAAAAATCTAATCAGCATAAACAAAAAATTGCTATACTTACGTAGTGAATTAGCTTATGCTATCCCTCTTAACGACTTATTTAAACGAGTATAGGCCGCGCGACTATTAGAAACTAAAAATTTCTTTCGGCAAGGTTTTCGTTTCGATTTCGAAACTAAACTGCTAAAGGAGTAGGTCTCCGGTAACTTTAAAAAAAAACAGCCTTTTCATTTCCTCCGCTCAGTTCGTTAGAAAATACGTTTAGTGCACTGATCTTACGAAGATTTTACAGCAAGTTTTTAACTTTGAAGCGTAGTCCATGCCAACACTTCAATTCCATTAGTTTGTTTTTATATCTTGGACTAATTTTCGCCAGAGGAAGGGTGTTCTGCCCTCTATTGGTTAACGCATGCTATAGGTAAAGAAAATAAGGTAGGACCCTAATTGGCAGAAATAAGGCTAGAACACTAAGCTCGTTGATCTAAACACTAGGCTTACAGCATTGTATTACAAGTACTGAGCTGAACTACAATTCCTAGACTTTCAAAGCACAATGGAATATCAGTAGGCTACTTCAATACCTTACAACTAAAATACGCGAACTCTTTATCTAAAATTTCAAATGTTTTTCCGCAGTACAGCTCTTAAGCAATACCTAGCCTACACTGATTCACCGAGTACCGGTAGGCAGTGCAGGCAACCTTTTCATCATGAATTTATTTCTGACTTTCATATGGATTATGACGACACAGGCCTAACAATAGCAGCCTCCCCGTTAATAATAAAGGAAAAAATCACAGAAGACGCTGCTACTCAAACGACCTTTCCTAATCTTAGTCAAAACTATTTCAGATTTTGATGCCAATTAAAACATTATTTTACTAATAAGTAATAAATTATAAAAAAATTTGGAAATTTCGGGGGGGGCCCGGGCCCCCTGGGCCCCCCCCCATAAATCCGCGCATGTGTGGAAGCTTATCATCATCAGACCTGTTCATAACATTGGGTAGGGAGTTAATGAACCAAGCTTCAGAAACAAGACGTTTGGAGTAATTGTTTTCCACCTTCAAAATCTTTGCATTTATCCAATCAATATTGTGTTCAAATTCCATTGCGTGAACGCAGAGGGCAGATTGTTCTGGCTTTTGGTTGAGGGTGGCCCGTTTGTGTTCTGCCAAACATGACTTAAGGTCTCGTTTCGTCTGTCCAATATAAACAAAGTTGCAATCCAAACAGGGGATTTCGTAGATAATACATCCAATATCTTCGGAGGTATATGGATCTTTGGGTAATGGCAAAACATGGCGAATGGTATGCACAGGTCTCATGGCAACGTTGACCCCTGCCTCGTTTAGAACTCTTCTAATTTTTTCTGATGTGCCTTGAACGTAAGGAATAAAAGTGAAATGTTTGTAAGGGGAATCCTGAGAGCATGCCTTCCTAGGCGAGAGAAAAGTGGTCCTGGTAGGAAACCCGTTCAGTTGTAATGTAGAGCGTATGTGTAGTTGCTCACGGTGCTTAAGTTTGTTGTCGGAGATGTGTGTGTTAACGCGATTGAATAGTGTTTTGACCACAGTGAGCTTCTGGTGTTTGGGATGATGTGATGCATAGTGCAAATATCTGTCAGTGTGAGTAGGTTTTTTGTAAATATGAGTGGTGAGTGGTATATCAGTAGTGTTACTCTCATTGCCAACTTTACGAGATACCAAAACGTCAAGAAAGGGGAGAGAGGAGTTTTTTTTGTTTTCCATGATAAACTGAATACTAGAACAGATAGAGTTAAGATGAGAATGAAATGCGGTGACATGTTCTTTGTCGAGGATGCAGAATGTGTCGTCTACATATCTCAGCCACAAAGAAGGTGGAGTGTGAAAAGTAGTAATGGCAATGTGCTCGATATGTTCCATGTAAATGTTATCGATGATAGGGGAGATGCAAGAACCCGTGGGAGTACCGAAGGTTTGCTTGTAAAAAGAGTCTTTGTAAGAAAAGATAGTAGAATCCAAGCAGATTTTTAGACCTTGTTTGATATCGGAAATGCTGAGAGATGTGCGAGAAGGCAAAGCATCGTCAGATGAGAGGAGTTCTAGAAACGTCAATAAAAAAAGTTGGAGTTTTTGCGTTAGCCTCCGTCTTTGACTATTACCGGAAGAACAAAGTTTCTGAAATAGTTGGCCTATTCCACTGTTGCCAGATATCAATTTACTCAAGTATCTAGATCGGTTACCAAAAGTATCTAGGAAGTAGCTAGATTTTTGATTAAACCACATCCAGGCAACAAAAGTATCTAGATTAGTATCTAACTACAAAAAGTGCGTTAATGCGACAAAAAACACGCGATATTACGGAGTCTGACATGAAGTAACTTATATACAACATTTAATAATAGCGCACATTAAGTTTTTCGAGAAATATTCTGCTGATGAAGACACATATTAGTCGCAGTAACATCGAAACACCTTTAAACACATCATAGCTAGTGGCGCAGCCAGCCCAAAATTTCGGGGGGGGGGGCAAAACTTCATAGGGTTTTCCTGTGGCGCACCCAGGATTCGGCAAAGGGGGTGCCCTAACCGGGGGTGTGGAGACGAAGTCCCCAGCCGCCAGAGGCTAATGGGGTCTGGGGGCTCTGCCCCCAGCCGCCACGGATTTTTTGGGTGTTTGCAAGAAAAACACTCATTTTAGCGTAGTTTTTTTGTCGAAAAGTGGTCTTAATCCGCCCCTGCTTGCGTTGTAAGTAGATTTACGTTATAGCATTAGTATCTTTGTTTGAAGGTTAGTGGTCACTGAAAATATTTCGGGGGGGGGGGGGGGGGGGGGCAATTGCCCCTTTTGCCCCCCCCCCCCCCTGGCTACGCCCCTGATCACAGCCACAAATTCAAGCAAAAAATGAATGAAAGTAAACACAACAGACAAATATCATGGATTTGCAAGTCGATCAAGTCATATGATCAGTTTTCAGCAATTGGCTCTGTAATGGTTTTAAATGGACTGATCTTTGAATTTAGCAGTTTCATGAACTTCCTGGTAAACTTACGCACTAACGGTGTAGGCCAGGGGTGTCCCACCTTTTTGACCAAAGGGCCACATGCAATTTACGAATGATTGCGCAGGCCACCGGAGTGTTTACTGCTGAGACGCTACTAAAACTCTAATCTTTGAAATGCGTATTTTTACAATTATAAGAACAATAAACGTACCAACAGTAAATTCAACAAAGTTTTTGCTACCCGCCGATATTTCGATGTCAAGTTTGGCACTGTTTTTGTCTAACAAACTTGACAATATTCGGCAAGGTCGAACGATTTTCTTCTCGACTAAGTCGGTTTCCGACCAAAAAATTCGAGATTTTCACGTCTCAGACAGAGGCGCACCCAGGATTCGGCAAAGGAGGGGGGCACAACCAAGGGTGTGGGGGCGAAGCAGGCAAAGGGGGTCGGTTTTCACATAAAAAAAACACTCATTTTAGCACACTTTTTTAACGAAAAAGGGCATGCAGTGAGTGCAATTACTCGTGACAATACAAAAATATTTTCACTGCTTACAGTAAGTCTAAAAGCAGAAGCATGGCCAAAATTAGTGAAAGGAGGCTGCAACCATTATCAGTTTGAGAAATTATAGACTGAAAGTTAGGTTTTAGCGCCTTATTATAGAGTCAAAGGGGAGGCATGGCACCGTGCTCCCCCTGCGGGCGCCTATGGTATAAAATCGGATCGCAACCAAATCAAAATCAAATCTTCGTTATACTCGTGGTATTACGCCGAAGCGTGCAACAAAATCGCCGGACCCATCTCCGTGGCTCAGCGCCTGGGCTACACAGCTCTGAAGAAACGTCGTAGCGGTGGCGAGCCGTTGGCAATACTGTGCCGATTTGACCGAGCCAGAATTTGAACCCTTGATCTCCCGCATCGATAGCGTGTGCGCTAAGCAGTTGAGCTAACGGCCGGTCCAACCTAGTTTATTACTGACTACTTTTGAAGCACGAACACAATTGTGTGGAAAGGATGTGAACGGGACGATATCGAAAATGTGATGCGACACAATTTCCATTGTGATGCAATAAAATTAACTTACAAGAAAGCAAACATTAAATGACAATTTCTCGGAATATAAGCTCACCTTAAATTACGTAGCAATTAAGTTGATAATATTGGTAATTTCGGAAAAGTCCCACGGGCCACTCAAAACCTTTCCGCGGGCCACGGGTTGGACACCCCTGGTGTAGGCTATATAGCCTCTATTAGCAGAATTAGCCTATATTAGCATCTGTAAATCTTGTGCACAGCACACTATCCTTTTCAGTTCTGTAGGCTTACTCCACTGCAACTTCACGCAAAACAATCTAAAAAAATATCTGCACATGTGCTCAATCAAAGTTTTTCAACAAAACATCACAATATTTTAAAAGTCTACAAGACGAATGTGTATTGTGTACTGTGTAGAGGCGAAGGGTAAAACACTTAATAGTTTGTAACAGAAGTTCTGAACTATCTGGAATTAGCAAATGCTCTCTTCACTTTATCATCTTTTTAGAACATAGCCCTAAAAAAATTGTTAAGATTAACTCAGCTTATAAATACAATAACTGATGTACCGACAGGCTACTCGCAGAATTTCAATATATGATTGGATTTTATGCACACCAGGAAAACTACTTGTGCATTAAGTACCGCAGTTAATCCGATTATTGTGTTGTTCACTCAGTTCAAAGTAAAATTTAGGCCATTAAAAGCACCGGTACTGAGCTGAACACTCGGAAGAAGGGCTCACAAAATTAAAGCGATAATTTCTGGCATTCTTCAGCGAAGGGATAAAACAATACACAAACTGGGTCAGTTATAAAAGTATCTAGATTAGTAGCTAGGATCTAGACGAAAAAATTGGCATCTAAGGGGACTAAAAAAGTATCTAGATCTAGATACTAAGTAGCTAAGTTGGCAACAGTGGCCTATTCCGAGAAATTGTTATTTAATGTTTGCTTTCTTGTAAGTTAATTTTATTGCATCACAATGGAAATTGTTTCGCATCATATTTTCGATATTGTTACGTTCACATCCTTTCCACACAATCGTGTTCGTGCTTCAAAAGTAGTCAGTAATAAACTAGGTTGGACCGGCCGTTAGCTCAACTGCTTAGCGCACACGCTATCGGTGAGGGAGATTTAGGGTTCAGATCCTGACTCGGTCAAATGGGCACAGTGTTGGCAACGGCTCGCCACCGCTACGACGTTTCTTCGGAGCTGTGTAGCCCAGGCGCTGAGTCGCGGAGATGGGTCCGGCGATTCGTTACACGCTTCGGCGTAATATCACGAGTATAACGAAGATTTGATTTTGATTTGGTCGCGATCCAAATTTATTCCATAGGCGCACGAAGGGGGAGCACGGTGCCATGCCCCCCCCCCCCCCGGCTCTGTAATAAGGTGCTAAAACCTAACTTCCAGTCTATAATTTCTCAAACTGATAATGGTTGCAGCCTTCTTTCACTTATTTTGGCCATGCTTCTGCTTTTAGACATACCGTAAGCTGCGAAAATATTTTGTATTGTGACGAGTAACTGCACACCTTTTTTCGTTAAAAAAGTGTGCTAAAATGAGTGTTTTTTTATGTGAAAACCGACCCCCTTTGCCTGCTTTACCCCCACACCCTCGGTTGTGCCCCCCTCCTTTGCCGAATCTCGAATTTTTTGGTCGGAAACCGACTTAGTCGCGAAGAAAGTCGTTCGATTTTGCGAAATATTGCCAAGTTTGTTAGAAAAAAAACAGTGCCTAACTTGACATTGAAATGTCGACGCGTAGCAAAAACTTTGTTGAATTTTTCTGTTGGTACGTTTATTGCAGGGCTGTAAAAATTCCTCAAGAAAAGCAATTAATTCCAATTACAATTCCTTGGCCAAAAAAGTAACTAATTACCGAGTAAAATTCCTTCGTTCAAAAAGTAACTAATTCCAATTACAAAATTACGCGAGGAAAAAAGTAATTTTTAAATTGCTAATTACAGTACAAATTCCTTTGCTATGAAAAGTAACCAATTTACTTGTACAGTGTTTCGCTTAAAAATAGTGACAATAAACATATCTACGATAACCGAAGGATATTTTGGCATGATCATTAACGGGCAAATTTTGATTGACATGAGTATTGACAAACGCCAACAAAAGTCGAAAACAAGCGCGTGCATGATAACATCTTGTCGCTGTGAAAATTAAACTCTACGCTTTGTTGAAGCTGATCAAAAAACAAAGTTTCAAGAAAAAAGAGAAGGAATTTGTAATTTTATAATTTCAACCAAACTAAAATTGTACTCGTTCCTCACAAATTGTAATTAATTACGAATTACCGTTACTTTGGAAAAATGTAATTAATTACCATCTAAAATTACAGCAAATGTAACGAGTACATGTAACGCGTTACTCACAGCCCTGGTTTATTGTTCTTATAATTGTAAAAATACACATTTCTAAGATTAGAGTTTTAGTAGCGTCTTAGCAGTAAACACTCCGGTGGCCCGCGCAATTATTCGTAAATTGCATGTGGCCCTTTGGCCAAAAAAGTTGGACACCCCTGACATAGGTCTATGTTATTCAAATTCCTATTTGAAATATACTAATTTCTATTGGAATTATTCAAATTTCTGTTTGAACAAGACTGACGATTTCCAACTTATTCCTTAAATCAATATATGCGAGGCTTCTGCTTTTTTTAGTATTCCTATAATTAATATAACCAGTTTTTTTTGTAACAACTAAAGTCCTTATTTTACACAATAACTTATACTGCCTTTTTAACTTAATCACTGCTTTTGACTCCTCTGATCGATATTACGTATTCGATTTGTGATTTTACACGTTAAAGGCTTTTTAAGACCTAGTCGTTTTTGATCCGTGATGTTTGTAGACGATACTTCCTTATACATTGGCGTACGCAGGATTTTTCAATGGTAGGGGTTTCAGTGACGTCACACCGTGATGACGTAAAATTATACGTCATCACGATGTGACGTCACTGGCAGTGTCAACTTAGATTTTTAATGTTTATAATAATTTCTCATCAAACCGGGCTGTTAGAGCGTAGTTTTAAAGATGTCGTTATCATGCGGAAGATCAAAAAGAAATCAAATCTTCATTATACTTGCGACATTGCGCCGAAGCGTGTAACGAGTGACAGGGCCCATCTCCGCGGCTTAGCGCCTGGGCTACACAGCTCCGAAGAAACGTCGCAGCGGTGGCGAGCCGTTGGCGATAAGCGGAAGATTTGGGGTTTAATTCCCAGGCCGGTCAAATGAGACATAGTGTAGCCAGCGGCACACCACCGCTGTGACGTTTTTTCGGACCTGTGTTGCCCAAGCACTACGACGCGGGGTCGGACCCCGCCTCTCGCTTCCACGCTTCGGTACTACAGCGAGTTTAATGAAACGAGTACAGTGAAGATTTGATTTAATTAAAAAAAAATTGTGTGCAGCCATAGCTTCTGTAGAGACACCGTGTTAAAGGAAACTCCTACTTACCAACTGCTTCACAGCAGCATCAATGACAAAAATGCAGCTCAAGCAAAACACATCAGAAAAGCTGAACTACCGGTACTGTTGCATATCGCATCCGACGCATCGTAACAAAAGTTTCTCAAGGTTAAATTGGAAAGTTTGATAGAACAGAAAAAACGTGATGGCAATTTCGGCAAGCTCCGCACGAAGAAAAGTCGGTTTGTTTCAAAGTTAAGAAAGGTTTCCTTCTTTCTGCAATTGTCAAGTGGGGTGGTGACTCCCGGCCCCCTTTTTTGCATACGCCACTGGGGCCCATCTCCGCCACTTAGCGCCTGGAGAACACAGAAACGTCGTAGCGGTTGCGAGCCGTTGGCGACACTGTGCCGATTTGACCAGCCCGGGAATCAAGTCCCAGACCTTCCGCACCGATAGCCTGTGCGCTTAACCACTAAGCTAATGGCCGGTACCGGTTCAGAAATTAAACCCAAAACCTCCCGCACCGATAGCGATGTCTTTGGTTAACCCCAACTGGCTGGTTTGGTTAACTCAAAATTATGATATCGCAAGCGGAACATCTGCCTGCGTTGCATCCATTCTTTTCCAAGAATACCTTCTGCGCTGGAACGTTGTGTTGTCCAACCATGATAGCCCTTGAGAGCAATGGCTTTATGACATCACAACACGTATCCAGCTTTAACAATACCCATTGACTTTGTCCTGGCTTGCATTTTGAGTTAATCGTTGGTTCAAGCGCAGCCCATCCGAAAAGTTTGACTACTGGAATTATTGCATCACAATGCAAGTTTCTGAAGATTAATAAGCAAGTTGGACAGCACAGAAAAACAGCAGCAATTTCGAAAATCTCTGTCTAAAAAAAGAGGGATCGTTCCATAAAAAGTGTTTTTTTTTTTCTTCAATCGTCAATGTTTTTTTTTTGACCCCCGAACCCTCCCCCCCCTTGCGTACGCCACTGTCCTTATATAATCATGCCTGGCAACAACTGTTACTTTTAACAAACCAGCGTCAATGTCAAACTAAAATTGTACAATGAGTAAAAAATCTCTTGCGAAAGTTTATGCACTATTACAGCAGTTGTAATTCTTAGCCCTGTAATGTTTCAGGTGAACAAAAGCGAAGAACTGAGCTTGCAAGAAATGAACACCAATGAAAGTCAAAGAAACGGTATTATTATGATAAAATTAAAACTTGAACTTCGTATTGATAAGACAATGTTATGTTGAAGGGAAAATATCACGTCGGATAACTTTACCTACAGTCCGCTTTCGTATTGAATTTGTGACAGCTTCATGCTTTTTCTTCTCAAACGAACAGTGATTTTCTCGTTGCATGCTTGGCCGAGTATCCATTCCGAAACAAATGCAGAACTCTTAATATTCTGACCCTTAAAGCCTATTTTTATCACCTCTATGGTTGTGGCTACTGGGTACGCGAGAGGTGGCGATGCCTAGTCTGCTTCGGCTTCCGTCATCCAGGAGCACCATATCACACTTTACTACTCATCATGCACGACATGGAAATTACGCACTGTAATCTGCTGCTTGTTGACATGCGTCGATAGCGCAACGCGGCGGAGGAGCGAGAGAACTCACTCAAGTATTGCAAGTAAACAAAATTAACTTACGCCGTTTGCAGTCGATTAAGCCTGATATACCAAGCAGGCTTAGTCGACTAGGAAAGGGGCCAATCTGGGCATATTACAATTATGAGAGACTGAACGAGCTGGCTTTAAATATAACACCACGGAGTCTAGATGAGTCACCGAGGTGATCCGTGGTCTGCTTATCGTTTGCCTACTGCCTCGCGCGAATAACTAATGAGACGTTTTCTCTTAATTTCGCAAAGCAGGCACAAATGAGCGTAAGGAATTTCAAACTCTCTTCACACGTATCTCACCTGATAAACCTGTATAGTATGGTCAGGGACGTTATCATCACGATTGACCCAAGAAAGTGCCTCTCCGAAAAACAAGCAAGTTGCTCTTGGAGATGGACGCTGAAACTCTGTGACAATGCCCAAAGCGTTGTTTAGGTCAATGTTAATGTGCGCGCTACGATGCCAAACTGGTAGGCAACAGTCAACTGCTCAATACACTAACGAAAGAATACTTCTTTTGTTACTTTATTCGGCAGTTGAGTATCGCCTAGCAGTTGATTATAGTGTACTTAATTTTTAGCCCCTGCACTCTACTGGAGCTCCCAAGTTCTTTCAGCAGTGCCACACCTTCAGTAATTTTCCAGAATGATACATGGTGGTTTCCAAAAAAGCATTTTTACGAAGTACATGGACACATCTAACTGAAAATAAGAAAGCGTATAATAGCTCTTTGAGCCCTCGACAGGTTTCTTTGGATGAGGAATCGGGACTACTAGCGCCTCTCTACAGGTTTTAGGGATTTCAAGTTGGCGCAGACAGAAAGAAAAGAAAGCTTGTAGCTAGGAAATCTAAGCTGATTTGCTGAAAAGGGCATTGTAGAGGGGTGTGGCGTGATGGACCAATGAAGAAGTTGCTCAGTCCAGCCAGAGAAAAAAGTCACGTAGATGTAGTCAAAACGTCTGAGCAGCAGCAGCATAGAGCAAAAGGAATCTATAGCGTAGAGGCTTTTCTTGATTTAAGTGCTGGAGTCGAAAAGCACTGAGCGCTTTGAACAATAAGCAACCTATCGAAAACTAAAGCAAAACAAATACCATGGGTAAAACACGAAATGATTTGATGCCCTTAGTAAACTTATCGATGATAAGATCCGAGTATTGATTCGCTTAACGCGATAATTATGATGCTTGTTTTCAATGCTTGTACGGTATCGGTATCGGTACATTATGTAAATTTCTGTGTGCCAAATACAATTCGCAACAAGAGGAATACGTGATCCTTTGCTATTGCTACAGATGGCGATACCAGAAGCTGGCTTATCAACATGACTGCCAGATTCTGATCGGATTTTTGGCAACAGCGTGAGGGAGGTGAAAGGATATTTTTGGTCACGATAGTTTGCCCGCACTTGATCCGGAGTAGAAGGTCGGCCAATCAAAGACGTTGGCCAGAATGCGCGAGAAGTTTTATTACAGTGACAGTATTCAATGTTATTAAGCTTTCGAGTGATAAACCTTTGGCACTATTGTTTCATGAATGTTGTTGTTTGTTTTCAGTACCGTTAGATCTTGCAAGAACTCAGTCGAGAAGCAAACGCGCATTTGGATTTCGTGGTAACGTGCCTCCTGGTAAGAAATCTTATTTCGTTCTATGGAAAATAATTTTACGCTGTGGAGTAGTTTTATTGCAATGAAAGAATAACGCTGCATGAATTCCACTGGTGATAAAGCAAAATTAGTGAAAATTTTAAGTAAAAATAAAGCGAACTAATATGGTAGTTAAGATTTATGCTGTATGCTATGAAGACTAAACCGGTAAGTGTCATTAGTTGGCAGGACCTAAAGTTATACTGCAGTATCTTTTTCGCATGCGTACTGCATTCCAACCAATGTACAAGCTAAACTTAATTTGCAGATGAGATGGCAGAAGAGATAAAGTGTCAGCTCACAAGCGATAAACTCAAGGGCTTGATTCCAGTCCATGTAACCAAACATTGCAAGCAAATTTTGCTAGCAAGCAATTCGGAACTTACCTGTTCCTAGCTGCAGTAACCATAGCGTAACTCCAACTTTGGGGACTTTAACCACTATAAATTTCGGTCACATTGAATAAGTGTAGGCCTACGGTGTTTCTGTTGAATCATGAGCAAGCAGCTTCGCTGTGGTATGTTTTTAGCTTGTGTTGCAATTTTTTCAGAAAGTGAGGATCCCGTCAGGATGTAGCCTAACAAGTTTCTAAAATTTCTTTTGGGCTATTTTTACATCAATAATTCATTTTCTTGAATTTGTTTTTAGCTTCCATTTTGTTGATTTCCTCCTAGGTTGGGCCATTTTTCATTTCTTTTAGAACACCCCTTTCATCCAGCAGAAATCTTTTAATGCCCAGATTATACACGCGGAAGAAGTGTATTTTAGCGTAAAAAAAAGTCGGGCGTTTTTGAACCAAAACGTCTTCTAACTGTTTCTATCTTGTTTAAACTATGCAGTAACTATTGGGCTTCAAAGCTGTAGCAATAAAATTCATTTTTGTTCATTGAAATGTTTTTTTCATTTTGCAGGAAGGTTGGAAGCCGATGAAGTTGATCCACCGACACCAATGCTTCAATACTTGGTAACTGTTCTTAAGGTGAGCGTACTTACTATATGACACTACATAGGCTATATTTTATGGGCAATCGGTGGCATTTCAATAATATGGTACTTCAATTCACTAACTAGTTTTTTAGCGTATTTTCTTTTTTAGTTTTTTGTATGTGTGTTTTTTAATTTACAGCATTGTTAAGGATTAATCCTACACAGCAATTTTTTACAGGCCTGCAGTGTTTTTTAATTTATTCTTGTTTCAAAGAGTATGGCTTTGTCGTCGTAAGCTATTATTCAACCTTGACTTTTGTTCTTGTATTTGCTTAAGTTGTTGTGGTCGATTCATGAAAATAAAGAATAACTATGTTAACATAATGAAATAAGTAGAGCCGATGTAAGCATATACAGGGCTCGAGTTGTAGAAACACTTATGGGGGGATGGTACAACTTCTCACGCAGACGTAAAGAGGGATGGTCATTATTCTTGGATGGGAATGGTTTACGCTAAAATGTTTAATGGAGGGATGGCATTATCCCGCATCCCCCTTCAACTCGAGTACTGAGTATATATGAACGTCTATCTAAGGCAGTGGTTCTCAAACTGTTTTGCACGTTGACCCCTGATTTAAGTGTAAAATTTTCTATAGACCCCCTAGCCTAGCTTGACAATTACAAGGAAACAAAATACGTCAACATAAAGTCGAGTTTTTTACTGAAATGCATGCTAAAATAATACACAACCCGAAAATATGCGTAGGACCACAGATGCAAGCATAACATAAAACGAAACTGTAAATGCAGCACAAGTGTTTCTCTGCTTATAAATTATTTACTGTGGCTGTCTCTCGGGTTTACAACAATTGTTCTCCGTCTTACTGCATAGCCTAACTGCTAGATCCGCCAGTGTGACAACTGCGCCACATTCACGACAATATTGTTTGTGATGTAACAAGGGAAAAAAGAACAGTTTTCATATATGACGCCATCACAATAGATGATTTAATAAATAAACTTGTTACTATGGTAGCTGAGATTCAATCAGCCCTCTTAATTTCTTTTGATTTGTTCCAAAACGTCTTTTGCATCTCTTGGCGGATTAATGATAAATTTGAAGTGGAGGCGTTATTGCTTCAGTAGACCCCACCAGTTATTCATTGACCCCCATTCGACCCCTCGGCTGTTTTTGACCCCTTGGATGGTCCAATTGACCCCTGGGGGTCGATATCGACCACTTGGAAAACCACTGATCTAAAGAGACATCACGATAGACCTACCATATATAATATCTATTTTCACGTTTATGTTAATTAAGCTTTATTGATTGTTGCAGATTATAAAGGGAAATGTGAGCAGTTTGAAAGAACAATACATTTACTCTCCTGCGGCAGCTGGTATTTGTGGAGTGAAGTTGGAAAGAAAAAGACGATACATAATCATGGGTAAATTTTTGTTTCGAACTACTTTCATATTTCTTGATTCATGGAATAGTTTGATTTTTGAAACAATTTTGAAATTATTACACTTAAATCAATTATCAGCAGTGATCTAGTACGTTAATAATTAGATAAACTGATGAAAACTCTGCAACATATTGATGTTTCTTTTTAACTTTCATTACTGTACCCACATAATAATATTTTGGTGAATTCACGTACTTAGTTTCATTTCAATGTACTAATTAACATACCGGTACACAACGAAGAAATGCCACGTAACTTGTAGTAGGCCTACATGAACCGAAGAGGCAAACAATGGAACAATTAGGTTGCAGACTGCCACATTCCTGACTACTGCTCAATTATTTCTATTGACTTTTAGGACAGCACCGGCCCGTTCGCTCAGTTGTTAAGCGCACAGGCCATCGGTGCGCAAGGTCTGGGGTTCGATTCCCGGGTCGGTCAAATCGGCACAGTGTCGCCAACGGTTCGCCACCGCTGCGACGTTTCTTCGAAGCTGTGTTGCCCAAGCGCTAAGCTGCAGAGATGGACCCCGCCACTCTTTACACGTTTCGGCGTAATACCGCGAGGATAATGAAGATTTGATTTTTATCTTTTAGGGCAGCTTCAAGATTTGGTGTCAAAGCTACATTATATCTTAATCATAAACGCTTTAGTTTTATAGTTTTTCAATGTAAAAAGAAACACTTTTTTGACATTGGCTGCGCTTTTTAACGAGTCTCATCAACTAAAAAGATCCACAGAAAATATAATACCAATCCACAGCGTAAAACACAAACTGACTTCCAAGGGTTTTTAAAGAAAATGGGTTGACTTGAATCAGAATATTTAAGATTAAACATCGATATATTGGTAAAACAATAAATGCAAAAGAAGATTACCATGCTCAATCTCAACTTAGGGAAGACCTCAAACATGCCATTTCACGTTACTAGCATGCTCGTTTACAGTATCGTGCAAATTAATTGACTCACCACAAAAAACACAAAAACTTCATTTTTTTAATCTATTTTCATTTTAATATACCAAAAACTATTTTCAATGGGAAATATAGTCACCTCTATTTGTAATCAACTCCATAACTCGTTTTGGTATTGATTCTACGAGTTTTTTGCAGTTCTGAGCGATTTCTTTGTCACAGTACCACACGTCAATTTCGTTGTGGTTGTGCATTCCCTTTTTAAGAGCCGAGTTTTTACTACATTCCTCAAATTTTCAATCGTGTTTAAGGCGGGCGAATTCTCAAGCCAGTCAAAGACCTTGATGTGATTTTCTTTTAAAATTTTTTTCACTTTTTTTGCAGTAAGGCAGGGAGCCAAGCCTTGCTGAAAATTTTCTCCTCCGTTGGAAATCTGCTGTGCCAGTACCATAAAATAGCTTTAAAGGTACATGATCTCTTTTTCCTGTTCAAGGGATGATGAATGCCGAAAAATATATTGAAGTAATTCATCGTAAAGTGGTGAAAGACATGGAAAGGGCATTTCCAAACGGAGGAATTTTTCAGCAAAACTTAAACGTGAAAAAATTTGCCATACTGCATAAACGTGAAAAAATTTTAGAAGAAAATCACATCAAGGTCCTTGACTGGCCTGGGAATTTGCCCTTCTTAAACCCGATTGAAAATTTGTGGGGTGTTGTAAAAACTCGGCTCTTAAAAAGGGATTGCACAAACTGGGTTATTTTTTGCAAAATTTGATTTCGATCAATTGACCTAACTGTCTACAAAACTTTCGGTTATTTCAATTTTTTTCGGTTATGTTTGAAGTAACAAGACGTTGAACGAAATATACACCTACTCCTTTGTAACCGCAACACAAATAAAAACTACTTGGATCAGTTTGATGTCTGTTAAACCTGCCACTGTGACACCGGCGGTCCGATTGTAATTGTTGCTAGCATATTGGCAAGATATTTACAGTTACCTCCAGGTTAAGTACGCACTCGTTTAAGTATGCATTCCAGATAAGTACGCAAAAATTCTTCAAAAAACTTGGATTCAACTTTTTTTCATTTCAAACGAAAATGTACGTACACGCAGTAACAAGTTAGTTAGTGTCTTTTATTTCCGTACCGTCAACACAAGAATAATATACAAAAATTATATACAGCATAATTGGACAGCACGAGAAAAGGGAAGAAGTAGCAAAGCGATAAACGTTGTAACATGCAAGGGGAGAATAGAAGATCAAGAAAAGTAACATGAGAAGCATGGTTGCAGCACCCGACTGCAGCGTAGCGTGACGAAATAATGAGCACTGTAGTATTTATTCATTGCTTCATCATGTCGTGCAAAGTTAGTTGGCGCATGTTTTTCATTCTCTTTTGCTTGACTTGCAATGTCACTCGCCTCAGTTTTTGTTGAAAGCACTCAAATGTGGTTTTTAGCTTATCATAATCATTTCCTGCTTGTTCCTGCAAGACTGGACACAGCAACTGATCTTCAACCTCGAGCACTTTGCTGTAACTTTTATTAATGACGTAGCAATCATGCTTTGTGCGCACATATGTGCAATGGGAGACAAAAACTGTTAAGTACGCATCTCCCGCATAAGTACGCAAAGCCATCTCCGGATCAAGTTGCGTACTTAACCGGGAGATTGCAGTACTTCGATCAATTGACCAAAATGGCTTTAGTTTTTACGGTTTTTACGAATTTAATTTGGACTACGACCGACATTTTACCGAAAAAAACAAAAAAAACGAAACAATGCACAACCGAACCCAAGCTTATTGATGCTACTGCATAATTGACAAGTGGTAACAAGAAACCACTCAAAACTGCAAAAAAACTCGTAGAATCAATGACATTGCAACTAAGGGTGTTTCTTATCTCGAATACACTGTAACTGCAAGAAACTCTTTCTCCAGAAATGAAAAGCTTCTGGAATTCAAAACTACGCATTAGTGGGGCCGGCGCATTACTGCTTGCATTTCCAATTAAGATATCAAATTTATTGCTTTATTTCCATCAATTGTAAGTGAGCTTGCTAAAGACCATTTTTGGCTGAGATGCAGCCCAAAATATTCTGAAATAGCAGATGATGTACGGAGTAAACATCAATTTCCGCAGCACTACAATCACTGTGCTTAATTATTTTAGTCATATGAATAAAACAGAGAGGCCGAAAAGAAGCAGCCCTGCCGTAGTCTCACTATTGAAAGGTTTGTTTTCATTCTGTTAGCAAGACACAGATCTCAGAATGCATGTATTGTACACAGTGTGCGAAGTAGAAAATTTTTACTGGGAGGAATGTTTTTGTCTAAAATGTTGTTTGAATTCTGAACCCAAATAACAAGACAATTTTGCAATAATGGTATTTATTGCTCCTGGGGCGTCGTCATTGGTCAATGACCAAATTAAAACGGTGGCGGAGGGCGCACTGAGTGTTGCATATCACCAGCATGATGAACAAAAATTTTCAACGAGAGGATTTCAAAAACTTCACTACAGTGGCGCACCCAGGATTTGGCAAAAAGGGGGGGGGGCACAACCGGGAGCCTGGAGGTGAAACCCCAGCCGCCGGGGACTAAAAGGGTCTGGGGTCGTAGCCCCCAGCTGCCGACGAATTTTTACGGTTTTCTCATAAAAATAACACTCATTTTAGCATATTTTTTATCAAAAAATGGCATGCAGTAAATGTAATTACTATGACAATGCAAAAATATTTTCCTAGCTTATATCTACAAGTGTCGAAGCTTGGCTAAAATAAGTGAAAGGAGGCGCTACAACCATAATTAGTTTGAGAAATTATAGACTGAAAGCTCGGTTTTAACACCATATTACCGGGTCAAAGGGCGGGGCCATGGTACCGTGCCCTCCCTGCTCGCGCCTATGCTTCATTAGCTTTGTTTTAGGCAGGTTTTTGTTTCATAAATGAAGCAAGGGTTTTAGGGGGAGAGCAGCTAGCTATCCAAGCGGGGTCCGGGGCGGAGCCCCGGAAGCTTTATCATTTTCTTAATTCATTCTCTCAATCTCAAATATGATCTAAAGTTTGGGAACCGATGCTTTGACATTTTCTTAATGCTTTCATCATGCTTTCACTAGTGCTTGTAAAAAACTGCTGACGTGTTTTAGTGTTGATGAAAAATAAACTGTTCTGAATCTGTGCAGTTTAGTAGGCGCGCTGCAAAGATTGTTCTTGTTTGGTTTGTGAAGGAAGTCATAATGGCTACAAGATATGCTGAAAAGTATCGCCGCAGTCCGTAGGCCACCCAGAGGCTACACGTATACCGGTAAAAAACATTTGACTTTGTGCGATGCTTATCACTGGGGGGGACGTTTTGGCATTTCCCCTGGGACATTGTTACTTGCACGCGGTACCGCTAGTCTGTCACTTGCACGCGGTACCGCTAGGTCAAAACACGCATTGACCTGTTTCCGACAGTTTGTTCATGGTTAGACCTACTTACTACCTTTCTGCTTGCTCACAAAATAATCTTTGCAAGAGAAGTAACTGGCATATTCTTGAGTCCAAATAAGTGATAGCGTTTGCGGGCGGATCAAAAAGCACTTTGCACTGTGATGCTTTCATGCTCCAGGATCTGTTGCCTCTCAATGTCTGAGCCTAAGCCTTTGCTGAAGCCGTCGCCCATCACTCGTTTGCTATGCTTGAGCAAGCATAGTGTCAAAGTTCGTCAACATTTTTTCCAGGTGGGCAAAATCTTGCTGAAAGCAGATACAACGCGCAAAAATGTGTTACTTACAAGCAGAGGCGGGCATTTTTTAAAAATTGGTTGAAGCGCAGCGCAACAAAGCGCAAAAGTTCTGTTAAGTCATGAAACGCAACGCAACTAGCGCAACCTAATTTTTAAAATTGACTGAAGCGCAACGCAAATTCGCAATCAATTATTTTTTCGCATTAAAGCGCAACGCAACTTCCGCAATCAATAATTTTTTTGCATTAAAGCGCAACGCAACTTCCGCATCGAGGTTTATACAAAAGAAAAAGCGCAACGCAACTTTCGCAATGAAAAATTTAATAAAGCGCAACGAGTAGATGCATAAGCAATGCAATTTTTTCTTGAGTTATTTTTATAGGTGCTTTTAGCAGCACGCACAGGCCATTAGATCAGTTGCTCAGCGCACGCTATCGGTGCGGGAGGTCAGGGGTTCGATTCTCGGGCCGGTCAAATCGGCACAGTGTCGCCAACGACTCGCCACCGTTGCGACGTTTCCTCGGAGCTGTGTTGCCCAGGCGCTAAGCCGCAGAGATGGACCCCGCTACTCATTACACGCTTCGGCGTAATACGGCGAGTATAATGAAGATTTGATTTTTTTTTGATTTTTTAACAGCACGCAGTTGGCTACAACGCGACAACGATTTTAATGCAAGTGACTGTAACAGGATTTTGCGTGGTCAATCAACAGGAAAATTAGATAAGAAGCGAAAAAAGATGCGTTGCTGATGATTGCTTTCTTCATCTTCATCCTCTTATCATGAGAAAGCGAAGGAGGCGCGGCTTAGGACGAATCCAGACTCACTTAGGAGTTGCCTTTGTTTCCGAGCTTTCCGGTTGAATTTTGCTTCTGACTTATTTAATTTGCCGCTTACCAGATTTCACCAAGCAGAGATAATCAACGTGAAGCATCTTATCCAAGGACGCAACAACGTGACTAGGTTGGGAGTTGAACCATCAACCTTGCGATCATGGTCGTCGTAAAAACAACGCTCCAAACCACTGCGCCACGTTGCATTGTCGCGTGCCGTGAAAAGCACCTCATCGCGGTAAATCATAATTTGCATATGCGGCGAAGTTCTCCGCAACAACAAGTAAATACGATTTATTCAACACTCAATGATCTCTTAAAGCACTTGCAATTATTTTCAAAAGCAAAAGACTTTAGTGTACCACATTTCTGATGAGCTGAAAATTTCTGCTACAATAAATTGACCTATAGGCCTATTGTACGCATCAAGAAACAAACTGCTATTCTATTAAAAACAGTTACAAAAAACTGTTTACTCCAGCACATTGCGCTTTAATCAATCCGACAAAGCGCAACGCAGTATTTCATCTTCCGACAGTGCGCAACGCAGCAAAGCGCAAAACGCACGTGCGGAAGTTGCGCAACTAGCGCTTTGCGCTTCAAATTGCGGAATGCCCACCTCTGCTTACAAGCATGGTATAAGCTTGCTGAAATTGTAAAAACGCCAGCGCTGGTTTCTCATCTGCCATTGCCTCGATGTAGGAAAACACCTCAAAACTATTAAATTGAACAGCACTAGATGTCCATGAGTCATTTTCACAATTAACTTCTATTCGAAGGACATTAACCGCCTAAACTAATCTTTCAAAAGCACAAAGCTATTGAGAGTGAACTTGACAGAAAATTACCGTTTTGGGAACTACCTCAAATCTACCTGGTTTAGCAGCCGATCTTTCGATTAAATGTTGTGACTAAAACGTCTTAAAGCAAGTCGCTAATAATCTCTACTTTCGCTTAATTTATGAAGTTTTTAAATATCCCAACTAAAACAACATCAAATACTGAAACAAACTACTGCCGACTTGCGTACAATAAGTCACATTTATATAATACTTCTACTATAAATAGCTATTAGCGCCGTTGCTGAAAGGGAAGGACTGTAAGTGAGCAATAACATACAGTAATATAAAAATATAATGTGGTAGTGTCTTCTTCCAACCGTTGTACAAACCAATTCCGCGGCTCGTTTGGACCGCTTATCAGGTAAACTCAGGTTCAAACTCAGTACCTTGTGATTGAAAGTCAAGGCTCTTTTACCACTCGGCCTCCAGGCTTATAGCGTTGTAAATACAATTTTAGCTGTACAACCCAAGCCCTTGCAACTGCAGGCTTCAGCATTAAGCAGTTAGCTTAGCAGACATGATCTTACTTGTATTGAAAGATACGATGTAGATCTATTATGTATGAATAGACAGACGTATTTACATATAGACTTACATCGGTTCAACATATTTCAATAATAAAATAAGGTGGTGGTTTTACGACAATAAGAAACAGCAAGTTACACAAAGTACAATGCATTGCAAGAAGGCTTACAATAAATAGTTACGTCAAACTGTAATATGTTATTAACTGAGGACTTAAGTTCTTTATCATATTTGTCACTACAGAAACTTTTGCAGGTCAGACTTTAATGAATTCGCTGCATGTTTCTTTGAGTGATTATGTTGTGGACCTTGGACTTCTTCAAAGAAAAGAAGAGCAACATTTGCTCAAAAACTTAAAGTACCGCTACCCAAAAATGTGTGAAATCTGTCGTGTGAAAGTTTGTAACATCAAATGCGAGGAGGTAAGTGGCCTGTGCATGTTTACCCTACTCAAAAGTCGAATTTTAGCGGTCTTTAGGCCCGCGGTTCTAGTTTCAATTCATTACTGCTTACAGCCAGTTACGACAACTTTCATTCATATTTTGCACGTATTGCTTTTCTGAAATTCATTTTGATAGTTTGCAATGGAGCGACTATCACTATCTTCCCATTTCTAAGTTAACAGTCAATACATGAACCACAGGTCCCTAGTTTATCGTACTGTCACCAAGAAAAAATTGTGCAAACATTATAATGTTTTTCTGCTTCTACAACCTGCGTTTGATGTCACCAGTTACTGGAAAATGTCTTAAAATTTATATATTTCAGGAGCCATTTCCAAACGAATGTGTTTGGGGGAGTTTGTCTGCAACCAGAGATGTGAGAGCAAGCCAATTTGCATGCATGATGAATCGAAAAAGAGGGAGCTGTCAGTGGACCAACTCCCTCAATCAGGACATGACGCCAGAAGATATAGTGACAGGATATGTGTCCTAAAATAAACTTAATGAATTCCTTTTTTTCAACATATCTTACTGCCACTGTTAGCTTGATCAATTTAAGTTTAATTTTATCAACTTACAATACATTAGACAAAACAATAAAGTTGTTTAAAAAAATACTCAGTTTTATTTTTCTTCGTGAGATGTAAATAAACCCTATTGTAAATTCAAACATACGGGGTGATTCAAAGTAACTTCCTATTCTAAAATAATAATGATTTATTTATGAAATATATTTTCTTCATTTCATGAACAGCCTATGAGAAAAAAAAGCATGGCGTGGACTTTCATTTAAAACTCAATAAGCCCCCTACCTAGTTAATTTATTTAAATGTGGTTGAGCTTACTCTAAATTATTATTAAGTACAATTAATATAGGTGTGGTTATGAGTTTAAAATCAGGATTTTAAGAATTCACTCAGCCAGTTAATCGTCATTCACATTATTTTCATTGCACGGTACTAATACAGCATAATATGCATTAAGACAGTCATCGCCAATACGAGAAAGAGTAGCAGATAAGCTACTAATCATAGGGTGCTTGCAAGACTCAAATTCCTATATTAACCAAACCACTGTTAGCTGTTCCATCATTTTGTCATTTTTTACAGTGGGTTAAACTTTTTTTAATCATTGATAGGGCAAGACAAAGATGTTTAGAACATTGCGACCACATGCTATTGGATTCTGTCCTTATACGTACAGAGTATCATCACTCTTGTTCACTAGACTAAAATTTCTACTTTTTCGTTTGGATACTGTGAGCAATGTAATTTCGATGAAAATTATAACAATGAGGGTCTCATGTCGAGCTCTGCCTCTCACAACTAGAAGATGCAGATTTTTACGGGAAACAACGAGCACTCTATCCCCACTTTCTGCACTTACCCTTTTGCGCTTTTCGGGGCCGGGAGTATTTTTAGCAACCAGCTATTTAACACTAGCATGCTGGAGAATAAAATAAACCTGAAAAATCCGTATGCAACAGTTACAGACATTCCTATTTTAGAAAGAACAAATCGTTCTATTTGTTCTAACAAGCAATTCTACACAGCCGCTAGCAATGAATTACGAAATGGTTACGAAAATAGCGCGACTACTCGATGACTAATAAAGTTCCTTGATAACGTAATAATGCAACAATAATTACAGGTTTAAAAAAGGTGAAATTCGTCATTTGAACACTGATATTTGAACACTGATATTTATATACAAATGCGAAGCTGATATTTATATTAAGTTTTAAAAAGCTTAGTCGAAGTTTGAGGGTCTTCAGTTGAAGAGAGTACTCTATGACGTAGTCTGAGCCGAACATTATGATTTAATAACAGATCATGTAAAAATTTGCATAAAAGTTCTGAAAGCTCATTATATTAGTTTTAAGAAGCTTAAATGTAAATTTTTGCGAGCCAGGGTGGAAGAAATCGCAACTCAAACGTGGAGGTCACGACCTACTATCTGCAAATACCTGTTTTAAGCTACTGCGTTAAAGTATTTTTGTGGCATTTCTTCCAATAAAAATGGTTTCTTCCGATAAACTGAAAATGCTTGGATGTTTTTGGACTAAGTGACACGATGTAGTACAAAGTCCTTCAATAGCACTAAGAGGCAAATGGCACAGCCAGACACAGTTTAATGTGACTCCATTAAAATTTAAATAATTTGTCTGGTAGGCTGCATATTGATAGATTTTGTCTACGGTATTGCATATTTTTCGTAAAATACAAATAATGAGTGAAGGCATTAAAATAAAGAGAGGCTTAATCGTATTCTGAGCATCTTAAAGTTATCGATGCATACGAATACCAGGTACACCAACGCCTTAAAAAGCACCGATAAAAAGATAAACAAGTTTTATGTAAAATGGTCTCCATATTAATCAACACCGTTTTGAGAAATTTTGTATCTCTCCTAAAATTAATTGGTTAAATTTAGCGCCACAGCAAATAATCCAAGATATAAAGAGATAAATAAGGTAAGATGCTAATGTTACTGCTTTCACTTCCATCCGAAATTCGCAGTTGTGTCCTCAGGTTGATACATAGCGGTGATTATCTCAATAGCTCTGCTAAACAAACCTCACATCAAAAAAGCAAAACCAGAAAATTACAAACAGCATCCATTACTAATCAAGTTTGAGTTCGTCGTATAGACTACGCTTCTGGCGCTTTCTTTCGACAGAAAGCTAAAAATATCAATTTATCATTTATTGTAGACGCGAAAATGGTGTTGATAATCTTTTCCATAATTGCTATGCAGGTAAAGGCATTTTTAGATACATTTAAGCCAAAACAGCCGTATATTTTAAATTTTCGAAGATGATACTGACCGAAATCCCGCAAGAAAAGCTTGAAACGCTTACTCTTTTGTAATTGCTTGGTCTAAAACAGTGTTTCCCAAAATTTTTCTGAATATTGCCCCCTTGAACAACTTACTAACTATGAAGCGCCCCTTGACAAAAAAGCAAAAGCGAATTTATTTTCCATTTACGACAGTCACAACTTAAAGCGGCGTTTAACTCTAGCGAGAAGGATGAGCTTGGTGCAATTTCGTGCGCTTTTTGATATGCGGTTCGAATTTAGTCAGAAACAGTCGTAAATCTCCCCATCTCATTATGTCGATGCGGTTTCTTCTGCTATCCAGAAGCGAGTGACGGCTTTAAATACACGCTCTACTAAGTATGAGCTGGAAAATGCAATGAAAAAAAATTTCACCCAATCCCACCCGTAAGGATATTTCACTTTAATTCCGCTTTGTAGCCAAAATGATTGATAAGAAACACTAAATTTTGGTTTGAGTTCAAATTCATTTTGCAAGGTTAGGCCTATAAGTTTCTCAGCAAGAATCCCTTGCTCAGAAATATTAATGAACGGGTCAATTACCCTGTCAGGAATCTACAACTGAAAGACATCCTTGAATCGAACTTTCATGTTTTCATGCAATTCCTGAAGCTTGCTGTACGTCTCAACATCAACATCAGAAATGCCATTGTTGCTGGTATCAAGTTGTTGCAAGCAGGAAAACTGGAAGAATTCACGTCTAGCTAAATTTTGCTGATAGGCTACAATACAAGCTTATTTTTGAACCCAGACAGTGCTGATTTCACCTGGATTAGATTGACCTCGTTGCTTTGAAGGGATAGATTCAATGCGTTAATTTGGCAAGTATATCTGACAGGCATGCGATATCACTTTTCACAGCAACAATTTTTTTCGCAAGGCCAGGGTCACAGTTTTGTAGGAATTCCACGACAGTATCTAACAACGAGTAAAATCGTGCAAGGCAGTTTCCCTCGCAAAGCCATCTATCTTACTTCGCTGTAGAGAAGCAATCGCTCAAAGGCCTCGTCATTCTCATTGTACAATTGCTTAAAGAAGCGTATGTTCAGCGCAAGGGCTTTAATTTTATTAACCGCCTTGATGACTGTCTTCGAGGAAAGGTTAAGACGACCGCTCACATTCTTGGCCACCAAATGCTACCAATGAATAACACAGTGAAACCGCTGTTCTACGAAATACCTTCTTTGAACTGTTCGATTTTGGGTGTTGCAACCAGCAGCGCGTGATTCAACCGGAGACAAAGCGAGATAGCAAGTTTACCGTAACAAAAGCATAAAACTATACTAAAATGCTCTAAACAACAACAGCACAAATAGTTAGGGGGCGCTGGTTTTGTTGCTGCCCAATTTATTCTTAGCAACCCCAATTGCCCATTTGGTAGCCAGCGCCCCCTTGAGAGTTGCAAACGCCCCCAAGGGGGCGCTGGCGCCCACTTTGGGAACCACTGGTCTAAAATAATTAATAAGCGAACTAAAAGTAACGTAAGTTATCAATGATTCTAGCTGTATAAAAATTGCATTTCTATAATTCTACTGACACCGCAGATTACTTGAAGCTATTGTAGTTCTTCCTATCACATATCTCAACCCATTTTTCAAGACTTTAGCACAAATAATGGGTCATAAACTAGGGGTACGCAAAGCAAATCTGAAAATAAATAAAGCATCTAACGTTAGAAGTTTAGTATTGACCTGGCATTATTCAAGCTGTTCGATTATATCAGCTGCTTGATTGCCGTAGTTGTGCTCTAAGCCTTGATATTCAAAAGTATGATTTTAAACAAATTCGTAGGAGACAGGGTGGCCAACACTATAAAAACGTTACCCAACCTTACTTATTTAATAATTCCATCCCTTTTTACAAAAATATCTGCTAGAGTTTATACACAGCTTATAACCATCAAGTTTTTTTAAATTTCAGGGTATCAAGCTAAATAGACAAATCAACAGGGATGGTCCACAAAAAAAATGAGGCACGTCTACAAAAAATCCGTTCAGCGTACGTAAAAGGGCGGGTTGAAGCGCAAGAACGGATATCGCGCAAATTTATTTTCAAGTAATTTAGCAAAGCCAAACATTATGCACTCAACACCACAGCTTGGGATGATGACGCATACAACTATTTTCAACTGCAGTCGCATTAATGCGGCGATGAAAGATGTTCCCACGTGAAAACATCTTAAACTTGTTTTTCTCCTCACGCCCGACTTATTTTCGCCACCGCAGTAGAGTAAACTGTTTACAATTAACTTACCGAAGTCAATGAAATAAACAGCTCATTAATTAATAGCTGCCCCCAAGTTTATAGTCGATCCTTTACTAATGACAAAACACTCACCAACAACTATCTTGCTAATCTCTAACGAGAAACAGGCTGTAGAGTTTTATTTTTACTTTTTATCCATAAATTTCTAGGAAATATTTTCATCTGATTTTACAGTACCGGTAGCCTTTTCGCTAGTTCACAAAATGACATCATCAATAAATCGAGGTAAAGATGTATTTACGCCCAGAACTATCGCCCAATTTTGAGAACAAACCCAACTGTTTTTTAAATTTCCATCAGGGATCAGCAACTTGCAGCCAACGGAGCATATCTGGCCCGTCAAGATCAATCATGTGGGCCTCAACCTCTGCACATATTATATCAAGTTTAATACGATAACATCATATAACTCTAACCACAGGAGGGTCAACTTCACCTAAAATTTGCGAAGCACAGTCAGTTTAGCCCGCGATTAGAAAAAGTACGCCAAAACCTAAAAGGTTTCTTAGCTACTCTTACCTAGGTTTCAGCATTAACACGATTATCAGCTACGGTTATCTGAATGTACTGCAGGTATCGTATCACCCACTACCGTGAAGATAGCGTAAGGCAAGCATGGGCAACATACGGCCCGCGAGATTGTTTTATGCGGCCCGCCGGCACTTACAGAAACATAAGCTCCGATCACGAATCAAGCCGAAGACCTTTCATTTTTTTAAAGGACATCTGAGGACAAGTAGACCTTTTTTGCTCTTCACCACAGCAGCGTATTTAGGGGGGGGGGGGCATTGTGTCATGCCCCCCCCCCCCTTTGACTCTGCCTTTCAGTAAAAAAAAACAAAATTCACGGTGCCAAATGACTGAAAATGTCAGACTCTTTTGATGGTTTTTGTAGCTTATGGCCAGGGGCGGATCCAGGGGTTAGGATGAGGTGCAGCTATACATCCTCCCATCAGTCATTTTCAAAAATGCTTTTGATGTATACAGTTTTCCATAATTTCGTTTCTCTTCGACAGCGATAAGTCTCACGTCTTAAGCAGGCATAATCGAAAGTGTGCGAACAAATTGCATCATATTTGGCGAAGTGCTCAGAATTGGGGTCAAAAAATTAAACAAAATTTGCGTGAGAATTATTTAATTATTTAAAAAGCACTAAAACAGCCATTACAGCATGCAAATGTTCCAAATTTTTCTGGGGGAGTATGCTCCCGGACCCCCCTGGAGGCTTTCTTGTTTCTCAATCAGCTTAAAGTAGTTATGCCGAATAAAAAGATTAAAAAAATGTGGAAATTATGGCCCCCCTTTAAAAATTTTTCGCTACGGCACTGCTTCACCGATATTTTCGGTACAAAACAGGACATCTGAAGACGTGTAGACCTTTTTTTGCTCTTTTTCGTAGAAAAACAGGACATCTGAGGATGTGTAAACCTTTTTTTTGCTTTCCAATCAGAGCAACCCTGACAATAGTAGTTGCTGAAGATATTGAACTCGATCCATTTAATAATCCGACCCGGAAAGGACTTCGTCTTCCCACATATGGCCCGCCGACTAAAGAAGTTGCCCACCCCTGGCTTAAGGGATATAACAGTTGACATAAAATTTGAACACAAAAGTATGTGTCGGTACGAATCCTCAAAAGTGTTCAATGCTTCACCGATGTTGTTTTTTTTTTGGTGCTGCAAGAAAGCGATTTCGACCAAGGAAAACGCACTTCTTTGATTTCGACTCCCTAGTAACAAGGTCAATTCCCGCCACTGCCTTATCTAACATTGGCGACACCAGTCTAGCTTCACCACTGCATGGTTTTCGGCAGACTTTTTTTTACAGTAGGCTACTGGTTAAAACACACATGTCTATAGTCTGATGAACCTTTCGTTTTACATATATCCCTCATGCGCCACTGCCCACAGAGAATTCTAGCAATAGCAAGTAGACGAAGTTGTTACTACGTAGACACAAACTAGTCGGTTTTGCTAGTCTACAACAGAGCAAACGTGAAGATGTCGAGCCCATGATGAGCATTGTATGCGTGTATGTGTACGGACGTTTGGAGTTAGTTCTATTTTAATGTCATATCTTTTTGCGGGCTCTTTAAAAACATCATTCGCTCAGCTATAGACTCAGCAATCACAGAAATACTTGTAAGCTCTAATTGCCAGGTAACATGTGAAAAAGGACGCAGCGATTTGAAGTTTTTGACTCTTTGAATTAAAAACTTGTTCGCAATTTAAACAGGGAGTTATTTTCAATTTATTTTTTGGAGGAGCTACATCCGTAAAAATAGTCATTTCAGAATAGTTTGGCGTTTTTTCCGCAGTTTCGACAGTATAAACGAATCCTACATTTCGAATTTATAATATTCTTAGCTTGTCATGACAATTTCACCAGGTGATTAAACAACATTCAGTTTTACGTTGTACATCATTAAAATGTAGTGCAATGGCTCACAAAACAGCATTAAGCATTCGTATGGTTCAACTCAAAATACAAAGGCAAAAACTATAAACAATTAAATTTTAAAAGCAAAAACAAATACAAAACTATTCTCTTTTGCTAGAGAAGCTAGATTTACATCTTATAAAAAAACTGGTTAAGTTGATGCTACATCGATACAAATTCACGAGGAACAGATTGAGGAAGATATTCAAAAAACTGAAGCAGATGTGAATGCAGTAATCAAATCATTGAAAACTGGAAAAGCATCTGGTGAGGATGATATTAGACCTAAAATGTTGAAAGCAATGAACATGTGTGGTGTTCGTTGGTTGACTCGTGTTTGTAAGGTGGCATGCAGGACTGGGCAAGCACCAAAGCAATCGCGAACCAGTGTAATAATACCTATCCACAAGAAAGAAGACAAGAGAAAATGCACCAATTATAGGGGCATATCTCTCATCAGTGTCCCGCGTAAGGTCTACGCCAAATGCCTTGAAAAGAAATTCCGTGAAATAGTCGAGCCTAAACTAACGGATGCTCAGTGTGGCTTTCGTCCTGGCCGAAGCGCAATGGACCAGAAATTTGCCTTGCAGCAAATCTCTGAGAAGTCGTGGGAATATGCGAAAGAGGTCAATGCATGTTTTGTTGATCTTGAATGCTATAAAGTCGCTGTACATGCATTACGAGGTTAGTGTTCGTGTTAACAGCGCAACGACGCAACCTTTCAGAGTAAGTGTAAGACTACAGCAAGGCTGCTCTCTTTCACCTATTCTGTTTCTTCGGCTATCTATATGGCTAGAATAGTTAAGAAAAGTGAGTCCTGTGGCAGAGTAAAGATCGGTGATTGCACTGTACAACGTCTGTTGTTTGCAGATGATCTTGTGCTACTCGACTCTGCCCAAAATGGTCTCCAGCAAGCTCTTGACTGACAGGTTTGCAGATGCATGCTCTGTTGCCGGAATGAAAATCAATGCAACAAAAACAGAAACTTTGTACCTGTACCGACAACCAAAGCAGTGCCCTCTTCAAATTGATGGAGTACCACTAAAACAGTCAGAGAAAGTCAAGTACCTCGGCGTCTCATTTACGAGTGATGGCAGACAAAATAGCAAATTGGATACCCGCATCGGAAAAGCAAGTGCAGTAATGCGCCAGCTCCACCGATCTGTGGTAACTTACTGAAACGGGAGCGTTGCACCAGGGCAAAGCTATCCATTTTCAGATCGGTCTATGTTCCTATTCTGACTTATGGCCATGAGTGTTGGATCATGCTTGAGAAAGTGAGGTCTCGAGTTCAAGCAGCCGAAATGGGATTCTTGCGAAGAATTAACGGTTTGACCTTGTTGGACAAGGTTAAAAGTGCAGATATTTGTAAATCTCTAAACATCGAATCGCTGCTTCTCCGACTAGAAAGATCGCAACTGCGTTGGTATGGACATGTGACACGAATGTCCCAGAAAAGAACTGCCAAAAAAACTGCTCTGTTGGACACCAATTGGTCGAAGGCCTAGAGGCCGTCCCAGAACTCGATTGCGAGATTACGTAGATCTTAGTTGGTCTCGTCTTGGCATCCCAGCAGAGCATCTTTCCTTTGTTGCAGAGGAACGAGATGCTTGGACGCTCTAACTCGAGCTGCTGCCCCCGCGACCCCCGAAGATAAGCGGGTTTAGAAAATGAATGAAAAAAATGAATAAAACTGGTTATTTCATTGAGCAATAAGAAGGACAATCGCGCCAATCGGCACTCACAAAGATGAAGAGACTTTAAATTAAGAAGGGGTACTTTCTTGAAATTTGCTATCTTTGTCGACAGATGGCATTGTTTGCATTTACCCTTTGGTAGATTTTCAATTTTGCAACCATTACCAGAATAACATTCATTGCTAAAAAACAGCGTCTTTCCTGGCTGCTGAAAAGGAAGACAGAACCACCAAGTGAGACTGACAAGGGCTAAACCAAAACAGCACTGCTCCCTCAGCTCAACTAATGACTTTTTTCTAGTGTTTTTTCGATATCCTTCCATGTGGTTTCGCCACATTTTCATTACTGGGTGTTCGTGGACGTCAAAAACATTGAAGAACACTTAACCAAACAAAGTAAGCTCCAACACTGTTTTGCTAGACTGCGCCACAATGGATGAAGTTAACACCGAATGTATTGCAACATGGCATTAAGACAAACAACTATACATTCATTTACAGTTATTTTATCTGTTTAACCATGGCAGTGCTCGCGCTAACAGTTGGGTAATCCATAGGCAACGGTTTATCTAAAAAGGCAGTTTCAAACCAAAATTTCTAAAGCTAGCCAAAATATGCATTAAAAATCGTAGAGGCACATAAATCCAATCAAGAAGAGTATGGGCGCGGTTTATCCTAGTGTCTCAGAGTTTAGAAAGCTCTTGGCAAGCACTTGTATTGTGTTTAAAACGCGTGGGAGTACTCGGTAAAAATTTTTGCGTGAAACTCATTCTTGCAGGTCGGTGCCTCAAGCAATATTGGGTTACGAGAAAAAATTACTCAAAAAGGGCGCGTTTTACTTCACCCACCTAGCCACTTCAGACAACCTACCTAGTGCCTACTTTATGTCCAACTAGCGCTCGGTGGATCTGTTAAGAGCGTCCGCTTGGTAGCCAGGAAAATGGGGTTTTATTCCCGGTTGGGTCACACTGAAAACTTCTAAAATAGTATTCGCAGCTTCCCGCCAGGCCTTGGGAACAAGCGGAAAGTGCAATGGTTTGTGCATGTACTCGTATGTTGTTATTTGCTACCGCTGTGCCATAGCTACGCCTTTACTTCATGTACTGCAGTTTCTGCTTGCTAATAATCTTTTGATGTTAGAAATCAAGTTGACAGATGACGCAAGGTACAGAAAGCTAATTTTCTGACGTATGAACTCTGCCCTGCTGGTTTCTAGATGAGAAAGGAGTCCCTTAACCAAACCTTGTTGAAATGTTAAAAAAAAAGACTAGACGAATGAAATGGTAAACAAATCCCAAACACCGTAACAGTTCGTTTCTCATATGAGCTACAGACACGTAGGTATTCAATTACGTCACCTACGGTCAGCTTTTTTCTTTTGCATTAACTTTTTTCGCAGTGAATATATAACCGCGGTCGCACGCTACAACCAATTAATTCGAGCAAGTGTAATTGAACAAGCAATTCGTATTAGGCAAGCAAGGTCAAGAACAACCACCTCAAGGATGTTTCTGTTTGCTATTTTGCTTATTGTCCAAGTTTTAACACCAGGAACATTGGCTTGCATGTGCATGCCAACACACCCTCAAGAAAACGTATGCAGAAAAAGCAGTTTCGGTAAGTTCAAGAAGTTTTCTTATTTGTAGTTGTTTTTTTGTTGGCTTATTTATTTAATGGTTGATAGGGAGGTTGGTCTGAAACGCAAATTTTCGTTAATGGACCATCTTTTTCCTACTATACCGAAAAAGTGCAGAGTATTTTGCTTCAAAATAATCTAGGTTCTTCTTTAAAACGTGAGAGTCTAATCTAGAAGCATTCACGCAAGTTGATTATACAAGCACACGCATTATGTGAAGTTTTGTAAACCATTTTTCAAAACCTCAGCAAATAAATTAATATCAACTGCAAGTATGTAATCCATTGTTGCTACGCAACTATCTGGGGTGTGATCCAAGTGCTGAAGTTTCGATGTCACAAATATTTAGTTTTGACTAATAACTCACTCTTGCTTACAAACACTTGCTAAAGTTTGTACTACCGAGGCTGAGCCCTTCAAGTTTCATACTTACCTTTGTAATTCGCAAAATTGCAACTACGCAAGCAACTAAACTTACATGTATTTTTTTTATCCGCTACAAGCAATTTCTTAAAATCCGCACCGTAAGTTCAAAATTCGAAAGTTTTTTCGTTTGCGATTACAAATCCGCATTTTTTTAACAAACTTTTGAATAGCAATTGCGATGTGGGGATTTTTGCCGTAATGGAGTTTGCGATTGAAACAAAAAGTCATGACATCAATATTTGTCCGCTACAACAAGGCCAAAGATTCTTTCGAAAACTAAAAATCCGCTATTACAGACTTGTAGTTAACCTAACAATAATCTAGTTACAAGCAAGCACGACGCATTGTTATCAGAAAAATAATCTTCTTAATCCTGAATTATTATTATGTTGCCTATTCGCAGAGCACAAATAGCATCGTTTTTTGTGCCAAACGTCGCCAACAATATCAAGGGTTTGTTTTTTATTTGTAGCTGTCCTAGTGAAGATACGTCATGAAGCGAAAGTGCGGCATCCCCCGCTACTTCCACAATCAATGAAGTTGATCGAACAAGCACATGAAGAAAATCTTGAAACTTTAACAAAAAGTGGGTTTAGATAGAGTTAACCGTGAAATCTGATGCAGCGCATTAAACGATGCTTTTTGAGACGCAAGCATAAATGTAAAAAAGTTTTCCAGTGCAGTTTTAAAGCAAAAAAGATTCATTTTACTTTTCGTTGGGCACATTTAAAAATATTTCAACAATCAGCAAAAATACTAAGCGCTTTTTGCGCTTGTTGGGGAAGAGAGCTGATTGATTCAAAATGAAAGCGAAACAGCGTCAAGTTTAATTGTATTATTAATTGATCTTGAAAGGTATCGGTACACATTTTTTTGCCTTTTCGACTCGCTAAGAGACATTTAATGAAATTTGCTTCCAACACAGTAAGGTGAGAGCTGAGAAGCCTCGAAATTTAATTCTATGAAAAAGAATTTTAAAGAAGTTAGAGAATATTGCGGCTAAATCACTAGCTATGGCACAATGCATTCACTGCTTTCGGTGCCAAATCCTGCTCAGTAATTGGAATGGCAAAGATGATTGTAAATTTACAGCTCAGATGGCCGAGTAGTAACAGCGTCTGCCTCTGCAGCGGTAGGCACGGGTTTGATTCCGAGTCGGGTCAAACCAATGACTTTAAAATTGGTATTAACAGCTTCCCTGCTTGACGCTCAGCATTAAAGGGACAGTGTGGAGAACAATCCGGCAAGTTTACTTGCTGTACTGTTGGAAAAGGCACTTAACGGGATTCTCCCAACTTGGTGTGGTAGACAGATGGCCGGTAACTTCTAAGCGACCTCGTTATAGCGCTGTGATCACTTTCTCGAGATAGAAGGATAAATATGCGACTAAATACCAAAAAATGCGAAATACCTGTTGCATTTACAAAGTAAAAAAACCTGCAAATGATAACTGCAAAGTCGTTGCTTGCAACAGACTAACTGCGGTGCTATTTATTTATTTATTGTTCTTCGTAAAATGTTTCCATTAGAAATTAAATTTTATGCTTGGATAGATTTCACAGTTGACGAAAATGAAACTCTTTTTACATCAACCACGTATTCGGAAAAACACGTGATCGGGGACTACCTTCAATATCATGTGAAAATATACAAGGTGAGTCAGTTGCTTTATATAATCAGCAAAACCAAGAAGTTTTGAAATTAATTGGACTCATTTGGTAAGATTTTAACAACACCACAATTAAACCACTATTACACATTAGCGCGTCGCTCGTCCGACTGCAAAATGCACCAAGTATAAATGGCCAATCGTGACGTTAAGCTAATCGCTATTGGTGTAAGAGATTTGGGGTTCGATTTCCGGGGCGGTCAAATCAGACACAGAGCTGCCAACGACTCGCCACCGTTACTCGTTGCACGCTACGGCGTAATGTGCCGCGAGTATAATGATTTAATTTTTTTAATCGGACTTTTCATACTTTTGTCGAGCATTAACGCCGAATTTTAAATGAGCCTAGTGTAGACGTTGGTCTCATTGCCATAATTTCCGTTGCGCTTTGATCAGAAACAGCAATCTGCAACAACCTTAACATGATCCATCACTCCCGCTTTTTTATCTGACCGTCTCGCATTCTTTCTAGCGAACTTGTAATTTTGACCTCAAATGCTGCACCATGTGTTCTCTGTTCTTCTGAGCTTTTAATTTTTACTTGCATGATATCGTTATCGATGCCATATTTTTGATGGTTTAATGCACTTCACCAAGTCTCTTCGCATCTAACAATGTGATTAAGCAAAGACTCGCCGTTACCATAGGGCTGGTGACACGTCACTGGTCAGTGCGGGCGTAAGTTCGAATCTCATTCTTTTCAAATTTTTCTGATTACGGTTGATTTAGCCTAAGATTTTAGTAGGTTCGATGCAAACTTAATCCATTGATCGAAATTCTTGGTGTAATAATATTAAAAGAGCTTGCAAAAAGTACCAAAGAGGTCAGATTTACAGCCTGCTCTCAACTATGAATTTATAATAACCAATTTAACGATCTCAGCTTAAAAAGGTTGTCATATGATTACTTTGTTTTTATAACATACCAACTCACCTACGCCACATGCGATTTGACATTGAGTAGAACAAGCTTACGGAATGCAAGTTTTACTTAAATTATGATGTAATTTAGGTTTTCAAAAGGAGCAATGGTGACATTAGCGAAGGCATGAAGCATCACATCTACACACCGACTCAAGATAGCTTGTGCGGAATGAAACTTCAACCGAGAAAAACATATTTGATTATAGGTAAGCGACGACTCAGATTGTCAATCGCCATGCAGAGCTGTAACTGATAAATCGACTAAAAACGATCGTAAATTTCGACGTGATGAACAGCACATGCGGAAACACAAAGATCAAAGTAGTAAGAAAATCTAAGCATTTGATTGACAAAATAAGTGTGTGATCATTACTAATGACACATTCTGCGTTCCGAGGATTAGCGGTGACGTTCTTGCTCAGTTTGGCAGTTTGTTTATCAAAAGTAAGATGGAAAGCTTTTTGAATTTTTTACTATTTGCTACATCACATTTTTATGAAGTCACGTTTAACAACAACTATGATCAATAATTCTTGTAATTGGACTTTTCGAAAACATAAATTCGCTGGATCAAGGCCAACACAGTAACAACATTAGCACTGAACGAAAAATGCGTAATGGGATTTCAAACATTGACCGCCGCTTGACAAAATGCTCTATAAATGTTTTATAGCAGCTGCAAGTCACTACTTGCATAAATAAATATAATTTTAAAATGTCAAATGTGTATTTATTTGCACATTAAACATTTTCAAATGATTTCTTGGTTATTTGAAATTGACATGAACAGTACTTCACCAAACTTTTTGTATTTGATTAGGGCACCATATTTTGTGTGTGGGGGGGGGGGGTGTTTGAAAGACGTCCTCAACAAAAACATATAAGTAGCACTGGAAAAGCCTATACTTGAAATATTGCTAAATTTCTAAATGCATTATTATATACAGTACTGTATGTTGTTTGAATCTGCCACTGATGGTTTACACTCCTGACAACCGAGAGCTACTGCGTAACTAAAATTCTTTTATGGCGGTTGACGTCATCATCGCCGAAGATAGCGCAGTAACGTTCACAAATAGCCGATAAGTTCACGTGCTAATGTGAATATGTAGCTGTTGTGATAATGTTGACATAATTGAAGATGTTAAAGAATTATGATCACGTAGAAGCAACGAAAATTCTGAAATTAATAAAGTAACCTCACAGTGGTTCTCTGACCATCAGCCGAGCTATTTTTGATAAGCACAACCACTTGGGTTTGTTCTTGCACCTGTTTTAGTGCGGGCATCAATCACGCCGATTTTTGCCTATTGCAACAATAGTTTTGACATCGCAAATGTCAAGAAGAAGAGTTGCTTAGAAGACTTGGGGTTGAGAATCTTATAGCCCCTAGTACATTGTTTTATTCAAGTATATTGCAACAAAATTCAAGCCTTGTTAAAACACAAAAAATATTTATCTCATCAGACTCGTTGCAAAAAACTTACGTTCATTGGAAAAAAAGATCTGGTCACAAAAACTCATTTTAAGCACAACTTTAGATTTGATTGTGAACAGTTAAATCTTAAAAATCTAGTTTAATTGCAATCACACTTGTAAATGCAATAAAATCTACTAGTTCACAGGACATTACGTAACGTCGGGGTGTATCGGAAAGGCCACAGCGTAACTTATTAAAAAAGCTGTAACTTAAACTGACGCAGTACAATACTATATCACGCTAAAAATGTATTTTGGTCATCCCTAAATATATGATTTAGAGACAATTAATTCCTTTGATTTACAGTGACTGGTTCGCGAACTGTCTCCTGTTATGCCCTTGAGGTATTCAATGCTACTGATTTCTCTTTTTGCTTTTTCTACGATTTTGTTTTTGCCACATTAACAGTAAAGTCTGACACACTATTCCAATGCCGCAGCTGAAAACACATTATAACACAAAACGCAAAAGCGCAAGTAAACTTTTCCCCCGGCCAACGGGTTTGGCAGAAAGTTTTTTTCAGGTGCTTGTATCTGGTAGTTACAAACCATAAGCAAAAAATCCGGCATATATATTGCCTTGAAGACATGTCCGTCACACCAACTGCACTGATAAGACGTAAGAGGTCGAAACAGTGTTTTGCAGTTTTAAAATTTGTTTAAGTAGCCTATTTTCTTACAATGCGCAGTTTTACTTCTAGTTTCAAAACTTTAATTCTCTTATTAATTCCAAGTCTGTTACTATTTTCAGCGAGCTAACTATTTTCTCTTGCTTACTGCTGTACATGTACATTTACATTGTAGGCTCAATTATTGAAGGACGATTGACTTTTGGTCTTTGCGACGTCGTCATCGATTGGAAAACTCTTTCAAAAGCGGAAAAGCGAAATATTCGAGATAATATGAAAGAAACAGAACTAATGTGCTCGTCTGGATGCAATGTTACATCCTGTTTGTGGTCCAATTGCAAATCAAAGGTGAGCTTGTAACATCAGGTTCTCCGTCCAAAAATCAAATCTTCATTATACTCGCGGTGTTAGGCCGAAGCGTGTAACGAGTGGCGGGGTCCATTTCCGCCCGACTTAATGCCTGGATCACACAACTCTGAAGAAATGTCGCAGCGGTGACGAGCCGTTGACGACACAGTGTCCGATTTACTCGACCCGGGATTCAAACCCAAAACCTCCCGCGCCGATAGCAATGTCCTAACAGCTAAGCTCACCGGCCGTTTTTTGCGTGCATATCTCTTATAAAAACGAAAGAAGAATAAGTTCTTTTTTGAAGCGATGAAGCGTGTATCTATAGATAACCATTGTTTTTCTGACAAGCCTGCACCTAATTCAACTAACTGTGCCACACAGAAATTGGTAATAGAATTAACACGCTATAAAGCGCGATGGTAAGAAAGTGAAAACAACAATTAGATAATTTAAATCAACAGAACTTGCCCATCTTTGCATTCGGCAATAAATTATCTTAAGAGTAAATAACACGACCATAAATGTCAACATTGTGACTTCATTACAGAGCAGAAATGAGTGTACTTGGAACAGCGACATGGAGAGAAGATACGGACACAAACTAAATCGACTCAATTTCATATGCGTTCCCACAAGTGAAGAACATCGTTGCGATTGGGCGGGAAGTGGATTTTCAAAAATAAACAAACCATTAAGTCGAAAAGATACACCTAATGTCTTTAGTACTCCTTTGTAATATCGAGATACCGTCATTGCCAACATCTTTTCCTTGTTTCAAGGTGCAGAAGAAGCAGGTGGTGGCCAGTTTGATATTTTTGTCGATCCCTCTTTGTAACAAATACTTCAATGTAGTCTACTGAATTATGGGCTGGTGCGCAGTTCCTTGCTTATTTCTATATAATTTGACGGAGTTGCATGCAATATTCTTCGGAATGCAATAAATATGAGACGAAAATGTTTAAGAAGGTAAAATAAAGCTGCAATAATCCGTAAAGCTGGACGCTTGTGGACGGTGCTCACAGTTTTACACTTCCTTGCATATACTGTTGATGATGACAGCTGAATCGATGTTGTCGAAACGTCCAGTTATAAAAATTAGTGTAGCTTTATTTTTCCTCCTTATTCAATGCTTTATTTCACGTATTGATATGTCTGCATTCTCGGTCACGTATACTGTCTCATCAAATGTTCCTGTTATTAGTGTTGCGTATAATTAATAGACATACAGTATTTAAGCTCAACGTGAACAACAGTTTGTTATCGTGGTTTATAACGCAGTCAACAAGGAATAAAGTGAAACTTGATGCAGCGTTTGGTTTCTCTATTATGGAGCAGATTGTTAATTCATTTGAGCAAGTTCTGTTTGAATAAAAAACCTCCCGACGATTGCGTCAAGTGTAAATCAGGCTGTAAAGTTTTTCAAAGTTTGAACGTTGATTGTTTGCTTGATCTGGTTGGTGATAACAGAATGCTATACAACAATGACTTTCTACATTTTTATAACACAAAAGCATAACATGAACCTGGATAACATTTTACGAAAAGGAATAGCAAGCCACGCGTGAAATAACGAAAAAGGTAGCTACATTTCCTACCAGTAATAATTTAATTGGCACGTTTTAAGCTAACCCCAAAACCGAAAACTCAGTATAAGATTGAATGACTAGATTTAAACTAGAACAAAGACTAACAGCAAATCTTACACAATATTCAAACAAATAATACAAACATCTGTTTTCGATACAAGCTCAATCTGTCTTTCTGCAGTATTTAATGATATCGTCAGACTTTTTCTTGTCTATTCTAGCGTAAGAAAATTTTCGGACTTAATTAAATAACCGGAAAAAGTCCAGCCCAAAAACATAGTGATCATGTGTTCCGCGTTTAGTTCAAGTTCTTACAGAGTACCCAAGCTAACAATACAACACATGTTTTTGAAGGTTCTATCTTTCTGCAGTATTTAATTTAAGATGTGACTTAGCTTAACTCTTTTTTGTCTGTTTAAGCATGTGGAGAATTTTGAATTTTGTTCGATAATTTGAAAAAGCCAAGTCCCCAAAAAAATGAACATGTAGACAGTGTAATGATGAACAGCAACGATATAGCCAGTCTGTCAAAATTGTACACAGGTCTCACAGCAGTGATCTGACACGGCTCTCTTCATTCGATACGACCTTTTCTTAGTATTGACACCGGTGGCGCGGTAACGATATTAAACATGGGGAGTCGCTATAGCCCAACTGTGTCAACTTCCAAGGGACTTCAGCTACCCTTGTTCCCAACTTCTTACGCCAATGGCTGAGACTAAACCTACAGTGGTCTAGATCGTCATTTCCTATCTCCGTGCCTGCATGGCAACGTAAATCAGGCCCCATGTTTTTGGAAAGACAATTAACGCACAAACAAGTGTGACTCAGCGGTTGATAAAGTTGATCTAATTCATGACACATTGAATTATACGAGTAGATCATTTAGAAGAAATCTAACTGACACGGTCTAAACTGCCAAAAAAAAGTATGGACAGTGGTTTTGATTGCTAGTAAACAAGAATGAACTTAAAAATAGTTTTGAAAAAGGCTGTTTTTGCATTAGGTCTTAAGAAACGTTCTACCAGCTTAATGCGAAAACCCCTTTTGTCAAAGCTTTGCTTATGTTCTGTACAGTCAATCATTTAAGACTGAACTTATTCAAAACCGTTCGTCAGAAGCTACTTGTGGAAATGAATTTAATCACTCAGAATCTAAGTTCATTCAGAGGGCTGAGCAACCTGATGTTTCAAGTTGGTTGTCTCACTTTTGAAAAGTTGTAACTCGATAAAGTGCTGATCTTTAGATATGAATAAAGTCGTATGCTTGTTCAATTACAAGTTAGTTCATTTCATCGCGAGGAGAGAATGTCGCAAAATTTTCCAATGTTTATTGGTAATTCAACAACCGCTGAGTCGTTCCACGGGATTCTGTTATTTCAAGTTTACTTTTCAAAGCTTGAAGTCAAAAATTAAAACAACGACGTTAATTGCAAAGTGTTTCAGGAGCCTGGATCGTTGTTACTGTATTTCCTTGTAAACCCTCGCCGGAACAATTTTAATTTGTGGTTGTAAGCGTTTCGTTGGTGATTCTGGCTCGCTAGCGTAATCTAGCGGCGATGCTGTGTTGGCTTGGTGATCGACGTAACGTACTTCACGAATAACGAAATAAGCCGAATGTAAGAACTCGCAGCAAATGTTGTAACATGTGTTCTTGCATTTAGATATGGTCTCTATTCAGTTTACTTAACTTTTTATCCAGATATCGCTGTAATTTTGTACTATTCAGAAACGCGTCTAGTTAATTGCTGAAACGTTTTCTCCCCGTTTTCTGGTTAAACATTTGACAAAAACCTTTCACAATTCTAAGACAAAATTGAGAGATTTCAGCAGCACCGGGAAAATTGAGATTTATGTGTAGATTGTCAAATAAGAGCAATATTCCGACTTTTATGTTAAAGAATTTTCATTAGATCGATACTAAAATAATAATGCGTCGTGTTTGTATCACTAGACAGTCAAGAATGAAAAACAAGTATTTGTGTAAAGTAACGAAGTAGTTTTACTTAAGTAGATTACTTAAGTATTATTGCTTGGTAACTAGTACTTACTGTGCTTAAGTGATTTAAATTTCGACTACTTCTACTTTTACTTACGTACTTCAATCAGAAAGTAACGCTGCTTAGGTGGCTTTAAAGATGATAAGTACCGGTAGTTAATATTAAGCAATGTATCACGCAAATGATAAATAATCATGCTTGATAATAAAATTGGCAACATTAGTATTAGGTTATTGTTTTATTTTATATATATAAGTTATAAATTTTACAAATTTCTTGATATTAAGTGGTCTTTTGTTGTTTGTGTTTGGCGTGTACAATGAGGTTGCATTTCGCAGATAATGACACACTTCACTTTTTTATTTTCTTCAAATAAATGTGCTAATTATCCTAAATATGCTTAAGCATCGGTAAAATATCTGTCAAGTTTGGAAGTGAGCGAATTATCTTTTGTCAAAACTTAGCTTTATGGCTAAGGTTTTGCAAACGCTACTTTTTACTTAAGTAGCTTCAAATTGCTGGTACTTTCACTTGGTTACTTTTTGCATCCCCTACTTTCTACTCTACTTCAAGTAGTTTCCGCCATCAGTAACAATACTTTTACTTAACTAGATTTCTGGACTACTTTTTACACCACTGAAAACAACAGGAAAAATTTCTACGCAAAATTAGCGAGATAACCGTTAAAAAATGATTCAGAGAAAACGAACATGGTAGGCTACATGCAGTTATATGCAGCAATAATTGTGCTACAACTACAAATATTGAAACGCTTTGCACAAATGCTCTCGTTATAACAATATATTATTTAATATTAGGCTCTTCGTGTATGAGTATATCCATGTTTTATCTGCATTTTGTCTGTTCGTCCGTACACTACGACAACCTTCACTGCAATTTGCTTTACACCGCTCATCTTTTCGGGTTGGGCTTCATGGTTCTTTCACAGCCTCTCAACGGGAACCCAATAACTGTGAGTGATTGCTTTTTGTTGCTTTTTGGTAATTATTATTTGCGTACGTACTTCCCACATAAAAATAAAACCTACTCCCACTTATGTGAACATTCACTGCGACGCTGCATTGACACACACAGCATTGACAATAAGTTTTAACACGTTTAGACAAGTAGCAATGCAACCTTAGTTTGATGTGGTTAGTGCATCATCAGTTAAAAAAACTGAACGTTGCCAATCACCAATTTGCTAGAGATGGGCGAATAGTAATCATGCGTTAAAAAGTAACGGTTAGGAAGAAGTAATCAAAATACCGATTCCAAATTGTATTCGTTTGCCATCCAGGGCCGAAACTAGGCAATGCGTAGTCTTCCCCGAAATCATCTTCCGGGGCCCCGACATCCAATTTTCCCCCAAACATCGGGTGAAGACCAAAAAAAAAAAAAAAGGGTCTTCACGCTTTCGACGTCTTTTCTAAAGTAATCACTTGGAACTGTTACTCAAAAGTAACGGTTAAGCTCATCTCTACTCTAGAGAAGATATTCGATACTTTTTATCCGTTACTTGTATTCGTTTAGGTAATCATGAATCGATGTTTGGAGAAATATTGGACGTCGGAAGGCGTGAAGACCTTTCTTTTTTGGTCTTCACCCGATAATTGGGGGAGAATTGGACGTCGGAAGGCGTGAACATTTGGTAGAGATGTGCTTTACCGTTACTTTTAAGTTCTAAGTGATTACTTTTAAGATTTAAGTGACTTCTTTAGATTTAAGTGACTACTTTAGACTCTAAAGTAATCTTTTAGAACTTAAAAGTAATCACTTAGAACGTAAAAGTAATTACTTAGAACTTAAAAAGTAATCACTTAGAACATAAAAGTATCGGTTAAGCACATCTCTACCAAATCTTCACGCCTTCCGACGTCCAATTTTCCCCCAAACATCAGGTGAACACCAAAAAAAAAAAGGTCTTCACGCTTCCGACGCCCAATTCTCCCCCAAACATCGGGTGAAGAGCAAAATAAAAAAAAAAGGTCATTACCTAAACGAATACAAGTAACGGATATAAAGTATCAAATATCTTTTCTAAAGTAATCGCTTGGAACCGTTACTCAAAAGTAACAGTTAAGCACATTTCTACAATTTACCAATCAAAAACGTTCACATCTCAGAAATGTAAAATTACAAAAATTCAACAATAGCCTAATTCAAAATTTCCTACTCACCATATGTGCATGAGAGGGATAAAAAGTTTGCTCGATCAATGGGAACTTCTCCCATCCCAGTCTCTTTTGAATACGAATCAATTGAGAAAACTGAAAAGATTAAATGATCAACAGCGAGTCCATACACTTCAACAAACAAATGACGTAGCTGGACCTGATGGTCGCAAATCCCGTTTATTGCAAGTAGTGAAGATATTGTTTCGATCCTTTTGCTAACGAGTCGTTCGGCAAGAGTAGTTTTTCTGTTTATGCTGCTCATTATTTCGTGGCTAAAAAATGAAATTTTACAAGTACCACTGCATTAAAGCCAGCAAGTTTATTCCTTTCAAAAGAGTATTAAAACAATCAAAAAACGCACATGCCTCGTACTGTATTTTCTTGAATAAAAGCCGCGGCTACTATTTTTAAACATTATGTGAGGTTTATATTCAAGGGCGGCTTCAATTTTTTACGAACGTTTTTATCTTTAAGTGAGAGGAAAACGGAAATACTAGGCTACATCAGCTGCAATGCTATTGTCTCTTTTGCGAAACACTCATAGGTTGTTCATCCAGTACTACCCCACCGTCAGTCCAACAGCTGCTATTACCGTCGCGTCTGTGTAACTGTAAAGCACTCAACAAGAACAAACGGAGGAAGTGTTAATTATTAAGTAGCAACAAATGAATGACACCAGTATTATTGACCGTGATGAAAATCATCATTGATACAGCACCGTAGCTGAAATAAAACAAACGGTTTTGTCCGTTGCAGTTCTATTCTATTCAAGGAAAGGTGGTATGCTATATCGAAAGTCGTTGCATATTATTACGCATTCACTAAGGCTGAGAAATTTATTAAAACAGTACGTAAAGCACGACGTAATGCTCAAATTCGAGGTTTGACGTGTTTGAATTTAACAAAACTACGGCAAAGTTTACCCTGCTTAAACCTGCTTAAGTTTACCCTGCTTAACCGCAAAAAGCTGCAACTGCAGTATGAATCATGATTTCCAATTTTTTGCTATCCGCGTAACAATCAGTGGATTCGTTAAGTGTTCACTGTTCACGATTTACATAAAAAAATCCGCGAAAACTGAAAGGTATAATAATGAACGTCAGGCGTATTTGCAAATTCTGCATTACTCCACAGTAAAAAACAAAAAAATTTTAACGCCAAAAAATTTACCTGAAACCCAAAGACAGATAATTCACTCAGTACCGGCGCTAGGCCAACTGAGGTCCCCCCGGAAAACTTCACGTGGGGTCCCCTTTATCCGCAAGCAAAATGGAAGGTAAAGGTGGTTTTACACAGAATGCGATTTTCATTCGATTTTGCATTTCATGCATATTCCTGCGATTTTTGATGAACGAACCTGAGGGCTATGTCTCCACACAAAATGTGATTGCGTCCGATTTTGCATCTAAGTACCCCAGTTTAAAATCTATGCACGTATTTTGATGCATTTTCGTACGTAATTTATTTCAAGTAAATTGCATCGAATAATTCTGTGTAAAGCCGATTTTGTATTTCATGCATATTCGTGCGATTTTTGTTGAATGAGCCTAAAGACTGGATATGCCTTCGCACAAAATACGATTGCGTCCGATTTTGCATCTACGTACCTATCTAAACTTCTTTATTTAAGTGGGCAAAAAAGTTACAAAACTTATTTATGTTGGCTTCTAAAACTAGCTGATCGTCTGACGTAGGTCTATATCGAGGATTTCATCAATCTGGAACTCAAAATAAGGACGACAAGAAAAATAATTAAACTGCCTGGGTATTATTGAACTAAAGATACAACACCTTCCCATCTAACCTAGCGGTACCGCGCGCAGGTGAAAGATCCTACGAGATGGGATCGATTCGCGGCTGAAGCCGATCGCATTTTGACATGTAACGAGTGGCTGCTGACTCGAAGAGTGCAAGGTCACTTCAAAGTCTCCCTCAGTTACAGTAGAATTTCTCGTTCTATATAATTTGAAAATAACCTCAGTTGTTATTATTATTATAACTTAGTCAGCCTGAAGTGCTAAAAATGCTTCATGCCTATCTAATAATTTATGCCATGCTTCTTTGTGTTCGAAATAAGATTGTGTTCCTTTTATGATGTCACAATAACGCTTAGACGCTAAGACAAAAAATAAGGCAACACAAATGACGCAAAGCTTGGTTTAAGACAGGGGTGGCCAACCTTTTGATTCCATGCGCCAATATTTTTCATCCTTAATTTAGATGCGCCACATCAAGCATCCATTTCTTTTCAGTTTTTTTAAAACAAGGGCGTGCGATATCCGTGAAGAGCAAGAAAAAAAGTCTTCACTTCACGCCCTCAGACAGTGGCGCACCCAGGATTCGGCAAAGGGGGGCCACAACCGGGGGTCAGGGGGTGAAACCCCCAGTCGCCAACAGATTTTTACGGTTTTCATATAAAAAACACTCATTTTGGCACACTTTTTTTATCGAAAAAGAGCGTGCTGTGATTGCAGTCACTACGGACAATGCAAAAATATTTTCGCAGCTTATGTCTAAAAGCAGAAGCTTGGCTAAAATAAGTGAAAGGAGGCTACATCCATCATTAGCTTGAGAAATTATACATTGAAAGTTAGGATTTAGCACCTTTTTACAGGGCCAAAGGGGGGGCATGGTGCCGTGGCTCCCCTACGTGCGCTTATGCCCTCAAACGTCTTGTTTTCCACTGACAATGTCGGTGGAGAGCAAAAAGTAAAAAAAGGTCTTCACGCCCTCAGATGTTCTGTTTTCCACTGAGAAATATCGGTGAAGGGCAAATAAAAAATAAAAAAATCAGTGAGTAGAAATGGCTTGTCATCAAAAAGGTGCAATGCGCCACTTTTAAGTAGCCAATGCGCCACGTATGGCGCATGCGCCACAGGTTGGCCACCCCTGGTTTAAGAAGTCCAAATAAGACGAAATAAGGACGTAAGCCAAAAATAAGGACATTTCAAAACATAAAAAACAATAATATTTTCCAAGAAGTACTCTCTCAAATAATGAACAAATCTTTGAAGTAAGGACGGTAAGGGATCCCTGCGTACAACCGATGCGTGAAGAATACTCATTATTAAATTCCTAATTCTCAAGAACACTCTCTGGTTCCACAGTGCGAGCGCTTACCGGACTACCACCAAATGTTTTACCTAAAATCGTTTTAACACTTGAACTACTGACTGTTTTTGCGCTATTAAGCGTCACAATGATAAATTAAAATTAATGACAAACGGCCTAGCACACTGTGACAAGACATGGGAAAAAGCAGGAGAAAAGTATCCAAGAAAATCATCAATCCATTTGGCAATAACCGGTACTTAAAAAAACAATTGAAGTTTAAAGTCGGCCTTACTTAAAGTTATAATTTGCCATAAATTTGAACTTTTTGCAATCCGTTTGACAAACCAATTTTGATCCACTTTGCTTGCGGAGTCGCATACCACTAATGCTTTTGTGCAAAAACCATGGTAAACCTACAATCTTCTAAACACCTACCAGAGGTGCCTTGGTAAAATTCGAACTAGGGGGGCCCTGTATAACGCTAAACAATCTATTATTTTGTACCAGATGTTCTTAAGCCTTTTTAGTTAGGCCCTCTTTGGCGTTAGTTATTTTTGTCCACGCCCCATCACCAGGCCGTGTGAAGACTGTTGCCCCTCCCCCAAAAAAGCTCTAGATGGGACCCTTTGATATCTACAAGCATTCGGGCAGTTTCGCACTTTCTCGACTCGGTTACGAACTTTCCTCATTAGCTGTACTATTTCATGGGACGTATTCAGAAAATTGAGGGGCGCCCCAAACTTTCGTGCACAGTTTCATGTCGTCGAAGCTTTTCGTCTGACACTTGTCAAGAAGAGATCGTCAGAATGAGAAAGCAGAGATTTCGAAGACATGAGCACTTTCCTAAAAGCAATTCTCAAGTTCTGTACCACTAACCAACTTTTAAAAATTTAATTGCAATTTACATCATGTACTGTAACTGCAAATTGCAAGTATAGAGCTTTTTCAGCAACTTTTTAACAAAATTTTCTTTAATTTTTTTTGTCTCTAATTGTGAGTCTTGTACAACAATATTGTGGGGCCCCTACAAATGCACCCTCCCCCAACCGGGGGGACCGAACTTCGGAGATGCGTTGACACGGCTCTGCCCACCACGCTTCAAAAAACATGCAGAAAACATAACGATTTATTTGCAATGTCTTCATCGACTTAATGGGAAGGATGCAGCTGTTTGGGGAAACAAGTTTTGATGTTTGACGAAAAAAAGATTTGAAAATACACGTTCAATCAGTAAGTCACTGCTATGCTCACACCCCCTTGCAAACCTTTTACGAAATACGTTCACAAGGACTTGGCCGAATTTAAGAGCCCCTCCGGGCTTCCCAGAAAAACTGTTTTTTAGAACTAGGGAGGCCGAGCCCTCCCACCAAGGCAATCCTGACACGACCTCATTCGAAGCAAGGCGCATGAAATAGGAAGTTAATATCGCTGCTATAACTTATATTTCATAACGTGTGTATTTTTGACAGAAGAAAACTTGGCCATGCTTTCATTCATTCATTCATTCAACAGATTAAAAAAAAATCGTTTGCATACAAGCGATTTTGCCTACAGTAGTCTACATTTCGAACAAGAGCGACGCAATTGGAGTCCAACATTCATCAACCCCCTCCCCCCCCCGTCAGCACCTTTCTATACACGCACACAAACAAGCTAATGTTGCGTCGTAACACGTATTAAAATCATTTCCAAGTTAAAAAAGCGACGGTGTTCAGGGCGGGGCCCCTGACCAGGCCTGCCCCCCCCCCCCCCCGGTTAAGGGGTTCGGAGGCGGTTCCGCCGGCCCTGAATTCAATGGTCTGGAATTTTAAAGAACGTTTATAGATTTTGCAAATTCTAGCTTTTTCCAATCTTGTGTACACCATCTAAAAAATTTCCGCATCATCAAGCGCTGGTGTAAATCGACCATAAAGTATACTGAACACTCACCGCCCATGCTTTATCCATAAAATTATATTGTGAATGAAGAGAATTGATTGACGGCACTCCACCATATTTCAGACCTATAACTAAATTTTTGAAGTCTTCCCCAGCCACCATAGAACGACCAGGTTGTCGAACCAATAAAAAATCTGGCTTAAATGACCTAGTAAAAACAACGAAAAGAGTAGATATAATCTTTTTAAACCATAGTTTTTGTAACAGCAAGCGTCAATTTAAGCTCTTTAGGTTCAAATATATGGCTTCATTGTTAGTTCAATAGCACCACTTTAACGAGATGGGGAGATTTAAGGCTTCCTGATCCTCACAGTAATGCCGTGCATAGCGTATTATCTCTTTCATCGAGGTTACTTCTGGCGGGAAACCGGGATGAGATGTAAGCCCCTTTTTTCATGGAAGATTCATTAATGGTGTCATCGTGAAAGATCAAGGTGCTATTTTAATTCGGTGGAAAGAATGTTTAATTGATCTTTTAAACCCAGTTGATGTTGCACTGACTGAAATTCACGAGGAACAGGTTGAAGAAGATATTCAAATAATTGAAGCAAATGGGAATGCGTTTTCAAATCAATGACAATTAGAAAATTACCTGGTGCAGATACATCAGGTCTGTAACGTTAGCAGTAATGAGTAGATGGGGCGCAAGTTGGCTCATTTGTGCTTGTCAAGTACAATGGAAGGACTGATCACGCGCCAAAGCAATTGCAAGCCGGTGTGGTAATCCAAAGTAAACCAAGGGAAATTAAATCAAACGCCCATTTCTTTCAGCAGCGTCTCGGGAAAGGTCTATGCTAAGCGTCTTGAAAAGAAATGTCATCAAATCAGGGAGTCGAACCGAACCTGAACCGCAAACCGGTAAAAACCGCTTTTTTTCAGTGAACCCGAACCGAACCAGAATCGCTTAAATTTGAGATCATTGAACCTGAACCAAACCCGAACCTTTAATATTTCAAATCTGTGAACCTGAACCGAACCCGAACCCTTCAATATTCAAATCTGTGTACCTGAACCGAACCCAAACCTTCAATATTCAAATCTGTGTACCTGAACCGAACTCGAACCTTTAAAATTTTATGCAAGTGAACCCAAACCGAACCCGAAATATTTTGTGGACATAAACCTGAACAGAAATCGTTTAGTAACAATGTTTGAATCTGAGCTGATTCTTAAAAAATACTAATAAAAATCTCTAAACATGCGCTGCGATGCGTAACATTCTTTCTGCTTACTTGGAGTTTTTTCTCGTTCTTCCGGTAACTTTGCAACAACCTCACCTAAATCTAGCCAGGTTTTTTATTTGTTGACGTTTCGTAGGTACTGACGACCAACATCATCAGAACAATAAAGCACTGACCTATTCCAACCTTTGCAACATTCTTTCTGCTTTTCAAAATTTAATGAAATTTTACATTTTTATTCAACCTTAATTGACTCGGGCATGCAATTTATATTTCGTTATTTTATTGATCCAACACCCTAATTTAGTTTTTGGCCAAATTAAAGATTTTGAAGTGAACCAGAACCTGAACCGCGCACCGGTAAAAACCGCTTTTTTTCGGTAAACCCGAACAGAACCTAAACCTTTAAAATTTGGAATTAGTGAACCTGAACCGAACCTTAAAAATGTGGTTTCGATGGAACCCGAACCGAACCCCAACCTCTAAATTTTGGTGCAACTGAACCCGAACCGAACCTGAACCCAAATTTTTGAAAAGTCTTGAACCTGAACCGGAACTGAACCGTTAAAAATAAAATTTCTTGAACCTGAACCGGAACCGGAGCGATATTTTAAACGGTTCGACTCCCTGCATCAAATAGTTGAGCCTATGCTAACGCATGCGCAAGGTGGATTCTTCCTAGCTAAGGCACAAGGGATTGGATCTTTGCCTTATAGCAAACCTATAAGAAATCGTGAAAATATACCTAAGAAGTTAATGCATGCTTTGTTGATCTTGAAAAGACAAAGAGCCTACGATCGCATTGCATAAAACAAGCTTACGGCGGTGTTTTTATATCAGTCATTTTTAACTCGCTGTATCATGTATTACGAGGTCTCTGTCCGCATGAACAAGTGTAAAGAGAAAATCTTTCAGAGTAAGTGTAGAACCACGGGGCAAGGCTGCTTTCGTTTACCTATTCTGTTCCTCACTTATGTGGATAAAGCTGTTGAGACAAGTGAGTCCTGCGGTGGAACAGAGAACGGTGATTTCATTGCACAACGTCTGTCATTTGTAGATGATATTGTGCTACTTGACTCTACCCAAAATGGTCTGCAGTAAGTTCGCGACAGATTTCAGACCCAAGTTGCTCTGCGGGTTCATATCGCCATTTAGAGTTAATATTTTGGTCAAACTATTCTCCATTTAATTAGTAAATCAATTTGAGGTCTTGATTGATTTATTGCAGGACCTTATTCGGTTGAATTTTCAGTTCAATATAACTTGAAAATAACCTCAGTTATTTATTTATTTATTTATTCAATGGTAAGTGCTTCAACCCAATCAAAAAAATTGCATGGCAATCACCGCGCATTTGCATGGGCCAAGCTGGCTCATGCAAATGCCCGGTGATTGCTATGCAATTTTTTTGTTAGGGAATTAGTCGGAAAGGATGAGAAAGATTCAAATTTTTCGTGGCCAACTGTTTCGTTTGAGGAAGTTCAAACAGCTTGGAAATTTTGGAAAAGTGCAGGAAAATGTTGGATTGTAGAAAAAACGGACATGCCCTGACTTTTTAGAAGAAATTAAGCTGTGGGAGAAGTTAGATAATTTCATTAATTAAAGGTTCAGAGGTTTATCCGTCTATCACGAAACAGCGATAAAAGCTCTATAGCCAGCTCGTTTAGCAGTTGCCAGCCACCTATCTGCCCCTCGCAGATGGGGGAATAATGCTAAGTGTTTTTCCGAAAGCATAAGTAAACTTCTCGGCTTATTTTCCAAACGCCCCTTTAATGCCAGCGTTAAGCGAGGAAGCTGTGATTACCAATTCTTAAATCATTGGTTTGACCCGACTCGGAATCAAAACCCAAATCTACTGCTGCAGACGATCCTTGCACTGGAGTATCTGAGAATATTCAATTTTTCAACCGTTCCAAATTGCAGACCCCTCTTGGGATAGAAGTGTTTAAACAATTTTAAATTATTAATCATGACAAGCTGCTTGACTTGGTAAGCTGAGCAAAGTAGAGACAAGGACGAGCTGTATGACATTATATAAAAAAAAAAAAAAAAAACGAAAAAACTTCAGCGCTGCTACCCTCTGGTTGTTCGAGCAAACCTACCGTTTTTAAAGCAGATGAAGCGAATATTACGTCTCAAAGCTTTCTTGTAAAAGAAGCATAACAATATAAACATCAATCTCAAAACCAGCGTTTCCTTAGTTGCCAAGCGCAATGCTATCGGTGCGGGAGGTCTGGGGTTCGATTTCCAAGCCGGTCAAATTGAACACAGTGTCGTCAACGGCTCACCATCGCTGCGATGTTCCTTCGGAGCTGTGTTGCCCAAGCGCCAAGCGGCGGAGATGGGCCCCGCCACTCCTTACACGCTTCAGCGTAATACGGAGAGCATAAAATAACGAAGATTTGATTTTTCAAATAATCAACGCAGTTTTGAAAGTAGGTTTACCTGACAATTTTGTTTCCATTCCTGAAACAGCTGATGTCAACTGTGACGCCTGACTGGCTGTGACTGGAAAGAGAAATTTCCTTGAATTCGGCCTAAAATGTAACTCACTTTAGCTGCGGATGAAAGTAGACAATTACATCATTAAATGGAATTTGACAATAAAACATTGAACTCGGAACCGGCCGGTTGCAGTAGTAGCAAAAGAAATCGGTGCAGGCGTGGGAGGTCTTGGGCTCGATTACCGGGCTGGACAAATCGGCAACGGCTCGCCACCACTACGACGTTTCTGTGCTGCCGAGGCGCTAAGTTGCGGAGACAGGCCCCGCCATTCGTTACACGCTTTAGCGCACAACCGGAAGTATAACGAAGATTTGATTTTTCTTATAATGAACTCGTCTGGCTCGACAGCATTACCATTTATCCAAGAACTCAAAAATTTAGGGAGTGTTAGACACGTCATACGCTATATTTAGCAGACTAGATGGTTAAGTGATAGAATGTCTGCTTCCCGTACGGTAGAGTAGGAGATTGAATCGAGTTGCAATCGAGTGACTCAAAAAATGGCATTTACAGCATCTTTGCTTGACTTTAAGCTAGTCGTTCTTAAACTGCTTTCGATCGAACCCTAGGGGTTCGGTGATACGGTATAGCAGTGGTTTTCAACTTTTTCGTCTCAACGGACCCCTTTTGGTGCTGCGAAAGCAGTCGTGGACCCTGCGAATGATTTTTTTGCATAAACGCTTTTGTACGCCTTACAAGTTTTTTTTAGGGTAATTATAATTTACCGGTACTTTATAGTTGTGGAACAGCTAGCTGGAGCAGTACTCAATAAAGATAACATCAAATCACATTGGGTAATTCTACAAAAATGTTCCACTATTTTTTTTAAATTTATTAGTCGTTGGAGAAACCTCATGGCCACAGCTGGTTCCCATTCGCAGCTAGTGTGGGATTTTAACCGCGCTAAAAACTTTTGATTTTACACTCACCGACGATCTTAAATCATCACTATATGCTTGTGCGAGTGGTAAACCTTTTTTTCAAAGAATTTCATCAGTTTGTCCATCACCAAAGTAACAATTAGATTGGCCATGGGCACAATTTTATTACAGTTACAATTGTAATTTTAACACTTTCTAAGGAAAGCTTAATTCTAAAAATCGTGATTTATGTTGAAAATATACAAGTTTTCGTGGACCCCCTAAAAACGTTCTGCGGACCCCTGGAGGTCCGCGGACCCCCGGTTGAGAACCACTGCTGTATAGCACAGGTTCAGCACAGGTCAAAATAAGTTCACAAATACATAGTTACCACGATAAAACAAAACGAAGGGCTCGGTGCATGCGTGCTAAGTTCGGGACCTCCGTCGACTTTAAAAACCACTGTTTTAAGCAATAAAGCGGGACGAATATAATTGTTCCAGAGAAAAAGGTGGGGTTCGTTCGAAGTGATAAGCAAAAAAATGCAACAAAACATGGCATCATTGGTGCGGTGAAAATGCCGAAGTACTAAACTGACATATATGGAGTCAGGATATTGATTCCGATCGAGGATTACATTTTCATTTTATCTGCATTGTGCTTGGCGTTTCAGGAGAACTTAAGGTCTGGTAGCGCAATGGTAATAAAATAAACCAAAAGTATTCTGTGGAACCAATCAGATATATATGCTAAGGCGACATGTGCGAAGACCGGTACGTTCTCTTGCTGTGTCGTTGAGAAAAGCACTTCACGAAATTACCTTAAATTACATGTAGTAAACTGGAAGCAGACAACTGCTAGCAAGCTAGTCTTACACCTCTGTCATATTTATGATAGAATAAAAGTGCTGCGAAATAAAAAAATCATATCTTCAATATACTCGTAGCGTTAGACCGAACCGTGTTACGAGTGGCGGGGCCCTTCTCCGCAGCTCACGGCTTCGAAGAAACGTCGCATCGGTGCCGAACCGTTGACGACAGTGTGTCCGATTGATCGGCCCTGGAATTCAACCCTAACCTTGCCCACAGAGAGCGATGCGCTAACAACAGAGCAAATCGGCCGATAACTGCTGCTAAATAATTATATTGGTAGGCTACTGTAATAGTCTTTACCTGTTCAACTCGAACTTGAAAGTCTCCGTGAATTTTCTTGTTTTTGAAGTATTTTGACCTGAACAAAAAGATTCATAATGGGAACAATATTAACAGATGTTATCATATCAATGAAATGAAATTGGTCGGCTGCTCGTTGTTAACCTCAGCAGCCACTCGTTTGTTTTCCTAAAACACTTTAGAACTGGTTTAAAGCTTCATTTTTTGCCCCAGATATTATATTAACAAAACGATAGTAATCTTAGGTTATGTTAGGCTGCAACTTTATGTTAAGGGACATATGCGTACCGACTGGTGAGCGTAGTGTTGGTTCCTTTCAATTCTAAGTGTGATTCTATGACTGTTCGGATAAAACGAGTGAAAAAACTTCAGCTTCACAAATCAATTTACGTGACACAGCAACATGATAGCATAAGAAACCATTTAATTCTCAAAACATAAGCTTATTCTAGATCACTTCACGCACTGCTGAGCAAATGTAACATGCTGGCTCAAATCAGCCTATTCCATATAATTTAAACAAATCAAGCAATATGAATAATTAATATTTATCCTGACATGTGCGTGCAGTATCGATTTAAGATGTTCTGTTCAGGGGCGTATTCTCCATGCTTGCAAGGCATGCATTGCATGCCTTGCCAATTGCCATTCAACCAAAGAAAATTAATAATAATATTTTTGAAAAAATATCTAAAAAATTTTCTCGATTTTAAGTTAAGAACTCTCACCGTGTCAGAAAAGCATTAAATATGAAGACCATTTTCAATATTAATAAATGGCAACACTTAAAAGTAGCCGCGTATCACCACATAGGCATGCAATTTTCGAAGTTGTTTTTTTGTCCCGTATCTAGTTGTAATGGCAGATTGGCGCTAAATACGCGACTAACTACGTAAGAAGGCATGCAATCGACAAATTGCATGCCTATGCGGTCAACGCGGTGAGACGACGCAGTGACTGGTAAGCGCTAAGTAATCATATACGGCAGTGCTACTCAAACTTTTTTATGTCGTGTACCGGCTGAGCATCTTCCCTCATTTGGCGTATCGGTCAATATACGAAAAAAAAACAACAAAGTCATTGTTACTTTTGTAACAAATACACAGTAAGAGCAAGTCGCAAACACTTTTATTAATTGTCTTTTGAATTCTGACGCGAATTAGTGTGCGCCTGCTTATTTGCAACCAACTTATCCAATTGCGGTTCAAAGGAAGACAATGTTACTGCACTCGAAGAGGAGCATGGAAAATTGGATATCCAACGCGTTTCTGTGTTTTCCCTTTAAACAGCTTAAGGAAGAAAAGCCGGCTTCACATACTGTAGAGATGTGGAAGGAAATGGAAGCAATGTTTTAATAGCCATGCCACTCAGTTATCGATATTCTGCTTTTATTTCGATGCAGAAACTTGCAAGAAAGTTTGATTAAAAAAAGTTTTGCAAACCTTCGTCAGCAGATAGCTCCAATAATTTAATTGATAGTAAAAATATGCTCAACTCTCTACAATCATCTGATGTTTTGAAGTCAGAGTGTAGCCGATCAATTGAGCTTCTCACTTTTCTACTCGTTACTGGACGCAGCAGGTATAGTCAAGCACGTGGAGTGGACACAGCACAAACACACGTAAAGGATGATCATCTCGCATCGAACGTTGCGATACTTTGTAGAAATAGTGCATAAAAAATACGAAATAACATTTCTTGTGACGTAGCTGGTACGTCGTAGTGGCGGCCCACCAAACAGTCCATACCTGGGTAAGCAGATTGATCATTATCGTTGCCTATACTCAATCTACAATTTCTCCAAATTGACCGCGTACCGGCACTGGTACGCGTACCGGCGTTTGAGTAGCACTGGAAATCTGGAATACGGTATTCAATACGGTACCATGGTACAACAGACCTGCTGCGTATGATAGTGGTAAATAAGCTAGTTTAAAAATGACAGGCTGTGAGACTGAGATCAAGCTGCAAAATATAAGTAAGCAGGAAATTAGTTGTAATAGGTCTAGTTTAGGGGTAACGGTATTGTATACCGGTACCTCGTAAGTGGTACCAGTTCCGTACCTTACGGTACCTACCGTACCTTACGGTACACGTTCAAAGTGGTTAGCTCTAGTGTCAGCCCACAGGTTTCGGTTTGATTAGGATTAAATTTGGTTAGGGTTAAATTTAGTTAAGGTTAGGTAACTAGGTTTGGTTAGGACTAGATTTGGTTAGGGTCAGGTTATAGGCTAGGTCAAGGTCACAGGCTAGGTTAAGGTTGGCAGACAGAAAAAACGTGGGGGCTGATACCGGTACTGAACATCACTTGTTTGAAGTAGGTAGACTTACCGGTACCAAACCAGGGGATCTGAGATAATGGTACCGGTAAATAAATAGCGGTAATGCAGATAAAATAACATCATCTTAATGAAATTAAGATTTATTGTACGGATAGGCTACTGGATAGAATATTGATACCGGCAGGTGCGGTGTTACAGTTTATAGCCTAGTACCTCAATAAAACTAATTTTCGTCAAGCTTTAAACTGAGACAATAAGCCAAGCCCAAGTCACAGCTTCAAGTTTTTCGACCAATAGTATTGTTGAAAAGTTTTATAGCTTTAACATTTCAAGATTGATTATGGCAGAACTATCCCACAGTTGAACATAAGTGGGTCTCGTCTAGAGTAAGCCGTTCGCGTCTAGAATAACCAGTGATGGAGTACTCGAGTACTGTACTCGTACTCAAGTACCGGTACAGCTTTTCTGAGTACTCGTACTCAAAACTTTTCATCTCAAAAAGTACTCGTACTCCAACCTGAAAGTACAGAAGTACTCGGACTCGGTCTAAAAATCAGTTGAGTACACGAGTACTTTAATATTTTTTCTCCGAGATGTCACAATCGTGGCTTCATTTAAATAAGCGTTGTTGCGATTTTTAGGGTATTCCCCAACCCCTGGACATTTGCTGGCTTGTTCCGGTTCCTGTTTTTTTCACCAAAATAAGTGATTTAAATGTAAGTGACCCAAGACTTCTGCCGTTTTCAGGAAGAATACAACGTAGCCAAATTTTTGATTTTTTTTTATTGCATACGTTTGATGTTTAACCTCTATTCTTCATTAAACGTAAAAATCAAATTTTTGTTCAAGGAGGAAAAATAAAGCCGCTGTAAATCTCAAAACTGGACGTTTCGACAACATTAATTCAGCTGTCATCATCAGCAGTGTATGCAAGGCATACAAATTTAATGAACAATCAAGATTTGATGCAAGATTTAATGGACAATCCTGACCATAAAGTGACTTTGCCAAACCAAACATTCTTAGTAGCTCTGGTGATTCTGCACGCTTATTAATTCTTGAGTCACTTTTTATTCAAAAATATGAGCCATTGCTTAACGTTGACTCCAAATCCGCTCCTCTTTACTTATTTAATAGTTAATTTAACTCCGTCAGTCTTTTTATTAGCTTTTGGTTTATGATGTTATAATTATACTACTTGTTTTGACCCGTTGCCTGGGTTATGCTATTACTTGTAGTTGGAATTGTAAATTCTAGTTCTTACAGTTTTGTACTGCCTTGCATACACTGCTGATGATGACAGCTGAATTTATGTTGTCGAAACGTCCAGTTTTGAGATTAACAACGGCTTTATTTTTCCTCCTTAAGCTATTTTCGTCCCATATTTATTGTGTTCCAAATTTTTGCTGCATGTAGTTTTTGAGATATTAGCGAAATGATATGGAAAAACACAATGTCGTGCTATATAGAAATACTGTGATATTATTTTAATTAGCTTTGTTTCTATTCTTATTTCATTGGTTGGTTAAAAGATTTGATGTAATTGAAGTTGCAATGCAGACATTAAAGCCTTTATCTCATTTTTGAATGATCAGCTTCATTATGCTTCAGCAACTGTTACCTTTGGAATCAAAACACTGGTTAAACATCTTGGTTTATCATCAAAACTGCAGAAATTAGATTGCTCATTTTAATAGTGCTTCCTTGTGGTTTTACACTAGTTTGTAGAAAATTTTCTTCTGCTTTTTAATTTAAACTTTTAACCACTAATTCCCCATGATCATTTGTCAATTGGTGTTGGTTAGTGGTAATTGTCAACAGTGAATTGAATGATTGACTTGTCAAAATTTAACCCTGGATGAAGTAGGACGTCGTATTGTTTATCTATAGCTTTTTATACACAGAGTGACTGTTGTACCAGTTTTTTGGAACTTCCTTTGTAAGTTCAGTTACAGGTGTTGTTGTAGTATGTTTCGTTACCATTGCACAAAAGCTTCAGAATATCATTTATCAAATATTTGTAAATTATATTGTAGCCTATCGCCACATGTGTACTTCAACTTCACAGAGTCTTATAGATTTCCAACGTTTTATTTTTCTATTCTGTAAATATGTTTTTCAGGTACCAGGATAAGATTTTTTATTAAAGCCTAGTTAATGGAGTAGTGGAATAGATACTACTGCTGTGAAAAACTTCCAAGTTGTGCAAATGACTCAACAATACTAGACGTAAGTATCTGAAGAAAAACTATTTGTGTTACAAAACAGCATTTAGTTTAAAAAAATATGGATTGTCACTAGAAAAGCATTTGGTTTGATTCACAACTGCTGGTAAACATTCGATGAATGGGATGAAAGTTGATATATATTTGCAATTACATTGTAGCAAGAAATTCTCAACAAGATTCTCAGATCGATCGAAATAACGTGCGCAGAGTTCCTTTCTGACTCAAATAGGGTGGCTTCTGACTCGAAGACCTTGCAGTCCCTTCGTAGTCACCCTGTCTCTAATCCTTATGTTATTTAGCTAATGCTTGTGTTTTTGTCTTATCCGTTGTGGTTGGTGACGAATAAACAAACTTGAACTTTCTGAAACCAGCCATTAACCTGAAAATTCAGGCCATCACGGGCATGAGAAACGCAAGCGCCATATCATTAACAAAGACTGTCTTAACACTACACTGTGGGACATTTGACGCACGCACTCATGGATATTAAAGGATTAGGGTATAAACAGCGTCAGACACTAAAAAGTTATCTGTTTAGCTTCGTACAAACGTTATTATTATCATTTATGATCTTCGATTTGTGTGCCTGAAAGCGCAGTCATTTGGTTTCAGCAATTGTATGACGTCATGGAGCTTCCTCGAGATGAGGCGATAAAGTAATGTAATAGACTGGATTACCAAAGAATTGAAATCATATTTTTTGACATACAGTGTACCTTATTACCTTGTGAAAACTGATGTTCTGTACGTTAATTTTTCGCCTACCTAATACGCTTGAACGAATTCTAATGAGTACATTTTTGAAGTTAAATTAATTTAGAAAACTAATGACGTGATCATAATGACGTCATCTTAATTGCATGCCTCATCTGGCAGGTCACGCTACGCCACTGGTTCTGTTTTTAGTTAACTGCTGGCCCTACTAACTCGTGACTCATGTGCAGGAATGGCAAACGGTACACATAAATCAGCCTACAGCAGAATAAAAAAATCAGACCGTTTGGTGTCACACGGTATTCTAAGGCTACAATTCTTTGTACAAACCGTTGAGTAGACTGAACTACACAGCATTGTTTAATTTCATTTTGCACTGATTTTAGGAGTCATTGGGAATTTGAGCATTCATGTACGTTATGCAACTTAAGTTTCTATCATCTTTATAACTTAAAGACAGGCTGATAAAAAGTGACTTTACCAGAAGCCTCAGAAATTTATGACAAAGATGACACAGTATTAAACTAATGTCAACATCTGCGTAGAAAACACTCACAAGTGCAACAACAAAAAAATAATTTACGCCGGCATATTTACGGGGCGAAAATAGACTTTTAGTATTTTAGGGTTAGGCACAAACAAATTGAATGAAATAAAGGCAGTTTGTGTCACAGACATAAGCAGTCATTATTAAAATTATAAGGTAAGTGGACTTGCGGTATTCTGTCGCGGCCTATGTAGGATGGTGCACTACAAATGCACGGTCGGATGTAGTGGTGAGTAGAAAATTCATCCTTTCATTTGTGTTCAGACCTTGTCTTCAAAATACTTTTATTAAATGTAAAGTGTAGGCTACTAAACAAAGGAAATCAGCTGTAACGGCAGAACCACACTATATTATATTTTATGTGGCGGATAACCTTTTCATGAATTTCATCATTTGGAAAATCAGTGAGATGGCGTGTTAGTTGAAAGTCTTTTTAAAGTTAATTTTTTGCTGATTTTTATAACTTCAGTGACCTTTAAGTACATAGGGAAATATTTCGCGTTGAGCATTGAGCATTTGCTTTATATTTCGAAAAATATAACCTGCAGGCCTATTGCGAAAAACAGCTCAGCTTAAGAAAAGAGATATCGATTGATTATACTGTATAACCCAATTAACCGAAACGATATTGATCAATATTTTTGTGGCGTGTTTTTGATCTGGATAAGCTGTTGTTACCGTTGACCATTCAACATTCTTACTGGTACAGAAATTGAAACAAAACTTCGGCTCAAAAAGGCTAACGTACGCAAAATCAAAATCAGCTCGTAAACATCAAATGAAATCTTTATTCTACTCGCCGTATTACGCCGTAGCGTGTAACAAGTGGCGCGCCCATCTCCGCGGCTTGGCACTGCTGGGCAACACAGCTCCGAAGAAACGTCGTAGCGGTGGCGATCCGTTAGCGACACTGTGTCCGATGAGACCGGCCCAGGAATCGAAGCCCATCATGAAGTAAAATCAAATGGATAATTTGAAGAGTACAGTACTTCATATCTTAAGGTTACAAGAGCGCGGTTTTTTTTAAACTACATATACAATAAGTGAGCTTCCAAATGCTCTGGAATTCACACAAGCTCATTTGCAAAGAATGCTTATTTGAGTGATGACTGTATCAACTAGAAACTCGAACTACCTTAAACCACAACTAAACTCAAAACTCGAGGATTGCATTCCACAAAAACAGAAAAATTTTGACATCGCGAAAGACCAACATTACTAGCTACTTTGAACAATTAATAGTGTTCACTGCCTCACTTAAACATGATAATTGCATGTTACAACCAGTGGCGTATTTAGAATTTATAAAAGGGGGGCCAACTTTTGACAAGTTATAAAGTTGCAATAAAGCTGAATCACACACTGAGTTTTTAGCTGGAGTACGGATGATTTTCTTACGTGAAAACCAGGCTCTGGTAGTTAATCATTGTCTGTCGACTGTCATAACAAGGGTGGAAACCAGGCTACTTGGCGTTAGGGTGTGAGTTTCAGTTTCGGTGTGTTGAAACCCAGATGTCAGGTTTAAGTTATGGTTTGGTTTCACGGCTGTTGAAAAATAAATTTTAGTTTCGGTGTCAGTTTTGCTTACGCACAGCTTCGGTTTCTGGGTTTCAGTTTAAGTTTCATCCAAGAAAGCTACTTTATTTTGAATACGGACTATTTACATGCCTTACTTCGTGGCGTTTTTGTTTTATTACAATGATAAGTAGCAGCTCAGATGACCGAGTAAGGAGAGCAATTGCTTTAGAAGTTGTCGACTGGGGTATAATTTCTAGTCTGGTAAAGCCAAAGAATCAAAAATTCGTATTCACCGCTTCTTTATTTGACGCTCAGCATTAAAGGAACTGTACTGGTAATGATGGTGATGGCAATTTTTAAAACCCAAAACCTTAGAAAATTACATCCGCTACTAACTGTTGTGGACGTACGCGTGTTGGAGGGACGAAGAGTAGCGAGAAAAGAACTCCTTGGTGGAACCAAGAAGTTAAAGAAGCTATTCGTGCGAAAAAAGTGGCCTATAAGGCCTGGCTTGCAAATAAGTCATCACTTGAACTTCGTTCGCAGTACTCTGAAGCACGTAAGGCGGCAGCCACAAAAGTTAAACTGTCTAAGGAAAGGGCATGGAAGGAATTTGGAGAAAGGTTAGACGATGATTTCAAAACGGCAAACGAAGTGTTCTGGCAGACCATTCGCCGTTTGCGTGGAAAAAGATCTCGAGCCGCTCTCTTTATCGAAGATTCAAATGGTGTGACTCTGAAAGATCAAGATGCTATTTTGAATCGGTGGAGAGAATACTTTAGTGATGTTTTAAACCCAGTTGATGCTACACCGATACAAATTCACGAGGAACAGGTTGGGGAAGATATTCAGATAACCGAAGCAGGTGTGAATGCAGTAATCAAATCATTGAAAACTGGAAAAGCACCTGGTGAGGATGATATCAGACCTGAAATGTTAAAAGCAATGAACATATATAGTGTTCGTTGGCTGACTCCTGTCTGTAAGGTGGCATGTAGTACTGGGCAAGCACCAAAGCAATGACAAACCGGTGTGATAATACCTATCCACAAGAAAGAAGACAAGAGAAAATGCCCCAATTATAGGGGCATATCTCTCATCAGTGTCCCGGGTAAGGTCTATGCCAAATGCCGTGAAATAGTCGAGCCTAAACTAACGGATACTCAGTGTGGTTTTCGTCCTGGCCGAAGCACAATGGATCAGATCTTTGCCTTGTAGCAAATCTTTGAGAAGTCGTGGCAATATGCAAAAGAGGTCAATGCATGTTTTATTGATCTTGAAAAAGCATATGATCGCATTCCTAGAGACAAGCTTTGGGCGGTGCTGTTGCAGTATGGCATTGATGGCCAGTTACTAAATGCCGTTAAGTCGCTGTACATGCATTCCGAGGTCTGTGTTCGTGTTAACGGTGCAACGACGAAACCTTTCAGAGTAAGTGTGGGACTACAGCAAGGCTGCTCTCTTTCACCTATTCTGTTCCTTATTTATATGGATAGAATAGTTAAGAAAAGTGAGTCCTGTGGCAGAGTAAAGATCGGTGATTGCACTGTACAACGTCTGTTATTTGCAGATGATCTTGTGCTACTCGACTCTACCCAAAATGGTCTCCAGCAAGCTCTAGACAGGTTTTCGGATGCATGCTCTGTTGCCGGAATGAAAATCAGTGCAACAAAAACAGAAACCATGTACCTGTCCAGACAACTAAAGCAGTGCCCTCTTCAAATTGATGGAGTACCACTAAAACAGTCAGAGAAAGTCAAGTACCTCGACGTCTCATTCACAAGTGATGGCAGACAAAATAGCGAATTGGATATCCGTATCGGAAAAGCAAGTGCAGTAATGCGCCAGCTCCACCGATCTGTGGTACTGAAACGGGAGCTTTGCACCAAGGCAAAGCTATCCATTTTCAGATCGGTCTATGTTCCTATTCTGACTTATGGCCATGAGTGTTGGATCATGAATGAGAAAGTGAGGTCTCGAGTTCAAGCAGCCGAAATGGGATTCTTGCGAAGAATTAACGGTTTGACCTTGTTGGACGAGGTTAAAAGTGCAGATATTCGTGAATCTCTAAACATCGAATCGCTGCTTCTCCGACTAGAAAAATCGCAATTGCGTTGGTATGGACATGTGACACGAATGTCCCAGGAAAGAACAGCCAAAAAACTGCTCTGTTCAACACCGATTGGTCGAAGGCCTAGAGGCCGTCCCAGAACTCGATGGCGAGATTACGTAGAAGATCTTAGTTGGTCTCGTCTTGGCATCCCAGCAGAGCATCTATCCTTTGTTGCAAAGGATCGAGATGCTTGGAGGCTCCAATTCGAGCTGCTGCCCCCGCGACCCCCCAAGAATAAGCGGGTCCAGAAAATTGATTGATTGATTGAACCTTAGAAAATTTTGAACGGGTTTTAGTTTCAGTTTCGGCTTTGACGTTTCGAGAAAAAACGGCTTAGGTTAAGTTTAGGTTTTTAAAAATTTGGCCAAGTAGGTGTCAGTTTCAGTTTGGGTTTCCAAAATTTCCTTTAAAACCGGGTTTTCACGATTAAATTTAGGTTTGGGTTTCCACCCTTGGTCGTAAGTAACTTCATGTAATAACTAAAAAAGCAATGTTCTTCCTGGCCTACTGGACGGGAAGTCATGACGACTTCCTCTAGTTAGGTCGGAGGCTATATCAGCGGGGCAGCAGAGCGGGACGCGTATTTATGTAATGTACCTAACACCAGCAGAACCAACATTCTTATATCATTGAATTATCTTGACGAACCCGATTGTTGAATACATGTCACAAGCGAAGCCGCGACGAGAATCGAACCCAAAACTAGCGCAGCGCTTTCCTCCACACGCTGCGCTCCAAGCCACTGCACCATAGAACAGTCGTTGCAATCCAGCACAAAATGGCGTTTATAAACCCAAGCTTTGTCAGAAAAAAGCAAGGTTCTGCTGGTGCTGGGTACATTACATAAAAATGCGAGCGGGACAGCGCTGTTTCGAGCTATTAGCCCTCATCAGCCACCCTCAGGTAAGAAACATTCATCTTCCAGAACGAATGATCTTGCCAGGATCACTCATCCCTTCGGATTTTAGTTATTGATCTTCACCCTGGCCACGTAAAGGATTTGACTAGCGTGGTGACGTAAACACACTAGTGGATACGTACCACAAAGGTTAAATTCTTTACGATTTATTTATGCGAAGGGATGAGAGATCCTGGCAAGATCACTCGCTCTGGAAGATAAATGTATCTTACCTGAGGGCTAATAGCCCGAACCAGCGCTGTCTCGCTCTACGGTACGTTTGACTGGAGTGCTTTGCACTGCTGGTGATGGAGAACTGATACAGCCTCCGTCCCAACAAGAGGAAGTCGTCATGACTTCCCGTCCAGTTGGCTAGGAAGGATATTGCTTTTTAGTTATTGATCTTCACCCTGGCCACGTAAAGAATCTGATTAGCGTGGTGACGTAAACACACGAGTGGATACGTACCACAAAGGTTAAATTCTTTAAGATTTATTTATACGAAGGGATGAGAGATCCTGGCAAGATCAGTCGTTCTGTAAGATAAATGTAACTTACATGAGGGCGGCTGATGAGGGTTAATAGCCCGAAACAGCGCTGTCTCGCTCTATAGAACTTCATGTATCTAAACATAAGTGTTCACATTTAAGCAATATCGCCCGTAAGCGTATGCATTAGAGCAGTGGTTTTCAAACTTTGTGTTACTACGCCTCCCTCGCAAAATATTAATCATAACCCTCCCCTTCATAAAGTAACACATAAGCAGTGGCGTAGCGAGAAATTCAAAAAGGGAGGAGGGCATAATTTCCACATTTTTTTGTGCGTATTTTTGTTAGGCAGAACAAGTCCGAAGCTGATTGAGAAACAAGAAAGGCTTTAGGGGGGCCGGGGGCATGCTCCCCCGGAAAAATTTTGAAAATTTACATGCTGTAATGGCTATTTTAGTGCTTTTTGAATAATTTTCACGCAAATTTTGTTTAAATTTTTTGACCCTAATTCTGAGCGTTTCGCCAAATATGATGCATTTTGAAATGTGCAATGGGACAAATTAATGTTTCCACTATAACAAAAGTCTCGTCAAGCCTTGCTACGCACAGCCAATCCAGGCTAAACTCATTCCAGACTGTAAAGACTCTTTTTTAGACTGTAAAGACTCTTTAGTTAAAGCAATGCAAAAAAAAAGAGTCTTTACAGTCTGGAATGAGTTTAGCCTGGATTGGCTGTGCGTAGCAAGGCTGACGAGACTTTTGTTATAGATGATGCATTTTGTTTGCACATTTTCGATTACCGGTATGCGTGCTTAAGACGTAAGGCTTATTGCTGTCTAAAAGGTTCGAAATCAGGGAAAAATTGTATACATCAAAAACATTTTTGAAAATGGATGGTGGGAGGCTGCATACCCCTCATCCTACCCCCTAGATCCGCCCCTGGCCATAAGCCACAGAAATCACCAAAAGAGTCTGACATGTTTCTGACACTTGGCACCATTAATTTTGTTATTTTTTACGAAAAGGCAGAGCCAAAAGGGGGGACCGTGGCGCAATGACCCCCTAAATACGCTCCTGGTAACGAACAAGGCATAACAAGCACATTATAGGAGCTTACGCAATTATTCTCTTTATTTCACGATACCCTAACGCCTACCGCTTACGTCGTTATAGCCTTTTAAAGTTAGTTTACAAAAACAATTTCTGCATTTTTAATGTTATTTTTAACCGACCCCCAACCCCTCTGATACCCTATTGTAACACAGCTCCACAATAACTTTCAAATATATCTAGGTTACATTTATTTTGGCTCGTTTTTTTAAAGGTTGTTTTGGGGGGGCCATCGCCCTTTATCCCCCCCTCTAAATACGGTAGTGGTTACAAACTCTGCTAATCGGAAAGTCAAAAAAAGAGAACACTCGTAAGATACAGCATTTTGAGCATGCAGTAGATCAAAACTACTCAAACTTTTTAGTATAGTGTACCGGCAGCACACTTTCTGTCATTCGACGTATACCTGTCAACAAATAATAAAGAAATGCCATATAGTCATGAACGCCTAAGAAAGTGGGTGAAATTACGTTTTGAACAAAAAACACATTTTCTGATCAATGTAAAATGATACTCAGCTTACTTATTTTCTAGCTGACCGCGTACCGGTAGTTAACTGCTAGCGTACCGGCAGTCAACTGCCAGCGCACCGGCAGTCAACTGCTAGAGTACCGGCAGTCAACTGCTAGAGTACCGGCAGTCAACTGCTAGCGTACCGGCAGTCAACTGCTAGAGTACCGGCAGTCAACTGCTAGCGTACCGGCAGTCAACTGCTAGCGTACCGGCAGTCAACTGCTAGAGTACCGGCAGCTAACTGCTAGCGTACCGGCACCGGTACTCGTACCATAGTTTGCATGGCACTGCGGTAGATGATAAGTTCAAGGTGGACAAAACAAGTATAGCTTTTGTCTTCCCAATTTAAAAGATCATCTATGGCATATCCTGGAGACAACGCAGAGTGATAGTTTGTGCCTTCACCCATGAATTTGTTTCGGAACAATGTGCCCCAATGTCAGACATGGTTAGTTACGACGAGGTCACCGCTTTTTTGTCTGTTTTGAGAGCTCACTATTATCGCCATAAAAACTACTTCCACCATCATAAAATTAAAAGGTAAATAAATACATAAGCAAACACGAATGGTAAAGTAATGAAGATATGACAATCATTTTATCGTTTCTGGGAAACAGGTATGTGAACACAGCTTTACATATTGATAGTCAGGGTCAGGCTTAACAAATTAAGGTAGGTTCATACTCCAAATTACTTCATATAGGCATGTCTTAAGGGGTTCGTGAGAAAAAGATAGTTCAATAAATTTAAAATTCAAGTAAACGGTCATTCCGATTAGTGTGCAATGTCTTATGGTTGACGTTAAGCTTTACTGGTCGAATAACAAACACATGTATTTTCCTTGTTTATCAAATTTGTCTGGCCGGCATAAATGAAATACTGGTCGGCTGTATAAATACAGCAGATAAGCCGTCATGTTTGAAGTTGAAATGTACGATGTCATATGAAGTTCATAAATAAAGCAACCGCCATGATATCTTGTTTGAAAAAATTTTTATCTTTATTATCAACAATACAGGTCAGAAACAACTAAAAATATTTAGGCGGCCTTTTGCTCACTTCTGGTGCCATTGGAAACGCAGTAAGGATTTGTTACGCTGGGTCCTTAAGCGATAATCACTGATGCAGAAAAGAAACTGAGGCAGGACTGGTAAAAGTTTTACTTAGTAACGCGTTAAAGAGGCGGAGTGGAAAGGAGTCCACGACCTTTAAATGTCATCTTGTTTTTCAAATTCTGTAATAAAATTTGGTCGAAACCATTTGTGTAATAAAGTATTTTTGTAATTGCTTGTTTATTGCATCAAAAAAAGCATAATAGTGCAACAATAATCAATGTTACCACACATATTTTATTTTAAGTTTATGGCTTAGTTCTTCTTTAACTTTACCATCTGAATCTATAGGTGCTGTAAATTTTGTGTAAATCAAAGTTTACAATTGCAAACACGGATGAATTCACATTCCAAGTCATAGCCATTTGATATATTCCTCACAGTAGGTCATAAATTAATATAGTATTGAATTCGCTTTGAATGTATAGCAGTTTGACTTTACTGTTAATTATGTCAGCTTCCAGCGCATTACGCTATGCTTTGCATTTTAATTTGTGATAACCACCTGCTGCTGTTGCGAAACCTTACTGCTATTTCCGAGTTGATGCTTATTGACATCACTCAGATTACTTGTTGTAGCAATTGGTAGACATGAGGTAAGAATGTTAGACCGACTTGTGCCAGTTGGAATTTAGTTTAATATTTTATGTTCTCCGTTGTATTTAGAATGCTTAAAACTTAGTTCATTAAAGCCAAAGTAATGATGAGCTTTAATTTGTTTATGTCACAGTACTGGTCTTACCAGTCGGTATGTTGATCATCCACCACCAATACTGTTTTGAATCGGTCTTGTGCTTCGTGCTTTAAAACAGCAAGCGGATTTCCGGATGCGAGTGATGCAAAGAATCCTCCACTATGACCTGTAACCGCAAAGTTATCGTTTATTAATATCAAAATATAAAATCTTGGGCAGGGGCGGTTACGGAGGGGGAGGATATGAGGTATGCATTATGCATCCACCCACCAGCATTTTCAACTATGTTTTCGATGAATACAATATTGTTTGATAATTTTTAACCTCTTCGAATACATTAATTCTTACGCCTTAAGCACGCATAAATCGGAAACAAGCAAACAAAATGCATCATTATTTGGTGAAGGACTCAGAATTAGGGGCAAAAATTTAACCAAAGTTGTTTTAAAAATTGTTCAAAAAGCACTAAAATGATCATTACAGCGTGTAAATTTTCAAAAAATTTCTGGGGGAGCATGCCCCGGGCGCATATTTTAGAATGGTTCTACAGAAAAAGATAGGGCTCGATCAAAATGTCAATAAATAGAAAAATTGTACTCAAATCTTCAATAGTGACGTGGAATAAAGGTAAGTGCTCTGAACTGCTACATATAGGTGTGGCTTTGATGCTGCTCTAGGTTTTGATTTTATTTTCAACGTACTTGGTTTCTAATGTCTGTTTCGGGATAGGGTAGAGTGGTGGTAATAGAATAAACAAAAAAGTTTCTGTAGAACCATTCCGAAATATGCGCTCCGGACCTTCCTAGAGCCGTTTTGTTCGTCGATTTGCTTTAGAACAAAGGTTCTTTACCGGGGGTAAATTTTCCGAATTAAAGACTAAAGAAAACTTTAATTTTCAGTGTTGAAAAAGCAGTAGTGGTACACCTGTGGGAAAATTATCCTTTTTTCTTTCGGCAAGGGGTAAACGAGACAAAAAAGGTTAAGAACCCCTGCTTTGGAGTAACGCGACCGAAAAAAGTATGCTTAAAAAATATAAATTTTGTGCCTACCCTAAGAAAAATTTTGAAAACGCCTTGACATCTATAACGTCTTTGCATTTACCTAACGTTCATGTCGTTCAACCTAATTTGAAACTGCATCCCCCAACAAATTTTTCTGGATCCTCTCCCGATATTGGATAGCAATTTCAATCTGCCGCTATGTTCAGTTTCTGTTATTATCTCCCAGAGGCTTTGGGGTTTCACACACAACTTGATAGTATTATGGTACAACTTGGAATCTTGCGTTGCATATTCGCGTTTTGTAGTAGGCCATGTAGTAATAGCGAATTTTTATTGTAGGCCATGAAATAATAAACATCGACACCACAAACCACAACGAGGCAAAAAATAAGGATACAGCAACAACGACGTGCTTATAACACTAACGCAGATAAATAAAAAGTTTAAGAACGGCCACTGTTTCGCCCTCCAAGCATGAGATCAAATGCTTTCTTGCAGCATACAGTAATACGCATTTAGGCCTACTTGAAAAAACTCTTTAAAAAATGAAAAAAGTAGAACTGATGGAAGTCCATATATAAATATAGAGAGAATTGGGCAAAAAATTCTCAGTCCCCTCCTGGGACATTACCAAATGTAGAGCAATCCCTTCCCATTGAAACAACTTTTGGAAAACAACGGTCCACTTTGGAAAGAGCTAGAACTAATGTTGGTAATACAAGACTACAATTTCAAAAATGTGGGTTCATGCTAGTCCAAACTGCGAATGTGGCAAAGTCTATTCCCTGGACTAGATCGTACGTTAGTCTAAAATACGTCTCGGTTTGGCCGGGACTGTCCCGGAAAACGCGCCTGTCCCGGGATCTCGTCCCGTAATTTCACACCTAAGGGTTATAAAAAACCTTTTTTTTTTTCGGAAAACACCAGCTTTTCAGCTGAATTTGGGACAAGCGCGGCGTGACCTCTTGTTTGAACAACACCATCTCCTGCACCTGATTTCGCAGCCACCGATACGTGAATACATTTTTCTGGTATATAGTATATACTTGTAGTTTTGTCCCAGTTTGTGCTGTAAAAATTATAAGTCTAATCTACGACATTGCTGTCTAGACCTCAATGTTCACATTAGGCAATACTTAACACGGGACGAAGTGCTGTATTGTAACCAGAGGTGTAAAGTAACGAAAGTAGCTCTACTTGAGTAGCTTACCTCAATGTTCACATCATACTTAACTTAGCAAGGGACAAAGTACTGTATCGTAAGTTGTAACGACAAGATATGATGGCCCTCATAGGTCACAACCACTTACAGCACAGCAATTCTTTTCCAATTTCTTGTAGCAACCTTAACTCTGATGGCCACCACGCAAATATCCGAAACATGTTACAAGCTGGCCTCATTGCAGCTACTTTTTTTCCCGTTCCACCATGTTTTTGCCAACGTTGGTATAGATATGCGGCGCATTGGGCTTTACAATGAGTGTCATCGATCGAGTGAATATAAACAAAAAAGTCGACTATGGAACGGATAACAAGAGCAGTAAACAACAGTAACAAAATGTAGCGATTATGACAAACAACTTGATTCTATTTTGAAATATTTTTTGGTAAAGACGACTGACATGCTGGTTCACCTGGGTTCATTGCACCGGAGTTTGTTGAATGCGGCGTAGATTCTTTTCTCTCAAAGCCTTCATCAGATTGAGTATCGACCATATATCCATTAGAGAGATTGGAGTTAAAATTGGTATCCGAAAATCGACGCCTCAAATAATTCATAGCAGATTGCATCGACGCCATTCTAACAAACTTACGTAAAATATTGCATGTAAACAACCTGAGATTTAAAATAAGCTGATGTGGCACTGCATAAACAAAAATTAGGCATAAGCTACCATTTCATGAATGGCGTGCTTTTAATTGCAAAACCGACCACTATAATTATTTTTACAACTTTAAGCTCGGATCAGCATAAACTTTACTTTAGGAAAAAACTTATGAGATAGTGGTTGAAACAATTTTTAATGAAACGCTTTTACTTCCGGTAAGGCTATAATATTCATTTTCAATTTTAATTGCATTACTTTTCGCGTTAATGCATTGTGCAGGAATTTTACCCAGCAATTGTCCTTTTTAAATCGTTTGTTGTAAAAAAATAAACTCAGTTGTAATGATTTTAAAATGTTTCTGAAAGAAAGTGATTGCACCTTTTGGTTTTTTAGCTTCGCGTTTGAAGAATGTTGCAGAAGCAACCGCTTCCTTCAAAATGCAAGCATAAACACAATATCGATATAACGGTTTCTTAAAGCTGGCTTTCAAAAAAAAAAAAAAAATAGGCCCATTGTCTCTTTGGTCACTAGCTATACCCTGCAGTGCATTGATGTATAGCCAGTAATAGGTGTTGCTGTATTTTCAAAAACTACAAATTATATTGTTTGCAAAGTTGTGTGCTTGCTAATGCACGATCCACCGTGTAATTACAGTCGCCAAAACGCAATTAATAAGCCAGAAATAAAAACGCTCAAGGTCACTGAACACTTTCTCCGACAGATCTTATGCCAAATAGTTGTTTAAATATTTTTGAACACTTCAATAAAATTTGGTGATAAAACTTTACCCCTGAAGAATATTTGAGTTTAGCAGCGCAAAAATCTAATGACTAACTTCAGCTTGCTTGCTAGCATCACAAATGTTTCACATCGATGAGCACCGAGAACAAACCGGTGACTCCCAGACCTGGTAAACCGCTGCTTGAAAAGTAGCGCCGCTGCCGCAACCGCTTTTTGATTAAAAAACAGCGGCGCTGCCGCTTACCGCTGCTTGTTTACGAAAGTAGCGCCGCTACCGCTAGTGAGTGCAAAACAGCGGGCGTTGCCGCTATTTTGAATAAAAAAAAAAGTCAAAAGCACAAAGACATTTCAATAGTGTAGGCCTACTGGTGAAATTACAACTTTATTGACGGAAGTAGCATAGCAATGCGAGTAATAAAAATTAAAACGAAGTGACAAAAAGCCGACAATCGGCTTCCATTTTATCCAACAAGATATAGCCCACTAGCGTAGCCAGGATTTTGCTATGAGGAGGTTTTCGAGAATGACATCACATTTGACCATACGTTGTATACAGGAGCGGATCCAGAAAGTTTTGGTGGGGTAGATGTAATTTTGAATCAGTTTGAACGTAAACTACATGCAAAGACGATTAGACCCGGAAACAGGCGTAAATAAGCTTTTTGAAAATGTGCTCATGTCAGGGGCGTATTCAAAATTTTTCGCAGGGAGAAGTACAAGTTTTTGTCACTTTTCAAGCGTATTTTTTTTGACAGGTTTAATTTTAAGCAACTTAAGTAACAAAAACGTCTCTGGGGGGTTCTTGGGCATGCTCCCGCAGAAAATTTCTGATAATTTGCATACCTACTGCGATGGCCATTTTAGTGCTTTTTAAGCAATTTTTAAGGAAAGTTCGTCATATTTTTAGCCCCTAACTTTAAGTGCTTCACTACATATGATGCATTTTGTTCGCACAGATTCGATTATGGGTGCTTAAGGCGGCTAAAGGCATATTGTTGTAAAGAGATTCACGCACAGATTCGATTATGCGTGCTTAAGGTGACTACGGCATATTGTTATGAAGAGATTCGAAATTATGGAAAAATTTTATTCATCCAAATATCGTTGAAAATGGCTGGTGGGGTAATACATACGCAGTATACCCCATATCCCCCCTCCTGGATCCGCCCCTGGTTGTATAATAACAAAAGATGGCCTCAAATTTTAAGAGAAATGTTTTAAACCGAAGGCAGTTAAGGCACGATCGTTGTAAGGAAATCAAAGAAATGCTTTCTGGTGAAACTGGTAAAACGATATTCAAATATTTGCGATTTAATCATTTTTGCTTGCAATCGTTTAGCTTTTTTTCTACGGAAGGTCTGAGGGGCCAAGGGCAGTTGCATGCACAGGAGCTGCACTGCCCTGCTAATAAAATTGCGTCATTGGTTCCTTAAGCATAACAGCAAAGAACAAAATTCAAGAAACAACGCTACGTACTTCTTGCAGTTATGACAATTACAAAACCAGATTATCAATGACAAAGTATCGAGCACTTCGAAATAAATATCAGAAAAGCAATCACGCATGACGTCATTTGAGGCTCAATGGGGGATTGCAACCCCCACCCCCCCGTGGCTACGCTTCTTGTTGTTAACCTAAAAAGTGAAGACGGTTGCTTTACGTGCATAAAATGTTGCTGTGTTACGCTGAATATAATTCTTGCTGCACCCCCAAGTTTTTATTTCACGAGCCGCCATTGCTTCCGACCACTAGAAGCAATCGTGCACCGTCTTGCAAAACTTCGGAAAAGTTTATTGAACATTTGACCTTTTCTATTTTCTTCATCTTGCTAGCTACTACTTTTAACCGGTCTTAATCGAACAGCAATACATAGGCTATGAGCCTTTAGTAAAAAGTTTGTAGTTCAAGCAGGTGAAGTTTTTTTTGCTAAGTTGCCTTCCTTGCACTACTGCATGACAGCCCTCGACTAAAGATCCGAAGTCAAAACTCAGCGTAAATTTTAAATAAAAACGTTGGAACGATTATGATATCCTTGCGCTTTCAGTCTTCTCTCTATCCTTAGCAGTTACAAATCGATACAATGTGACGTCACAGCACAGTGGGCTTTAAAGCCACAATTCAACAACAAATTTTTTACTTGCAAACGCAGAGTTTATCACTTAGCAATCGATCGATCGATCAGTCCAGCAATCGAAGCGAAGACGAAATTAAGATAAGAGATAAGCAAGCTTGAGCAAAACCATTGGACTGTTGCAGCGCAAAATCACTGCCTTGCAGCGCCGGATAACGAAGCAACTTACAGGTAGCTCCGATTCGCAAATTACGATGGAAACTTTCTAACAGCTTCTGAAATTACACTGTAAGATAAAAGTTAGGCTAAATCTCAAAAACGTGTTTCAATTGGGCTGCTGTTTCACTCGAAGACCTTTGGTCCCTTCGCAGCTGCCTGTGGCCAATATTTTACTTATTGCCAATCCCTTATATGTGTTCGTGTATTTTGCGCAACGAAATAAACCTGTTCTGTTGGTAATCACCAAGAAACTTCATTATAGCAAGTATGGAAAATGGAGCTGTTCGCCTAAATTTCATTTTGCCTTCTACCAGCAACTTTTACAGAGTATTGCCCCCTAAAAAACTAACAAAATATGAATCACCAAGTGTAATACTAATAATTTTCCAGGTGTAGACGAGACCGCGTAGCTGCGACTTTGATTTTGTGCATGTGGTAATTACCACAGAGAGCTTGATGAATGTGCTCAGCTTGCTGAACAAGCTCTTGGCTAAAGATCGTCATTTTGCCCGGGACAATGTTTTAAAATACTTGTGTTTGTAAATAAATAATGGTAGTAAAGGACACAGCCTTTGTCAACTGCTGTTTGTTATATTCTTTTTATCTAACTTTTGTTGAAAATATATCAACCTTTTTTAGTGTTTTGTGCTCTCAGGAGTTGCTCTAGTAGTAGGCCCAACTGCAAAATAGTTTTGATGACTGAAACCAGCGTTTTTCAAACCGTGCTCCGAGGAGCACCTACTGCTTCGCAGGCTATATCTCGAAGTATTTCGGATGGCCAGTCACAAATATGGAGTCCTGTATCATCATTGCAAAATTAAAATCGGTTATATTTTTGACAGCAAAATACATTATAGCTTGTTGTTCCGTGGACTACAGACTACGGTGGTAAGATTTGGTGCGCCCGGAGTAAAAAAGTTTGAGAAACCCTGACATAAACATCAAAAATTTTTCAGTACTCAAATGTTTGACGCATGTAATTTTACGAGTTCATATTTCAAAAGTCAACAAATTGAGATTAGCTACATGCGTCTGGTATAGTGCCGCTCAAATGTAAACTATATATATAATAGGCCTATGGAACTAGCGCGAATTTCAAAAATCGTTTCGCTTTTTTTTTGCGCTTACATTTGCCCTACGGCACATTCGCATCATCAAAATCGCCTCATGAACAAGAGTTTGAGCAGTGATGGGCGCGATAAACTTTTCTGAACTAAAGCAACACTGACAATTGAAATCGATAAATCTCAATTTCTTAAAGCGATAACCGGTAATCGATAAATTTTTCCAATAAATTTTCAATGTGTTTGACAAAGTCTTTTTTTCTTTTTGCAAGTCAAATCGCAAAAATATTTTTCCGGATTTTTCAAGAAAAAAAAAGCAGTTCACCGATTCTGCCGTCGCATCAAGTAAAACAAAGAATTTTATTTTTTTAATTTTTATTTCAAGCCACTTAATTGCAGCTTAGGGTTTTTGTGGTAGTGAAGTACATGCATCATGGAGATGACCTAGTTGAGCATCGAATCCGCGAAGCCTGCTTCGGAGCCCAATGCACCAACCACTCGGCCAACTCCATGTGCAAAACAAAGAATTTTTTATAAATTGCAACAAGACTTAATGGACACCGTGTGTATTTTCCATATCGCCTACTCACTAACTTTAAACACTGTACGCGATAATTTATCGGCTATATCCAAATATAACCAATTACAAAAGCGATATCGGTAATCGATAAATCAAAACTATTTTGAGCGATAACGATAATCGGTAACAAATTATCGCCGATGACTATCACTGATAAATTATCTCAAATGATCATCTCTGAGTTTGAGCAGCCTTCCTTAGATCCTATAGTCTCACCCTCAACATGCCATAACTCTTCATTACTAGGCAACTGGGTAATCCTGCAATAATCGTTTGTGCAACTTCAATGGCGCACAACACGATGAAGTCTCATTATTCCTGAAGCATGTGAGGCAATCGTTAAAAAATTTACTGCGCAGGCAAACAACTCGTTCATTTTATCAAACTTTCATTTCTTAATTATCGACATCAATAACCATCCATCAATGCCGCAATGTCCAATGTTTCATGGAATAGCTTTGGCATCCTTCAGATACCGGTATCAGTCCTTTTTTTTCAACCAGAACTATTCATTTCTGTGTCATTTTGTTTTCAGCTTTAGACTTAATTTTTCATTTTTCTGAAACCAGTTGTAGGCTACACGAAATCCTTATCCATCACAGAACTCAAGCAGAGTTCTTCTACATTTCGTTCACCAATTCAATATCTTCCTTGAACGCAACCATGATTTCATTTCACAATGTCCATTGAAATCCACGCAAAACCAAATCACCTATATTTCTTACGTTCCACCCATTTTATCGTCAAATTCATGTTTTCCAAAATGGTTCTATCTCTTTGCGGTCCGTATGCACAAATCCTTATGTTTACCACCAAAAGCTAATGCAATAACGATAAGAATTTTTGCCACTTTTTCTTCGCACTACCTCGATTTTTTTCGCTTATAAATTCTTCGTTTTTTACCATTACACACTATCTGAACTTCTACGGTGACGTGTGGTCCCCTCATTATTTGCTGATCACCAAAACTTGTATCTTTCTCCCTTACATCCATAGATACAGCCCGTCTTTTTCTATCTTACTTCTTGCAGACAACACACAATCACCTCTCTTTTTCTACATTCTTCGCACACCTCCACTCTTCCATTACCAACACTGTCTTAATTTCTATTTCTTGCTCCAAATGCAGCGTTCTAGCCTTTTAGGATGGTAAATTCTCGGAAACTGTATGCACCCGTTGTCTGCAGTCGCGCTCAAAAGTTTAAGACCACGTAGATAAAAATTGATTTTTGTTGCAAGATGATAAAACTCGGACTAATGTTGTGTCACAATGTTACATTAGCCTTTTATGTTCCACGAGCATAAAATGATACTTATGAAGCCTAAATGATAAGTCCATTGCAATCCACGCAATGTCCATTGAAATCCACGCAAAACCAAATCACCTATGTTTCTTACATTCCACCCATTTTATCGTCAAATTCATGTTTTCCAAAATGGTTCTATCTCTTTGCGGTCCGTATGCACAAATCCTTATGTTTACCATCAAATGCTAATGCATAAATAATTATGCCACTTTTTCTTCGTACTACCTCGATTTTTTTCGCATATAAATTCTTCGTTTTTTACCATTATACACTATCTGAACTCCTACGGTGACGTAGCCTGATCTCCAAAACTTGTATCTTCTTCCCTTTACTTCCATAGATACAGCCCGTCTTTTTCTATCTAATTTCTTGCAGACAACACTTCTTGCTTTTTCTATCTTACTTCTTGCAGACAATACACAACCACCTCTCTTTTTCTAAATTCTTCGCACCAGTGTTGTAGTCGAGACCACTTACTTCAAGACCGAGATCAAGACCGCAAAATTTTCTCGAGACCGAGACCAAGACCGGTCGTCTTTCGAGACCTTTGCTTCGAAACCGCGACCAGGAATAATCAAGAACGAGACCGGCAAGTATTCGGCCTCTAAAAATTAATCTATATCATCACGTTTAATCATTTTATTGTTTTATTTTTCCCAAAAATTATATTTCAAGTAAACAAGGATTTCTAACATTTCCGAAAAGAGCCTTGCTCTCTGTGGTCGCATTATCAACCCGCTTGTGCTAAAATTTCTTTCTTCCGGAGCCAAAGAAGCTGGTATACGCAGTGTATAGCCTACTGGGATAGCCTAAAAAAAGCAGGAAATTCACTCAGGGCCGGTGCCAAGGGGGGGCCTCGCTTCCCTAATCGACATGCTTACCCCCCCCCCCAAATCAACAAGCTTACTCTTTTGAAGACAGCAGCTTCTGTGCTTAATTTCAAACTTTGGCCCCCTAAGTCGACTGCTCTGCTACCGGCTGTAAATTCACCACTTCTCTGTTTCCAAAATTCAAAAACATTTGAAAGCACGGTTATTGTTGCCACTTCATTCAAACATTTCATAAGCTGTACTCTTAGGGTTGCCTTTGACGTTTCTTGGTTTCCTAGTTGTCTTTTGCTGGCATACTTGGCAAAAATCTTTGGAACTCCGAAACTTTCGAACCGTCGGCTGCAGGGCCGTTGAGAGCTAAGCCCGGTGCCAAAATTAAATCCGGGCCCCCGCAAAGTGGCAAAAAAAATATTCCGCCAAAATGATAAGAGATGATTACTGATTTGTCAGAAGAGGCACTTTGTTATATCGAAATCGATTAACAACCAAAAAATGGCCAATAAAACTTTTGACCAGGTGGTGCTTACTGTTTAGCTATCTTAGTCGATAAGCAGTGGCGCCGCCAGGGGGAGGAAAGAGGGGCAAGTTGCCCCTCACCCCACTTTTGTTTAGGGCTGTTTTTCCAGTTCGTGCAAATTCGTTCAGAAAAAATTTTCAAGGGTATACCCCCCCGACCCCCAAACTTTTGTCGGTTCGTTATTCCACTGATGAAACAAGCCATGAAAATGCACTGTTTGACCTGTGAATATTTTTTTTTTGTGTCAAACATAAGCTGACCAGTGACCAGGCTTACCGTCCGGGTTATACTGAGTCCGGGTTATACTGAATTCGTCAATCGCCTTTGTTACGTCACGGAGACAAGGTAACCTAGCAGAACTCAAATGTATTCTACAGTAATCTCCTCATATAACCGCAAAAACATGGCGTCAGTACACTGCGGAAGAAAGACTAAAAAGTTAGAGTTCAGTTACTTTGCAAAATAATTTATTACTTTGACTATTTTTTTCGCTGTTACAGGCAACGGGTAGTATTCTTACGTCATCATAAAATAATCAAAGTCTTTTATGCGTTAAACCTCAAAGTTTTTCCGAAATATTTGTCGCTGATAAAATACAGGAGAAACGTTTTTCAGTATTCAATTTATTACAAAGTTTATTACTTAATTACAAAGCGATAAGTAGTTATCTAGAATTTAAGTTTTATGCCACAAAAAAGGTTTTATGATATTCTTTTTTCATAGGCGCACGCAGGGGGGACACGGTGCCATGCCCCCCTTTGGCCCTGTAATAAGGTGCTAAAACCCAGTGCTGAGTACTCGAGTACGGTACTTGAACTCGAGTACAGCTTTTCTAACTATTCGTACTCGAAACTTTTAATCTCAAGAAGTAGGCTACTCTTACTCCGTCTCAAAATCAGTCGAGTACACGAGTACTTTGATTTTTATCATACTTATGATACTTAAAACAGAAACTTTCGTCGAAACCTGTTCAAAAGTACCGTAAAAGTTGCTGTCGACTATAAAGAGCTTAAAACCAGTGTTCAAAGTCGTAATAAACATTTAAATAAACAACTTCAAGAAAAGTGGTTCCATTTTATGCAGCAAATGCCTGCAACTGATTTTAAAGAGTAAAGTTTAACTGCGAAAAATGTACTCGTACTCGAGCTTGTAATACTCGTACTCGAAGTCAACCATCAGTACTCGTACTCGTGTCTAAAGATTCTCAAGGAAAGTACTCGATACTCGTAGTCAAAGGTTAAGTACTCGACTCCATCACTGCTAAAACCTCACTTTCAGTCTACATTTTTTCAAACTAATAATGATTGCAGCCAGGGCCGGATTAAGGCGAGGGCTGACGGGGCTGCAGCCCTAGGCCCACCACAAAAATAGGCCCATTGACAGCAACTTATTGAAAGCAATTGACGAGTTCTTCTTTAGAAATACAGTAATTACGATGCATTTTGTTGTCAAGGGCGCGGAAAGGTAAGTGCTAGAGGGTTAAATCCCCCTAAGAACTTCGAGCACTCCCTTACATTTTATGCCCCTCTTATTGAACAGTCTTTGGGCAGTGGCGTATTCAAGGGGACGCTGGGCCTGTGGACAAGCGAATAAGCAGAAATAATCCGCAAGTAACATTTTTTCCAAAATTCGAACCCTTTTGACATTAGGTGCTTACACTACATAAGCTACATCTTATTAGGGCAAGAAGGCAGCAGAATTAGGGGCAAAAAATTCAAACAAGCATTGTCATAAAATATTGCAAATGCAGTCGGCCTAATTTTCAAAAAAATTGAAGGGAGTTTGCCCTGAGACCGCCCTAAACTGTTTTTTGTTCCTCATTAGGCTATGCACCAAATTAACTCTTCCAGTATTTAGTTTAACTATTTCAAATCACGATGGAATAAACTGCGTCTGAAAAACTTCTCAAAATTTTGCAATTCCCTTCAAAATTTAATCTCATGCGTATCATCCCTTCGAGGGAAAAGCATCTGATTAAGGAGCTTTAAGATTGTTGTGATAACAGGGGAGCTAGAGGCAAAGCTGAAGGCTCCGTTCACCCCTGGAGTAAAAGAAGTTGAATTCTTTAGCTTTTTAACAATGTCAATGGTGTTATCAACACTGATCTGCCTTTGCCTACATTTATAAGATGTTGTTGGCTGTCAATCTGTTTTTGAAAAATATATTTGGGTACATTTTTGCTTTATTTCACAGGAAGTAACGGTTGACACGGCTAGAATTAATCGTTTATAATCACAGTATACAGTTATTGATTATTGACAGAGGCTGATATGTGCGGTAGGCCTCACAACTTTATAGCCCCCATAAGCAACTTTATGGCGACACTTTGCCGATAAACGGTTAACCTGGCCCTGGTTGCAGTCTACTTTCACTTATTTTAGCCAAGCTTCTGCTTTTAGACATACGCTGCAAAAATATTTTTGCATTGTGTATAGTGACTGCACTCACTGCATGCCTTTTTCGATAAAAAAGTGTGCTAAAATGAGTGTTTTTTAAAGTGAAAACCGCAAAAATTCGTTGGCGGCTGGGGGCTACGCCTTCACACCCCCTTCGCTCCTTCGCTTCGCCCCCAGACCCCCGGTTATGCCCCCTTTTTGCCAAATCTTCGATGCGCCACTGCCTTATTTCCCCAATCAAATTGAACAAAAGTACCGTATGTGCCGTTAGTGGAACATCGGGCAGTAAAAGGTTAAGATTAGATCGATTTAGATTAAATAGTTGCGTCGTTCCAACTTGTTCAGCCATAGCTAGAGTCAAGAGAAAAAAACACTTTTTGGTTTCCGTTTCCGGTACGTGACATCATCAAGTTGTAACGTCATTTTGCCCCCCACTTTTTTGACCCTGGCGGCGCCACTGTTGGTAGGCCTACCAAAGCTACCATTTAGCTACTGGTGATTCTCAGCGCAGCAATTATATATTATATCTTTAGTAAACACTGTTGATCTGCAAAAACATCGAACTATAACCAAAAGCGTCGTGCAACCAAAAAATTTGAATGGGCTCAAGTAACAACTTAAACAAATATACTGATCGCAACCTTTGTAAAAGCCCTATTTAGCATTGTGTGACATCACGAAAAAAGAGAAGCTTGGAAAAGATACCAAAATATGTCGTGATACCCCAAAGTTTTGGATAAGAAATCAAAATTTATTTTGATGCCCCCGCCCGCTTCTTAATTAGAGAGATTATGCGCATTTAGTGGGGCCTTCGCGATTTAGCAAGGGGAGCATAGTTTGGGTTTTGGGGCGAAGCCCCCTGCTGCCAAAGGACAAGGGGGTCTGGGGGCATAGCCCTCAGCAGTGGCGTACGCAGGATTTTTCAATGGGGGTTTTAGTGACGTCACATCGTGACGACCTTAAATACTACGTCATACTACGTCATCACGATGTGACATCACTGGCAGTGTCAATTTAGATTTTTAATGTTTATAATAATTTTTCATCAAACTGGACGGTTATAGCGTAGTGTTACAGATGTCCATAAGTGGCGGAACCGGGGGAGCCGGAGGGACCCTGGCCCCCCCACTTTTTTTTCAGGGGGGACCCTGGGGGGGCCCTAATTTACGCGTTTATTTTTATAATATTGCCTCTGCATGAATGTATTTGAAATTTAATAGAACTACCATCAAAATTAAAACTCAGGAAAGAACTTAAAATCAGAGTGTCTTCTTTAAAAATTTTGTTTGTGGGGTGGGGGGAACAAAAACTAGAGGCAAGAATCGTAAAACCGAAGCCCACATAAATTGGACATGTCATTTTTGGACAGGCTAAATATGGATTGTAAGCATAGGGCGGGATTTACATATAGGCTAAGCAGGCTGAAACCTAGAGCCTCGTAGAAAATGGGGGGCCTCATCAAGAACAATGAAGACCTTTTTTTTTCTTCATGATACTTTCAGTGAAAAACAGAACATCTGAGGATGTGGATACCTTTTTTTTGCTCTTCGCTATGCCGATATTTTCAGAGGAAACAGGACATCTGAGGACGTGAAGACCTTTTTTTGCTCTTCCAATCAGTGTGACTCAATAGCCTAGGGCCTCTCATTGTCTAAATACGGCCCTCAGGAGCGTATTTAGAAGCGGGGCCATTGTGCCATGCCCCCTACCCTTTTGACTCTGTCTTTTAGTTTACAAAAACACTACTGATGATGCCAAGTGACTGAAATATGCCAAATTCTTTTGATGGTTTCTGTAGTTTATGGCCAGGGACGAATCCAAAGGGGTAGGATGAGGGATATGCATCCTCCCACCAGCCATTTTCAAAAATGTTTTTGATGCATACAATTTTCTGTAATTTCGAACCTGTTCAATAGCTGCAAGCCCCAGCCTTAGGCACGCATAATTAAAAATGTGCGAACAAAATGTACCATATTTGGCGAAGCAATCAGAATTAGGGTAAAAAAATTTAAACATAATTTGCCTGAAAATTATTCAAAAAGCACTAAACTAGCCATTACAGCAGGTAAATTTTCAAAAATTTTCCGGGGAGCATGTCCCCCGGACCCCCTACAGCTTTTCTTGTTTTTTAATCAGCTTCAAATTAGCTCTGCCGAAAAAAAGAAGCCGAAAAAATGTGGAAACTATGCTCCCCCCTTTTAAAATTTCTCGCTACGCCACTGCTGCCAACCCTGGTTGTAGGTGAAAAAATCTGGTCATTGATTTTGGGCCCCCCCACTTTAGAAATGCTTCCGCCATCGCTGCAGATGTCGCTGTCGATGCGGAAGATTTGAGGTTCAATTCCCAGGCCGGTCAAATCAGGCACAGTGTAGCCAACGGCTCGCCACCGCTGCGACGTTTCTTCGGACCTGTGTTGCCCAAGCGCTAAGACGCGGGGTCGGATCCCGTCACTCGCTACCATGCTTTGGTACTGCAGCGAGTTTAATGAAAGGAGTACAGTGAAGATTTGATTTGATTAAAAAAAAATTTTTTTTTGTGCAGCCATAGCTACTGCAGAGACACCGTATTTAAGGAAACTCCTATTTTTTTTTACAATTAATTTTTTCTGCAATTGTCGAGGGGGGGGTGACTCCTGGCCCCCTCCTTGCATACGCCACTAGGGGTCATCTCCGCGACTTAGCGACTGGGGAACACTGAAACGTCGCAGCATTGGCGAGCTGTTGGCGACACTGTGCCGATTTGACCGGCCCAGGAATCAAGCCCCAGACCTTCCGCACCGATAGTTTGTGCGCTTGACCACTAAGCTAACGACCGGTACCGGCCCAGATATTGAACCCAAAACCTCCCGAGCCGATAGCGATGTCTATGGTTAACCCCAACTGGCTGGTTTGGTTAACTTAAAGTTATGACATCGCAAGCGGAACATCCGCCTACGTTGCAACCATTCTCTTCCAAGAATACCTCCTGCCAGTGGCGTACGCACGGGGGGGTTCGGGGGTCAAAACCCCCCCATTGACGATTGGAAAAAATTAAAAACCGCTTATTTTGGACCGATTAGCGTTTTTTCATACAGAGATTGTGTTTTTCTGTGCTGTATTACATTGCCTATATATTCTCGAGAAACTTTCATTGTGATGCAATAATACCGGTAGTCAAACTTTTTTGGTGTGTAGCGCTTGAACCAATGGCTGGCTCAAAATGCAAGCCTGGACAAGGTCAATGGGCACTAAAGCTGAAGTCGTGTTGTGATGTCATAAAGACATTGTTCTCAACGGCTATGGCTGGACAAGACAACGTTTCAGCGCTGAAGGCATTCTTGGAAGAGAATGGTTGCAACGCAGGCAGATATTCCGCTTGCGATGTCATAATTTTGAGCCTAACCGACTAGTTGGGGTAGCGGTTAAAGACATCGGGGCGGGAGGTTGTAGGTTCGATTTTTGGGCCCGTACCGGCCGTTAGCTCAGTTGTTATGCGCACAAGTTATCGGTGCGGAAAGTCTGGGTTCGATTCCCGGGATAGTCAAATCGGCACAGTGTCGCCAACGGCTCGCCACCGCTGCGACGTTTCTGTGCTACCCAAGCGCTAAGAGATGGGCCCCAGTGACGTTCGCAGGGTTCGGGAGTCAGCACTCCCCTTCCCCCTTGACAATTGCAGAAAAAATGAAACCTTTCTTTTTTAAAACGAACCGACTTTTTTTCATGCAGAGCTTGCCGAAATTGCTATCATGTTTTCATCCCAAACAACACCATCCCCCCACAAAACATTTTAGCGTAAACCATTCCCAGGGGCGCCGAGAGAACTTTCGGGCCCCGGGGCAAAAAATTCGTTTGGGCCCTTTGGTCAGTGGTGCCCCAAAAACACATGATTAGCAAAAAAAAAGGTCATAGCGTCCGCAGATGTTCGAATTTCGGCCTAAAATCAAGTGATGAGCAAAAAAAGGGTCATAGCCTCCGCAGATGTTCAAATTTCGGCTCAACATCTAGTGATGAGCAACATAAGGTCATAGCGTCCGCGGATGTTCGAATTTCGGCCCGAAATCAAAAAATAACATCATCGCGCCCGCAGGCCGTAGTTTGAGCTGATGAATTTTGCATTCTAAACCTGACAATTCAAAACCCCGGGTCCCCCTGTGTCCCCGGGCCCCCGGACAGTGACCCCTTCTGCCCCCCCTCTCGGCGGTCCTGACCATTCCCTTACAAGTACAATGATCATCCCTCCTTACGTCGGCTTGAAAAGTTGTACCATGCCCCCATAAGTGTTTTTGCAACTCGAGCACTGATTAGGATGCAATGCTACAATACCGGTACCCGGTAGTCCAACTCTTCTGTTGTGTTTTGCTTGAAGCGCATTTTTGTCATTGATGTTGCTGTGAAACAATTAAGAAGTAGGAGTTTCCTTAAATGTGGTGTATCTGCAGTAACTATGGCTGCACGCAAAATTTTTTTTTTAAATCAAATCAAATCTTGATTATACTCATTTCATTAAATTCGTTGTTGTATCGAGACGTGATAGCGAGTGGCAGGGTCCGACCCCGCGACTTAGCGCCTGGGCAACGCAGCTCCAAAGAAACGTCGCAGCGGTTCCGAGCCGTTGGCTACGCTGTGTCCGATTTGACCGGCCTGGGAATTGAGTCCCAAGCCTTCCGCTTCGATAGCGAAATCTTTTAACACTACGCTATAATCGCCCGGTTTTTTGAGAAATTTTATTAAAATATAAAAAACTAAATTGACACTGCTTTAAGTGCCAAAAGTAAGACAAAAATACTGCCAAAGACGACCATAGACCAACGAAAGATTTGAAGAGACCTAAGGGCGGAACGAGGGGAGAGACATCATTGTTTTTTCGTACCGTAGGCTGACTATCTCAGGAGCTAGAGTTCTTCGTTTCCCATAGACACCCCGATTATGTGTTTGGAAGCATCTGATATCGACGCTGTGATTTGATAAAAAAATGCTTAGATAATATCGACGCTGTGTTTGACTTTAATCGGATGAATTGGGATTCCTCTCGCGCATAATTTATTTTAGTTTAGAAACGTTTTGGTAGGGAGGGCAGTTTTTTCTTATGCTCCAATATCTTCACTTTTCAAATTTCATGCGAGAAACTGCCCCCTTCATAATGAGTGTACCGTATATTGACTGTTTATAACAAGGTTTAGCCTATGTGCGTTGTTTATATTAATGTTGGTTCTTGAAAAAAGTTTTTTTGGAGGGAAGGAATTGCTTGTTTTACCCCCTGGGTGCACCCTGTTTGTGACGTTGCGACAGCTAGCCAGCCTACTTTAGTCAATTAACCTTCCTATGGCCCAAAAATGATTTCAACTTAAAATTTTTTCAGAAAATTTTTAACCACGGCCTGACAGCTTGAGTTTGTGTGAAACCTTTTCTCTCCTTAAATGAAACGCAAAGCATTAGGCAAAAGTGTGAATGAAATATCTTTGTTGTTTCCTTAGTAATGGCATTATATAGCTTACTGATGGTTAACTGCAATTTAGGCTGAAAACATTACAATGCGATGCACTTTAATACCTCTAAACTACTGTAATTGTAATGTAGTATCTTTACATCATCACGATGTGACGTCACTGAAACCCCTACCATTGAAAAATCCTGCGTACGCCACTGCCTCCTGCGCTGGAACGTTGTGTTGTCCAGCCTTGATAGCCGTTGAAAACAATCGCTTCATGACATCACAACACGACTCCAGCTTTGACAATACCATACCATTGACTTTGTCCTGGCTTGCATTTTATGTTAGTCGTTGGTTCAAGCGCAACCCACCAGAAAAGTTTGACTTCCGGAATTATTGCATCACAATGAAAGTTTTTCGAGATTAATAAGCGAGTTGCATAGCACAGAAAAACATGACAGACGTTTGGTGGTACAGAATTTGAAGATGGCTTGAAGTAGAAGATTCATTTTCCCAAAGCTTTTCATCTGACACTCTTCAGGGGAAATCGTCAGAATAAAGAATAAGTGAACCGAACTGATTTAAAATGGGAAAGAAAGAGTTCGATTGGTTAGAAATAGAGAGCTATGATTGGTTGGTTAGAAGTAGCCAATAGAAATCAGACAGAAGAGCTCTGATTGGCTATTTTCTCTAGCAAACATGACAGCAATTTTCTCTAGCCAATCAGAGCTCTTCTGTCTGATTTCTATTGGCTACTTCTAACCAACCCATCATAGCTCTCTATTTCTAACCAATCAAAACTCTTTCTTTCCCTTTTTAAATCAGTTCGGTTCACTTATTCTTCATTCTGACGATTTCCCCTGAAGAGTGTCAGATGAAAAGCTTTGGGAAAAATGAATCTTCTACTTCAAGCCAAAAACATGACAGCAATTTCGACAAACTCTGTATGAAAAAAGGCGGATCGTTTCAAAAAGAGAAGTTTTTTTTTTTTTTAAATCGTCGATGGGGGGGGGTTGACCCCTGAACCCCCCCCCCCCCCCCCCGTGCGTACGCCACTGGCCCTCAGCCACCAACGGATTTTCATGGTTTTCACATAAAAAACACTCGTTTTAGCATACTTTCTAATCGAAGGAGGACCTAGGCTACTGGTCCGTGCTGCAAGCGCAGTCACTATCCTAGTGTCAGACAATATAAAAATATTTTAGTATCCTACACGTCTAAAAGTAGAAGCTTGGCTAAAATAAATGAAAGGAGAATGCAACCTTATTAGTTTTGGCGCAATTGATGGGATGACGTGTAGGTGTGTTCTATCATCTTCAACAACGCATGCAAAATATTTTCTAAATTCTACTCTAACTACAGTACAGATCAAGAAACTAACTTAACTCTTAAGTCAAAGCGATTGATTGAAGCAAAAATTAATAAACAAAAAATGAAATTTGTGGAACTGTAAAAGAAAAGGGGGGCGGTCAGGGACGTAGCCAAGAGGGGGGGCAAAAGGGGCAATTGCCCACCGAAATATTTTCAGTGACCACTAGCCTACAACCAAAGATACTAATGCTATAACGTAAATCTACTAACAACGTAAGCAGGGGCGGATTAAGACCACTCGGGGGTCCGTAAATCTACTAACAGCGCAAGCAGGGGCGGATTAAGACCACTTTTCGACAAAAAAAACTACGCTAAAATGAGTACTTTTGCAAAAACCCCTAAAGTCCGTGACGGCTGGGGGCTTCGCCCCCACATTCCCTGTTGGGGCATCCTCTTCGCTGAATTCTGGATGCGCCACTGGAAAAGCCTATGAAGTTTTGCCCCCCCCCCGAAATTTTGGGCTGGCTACGCCACTGGGGGCGGTTAGGATAAAAACGAAATAGTCCTGGCTAAATTTTTTATTTTTCTAATTTTCAAAATTATATAAAAAGAACAAATCTTAAAGAAAATTTGGCGCTGACTGGGGGGAAGTACTCTAGCTGTGAGTGAGTGGTATTACCGGTAGTTGGTGGTGAGGGGTGACTTTGCGTGCATTCAACCAGTCAAGAGTTGCTGTTTCAAACTTTTTACGCGCGGCATTCTCAAAATTTCGGGCCCCTTAAAAATTCCGAGCCCGGTACCCCCATCTCAACGACCCTGGTCGGCTGTATTCCCGGCTGTAATTTCGAACCCTCGGCTGTACTCTCAACTAATAAAACTGTAATACTTCAAGAATTTATTTTTTATAATAGACAAATTTCTGAAATCTGCAGTCTCCAAAAACTTATTGCGAGATTGTTTTATTAGCATGCCGCTGTCGCCTGTGAGGGTGCAATAAAATTGTGCGCTTTGCAGACACTGCAAAAAGAGTAGGCCTAATGACATTGTGTAACAAAAACCTAAAAATGTTCGGTCTCGAAACCAACTTTAAAAGCACGAGACCGATACCGCACCATGTCGAGACCAAGACCACAAAAAATCGGTCTCGAGACCTACATCACTGCTTCGCACACCTCCACTCTTCCATCACCAACACCGTCTTAATTCCTATTTCTTGCACCAAACGCAGCGTTCTAGCCTTTTCGGATCGTAAATTCTCGGAAACTGTATGCACCCGTTATCTATTTGCAAGTATTGCCGAGATTTCAACGCTGCATCATTCCGTAGATTTTTCACAACCCTGCACATTTAAGGGCCATGTTTTCATCAACTTTGTCGAGTTTTTTTGTAAAAGCAGGACTAAAGCTCCAAAGACAGTTTTTCGAGCAAGTTCAGTAATTTTTGAATTTTGGCGAAGTTCAAAACCCAACCAATTTTTTTCGAGGCAGAATTCAATTTCATTTTTGGAGTTCGGCAAAAAGCCTACCTAGTTTGCAGCTTCGATTAAAACAAAAAAAGGAGGGCAGAAAGAATTTTTTCTCACGTGATTTGGTGCCATCTTAAAACATGATTTGGTTAGTCTGGCATTTAGCGTGATGTTAATTCCAAGTTCCAATACAAATCATCTGCAACAATTTTCTTTAAATTTCAGTTTAATAAACAGTGATAAAACTACTTTTCTTTGCATAAAGCATGCACAGATGAGCGCGATGGAGGCCAATCCAAATTAACGCCAATAACATCTAATTCCATAATGTCAACCTCAGCGCCGAGATAATCTCGCAGGCTAGGTCTTGTACGGCCAAAATCACCATGAACAAATTCTTTAATGTATGTCCCTGCTTGTGAAACCAGTTCAAGTCGAAACAAACAAGGATTATCGGGCAATCTCTCAACGTTGAGAGAATGAACCTTGCGAGTCCTGATAGCAAAAGGGCGACGATGCAAAACACGAATAGGCGTCTTTTGAAAAAGTTCAATTTCATTCACTTGACTCAATTTGCACATATTTTCAATCTGAACAGTAGTAGGAGGGCGGTGGAAGCAGCAGAGTGCGGAGTAAGATTTGCTTTTTGTAGTTTCTCCTTCTTTCAAGCGTTTGCATTCAGATTTATCGACAATCTAAAAAGTTGTTTAATATGCTTAAAGTAATCCGATGTAACTAATACATAGCGCCAAATCACACAGTATTCGCACCTGCGGATAATCTCATCAGCACGTTCGCAAAACGCAGCCGTGATGCTCTACAAAACTTGAATATTCGTAAGCATTTTTCAGTCTGTTTCAAAAAACTCGACGTAAAAATACCGCAATATTGAAATTGAGCAAAAACGTAACCCATGTTTTCGTAGGATGTGGAATGACTGCACTAAAAAAGATCCAGACACAAAAAGCTCACCGCCAAAAATGGCGATATTCAGAGCATGTGAAAAGACTAGTGGCCATGCCAGAATTGCCAGATTAGTTTTTACGTAATGTAATGTACATTGTTGCACAATACAATGGTACCGAAAGAAGTTCTACTTCTTTTCAATCAAGTAAAACATGCACAATTGCACAATGCACATTGCATAAAATTCATGGTAGAAAAGCTTTAGTAAACGGAAATCATCAACATTAAGTGCTTTAATTAATTGGTGACAGCTAAAAGTAGCAATGAAGCCGAAATATTGTTTATTTAAAGGAAGCAATTAGTAAAAGTAACTTTTAAACCAATTTTTTGCCTTGATCCAGCATATTTTCATTGAAGTGATTGCTTTGTCATGACGCAGGTAGGACTAAATAAACTGATATTGCACTGAATATCACAATAGGCCTATCATGTTACCGCTAGCCCACCAATTCACAATGAAATAATTTATTTACATATTTTCTTTATTTATATTCAAGCGATTGCTCCTTCACGCATCTCTCTATCTGCCCAAAAGAACAGCACGATCGTTCAAAAACATCGATTTCGCCAGTGCACACAGAATATTACAAGGTAGTTAGAAAGCTGCAATAACTTTTTAAAAGCGTCTTAAGACGTGAAACCACGCAACATTATCGAAAAACAAAAGCGAAAAGTCAGGGTTTATTGCCCTTTACACTATTATCGACGATAATTTCTTTTTCAATCATTTGCTGGATTGCATTACTTTTCGATATTCCACTAGCCGTTTTTATTTTAAACGTTGCCAAGATTTTGAGTTCCGCACTTCAAGCCCCTTTGTGATTAGTAAGAGGCGGTGGAGTTCTGATATGGCCTATGTCAGATGAAAGACTAGCAACTGATATACGAATTTGGTTTCTTTTTCCTGCATGCAGCAGCTGGTCTAACACATAATATTTTAATTCAAACATCGTTACATCTACAGGCTGAAATTTTCTGCAGCTGGACCAGAAGTAATGTTGAAATTTGCGGGGGACCGTGAGTCATCGAAAACATTGCAAAGAGGGCGCCAAGCAAATTTTTTTAAAAGTTTGAGAACCGCTGATCTAACAAGTTTTTTTGATTTGTGTGCTGCCGAAGTTGGAATCCTATTGGAAATATCGCGTAAAAGTCTGGAGTGATTTATTGGTCATGAGAATGCATTACGCTTAGCAGTAATGTGAATAAGTCATATTTACTACAGTACCATAAAATTATGCTATCGCATTCTACGTGATGAATTTAATTGTTTCTGACATTAGAATTCTAACCTGTAGATTGGAAACTTTTACTTCAGACGACTGTAAATTAATTTCATTCTCTAACACGTCAAGAGAAAGAGATGACAACTGAGGGTTGATCAGTTCTACAATAAACGGCCTTCCACTCCCCAACATCCGGACATCCACATCCTCCCGACCAGATGATGAGAAATTATATCCTGATGCCTTAAAAGCAGCCATTATTGGGTGCGCCAAATATTCCTGAAAAATATTGAGCATGGAATTCAATGCAGTCAAACACAGCAACTTGGTATTGCGGGTATCTAAGGCTTGCCACTAAACCGCGAAAAGATTTGGACAGGTAAGTATCACGTCTGTAACACTTTAATGGAAGCACCGTACACAACAAGGGACTAAGCAAGAGTTAGAATTTTCTATACTAACGTTCAGTGCACAATTTGATAGGAATGCGAGGAGTAAACGAAGAATCATGAAAAAAGCTTTTCATGTGTCTTAACTCATTAATAGGGCGATTTTTTATTGACCTAAAAATCTCAAAAAATTGACTTTATTTTATCAAAAAATTGACTTTTTTGACCTAACGAAACAATGAAATGAAAGAACCAGTCCACAAGAAAAAAACCACTTAAGTCATTTCAGTTAGTACTTATATTATAGTGTACGCACATATAATGCCGCACGTTTTCTGGCAGAAAGTTTAACTGCTCTGCGTAATTGCGCAGAATCCAGAGTCGTATTCAAGTGTTTCGCTATTCCCTGTATTGCAATCTTTGTAACGTCAAAGTATGTTCGAAGAACTAATGCATTGTCTTTTCAATTCTAATGTTTTTGACTACCGGCACTTAGCGACAAAAATATGTAACAAATGAAAACACGACGAAAAGCTTATTTTATGACATACGAATTTTGCCAAAATTGCAATCTTGCAAAGCTGTCTGAACGGATCTTCACAATCGAATCAATGAAATTACATCAAACATTATATTAATAAATTAAGCATGTGTAAAACTGTAATACCGATAACAGTCTGGCGACAGCATACACCTCCCTGGTACCACCAACAATTGCGAACTTCCATCTCTAAATTATCTGAGTCATTTCTTTTTGAGTATAAAGTAGAATCGCGCAAAACAAGCAAGAAAGCAAAAATTGACCTAATAAAAAAAAATTGATCTAAAAAACAAAAAATTGACATTTATTGACTTTATAACTTCATCAATACTGATCCTACGACCGTGAAATTTTGTTTCCACATTGTTAGAGTTATTTTCTACTTCCAAAAAAAATTGACTTTATTGACCGTGAATCGCCCTACTCATTAATTGAAACACATTCTTAATCTCTCATTGAAAAAAGAGCAGAATGTTAATTAGGGTGAGAGACCATAAAATCTTAAAAATATATATTACCGGTATTAGCTCATAACATATTTCTCGCTGAAGACTGTGTGGCAAGTGGGCGCTCAAATAGGATTGGGGGATCGGGGAGCAACCACTACAATTCATGTTTTAACTTTTAACACTGCATAAAACCGCAAAAACGACCAGCATCTATGCTCACCCAATAAAATCGCTTCCAGAAACCCAAAACCAATCATGCAGTGCATGCGTATTAAAATCTAATGAACATGGGCGGACTTCTTTATTTATTAATTCGCATTAAAATTTTACATTTGCCATTAAATGCAAAAGCGCGAAAAAATCGAAAAACCTAACAACATGATACCGGAAAAAAGGAAACGGTATCACTTACACTTACCCTTCATTAGGGTGTTACATTTTCCGCGAATTTTCATTTCAAACTTGCCTGGGCAATGTTTAGGTTGGAAATCCGTCAACTTTCACTTCTACAAAATATTTTTTGATTTTTATATTTTTTGAAGTTTCACCCCTTGATTGAAATTTTGGGGGAGTCGCGCGCAATCAGAAAATTGAAAAACCGCTACAACTTGATAACCGCACATGCTAGAGTTAAAATTTTGGTATTAAAATTTGCAGAAACCCCATATTTCTATCTAAGGTTTGAAAGAATACATAGGCTAACTGCAACAGAAATTGAGATAAAGCAAAATTTGTGATTTAATCATTTCATCGTCAGACATTCACGACAGTATGCTTCAGCATATGTTTTATTAACCAGATTGCAAGTTGAAATGTATTCAGGGAACATCGAATAGTCACTCATTGACTACATAGCCTCTTATTCGTTTGTCAGCGTGCATTTTACTGGTGGTATCGATGCTGTTGCGCACTTTCTTCCCCTCCAAGACATTTGACGATTTACCAATGAAACGTTCGCAAGAGCGATTGTAACTGTCGATGGATTTCCAAAATCGCGCGTCACAATACTGCTAGCAGGCTGCACGTTTGCTTTTCCCGGAAAAGAATGATTGTTGATGGCTCCTATATCCACAACATTTCGTGAGTGTGGACCTACGAGGGCGCATATTGCTCCGTTGCAAGAACAGCAGAAAGATGAAAAGGAGGATTATTGCAAAAGACACCAACTGCAACGTTAGTGGGATTCAACCATGCTGTAGCATGTTTCAACAAGCAATTTTTGATTGCATTTTCTGGGCCATCAGAAGCACGTGGCTTTAGATGAACCCTCAGGAACGTCGGGGCATGAACACTTGCAACAAATTGTACGATTCGTTCGAAGCGATTTCTTTTCAGCATCAAACAAGATAGACGGTCGGTGCGCTAGAGGAAACTTAAACAAAGCCAATCTCATATAACCATTGGTTGAAGTCATCCAACTGTACAACAACATGTTGTTGGTAAGTATGTAATTAAAATGGGGATCCTATAATAACGCAGTAGTAGGCCTAGGCTTATTTCGTCTGAATCACCGGCACCGAAATTTACAAATCGTTCCGGCAGCCTGGAAAAAATACCTTTGCTGCATACAAGAAAGGATTTGTCAATCTCGATACCGGTGATTCAGACGAAATAAGCCTAGGCCTACTACTGCGTTATTATAGGATCCCCATTTTCATTACATACTTACCAACAACTGTTGTTGTACAGTTGGATGACTTCAACCAATGGTTATATGAGATTGGCTTTGTTTAAGTTTCCTCTAGCGCACCAACCGTCTATCTTGTTTGATGCTGAAAAGAAATCGCTTCGAACGAATCGTACAATTTGTTGCAAGTGTTCATGCCCCGACGTTCCTGAGGGTTCATCTAAAGCCACGTGCTTCTGATGGCCCAGAAAATGCAATCAAAAATTGCTTGTTGAAACATGCTACAGCATGGTTGAATCCCACTAACGTTGCAGTTGGTGTCTTTTGCAATAATCCTCCTTTTCATCTTTCTGCTGTTCTTGCAACGGAGCAATATGCGCCCTCGTAGGTCCACACTCACGAAATGTTGTGGATATAGGAGCCATCAACAATCATTCTTTTCCGGGAAAAGCAAACGTGCAGCCTGCTAGCAGTATTGTGACGCGCGATTTTGGAAATCCATCGACAGTTACAATCGCTCTTGCGAACGTTTCATTGGTAAATCGTCAAATGTCTTGGAGGGGAAGAAAGTGCGCAACAGCATCGATACCACCAGTAAAATGCACGCTGACAAACGAATAAGAGGCTATGTAGTCAATGAGTGACTATTCGATGTTCCCTGAATACATTTCAACTTGCAATCTGGTTAATAAAACATATGCTGAAGCATACTGTCGTGAATGTCTGACGATGAAATGATTAAATCACAAATTTTGCTTTATCTCAATTTCTGTTGCAGTTAGCCTATGTATTCTTTCAAACCTTAGATAGAAATATGGGGTTTCTGCAAATTTTAATACCAAAATTTTAACTCTAGCATGTGCGGTTATCAAGTTATAGCGGTTTTTTGATTTTCTGGTTGCACGCGACTCTCCCAAAATTTCAATCAAGGGGTGGAACTTCAAAAAATATTTTGTAGAAGTGAAAGTTAACGGATTTCCAACCTAAACATTGCCCAGGCAAGTTTGAAATCAAAATTCGCCAAAAAATGCAACATCCTACCCTTCATGCTCTCTCAAACAATCAATAACGTCGAAATCGCTGAATATTTATTTTGGGGTGTATTTTCATTGCGTACTTCAGAAGATACCGAGTTTTTTAAAATGCCAAGTCCTCCAAAAATGACGTTATACGACTAGTTTGGTGGTACGAGAAAACCGCGTAACTAGTCGTGGAATTGTTTTTTAAAGCGTTTATTTAACAAGACTTTTCTAAAATTTTCCATAAAAATTTCTTTAACTTCTTATGTGCAGCATGATTAAAGACTTACATCGGTTCAACATATTTCGCTACCATAAGCGTTACTGACATTACTGCATTTACCTCAACACAGTTGTTTAGTTTCCTTTCACCATCAATCACCCACGGTGTCTGTGGCAAGGTTCTACTGTACTTGTTGTACCTGAAACACAAAATATTTTACTATTTGTTAGTAGCATCTCAATCAAAAAAATGCAGCTAAATTTCATAAACATGATACTTAACCTCATTTTAAAATTTGAATTTCGCTGCGAAAATGCCACGACCAAACACATTAAAACAGATTCGGCTTTTCTAACACAGTAGTAAAATTGCCTTTTATGCCATTATCACCATGGTTCTCCGAAAACAAAATCTAACCTAAAAAACCTTAGTCAGAAGCTTCAGGAAAAGGTGGAGCCAAAATGCACTGACTTAAGGTTATGCGAGGATCATACCACCATTCAATATCGTGTGATGTCACCGGTTATCACACCTTTTTCTTGATTTTCGTTTCACAAATACAAGTCAACACTAACTTTTTTCTAATCGGTGACATTTAGCAACATTTATCTGACCACATGTCCAATAACAGTGAGCCAAAAAGCCCACTGGCTTTTTTAATTGGTCATGTGACAGGGCAACTGTCACAGTGGGTTAAACAAAACATAAGAATAACACATTTTTAAGTAGCGTATCTTACTGAGTAAGTTTGAAAATAAGTCTGGAAAGAGTCGTTTTCACCTAGTCCAGACCTAATTTTAGGCGTGAAAAATCATTGATGCAAGATGCAACGCTATCAATATAGTGTAGATACCCATTAACTGGCATACAAAGCTCACCTGCCCCCAACATGAATAGGAACATGGTGAAATTGCACTTCAGCTTTGCAACCTTCATTTAATAAACATACTAATTCCTCTAGTTTGGACTTTTCAATAGTTTTTGTTGCATTTTTAACTTGAGTGATAGTAACTTTTTCATCATCCAGACATGGTCTTTTCCTGAGGCGACACATAAATCAAAATATTGTCAAACTACCTATCGTACGTGTAAAATCAGTTTACAACAACACAGTACAGACATAAGGGCGCAGAAACAGAGGGACACACAAAAGCAGAGATATTTTAGCAAGCAAAATCAATTTGAACATAATTTACACATAGCGTAAGGTACCAAGGAGTCAAAATTTGGAACTCAATTCCCTCTTCTTCTTCGTCTGGGTGCGATGTTGCATCGCGAAGTAGCATCATTCTAAATGGCTGGGCAAGTATCAGACAGCCACCTCGCCCAGCTCTCGTTCACAGTGAGCAGACCCCGAATCCCATTTGGATGGCGGTGTATGGGACACGATGTTATAATATGGTCTGCAGTCTGTTCCTCTGCACCACACTCACAGGACGCCGTGGAAGCCATGCCCAATTTATGCATTGATGACCGAAAGAGCCATATTCCAGTACGGAGACGGTTCAGCCGAACCCAGGCGGGTCTGGGAAGCCCCATTCCAGGTGGAAGGGCGTCCACATCATCAAAAAATGAATTGCAGACGAGAAGTGCCCTCCTGCCACCCAATCCTCCACCTGTGGTCTGCTCATCTTGCTGCACTGGTGCCCAGTTCGCATGCATCTCTGAGCAGTTCCAGAGCAGCAGGCATAAAGGGGTGTCTTGACTTAAGCTGTCGATGCCCTCCATAAGGGTGGGACGTGAGCCAATCGTGGAGTAGATGACCAGGCTCCTGGGCACGACAAGCCAAAGACAGAGTGGCTCTTTTTTCACGAAGCTCAGTCAGTGTGATGCCTGATAGAACAAATAGGTTGTCCGTTGGTGTGGGACGCAGGCATCCAGTCACCAGGCGCAAAGCGTCGTTGATGGGCTTGTCAGTGTGGCACCTGTAAGTACTTCGACTCCAAACAGGAGCACAATACTCTGCAGCAGAGTGGATCAAGGCCAAGGTAGCTATGCGCAACGTTCTGGTACCAGCCCCCCAGCTTGATCCAGCTTGGCGCCTCAAAAGACTAATGCGTGTTGTTAATTTTTTGAGCAGTGACTCCAGATGTTGATGACAAGTGAGCGATCTGTCCAGCTTAACGCCGAGATAAGTTGGCTAAGCAGAGAAAGGGAGGATGCAACCGAAAGCTCCCGAGTTGCCTCCTTGTTATACAGGTGGAAAGCAGCGGTGACCGTCTTAGTAATACTGAGCTTCAGCTTCCATTTCTGTAAGTACAATGATAGGGTTGCCATGTCCTGTGTGAGAGTTCCCTCAGTCTTCTGCAGATTGCATGATGGCCAGGTCGTCAGCGTAAACAAATTTCCTGGCAACTGTGATTTGACGCAAACTAGCTTGACATAAGCGACTTGACTCAAGGACAACTTGACGTGAAGATGATTTGACACAAAACTAGTGTAATGGGGTTGGCCGATTAGAAAAAGGTGGAGGTCGGGAGGTTGAGATTGGGGGAGTTGGGATCTCGGATCGTGACACCAACCCCCCGACCCCCACCATTTTCAAAGCCACCCACCCCTATTCCACTTCACACATTTCGCATCATATCGTCTTTGCGTCAAGTCACTTTCGTCAAGTTTATTCGCGTCAAATTGTATGTGTCAAATTGTCATGTACCCACTATGACCGGCAGGTCATGGGTGGAGATGTTAAAAAGGAGGGAAGCCAGGACTGATCCTTGAATCGCATCTTCTTCAAGCACGTTACTAACCTATCAAATAATCTCACATTTCTTCTTTTTAGTTTCCATACGTCTCCTGATATCATGTTCATAAATTTTAATACTACTTCTACTACTGTTGCCTTCAGTAGTTAGGGGTGGCTGCTCAACTTGATGACTATTGAGGTCAACTTGCAGCGTCCCAGTCGCTAACCAACCGTGTCTTTTTTTTTAGTTTTAAATTGCTATAGCATGTGTTTCTTGTTGTCATTGTCCGAGGCAAAAATAATAATAAACTTGAAAATTGCTAATTACTAAGATTATGTTACTAGCATTGAAAATGAAACAAATATAAAACAATGTCACAAACAAAAAAATTTCTAAAATCGTGGATGCAAAATTAAGAATGTGAAGAACAGAAAGGATTATAAAATATGCGCAAGAAAGTATTTCAATCCTTGATATGTCACATTTTGTTCTTTGCTTCTACGTATTGTATGTATACATACCTCCTGCACTGTAATGTCAGGTCTGGTATAAGACTAGTTGATTAAACAGAACCTGACACAGTGACATATAAAATCAAAACGTGTCTAATGCAGGAGTGGTAGACATACACAGTTATGCACGATAAATGGTTTTACTAAGTGAGCATGCAGTTTTAAAAGCATTGTAGCTATGCCACTAAGGAGCTACTCACAAGCTGCACACTACTGCGACATATACTGTCACAGGATCATTAGTAAATTGTCTCCACTGAAGCTAACTTTCTCTAATTAACAATCTTTCGTCATTTTGCTACGCTAGTGATCCCAACAAAAAATTCACTTGCTCAGCTAATGACTGCATTCATGCATCTTCCATTTCTATCATGCACACTTATCTGTCATATCAACTGAGTGCCTCAAATAAGTTGCACAAGTAACGTCACCTTTCATTACTTAACAACAGAGTGAGAGCTGTAACTATGCTGCTAACATGTGACACTAACTAGACTAATGAAATCTTAAAAACAACAAGTAAAATATTAATGTACTCGTATATACTAACAAAATTTATATAAAAACAAGTGCACTAGGCTATCTATTTTTACAAAGAAATCGCTTTTAAAAGGGTAATGCTCCGGAGTACCAGAAGTACTTTCTTCAATAGGCATCATTCTTTTATCGTTTTGCAACACTATATTGTAAGCAATTATACAATTGGCTCAAGTCAGCAAAACTTACCTGCTGCGATATTTTTTAATTGAACCTGTAAATGATTCAGGACATACTTGCTTCAGCTGAGGCAACAACACACTATCTGTCTGGGGATTTATAATTTGCAATGCAATTTCAAGGTCCGCATTAATTTTTCGTTCAACATTAAGATGGTCTCCAACAATTGGATCCAATAAGGCCTGCAATTGTTAATATTGATTAAATAAATAGCATACAAGCACTTAAATATTAAGTGCAGAAGTGTTCAGACGGTGCAAAATTAGCTGCATTCATCTTTCTAGAAAAATTTGCAAACCATTGCAATAATGCAAAAAGTACAGACCTGTTACACCACATATTAATACCCATATGTTTATTTTCTTACCATATCTCACCTAAGATTTATTCATTTTTTCATAAAACCAGGATAAACAACAGCAATCTCTTGTTTTGGCACCATCAACACAGTATAATGATATCAACAAACAGAAAACAGATTACAATAATATGACAATACCATACGCATTAAAACAACAATTGTCAAAGCATTTTAAAAACAATTTAGTGAAATTATCTTAAAAGCAACATGTTTATATTACCAGCACTGTTCCCTCTAAGATTTTGGCAAGTGCGAATTTGAACAAATGTAAATTTCAACAAAAATATTGCCCAAGGATTCAAAGGATCAAAAAAGTTTGATCCAATTTTTGCCTCAAAATTGAGTTTCCAGAGTATAAAGTTGTTGTTTTGCTTCAAAATATTTAACACTCTGATTCAAATTTGATCAAAAATCAACATGCCATTTGGCAAAATTAAAGAGAAATCAAAAATTTTTGCCCAAAATTTCTCATTTTTCTCAAATTCCGCACCTTAGAGGGAACAGTGATTACCAGTACCAAAAATATAAATAAACCTTAAGACATGGCTTGAGCATGAACTGGTGTAGATAAAACAGACGTACTTTAAAAATTTCTTTTATTCCAAATGGTTTTTCCTCTATATTCTCTAATCCGAGTTTTTTTTTTAAACTATTAGATGAAGCTTCTTCTTGCACTATGATCGAAAAAGGCATGGAGACTAGAAGCTGAAAACTAGAAAATTCATATTTCTTTTCTTGAAGACCATTCTTAATAAGATCAGCACAATGGTTTACAAAAGCAGCTGATAAAATGTTGCTGCATGTGTGACAAATACCGATGTTGTTTAGTTGATTGGTGCTGTTTTTTGAACTTGCTGAACTACAGAAAACCCAGCTGGAATCAATTGCATAACGTTGGCACAAGAAATTCACTATTTCCACATCATTGCTCGTAATTATTTTCCAGCTATTGCACAACAGACGCGCAATGCACTTCAAACAATGCTTAGCACTTAAATCTTTCCAAATGCATTCTTTACTATCCGAAAATTCATTTTGGTTTGCCATGATCATAAAAAAACACCACTGGGCGATAGCATTAAGTAGCAGAACTGATATTTGCAAAAAAGCAGTAGGCTAATTGAAGCCTGTATCAATAATACCAGTGATTACAAGTACCTGTATATTCACACGGATCCTACTAAAACCTGCAGGAGCACAAGGATCACAAGGACCGTTCCTCGCAAGTGCACAAGGACCTCCTGCAGGTTTTAGCAACACCGATTCACATCAGAATCAGAACAGCATTAATTTCTGAAAAGATCAAGCAATTCCAGTTGGGGAACAGAGGTGAAATGACGTCACTGGCACAGATGTGCTACTAGCACATCGTCACTCGCACTCGCACATTTCGACTCGCACATAACCAATCACTCGCACATCACCGTACTGTCACATTCCATGTTTTCTCGCACATTATGACCGGACCACTCGCACATAACCAATCACTCGCACATCACCGTACTCGCACATTCCACGTTCACTCGCGCATTTCCACTTGCACATTATAGCCGCACCACTCGCACATTGACCAAACTAGCACTCGCACATTCCGGTGTTGTAAAAAGCGGACCACTCGCACACTGACCAAACTACCACTCGCACATTCCGGTGTTGTAAAAACCGGACCACTCGCTCATTAACCAAAGTAGCACTCGCACATTCCGGTGTTGTAAAAACCGGACCGCTCGCACATTTCGATGTTGTAAAAACTAGACCAATCGCACATTATCCTATGTTGCAAAAACGGGACCACTCGCACATTGATCAAACTAGCACTCGCACATTTCCTTTCGCACATTACAACCGGACCACTCGCACATTGACCAAACTACCACTCGCACATTCCGGTGTTGTAAAAACCGGACCGCTCGCACATTTCGGTGTAGCAAAAAACTAGACCAATCGCACATTATACTATGTTGCAAAAACGGGACCACTCGCACATTGATCAAACTAGCACTCGCTCATTCCGGTGTTGTAAAAAGCAGACCACTCGCACAATCCAGTGTTGCAAAAACCAGACCACTCGCACATTGACTGAACTAGCACTCGCACATTCCGGTGTTGTAAAAACCGTACCACTCGCACATTGACCAAACTAGGACTCGCACACCAAAGTAGCCTGTTCCGTACCTGTCATGCTGGAGGTAGTACGCATCTGAATCAGCTCTTGGAAAGATCTTAAGACAGCCAACAAAAGTAAATTTATATCAAAAGTTATGGCAAATATTGAAAAAAAAAAAGGATGAATTGATAGAATGCGTGAAGTTTTTGACAGCAAAGTTTGATAATCTAGAAAATAAACTGGTGAAATTAGAACAACGGCAGGATGACTTAGACAAAGAAGTGTAAGAATGCGCTAGACTACAGCAGGTCAGCAGGTTAGAGCAAAAAATCTCAGCTCTTGAAAGCGAGCTAGCTGATTTAAAGCAAAAAAACGCGAAAACACAAGTAGAGAAAAAAGCTTATAGTAAACGCTTCAATGTGTTAATACATGGCTTGGAGGAAAGTAAGGCGAATGCTTGGGAAGGCGCTGGTGAAACCCGATTGATTTTTGAAAATTTTTTGACTGAAGGTCTTAAAATACAGGATGCTTCTGCAGTTGGTCTAGTTGACATACACAGACTACCTCAACATCCTGTGTATAAAAACGGAAAGAAAGTAAGCCGTCCCATAATAGTTAAGCTCGACAGTGCATTCAGTAAGCGAACTATCTTTAAATCCCTGAAACATCTAAAAGAATACAACAAAGATCCTGAGAAGAATGTGTATGTCACTGAACATCTGCCTAAACCGTTCTATGAAGAAAAGAAGACTGCTTCCATATTTTAAGCAAGCACGATAAGAACGCAAGAAATCGATGTGGAGAGTGGTCGATGGCGAATATTGCCTTTACGTGGAAAATAAGAGAATCGTTATGGAATCTTGAATGCTAGCCTAGTTCTGTAGTTGCAGATGGGGATCCAGTTTAACCTCTACATTCGTTAAAACCATAATAGCCATTGCTATTTTGTTATTACATTTTCAAAGCCTTATTGTTAAAGAACAGTCGTTAAGCAAGATAAGTGATTCGATACAAGCTCAAGAGTCAAGACTCATGTTAGTACTGTAGCTCAATTTCGTTTTTTTTTAAATTTCAAATTCAACTTTATCGTTGTGCAACTTTAACGCGAAAAATACCTCAAATTACTTTTGTTTGTTCCTGTAGGTCTAGTCTCTTTGCCAAAATTATATATTTTTTTAAACCAGACGTTGTAATTTTATCAATATTTTTGAACAAAGATTGACTTTTAATTTTAATACGACTTTTTGCTTACTCTGTTGAATACGAATTTTTATGATGTACAAATTTTTATGCTGTTTTGTGGGTCTTTCCGACTTTCAGCTATTCTCGTAAATTTTGATCGAAAACGTCTCATAGGAGATTCCTTGTGTGTAATAGTTTACTTATTTTTCTCTGTCTATTACTTTACTGTTTTGTTGTTTTTTTTTCATGAGTTTTTCGGTTTCAGCCGATCTTGTGGGTGACCACCTGGCTCAGAGTCAAGCAGCTTCATCAATTGATCTTCACGATACTAGTGTTAATCTAAGTAAAAAAACTTTTTCAACTTTTTTTCAAAACATACAAAAATGTGAATATGCTGATGTTCAGACTGCTCACCTTAACAGCCAAACGAACAATTTAACACTATTTCACCTAAATATATGCTCTCTCCAAAAAAACTTTAATGATTTGCATGAACTTTTGTGTAATCTGTCTGAACCACCTCACATTATTTGTCTCAGCGAAACAAAGATCAAACATAACACTTTGCTCAATCTTTCAATACCTGGTTACACGTTTTTGAATGTGAATTCTCTAACAAATTCCGGTGGAGTAGGAGTTTTCATTTCTGATGTTCTTCATTACGAAAAAATTACGTTTAACCACCAGTTTTCCGGCTGTGAGCATCTTTGGATCCAAATTAAGTGTGCAAATTCAAACGTTTCTCATGTAATTGGCACTATTTACCGACATTCCGCCACAAATTCTCAAGATTTCACGGATTTTCTAAACGACATTATTTCAGATTTAAATGATTCCAAAGCGTACTGTTGGAACAACAATCCATTTTGTATTATCCGGCTGCTAACGTCCACGTATACTTCCGTGTTCTTTGTTTGACCGTGGAAATTTTGCATGTAAACCGCTGTTTGTAGGGTTAAAGCAGAAAGCCAGTTTTTTTAGCTTAAAGGTTGTTAGCTTGTTGCTCTAGTGGGGGGAGCTAACGTTTTTTGTAAATGGGCTTCTAGGCGTGAGACTCCATTTTTTTTCTTGCTAGTTATTATCTGTGCCAGCAGTTAGTTGGAGTTGGTTGAGTAAGCAGCCTATTATACGGTGACCTATATCCAGTTGTGCTGACTGATCAAGGCCAGGTTTTGAGTCGCGTCTAGACCTCATCAGCAACCCTAGCTAACCTCTCGAAAGCAACCGCGTTCCTATAGGTAACATTTGGATTTACAAAAAACGTCCTTGGTGTTGCTAGTTTACTTTAAAAGGTAAGATTTAAGTTTTGTGACTAAGCCAAAGTTACAGAGATAGACTAGATAAGTCTGTAGACTATTGGAGTAGGCTTTAGAGACCTGTGTAGAGTTAGCAGAGGCGTAGCGTAGGGGGGGCAGTGGGGTACATATGCCCCCGGGCGCCAAGGTACAGGGGCGCCAAAATGGGGCGTGCAAAAATTTCACAACAAAGGTAAAAAGCCGGTCACAAGCAAGATTGCACCGGCGGCAGACATCGTCTGATAGTAGTAGACTGGTACGCACCGTAGGGGAAGGTGGGGCAAAACGGGACACGGGGCAAAACGACAGTGGCGTAGCGAGGGGGCAAGTGGGGGCACGCGCCCGGGGGCGCACCACCTAGGGGCGTACCAAGAAGTTCTTCTCATACTTTTTTTTTCGACGTATTCACACAGATTTTAAAAACTACATCGAGGATTACTGTATTGTAATGTATGCTGTTCGCAAAGGATTCAAATTGCGCCTTACTTCCGACCACAAATCACGCACCACAGGGGCGCACAAAACAGTGATTCTATACACTCCAGTTTCGACGTAATCTTTTAAACTTTAAAACACGTAATCTTTTAAACTTTAAAACAATCAAGTTATTGCAATGCATCTGACACCTGTATATTTATGCTTTTGGCAGAGGAGTGAAATCACTCTTTACACCCGATCACAAATCGCCCGTTTACTCTATTATGACATCACAAAGAGGTTTGAAACTACGCGTACATGGTTATTCGACTTTGCAGCAATTATACGGAAGGAAATAGAACTCCACTAGAAGAAAAGTAAAGAAGCGATAGGTATCTACAGTATTAGATTTTCATTATTTTAGCATTAGATGGATGCTAAAGATTGCTGGTAAGTCGGATAAGATACGCGTATAGTCGCTCGCTGTAATACTGTGCTAAACCTACACCACAGTGATTCTAAACTTTTTAACCAATGGGCCGTTTCTGATAACACAGCGGACGAGTGCCGATCGAAACATTAACTAAATTGAACCGTGGCCTCAATAGCCTTTTCTGGGTGTTTTCTTTTGTAGTTTGTATTGTTTTGCTACCGTGATTGGTGTGTAGACTATAATTTCCAATGCGGATATTTTGAATATTTGACAGCAATCACAGAATGAAAAAATAGGGAAAAATCTGGCAATTTAGGGTTTGCGAAGCGCAGCCCCGTTGCTGCTGCTGAGATAATTTAGTTACAAATGTGAAAGAATTGCAGTATCGTGGGATAAAATTGTAGCTGAGCGCTTGACTGCCAAAGATGAAATGCTATTCCGTTTTCTGGACAGCCTTTTTTTCAGATCGACGGTCAAACTTCTTGTTGAGATTTTGAGCGAAAAAGCTTTGCAGTTGGATGTGGGCAGCTTTCCCCAGTGTGGGCCCCTAGCCGACCGTTGGGATGTTGTCGTCTCCAAAAAAGAAAAGAAAGACCTTCATCCAGAATTTTCGGCCCTTAAATGGAATCTTGGTCCCCTTGACGGCTAAGTGGTCTCCGAGAAAAAAGATCTTCACCCGAAATTAGGTGACCTCAATTGGAAACCGGGGACCCTTGACGGCTATGTGGCCTCTCCAAAAATAACAAAAAGGTCTTCAACCATAATTCCGGGCCTCCAAATGGAATCCGGAGCTCTTCGACAGCTAAGGGGATCTCTCACCACACTACTTTGGGACCTCTATGATGGGCCCCTAAAATGCTCTTTCATGGACTCCTACACACCCATGGGCCCGGGGCAGATTGCCCCCTGTAATCCCCAGCCCCCCTCTTATAAGCCCTGGATAGGGGGGGTCCTGTAGTGTGTCTTTTGTATCCTTGACATTCAGTTGGGACGATCTATTCTACAGTATTAGAGCAAAAAATGTAATTTTGACAAAAAGCTGCCAATTTCGTTCTGCATCTCGCTCCACAATGTCTTCTGATTGTACTCAAGGGATTGCATCCGATAAGTTTTCACCGGCCCGCCTCTGAATTGCCGCACCGTTAAATAAAATATCTCTAATTTCTGAAAACAGATAAGCGTTTTTAGAATTTACATTGTTAGCGATTTAACTGGTAGGAAGATTATGTTTTTTAATGCGTTCTGAAAGAATCTAGAAAATTCATGAAAAAATATTCTAAATGTAGTGGCTATGCAAAAAGACAATCGGCCGATATACGAAGACAAGACGAATCTGCTGGTACTGATAATCAGAGAATTGTATAACACAGGGGGCGCAGGATACCCTCGCTACGCCACTGAGAGTTAGCCTAATCTGATACGTATTTAAGCTGTGGATAAGATGAGTGTGGAGACATCTCAGTCGTCTGAAACAGAGCAGCTGGAGAATCCTAACTCCCCTGCCAGAATTAAACAACTGGTGAGTGGAAGTGGGACATTTAGAGATAAAACTAGGCGGCGTACCTGAAAGAAAGCGTTGATAGCCATTCAAGTCAAGGTTGCGGCTGCCCAGAGGCAGCTGAACAAAATCAGTGCAGAGTCAGGTGCTGATATTGTAGAGAGGTCCACTAAAAAAATAGTGAACATCTGCGATACTGCATGGGAGGAAGTTTCTATTCTTCATGTAGACGTTTTAGAGGAGGATGATCCGGATGAGGAGTTGGAGTCTCGTGCCAGTCGTTTGGAGGACACAATCTTTGAGGTAAAGGACCTCTGTGAGAAGATGATCTGGCGTGCTAAGAATTGCTCACCTTCAACTTCCCTGATAACCATTCCAGTAGATCAAGTTAAAGTTACTTCCAGTTTTGTTGAGCCTGATGACAAAGGTGCTGTCGAGGAAAAAGTATGTGCACATGAGTTAGAAGAGCAGAAGGTTAGCCAGATGCCAATATCTACCGGTAGTGATCGATCTCCTGTGGTACCGGTATCGCTTCCCTTAAAGAAAATGACCCAGGCTCAAACTAAGGAGGGTTTTAGGTTGGCTACCAGTGGTGGTGCTCAGGAATCTATTGTGACAGTACTATCAAGTTCCAGCAGTGTGTTTAATCCATGTGCCCCTGCTTTTCAACCTTCAGATCGCCATATGGGGGTGGGTTCAAATCTCGAGTTTTGCAGCACCTATCAGCATCGTACGGAAGCTCATGGGGCTGCCCTTCTTCCACCTGGCTTAAAATTAGAGTTGGAAAAGTTTGATGGAGATGTCATGAAATTTTGGGAATTCAAAAGAAGATTTAAACGCCATGTAGAACAAGTCTACCAATGCTCAGAAGACCGCATCGCTTTTTTAGAAAGCATGTGTATAGGCAGAGCACATGACCCTGTAGCTGGTTTGAGCTGTCTGGAAGACAGTGACGAGGCGTATCTACGAGCATGGCAACGCCTGAATAAAAGATTTAGGGATACGTCCAAGCTGATGAGTCGGTTAAAGGAAGCAATGGTAATTGGACCTGTCATAAAAGAAGGAGATGCTAAAGCTTTAATGGTTTTGGGCGATAAGATGTATCGGTGTGAAGTTAGCTTCCAAAGCTGGAACAAAGAGTGGATGCTAAATAGTTAAGGGCTGATATACCCTTTGTTTGAAAGGCTTCCATATTGCATCAAAACCAAGTTCGTAGGCTTAAGCTCGGGCAATAATGTAAGCTGTGGTTTTCGTGATTTGAGGTTGTTGGTTGAGAAATCAGCGGCAGAAGCTGAAAGTGAGTATGGTCTCCTCCTCCATAAGACTAAAGACATGCGAATCATCGGAAACCAATCACGATTCACCCCAAAGAGAATCTCCAAGAATGCTCAGCAAGTTTGTGCTACCCAGCAAGCAACAATGGATGCTCCTGGATCCAGTAAGAGCAAGTCGTGATTATGCTGTGGGGGTGAGCACCCTATTTGGGGATGTACTGAGTTTAAAGGAAAGTCTGTTGACGATCGCCGATCCATTGTGAGGGAGCACAGCTTGTGCTACAACTGTTTGCTCGCTGGCCATCGAGTGCTTTATTGCAGAAGCAAGCTTACGTGCCGCAAATGCAACCAAAAACACAACACTTTGCTGCATGAGCATTGGGCTGAGACTGGTGTTTCTCGTTCTCAAGAGGAAGAAGATAATCAGGAGAAAGGTGATCAGCTTCAGTTGTGCACTGCGAGCAACACAGCCAAGTCTATTCCAAGGGCAATATTGAAGGTAGTGCCTGTGAAAGCGTGGGTAAAGGACCCTGCGAACTTTACCCAGACTTATGCCTTCATAGATGAGGGTTCAACTGTTAACATGTGGTCGGCAGATTTAGTGAGGCGGCTTGGAGTTTCAGTTTGTGCCACCAAGGTGGAATTAGTGACCAGCAATTCGACGTCATTGATGACCAAAAAGGCGGATTGGTTTGGAATTTGCGGTTTGGGTGAGTCATCATCATTTCAGGTGAAAGATGCTTTCGTGGTTGATCAAGTGGTGGATGTGAGTTCTAGCATCCTCACACAGGAGTTGGTGCAGTACTTCGCTCATTTGAGGGAGTTGGTTTTTCCGTAGCTGAAAGAGAAGAAGGTGGAGCTTCTATTAGGGAGTGACCTCCATCAAGCCTTCATTCAGAAAGAAATTTTGTCTGGTGAACCCGATGAACCTTATGGGATCAAGACTATGCTTGGATAGACCGTGTATGGAAAGAGTAGAGGAAATCAGGAAACCGCTGGAGATATTCGCTCGGGATTATGAGGATGAGGAGAGTCTGTCTGGCTCGGCGTCACTCTCCCTGAAAGATAAGCGTGCTTTGTTCATCCTGCATAATACCGTGAAAAAGGTGGAGGGCCATTATTCTGTAGGCTTATTGTGGAAGGATGATGATCCCCTTCTTCCTGACAGTAGAGGTTTGGATGAGAGGCGGTTATTGGGTTTGAAGCGCCGTTTTTTAAGTGACCCCAAATTATTTCGTAAATATTCAAAAAAGATTAATGAGTATTTAGATTTGTTTGCAGAGCCGCTTCTCGATGAACAGATCTTTGGGCCTGGGCGAGTGTTCTATATCCCGCATCACTCCACCGCTGCTGACACAAAGTTTCGGGTAGTGTTTGATTGTAGCGCTCGGGTAAACGGTAAGTCGCTTAATGATACGCTGTTACATGGCCCAGACCTTACCAATGGGTTAGTTGAAGTGTTACTTCGCTTTCGGCAGCATCCTGTTGCTGTGGTAGGTGATATAAAGGGAATGTTTTCGCAGGTGCTGGTTGACGAACGGGACAGAGATGCGTTACGGTTCCTGTGGTTCAAGGAGAGCGATCTGCGTCAGCCGATTGAGGAGTACCGCATGAAGTTGCATGTTTTTGGCGAGAAGTCGTCACCCTGTTGTGCTGCGTTCGCTCTCCACCAGACGGCGATTGACAATCGGACAGATGTGGGAGAGGAGGTAGTAAAAACAGTGGTGAGTGATATTTATGTTGATGACTGGTGTAAATAGTGTGCTAATGATGAAGATGCGGTCGATTTGGTTGAGCGGTTGCGGTCACTGCTTGCTGGTGGTGGCTTTAGATTAACCAAATTTATTTCTAACAGTAAACAGGTGCTTAACAGTGTTCCAGAGGATGACTTGGCGCCGAACGTCGACTTGAGCGTAGACCAGCTCCCTACGCATAAGACACTTGGCATTGTGTGGGACCCTACTTCGGATGAGTTCAGAGTTCGAGTGGGCATTAATGAGAAGCCGTGCACCCGACGGGGCCTTCTGTCTATGATTGGACAGACCTATGACCCGTTAGGTATCATTCAGCCGTTTTTGCTTCCGGCGAGGCAGCTCCTTCAGCAAACCTGTGTTGCTAAATTGGGGTGGGATGATTTTATTGGGCTCGTACCAGGCTTGGAGCTAGATTGGGAGGACTGGTTTAAGGTTTTGCCTGAACTCAGTCAGATGCGTCTTAATAGGTGCATATTGTCTGCCGACAAGGAACGAAGTAGAATCGAGCTTCATACCTTCACGGACGCCAGCACCGTAGGGTATGGCGCTTGCTCATATGCTAGAGTGGTGTACGTTGATGACTCTGTTAATTATTGTCTGCTTACGGGGAAGTCCCGTGTGGCACCCGTGAAGCGTGTTACGGTCCCTCGATTAGAATTAGTTGCTGCTGTAACTGGTGCCAAATTGTCTAGTTTGATTGTTTGTGAACTCGATTTGTCATTTGATTCTGTGCATTTTTGGACCGATGCGTCTGTCGTGCTTAGATATATTGGAAATTCAACCAGTAGATTTGATACATTTGTCGCAAACCGAATTGAAATGTTGCATACTCTTACGGCAATTGACCAGTGACGTCATGTGCCCAGCGATGTAAATCCGGCTGACATTGCCTCGCGTGGGTTGGCGCCATCCAAGATAAATAGCGCTGCTTTGTGGTTTAGGGGGCCACCTTTCTTATGTAAGACTCGCGATATGTGGTCATGCCAACCTGATTTTGTGTATGATTTGTGTGATTCTGATCCTGATGTGAAGAAGATTTCTAGAAAGCGTTGTGATGCCCATCTGCATGTACCAGAAGAGAACTATTTGGATCGGCTGTTCGCGCGATACTCAAATCTTGAGAGGCTGAAAAGCACGATTGCGTGGATTTTGCGCTTTAAACGTTTTTTCGCCAGGAAGTATTCAAAAGCCACGACACCATCACCACCAGTAGGGTCGCTTACGGTAGAAGAGAGAAACCAGGCGCTCATGGTGATTGTGAAGAGCACTCAAGAGCAAGCCTTCCCGAATGTTTTCAGCTGTTTGCCCGATCAGAATGCTGAAAGTGCACCGGAGAGCGTAATTACACAAGAATTGTTAAAGAATAATCCTGAGCTGCGAAAGGTGCAAGCATTGAGTCCATTTGTTGTGCGCGGATTTTTGAGAGTGGGTGGTAGACTACGAAATGCTAGTGTGCCTTTTGAAGCTAAACAGCCGTTGCTGATGCTTAAGAACCATCCGGTAACGGACCTCCTAATAAAGCGCCATCACGAGAAAGAAGGGCACATGGGAGTAAACCATGTGTTGGCTGATGTCAACAAGCGTTTTTGGATCGTCAGCGGAAGGTCTGCAGCTAGGAGAGTGCTGGATTCGTGCTCAGTTTGTCGTTTCTGGAAGGCGAGAGAGGGAAGCAACAAATGGGAAACCTACCTTCCCCAAGAGTTGAAGCTGTCCGACCTTTTAATTCTGTTGGCATGGACCTTATGGGTCCTTTATGGGTAACTATCGGACGGAGTCGTGTGAAGCGCTATATATGCATTTACAATTGCATGGCTACTAGAGCCGTTCATTTGGAAGTTGTTCCATCCCAAGAATGTGACGCTTTTCTGCAGGCATATCGTCGTTTTTGCAGTCGAAGGAATGTGTCGCCTGCAGAGATATTCAGCGACAATGGCGGAAATTTTATTGCAGCGGAGAAAGAGTTGAAAAGATTTGTCAAGTGGCATTTCAATCCGCCAAGGGCGTCTCATCAAGGCGGTTTCTATGAAGTCTTTTTTAGGATTTTCCGCAAGGTATTCCGAGCTGTTGTGACAGAATCTACGCTGACCGAATTTGATTTGATGACGTACGTAGCAAAAATTGAGAGAATAATTAATAATCGACCCATTACAAAGCTGCCGTCCAATCCGAACGACTCTGCCGCGCTGACTCCAAGCGCCATTTTGAAGGGCTCCTTGGCCGACGACTCGTCGTCCCGCAAGTTCTCGAAGACTGACGCTTATAGGAATTCGTGGAAGAAGACTCAATATTTGGCCAACAAGTTCTGGCATCAGTGGACTACCGAATACCTTAATTTACTCCAGCCAAAGCAAAAATGGTTTGGTGCTGCCCGGAATTTTCAAGTTGGAGATTTGGTGCTCGTGCTGGGTGACAAGATGCCTCGGGGTCAGTGGCCAAAGGCGGTTGTGGTTGAAGTTCAACCGGATAAATCAGGTCTCGTGAGGAGAGTGCGTGTGCGAATAGCCGATGGGACTTTGATGAATCGTGACGTGCGTAAGCTTTGTTTACTGGAAGGATGTGTTATGGAAGATTGAACAGTGGCTTAATCAAGAAACTCACAGTAGGCTGTACGCAAGTTAATTGAGAAATTTGTTGTATGATAGCGAAGTTCACGTGAATAATATCTCGTGTAGGCCTACTCTAATTTGAGGGTTATTAATAAATAATACTAGTTCAATGCTTGAGCGTATCAACTATGGTGTCCTGGAAGGTTCTATATTAGGTCCTCTATTATTTTTATTGTATATTAACGACCTTCCAGTTTCACTGCAAACGACTCCTAGACTTTTTGCTGATGACACTGCTCTATTAATTGCCGAATCGTCACTCTCTATATTAGAGCGTTTGGCTGAGTCTGAGCTGAAGGGTATCTCCAAGTGGATGTTATCAAACAGCTTAGCTCTGCATCCTAATAAAACCGTCGCATTAAATGTATCTCCTTCTCGCACACCATCTTCCCTCGAGCTTACTCTTGATAATGTTATGATCAAAACTCAGGAAGTCGCTAAATATCTGGGTTTTTTTAATCGATGAGAAACTTACATTTGAATCGCATATTACTTACCTTGAATCAAAATTATCTCGACCCGTGATTATAATTGCCAGATTAAGATATTATCTACCATTAAGTTCTTTGCTAACTTTATATTATACATTAATACAATCACAGTTGCGTTATGGACTGCCGATCTGGGCATCTACATACCAAACCTACTTAACCAAACTCAGGAAACTTCAAAATAAAGCTGTAAAAATTCTCGCTAAAGCTTACCCTAGGGAAAGAGTTAGTCCATGGTATCATAAATTGAATATACTAAAATTAGACGATTTATATCAAGTTGAAATCGCTAAATAGATGTACCAGTACATAAACAACAAACTTCCTCATTGCTTTAGTAATTATTTCGCTAACCTTTCTGATTCACATCACTATACCACTTGGAATTCCTCCAAACACAACTTACAACTACCACGCTTTTCAACTTCTAAAACTCAAAAATCATTTAGGTTTGTTGGTGCTAAGATTTGGAATAATATCCCTTATGACATTTTCATTCCCTTATATTCTCTTACATTCACTTAAGTTATATTCACTTTGATGTTTGCTTGCCCAGAACTCACAGGTTAATGGAATTTTCGTACATGTTTGTTTAATAGTTAAGCACTTACCGTAATAAGCTTTTATATTTATTGTAACTAAAGGTTGCTGCTTGACTCGAAGACCACTTGGTCCCTTCGCGGCTGCCTGTTGCTAAATTGATATTTTGTTGCTTGTGTTACTTGGATGATATTTTTTCGAAAATGTGCAACAAAAAATAAACTTTGTTGTTGTTGTAGCACTCGCACATTTCATTTCACTAGAACATTTCCATTTGCACATTATAATCGTACCACTCGCACATTAACCAAACTAGCACTCGCACATTCCTGCGTCGTAAAAACCGGACTACTCGCACATTGACGAAACTAGCACTCGCACGTTTCGATGTTGTGAAAACCAGACCACTCGCACATTCCAGAGTTGTAAAAATTGGACCACTCGCACATTGATCAAACTTGCACTCGATCGAACATTTCGGTGGTCTGGTTATCATGTGCGAGTGAACATGGAATGTGCGAGTGCTAGTTTGGTTAATGTGCGAGTGGTCCGGTTTTTACAACACAGGAATGTGCGAGTAGTTGTTAGGTGAATGTGCGAGTGATCCGATTTTTACAACACCTAAATCTGCGATTGGTACTAGTTTGGTCAATGTGCGAGTGGTCCAGTTAGTGCAACACCGGGATGTGCGAGTTCTAGTTTGGTCAATGTGCAAGTAGTCTGGTTTTTGCAACACCGGAATGTGCAGTGACTGGGCATAACCCAGTCACTGCATTCCCTAGTGGATGCAGATATAATTGGAAACCCTGTGACATGAGAAATGAGAGAACTGAAGTCCGCATATTGTTGCCAGTATCCCTACAAATGTGCGAGTGGTCTGGCTTTTACAACACCAAAATGTGCGAGTGGTTCGGTTTTTACTACACCGGGATGTGCGAGTGCAAGTTTGGTCAATGTGTGAGTGGTCTGGTTTTTACAACACCGAAATGTGCGAGTGGTCTGGTTTTTACAACACCGAAATGTGCGAGTGGTCTGGTTTTTACTACACCTGGATGTGTGAGTGCTGGTTTGGTCAATGTGTGAGTGGTCTGGTTTTTACAACACTGAAATGTGCGAGTGGTAGTTTAATTGGTCAATGCGTGAATAATCGTGAATGGTCCGGTTTTTAAAACACCGAAAGGTGCGAGCGCTAGCTTGGTCAATGTGCTAGTGGTCCGGTTTTTACAACACCGTAATGTGCGAGTGCTAGTTTGGTCAATGTGCGAGTGGTCTGGCTTTTACTGCACCGCGATGTGCGAGAGCTAATTTAGTGCAAATTTGCGTTTTAATTATGTAATTGTGATATTGGTTTAGGTAACTTGTCTTCTTTTTATATAATTGTGCTATCTCTTTACCGCTTTCGTTTCTATTGTACCTTCGTTTATATTCGCGTTGCATTTATATTTTTCCTTTTGCCTGTCGAATGAGATGACTTTACTATATGCGTGTGTACAAGGAGCATCTAGACTAGAAAACCCTAGGGTTATTCGGTGCTCCTTGTTTCTCAAATCTTCTGTTATGCTTGTTTTCTTTTCTTGAGTGTCAATAACACTGTGACCAAAGACTATATACTAAATGACTGGAAACCCCACGGATACCAGGAAAAAGTCGTTCACTCGGTCACGCTCTGATGCATATGAAGAAAAGCACTAATTTTGTGCGCGGTATAATGGAAAGAGATAGGAGATTGGTAGTCTGCTAGCATAGTTTCTGTTCCTAAATCTATAAAAACAGGAATTAAGCCAGTTGAAGGTAATGTGTATGTAAGTATTATCCTGCTCTTCTGAGTTTCAATGCTGACAGACATACTGCGATATGTTTTAAGTTGAATAGTAAGAGTTTTAGAGGGCCCTTAAAGGTTTATATAGCTAGCCTAACAATCCAAGGATTATTTTTGAAGCCTTCGTGGTGGATCGACGTCTTGTGTAGTTTCTATGATTGCTAAGAGTGATAACGTTTTCAACAATAATAATTTAACGTTTTGAGACTATGTAGTTAAGTATGAAATCAGTCATGGGCCAGTCTTTTCTGCTAGGCCTACTTTGTTAGTCCTGGCTTGCTGGTGCAGTAACATTTTTTATGGACTCCAGACTATGCCCGCAGCTGTGCAATAAAGTTGTTTCAATTTCTAAGAACTGACAAGTACTTGTAGGTTATCGACTTACTCAAAAAGACTAAAAAACTCACCCTCCAGGTGTAAAAATATGTGATTGCGATAGGCTGACAAACATACCAGTAAGCTGACAAAAGGGACCTGTACAATGATAAATCAAGCTGCTAATACAGTAAAGGAGAGTAGTGTATTTGGTCTATTTTTTTTTAATTATTACTTCGATTGAACTCACTCTATATTTATTCAGTTGTTATAACCACTAATTTATTTTCAGCAAAAATAATCCAATCTAGGTTTATGTTTATGGTCTAGGCTCTGCTTTGGGCAGTGTTTGGTCTAGGGTCTGGGCTGGTGTCTAGTGATCAAATTGTAGACTTGTATAAGTTTCATTATTTTAAACTAAAATGATAAATTGTCTTATGGCAATAACACTCTTGCGATGATGTTTTTGATTGTGCTTGTTCAATGCATTGCTGAATGCTGATATGCAACAGTGCAAGGCATTGCAAGTTTGATTGGCAACACAATCTGCATAAACTTCAAATTTTCCTGAATATTTGGTGCAAATTCAAGATTTAAAATATAGAGAAGACCAGAAGAAACTGTTTCACCAAACGTTTTTTGAGATGGAAAAAGCATACCTTCCCAGCAACCGGGGAAAAAATGTGGTGGCGTCCGGAATAATTTATTCCCTCTTTGATGACTACGACCAGCCCAAACTGTCGCTTGTTGTTACAAATATGACAGTAACTTGCGGATATTATGGCTGGCTGGAATGCCATAGGCCCGCCTTACGGCTTGCCCGTTCAACACCAAATCGTAAATGCTACTCTACTAGGCTTAGCAGCAGCCAAGGTTTGTTTCAGATCTCAGCGAAATTTCGGTACAAAAAATTTAAAAATAGTTCCCTTACTCTACTATTTTTTTGATAGTTTTAGTAATGTGACTTTAGACCAGGGGTGGGAACCTGCGGGCCATATGCGACCCGCTTAAGTTTTGAATGAGGCTCGCGTCAGAACTTTGTTAAGCGTACAACAAACTGGTTGTAACGGTATAACTGCTCAATATGTTTTGTTTTATATGCTTTGTATACTGTAGTAGGTTTTTGGACCGATGCGTTGTTTTTTCGAAGTTTTATTCGTGGGATTGTTTCGTAAGGTTGCATTATGAAGCCATAAATTTCTACTGACGTAATTTCTCTCGTGAATATTCTCGACAGATCTCTCCTTTACGTAATTTCACTGAGTTAAAATTTGTGCTTGTGACGTCACTATTGTGTTTACTGCGGTTTGGTGTGAATTTTTGCACGCCGAATAATTTCTCTTGACGTCACAATCGTGTTTACTGTGATTTGGTGTGAGTTTTTGCATGTCATGTGATTTCTCTTCTTCTTTCTTTTTCAGAATGCTGTAGAACAGGGGTGTGCAACCTTTTTCACTGGGGGGCCACTTTCGAAAATTTTAACAACGTCGAGGGCCAGTCACCGTCAAATATGTATAAAATTATAAAATGCTAAACACAACCCGTGTATTATAGACGGTACAAATAGCTAAATAAATCGATTTAAAAAAAAAAAATTTTTTGTCCTGCCATCGTCGAGGGCCACATTGACAGGCCTGGAGAGCCGGATTGTGGCCCGCGGGCCGCACACCCCTGCTGTAGAACGTTGTCGAGCTTGAGTTTCAAGTATAAATACGCGTGAATTTTCGAGCGTAGATTTAGTGTGCATAGAGTAAGCAATATTGTTGTATGCTGAAGGGTATAGCCCTTATTGTATAGTGTTGCTGAAGTGAGCAGTGGAGCTTGTGTTTATATAAAAGCAGTACGGTGAGTACCGTAGCTAAGTGAGTTAAGTTGGGTCGATTATTATGTTCGTTTGGTGAAGAAGGTCTTGGTTTTTTCGTGAGGTCAGATCTAAGAACGAATTAATTCCTACGGTTTGTCATACAATTCTTATCAATCGTCCTGTCAGCGAAGTAATACCATTTCCTATTTCGCGACACTGATAGAATAGGAAATATTAAGATTTTGTAAAAACTGCTTCACATTCTGCTACATGCTATATTTTGTGGCTAAAAAAACGCGCAAAAGTCTCTGATTTTGCGGCAAAAAACAATTCAGCGTGAAAGTTTAATATATTTGCTACGTAATATTGCTTATTTTTAAATCAAAATTAACAAATTGAAAGTAAATGTGGCCCGCTGAAAATATTATGCAATCAATGTGGCCCGCTGTGCTTTGTCGGTTCCCCATCCCTGCTTTAGACTATACCCGGTAGACTTATCCAACTTGCTTTGTTTTTTTCGGTAAAATTTCGGTCATAAAAAAGAATCAAATCATTATACTCGCGGTATTACGCCGTAGCGCGCAACGAGTGTCGGGGTCCATCTACGCGGCTTAGCGCCTGGGCTACACAGCTCCGAAAGAACGTCGCAGCGGTGGCGAACCGTTCAAGACACTGTGCCGACTAGACCGACCCGGGATTTGAATCCCAGACCTCCCGCACCGATATCGTGTGCGCTAAGCAACTGTAAAATGTATTCATTTTACAAAACTGAGGTAAAGGTAAATACAACTAACTAATCCAAAATACAGTACATACCACAGATATGAAGGTAAATACAACAAAAACTAGGTAAATACAACTAACATCTATCAAGCAAGAATAATATGCATTAGGGATAGTTTTAGGATATTATATTGACACTGTGATTCAAATAAGGCAAGCATTCAATTACACGACTTATTAACAGCGAAAAGAAACCTGCAATCCGGCTATGATTCAACAAAATCACACTCAAATCCTCCGTTGACACATTACAATCGACGTCACACTCACAAGCAGCTATCAACTTGTCAATGGTGTTTTGACTGTTTTCACAGCAGTTACATTCGAACACAACATGAAACAACGATTGCACATTTTCACGACAGCCACACAATGGTGTTTCACAGCAAGTAGGAAAGTGCGTAAACAAAAATGAATTCAGCAAATTGTTGGGATACAGTAAGCTTAAGGCAAGAGTTTCTATTTTACAAGACGTATATTTAAAATTTATGGCATCACAAGAGACTGTAGGGATAGTGCTATGACCATCTAACAAATACTTGTTGGTAGCAATGTCTTGCCACAAATGCATGGTGTATGCTTTGACAGCAGACTTTGTGTATGAGCAGCATTTACTAGACAATTTAGTGAAGTTACCAACTACTTTGTACAATAATCTTGTTACTGTCAGAGAATTCACTTGAGTACTTACATTGTTTCCACTGCAAAAACTTAAACACATTATGTATTTTCACACGTAATGAACTGATCATGTTGGTTGAACCAGAAATCGCTGATACCAAAGTTCGTGAGGGATCATTTTCATTTTTGCAGATATTAAGTTTAAGCATATGTTTAATGGTATTGACGGAGTTTTGCACCATTAGTGGAGGTAATCCAGTGATAATTTCGCACAATTCCAACTTAACATTCAGGGTTGCACCAAGTGTAGACTTTAGTATCTTATACCATAATTTGTTAATTTCCGTTATGCTGCGTTGGTTAATCCATACCACACCTCCATAAAGAAGACAAGGTAAGAACAACACTTTTATTAGGTTAATTGTAACTCTGTAGCTGAGTCCCCAGTTCTTGTTTCCGTGTTTCAGTATAGAGGACCATCTGTGTATTAACCGACTGTACACAGATTGACCATGTAGGTCGAATTTTAGCTTGCTGTCTAAGCGAATGCCCAAAACACAAGTCGTATCGACTCTTTTCACAGTTTTGAGACCAAGAGGGATTGTGGATGGAACCAAATCAGCATTTCCCTCTGCCGTTGCAAAACACGTATACTCGGTTTTATTTGAGTCACAGTTTATCACCATTTTCCATTTACTACACCAATCAGACAACTCCGAGCAGACATATTTAAGTTTAGCAACACCTTTTTTGGTATCGTCCCCACAAAAAACAACAGTAGCATCATCAGCAAATTTTAAAACATTTATGGGTGAAATATCTTCACTGTTGCAGCTATGCAAGTGAGAAACTTGGTTGGTTAATATTAGATCTTGAATGTAGAACTTAAACAGGAATGGAGAGAGTGCAGAACCTTGTGGTAAACCATATGCGCCAACTTTTCTGCAAGGGCCAGTATAATAATTTACTTTCAATCGTACCTTTCGTTTAAATAAGAAGCCATGAATCAACTTCAGAAGATTCTTCTGTATTCCTTTGTCAAAAAGCTTTACAACTAATCCCTTCAACCACACAGAATCAAATGCCTTTTCAAAATCCAGAAATAAACCCAAAACTGTTTTTCTATTATGTTTGCCATACTGAATTAGCATGTCAAGTCTGTTCAAGTAGCGAATGGTGTTTCTCTGTTTGGTAAAACCTTCTTGGTTTTCATCAAGCAGCTTAATTGAGGAAAAATGATTTTTGTAATCGAAAGCAGACTAACTTCTCCAATAATTTGCCCACGTAAGATGTTATAGAAGTTGGTCTATAAGCACCAGGTTTTTCATATGAGGATTTGCCAGTCTTCCTTATAAAAATCACCTCCAAATTCTCCCAGGGCCATACTCCTTGTGCCAAACATAAGTTAAATAAATTCAAAAGGAACTGTAGGGATAGTATGCCCATATATTTCCACACGGTAGGATGGAAGCCACACTTGTCAAAGCTTTTGACTGCACTCAATGCTTTCTTTACTTCCAACTTTGTGAAAGGAGCATTGAAGGGGAGGGGCTGCTGATCTATAGCTTGGTCAACCCAAGGGTTTTGTTCATGTATATGACAATCAAGTAATTTGTCATATCGAGAGGCGTTAATGTCATTAAAATCTGAATTAAATGTTTTAAGGTTATTGATTATATGTTTCCCTTCAAAAAATGTAGCAAACAAAGCTGCTTCTATTTTGTGATCATTTAGCACGTATTCCCCTTTATCAATTAATAATGGTCCTATTTGTTCGTTAGATTTTGAGCCAAACGTTTTGTTGAAAGTGTTCCAAAATTGGTTTGCTTCGGATGTGTTTAGGTTTTGAGTTTGCTTTAACAAAAATTCTGAGCATGCTGCTTTGCGTGAATCATCAAATTCTTTTTTTGCTTCAGCATAGTTTGCATAGTTGTAATCAGTGTTTCTGGATTGATATCGTTTTCTAGCTATCCTCATTTGGTTGCAAAGGAGTGTAAGATTATCATTCCAGTATGGTTTGCTGTGACTGCAGATAGATTTCTTTGTACAATTGTTATTGGTGACATCTTTCAATGCTTCAAGAAACCTATTCCACAGATAAGTGGTGTCGTCAGTGTTTTCAATCATCAGCAATAACTAATCCAATTCAGAACTCCACTTAAGCCAATCCATGGTACTTAAGTTGTGAACAGATATATTAGGTTCCTGAACCTGAGAAGCTTTAATGCCACAAAGGAGTGGTATGTGGCCTCTGATTGGAGCACCACCATAAAGTGGGACATCTTCATCAGTAAAACACGACGTCAATATGTTAGAGAGTTTTTGTGAGGCTATGATAAAGTCAACGCAACTGTGACCGTTCTTAGCTAAGAACGTTGGAGAACCAGAACTGTGGATTTCATATTTTGTGAAGTTTAGATTATCTACTAACTGCTTTCCATAGATGTTGCTGCAGTTGTCACCCCATAACGCATGTCTGGCATTAAAATCACCAAACACGAGTATTCCTTTGGCACATGTAGTTGAGGTAAGATTGTTAGCATGGTTTAACAGCTTAAGAGCCTCTGCTATTGCCTCATTGTCGTTTAATTTTACATACAAAGAACCAACTATTAGCCTAATGCCATTTAGTACAGCTAGTGACCAAGCGGAATCAACAACATTAGAGCAAGCACCGATCTGTGGTAAAGGAGCTGACTTCAAATCATTGGAAATGTATATGGCACATCCACGATTTTTGGCCTCATTTGTATCTTCATAGCAATGCATGTTTAGTAAATCCAATTTTTTATCGTCATACGTACCAGTTTCTTGAACAGCCAAGATTTTTATATTGCTATCATAGATGAATTTATTCAACATAAACTGACTGCATTGTGACAAACCACATATGTTGATGCTGCAACTCAGATATAAGTGCTTCTAACAATCCATATTTTTTTCGATTGTATAATTCCTCTTCCTTATGCTGAATTATTGGACAAACTCGGCTTCCAGCTATGTGGTTACCTTCACAGTGACAGCATTTGTAGTCTAGAGCAGACTTGGCCGGGCATTTGTTACTTTCTTTGGTTTCATGATCCCTTGAACCACATTTAGCACAAGTTGGACGCTGGCTGCGACAAAAACGACTAACATGACCAAATCTTTGACAATGGTGACATTTGATTACTCTAGGTCTTTGGATAAACTCATTAACATAATGCAGTTGTCGACCAATCTTAACTTTGTTTTTCATAGCACACTCCAGTTGAGCATTATCTGCAAACCTTACTTTAACCGTGCCTGAAATGTTTATCAAGACCTCGACGAAAGTCCTCGTAAGAAAGTGCATAAATTTTAAGTAAAGTGATCTACCACGATAGTAATCCAAGACTAGAAGTATACAAAGTTCTAGCCTAATCATGTTTAAATTTTTAAACAGTTGTAGCCTCTTAACAGTCTAAAAACAAAATAGACTACCACCAGTGGTGTAGCGAGAAATTTATATTTTCAAACATTTTTTTTTGCATTACCGGTACTAGTTTGAAGCTGATTGAAAAACAAGAAGGTTCTAGGGGGGTCCGGGCATGCTCCCCCGGAAAAATTTACATGCTGTCATGGCTATTTTAGTGCTTTTTGAATAATTTTCACGCAAATTTTGTTTAAATTTTTTGACCCTAATTCTGAGTGTTTCGCCAAATATGATGCATTTTGTTTGCACATTTTCGATTATGCGCGCTTAAAGCTAAGGCTTATTGCTATCGAAGAGGTTCAAAATTATGGAAAAATTGCATGCATCGAAAACATTTTCAAAAATGGCTGATGGGAGGATGCATATTTCTTTCATCCAACCCCCTGGATCCGCCCCTGGCCGTAAGCTAAAGAAACCATCAAAAGAGCCTGTCACATTTCAGTCACCTAATTGTTTTCTTTAATTTTGTTATTCTTTACTAAAAGGCAGAGTGAAAAAGGGGAGGGGGACATGGCACAATATCACCCCCTAAATACTTTCCTGACTACCACCAACATTGCAGCAATGTTTATGGTTTAAGTCTAAACTTTAAATTTCGTAGCTAGGATTAAAATTTTTGCAATCTTCTTCCAGCTAATTGCTCGGTGTGTAGTTCGCTGACTGGTGCCTACGGTATATCTCCGGCAGTTTGCTGATCGGTGCCTAAACTAAAAATAAAACCGTGACTAGCATAAGCCGAAGTAATTTTTAAATGTTTTTTTAGATCTTAACACAGGCGCGGGAAGTAGGGTGCCAGGGGGGGCTCAAGCCCCCCCTGAACTTTTTTTAGCCCCCCCTGAACCATTTGAGCCCCCCCTGACAATTGAAAAAATTATGCACTGAATGCGACGAGATTAATGCTCGCAACGTACATACGTAATGAAGCAAATATTTTTATAGTGCTTTTAACCAACGAAGAATCACTATTTTTTTAAAAATCACTCAGTAATTATTCACTAGGTCAACGTAAAATTTGGTAAAATTTTCAATGTTTGAAGTTCATTTTTAACAGTGTTTTATATCAGCGTTTGCAAACCTTTACAGCAGTCATAGACGATGGACCAGTAAAAGTATAATGGCTGCCAATTCTTGTAGCTGCCAAGCACTTTAGGCCAAACTACTCTGACTGCTCATGAAAGTCGCTATTGATCATGAGAATTACGCAAATCGTAAACGAAAATGCGGTAAGTGCAAAAAAACGGTCCTCAATCCTTCAGATGTTCTGAATTCCACTAAAATTTTTGTGAAGAGCTAAAAAAAGGTCTTCACGGCCCGGACGCGTTACATGAACTGGAAATGTTGGTGGCCAACCTGATTTGTGTACATGCCAAATTGACCCGGGATCGACAGCCAAGCATCCAAAGATCGACCGGTTCATCGCGATCGACTGGTTGGGCACCCCTAATCAAGCTTATATGAGCTGGTGCAAGTTCTCATCTGATTGAGTTTTTTAATGGTTTTGAATTTTTTCTACCAACCCAATGAAGCGGCTAAATCACTATTAAACTGGCACCGATGATCAGTAGGCTACTCGCTTTGAGGAGGATGCCATCCCCCCTGAAAACAACACCATTCCCCCATAAAACATTTTAGCGTAAACCATTCCCTTACAACTATAATGACCATCTCTTTTTACGTCTACGTGAAAATTTGTAGCCTACCATCCCCCCATAAGTGTTTTCACAACTCGAGCACTGCCGATGATTATCATTAAAATTGAGCTAGTACGCATACCTAAATACCAAAATCTACACATTTCATTATGTTAAAAAATGGTTCAGTACTTTATTTTGATCATGATTTTTTGTTATTTTTAAACGTTTTTGAAGAATGCTTTCCTCAAAAACAAGTGTCACAACCAAAAAAGCAAAGTGAACCTTGGTATGACTCCGAGCTAAAGGTTACGTACAAAACTAAACAATCACTCTACAAAAAACTCATGAGAAAACCAAGTGAATTAAACAAGCAAAAGTACTGTAAGGCTAGAAACAAATATGACAGAATGATAAAGATGAAAAAACAAAACTACATCAAATCCAAGCTAGAAGAGAACAAATACAATTTGAGAGAGACATGGAGAATAATCAACAACTTGCTCGGCAGGAAAACACAGCAGCAAACTAATCCAATGTCAATAAATGGGACATTGGTGACAGACGACGTAATTGTAGCTAATCATTTTAATGATTATTTTTCCTCTGTTGCCGATAACTTAGTGAAAACGATACCCACAAGTTCCTCTTTTTTCTATAACTACTTAAGTAAATCAGACGGAAACTCTATATTTTTAAAACCAACAACTCCCAAAGAAATAAAAGATGTAATCTCCACTCTAAAGCCAAAGTTGAGCAGCGGTGTCGACAACATTCCCATGAAAATAATAAAACATATTCCCGATACCATTGTTGAACTGTTGGCTTGGATTTTTAATATGTCGATTGAGCAGGGCAATATCCTACGAGATTCAAAACAGCCAAGGTAACTCCCATCTTCAAAAAAGGCAATCGCAAATTTACAAACAATTATCGTCCAATCAGCCTTCTGCCTGGTTTTTCAAAAATATTAGAAAGAATAATTCACAGTCGAGTATCAAATTTTCTTGAGAAACATGAGGTATTTTACGAGTTACAATTCGGCTTCAGAAAAGATCACTCGACTGAGCTAGCTGTTACCTACATGGTATCTGATATTGCCAATGCAATTGAATCCGGTCAAACAACTATGGGCATATTCCTAGATCTCTTCAAAGCTTTTGACACCATAAATCATAATATTTTACTCTCAAAGCTTTGTCACTATGATATTCGTGGTAACGCAAATAAATGGTTTAAAAGCTACTTATCAAATCGTAGACAGCTAACTGAATTTAACAAGGTCCAATCAAATTACCGCAATGTTCAACACGGTGTGCCACAAGGATCAATTTTAGGGCCCTTGCTCTTCCTAGTGTACATTAACGATTTTCAAAATTGTCTTGATCAAGCTCACCCAATTATGTTTGCTGATGACACTAACATATTCATTAAACATAAACAAATTGACATAGTATATGACCAAGTACAATGCGAGTTACATAATATAGCTAGCTGGCTATCAGCAAATAGATTATCCCTGAATGCTGACAAAACAAAATACACAATATTTCATATCCACAAAAAAAGTTATAACATGCAGTTTCCCATTCTTCGTTTTAACAACAAGCCCATTGAGCGAGTTAAAAAGACCCCATTTCTTGGTGTACTTTTAGATGAAAACCTGTCATGGAAATCACACATGCTTGCTCTTCTTCAAAAAATGAGACGTAATGTAGGGATTATTTACAAGTTGAAATCTTATTTGAACTCCAATAACCTCATTTGTATTTATCATTCTTTAATAGCTAGTCACCTGCGATATTGCATTACTTCGTGGAATCATGGAAATACCATACTAGCCAAAAAAATCGACAATCTCTGCTCTAAAGTCATTAAATTGATTGTTAAGTCTAACTGCAATACAACAAACTTATTCTCTGTTACTGACATGTACACACTGGAAATGGGAAAATTAATGCATAAATTTAATCAGAATCAATTACCGACTATCTTTAAAAACCTTTTCCGGCCAAACAACACAGTTCATTCTCATTCAACACGTAACAGATATAGTGGCGCCAAGGTTTGGAATGCTTTACCATCTGATATTAGAGCTCTGCAATCAAGATATGCGTTTGTGACTAAGTTGAAAAAGCATCTATCTCAATGAGTCTACGTTTTTTGTCATCGCTACAATTTTCCCACAGAACATTTGATTGACAAACTTGTGAATGCATAGCCTAAAAGTGCTTGTATACGCTGCATTGGTTATCGGTTGCTTTCATGCCAATTTATAAAGATAAGGCAAAATTGTAAATAGATGTACAAATTGTACATAAGTTCTGTACATATGTTTTATTTACCATTTTTATTTTATGTCTCCCCTTTCGTTATTTGTGAACTATGTTTAGCCTAAGTTTTGAGGTTTTATGGCCATGCAGACAGCTACCGACACTCTCCCAAGTGAATTTTTAATTCATACTGCATGTTTTAAACCTACGGGTTTTGCCATTTCCCAGATAATGTGTTTGCTATTCATTTTGTTTACCTTGCCATTTATTCTGTGCTTAAAATGCATTATCGAATAAATAAATAAATAAATAAACCTTCGTGGGGCATTGTTTGTTGCATGTAACTTTGATCGGCAAAGCAAAAGTTAGATCGGACAAATTTTGTTTGCCTGCTTTTCGGTTTTGTCATTGAGGTATTTGCATTTTACAAATACATGAGTAATAATTCGTGCATAGTTAGAAAAGCCTAATGGTAGTAAGCAATCTTGTTTTCCATGATAATAAATTATCCTGAAAAAATTCCGGTCACTTGAGCGGGCATGCAATTGATGTCTATCAAAGTAGGTCTGCTGAGCGTCCCGCTCTTAAAAACGTGCGTGCGAGAAAAGGGGGGTCTGGGGGGCTTCGCCCCCCAGACGTTGACACGATCTTACTATTTTGAGCCCCCCCTGTCCAAAAAACGTTCCCGCGCCACTGGATCTTAAATACGTAAGGACAATTACTGTTCAAGCAGCTGAATTTTTATGAACCCGAGTACCACGCATCCTCACCACACCCACTCGCAGTTACTACAGTAGATACCATTACCAGATTACTACACATACTACTTTTTGGTCTGCAACCAACTGATTTTTACTATGTAGTACTGTAGTAGCGCAGTTTCAGTTCTACATTAAGCACCAAAGGGTAAACAGTAGCTGCTGGTCTAGCACCTCACAACAAGCATATACCATACATACAGTATTACGCTCTGCACTGTACATACCAAATTACCCAGCAGTTAGCGAGACGCTCGGCTTTACTGAGAAGCTGCTCTTTCTGCAAGCGCAACCTGTGATCTCAACTTTGCGAGCTCGTTATCTCGGCTGCAGCACGGAGAACTTCTCCAGCGAGGAGAATCAGCGAGAGAAATTACTCGCTAACACATAAAATCCTGTAATAGCATCCCAGAACACCCTCCCAGAGTTGACTTGGCAAATCATAATTTCGCAAGTGACTTCACGTCAAGGAGTTAACATGCTACACCGCTCAATGTCCGTTAATACATGATTTTTTCAACATTTAGGTGTAGTCATTGCCAACAAGTTCAGCGCAAATTGCGCCGGAGTTTGACAAATTTAACAAAATCAAATACCGTTCCAAATAGTACCAAATCTTTGCAGAGTACCAAATTATTTTTTTCAAAACCAAAGCATCAACAATCGTAACAAATTTTCGAAATTTGGTACTCTAAAGCACCAATTGGCAACACTGTATAGATCAGGAATCAGTTAGATTCATAATAGTCTCAAAGCAGACGCGTAAAGCAGTGGGCGAGCCAGAGGTGTACGGAGTCGCCTTTTTTGGACTCCTGCTTCTGCTCCTGTTTTGACCAACCAGACTCCTGATCCTGCTCCTGGTCAATGACTACTTTCTATACTCCTACTCCTGTTCGACTCCTGTTTTTACGCAAAAGTGTCTGTTTAGGAAGGGAAATGGACAAATAGTTCAGAGGGCTATTTTACCGCAGCGCTGCAACTGCTCAGTGGTTTGTGACATTTCTAAGTACTTGGGAAGAAGCAGCAAAAGATCAATTGCTAATGCTCATGCCCTTCTGAAAGTCAGGCACTTTGGAGATACTCAAGTTGTATTTTTATATAAACACACTGCTGAATATCAAGACTTAAATTTTCATTTTGGACATGTGAAACTGTTCAAATGAATTCAGTTTAACTTTGATGCGTACCAATAGCTACATGAAAGTTGAAAAGCAATTTAAAATAGCTCAGATGGCCGAGTGGAACAGCTCAGATGGCCGAGTGGTATGGAGCGTCTGTCTCTTGAGCTGTAGACTGGGGTTTGATTCCGAGTCGGGTCAAACCAATGACTTCAAAATTGGTATTCACAGCTTCCCTGCTTGACGCTCAGCGTTGAAGGGACAGTGTGGAGAACAAGCCGGCAAGTTTACTTGTTGTGCCGTTGGGAAAGGCACTTAGCGGGATTCCCCCATCTTGGTGTGGTAGACAGATGACTGGAAACTCCTAAGCGAGCTCGTATAGCGCATTGATCGCTTTCTCGTGATAGGAGGGTAAATATGCAACTAACTAACTAACTAAATTGTAATGTACCGGTAGTTATTTTGAAAGAACCAAATACTGCAGTTAAAAACGAAACAGCCTATGTTGCCTACACTGATCCAATTCCACTCAGCCATGTCACTTGATGGTTCAGTACATAAAAATCAAACTAACAAAATACTGGCAATTACATTTCCAATCATTAGCAAAACATGGTCATTTTAAAAACTATTGGCTATACAAACAAAGCAATTCACCGTAACTCTAGCAGCAACAAAACATTTTATACAATTACCCAATAACTTTCTAAATCTCTGCCAAACTTGTGGGTTGTGCAAAACTTGAATTTAGAATTTTTGGCCTATGTACAGTGAAGAAACGCTGGATCAGTAGCTGCTGGACTAAGTCAGCCTATCTGCAATCCACAAAGGCTTACTGCAAGACTGCTTTGTCTGTTTGTAGTCTGCATCAAAACACTAAACTGCGGTACACAAATAATTCTACATCGCTTAGCTGACTACCCCTAGTACTATAGTTCTCCTTACCCAAACCATGCACAGTCATAATTAGTCGGTTAGATTAGGCCTGCCGCGTGTGGTCTGTCGTCTGGTACTACCCGTCCATCTAAATTTTTAATTCAGTTTATTTTTTAAATGATTGCATTATGCTGCTTACATCAGAAGAACTTATTTACTAAACTTGTTTTGTTTTTAGGTATACTATGGCTGCTCTGCATGATGCAAAATATGGGCTGTAATTATCTATCAATACCGATATGTTGGTAGAATTAAACTGCACAAAACAAGCAAATTATCAGAACCAAATTAAGGCAAATTTTCACAAATATCACGAGAATGCGGTAATTTTTCACTCCGGATCCTGCTCCTGCAACAGTTGGAAACTTATAACTCCAGATCTGGCTCCGGCTGAAACATTGAAACTCCTGCTGGATTCGACTCCGGTTAGTGTACATCTCTGTGGCGAGCCCCACCAGTCTCGCCACGCTTTTGATTGCAGATCATCTTATTTTGACAAGTGGTGGTGTTGTAATTTCGGCCAGTGACTGGAAACCTTAAATTTTGAATGAAAAAGCATAGTCTACTACATGGTTGTGCAACTTCTCCTCTTTTGTCTTTCTTTATTTAGGCGTCACGCTCTGTTGCAGCTGTTCGCGCATCGTGGGAAAAGACAATCAACGCTTGAAAATAGGTTGAGTATACACATGTAAAACGTTAGAAAATAAAGTTTAGTTGCTTAATGCTCAACAAAATTGCTGCAAATTGATAAGCTAGACCTAGTCTAGCGTAGATCCAAGCCTAGCTGGTAGGCACAGAGTTTTAACCTTGTCAGTAATATCCTGACTTTCGTATCGAACACTGCCCTGTAATACAGAGTTGTAGCTCATCGAGCAGCTTGTTACAAAAGCTGCGTTAGATGTTGTTGCTTGCAGTTGCAGTGATCTATGCAGGTGTAATACGATCTTGCATGCCAAAATAGCATAAAAAACTTAACCATCAAGCGTCGCAGCCTACGCGGCGAAATTGGAATGTGACGATAGTTTGTAAACAGTTATAGCACGATAAACCTTTCTGCACTAAAGCGATAACGATAAATTGATAATTTCAAAATAGCCCTGGGCGATACCGATAAATCTCAATTTCTTAAAGCGATATCGGCAATCGATAAATTATCGCCGATAAATTTTTCCGATAAATGTTGCGGTAAATTTTCAATGTGTTGGACGAAGTTTTGTTCTGTAAATTATTGCAAATACGTTTTTCTAGATTTTTCGAGAAAAGAGAGTAGTTTATGGACTCTGCCGTGGCACTAAACAAAACATAGTGAGGTTTTTTTAAATTGCAGCAAGACACCGAGTAGTTTTTCCATAGCGCCAACTCACTAACTTTGATCACTGTTAAAAAATCGTTTATCGCGATAATTTATCGGCGATAACAAAATATATCACAAGAGCGATATCGGTTATCGATAAATCAAAACTATTTTGAGCGATAACGATAATAAATTATCGCCGATAAATCATCTCGATAAATGCCCGTCTGTTCGTAAATACAATCGTAAGTCACTCAACTCAAAATAGCCAAAAGAAACTTTCTCCCGAAGCGAGTCACGCCTCACGAGCAAGCGGTTTCTATCTTTACCCAGTTAACAAAAAATTTGCCACACAAAATTTAAGAAAAAGATTAGAAATTGTTCATAAACTGAGGAAACAACTAACAAAAAATAAACTAACAACTCAATTTATCACCAAAGCCCACCTCAAGAAGACTATGCCGTGGCATTGTATGCTTAAAAATCCCATAGAAAAATAAAGGAAAAAATTATTTGACGTACAGTTCACAGAATAATCGGAGAATAAATGTAAACCGTCAATTGAAGTTATGCGACACGTTATTGAAGCAAACGCAATCAAAAATATGACCCTTGAATTTGCGCATTCAAGTCGTTTAAATACTTAATCATGTTCACCCATGCACCGATCTTAAGCCACACAGCAAATTTTCTTCTTCCAGGTCAGGGAGAGGACATCCTTCGATCTTTTTAACTCAACCATTTCTGGCAGAGGAAAATAAAGCGCTCAGTCATATTAAATATGCTCTGCCAGAAATATCACGACTCGTCCAACACTACATCAGTTTGACATCAATTCAGATTTCAAAGCATTGACCAACTTCTAAAGATTTGAAGCAAGTGCACCATGGTAATAATGCGAGCAGAATAAAGTGATTGCGCTGATATAATTTATGGGTTTAGCCTTCCATAGCTCTCTTTGTTGGTACCAGTACACAAATATACTGGATAGAGCAACCACATAAATTCAGAGCAAGGGCAACAAAGAGTCTGTTTTCTTCCGCATGTAGGATATTAATTGTCCTCACGTCACCGCTTGGCTGAAGCCTCCCATTACTCTATGTTGATTTGGACCAGCATTTTTTTTTAGCAAAGTGCAACACATAGTCACATTACCACCAAGTAGGGGTGGTAACGATTAATTTATTTTCAATAGTTAACTTTTAATAAATTAACAATTAATTAATAGTTATTTTCGATTAAATCAAAGCTTCTGCACTAATATTGATTGACAAATTTATTCTTCATGTACTTCAATTACAATTCAGTTAATATCCGGAAATGAAATAGGCCTTTTTTCTTTCAAATATTGTCAGATAACCAGCTACGCAAACAAACAAGCATATTAACACTATTTGGTTCAAGTGATGAGCGCGTCTTGTTAGCAATGTAACCAGCAGAACTAAATAACCGTTCGCACGGAACTGAGGTAGCTGGTATGCAAAGTACAGTCTTGGCAAAGAATGCCAATTTCGGATATCGATATTCATTAAGTTTCCACCATTGTAGTGGATGGGCTAAAAATTAAAGTTTAATCCGATTAATAGTTAAACAAAAATTTAACCGTTAAAGTAAATTAACGATTAATCGATTAATTAATCTTTAAATCCCGCAGCCCTACCACCAAGATATTCAAGAGTTTCACTTTTAAGTTGAGTTATTCTGCTGGGTTGCTCAAGTGAATCTTTTTTAGGTTCATGAATACGTTTATCAACAATAGGTATGTAAAAAAATTTTAGGAATTTAAAATGAAAGTTTTTGAAAATATTTTGTGGAGTTTTTATAATTTGAAGCACAAATTTCATCAGCTTGTTTTTATTCTTCACTAGTACATATTCATTGGCAATACCGTGACTTGTTTCTCTTCCATAGTCGCCTGAGTCATACAGTGCAGGCTGCAGTTCCATCCAAAATTCTAGTGACTTGTTTTTTCATGCTATTTACTCAAAATTCACTGCTTTCTTCAAGGCAGGCAGCAGCAATTATATTCTGTTCCACAACTTTTACTTGAGTCAATTCTACGATGAGTTACGGGGAAACGACATTCCAGTGTAATTGCAAATTGTTGTCGTCATAGCTAGTGTTCAGTTCAGTTTATAATATTATCAACAATTATACTTCTAAGTGATGCAGTAATTGCCACACTCTGACACTCAACTTAACATCTGCAGAAAATAAAATTGTATTTGGAATAAATTGTTTTGATGAACTCAATAACCAAAAATTAAAAATATTATGCAATCTAAAAAGGCCAACACGTTCATTCACACTTTTGAATATTTTTTGCCCACTAAACTCAAAATCTATATAGGCTACTTTATCACTCAGCATAAATGGCCAGCCTTGATCCTACACCTAATTATGCATCTTGTTTTTTCATTCAACCTGACCAAGTGCTGCGATTAGATTGTAGGCTACTGACTTAGCCTTAGGTTTATTGCATGTTTGCATCAGAAGTTTTTTGAAATAAAAGCTTTAAACCTCAGAATTAACTTTATGATATCTCTATTGGTAACTCTATAGGTACTACCGTACTACGTTAATATTAATTGAAAGGGATCTTATTTTAGTTTGGATGTATCAGTGTAATATATCATGGGATCATTCCAAAGTTTACCTGCTGACTATATCCCAAGAAGTATAAATTACCTCATAACATTTTATCTGCCTGCTCATGAATCAAAACATTTTTCCTAGCATTGAGTTCATCAAAATTCCTAGCATGGAGTTCATCATTGTAGGCTAGGCTACAGTCACAAAAATAATTTTGGATATCCAAGGCAATTCATTGTTTTGACTTTACGGTATTATACGGACTGACGCTGATGCCCTCTGGTCTAGGCCTAAGGAAGACTTTAAAAGTTTTAATCAAACTTCACCGCTTTGATTACACAAATTTTACAGCCAATCACTGCATTTCAAGCTTTCATAGAGCAATCAGGCTCTTAATCAATCAAGTCTAAGTTTCTTGCTGTTAGCTTACCTTAAGTGCAATTAGTCTACTGACTGCTTTAGTTCCTTTTCTATCTACTTTATTAAGTTTGCAGCACTTGATCAGCTCACTTCCTTCCAAATCTCAGCGAAACTACTGGCGTTCTACCTTAATTCTGCTTTACCAGACTGGAGAAGCAGCAGGAGCATATAGCTGCAGCCAAGCGTGAAAGTGGGATCACGTGACATAGTTGCACAACCATATAGTAGACCAGGGGTGGCCAACCTTTTGATTCCATGCGCCAATATTTTTCATCCTTAATTTAGATGCGCCACATCAAGCATCCATTTCTTTTCAGTTCTTTAAAACAAGGGCGTGCAATATCGATGAAGAGCAAAAAAAGGGTCTTCACTTCACGCCCTCAGACGGTGGTGCACCCAGGATTTGGCAAAGAGGGGCCACAACCGGGGGTCTGGGGGTGAAACCCCCAGCCGCCAACGGATTTTTACGGTTTTCATATAAAAAAACAGTCATTTTAGCACTCTTTTTTTTATCGAAAAAGGGCGTGCAGTAAGTGCAGTCACTGCGGATAATGCAAAAATATTTTCGCAGCTTATGTCTAAAAGCAGAAGCTTGGCTGAAATAAGTAAAAGGAGGCTACAACCATTATTAGTTTGTGAAATTATAGACTGAAAGTTAGGTTTTAGCACCTTATTACAGGGCCAAAGGGAAGGGCATAGCACCGTGGCTCCCCTGCGTGCGCCTATGCCCTCAGACGTCTTGTTTTCCACTGACAATGTCGGTGGAGAGCAAAAAATAAAGAAAGGTCTTCACGCCCTCTGATGTTCTGTTTTCCACCGAAAAATATCGGTGGAGGTCAAATAAAAATAAACAAAAAATTAGTGAGTAGAAGTGACTTGTCATCAAAAAGGCGCCATGCGCCACTTTTAAGTAGCCATTGCGCCACAAATGGCACATGCGCCATAGGTTGGCCACCCCTGTAGTAGACTATGGAAAGAGTATTTAAACAAAATTCATCAGCTTTGTACAGCAGAATTTGCATTAACACCCCAAACAGAGATTGCGTGACTCTCGTGTATTCAGTACCGGTATTTGTATATTTTTCTAGTTTAATCAGTCCACAGGTCTAGACTATCAGACTATGTGGCTCTTCTAAAAACTTTGCCTGCTACATGTGACATTATCAATCCATGGTCCAGTCGGTCTGGTCAGAAGGTCAGTTGAATTAGGGGTTTACAGTCCAGCTGAAGAGTGAAGACACAGTGTATTTGCAGAGGTGGGCATTTTTTAAAAATTGGTTGAAGCGCAGCGCAACAAAGCGCAAAAGTTTTGTTAAGTCATCAAACGCAACGCAACTAGCGCAACCTAATTTTTAAATTGACTGAAGCGCAACGCAACTTTCGCAATCAATTATTTTTTCACATTAAAGCGCAACGCAATTTCCGCAATCAATAATTTTTTTGCATTAAAGCGCAACGCAACTTCCGCAATGAGGTTTATGCAAAAGAAAAAGCGCAACGCAACTTTCGCAATAAAAAATTTAATAAAGCGCAACGAGTAGATGTATAAGCAATGCAATTTTTTCTTGAGTTATTTTTATAGGTGCTTTTAACAGCACGCAGTTAATTGTCTACAACGCGACAACGATTTTAATGCAAGTGACTGTAACAAGATTTTGCGTGGTCAATGAACAGGAAAATTAGATAAGAAGCGAAAAAAGATGCGTTGCTGATGATTGCTTTCTTCATCTTCATCCTCTTATCTCGAGAAAGCAAGGGAGGCGCTGCTTAAGACGAATCCAGACTCGCTTAGGAGTTGCCTTTGTTTCCGAGTTTTCCGGTTGAATTTTGCTTCTGACTTATTTAATTTGCCGCTTGCCAGATTTCACCAAGCAGAGATAATCAACGTGAAGCATCTTATCCAAGGACGCAACAACGAGACTAGGTTGGGAGTGGAACCATCAACCTTACGATCATGGTCGTCGTAAAAACGACGCTCCAAACCACTGCGCCACGTTGTATTGTCGCGTGCCGTTAAAAGCACCTCATCGCGGTAAATCATAATTTGCATATGCGGCGAAGTTCTCCACAACAAGTAAATACAATTTATTCAACCCTCAATGATCTCTTTAAGCACTTGCAATTATTTTAAAAAGCAAAAGACTTTAATGTACCACATTTCTGATGAGCTAAAAATTTCTGCTACAATAAATTGACCTTTAGGCCTATTATACGCATCAAGAAACAAACTGCTATTCTATTAAAAACAGTTACAAAAAACTGCTTACTCCAGCACATTGCGCTTTAATTAATCCGACAAAGCGCAACGCAGTATTTCATCTTCCGACAGTGCGCAACGCAACAAAGCGCAAGCAATCAGATTCTTTTCAGTTCGCAGCGCAATAATGCGCACATTATTAAATATTTTTTCAGTTCGCAACGCAATAAAGCGCAAGAAGGATTTATTTTCCTTGAAGCGCAGCGCAACTTGCGCAAAGGCTAAAAATAATTTGTTAAAGCGCTTCGCAACTTCGCAACTTCCGCACGTGCGGAACTAGCGCTTTGCGCTTCAAATTGCGGAATGCCCAACTCTGTGTATTTGTAGTTCCTACAGTGGGCCCACTTAACAGAAAAGCATTGTTACGTATGTCTACAAAATTTACGAAAATGCTGTGACGTAATGATTGCTTTTTGAAGAAGTTCATCTGTATTGTTGCCGTTTTCAAAATGTGCTGTTTTTATTTTCTGTTTTTAAAATTTTCAAGGAGACATTGCAGATTTCTTAACTACGTAGAAGAAATGAAAAAAAAGGGGACAAGCAGTTCATAGTCTAGTAAATACAATGAAATAGCTCGCCATTACTTTTTTTTATTTCTCAGTATAGAATGGGGCAACACGATTTGAACAGATGAACTCTCAACTCTGACTTTCATTCCAGGCACTGAGCACTGAGCGCAGAGAGTGGTTCCACTGTTAGTAATAATGGATAGGAAGTCTTTATTTCACCGGAAATTCCGGTTACCGAAGTTCAAAAATCGTGGTTGCGGAACCGGAAACATTCCCTAACGGTTCCCCTACTGTGAGAGTCGCACTACAGGAACCGTAAAACAGTTACGCAATTACGATTTTCAAACTTCGGTAACCGGAATTTTCGGTGAAATAGACACTTCCTAATGGATACACTTTGGTGAAAATTAAAGTCTACAATATTCTTTGATGTTGGTACCAGTACGGGTACTGGTACGATACTAGTCTATGCAGCCTAATGGGCCTATCAGTTAATTTTAAAGCACCGGTAGTCTAGTTGTTTACAGATTAGAATTGAAGTTGCATGCAAGATTCAGCGATTTAGAATCACAGATCATTGGGTGTAGCCTAGTCCCAAAATTTACCAGTACTACCGGTAATTTTTATGTGCAGTGTATTTAGAGTTGGCAAAGTTGTCCAACTACTTTTAATTTTGCACATGATGCTTGTTTCAGGGTTTTCAGCCACCTAACTGGCTAATGCTCGGTGCTTCTGTTAGCACTGAGCAATGAGAACACTGACAAATGCTTCTTTGTTCACTTTTGGTGTTTTTGAGAAGCGAAATTGCTCACATTTAACTGCTTGTAATGGCAGTTTGACTTACATGCTTGCACAATATGCAAACTTTATGCTTACCAGTTGGTGTTACAGTTATCAGCATTTTTAATCTCACAATGCACACACCTTACAAGTTGCAATATTGGTACCGGTAGTTGACTCGCCGCACGTAGACACTCCGCACGTAGACACTGAAATAGTTCAAAATATTGATGAAATAGTTCAAAATATTGACTACAATCTTTACACGTGTTGTATTTTTCTTGACTTATCTAAAGCGTTCGATACTGTTGATCATGACATTTTGCTTGAAAAGTTATACCATTCGTTTGGCATTAGAGGCATCCCTCATGAACTGCTACGGAGCTACCTAGCAGATAGACTTCAATGCACTGTTGTGGCAAATGCTGTATTAAGTGAGAGACCAGTTAGGTGTGGGATTCCGCAAGGATCATGTTTTGGCCCGTTGTTGTTCTTGTTATACATAAACGACCTTCCCAGTGCATCACAGTTCAGTTCAACTCTAATTGCTGATGATACTCTTTTGATGCTTCAAACCAAAGTAAATGAACAAATTCAGCATGTTGACTATTGGCTTCGCAAAAATAAATTGTCATTAAATTATTCAAAAACAAATTTTTTATTGATAAGCAAACACCCTCAGAAAAAGGTGGATGAAAATTTTGTTATCCGTCTAAATGATAAGTTACTGGAACGTTCTTCTACAGTAAAATATTTAGGCTTGCTCATAAATGACACTTAAAACTGGTTTTCCCATATACAGCATTTGTCTCATCAGCTTGCTCGTCTCTCTGGAATTTTCTACAGATTGCGCAATTATGTTAAAAAAGAAACACTTTGTATGGTTTATCACAGCCTTGTAAATAGTAGAATACAATACGGTATTACTGTGTGGGGGACGGCTAACCAAATTCATTTAGAATGTCTACGAGTGAGATTGAATAAAGTATTGAGAATACTTCTGTCATGTGGAATTGAAACCCCAATTAACAAAATGTGCAGTACCCTGCAATTTCTGAAAATTGATGACATGTACGAATTCGAACTGTATAAATTCATGCATCAGTTACATCATGGTAAATTACCCGAAGTATTTTACAAATCGTTCACGAAAATAGCCTCTGTCCATGCCCACGATACTAGATTCAAGCAATCTGCCTTTTATGCCTTATCGCGTGTTAACAAGAGCTTTTGCAAAATCCAACTTTCCTATAGAGGGACCAAATTATGATGTAAATTGGACAGTAATTATAAAAGCACACATTGGACTTCTTGTAAAAAAAGATTCAAAAAATATCTCTTGGATCGCTATTGACATTATTTAGGCCTACAGATATACAGTACATTTAATTGTATTTCGAAGTATTAAGTAATCTTTTGTTTTTTATATTTACTCTTTCCAAAGTGACTGCTATTGCTTTCGTTTGTGTCTTGTACCATTCGTAACTGTATTGTATTACTTATATCCTATTGTATTACCACTAACTTATATTTTTTTTCTATTTTCATTTTTATTTTATCTCACTGTTTACTGCATTCGTGTCAGGAAGCATCTTGACGCGATAACCTAACGGTTTTTCGGTGCTTCCTGCCATTGTGCCCAAATCATTGTATTGTGTGTAACAGTGCTATTACTACTGCATGTGTAATCAATTTTTTTTCTGTGAAACGTGTACTGGCAAAAAAATACACTCTCTCTCTCTCCATTTATACCATATTATGGCTGACTAATTAAAAGCATGGTTGACTAAGGCTCTTTGGGTTTCAATATCGGTACGTATGAAAAATAAACTTTTTGCTTACCAACTGAAAAACCCCAAATATAAAATGGTTGTAGCTTTATACAAAACGTACCGTATAGAAATAAAGCAGTGTCTATTTTGCCGTTAACGGCATAATAGCTTTTAGGTCTATTTTGCAGTAGCTACATACAGTAACCCCATGTCACACGAATTTTACATCTTGTTCTATTCTAGTGTCTTCACAAACCCAATTGTTAACCCCAGGTCAGGAATTCGAATCAAACCGAAGCCACCGAAGCGAAACGAACCGAAGCCGCGATGAGAATTGAACCCAAAACTAGTGCAGCGTTTCCCATAATACGCTGCGCTCTATCCACTGAGCTATCAAGAAGTCGTGACAAGTTAGCACCAAATGGCGGTTAAAAATCCACGACGTCACTTACGGCAAAGTAGACCTGTAGACCTGAAAGTTATTTTGCCGTTGACGGCAAAATAGACACTATCCAGAAATAAACTTTCCCATATTGAAGAATTCTCAAAAAAAATGTATCACAGAAGTGTAATACCGGTACATGAAAACAAATGCAATAGCAAAAGATTATGGAATGTACCGGTACCGGTAATTAAGGAAATTATCAGACAAGAAAGAAAGCAAACAAATAATATTCCCTATAAAGTAATAGATGCAAATGACCTCAAACAAACTGACTTAGTAAAAGTTATGATGGTAACGCTTTTCATCTTTGTGAAGTTGGCTCTCAGTTGGCATCAAAAATTCCACCAACATCAAAATCCCCTATGGTCAATATTAAAAGTGTTCCTTATTTAATGTTTTTAGAACCCATTACTGAGGAAGAAGTGACTTGTTGTATTCGATGATTGAATGATCACAAAAGTGCAGGGGCTACAGACATTGGGATGCATCATTTCCCCCCAGTTTTGAAATTTAAATTTGTACCATTGAGAAATGGTGTCGGTATCGCATAAGATTTGACGAAAAAAAATATAAAGACCCAGGGACCCCCCAACCACTCTTGCATGCACCCCTTAATTTTGATTTACTGAAATCGCTATGTCTCAGATAGTAAACAGGATAATAACACAGATTTAGCATGAAAATACATATCAAAAATTTTTACTTGCTATCATTTTACAAAAATTATTGTAAAATTCTTCCAAATTTTTGAAGTAGCAACAAGTAGGGATGTGCAAAAGCTGTAAAAGCTTCTAATGGAAGTGGAGAAACACAAGGCGATTAGATCAAGTGTGTGGCCATTTCCTCAAGTTTGGGCGACTTGGTGTGCTTTTTTCAATTACTTGTAGATTGCTCTCAAAGTTCTTTTAAAAGGTAGCAAATGATTGAAAATCGGTTGCCAATGATTTCATTTTTCGTTCAGAACAGTCATTAACAATTGTAATTATATTAGCAAGCTTTTTTCGTTTAAGATATTCTTCATTAAGATACCGGTCTTTCTCATCCTTTTGCAAAAAATCTATCTCTATGTTCAGTAACCGAAAAAGTACCAGGAATCTTCTCCTGTTAAGTCAGCCAGTGACGGCTCTTTATCTACTTTTTCTGAAAACTTCGGTTTTCCATTTCCCTTTCACTTTTTGGGGGGGTCATCCTTTTTTTAGGATCTTTAGGATTTTGCGGACGCAGACGCAAAATCCTCAGCGTCCTAAAAAAAGACCACCAGTAGGGGTAGTCTTTTTTTTAGGATCCTGTAAACGGTTTGCTTTTTCCAACATTTTTTAGCATTGTCAGCTCCATTATGATGAGTTATAGCCAATAAACACCGGAAATGATCGATTTTCTAACCGCAACCTAACCAAAATCAATTTTAAATGCGTAAAACGAAACGCGTCCTAAAAAAAGACCACCAGCAGGGGTAGTGCTTTTTTTTGGATCCTGTAAACGGTTTGCTTTTTCGAACGAGTTTTAGCAATGTCAGCTCCATCATGATGAGTTATAGCCAATAAACACCGGAAATGATCGATTTTCTAACAGCAACCTAACCAAAATCAATTTTAAATGCGTAAAACGAAACGCGTCCTAAAAAAAGACCACCAGTAGGGGTAGTCCTTTTTTTAGGATCCTGTAAACGGTTTGCTTTTTCAAACGTGCTTTAGCAATGTCAGCTCCATCATGATGAGTTATAGCCAATAAACACCGGAAATGATCGATTTTCTAACCGCAACCTAACCAAAATCAATTTTAAATGCGTAAAACGAAACGCGTCCTAAAAAAGACCACCAGTAGGGGTAGTCCTTTTTTTAGGATCCTGTAAACGGTTTGCTTTTTCGAACGAAACCAAAGTCTCGTCAGCTTTGCTACGCACAGCCAATCCAGGCTAAACTCATTCCAGACTGCAAAGACTCTGTTTTTGCATTGCTTTACCTGTACATCTCGACTTCATCTCTTTTCTAGGTTGTGCCCTATTTTTCGCAGGCGACTGGCCCCAAACAACGATACCCAATGAAAGAACCTATAACCACTAACCCACAACTGAGTTACCGGTAGCCTAACTAGCCCACATCACTAGAAGCCCCCATGGCAACCCACTCATTTGCAGCTGCAGACGCGTTTCGACCTTATTATGGTCTCATCAGTGCAGCATAGCAACCTCCCACCTTCCTGAAAAAAAAAAAAATTCTAACCTTCAAAAGAACTACACACTCCAAATCTAAGCCTCTACTCGTTCTGCTCAAGGTAGAAAATTTGAAATAAAACCTTCAAGAAAATAATACAGGCTGGATTATGATGTCACAAATTCCTTGTAAACAATCGATAAGAATAGAAAAGTCCGGTTGGTTTAAACATTATTTTCCCGGTAATCTGAGAAGGAATTTTTTGTTTAAGGTTTGTAACTATACCAGTTACCAAAACCTACAAAAAACCTCTCTGCCCAACCCGTTCGCCCGTGAAAAAGCGGGGGACAAGGCAGGCACTGTGTCTGCGCATGCAGCCCAGAAAACACAGTGAACGTCAGCGCTTATCGGTGGTTTAAACATCAATATCCCGGTACGTTTGTCGAACCGCATGTAAAGTTATAGGATCCAGCAAGATGATACAAAGAAGGATATGTAAGTCAAATAGAATTCTTCTTTCCTACACTTCTACGATTGCACCCCCAAAGTCAGGCAACAACAAAGCCCAATGTGTCAGGGAAAGAATAGGTCCAACAATAAGAGTACAGTCTTTTAATGGAATGGAAAATGGTACTCCCCCATACAGGTAGGAATTGAACCATCTATTTCTGTCATCAATTACGAGTTAGATGAGAAAGAAGAGTTAGATGAGAAAGTTAGATGAGAAAAAAATGTGTAGGAAAGAAGAATTCTATTTGACTTACATATCCTTCTTTGTATCATCTTGCTGGATCCTATAACTTTACATGCGGTTCGACAAACGTACCGGGATATTGATGTTTAAACCACCGATAAGCGCTGACGTTCACTGTGTTTTCTGGGCTGCATGCGCAGACACAGTGCCTGCCTTGTCCCCCGCTTTTTCACGGGCGAACGGGTTGGGCAGAGAGGTGTTTTGTAGGTTTTGGTAACTGGTATAGTTACAAACCTTAAACAAAAAATTCCTTCTCAGATTACCGGGAAAATGATGTTTAAACCAACCGGACTTTTCTGTTCTTATCGATTGTTTACAGGGAATCTGTGACATCATAATCCAGCCTGTATTATTTTCTTGAAGGTTTTATTTCAAATGTTCTACCTTGAGCAGAACGAGTAGAGGCTTAGATTTGGAGTGTGTAGTTCTTTTGAAGGTTAGAATTTTTTTTTTTTTTGGAAGGTGGGAGGTTGCTATGCTGCACTGATGAGACCATAATAAGGTCGAAACGCATCTGCAGCTGCAAATGAGTGGGTTGCCATGGGGGCTTCTAGTGATGAGGGTTAGTTAGGCTACCGGAAACTTAGTTGTGGGTTAGTGGTTGTAGGTTCTTTCATTGGGTATCGTTGTTTGGGGCCAGTCGCCTGCCAAAAATAGGGCACAACCTAGAAAAGAGATGAAGTCGAAATGTACAGGTGAAGCAATGCAAAAACAGAGTCTTTGCAGTCTGGAATGAGTTTAGCCTGGATTGGCTCTGCGTAGCAAGGCTGACGAGACTTTGGTTATAGTCGAAACATTATACATTAATTTGTCCCTTGCAAATTTTTCGAACGTGTTTTAGCATTGTCAGCTTCATTATGATGAGTTATAGCCAGTAAACACCGGAAATGATCGATTTTTTGACCGCAACCTAACCAAAATCAATTTTAAATGCGTAAAACGAAACGCGTCCTAAAAAAAGGACTACCAGGAGGGGTAGTTCTATTTTCAGGATTCTGTAAAGCAGAGCTACTTAACTATAATGAGTATCGGTACAATTAGAAAAGTTCATTATTTGCAAAGGTCCAAAAAAAAATGTATAGTTGATTTGATTCCGGCAAAAAAACTGTACCAGCCGGTTGCCTGAATGATTAAAAGCATTGCTATCGGTGCGGGCATAGTTACCCTATCCAAATTGGTAGGCCTGGAAATTGAACTCCAAACCACTCGCACCGACAGCAATGGCTTTAATCACTCTGGTAAGCGGCTGGTATAGTTACCCTGTCCATAACCGGTTGGTTGGCTCAGTTGTCAAGCGCATGCTATTGGTGCAGGAGATCTGGGGTTCGATTATTCGTGCGGTCAAATCGGACTCAGTGTTGCCAACGGCTCGCCATCGTTGCCACGTTTCTTCGGATCTGAGTTGCCCAGGCAATAAGCCGCGGAGATGGGCCCCGCAACTCGTTACACGCTTCGGCGTAATACGGCGAGTATAATGAAGATTTGATTTGATGCAACAGAAGCTTGCGACACACGAATGACATCAAAAGCAACAGCGCGCGTTGCGCGTCATCGAGTGATGATCAAGCAGCGTTATTAACCAACTCCCAGCCTTTAAAAATAATTTTATTATAGACAGCTTAAGGTCTGTTTACACTAAATGCGATTTCAGTCCGATTTGCTGTCGGACGAAGTTTCATCAGATTTTTGACGTAAGCAGTTGACGAAAATATCTTTCACACAATACAAACAGATTTGCTTCCTACCGGTTGTTTTGGGAAGCCCCTAACGATTGTATTCTAGAATGCCGCGTATAGTGACGTAGCTTTACGTCATAACCTCTAACAGTTTCGTAACCTACGTCACTGTACGTACGAAAATTTTCATCGTATTCTGTGTAAACACACCTTTAATCAAAGAAACGAGTGAAATAGTGAATCTGTGAAGCATAAGTGCAAAAAAAAAATACTAAAACAGAAAAAATGTACACCATTTGTTCTAACTCTAACAAAAAACAAGAGGCAGTATACTTTATACTGCTCAACTTTTGTTGCACATAACGCGACGCGTTAAGGTGTGTTTACACAAAATACGATGAAATTTTTCGTACGTACAGTGACGTAGGTTACGAATCAGTTAGAGATCATGACGTAAAGCTACGTCACTTTGCGTGGCATTTTAGAATACAATCGCAAGGTGCTTCGAAAAACAACCGGTATAGAAAGTAAAATTGCTTGGGTTCGAATTGTGTGGAAGATATTTTCGTCAACTGCTTGCGTCAAAAATCTTATGAAGGTTCGTACGACAACAAAACGGACTAAAATCGCATTTAGTGTAAACACACCTTTAACTGTGTTATCATCTCTATGATACGTAGAACCAGTGGTGAAGTGCTACCAAAATATTAGGGGGGAGGGAGGGGGCGAGATGAAACTAGGACTAATTTTATTTACTGCCCTTGCCAGAGCCAAAAATGTTGGGCATATTCCAAAAATTGCGAGCCCATAGCAAATGCTGCTACACATATACGGTAGGCCTAAGCCATTTCTGTCCAACGGGGCTGCAAACTCGAGCTTGAACTAGGCGTTTTTTCCCAAACTCGAAATCAGAAATCGAATTGGAACTCGGTCTGAAAAAGCACTTCCTGGATTTAGCATTCAACTTGGCCTAAACTGTATAAAAGTGGCTTAAAACTCTGTGAAAACTACTTAAATGTATATAGCATGAAATCGGTAACATTTACTGAACTCAGACTTACACTGACAAAAACTGAAAATGACGAAGTTGAACTAAAACTTGTAAAATGTTATTAAACTCCAACTCGATAAAAAATGTCACGAGTTTGCTATTTACATTGGTATAATATTCACTTCCGACAAAGAAATATAACCCACATTGGTATAAAATTGTCTACTGACAAATAGCCTATATAGGCCTACACGTTACATCAGCAGTGACTAACGCCTTGATGCCTTGATGCCTGCTACCAATATAAATCGCGAATATCGCCGATTTTTATAGCTTTGAGCTTCTCGCTTGCTACCAACATTTCCACCAAATCATTTAAACGTGTTTGTCCCATTGTGTTTCTGAAAAAGCTTTTGGCAATTTTAAGAGTCGAAAAAGCTGGCTCACACGACGAAGATGACACAGGCAATGTGAGCAATAATACCAACTCAATCATTAAACAGCTAGCCAGCTTCAAAACTTCCTCTTCGTTTTATTATATTGGCATATTCAAGAAAATGTCGCAATGTTAGTAATCCCATCCAATAAACAATATATAGCGAAGGTACAGGCATAAGCTTTGCATTTGACTTTTATCCGAAATTGTAGGCCCATTACACCGAATGTGCGGCATACTACTCCCTCCCCTGGCGAATGTCAGCGTTTGGTGCGTTTGTAAATGATTTCCGCAGCTTTTCGTACTGGTCCAACAACAAAAAGCTTATGTGGCAGATGCAGTTGATCGTCACCGGGTAAAGCATTTAGAGGCGAAACCAAAGCTAGAATATAGGCTGTACACCAGACCATCTCTCAGTGGTTCTTAAACTGAGTTTCATCGAACTCCTATACGGCTCAACGGAGTTGTTTTTAGGGTTCGGTGGAAATTCCTAAAAATTGTAACACTGTAGCGTAGAAAATTTGTACCACATGAAAGAAACCTAACCTATTATTTTGCCAGCCAACCCACCCAAAAAATACTTCAGTTGATTCCCAACGCAAAATTGGACCGAGACCCGCTTAAAATGCTTAATAAAGGACTACCCCTACTGGTGGTCTTTTTTTAGGACGCGTTTCGTTTTACGCATTTAAAATTGATTTTGGTTAGGTTGCGGTTAGAAAATCGATCATTTCCGGTGTTTATTGGCTATAACTCATCATGATGGAGCTGACAATGCTAAAACTCGTTGGAAAAAGCAAACCGTTTACAGGATCCTAAAAAAAAGACTACCCCTACTGGTGGTCTTTTTTTAGGACGCTGAGGATTTTGCGTCTGCGTCCGCAAAATCCTAAGAATCCTCAGATCCTAAAAATAGGACTACCGCTTTTTGGGGACTGCAGCATGATGTCCTTTTCCTTGAAACAAGGTTTCAGCAATTTTCTTTTTTCCTGATCTGCTACACAGCAGAGGGAAACCATCTCCTCAGTCAAATACCAAAAATGGAGCTGTAGCTCTTTCAAAGCAGTGGATGCAATTGTCAAATTAATTCGCTTGAACTGGTGCAGAGTTTTAACCATCATCAAATCAGAATGAGGAGCAGAGGTTACAGAACTGCATTGAAACCACCACAAAATGTATTTCTTCTTTACGTAAACATTCTGTGGTAATTTTAATGCAGTTCTGTAATCTCATAATGATGGTTAAAACTCTGCACCAGTTCAAGTGAATTGATTCGAAGAGATCTACCCTACCATCCCTGAAAATTTCAAGTCTTTAGCATCAGCAGTTCAAAAGCCTTAGGCTGCACAAAATTGATGTTAAAAAAATATTTTTTCTGGGACAAATAAATTTTTTTCTAGAAACTGGGGAGTTGTCGGGGAAAGTTAGGGCGACTAAGGTGTAGACCTAGGTGAGACACACATTTAAACTCTAGGTCACTTTTGAATTGGAACAGCCGTTTAGCTGCTACAGCTGGTTGAAGTGTCAAAAAGTGCAGAAATGGCCAAGTAAAAAGGATGTGTTCCCTTTGCGGGAAGCCATAATAACTTCTCAAATTTGAAATCAAGATAGATAATCATGTTATAGGCCTATCTAAAACAGAATGCATTGAATATCTAGGTGTATTAATAGATAATAACCTAGACTGGAAGCATCACATTAAACAAGTTGGCAAAAAAATTTGTTCTGGAGCATGGGCAATTGCTAGGTTGAGGAACTATGTCAATTCTTGATGCTTCGGTCAGTTTATTATTCCCTGATACATTCGCATCTTTCGTATTGCATGAGTACGCGGGGAAATGCATCAAGTTGCAAGTTAAAACCTCTTAAAATTTTACCAAAACATATTATTTGATTAATTGCCGGGAGTGAATATCGTCCATGTTCGAGTCCGTTGTTTAGCCATTTACCAATTTTTCAGTTGGAAGCATATGCTTTTGAAGTTGCGAAACGTGTGTACAAATTCAGCGTGAATCGACGCTCAGGCCTTGAGTTGGTTAATTATTGTCTGATCTCCAAAATTTATTCTCATGAAACCAGAAAAAGTGTGCAAATTAATTATATATTCTATAGTAAGAACTAATATCATCCTAAGTTTGCTTGAAGGTCATTGTCAGTTCGTGGTCCTCTTATATGATCTGATGTTCGAAATGAACTAAAAAATATTGGTTTTCCTAAATTTAAGAAAAATTTCGAAAGGCATTTAATTCTTAAATATGACATAATATGACGATTGATGAGTGGTTCACAAAAAAAGACAAAATGAAATGGCAATTCTGAATTTCTAGTCGCAATTGACAATTTGGCGCAATTTGAGTGTGTATTTTTATGTTTATTATTATTACTTTTTTGCTTTGTTTTTGGTTTTCTTTATTTTAATTATTTCTCATGCTATGGCCAAAACAAATTGCATGCTTGCATCTAGGGTAACAATTGACTAGAAGACCGTATCGTCACTTCGTTGTCTCCCAGTCATGGTGTATCATGTAATGTACGTATGTGTTGTATTTTGTATACCTGGCGAATAAAAACTTGATTGTTTGATATTATGTACATTACAGCTCCACATGGCAATATGGGCAAAGTTATAAGTAGGGCCCGCTAAAGTCAAGGTTTGGTATTGGACTTGGTTAAAATAAATCAATACCAGACTCTAGCAGCCAACGTAGAGTTCTTAGAAGGAAGCGCCTGCGCAATAACCAAAGCATACGGACTGCTGAAGTAGACTACCTTTTTCTTTAAAAACTTGTGTAAATTGCAGATTATAAAACATATTTAATTAATAAAGTGCAACAAGACATAAATAATATGCAGAAGCGGTTAAGTCAAAATAAAGTCAAAAATTTACTAAAATGAAGTCAAAAATATATTTTTTTAGGACAAAAAAAAAAAAAAATGGCCCTAGTTATAAGCAAAATACAAATCTGCCAATTTTTTTCAAAAAAAGTTATGTAAATAATTTTTTGGAGTACCGGGTATCTTTGGCTTAAAATTTTGTTTTTGCGTATTGGTAGCCTTATAACAAGTTCGTGCATAAGTTCAAAACTTGTCTGCCATAAATGACCTTTGACCCCCTTGACAAATTTTTAGGGATACAGTTTACTGTTTTTTTTATGCAACATTATCTGAAGAAGGTTTGGGTTAGAAATAGTTGTTCTATATCACATTTTTTGCATTAAAAGCAAAGCTTATGTAGTTGCTTCAAAAGTAAAACCAAATAAAGTTGAAAAAATTTTGAACAAAAATTATGGTGATTATGATAACAATAGGAAATACTCAAAATGTGGGCAAAGTTGAACCTAGTGGGTGAAGTATCTCCATTTTACGGTACTAGTAATGTTATTCAGTTAATCTTACAGCTTACCAGTTTGTAAAATCTTTTTTTTGTTTAGACTAGAATAACCTAAAAAGCTAACTAATTTAGCTACTGCTAGTATAGCCTAACACAAGGTTTGTTGTCTTAAAATATGAGTGTTGAATACGTACGAATTGCTGAGGAAGAGGATGGTGAGGCCATTGAAATCCCCACTGAAACAGATGGTACCATTATTTTGTCATCTGTTAATGGTGTGTTGTTCATCTTATCTTTTGTTTGCTGATTCATTTAATGATACTAGTAGCCTATTTTATTTGAAGTAGCAGCATCCTTGTTGTTCACTCATAAAAAGTAGTTGTATATAGTTATGTGAATGTTGTAATCACACTTTAGGATTAGAGTGTCGTAGACCTACTGGTTCAGCAATCTTACAGCCCTAGCCTCATTGTACAGCAACTAAGCCATTATGGCTTATGGAATATTAGTGAGGTAGTGTCTATTTTGCTGTTGTTATATTGCCGGCAGTAGATCCTAATTGACTAATTTACTCAACACTAGTCATGCATATATAGATCAATAACTAAAAAAGCAAGTTTTGGTTTTTTAGTTATTGATCTTCACCCTGGCCACATAGAGGATTTGACTATCGTGGTGACGTAAATACACGAGTGGATACGTACCACAAATACTAAATTTGTTAAGATATATTTATGCGAAGAGATGAGTGATCCTGGCAAAATCATTTGTTCTGGAAGATAAATGTATCTTACCTGAGGGCGGCTGATGAGGGCTAATAGCCCGAAACAGCACTGTCCCTCTCTACGGTGTGCGTATGTAGACACAAGCCAGTCAGTATTGAGTCGTTAATGACAAAATAGACACTGCCATCATAGAGTAGTAATGAGTAATATAGTCTAAGAGTAAATTGTGCTTTGTTTATGATTAGGTATCAGTCCATTTGACTTCTTATGTGCATTTTGTGTTTCTCCTGGGACACTATAATCGTCTTGAATGTTGCTGCCAGAATCAATTTGAAATACCTATATTATGCATCAGTACATTGTTGCGACTTGGTTGAAATCACGTATGCACATGCTATCAATCATTGGCGGGAAAAAGTGTTGGTCTGTAGCAGTGGGGTCACCAAATGTAGCAGTACGCAATCTGACTCCAATTGATATTGATCTCAGAGCTTTTATTTAAAGCGATATAGCACAATGCAGCAACGACATCATTAAACAGAATTCCAGTATGCGTGTTCTCGATGATAGAATAAGAAGTCTATATTTATAGCATGCTGTTTCCTGCTTGCTCATGGGAACAGGAGTGTGCAAAACTTAATAAATCATAATTTAGGCAGAAGTATGTAAATTTAATGAATAATAATTTAAGCAAAATTCGTTCTCACACAATATGCATTATGTCAGGGGTTCTAAACCTTTTTTGTCTCGTTTTTCCTTTGCCTAAAGAAAGAAATTTAATTTACCACCAGTGTACCACTACTGCTTTTTCATTACTGAAAATTAAAGTTTTCTTTAGTGTTAAATTTAGAAAATTTACCCCCTTGCTTGGTAAAATTCGGATCACGACTTTTAGGCGCAGACGGTTAGTCGCGAGCGGTTAGGCGCCACCTCTATTTATATCTCTATGCATAACGTTCTCAGCTTGACACATGCAATTTTTCGTTTTTTGGGAGGGAATTCTTTTTGTTGAAATTTATAGGGTTAGTTTGAAGGAGGCCAGGTAGAAATACAGCAGAGCTCTGTAAGTTATACGTGTTTACTGTAGCGACGCGAAGATGAAATACGTTTGTAACATAAGTAATGAGGGTGACATTTTATAGCAGATGTAAAACAAATTTCTATTTCAAATCAAAGCTCTTTTAATCAAATTTAGAGACGTTTCACGCAAAAATTAATTTTATGAATATGCAAAATCATGATGCAATTTAACGCGTTTTAGCGTCATTAGGAAGTGCAAGTAAGTTTTCAAAAAAAAAATCTTCATTGTTATCGCGTATTATGTCAAAATATGCAACAAGTGGCGGTGCTCATCTCCGTGGCTAAGCGCTTGGCCAACACAGCTTTGAACCACGAAGGAGAAACGTTGTTAGGTGTTGAGCCGTAGACAACATTGTGTCCATCGTGAATAACCTGAAGATCAAACCCCAGACCTCCCATACCCAAGTTGAAGCTAATACGGAAAAAAATTTGAAGCTTAATACATTGAAGTGAGAAATAGTTAGGCTCAGCAATACCATATTGGACATTACAGAGGTTGTAAAAAGTGTTGAAGTTGTAAGAAGATTTATATTCTGAGATTAGTAATTAACGATTGTCTTTTATTTACTTGATTAGGATGCATGTAATTGTACAGCAGATAATATGAGAACTGTCAAATGCGCAAAAACATTCACTGAAAAATTATATTATAAAGCTGTTAGTAATTTTAAACAGACGTAGTTAATTAGGAACACTTTTTACAACCTCTGTAATGTCAAATATGGTATTGCTTAGCGTAACTGTTTGTCACTTCAATGTATTGAGCTTTAAATTTTTTTTGTATTAGCATCAACTTCGGTATGGGAGGTTTGGGGTTTGATCCCCAGGCTATTCAAATTGGACACAGTGCGGCTACTACTCGCCACCTCAGCAACGTTTCTCCTCTGTGGTTCAAAGCAGTGTTGGCCAGGTCCTTAGCTGTGGAGATGAGCCCTGCCACTCGTTTACATACTTTAAGATAATACGCAATAATAATGAAGATTTTTTTTGAAAACTTACTTGCACTTCCTAATGATGCTAAAACGCATTCATTGCGTCATGATTTTGCATATTCATACAATTAATTTTTGCGTGAAATGTCTCTAAATTTGATTAAAAGAGCTTTGATTTGAAACAGAAATTTGTTTTACATCTGCTATAAAATGTCACCTTCATTACTTGTTACAAACGTATCTTATCTCTACGTCGCTACAGAAAACACGTACCATTTACAGAGCTCTGCTGTACTTTTACTTGGCCTTCTTTAAACTAAACGTATAAATTTTAACAAAAAAAATTCCCCCCCAAAAAACAACAAAATGCGTGTGTCGAGTTTAGAACGTTATGCGTAGAGATGTAAATAGAGCTGGCGCCTAACTGTCTTGACGACTAACTGTCTCGACGACTAACTGTCTCGCGACAAACCGTTCGCACTTAAAAGTCGTGGACCGGGTAAGATTTACCCCTGGTTAAGAATCCCTGCATCATGTAATGGGTTAAGGTACATAAATATCACTACAGATCTAATGAAGCTTACAATACTGTTTGACTCTGCTCAAAGAAATATCTTAGCATTTTCCTGAATAATCCATAGTTTTGATTGAGCAACATGTTCTCCATAATGTCTAGAAGGCTAGAGTAGGAACATTAAGATGAATATTGGGACTCAACTTTAATAAAAAGATATTAACCAGTGTGCCATATTAGCAATCATCTTACAAAGGTATTGTTAAAAACTTATACCATCATCAGTGTAAAACTACAAAGATACTAAGCTTGGATAATCATCTCAAGAAAGAATTGTTTTTAATAGCAGCTCACTATTAAAAACAGCCATCATCAGTGTAAAACTACAAAGATACTAAGCTTGGATAATCATCTCAAGAAAGAACACATCATAAACACAGCAGTTAGATATAGAATAAAATATTTTAAAGGGGCAAATATGGCATTGCATGTGACTGGAGAGAAATGTTAAGAGTAGTGTTGTAATTAAACAAGTTAAAACTGAGTCCATGGCTGCAGATTAATTTGATCGTGGCTTTGAGAAACGACGCTGAGAATAGTTTAGTGAGATGTACATGTTGCTGATAGCAAGTTGGGTAGATTGTTAACAACACTAACTTCTTGTAACATTTCTCTCCAGTCACATGTAATGCTGTATTTGCCCCTTTAAAATGTTTTTTTTTTCAATATCTAACTGCTGTGTTTATGACGTAATAGTTTGCTGTATGTGAAAATATTCTTTCTTATGCTGTTTATTCTAGCCTAGTGCCTCTGCAGTTTTACCCTGATGTTGGTACAAGTTTTTACCTAGAAGCGTTTGTAAAATCATTACTAATATACTGGCTATAATCTTCTTATTAATCTTGAAGGATATTTTTCTAAGCTTGTGCGTAACATCATACATTTTGCTTTTGATTTTTAAGCAAATTTTAAGGTGTTTCTGTTTTTAATTTTAGCTCAATTTCCTGGAGTTTGCGGTTTGAAATACAGAAATCCTGATACCCAGTCAATGAGGGGAATAAAGTTGGTTGATGGCATATTGTATCCTCCTGGTCCAGATGATTCTTGGATGGATTGTGTTTATCTAACAGTTTATCCTAAAGGTGACATTAATATCATGATAAACAACTTCTAAACATGCATATTTGCATAGTGTGGCAGAATGAAAGCATTAAATCATATATTTTTTGTTTGAGATTTCCAAGTGCCTGTTGTGTGCTATCATGCAATAGTGAAATAAGTGTCGTAAGTTATGATTAGCCACCACATCAATTGACTTTTTCAGTGACAATAAGTGCAATTAAGTTAGTATTTATCCAATCTAATATTGATCATGTACGACGTATGTGATTTAGTGAGGTAGTCTCTGTACAATCTTATTAGCAACATGACATTATTGTTTGCTGTCACCATTTTTATTTATATCCATATATCGGATATTGTATATTTTCATTGTCTTTGCCTTTAAAAAAGCATAATGATTAATCAGTTGTCAAAACTTTTGCTCTTAAAAAACATCTCAAAGTTTTTGTTTTTTTGAAAACGGTATCAGTTAAAGTACAAACTGCTCTTTTAAAGCAGATAGAATCTCCAAGTTAGCTGCTTTTTGACGCAAAAATTAGCATGAAATATACAAATCGATCTCTCAAGCTTTGGAAAAATTACTAGTTTTCTGAATTGTTTCTGACAAATACTGATAAATTTTAATTCGCATTAAACCAAAAAACATGGCAGCTACAATGAGAGGAATGCAAATATTTTAAGCCATTTTTTTTTAAATTCAGACGAATGTTGGAAAAAGGAAATCCCAAGTTCATCTAATCAAATCAGTATTGAAGACTAATATGTTAGTAGATTACCGTATTAACCTTTTGCATTATTGTAGATAACAAGCGTAAAATGGAAGATGAAGATTCACAAAGTGTGCGTAGCAAACGACCTGCACAAAAATGCTCCGATCTTATAGTATTAGGCCTTCCATGGAAGGTAGAAGAAAAAGATCTGGAAAATTATTTTCAAGTTTATGGCAATTTAGTTATGACAATGGTATGTTGTATAATATCTTTTTGGTTACAATAGGTTGCATTTTGGTCGATTGGCATGTCATTAGCTTTTTTTGATCTCCAGTCACCACAGGCAAATTGTCACGATGAACAAAGAAATTATGACGTTTGGGTGACCATTTTACTTGATGGCTGAAGGGTCTATGTGTAACTTCCCAGCTTCTTGTATTTTACACAGGCCAAAATTAAACAAGTTGTTGTGGCATAACCAAGAAACGTAACTATGACAATATGGCATTATAATTATAAAAAAGCATTTTTTGTCTTAAAATTGTAAATTTTTACTAGTAAAACTCGCTTGACACCCCAGCTAGAGAATCGCTGGATTGGTGGTAGCACTATTAGCACAGTCCGCTTCCATGATGTCCATGGTCTAAAAAGCCACAAAAATGTAGTTGTGGTTAAAAGATGTATCTGGTGTTTACGTATGATGGCTTTAAGACTCGGTGTTTAGAAAAGATAGCCTGTCATAAAGAAAACAAACAAGCAGGTTGTCATAACTCAAACCTTTGCATGTTAAAAACTTGCCGAGTTTTAAACTAAAAAAGGTAATGATTTCTGCTGTTTTCTAAATTGACTTTTGTGAGATTTTTTTGAAAGATGCTAGAGCGGATCGGTATTACTGTAAAATGAAGAGGTATATAACTTGCGATACGAGATATTAAAGATGTCTGCACAATGCAGTTATATTGTTTTCAAGTTTTTGTCTGACATTCTTTCAAAAAAATCGTCAGAAGATGTCAAAAGCTAGAAATGGAAATGCTAGAAAAGCTAGAAATGAAGATGTTAAAAGCTAGAAAAGCTAGAAAGCTAGAAATGTCAAAAGCTAGAAAGCTAGAAATGCAAGCTAGAAATGGCATATAATAATCATATTTTATTGAACAAATAAAAAATAATATGTAGAGTTCTGATTAGTTTGCTCCTCAGGCTATTCTGGCATTATATAACTCAAAGAGCTAGTGCATGCCAGCGCTGAAGTCGCAAGTTTTGGCGTTTCACAGTGTTTGCGGTTAGCTTTTACATGTGTTGTAGAATGAAGCATGTTAGTGTTAGTCACCTCATAGTTTTTAATCTCAATAATGCAACAGACTGGATGATTGGTTGGCTAGAACTTGCTATCGAACTTTACTATCTAGTATCGGTACAAGAGGTCTTGAGTTCAATTCCCTGGCTGGTAAAATCGTAGTCAGTGTCGCTGCCGCTTACGAGTTGCGTTTTCATGCACTAAACCATGTAGAGGAACCCCACCACTTATTACACACTTTGGTGTAATGCTGCGAGTATAATATATGTTTGATTTTTTTATTATTGCGACAGCCTGTAGGGATGGGCATTTCAAAATGCCAAACCCAGAAGGATTCGAATCCCAAACTCTCCGGAATAATTTTTTGTGATATAGACCGGGTAATTGGATTCGATTTCGTTGTTTTACATTGTCACAAAGTGTTACTTTAGTGTTATTTTTTCAAATAACTTCTTTTCACTACTATTGCTGGTTTGCTGCTGGGTCTTTTGCGAAATAGGTTGATTTAAAAAAACAGAATGGGATTCGGTATTCTGAATTCGGTTGTAACTATTCGAAATAATTCCGTAATAGTAAGCTATTTTTTTAGCGACATATGTAATAACACGTTTTTAAGGCAACAAGTGGCAAGCTGGAGATGTAAAATTAGTGGTTGCGTGTGGTGTCTTTTTTAAAGCCCTGATATTGAATAACTAGTGTAAGAATAAACAGCTCTCTTAAGCTACCGTTTCATTCCATAAATGTTGATCTTACTTGGTCCTAAAAGCTTAGTGCAACTTCGCAATTGCTTTTCCAATGCTGGTATGTTATTCACTATTCTTTGTCGTATCACATGTGAACGGTCCTACTAAACTGCAGATGAAGGACTTCAATTGATGTACTAAACACCGCAAAGTTCGACAAAGGACCTTAATTTGATCTACTTAACACCGCAAAGACCAACAAAGGACTTGGAATCATACCATAACAAAGAGCGACAAAGGACTTTAAATTAGGGTTAAGTTAGGGTTTTAGGGTCCTTTGTCGTACTTGGCGGTGTTTAGTACATCAATTTGAGGTCCTTTGCAATGTTTCAGTCCTTTGCGGTGTTTAGTAGGACCCCATGTGAAAGATAGCCGGAGGTACTTAAATTTCTTCATTTTACTCAAATGCTGATCTGTCAATATGAAGTGTACTCTCTGATTGTCTGAACATACGCAGTACATGCAGTTTCCGTTTTTGTTGCTCTTGTCAAGTGTAGGGCAAATGAGCCCTGAACAAATGACACCAAGATAAACGGGCTCCATTTGTCCTGGTGTGCTTATTTGTTCACGTGTTCATTTGTCCGTAACTCAGTGATTGTTATTCTGTCAACTGCAAGTATATGGAAAGCTGGCAAGAACTTTTTGCCGACCATTTTGGCAAGACTTGAGTCACGCAAAATCAATATTTGATGACAGTCAGACCATGGGCACTGCAATCCTCGTTCTTTGCTCCTCTATGAGGCTCACTCTTTACTTTTCTACAATCTACTGTGTACACCTTTAGCAGACAATAACTCAAACGTTTGTTTCAGAGAGTATAATACTGTGTCCAATGGCACATCTTTTTGAGACTTCTTTCAGTGCGTAATATGCCATTGCCATGAACTGACTGCCACAAACCTACTAGTACCTAAAGACTACCGACCAGCCGCATTTTGGTGCTTTCAGTGGCATGGAGGTGTGTACTTGGCACTGTTGTGGGAACAATATTCATGAAAGAGTGCAGCCTTGTTGTACTCTTACATAAGTTTTCTTTTTATGCTCTTTACTCTGGCTCAAACTTTAAAATGCTTGTACATTGTGCAATTAGAATGACTTGACAGCAGTTGATAGCTGACCATCCGAGCGATTCTGTAGTCCTCAGCACTGCCATTAGTATTTCAATGAGAATGCGATCATGATTACCTAATTTACACATTTTCAAAAGGATTTGCAAAAGGGTAAAGAGCAGAAGTGTGGGTCAAAGATTTTTTTGATGATTTCCCCAAAATTCTGTCATTGCCTGGAAAGAACGTGCAATTATTCAACGGATTGAATTTTCTCTGCATTGCACCCAATTTTTGCAAAACATGAATGTATATACACTTTGTTAAAAAAAATTGGGACCTTTGTTATCCAATCCTTGTTGCAACTCATCTTGCTCATGAGACTGTGCCGATCGTCAAAAGAAAGTCTGAAAAAAACAAAATTGTTGCAGGTATTTTGCACAAATGCTTGTAAAATCTCAGAAACCAATAACAGTTGAAATCGTGAAAACCAATTTTAAACTAGGGCTTGGAATAAACTGCAGTGCACTGGAAACAATTCAGCAAATGCTGCTATAAAGAAAGAAATTTCCAAAATCGTTCGTTTTTATTGAAGAAGCGGAATGTTTATTGAAAAACTTGAGTTTGTTATTCTGGATTAGTGTGAGCTTTTTACATGATGCAGTTTGTGGTGGTCGATTCCTGATTTAACAAATCTAAATGTGCTGTGTTTTTGATATGAGGACAGTTTTGAATTATGCTTATTTATGAAATACTATTTAAGTTAAGTGAATTTGCAACAATCACCAGTGAGTTTTGCTTTGGTTGTGTTTTCAATGTTAATTAACTATCTGCTAGTGTTTACGGATATTCTCATTTGCAAGTGGGTTGTTGCTAGAATTATGTGTGAGATGGTAGCTGAGATATTGATTTGAGGAGGTGAGCTGTTGAATGCTTTGTTCGCATACACTGTGAACGATCTCCTGTGTTACATTCATTATGGAATTATATGCTTCTTTGTGTGAGGATCTTCAGATTTGGTATGTATATTTATGTGTGCTCTGGTATAATATGGTGGGTAGGATATGAGTTACTATAATATATATTTTTTGTGCAAAAAATTAATACGTTGTTATGGTGGATGATCGCATTTATTTGTGGGTATTTTGAACTCGAGTGGAAATGAAGAGCTTGGAAATTATGGTGACGCAAATCACGAAAAAAATGCTGTATGTTCAAGTATGCGGGTAGTGTGATTAAATCTGCTTTTTAATAATGTGTTTTTGATGCTGTAACTTGGAACCGTTTGTTCAACTGAATGTCTTGTATGATAAGGATTATACTAAGGTTTTGTGGTGATGCAAATGTGCTTATGATGTTATTATAAACTGTCCAGATCATGACAACAGGTCCTACCATAAACTTTAAATTATATTTCTAATTATTATGTTACTGGTATTGGTTGGATTTAATTGAAAAGCAATTTGGGTCAGAAAAGATTTTTTGCAAATCATCAGAAATAATTTTTATAAATTTAAACTTACTGAGACTTACTACGAACCTCTTTCCCATTTTGCCTCAATGTGCTTAAAACACAACGTAATAGTACTTATAAGAAGTTTTTCATCTTGTGAAAATCAACTGTGCTGATTTTAGGTATGAAGAGAGTCGCGAAGAAAAGCTCTTTTTGTGTGCAAGATCATTCAATTGGCAACGAGGGTCTCATGGCATGTAAGACTGTTTTTTACTAACATTTTCACAGCAGACTTTTGAATCACAAAAGTTTTGTCATTCCTTACTTATTTTTTGTTTTCCTGGGTAATACACTAAAGCTTGTTGCGAGGTAGTGGTGCCTATTTCCTTGATTGATCGCTTGGACGACGCAGCCACTCTGTTTTTTTTTTTTTTTTTGTTCAGATCCAAATTAAATTCGTAAAAACCGAAAAAATTAAAGCCGTTTCGATCAATTGATTAAAGTAAATATCTTGCCAATATGCAAGCAACAATTACAAACGGACTACCGGTGTCACTGTGTCAGGTTTAACAAACATCAAACTGATTAAAGTAGTTTTTATTTTTGTTGCGGTTACAAAGAAGTTGGTGTATATTTTGTTCCATGTCTTGTTACTTCAAATATGACCGAAAACAGTGGCGTACATACGGGGTGGGGTGGGGGGGGGGGTCCGGATTCAATCTCACCATTGAGGATTTTAAAAGAAATGAAAACTTCTCTTTTTGGAACGAACTGCCTTTTTTATACAGGGATTGCCCAAATAGCTCTCATGTTTTTTTGTGCTATCCAACTTGCTTATGAAGTCTTGAAAAACTTTTATTGTGATGCAATAATAGACCTACCGGTAGTCAAACTTTTCTGGTGCGCGGCGCTTCACGTTGACGATTGCAGAAAAAGTGAAACCTTTCTTTTTAGAAACCAGGGATATCTAGAACAACGAGATCGCTTACTTCAATATCGCACTGACAACAGTGGTGCGAAGAGCCATTATAGATCAGGTTGTTTTAGGTTGGTGTAAACTATCCAAACATGATGAAATGAAAGATCATTGCCGTTATCGTTTTTAAACCATTATCATAGTAGCATAAAAATTAATCTGGGTTCGATTCATGCTTGCTGCATTGGAAAGAAAAGTGAGCAATGCAATGAGTGAAAGTAACAACACCATATTCAAAATTATCGTATCCATGTTAAAATCACAATTTTGAACAAAATTCTGACTTTACCTGCTGAATTCTAATGTCATTTTTACAAAAGTCAGAAAATCTGTGATGTTTGCTATTTTTTTGCTGAAAAAATTGTGAAGTCAAGGCGAGCCAAGTTACATATTGTGATGCAAACAAGAACAGAAACTTTTTAATGATGCGATATTTCAGAAAACTGGCATCATGATTATGTTTTAGCATGCATTCAAATGAGCGTTGGGCAAAAAACAGTTGGCCTATCACAGTAGCTACTCAGAGTTTACCAGTGTCAAAACACAAAAAAGAGCAATAATCGAATTAATGTTTCTGTCTAGATTTTGAAGATAACTTGTGTAAGCCAGGGCACATTGTTGCAGGGTGGTCCACGACGCATTGATTAATTCGCTGGAGTTGATTTTTAGCAAAGCAGTTGAATAGTGATTGCACAATAGGAATAAAATTGTAATGTCCATGTTAACAAATTTGCTTAACCAAGAATGTATGTTCATTATTTTTATTTACAATCTCTTCAAACATGGCGACGAATGCTGCTCTTGGCTGGTATTTAAACTAGCGAAAGGGGGGAGAGCTTTTTGTCACAGCAGGCTCAGGCAACGAAATTTTTTTGGTTGAAAAAGTTGCAGAATTGACATATAAAAATTACCGGCATTGGCCTGGTGGTACTAGCCAAAACATCGTTCAATTGGATCATTGGTAAATTTTCCAGGAAGCACGTAGCTAGCTGAACCCACGTTTGGAAATCAGGTGAGAAACCAATTTGGCTTACAGCTTCCATGGATTAAATACACGCAGTGAAGGTGTCATTAGTGAAACCAGACTGCCCTAATGCCTTCCACTGCTTAAATATTTTAGTTGCTCGATGCAAAAATGTGAGAGAGAAGCTGGCAGACTCTTCTGCATTTACAGTCAGAGGCTGGCACATCTCATTATTTTTTCTCGATCCTAAAACGAAAAATCGAAATATTATATAGAAAGTTCTAAAATATAAGCCGGGGGCACAATGCACGGCAATGCATCAGTGAAAAAGGAAAAATACGTTCTTTCACACTTGATATATATAAATCTTTAGCAGGTCTAGGCCTACTGCATAACGGTAAAAACCGCAAGAACTTTAATTGAACGCTATTTCTTCACAAAGTGCTAAACAATTTCTCGTCAGTATCTACTACAACAGTAATACCTTTTGATGGTGATTTCAAAGACATCACTTTCTAAACGTTGTAAATAAAAGTGATGAAGTTTCAAGTAGCAGCAAAGTTGGGATAACTGGAACTAGAATGCTTTGTGGTTGATGATAAAACCAGAGCAGAATCAGTAGCATTAAAATCAGAAATAAAATTTAAAAGCACAACAGCCTGTTTCGTCGGTAATGACTCATCAGGTGTCAGATTCAAATAATCTGTGACACCTGATAAGTCGTTACCGATGAGATTCTATTTGCTTAAGAATCTGTGACACCTGATGAGTCGTTACTCGTTACTGACAACATAAACTGTTGTGTTTTTAAATTTTAACTGTAATTTTAATCCTACTGTACCAGTGCTTAAAAAAATCTTTCCAGAGCCATGAAATATGACGAATGACAGATTCAGATTATATTATTTGTCCACAAAGACAACAGAAAATATTATGGCAGCGAAAATAAAATATCATAAGGTACGACGCAATGTGGACCAGGAAGCAGCGAAGAGCCCACAAGGTTAAATATAGCTATATTCACACAATGAAAGCAATTTCGTTCAGCTTAAAGTTACCCAGTTCAATCTTCACCCAGTAACAGGCTTGCATTTGAAAGAACTACAGCTGCACATTTTGAGTATAGTAGCAAAATGCGCAAATAGAATTGATTAATCAATCTCCAAGTTATAACGCTAAAAATTGTCCAATAATCCAACTTACTCAAGGCATGCTGAGTGGAAGTTTTTGTCATTATGCTTGGATTTAAGGATGCCTTTTTCAGTGAATGGGCAACTTTTAAGCTCTTGTGTTCTTTAAAGGCATACAGGTGCTTTACATTACCAAACAAACCCTGGCAACTGGACGCAATATATCTTCAAAACCAACAACTGGAATGTGCATTCAACTTTTTGACAAAAAGTTATTGAAAATATTTTTTAGATTGTGAGTGAAATTCAATAACTAAAAAGTAGCTCTCCTATCTTCGTAGGATGCGTACAGTATGGTTTCAAATTACCACCACAGAGATCCATAAACATTTTTCTGCATAACAAGAAACATAGAAATAGCACATTTTTTTAGTAAAATTACATCTGTTAAGTCAACCTCTGCATGGAGACAATTATAATGTTGTGGATTTTAAGAAAAAGAAAAAATACCCAAGATGAGCTGTTGAGCCTATGTAAATGCAGTAAGCAAGTACAACATTACTACAGGTATTACAATATACGAGCTGCTACAGCATCTGATACCGACAACATTGATCATACATTTACAAACAGCAAAAATTCTTTTCTCTGATATTTTATGTATGAGGTCAAAGTTGTCAGAAGGCTTATTGCTATTTACGCATACATTTCTCTGTTTTTACGTGGAAGTTACTAAATAATGAGATTTCATAACTACACTAATGCACATTCTCACCTGTTGCATATAGGCTATGATTGTGCACGGAAATAGCCAGAATGAAAAACATATCTTTTAAAGATTTCATAACTGTATTAAACCAATATCTCAACTGATCCAAGTCTATTTTGTGCATTGGGGCAAGGCACACAACATCTATCCATTTACTTTTCGTATCTGCATCGACCAGAACAGAGAAAACGAAACATGGACATTTATCAACAGATCGGTATCCAGAGTTGCACTGGGGTACACAGCAAGTGTGTGGTATAATGATAGAATTACTGTAGGGGTTGTTTTTACTTTAAAATGCCTATTTTTACAACTAAATTATATATTTAACTCTTAAGAAAAATACTTGGTTAGTTAGTGCAGTCAATGGTCAACTAGTCATGACAAAATGTAGGTACATACGCGGTAATGTCAACATTATTTTGATGTTTTTTTTTTTTTTTTGGAGCGGCACATTAACAGTATGAATAGTTATTAATTACAAATATAATAGCCAGAACATTTTGAAACATATTTAAATGGAATATCTCGGTTGAATCACATTTAACTGTAATAGTTAAATTTTACTGAAAAGTCTCATTTGAATGTGTTTCAATTTGTCCTAGCTATAGGCCTATTGTTAGTAATTAAACTAGGTCCTATCTAAAATATCCATCAATCATACTCCTAAGTTTCTACTGAACAGCACAGCTAATCTTTTTTTAGTTGAATTGTTTTTGCATGAGCTACACGAATCAACTCTAACTAGTAACTAGTATACTTCACTAAGCTTAGACTCTAGGCGTATAACCCTAACTTTACCTCCTCCTCCCTACCCCTAATTAGTGATTTAGGGCAGCTGGGTTTTGATATATAATAGAAAATATACATCTCCTAAACACTGCCTAATGAGTATTGTTAAACCATTTTGAAGCTGTCGAAAATCAAGTCTAGTTAACAGGTACCAGTAAATGCGGCTACGGCATCTCTTGTTCAGGCTAGTCATCGTCTTTTGATAAGCTAGGCCTACTAAGCTTCTATTTACCAAATAAAACTGTTTTACTTTTTTAAAACTGACATTCTATCCTACAACTGACGTTTGACTGCACCTTAACGCCACGGTCCAACTTAGCCTAACCGGCCACCAGTCCAGTCACTTGAGGCTCAGAACTCAGCAGTCAGCACCACTGTTGTCAAGCGCAAAAAACAAAAAAAGCAGAGTAAGCGATCCCATTGTTCTAGATATCCCTGTTACAAACGAACAAGCTTTTCTTCGTGCGTAGCTTGCCGAAACTGCTGTCATGTTTTTCCGTTTGGTCCAACTTTTTTATTTAATTTTGAGAAACTTTTATTACGATGCGATGCAACATTGCAACAATACCGGTATTTCAACTTTTCTGATGTATTTTGCTTGAACTGCATTTTTGTCATTGATGCGGCGGTGAAGCAACTGGTAAGCAGGAGCTTCCTTAAATACAATGCATCTGCAGTAACTATGGACGCACTAGGATGATGACTAAAAAAGTTTTGGGGAAATTTCAAAACACCTGATGTGGGATCGGATGAACTTTTATGTGTAAAACGAAAATGGGGTTGATTTTTAATTTTGTTAAAAAAGGTCCCCCACCAAATGACTTTTTTGCACCTCAGTTTTCATTTTTTTGTGATCTTTTGCCAACTGTAAGTTATTGCAGCAAATTATGTGCTGATTACTGATAAGTTTATGGGGACGATGCTCCTTGTCATTTGACGGCTTTTGAAGAAAAATTTGTTCAAAACGGACAATCAGGGCCGGAGATATAAACAACTCGGTGTTCAAATATCAAACATCGCCCTCTAGTGGAGGAATTGAATGTTAACTGTTTCAGAGAATACTAGAGCGATTTAGATAATTTTTAATGGTGGTTACCCATTTTTAGCAATGAGGAGTTCGTTTTCACATAAGAGGTGAGGAGTTCGTTTTCACATAAGAGGTAATATCTGCCACTAGATGGCAGCAGCATTATTTTTTAGTTTTTAATGAATATGCTTTCTGCTTTACATGTGTGACTTTTCAAATGTTTTCATTTTGCCCGCATTAATAGAAGCACACATCACAACGACTACCAAATCTATTGAAAGAAAACAGACAACTTGTGCATTCAAAATTTCAGATACAAAAACTTGCCCAGAAACTAAAAAACTAAAAACGATCTTAGCTCACTTTTAAAATACTAAAAACCTGTTGTTAAGATAGCTTGCTACACGATAGAAGTTTATGTGTGATGTATTTTTTTGTTCGTACTTTTTATGCTGCTTTTTCATTAATTTTACTGCTCTTTCAGCGATCCAATGTTTTCATCAAACTTACAGTTGATGTTACGAATTGGATAGTTTCATTCTCAGTTTTTCACATGTATGGGGGAATACGATTTTTCATTTTATTAAAAGACAGCATTCCAATATCACATTAAAGAATGAATTTATAGTAGAAGACTCTTCATGCCATCAGGGCTTCGTTAAGGATAGCTGTCTTAGCAAGTTACCGTGCGAAGACGAAAGTTTGTTCTTTATTATGAACTAATCTATCGTGGTACCTATTTTAATCCTGAGACACTGATGGGCTTTGTTGTTGGCTGGTTTTGCAAATGCAAATCAAAGACGTGCAGGATACAGGAGTTCCCATTGAACTACACCTCCATCATGATGACGTTATAGTTTTGTTTTGCAAGTTCTGAAGATTGTGTCCTCTTGCTGGATCCTGTAAACAGAAATTTAAATAGAGTTTTGGCATTTTTAAAGTTTTTTTTAACTTACCGGGAGAATAATGTTGGGACTAAGCGATCATTTCAGCTTTTTCGAATTTTTTGAGGGACCCTTGTGACATCTGAACCCATAGGCTGCCTGTATTATTCCCTTGTTTTTTTCATTTTAAATGTTTTACCTTGAGAAGAATTAGTAGAGGCTAGAATTAGGGTTTGTAGTTCTTTTAAAAGTGAAGAAGTTTTTTTAAAGGGATGGGAGGTTGCTATGCTGCACTGATGAGACTATGGCAGGGTCGAAGCGCGTATGCAGCTGCAAATGATTCGGTTACCCTATGGCCCTGTACTGAATAGTGAGGCTACCGGTAACTCAGTTGTAAGTAAGACCTTACAGGCTTTTTCACTTGGTTGTTGCCTACTAATAGGAGGGAACCCCCTAGAAAAGAAATGAAGTTGAAAAGTTTAGGTTGGCCCTGTAACAAAGAGTTCTCACAGTCTGGAATGACTCTAGCCTGGATTGGCTGTGCAAAGTAAGGCTGACAAGAATTTTTAGCTTTTGCTTTTCAGCTTCCTACAACATTTGCTATCGACCTAAAATTTGATTTTTTATGGTAGTGGAACACATTTGCATAAAATTGCTATTGCAAGCGGTGAATGGCATTTGTTGATCCTACATTTCGGCAAACTTTTAGACTTCTTCGCAGAAGTTTCAAATTTATGAAAAGACATCGTTAACCACAGAATACCGTAGCGATTTAAACAAATATATTAGCCCAAAAAAATTTGGTATTTTTAGATTAGTTTTTAGTTGAATAAAATATCCCTTACGAACCCTACCGTGTGAAACAGGCTGTCGGGTTTTTAATTTTTAACTGATGTGCTGAAGTGAATATAATACCCTCTAACTTTGTTATTGAGCACTTTTTTGATCAGCTGTTCACTCCGCAGTTATTAGATTAGTTTACCAATAAACTGCTAAAGAAAAGAAACGATGCTGCCGCCATCTAGTAGCAGATATTACCTCTTATGTGAAAACGAACTCCTCATCGCTAAAAATGGGTAACCACCATTAAAAATTATCTAAATCGCTCTAGTATTCTCTGAAACAGTTAACATTCAATTCCTCCACTAGAGGGCGATGTTTGATATTTGAACACCGAGTTGTTTATATCTCCGGCCCTGATTGTCCGTTTTGAACAAATTTTTCTTCAAAAGCTGTCAAATGACAAGGAGCATCGTCCCCATAAACTTATCAGTAATCAGCACATAATTTGCTGCAATAACTTACAGTTGGCAAAAGATGGCCAAAAAATGAAAACTGAGGTGCAAAAAAGTCATTTGGTGGGGGACCTTTTTTAACAAAATTAAAAATCAACCCCATTTTCGTTTTATATATAAAAAAGTTCATCCGATCCCACATCAGGCTAATTTTTTTTTTGTAGTCATCACCCTAGACCGCACACAAAAATTATTTTAAAGAAATCAAATCTTTACTGTAGGCCTACTCGTTTCATTAACTCGCTTTAAACCTAAATTGACACTGCCCTATATAAGTGCTGAAAATAAAGTAAAAATACTGCCAAGGAAGACCAGACCAACAAAAGGTTTAAAGAGGCCCAGGGGCGGAACAGGGGGAGGGGAAGGCAAAATCGTTTTTACGCACCGTAACTGTATCAGGCTCTGTTTTTCAGACACCCCGATCATGTGCTTGAGAGTATCTCATGATATCAACGCTGTGATTTGGATGAAAAATAAGCTACCTTGATAATATCGACACTGTTTTTGACCTTAATCACATGATTAATGATTCCTCTTGCACGTAATTTATTGTAATTCAAAAATGTTTCGGTAGGGAAGACAGTTTTTCTCTTGCTTCACTGTCTTGTTTTCAAGACAGGGCAAATTGCCCCTTTCATAATGAGTGCATATTAAATATTTTTATCAAGGTTTGTATCAATGTTGGTTCTTGAAAAGATTTTTTTGAAGGGAAGCATTTACTTGTTTTACCTCCCTGGCTACACCCTGTTTGTGACGTTGCGAAAGCTAGCCTGCTTTTGTCAATCAACCTTCCTATGGCCCAAAAATGAGGTTAACTAAGATTTTTAACCACGGATTGACAGCTCGAGTTTTTGTGAAACCTTTTCGCTCCTAAATGAAGCGCTAGGAATCGTGAATGAAATATCTGGATTGTTTTCTTCGTTATTGCATTATAGTAGCTGTGACGTTACTTAAACTTTCGTCATCACGATATGACGTCATTGAATCTCCCCTTTGAAAAATCCTGCGTACGCCACTGACCAAAAAATAATTGAAATGACCGAAATTTTTGTTAACAGGTCAATTGACCGAAGTCAAATTTTGAAAAAAATAACCTAGCAGCCACTTGTAATGCAAGGCTGCAGCAATGGCAAGTTACTAGCTGCGTTTTTTTTTTTTTTTTCGGACATTGTCCGAAGTGTTTGCTCAATGTCCGAAATATTGGAGCCATTTCGGACAAGGTGTCCGAAAAACTTTTGCTTATAGCACAACAATTGCAGGGGCATGTGGCGGCTCCATGCTCATTAACTTAACTAAAATTTTGCGAGTTTCTTTTTGCAACTAAACCGTTGCCACTGTAACGTTCTGATTGAATTGTTTGCTACATGCGTGCTTATTGCAGCATTCTCACTTGTCAGCAAGGAGAAACCGTTTTTGCGTTTTACCATATTTGGTAATTATGTCCAGACGTTTAGAACCCTTGTGGCTACTGCAATATCGTGCATGGGCTTCGTGATTGGGACTCCCTCGTCGGGATGTGCCGGATACCGGATATATATTCGGTATCCGGCACTATCCGGTGCTTCTTGAAGTATCCGGTATCCGGCCGGATAGTACTTCGGAATCCAGCAGGATACCGGATATTTTTAAAGTTCGGGAAAATTGCGTAGAATAGACTCGGTAAAAATAAAATTTACCCTTTCGATCTATGTGAAAAAAATTGCATTGAGTTTGAAAACTTTAATTTTGTTTGGATTCTATACGAAAAGTAGATCCGAGTTCAAACCTTAGACTGCGTTGGTAATCTTTTATATCAAGTGGATTTAAATTTAGTTAACATTGTTTTTTTCGGCGTTGCAAGTTTTGTCATCAGGAAAGCAACTTCAATGGTGTAGCAGTAGGCAGTAATCAATCGGCATCAAACCGAGACGGTATAATTTCGATGACCACCACCGTTGTCTCCCGTAATGACCATGCAAATAATTTACATTTAAAAGCCTATCTTCTACCCTATAACTTGCACGTTGGTTTTTTGTTCGAAATGTAAAAAAAAACGTAATGAGCAGCCGACATAGGTGCCAATTTTTTCTCGAAGGCAAACGGCAGGGGGAGAGAACTTTTATGGAAACTTTGTTTTCGCATGTTTTAGCAGCTCTGATGATAGCGCAAAGCAAGTGAAAATTCAAATTAAAACTTGCTTTTTACCGACCGCTTAGCTTAGTGGTTAAAGACATCGCTATTGGTGTGGTAGGCTCGCCGTTGTGGCGACGTTTCTGTTTTTTTTCGGAGTTCGAAATTGTGTGCACAGGCGCAGAGATGAGCCCCGCCACTCGTTACATGCTTCGGCGTAATACCGCGAATATAATGACGATTTGATCGTTTTTGAAGTTTGCTTATGATGGGTATCACAAATTGCTCACAAGCGCAAAACCGCAAAAATCAACACAATGTGTGGTAATTGTTAACTCGATTGTTTTACTCGTAAAATCACGCCGCTGACGCAAGCCATACGCTTGACAGTTTTCTTCTCGCTTTATTTAGCATGAGCGCAAAATTTCGTGAAAACAAGGCTAAGATTTTGCACTGTTACATTTTGAAAGTGTTTTAGCTACCTTGCAATGTGCATGCAGTCAACTATTAATATAATTATGAAAACTCCCCGGAGGCCGGACATATGTTGCCCTTTTCGGTACTAGACCTGAGGAAGCATTGTTCCTGCTCCCGCCGATTAGACGCTTATGGTGGCTGACTGACTTGGCGTCCGATTTTCGGCACACTCTTCACCAAAATCCACTCTTTTAACACAATTCTTCTTACTCGAAATTAAAGCCCAGCATTGCAAACGTGTTGACACACAAACGTAGTGTCGTGGATCGTAGTTGCATCAAAACCGATCAATAAGATGGTCATTACATCAACTGAGCTCCTACCGCTCGACCGCGTTGCCGATTCGGCCGACTTGACCCAACGCTTTTGAAAGTTTCCTGAGTGTCACACAGAGCTGCGAACTCGAACTTAAACTCGAACAAACTCGATCATTTTGCCGAACTCGAACTTGAAATAATATTTTTTCTGAACTCGAATAAAACTGTTCAAGTTAGAGTTCATTGGAAAGATATTTAAATTGTTAAGAAATAATAAAAGATCACTACGAAATATAGTCTTTAGTTCAAGCAGTCACAATCCGCGTAAATTGAAGTTACGATTTTACCAAAAGAAAAGATGCATGTCGTTTATTTGTTTATGCCATTGCGAGCTATAATTCTTTTTAATTGCATGAGCCTCGGCGGTGAAAAAGTTGTCGCGATTTTGGATATTCATCTGTCTGAACTCGAACTTGAACTCAAAAAAGCTTATTTTTGTCGAACTCGTAAAAATTAAATTAGAGAACTCGAACTTGCTAAAATCGGTTGAACTCGAACTCGAATAAAATCCGATCGAGTTCGCAGCCCTGTCACATGACCTTATGCAATAGTTTCATGGCTCGCTAGTCGAGCAAAACGATAGCGAGGAGCCGTGGACAAAAAATATCAAAATATTAATTTTGGCCTAGGGCTATACTATCCGGTAAGTTAGATTTGCCGGCTATCCGGCAAATTTGCTATCCGGCACATCCCTACTCCTTCGAGATTTTAATGACAACTTGAAACAATTGCTGCTTTTGATATTTTGAGTGAAGTTGTGAAATATTTAGCTAAAATAGATTTTTGGAAAATGAAAGTAATTATTGCGTCTTCGGAAGAAAGTAATTTAAAAAAGATCATTTTCGTATATAATCGGTTCCTTCAATCGAGGTCATCGAATTATCGGGAGAAATCGAAGTCATCGAATTTTAACAGCTCAGATGGCCGAGTGGTAAGAGCGTCCACCTCGGTAGCTGTAGATTTGGGTTTGATTCCGAGCCGGGTCAAACCAATGGCTTGAAAATTGGTATTCACTAGCTTCCCTGCTTGACGCTCAGCATTAAAGGGACAGTGTGGAGAACAAGCTAACAAGATCATTTGTTGTGCCGTTGGGAAAGACACTTAGCGGGATTCCCTCATCTTGGTGTGGTACACAGATGGCCGGCAACTCCTAAGCGATCTCGTATAGCGCTATGATCGCTTTCTCGTGATAGGAGAATAAATATGCAACTAAAATACAAAAAAAGTGACACTCAGTATTAAAAATTCAACACAACGAGAAGAACAGTCAAGGAAAAAAACCAAACGTGATTAAAGTTTCGTTTTCAAAACTAGTCTCGCGTTTTTGTGAAATGTAGTAGCTTAATTATTAACATTTGATTTAGTAGACTTGTGAAATCGTTCGTTCATAAATCTTGCCGAAAAAGTTTTTAAATGTCCGAAATTTGTCCGAATTTTTACTGCAAAAAAATTACCCAAGTTACTAGCAGCATGTGGTTGCCCTCGTTATAAGTCACGTGTTATTCTCTTTAAGAGCAGAAAATAGGATGCAACCATGGCGTGCTAGAACAACTTCTAGTACTGTTCGCCATGAACACCACCATTCAAATTTTTTTCGATATTTTGGTTACGTTGATGTTTCCATATTTCACTTGACGTTTAAAGAGGTTTGTGCTTACTACGACAAATTAGTACCATACTTGAAATATGACTTGTGTGAATATATGTGGGTTCTGCCTGGCTTCGTGGAAACTGGCCGTTTTCTTGAAGGGCGTCTTGTTACGTGTCTTTTCCAGCAACACAGCAAGTGAAATAAAATTTTTTCCTCTGTTTCTTTCACCCTGAGCATTAAGGAGAAAAGTTCATCATCATCCAGTTTATATCCGGTTGCCTGATACACCTCATCCTCTCCGCAATTGCTCATCTTGTTCGACCTGCAGTTTGATCGGTCTTCAATCTGACTTCCTTCGCACTCTCTTCCACCTGTTTCCTTCAAGTCCTTTTTGGCCGTCCTCGCTTTCGCTTTCCGTTCACTTCTAGCATCATTGACTTCTTCAGTATATTATCATCATCCCTTTGAATTACATGTCCATACCATGTTACTCCATTCGCCTTTGCCATTCTATCCAACGTTTTTTTCAAACCGAACATCTCCATCAGCTCCTCCATCTTCTTTTCACTAATTTCACTCCACACATTGACCTCACTATGGCTCTTTCAGTTCTTTTCAAAACTGCCATATCACTCTCCCTCAAACACCATGTCTCACTTCGATATAGCATTGCTGATCTTACGCAACTGCGGTAAACCATCCCTTTCATTCTCAAAGAAAACCTTTTCCCTCGTAACAACTTTCAGCATTCTCTAAATTTCATCCATCCAATCCTAACTCTTGATGTCACTGCAGTTTTACATCCACCACTAGCATTCAGCCTGTCTCCTAAATAACAAAATCTCCTCACAGTCTCCACTTCATCGCGTAATACCTCCACTGGTTCTTCCGTGCCATCTCCAACATCTGTGCATGTTCTACAAACAAAATGTGTAGCAGAACTACGAGTTACCTTTTTCATTTTCGTGCATCTCCCATGTATCCACTTCATGCACTGTGTGCAACACACAGCGTTAGACCCAACCCTTTTCCCACGTATTCCACAAGGATCTATTTTGCTCAATACAATTTCTCCTTCCGTTCTGCTCACCATCATCTTAGTTTTTCCAACATTCACTTTCCAGCTCTTGCCTTCCAATGCACTTCTCCATTTTTGGAATCTCTCTTAAATCATTCATACTTTCACTCATCAGCACCAGATCATCCGCGTACAAAATTTCATTCAATAATCCTTACATGTTCTGTCACAACATCAACCACAATAGCAAATATCAGTGGTGATAGCACAGATCCTTGATGCACTTCAACGTCTACCCCAAATTCTTCCGATATCCCTGACCCAACTCTTAACTTTCGTCCTTGAACCCTCATATAAACTCATCACTGCTTGCACCAACACTTCTGCCAATCCTTTCTTTCTTAATGCCTATTCCATCCTTTTTCTCGGTACCCTATCAAATGCCTTTTCCAAGTCCACAAAATACATGTACAGTTTTTTCTCTCTTTCACGAAACTCCTCTTGTATTCTCCTAAGAATAAACAATGCATGAGTTGTGCCCTTCCCAGGCATAAAGCCAAACTGCATGTCATCTATCGTTACCAATCCTCTTATTCTGTTCTCGAGCATTCTCTCCTCTATCTTCATTGTATGCTCCAGCAGCTTCACTCCTCTGTATGCCCCACAATCCATCACATCCCCTTTTCCTTTAAAGATTGGAACAACAACACTTATCTTCCATTTTTCTAACATACCTTTCCCATCAAACACTCTCTGACAAAGCTTCTTTATTACTCCAACACCAAACTTTCCACTTGCTATTATCATATCCATATTTGCTTCTGAGGGTCCAGCTATCTTTCCCAACTTCATCTTATTCATAGCTTTCATCACCTCATCATCAGTTATTCCTTCAACTGGCCCTTCTGCTTCAACCATCTGATCCCATTCATTTTCAACATTCATGATCTTTTCCATGTGTTCCTTCCATAATTTCCCACGATCTTTCTCACTGACAACAAGTCTTCCATCTTTTATCCTTCATGCAACCTCCACCTTGTATGTCGCTTCCCTCCTTTCTCATGAACTTCGCACACTTGAAAACGTCGTTTGGTTTGATGCATAATACACTCATCTCCTCTTCTGCCTCTTGCTTCATGGCTTTTGCAATCACTTTCTTCGTTTTATTTCTGGCCATCCTATAATTATTTTTACTTTCCGTTGATCGATTCGTGCACCACAATTTAAACGCTTTCTTTTTCTGATCTATTGCATCCTTTACTTGCTCATTCCACCACCATGTTTTTCCCCGATTTCCACTCCCTTTCGTCTTTCCACACAATTCCTCACAAGCCTGTGAAACTCCATTCAAGATCCCCACAAATCCATTGAATCAGTGTCTACTAATTCTACTACTCTTTCTTCAAACTTCTCTTTGATCTCTTTTTCCATCAGCTTCCACACCCTCCATCTCACTCTTTTCCTCTTCTTCACTGACTTCTTTAATTTTTGCTCCTCCACATCAACAACCATTAGCCTGTGTTGCAGTTCCCCAGGGATAACTTTCACATCGCGTAGCTACTTTCTTTTTTCCTGTCCAACCAAAACGAAGTTTATTTCTGTATCATTTCGGCCCGAACTGTAAATCACCTTTCTTTTATTCTTTTTCTTGTACCACGTGTTTGCTACACACAACTCTTTCTGGTCACAAAAATCTAGTAACATTCTTCCTTCAGCGTTTCTTTTCGCTACTCCATACCCTCCATGAATACCTTCAAATCTGAGTAAATTCGCTAAGTAAATTCCAGTCACTGCCCATTGTTAACTGCTTCTAAACATAGTGAGAAGTTGACGTGACATTTGACGATCTTGCACCAAGTCCAATCTTCTTAGTCGATGTTTTTTAACCATTTAACTCGGCGTTTCTTAATTTTGGGTGATGCAAATTCCAAACTTCTTTGAGGGTACAAACTCCTGAAGTTGCATGCTGATAAAATCAATCGACACCTCGAAAATAAATTTGAAACAACCAATATTATATAATAAGACAAAGTTACGCTACCTGTATTTATGGACCTCTTGTGGCCACATTGCGCCCCCTTTTCAGGGGCTTATGCATGCTAGGTCAAAAACCCTTTAATAGTACTAGTGTCTTTTATTTCTGCACCGTCGAAATAAATAGGACACGGCAATATAGGAGTTAAACTACGAACGGACACAGAAAAGAAAGAAGCAACAAAACGATTAACGTTGTAACGTGCTGGCGAGAATGAAACTTGAAGATGAGGGAATTAGTAGGCATGGTCGCAACACCCGATTAACTAAAAAGGGTTAGAAAAGAAAAAACAAAAACCAAACAAATGACGGCGAGATGAAAAAGACCCTAAAAAGACCACAGCTCCAAAACCGCTATGATATTGTGCAATGGTGGGAACCATAACAGTGTACAGCATTTCGAGGTTACTCACTGTCGTCACAGTGCAACTAAATTAACACGGAGAGACCCAACCTAATCCCAGACCAAGCGCCATTAAGATCATATAGTAACCACAAAAGGTCAAACAGGCAAAAAACTACCTAAAGAAATCCTGTCCAGCTTAAAAAACCGGTTATTCTGCATTTGTAATCATTGCAATTAATTCTATTATTCGTATAAATAAATGTATTAGATGTTCGCTGTGTTTCTAAAATATATATGTATTTTTATTTTATTTTTTTCAGGTCTGGTCATTTTATTTGCAATTTGACTGCATCAAATAGACTGAATGTGTCAATCTACGATCGAATATCGAGCTGATGAAGTTTGTGGGTCGTTACCAACGTGTAAAAGAAGACATGCAAAATATTTTGCAACACTTTTATTTTGTTAAAGAAATATTCTGTGTCAATATTTTCAAGTTCATGTTCGTTTACCTAAACGGTTGTTTGCGGGCAGTGTGTTCACAGCACCAGAGTGATCCCACAAGTCTAGAATGACTTAATAATTGTGGGCGGGTAGCTACCTACTTGTAAGCGAGCTGGTGATTGGAAGATAACTAACCATAAAGATATGCATGTGGTACAGACCCTGTGTGCAGATTTTAGCAATCGTCTTTAAGTACAGTGCAGCAGGTCAGGGGTGCTTGTTGAACCTTTTTCAGTTTTGATGTGTTTAAAAAGGCGATTGTGTGGTAAACTATAGCTTTATTGTACACAACACAACCGCTATCGTTACCTCATCTTTAGTCCCTATGGTTCTGGTAAACTTGGTGTTATGCAGAAAACATACTATTACGTCGAATAACTCTACATGAGTCTACTAGAGGTGGCTGTAGAATAAATTGCAATCATTGCTCATTTAGTCTGTAGTTTTTGAAATGTGTTTGCTGTTTTTGTATAACTGCAACCTAAAAAATGAACCTAAATAAATAGTTTAATATTAATTTCAAATTGCTGAACTTAGTACGTATGGATAGGATTAGATTGGGATCTCTTTATTTTTGCCAAAAAAAAAATCCTCGATTATTTGAGCTGGTACCTCACGACAATTATGAAATTTTCATTGCTCCCACTTACCCTGTGCATATGTGCAGTTGAAGTGATTCCACAAGCCCACGGGTTCTACATCGTAGTCGATTTTTGATGTCATAATTTTGAAAAAATTTATGATATTAAAAATTTAATTGTGGCGCAGAAAGTTCGTGGGCATTGGGAACGACTTAAACTAGGGTGTGGACGGGGTAACTGTGACGTTCATTATTGTCATTGTGGAAGAGCAAGTAGCTCAAATTCGGCTGCCGTGCCATTTACTAATGCAATGTAGTAATGTGCTTTTGTAAGATTGTTTGCCATGTTAACTGCGGTCTTAACTTGAGTGATAAAGTTGTTAGGTAACTGAGTTTTTTATGCTGTCATTTATGCCAAAAATAATATAATTAAATCAAACTAGATGTAATTATGTCTTGTTATTTGCATATGTTCATCGCGATTTTTACCCGGGAATAAGTCATAAAATTTCCCGACTTCCCAAATTTTTTCTGTTTTAACATTTTGCACGATGTGAAAAAAAATTGAGACTAACTGTTGGCAAATTTTTCAGCAAGATCCTCAGGAATTTCGTTTTTTACCTTTTCGTCGAAACCTACTTACCTTATACTAGATTTAGTTTTGCAAGGGACTTTTCACTGTCTGGCAGTTCAGATTTTTTCACTTTGTAATTTTAATAATCACTTGTTACCTTGTCTTTCTTTTAAATATAATAGAATGATAACATTCAAACTACACGATGAAAGATATGCTGGTGTTTGACTAGTATGTCGTTACGCTACGTTCTTGCATGTTCATGAACATAGGCGTCAATTTTTTGTTAAAGTGAATCAAATCCAGGGGGCGAGAATTTTTTAACGAATTTCATTCATTTAAGTGCTTATGGAAATAATTTTGCAACCTGTAGCTATATGAAGTGTATGGGTGATGATAGTTTGTAGTAGCAAGTTTACATGTGTTTACGGCTTTTATACAAGTCGCGCTGTTGCAAACATCTCCCGATGATCATTTTTTAGAACATGTGGCGTCGCGCTCTCACCGTCATAACGTTGTACAAGCTCGAGCTGACACATCGCTTATTTTAGCAATAACAATACAAAAAAATGCATTTCGGCTATCATGTTCACGATTTAGGAATTTTATTTTTATTTATTTAGTTGCATATTTATCCTATCACGAGACAGCGATCAATGCGCTATACGAGCTCATTTAGGAGTTGCCGGCCATCTGTCTACCACACCAAGGTGGGGGAATCCCGTTAAGTGTCTTTTCCAATGTGGGGGTAATTTCGAGGCAATTTGGACCTACTCTTTCCGAAAAAGAGCGATTGCGTAAAATAGGTTGAAGACCCCTGCGCAACAGTATTAACAATTATTGCCTTTCAAAAACGATAACAATTTAAACTAAGCCCACAGCGCTTCGGCTTTAAAATGTCTTTTCCAATGCTAAAAAGTTGTTAACTGCAGCACTAGAAGCAGTGGTGCAGCAAGAAATTTTAAAAGAGGCGGGGGGCATTTGACTTTTTTTTTAAAACGCAATTTATTATGGCAGGAATAATTTGAGCCAATTGCGAAACAAAAAAGGTTCTGGGGGTCCGGGGGCATGTCCCCCGGAAAAATTTGAAAATTTACTTGCGGTAATGGCTTTTTTAGTGCTTTTTGAATAATTTCCAGGCAAATTTTGTTTGAATTTTTTGACCTTAATTCTGAATGCTTCACCGAATATCATGCATTTGGATCGCACATTTTCGATTATACGTGCTTAGAGCGTACAGCTTATTGTTATCCAAGAGGTTCGAAATTATAAAAAATTGTATTTATCAAAAACGTTTTTATAATGGTTGTAAATCCTACTCCCTGGATCTGCCTCTGGCAATAAACTACGAAAACCATCGAAAGAGTCTGGCATATTTCAGTCACTTGGCACCGTTAATTTGGTTCTTTTTACTAAATGGCAAAGTCAAAAGGGTGGGGGCATGGCACAATGCCCCTTCCCCCTAAATACGCTCCTGATTGGAAGCAATAACAGTATTGTAATGAATTAGAAGATCCCCAAGTTCTTCATGCATAAAAGCGTTGTTTGCATCAACAGTTTGTGAGAGCGGGGCAAAAAGGAACTCCTCTACTTTATCGACATTACTAGATATTCGTCGCTTTGATTGAGCAAACAAATAGCCAAAAACCTATCATTTTAGCTTGCATCACGGTCGTTGTTTGTGTCACTACTTGTCGAAGTATTTAATTCTAGAGCATTGTCGGTTGCCTTGTTTAATACAAAGATCACTTTTCCTTTCAATTCGGCTGCAGTTTCAGTGGGCTTGTTGAAGAACCTAGCTCATTATAATGAATGGAGTGAAATTAAATAATTTTTTCCGTTTTTTTAGCGGACGAAGATGCCCCATGAAAGTAACTGTAACTTTTAAGGTTTTAAAGTGGTAACTAGTTACAAATTCCGTTACTTTTGCAGAAAAGTAACTTAGTTGCAGTTACAAAAAAAGTAACTAGTTATTGCACACCATAGGTACCTTCAGGGGGGGCCCTAAGTTTCGCGTTTAGTTTTACAATATTGCCTCTGCATGAACGTATTTGAAACCTAATAGGCCTACCATCGAAATTACAACCCAGGAAAGAGCTTAAATCCAGAGATGTCTTTTTGTAAGGTGGGGAGGGAACAGAAACTAAAAGCAAGACCCGTGGGTCTGAAGCATGCATAAATTTGACATATGTCACATGTGGACAGGCTAAGCATGGGTTGTAGGCATAGGGCCGGATTTACGTATAGGCTGAGCAGGCTGAAACCTAAGGCCTCGGAGAAAATGGGGGGCCTCATCACGAACAATGAAAACCGTTTTTTCTCTTCACCGATACTTTCAGTGGAAAACAACATCTGAGGACGTGTATACCTTTTTTTTGCTCTTCACTATACCGATATTTACAGTGAAAACTGGACATCTGAGGACGAGAGAATCTTTTTTTGCTCTTTCAATCAGTGTGATCAAATAGCCTAGGGCCTCTCATTGTCTAAATACTGCCCTCAGGAGCGTATTTAGAGGGGGGCCATTGTGTCATGGCCCCCCATTTGACTCTGCCGTTTTAGTGACAAGTGATTGAAATATGCCAGATTCTTTTGATGATTTCTATAGCTTATGGCCAGGGGCGAATCCAGAGGGGTAGAATGAGGGATATGCATTCTCCCACCAGCCATTTTCAAATATGTTTTTGATGTATACATTTTTCCTATAATTTCGAACCTTACGCTTTAAGCCCGCGTAATTAAAAATGTGCTAACGTTTCTTGGGTTTCACTTAAATTCCCGTATAATGTCAGTCATCGTAGTTAGTAGTAGCCCAAACGTTATCCCTTATGTTGTTGTTAAAATGCATCATGTTAGGCGAGCACTCAGAATTAGGGTCAAAAAATTTATACACAATTTGCCTGAAAATTATTCAAAAGGGACTAAAATAGCCATTAGAGCATGTAAATTTTCAAAAATTTTTCGGGGGAGCATGCCCCCGGACTCCCCTAGAGCTTTTCTTGTTTCTTAATCAGCTTCAAATTAGTCGTGCCAACAAAAAATGCGCTGGAAAAAAACGTGGCAATAATGCCCCTTCCCCCTTTTACAATTACTCGCTACGTCACGGCCCGCCCTGGCTGTAGGCGAAAAAAATCTTGCCAATTTGTCTTGGGCCCCCCCACTTTGGAAATGCTTCCTCCATCGCTGCTGTACACCACTGCGAACTTCCATTATTTTTTCGGCGCTAGCAGTAGCATTGCCTCGTTGAATTTTATGCCATGTCGCCAGCTACAGTAGTTGGCATTTGCACGTAGCAATAAAATTATTTTTGATGCGTACTCAATGCTGTTGTAAAATTTAATTCATGATTTAATCTTAACACGCTTCCACTCAACGCAATGCGTGATGAAAAACCGAGGGGCCAGACAATTCGCCCCCTCCAGTGGCAGACCCGTGGGGGCGTCGCCTCCCTTCCCCCGCCTGATCGATGCCTATGTTCATGAATCAGTTGTTGTTTAGGTAAAGCGAGATGATTCGGGGAAATCAAAAGGTTACGGTTTCATTCGATATGGAAGTTACGAAGCGCAAGAACAAGTGATTGGAAAGACTCATTTCATCGGTGGAAGAAAATGCGAAGTAAAAATACCTTATTCAAAGGTATTTTTCAACCCTTTTCTGGTTACTCGCAATTTTTTTTGTTAAATTCACAGCGCCATTTTGAACGATCGCAGTTACTTATATATTACAGAGCGGTGTAAGACCTTTATTTGAACGATATCTGTGCTTGCTAAATTTTCTGTTCAGCTCTTGTTCTGCTTTTGCTACATAATTGCGTTAAGCGTCTTTGCTCTTGTTGCAATTTTAGCAAAACCGCTTAATGAAATTAAAGGTGAAATGCATCAACGCGGATTTTCTCGAGATTAAAGTAGAGCGAAAGCGAAATTGGTATGCGCCAACATGGATTAACTTTAATCCTAAGATTAAATCTGCTAATATAACCAAAAAGTTAATCTTCCAACATTGGTGGATTAAACTCGAGTTAACTTTTGCCAGACTACCCTCCTAGCTTCTAATAAGCTTAATTGCTACGCCGAACTGCTTTTTGTTGGTGGCTAGTACACAGGTAGCTGAAGAAAAACTGTTAGCGTTTTTTTCAATTTTGGTCCTAGTCGGCAAACTCCAGTGGTTGATTAATAGGCTTATTTACAACATTATTTTTTCAGGTTCAAAATCACCTGCAGCCTTACCTTACCAACCAACACAGAATACAAATTTTAATACTATACAAACCAACAAAGTTTACAAATCGTTCGCATAAACAGTTTGTTGCGTGTAATATGTCGCCACTTAATAAATGAATAAGACTGAGCTGAACTGATACCGGTACACCTGCTAAGGTCTACATGGCCGATACCTTTGCACATCAATGCACAGTGCATTATGCATTATATCTAACAGGAATGTAAACTATTCGGCATTTATGCAGCAACTGGAAAGTTGTAAAAAACAGTAAACGCAAACAACTTGACCAACTGAAGCTTCCGCTGCAAACCAAATTTTCCGCGTGTTCAATCTTATGTCTCAATTCATTTCAAACAATAAGCACAACTAAGTTCTTTTAGGAGCAGTAAAAAACCATTCAGTTGTCCCAACAAACGAAGTCAGTTTATGCAAACGCACACGAAAAATACAAAAAGATTACCTGTAACACCCCCACAGCAAAAAAAAATAGATAAAAGCAACTCAAACAATAAAATAAATAGCTGGCATAAAAAAAACTGCTGCACTACCCTGCCCCTTGTGCACTAAGAAGCGAAGCAAAATAAACGGAACCTATCCTGGTATCGAACCCAGTTTTCATTACTGTTGATCCACCACGCTAACTTTGTGCGCATTTCAGCGCGACGCGAAGGCGAATTATTTCTTGCTTTTAACGTCTCTTAGCTGTGACGTCATAGTTTCCAAAACCGTGAAATCAATCTGTTAATTGGCTTTAAAAACATAAATACGGTTGCGGCATTGTCACAGTAATGACTGTGTTCGAAATTTCTGTAAAAATAGTCACTTCTAACTTTTGATGTGTGCCAAAAAAAATCAACAAATGCGCGGAACGTTTTACAGTAAATATTTTAATAATTGCTTGGCATTTAATCCGTGGATTGACTAATCTATAGAGTGGATAAATCGAGTTGGTGCATGCGAATTAACTTTAACTCGAGAGTTAAGTTAATCTAGGGTTAGGTAACTTACGATTTGCTCTAATCTAAAGTTAACTTAACTCGCGTTTATTTAATGATAGCTTCCCACAAACAGCTAATTGACAGGCTTACCTGTGCAATGCCGCAGTGACGGAATAAAACAAATAACAATTTTTAACTTTAAAAACTCAACAAAACTCATTGTAATTAGTCTTCAATCATTACGCAATTGTAATTTTAAAGCTTACGCATCTCACTAGCTAAGTTAAAAGATGAACGGACGGATTTGGCTGGTGGACCTTGGTTTGCACGAGTCGTGACTTGATTGATTTGTTTTTAAGAAAAAATAAAGACATAGTAATTCTTAACACTGGACGTTTCGACAACATTGATTCAGCTTTCATCATCAGCAGTGTAATCAAAGCAGTACAAAACTTACTCTGCTGATGATGACAGCTGAATCAATGTTATCAAAATGTCCAGTTGTAAGAAATACTGCGTCTTTACTTTTTTCCTCCTTGAGCTTTTTTCCTCCCATATTATTGCATCCTGACTTGTTCCTCATTTCAACGCAGCAGGAAGAACCTCGTGACAACAAGATATTTGTGGGAAGAATAACAGAGTCTACGACGAAGGAGAATTTGAAAACCTACTTCGAGCAGTTTGGAGTGGTGGATGATGTTTATATTCCCACGCCTTTCCGTTCTTTTGCTTTTGTGACTTTTCATGAAAACAGTAAGTAATAGTTTGTGGTCGTATAAACTAAAAAAAATGCTTCAACCCGAAAAAACGTTAATCCATGTACTGCCAGAGCCGCGAAATCGCTATAGCGTTTTAATCGAGTTCACTAAAAACTTGCAAGCTGAGTTTCAAATTCTTTATTTTGAGTTTCAAATTCTTTATTTTGCGAGTTCGTGATTTTGACTGAGTTCTTGCTAATTTCAGCAAGCAATTTTTGTCAAATTTAGATCGAGTTTAAGTTCGATTTCAAGGATGTTTTGCTTTCAAGTTGAGGTTCAGCAAAACAGTCCGAGTTCTGTGAGTTCGAGTTTCGAAGTTAGTTTTGGTACAGACGGTGTGCGATCTATATTAACCCTCCAACTAAATTAATTGTTGCTAAGACATTAAATTTGTTCTGTACTACGTTTTTCTGACCATGGTTTAGTATCAAATCAAATCTTGATTATACTCGCGTTAATACGCCGTTGCGTGTAACGAGTGACGGGCCCATCTCCGCGACCTAGCGCTTAGGCTACACAGCTCCGAAGAAACGTCGCAGCGGTGGCGAGCTGTTGGCGACACTGTTCCAATTTGGCCGGCGTCGAAATCAAATCCCAAGTCTCCCGCACCGATAGCCTGTTCGCTTGGCGACTAAGCTAACGGTATGTGGTTACTAATTAAGTTTAGCATGTTATATATCCTACTTTACAACATAAACAAAAGCGAATTACACTCAATCAAAGCTCTGTTGTTGCATATGTTTTGTTTGTCTACGGTAGGCCCATTAATAGGCAAATCCTGTGGCAGAGAGGCAATTTAGCTGCTTTCTTTTTTACGGTGACGAATATTAAGTGCGTAAAGGTGTTTATGACGAATCCAAATTTGTATAGGAATATTCCTATACTATTTTGTTTCTTGTTTCGCAATTTTAGTGTTTTGGCCCCATCTAGCGCAGATAATCAGTACAAAAAAGATGTCTAAAAACATAACGATAAAACTTTTGGAAGTTGAATGATTTGAATCGGTAGCACTTTGGTCTTGGCTTAGTAGAGGCGCTGCTGCAAAACTTTGCCCTAGCTGCCAAGAAGAAGGGCCTATCAGAAATGACTATATAGCAGAGTTCATCAATCGTATTGCTGTGTGATTGCTTCGCAGATAGCATTATCGTATTGCTGTTTTAGAAAGCTGAAGCAAGATAAAAATGGTCAATTTTTTTTCGTTTTCAGATGTAGCAAGTTTTTTTTGTTGTTGACTACCAAATGATGGTGTGATAACTGCATTACTGTAGCTTTGTAGTACAGTAGTAAAACAATATCGATGAGTGATCAAGAGAATAAAAACGTTTCTTTATTCATGCGTAAACATTCTTCAGTCGCCTTTGGCATTTTATCGTATCAATAGATGGTATAGAAAATTTTCCAACTTAAATGCGTTTCGGGTTAAAACATTGCCATAATTATGGTGTTTTAAATTCCTAAATATGCGCGTGAGTTAAAAATTTTTCAGCTAAACAAAAAAAAATCTTGAGAAAACGATAAGCAAAACGCATTGTGTATGCACTACGCAATTAAACTCTTTATGTTGATAGAAATCATGGTATTGCGTACTTACCACTTTTTCTTAAAATTTCTGAAAACATTTGCTGGTTAAACGCTAAATAGGATTTTATAGCTAATTTCAGTTTTATTCCGGTTCTTACGTAATTTGCAGTTGCTCACTCTAGCTCTATTATACCAGACATCACATCGCTTTTGACCTAAAACAGCTGAAGGTTGAAATAAAGATGATTTTTTTGTAATTTCATCGTCTTAGGTGAAAACTCTGTAGCTCCTCAGTCACTTGGTCGTGTTTATGAATGTTGTTTGATTTTTGTTATCACTGCACTGGCTGGACGTTCGAAATTAACAAATGGGTTTAAGTTTGATCTAACTACGCTACCTCAAACATATCTCACTCATTCTATTTTGCTTTTTACTTAAACACTTCTAGAGCCATTACGTGATTGGTTTCAGATATTGCCCAAAAGCTTGTCGGAGAAGATCATGTGATTAACGGTGTGAGCGTGTACATCAACAATGCCGATCCTAAAGGCACGAAAGAGCAACAAGCAAATCGCCGCGCAGGTGTTGTTGGATCTGGTATGCCCTTTCAGTCAGCAAGTTTTCCTGGCAGAGGAGGTAGCGGAATGCCAAACGCTGCCAGGTACTTTGGCAATTCCGGAGTTGGAAACCAATTATTTACGGATTCCCGCCACTCTCTTCCATTTTCCAATCCGATGGCACAAAGTAGTTCAGCAGGAGGAAGTTTTAACGCCAACAGCATGGGTTTTAATGCCGTGAACCCAGCCGCCATAGCTGCTGCGCTGGACTCATGGAATACTATGTTTGGTGGTATGTTGGCTGCTGGAGCTTCGCAAGGACGTAACGCTTCAGCCTGGCAAAATAGTAACAATGATATGAAAAAAGATGGTAACCCCGGAGGTTGGAATGGAAAGGGCGATACGAAATGGTCCTAAAAGTTGCGGCGAAGTTTTTGTTTATTTAGCACTTTGTGGCATTTATTTCCCCATCACGAAAAAGCGATCATAGCGTTATACGAGCTCGCTTAGGAGTTGCCAGCCATCTGTCTACCACACCAAGATGGGGAATTCCGCTAAGTGCCTTTTCCAACGGCACAACAAATAAACGTGCCGGCTTGTTCTTCACATTGTCCTTTTAGTGCTGAGCGTCAAGCAGGGAAGCTGTAAATACCAATGTTAAAGTCATTGGTTTGACCCGACTCAGAATCAAGTCCGAGTCTACAGCAGCTCTCGAGGCGAACGCATCTGAGCTGTTAAATATCTGCAGTTTGAGTTGTATTTTATTATTATGATTTGAATTATCGCCAACTTGTAACAACATGAATATTTGGTTGTACTGCGCCAACTCTCTGTCTCTGCAACACACTACCAGTCTCCATAAACTTTTCATGCCATGCTCGAATGGTAGATTGTGCAAGTGGCTTGCACCGGTACGATTAAGCCCATAAGGCAGTGGTCGGCAACCTGTGGGCCACGGCCCAACTGTGGACCTTTTAGCAATTTTTCGTGGGCCGCGAGCTATACAGTTTTACAAAGTCTTTGTGGGCCGCATGCTAGCTGCAAATAAAAAATAAGCTCATTGGCTACAACTAATAATAAAAGCCTTCCCTTTAATCATTTAAATTTCTACAATCTTCAGCTAAATTCGATAGGGTTTGAACACTGTGAAGATATTTGGTTGAGCGTTGAGGATCGGAGGTCTAACCAAATTTTTAACATAGCTGTCCTCTACCGCCACCCAAATACTGATACACCCGAGTTCATCAGAAAACTTGGCGATGCTTTCTGTAATCATCTTCTAACCAACAAATGCACGTATATACTCGGAGATATTAATATTGACATATCTAGTCCAAACCGAACCACAGCTGCGCAAGAATTTATCAATGTTTTGTCTTGCAAGGGTTTTTTTCCTGTAATAACTAAACCTACTCGTGTTGCAGAAACTTCTTCGACAATCATTGACCACATAATAACTAATGATTTATCCCGTCGTTTATTCCCTATGATAATTAGAACGGATCACACCGACCATTACTTAACTGCTGTAGTGGCCATTGAAAATATTGAACGCACACAAAGTCAACCCATGAAAATTTTGCGCAGAGATATGAGTCATTTCTCATCTGAAGCATTTAGCACAGATGTAGAACAGTTTGCTAATCGTTTTCTCGAGAATCTAACTGAAATTACTGCTGACAATTTTAACAACGTCTTTGATTACTTCACTAATACTTACAAACGCATTGTTGATCAGCATGCCCCTCTAAAACGCTTGTCGCGCAAAAAACAACGTCTTCACAATAAACCCTGGATTACCAAAGGAATCTTAATATCTATTCGAAATAAATAAAAAATGTACGAAACGCACTTTCTACAAGGCAGTAATGTCTGCAAAATGATGTATAAAACCTACGCCAACAAACTCACGAAAGTTAAAACTTTGGCAAAAAAATTGTATTTTGCTCAAGAATTGTCAAACTGTAAAGGCGATGGACGTAAAATGTGGGAAGTCATTAAAACAATTATTCCTTCAAACTCAACTAAAAAATCCAAAATGACTCCCAGCGAACTCAATATCGACGGCTCTCTTGTCCAGAATCCCAAAATTATGGCCGATGAATTCTGTAAACACTTTAGCAACATTGCCGACTCTATCTCGGTTGGCACAAGTCTCTCATCATATACAAGCGAATTCAAACGTTATTTACCGAATAGAGTTACGGAATCAATCTATATGCTGATCCCAGGTCAATTGGTTATCATGGGACAAAGTTGTCATTCGGGGTGTTTTACGGAGAATGTGCTTAATATCAGTTCATTTAGGCTATTCTAAAAGCATGTCGATTAAATTGTTTTAAAATGTGCCTGGTTGTAGTCTGCTCTGCAATGTTTTCCATGAATTATTTAAGGTCGAAGCTCCGATAATTCTCGGTCAACCTGCCACGCTGCGGAGTGCGGCGTGTACACTGTCGACATCATGAATTCAATGCACATCAGCTAGCTTGCATTTTTACACTAATGAAAGACTGAAAGTTGATTTTGAGCTTACTGCTGCCATAAATAAATGGATTAGCTCCTAGGTGCTTCATTTTTTCCACATTTTTGAAATTAAATACGTTCGGCTTAATTTGTGATGGGATTTTGGGCACTGATTTCAGCGGTTAAATTTTTTGCCATTTTGATGTCATTTAGAGGTGGCACTGCAGGTTTGAAATTTGCGAGGGACCGAAATTTAGAGATTTGCCATAACTAGGCTACGGAAGGGGATAGAGAGACAAAATTGGTTTGAAAGAGCGCAGAAGGGTCGATTTCCTATACCATTCCAAGATACTTTTTGGCTGTATTTTAATCACAAAACGAATTAATTTATCATTTGTAATGACCATTTATCAAGTACAATTCAGGACAGTATTAATCCCTGCGAATATTATGACATTAACAACGTACCAATTGATAAATCTTACAAAGGACTTTTTTATATTGATATTCCGTCAATACAAAAAAATTTTGACTGTTTTTGTGAACTATTATCTGAATTACCCTATCGTCCCCAGATTATATGTTTAAGGGAAACAAAAATAAAAGATAAGCCTGTTATCAATATATCTTTGCCTGGCTATATTTTGATTCACGCCAATTCTACAAATGCGAGGGGTGTAGGAATTTACACATCTCAACAATGTCAACATCAAATATCCAGCTTTAACATAGATTTTGATGCCTGTGAAAATCTCTGGCCGTCAATTAGCCTACATGTCTCTACACAAAAATAAAGTTTACAATTGGAGTAATTTATTGTCACCCTAATACTAATTTTCAAAACTTTTGCGACGCTCTGAATGAAACTCTTAACACATCTGAGCACATTGTGAAAACAGTTTTTTATTGTGGGCGATTTTAATATCGATACATCAGGCCCAAAAAAGGCTTCAAATCGAAAAAAGTGCAGGGATTACAGTTGCAGGAAATTTGGTTGCCGACATGGGAAGTGCTTCCAGATTTGAGCTAGCTCTTTTTGTGAGAAAGTTATTAACCAGATAGATTTTTTGTCCATTTATTATTTATCAAATATAAAGTATCTTGATTAACTTTCATGAACACTCTCGTGCTCAATACTTGATAAACTTGCTACAAAATTGTTTTAACAGAGGATAGTGGGCTGCAATGCCGACATCCTTGGTCTAGACCAACATAGCTTACCAATGACTTTTTGTTTAGTTTTCTTGACATCTTTTTCGTTAGATTAACAAAGTATTTGGGCCGTGTAGTCGTCTGCGAGAGGTATTGCTTGCCTTGCAAGCTACAAGGACTTAAATCTTCTGTGATAATAAGCTGTTTCGTTATTATTATGGTGAACTCGTTAAATCGTTAATTGCATTCGTTAAAAGGATATGGCCAAGAGCACATTTATTGTACATCGTGCAGGTGAAGTTAGTTCATAACCGCGACGGCTTCATTGCTTCATTTGTTTTTGCTAATGTCAGTTTGCTATGAAGTTATTTCAATAACTTGGCTTAGTAGAGCCCATACTCCAGAGTATTACTATCGTTTTTATATTTTCTAATTTTTGGCTGATGAAGTCACGTCTCGTGTCTCGCAACTTTAAAGTCTCGTCTCGGTCTCGAAGCTATGATGTCTCGTCTCGATTTCGAAGCTATGATGTCTCGTCTCGGTAGGTTCGGTCCTCGTTCCAGCTCTGCTTGCATCGCAAGGTGCTGAAATGTTAATTAATAAAGCAACTAGAGTAACTTCGACTACAGCTACGGTCATTGATCACATTCTCACAAACGTAACCCAATATTCAATAACACCAAGCGTGATTCACTACGATCTAACCAGGGGTGGGCAAGCTTTTCACACGAAGGACCAGATTTGGAAAAACTGTTGAAGCCGCGGGCCGTACGCTGATTGGAAAGCAAGGTGAAGACTTTTTTTTTAGAGATCACGGTCCACGTACGAATGTTATCTCCAGAATGAAAGGTTTTCACCCCGTTTTTTATTCCAATTTTGCATCGTTGCGGCTTCTTTTGTTGAAAATCACTGCTATGCCTGATCTCTCAAGGAAAAAAAGGTCTTCCGCTCAATTCACGGTGGGAGTGTACGTTCGTGTAAGTGCCGGCGTGCCAGAATAAAAGGACCGGCGGGCCGGATTTGGTCCGTAGTTTGCCCATGTCTGATCTAACCGATCATTATCCTAGGCCTATATTTGTAAAAGCCTGCAATTATCATAAAAATTCACGCAACCGTCATGCTGTTAAGACTTATAGAATCTTTTAACATTTTATTCCAGAGTCTTTTACTGAAGATTTACATTCTTATATTACTTTTTCGAAAATTTATAGAAGTGAATGCTGAAAATCCTAATGCTGTATTTGACCAATTCTACTCTCTCATCACTGAAACAATTAACCACCATGCACCATTACGTACTCTATCAAGAAAACAAAAAAGGCTAAGTATATGAAGCCATGGATAACTAAAGGTTTGCTAACATCTATTAAGAATAAACAGAAGATGTATAAAACACATTATCTGAATGGTACTAAAGCTCAAAAATATCTTCATAAATTGTATGCTAACTAAAATAAAAGGCCTGGCCAAAAATATTATTATCATGATCAATTACAGATTTATAAAAACAATTCTAAAGGAACTTGGGATGTACTACGTTCGCGCTCGTTGCTACCGAGCAAAATCAAACAAGCAGGCCCGCATGCACTAAAAGCCAATCAAAATGATGGTTCCAACATAACTGATGCCTTTGAAATTGCTCAAGAAATAAATTCTTACTTTGCTAATATTCGAAAATCTTTGGCACGATAACTTAATTCTTTTGATAATTAATTTTTACCCTATTTAGGGAAATCCACTCCAGCTTCTATTTTTCTGGTCCCTACTACTTTTGAAATTGCTCTTATGATAAATTCTTTAAAGTCCCAAGAAAGCTGCTGGCGTTGATGATATTTCACCGTACTTTCTGCAATTATCATCTAACATTTTGGCACCTGCTCTTTCATTTATCATTAATCACTGCCTATCTCTTGGGGTTTTTCCTCAAAAACTAAAAATTGCGAAAGTTATACCAATTCATAAAAGTGGTCCAACTGATAAAATTGAAAACTACAAACCTATTTCTTTACTTACATCCTTATCTAAAATTTTTGAGAAGCTTTTGTTGAAACGCCTGGTGTCCTTTTTGGACACTCACAAAATTCTGGTTCCTGTCCAATTTGGATTTCGTCGAGCGCACTCAACCATTCACCTTAAAATTGATTTACTAACTACATGTTATGACGCTATTGAAGAGAAAAAATTTACCAACCTTATGTTCTGACATATTAAAAAGGCATTCGATACGGTGTGTCACAAAAAATTGCTTCTAAAATTACATCATTGCGGTATTAAAGGTATTGCAAATCATTTACTAAAAAGCTATTTAACTGAAAGGAAACAATTCGTTTCTTTAAATGATATAACTTCTACTGCTTTAACTTTTGAATACGGAGTCACACAAGGGTCGATATTAGGGCCACTTTTATTTCTGATCTACATAAATGATCTGCCTAATAGCTTAGTAACTACTCCAAGATTCTTTGCGGACGATACTGCAATATTTATAACCATAGGTGGCGGTACCGAAGGGGCCCTGGCCCCCCACTTTTCTTTCAGGGGGGGGCCTAATTTACTCGTTTATTGCTACAATATTGCCTCTGCATGAATGTGTTTGAAACTTAATAGGCCTACCATCAAAATTAAAACTCAGAAAAGAGCTTATATCCAGAGAAGTTTTCTTTAAAATTTTGTTTGTGGGGTGAGGGAACAGAAACTAGAAGCAAGAACCGTGGGTCTGAAGCCCACATAAATTGGACATGTCACATTTGGACAGGCTAATTATGGATTGTAGGCATAGGGCCGGATTTACGTATAGGCAGGGTTACCATTTCGTGCTTATTTCTAAAATTTGTGTTTATTTTCAAGGGCAATGTCTTACAAAACGTGAATGTGCTTATTAAACGTGCTTATTTTTGAATCTCGTGCTTAATATGTCTTAGTTTAAATGCTTTTTTCTTTAAATGGAAGAAAAATATGTATATTTATTGTTCCTTAGTTAATTTCAGCATTTTGAAATTTGTTTAAATTTCTCAATCCAATGGTTCCCAAACTCGAGGGCCGTGGGCCAGCACGGGACTGTTTTCAGCTTGACTGGAAAACAACACAAGCGTTCCTTAATCATGCCATGATGTTCACTTCAAAAGTTGTTGAATCACCGGAAAAATACAAATCTGCAGACGTGAAGACCTTCTTTTTTTGGTCTTCTCCAATTTCTAGCGGCAAACATAGGAATCTGCAGACGTTTTGACAACCTGCTATTTCGTCCTCGCAACAGCAGCGTGCTTATTTTTTGGTGTGGATCGGTGATAACCTTGCGTATAGGCTAAGCGGGCTGAAACCTAGAGTCGGAGAAAATAGGGGACCTCATCACGAACAATGAAGACCGTTTTTTCTCTTCACCGATACTTTTAGCGGAAAACAGAACATTTGAGGACGTGTGTACCTTTTTTTGCTCTTCACTATACCGATATTTTCAGTGAAAACTGGACATCTGAGGACGTGAAGACCTTTTTTTGCTCTTTCAATCAGTATGATCAAATAGCCTAAGGCCTCTCATTGTCTAAATACGGCCGTCAGGAGCGTATTTAGTAGCGGTGTCAATGTGCCGTGCCCCCCTCCATTTGACTCTGTCTTTTAGTACACAAGAACAATACTAATGACTGAAATATGCCAGATTCCTTTGATGGCATCTGTAGCTTATGGCCAGAAGCGAATCCAGAGGGGTCGGTTGAGGAATATGCATCCTCCCACCAGTCATTTTCAAAAATATTTTTGATGCATACAACTTTTCTGTAATTTCAAACCTCTTCGATAGCCTAAAGCACGTATATAATTAAAAATGTGCGAACAAAATGTATCATATTTGGCGAAGGCGAAGCACTCAGAATTAAAGTCACACAATTTAGACAGTTTGCCTGAAAATTATTCAAAAAGCACTAAAATAGTCATTGCAGCATGCAAATTTTCGAAAATTTTTCGGGGGAGCATGCACCCGGAACCCCCTTAAAGTTCTCTAGTTTCTTAATCAGCTTCAAATTAGTTCTGCCGAAAAAAATACGCTGGAAAAAATGGAGAAATTATTCCCCTCTTTTAAAATTTCTCGCTACGCCATTACCGGCCCTGGTCGTAGGTGAAGAGAATCTGGTCGTTGGTTTTGGGCCCCCCCACTTTAGAAATGTTTCCGCCATCGCTGATTATAACCTCCAATAGTACACGAATTCTTCAAGAAGCTACAAACCGTGAGCTCTTTAGAGTTTCTGAGTGGATAGCGTCTAAACTTACTGACTGTAAACCCATCTAAAATAAAATCATTATTAATTTCTCCCTACATTCGCAAAACTGCTCCTCTTATGTCCTTCACATTTAATGAAGAGAAAATAGAACCCTCGAAATCGGCTAAATATCTAGGAGTATTAATTGACAATACCTTGAAATTCAATGAGCATATCACCTACCTAGAATCCAAAATTTCTCGTTCTGTAGGTATAATAACTAGATTGTCAAGATACCTTCCAACTAAAACTCTGACAATCCTTTACCATTCCCTTAATTGCGTCCACCCATCTTCTCTATGCTTTACCTGCATGGGCGTCAACTTGTGTCTCCTATATTCATAGAGTGAAGATGGTACAAAACAAAGTTATATCAATTATGACAAAAACGAGCAAATTTGAACCAATTTCTCCACAATATTATGATCTGAAAATACTCAAGCTAGATGATCTATATCACTATGAAACAGCACAACTAATGTATCAGTAGGTCCACAAAATGTAGCCAACGCATTTTAGTAATTGCTTTACTGATGTGTCTAACGTTCATACTCACTCCACCCGTAATTATTCGTCAAAGGCAATTTCTATACCTAGATATTCCACCACGAGATCACAAAAATCTTTTAAATGTATTGGAGCCAAAATATGGAACGAAATACCCTTTTAATAAATTTAAGACAGAACATAAAAAGTTTCTTTTTAATAAATATCTTCCAATCAACTAAATTTCATTGTTTTAAATTAGGAACGTAGAATGGACTCTCAATAATCAATACTATTCTGATTGCATAGAATCTGGACTCCTTTCCCAATGCGACACTGTTGCGTAACCGACTGCAAAATAAGAGTCCGGAGGAATTCCAAGGCCTTACTAGCAAAGCATTTGACGTTTCAACCAAACTTAAATATCTTGAATTTATTCTTCAATCTTTCTGACAAGGCCAAACTTGAATCCAAACAAAAAGCAGTTTCACGGAAACAAAGGGTCAATAAAATTGGATAAAATTGCTTGCCAACTGCAGGCTTTGCCTGTAATAAAACTGAGATTTCTTCTCTCGATAAAATAGCGACTTGAAATAATAAGTTAAAATTGGTCCGAACAATAACTGAACATTAACGAATCTGAGGATTAAAGGTGCTATATGCTACAAGAAAACAAATCACGTGAACAGTTGCGCAACACATTGTTAGGGCGTTTCTTAGAATTGCAATGAAATTACAAACTGTGGAGACCAGTGGCGTATTTAGAATTTACAAAAGGGGGGGGCCAACTTTTGACAAGTTAAAAAGTTGCAATAAAACTGAATCACTAACTGAGATTTTAGTTGGAGTACGGATGATTTTTTAACGTGAAAGTCGGGATCTAGGATTAATTATTGTCTGTCGATTGTCGTAAGTAACTTCATATAATTTATTTTGAACATAAGTGTTCACATGTAAGCATTTTAGGAACTCTCTTTTTCTTTTGTTTTGTATTATCTTATAATATCGCGGTTCCCAACTATTTTCATAATAGAGCGGTTCCCAACCATTTTCATAATAGAGCGGTTCCCAACCATTTTCATACTCCCAATTATTTTCATATAAAATTTTTGATATGTTCTTGCACCCCTCACAAAATATGCGACTGTAATCAGCCACGCAAACCGAATGTTCGTAATGGTAGGGGCTGAAATGAATTCATGTGGGTTATTGACCTTAAATATTTTCCTGTAATGACTTTGCGTCAAAATCCCAGCAGGTATTCAGCTGGGGGGTCTGGGACAACACTGTAAGCTCCCCCAGCGGAGCAATCAATTTTAGAGTTTTTAGCTTTTTTGAAAGTGTCGCTAATGCAAAGTATAGGATCGTTAAACCAGTCACTACTCTGTTGCTGAATCAGACGCATTTTGTTTTCAGAGCTTGATTTTAACCAACCACAAAGAGGCTAAGAGTTTTACGCCACTTAGACGTTTGCGAACTACGTATTACTAGAGCGTAACAGCGCTGAAAAATTGACACTGAGCAACCGAAAATAAAAACACTCTTAATACAAGATAAAAATCTATAAGCCGTTTTGAACCCCCAGGAATGCTTCCTCGCGTCCCCAAGGGGTGCAAGCATCCCCAGTTGGGAAACCCTGTTCTTTATGGTGTGTTGAGATTTTGTGGACGTGCTGAAGCCTTTCATTAAAAATATTTTTCTGTTGCACAATTCTCGCATGTTTTAAGATTGCAAGCTTTGCAATATTGCCCGTAAGCGTACACAAAGCAGTTATTTTCAAACTTTGTGTTACTACGCCTCCCTCACAAAATATTAATCATGACGCTTTTCGTCACAATACACCAGCCATATTTTTAAATGATCATGACTAACATTTGCGCCTCTTTTTAGACTAGTCCACGCCTCCCAGTTTGGAAAACGCTCACATGTGTGATGCTTTGCACCGTTGCACGTTTCGTCAAAAATAAGAAAAATAAATGAATGAATGATTTCACAGAAACATGAAAAAAAGGAAGAAAGCTTTGTAAAAATATTTTTGCGCAAACACTGAATTTTGGCTTCTTTTGACTTATGAAACTACGATTTGAAACAATGCATTGAAAGCTTTCTGAAAAATCACTCTGGAATTTGGTTTGCGTACAATCCGTAAGCGACTTTTGTTTGCCCAAGTCCAGGGGTCGGCAACCTGCGCTCCTTGAACCCACAGTTGTGGCTCCTTTTGGAGGTAAATAAAGACCTTTTTTTTAGGAATCATTTTCGGAATAACTGAAGTGTTTGGACCTGACGATAGTTTTGCGGCTCCCGCTGGATTTCGTATTGTAACAAACGGACTATTTGGCTCTTTAAGTGAAAAAGGTTGCCGACCCCTGCTCTAGTCATAACGATGCAACACCCAAATAAAGTGAACGTGACGCAGTGGGTGGAGCGTTGTTTCCACGTCGACCATCGTTAAAGGTGGTGACTGATTCAACTCTCACAATACGCTTTGTTGTTGAGTCCTTGGATAAGATGCTTCACGATGATTATCTCTGCTTGATGGTTTCTTTGCAAGCAACAAATTAAAGCATCAACAAGCAAAATTTAACCAAGAAACTTGGAAACAAATGGCAACACCTTAATCCTAAAATCTGGATTCGTATTGCGCGTAGCGTCTTCGTCGCTTTCTCGTCGATAAGTGTTTTCTACAAAGATAAAAAAAATATAATAAATTATGTGTAAACTGACAATCAATCTCACAATGAATAACTAAAAAATTGAACAGCTTGCAGAACAATGCATCAGTGATCTTCGTTATCTAAAGTAAACCTGTAGGCTCTCAGCTGCTTCGCTTAGAGCAGATTTGATTTGATTTAATGCTGCCAGACCGAACTACATGTTAGAGCACGTCTTGTCTCTCAGCCAGGCCACCACGTTATCATAAACAGACGCAAGAGCAAGATCACGTGCCCGTTCTGAACATTGGCAGCACCCCCTAGTTTTAGACTCACGAAATTGTGACGCAATAAATGGCATTCCGAAATTGAGCAACGCTTGTGGTTCTTGAGGACTCACGCTGCGTAGTTGCTACAGCGGCACAGCCGCAAATCAAGGACCAAGGTTAACCTATAAACCTGAAAAGTTGACGAACCAATAGGAAAGGGGGCTTTGAACTCACGAACCCCCCTTGCCTACGCACTTGGTTAATGTATTATTTCTACAGCTAGAACCAACCGTCGAAATTTTACCGAAACGGTCGTATATTTCTTGCATTGGAAAACTAGTTAACTCCAATTTTTTTCTTGTTTTACCCAGTAGGCTACTGGGTCTGGCTGCTATACATTTTTTCTTGGCATATTATAATCAAGCAATCGTTTCATTTCTAAACGCCAATACGCTGAAAAGTAACGATAGCACAAGCACACAAATTTCACACTAAAATTGATGAAGGCTTAGAAAAGGGCGCGGGCAACAAAACAGGGAGGCGCTGAAACATGCAAGTCAAGACTGACTTATAAGCATAGTTGCATAGAGTCGTTATAAAATCCATATTTAGATCTAAATTTTGTCACTTTAAGTCAGAGCAACAACAACTTGATTTGCGATTGGATCTTATCGTCTTTATTCAAAGCTAGCTGAGTTAGCAAGCCTGTTATGCAATAAAAATAGCCATTGACAAGAGGCCGGCCTTGAAATTGAAAAAAGCACTAACTTCTACCTTAGGCAAAATAGCCTTTTTTAAAGGCGAATTAGCAGCAGTGGGCTTCGCCATGACAAGCAAAATCAAATAAATGAAATAACTTTATCAAAATAATCATTTTCATTTTAGAAATAAAAAAAAACTCAAAACCAATGACAAATTTTTGCTTTGAAATTCGTGCCAGTTCGGATTTGGATTAGGTACGGTGCAAAAAAAGCACCCTAAACCGATTTGAATTAAATTTTGGCTCATGTCACGAACGCGTTATCTGTTTATATCCTCGCCCTATTTTATTTTGCTCATCTGAGGTAGGACATACAAATCGGTATCAAACACTTTTAAATTGCAATAAGTAACAAACAAGGCATAGCAAGCACATTATAGGCGCTTTATCAATTCTCGCTTTTTCACGATACCCAACGCTGACCGCTTACATCTCTATAGCCTTTTAAAGTTAGTTTACACTAAAAATGTCTGCATTTTATTGTTATTTTCAACCGACCCGCCCCCCCACTCCCTATGATACTATATTGTAACACAGTTCCACAATAACTTCCTAATATATCTAAGTTACATTTATTTTAGCTCGTTTTTTATCTTTTTTTTGTAAAATTGTTTGGGGGGGGCATCGCCCCTAAATACGCTAGTGGTGGAGACACAAAATGATTATCTGCTAGCCAAAAACGGTGACTAGCGGCATAACAGTTTCAAACCAATTAACAGGAGACACACATGTTGGATCGAACCCAGCCCTGGTCCAGATGACGAAAATAGCAAAGCCGGTGCGTGAACAGACACCTGACTTAGTTGCCTTTTGTACTTCGCAGTTGCCTGTTGTTGATTGTTGTTAGCTATTTGGTGTTGTATGTTTTCGAGCGCCATGAATCGACAACAAATAATAAATTTTGAATTTGAATTTAAATCAAAAAATACGTTTTTTTTGCAATTTGGTCGTTTACTGGCGGAACAATGCTACATTTACTGCAATTTTTTGAAGTGTTACAAATCTCAGTGTTTCACCACTTTTTTTGTAGCGATACTAAATGAGAGGCATAACGCACAACGTAGTAAGGGGGAGAAGGGGGCATTAAAAATAATATCTTCTGATTAATAAAACTCTTGCATAATAAATTTTTCATCGCCAAACTATGTCATGCCGAATTGTAACTTGTCACCTGCACTGATTATTTTGCGGGTATCAAACACACTTCAAACAACAACTTAGTTTAATACACTAACATTAACTCATTACATATTGCACAAAAATGCACTCAATCTCGTATCCACAAGGCGATTACATTCGCTGCTCATTTTTTTTATGATATTTAAGGTTTTCCAGTTTGTCGCTCAGTAGAACGGTTGTTATTGTCAATGGTCTTCCATAAAAAACGGGAACATTGGCACGCATGACACAAGGAGCGAATTGGCTTTGCACTGTTGAAAAACTTTTCAATCTCGCCTTTCAACTTTTCAAAAAATCACGAATTTCCAAAGTCACAGGAAGTGAGTAGGGAGTTTTCACGGCATCAAAGGGAAGCGGGAGAGAAACCGCAAAAATATGCTTAAGCAGACGTTTTCTGGCGACAGCCATTGAGAAGCATGGTCCATGAAATACTTAAAAACGACGTCTGTGACTTTTCGTCAGTATTATCTCGATAGACAAGAAGCAAAATGTAAACCGGAAGCTTTTGCATCGGCAAGTAAGGTAGAGGTATCTGATTCACAAGAATCGACAAATGATGAAGATCGAAGATATCCAATGTATCCAAGATAGCACAGTAGATGACAGTCAACGGGCTAATCTTGTTTTACATGCAGATGATGACGACAATATGCCAGTAATTTAAAGTAGAGATGGATCATATGGCAAACCTCAACTTCTTCTCAAGGAGCTGTTCGACGTAGACAACAGCAAAATGTATTCAATGTTCGTGCAGGGCCTACCTCTTACGTTACGTGTCGTGTCATAGATAGGGGAGTCCACTATCTTCATTTCGATTGCTTTTCAACGAACCGATGTTTAGACATATCCAGAAGTGTAGGCCTAGCATTGCTGAGGTGCAATGCGTTACAAATGATACTAAATGGGTAGTCACACTTGATGAATTAGACAAGTTTATCGGACTTGTCACAGCTTGAGGTGTAATTGCAGGTAGGATCGAGCTTCTAAAATCCTTGTGGGATCAAAAGCTGCCCTTTTTCAATGCAACAATGTCACGCCGGAGATTTCTTGATATAATGAAGTACCTAATATAGAAAAGTTAAACTTTTGGTAAATTTCATCAATCACACTCCATTTCATTACCATTGATACTTAATTATGGATTCATATCAGGGGCGTATTCAGGGGGGCCGGATCGCGGCCCCTACTCCCCCCCCCCTCCGCTAAAGTATCAGCTGATATATATCTGCAGTGAGCGAAACAGTGGAAACAGGACATCTGAGGACGCGTTGATCTTTTTATATATTATTTGGTCTTCATTTGATTTTGGGGGATAAATTGGACGTCGGAAGACGTGAAGACCTTTTTTTTTGGTCTTCACCGATATTTTCAGTGGAAACGTGTAAACAGGAAATTGCGGCCCTCTGCTTTTCAAATTTCTGGGCACGCCCCAGCATATTGTTAATGGTTATAAGTAGAGCCATTTTTTTTTGACCTAAAAAATATATTTTTGACTTTATTTTAGTAAAATTTTGACTTAACTGCTTCCGCGTATTATTTATGTCTTGTTGCACTTTATTAATTAAATATGTTTTATAATCTGCAATTTACATAAGTTTTTAAAGAAAAAGGTAGCCTACTTTGAACATTTTCTCAATTGTTCAGTGTTGAAGCTAATGCAACAAAACGACGCATGACGTTAAAACCTAGAATAACAAGCCATTGTGTGTACCGGTATCAATTAGCGTGTAATACAAAAATTGCGTTGCTATCGCAACTGTACTGTACACTAACAGTATGTCTATGATTTTTTTAACGAAAGTCACGCAGTATAATTACAGGGACGTTTTATTGTAATACAGCATCATATATTTTTTTACGTTCTTAACATCAAAATTTCTGTCTTTTCTCAGTAATTTATTGAGCATAGAAAACGACCTCTCAACAGCAGCAGAGGTTGGCTGGGCTTTTTGCAATAGTGCGTAGCTTGTTGGGTCAATTGTCAAGTTGGTACAGTTTATTATTATTTCTAAATCAGAGTTGGATAGTCGTTTGTTAATGTACAGATATAGTCTTTAATTGCGCAAGGATCATCATCGAATTGCATATTCTTCAGCAGTCCGTTTGCTTTGGTTATTGTGCAGGCACTTCCTTTTAAGAACTCTACGTTGGCTGCTAGAGTCCGGTATTGATTTATTTTATCCAAGCCGACACCAAACCTTCCACATTGATAGCGTCTTTTGCTCTGCTGACTAAGAGGCCTGCACTTGTCCAATTGTTGACAATGGTACGAACAGCTGGAAGGTTCTCACTATAACATAAGGCAGCTCTAAGCCAAGTTGCCCATCTTGTAATTACAGGGTCAGGAGGAGATGGCAGACCAGCATCATGAAAATCTTTCTCGCGATCTTTGTTTTTGATTGTTGCTGCCTTGATCGTTGCTACTTCATCAATATTTTTAAAATGAGCACGCACACGCATAGCGCAGTTATGTAGTAAGTGCGCAACGCAGGTGACATGCATCAAAGAAGGATATAATTCCTTTAATGTCTTTCCAGCCGAAGACATGTACCGAGCAGCATCAGTCAAGAACAATGAAAAATTCTCGCGTTTTATTTCAAGTTGTCGCAATATGTCATTCACAGTGTGCAGAATAATACTGCTATTAACATTGCGACCGCTGTCAAGTGGATGGCAATTAACGAGGAATGTCTGATTGGGAGCATCTAAGCTGCCCACAAGCACACTAATATGCTTTTGTTTAGCAACCTCTGCTTCATTCACAATCAAAAAAATTTTTTTGTCACAAAGTAATTCTTGAATTTGTTCCTCTTTTTGGGATGCCAATTTAGCAACACATGCCCGGGCTGCAGTCTCCAAAGGCAATACTTTTTCCATTCTAGCAAACAGAGACTTTAAAGAAGGAAGGTTCAGTTTATGAAGTGCGATATCTGCGGCTAAGAATGAAGAAACAACCTGTTCTTTAAAGTTTACTTGATCGAAATGTAAAAAGGTTTGCTTACTTTAAGATTTGCTCTTCGTCTCCAATTTTCCGTGGAGTTGCTTACTTTTTCGGTGGCTTTCCACAAAAAACTTAATGTCGCATTTGGCTAACACGTCGCAAAGGTTGCATCGCAAGTCGCCGGCAGGAGTTGCCGAAAACTCATCCGGATATTCCTGGCAAGTTTGCCTAACTTTCGCTATAGAAGATTGGCTTGTTTTGGCATTCTTTGCTTTGCAAGCTACAACTTAAAAGACCACGTGTGAAGAGCGCAAGGGTTTTATAGGATTAGATTAATTGTCTAACAATTAGAAAATCGGTCACCAAATGAAATTAAAAACCCCCAACAGGCTGTTTCGCCATGAGGCTCTTCAGGGAAGACGCTAAAAACTATAAATGGTAAAATCTTATTCAAATAGAATCTTGAAGATTCTATTTGAATAAGATTTTATTTGAATAAAAAGATCTTATTCTATTTGAGTAAGATTTTTTTATTCAATCTTATTCAAATAGAATCTTATTCAAATGGAATAAGATATTTTTATTCAAATAAAATCTTATTCAAATAGAATCTTCAAGATTCTATTTGAATAAGATTTTACCATTTATAGTTTTTAGCGTCTTCCCTGAAGAGCCTCACGGCGAAACAGCCTGTTGGGGGTTTTTAATTTTTAATTTCATTTGGTGACCGATTTTCTGTTTATGCTCTGGCATGTCCCATTGAGCTCTCTGTTTGGTGCAACGGTCAAACCACGTTTGTCTAACAATTATGTATTTATGCATCAACAATGATGTTTCATGCATAATAAGTGCTACTTCCTTCTCAATTACCGCACGCATTATTGTGACGATAGAGCAAATATTGCAACTATTTCAAAAGTTTAAAATCAAATAAAACTGCGCACAAAATTTTAATAGCAGCTCAAAAATTCAAAAAAATATTTAAAAAATATAAATTTGTTCGTTTTTGTAAGGAAATTTTTGATAAAAACAATTTTGACAAATTTTGAGCTTATTTTGACTTATAAAATCTACCGAAACAGACTCCTGAACACCTGAAACGAACGTTAGTACACATTTGATCATGTGACAAGGTCCTGAAAAAATTTTGACTTTATTGACTTTAGCGGGCCCTAGTTATAAGATTAATTTAATGCATGAGTATCTTACTGATTAGACTATGTAAACATTGCATAGGTTGTTTGTTGTTGTGGCTTTTTTATTGCTGATTTATTTTTTTTCTTAATTTGCACATTTTCTTTTCTTCTTTTGTTCTTTTTGCTGGGCAGAAAAAATTAGTGGAAGGTATGTTTATGGTTTCTTTGCTGGGTCATGTGGCAAAGACACTGTAGATATAAAATATGAAAAAGCAAGGGTGGCTGTGAATCGATGAGCAATTTGCTCTTTAATGGTCTCCCAATGTGCCAATTGTGAAAGACTTGAAATTTTTAGTATTTTTTTCACAATTGCGGGACCGGTACTGTTTTCTTTTTCTTTGGCGCGTAAATAAACAAGAATAATGATGATATCCTAATTTAACCACTGCAAATCGGTGAAGAGCAAAAAAAAGTCTTCACGTCCGCTTGCGGCCACTTTGCCAGGTTTCAAATACATTCATGCAGAGGTATTATTGTAGAAAAAAACGCGTAAATGAGCCCCCCCTCCCGCCACCTATGCTCCTAACGCGCATATGTATTTTTTCTCCAACAAACTTAATCGCTTGCTATGTCTTAATTCATCAGATACTAATTAAACTCACAAAGCAAAATGTGTCTTCGCGCTGACGCAACCCCATGTTAAAAATGCCTAGGTACGGTGTACGCCCCTTTTAAAACTTATTTACTGATAATACGGGGGTGATAAAAGTCTCCAACTTCCAAAAGGAAGCGGTAGAACAAAAATGTTTGAGAATCACTACTCTTCACCCAAGGTCTCCAGTCTCGCGATGAGTTTTCGTATTGTCCTCGTCCGTGGTCACAGAAAGCTTTGCCAGTCATTATGATCACATGAATCCAATCTTCAGTTTTGAGTGCCTTCTGATAATCACAGACACGAAAAGTAAGCGCTATGAAAAAGTTGAAACGATTTATCCCACGTGTGATCCGTAGTTCAAAAAAATAGCGAAGCATGCCATGCCATTAAATGTTATTGGCCCTCCACTCCTCGAGCACTTTTACATCGTCAAATCTACACTTCTTTAAAAAAAATTGGGTACCCCTTCTCTATGCTCTTTGATGTTTAAAATTCTGTTTCTATTTTAATGACTTCACTAAAAAGTTTGACGTCATTATGATTTATGTCGAACTCTTTCCATTGAAAACTTCAGGGTAGGGCACTTCTGGTTCTGGGGTCTCCATTCATTCAAAATTCTTAGACAATCTTTTTGTCGTGATCTGTGCAAAAAGTGGTCTCCATTAAAAAAGGTTTTCGCTTTATGCGTGGCGGCCAATGGGCGAGTAAAATGGTTGCATTTCTGATTTTTGTGTCACTTGCTACTAACTATATAGCTTATTTTGTAGTGTAGCCTACCGTTTTTTGATGATTGGTACATAAAGCTTGTAATTCGTAAATTATGCCGTACCAAGTAGCCTACTACCGGTAACTAATTATCATGAAACTGTACAGTTTTAACTAAAAATCAACAAAATTTAGCGCAGTACTTCCGTTTTGAACTTTTTTTGAAAAGTCCGACAAAAGTACCGCGGTACTTTTGATTTTCAAGTACCGGTACCGCCAGTACTTTTTACAAAGTGCCTAGTACCGGTACCGCCGGTACTTTAAAAAAGTACCGTGCCCACCTCTGCCAAGGGGTTCGTGAAAAGCTTTATGGGGGTCCGCGAGTGCATTGGCATTTGATAAAATTAATTTACAACATTCAAGAAATTTGTTGGTAATGTAGGCACAAGTTTCTATTTTAAATTTTTGATAATAAATCGACATTTATTTTGATACCTCAAACCGCTCCTTAATTATAGACATTATGCGTCATCAGTGTGGCCCCACAATTTAACAAGGGAGGACATTGCTGGGGGCGAAGTCCCAGCCGCTGGTGGCAAGAGGGGTCTGGAGGCGGAGCCCCCAGTCACCAACGGATTTTTACGGTTTTCACATAAAAAAACTCGCTTGAGCACACGTTTTTATCTAAAAGGACATATCGGCACCGGCAGTGATGTGCAGTCACTATACAGAAAACACAAAAATATTTTAGTAGTTCATGTCTAAAAGCAGAAGCTGGGCTAAAATAAATAAAAGGAGGCCGCAATCATTAGTTTTGACGCATATGATGGGATGACGTGTATAAGTGTGTTCTAGGCTAAGATTTTTAACAACGCATGCAAAATGTTTTCCAAATTCTAACTACAGATGAAGAAACTAACTTCAGTCCTGAATCGAAACGATTGATTGAAGCAAAAATTAAAAAACAAAACAATGGAATTTATAGTATAAGAAAGGGGGTATGAGGGAGGGTTGGGAATCGATACCCAAAAAAGTAAAGAAATAATCGATATTCGATAGCTCACCAAAAAGTAAAGAAATAATCGATTTCGATGGTAGTTTAAAAAATAAAGATAATAGAATATTGTAATCGATATTCAATATTACACCGAGCATTTAGCGGTGTACGCCAAGCTTTGTGATGTCCTCACATTCATGCGGTAACTTACAGACAAACGACGGACATAGTGTGTGCGAAGCAACTTTGCTATTTTTGTTTTTTTTTTGGCACAAAAAAAAATTTATCAGCAAAAACAAGGTAATGACATACCGACGATTATTATTTACTAAAGTAAGATAAAGTAACCTGGACAAAAAGAATCGAATATGGAAAATCGAATTGCGCCGAAAAAAAGTAAAGCAAAGGCATATTCGATACTCATTTAAAAAAGTAAACCAGTGCATTCGATGAACAAAAAGTAAAGAATATCGCAATCGAATATCGACTACAATCGATTTTTTCCAACCCTGGTATGGGTTAGTTAGAAGGATGAAAATGAAATGGCACTGGCTAAACTTTTTATTTTTTTAATTTTTTAAATCATAAAAAGTAACACATCTCAAAAATTTTGGGGGGAGACCCCCTGGGCCCCAATGGCACGACGCCAGTGCCTGTTCCTTTGATTTTTACCTCATCGGCTTTTCATTTTTCGGAAATTGTTGTATTTTTACTCATCTTTTCGATTTCGTTTGCCACGTTGACATATCGTATACAGCAGAGTTGCCAGGTTGGACCAGGAGCCGAATTAAGCGGGGGGGGGGGGCTATAGGGGCTGTAGCCCCGGGACCCCCCGAGAAAGGGGCCCCCCGATCAGTGATAAAAAGTTTGTCAATGGCGTCCTCAAAAAAATGACCCCTTCGGTTTCAAATTTAAACAAATTAAGTATGAAAAGTTTCGATGGCCATTGAGTCACTTCTGTATGTTATGATGATTTTTTGAGATTTTAGTAATTGATACCAGTAAGTGGCAGCCCGGCAAAAGTTTTAATACAGCGTTTCGGCGAAACATTTGAAGGAGGGTTATTCTTTACACTAGTTCTGCTTCACACACTGTATATTTTTTCACAGTTTTTTTGACCATAACTCAGTGGCGTAGCCGGGGGAAGGGGGCCCCCCTTTTTTCCTTGTAAAGACATTCTTTAAAAAAGAAGACTCTTTTTCCTTGATGATTTGCCTAAATTCGGGTACAGCACCCCCCTAAATTTTTCGCTGGCCACGTCGCTGTCATTACTTATCCGGCTTGAAGAGTCTAAGCCGCCGAAGTGGTCCGGTGGATAAGCTATGCTATTCGCTACTTTATTGATAGTCAGCGCATAAAGTATTGTAAGTGTATTACCACTACAGACGTTTGTCCCTTCTTCTGTTTTTATAATAGTATAGCAAATATGTCATTATTTTAGCTGTAGCGTTTAGCGAATAAGCCATTATTTTAGCTGTTTCTGCTAAAGTGCATGAGATTCATATTTGCATGCCTTGGCAACCAGGAATTCATTTCAGATACTAAGATTAAAAAAATTTCTCATCTTTTAAAAAATTTTTGATTTTAAAAAATTTAAGATCTTTTAAAAAATTTTTGATTTGGTTAAAAAAATTTCTGATTTTCAAATCAGGAAATAATCATCTAGTCCAAAATTATCGCCCCATCTCCCTCCTTCCCTGCTTGTCAAAAGTATTAGAAAAATTGATCAAATCTCGCCTTCTGAAATTTTTGACAAAACATAAAATTTTATATGACCTCCAATCCGGTTTTCGTGAAAAGCACAGTGTATTGCATGCACTCCTAGACGTAACTTCTTTTAGTTATGATGCTATACAAAATAAGCAAACCACAGCGCTACTCTTAATGGACTTTACAAAAGCTTTCGATACTGTATCCCATGAAATACTAATGCATAAGTTATATTACTATGGCATACGCGAACCTGCGTACGGACTAATTGCTAGTTGTCTCTCACCCAGAAATCAATTTGTTGTTGTTAATAACGCACAGTCTTCTCTTAAACCCATCAATATTGGTGTTCCGCAGGGGTCCATATACCAGGCCCTCTACTTTTTCTTATTTACGTTAATGATATATGTAATGCAACTAACTGTAACCCACGACTATTTGCGGATGATGCATGTTTTGTATTGAGTGATATTTCCCCGAAGGCGCTTGAGCTTAATTGTAACGCAGAATTACAAAATTTATTTAGCTGGTGTGCAGCAAACAAAATACAAGTAAATCCAAAGAAATCTTTTGCCATTATAATACCTCCTAAAATAAATGCTGCTAGTATAGATCTAAACTTAAGGTATGAAAACAAAACAATTACTTGTTGCAAGTCATCAAAATACCTTGGCGTGACGATTGATAATACACTTAAATTCAAAGCTCATATTCGTAACATTGAAGGTAGAATTGCTCGATCAGTTGGCATCTTGACCAAACTCCGTCATCTCTTTCCTTCCTCCGCTCTTCTTCTTCTTTATTATCCCTTATTCACCCTCACCTCTCATTTGGTTTTCCAATTTGGGGCAGCATATACCCAACATATATTCAAAAACTACAACGATTGCAGAATAAAGCTATCAGAATAATATCCAATGCAAGTCGTAAAAATTCCGTTACTCCGCTCTACAAAAAATATGGTGTTCTCAAACTCGCTGACCTATTTAATTATGAAATGGCCAAAATTATGTACCAATTTTCTAAACAAACCCTTCTTTCACATCTTAATTGCCTATTTACCCCGCTCTCTACCGTACACGAACACTGCACTAGATCTAAAACTAAGCAAAATGTTTATATTCCTAAATTCGCAATCTCCCGGTGTCAAAATTCTTTTAAATACCAAGGATCAAAAATTTGGAACTCTGTAACTAGCCTACTGATTTAAAACAACAAACTTTCAGAAAGTTGAAGATCAATTACAAAAATCTACTGTTCGAAAGTTACCATTAAGCTTCGCTTATGCTCGTCTTTTTTCTATTTTTGTATTGTCAATTTTTTTAGCTCGTAATTTCGAATTAACGTGTCAAACATTGACAAATTCCAAGGTGGCTGCTTGACTTGAAGACCGTAAATGGTCCCTTCGCAGTCTCCCGTCGGTGATGCTATATCTATTGGATTGAGTATCGACAAAATAAACTGTTCTGTCTGTCTATCTATCTGCCTGTCTTTAACTGCGAGATCATGTTGACAATGCGTTTTCCACTACTCGCATCAATCTGAACAACGTCGATTGTGGCATCATAAACATCACTATTCAATATTTCTTTCCATGTTTAATTTTCCAACTTTCGTAATCATTCTGTGCCACATTTTCGTTCTTAAAAGTGCAGGTAGAACGTAGAGACGATAAGCACAGAGCAGTCGTAGCGGCCTAGCGTGACGGCAAACTTGATCAATTTTTAGCGTAGTCAAGTTCGAGTTCATTAGATATTTACACTGCCGCAGCCACGAGGGAGGTGATTGGGGGTTACAACCCCCTCCTCCATTGAGCCTCAAATGACGTCATACTTACTTCTTTTTCTGATATTTACTTCAAAGTGCTCGATGCTTTGTCATTGATAATCTGGTTTTGTATTTGCCATAATAACAAGAATTACGTAGCGTTGTTTCCTGAGTTTTGTTCTTTGCCGTTATGCTTATTGAAGCAATGACGCAATTTTATTAGCAGGGCAGTGCCGCTCCTGTACATGCAACTGCCCTAGGCCCCTCAGACCTTCCGTATAAAAACGGCTAAACGATTTCAAGCAAAAATGATGTACGTACTGTAGCTCAAAAAATAATTAAATTGCTAACATTTGAATATCGTTTTACCACTTTCACCAGAAAGCATTTTTTTGACTTTCTTACAACAATCGTGCCTTAACTGCCTTCGCTATTTATGGTTTAAAACATCTCTCTTAAAATTTGAGGCCATCTTTTGTTATAATACAACCAGGAGGGATGTGGGGTATGCTACGAATGCATTCCCCCAGCAGCCATTTTCAACAATGTTTTGAAGGAATAAAATTTTTCCATAAATTTGAACCTCCACATAATAATATGCTTTAGTCGCCTTAAGCACGCCTAATCGAAACTGTGCGAACAAAATGCATCATATTTGGTGAAGCACTCTGAGTTAGGGGCCAAAACCATGACAATCTTTCCTTAAAAATTGTTCAAAAAGCACTAATATGGCCGTTGCAGTATGCAAATTTTCAAAAATTTTCCGGGAGAGCATGCCCTTGGACCCCCTAGAGTCGCTTGGGTTACTTGGGCTAAGTTGCTTAAATTAAATCTGTCGAAAAAACTACGCTAGAAAAGTGACGAAATTTGGTGCCCCTTCCCTGAAAAAATTTCTGAATACGCCCCTGACGAGAAAAAATTTTCAAAAATCTTATTTACACCCGTTTCCGGGTCTAAACGTTTTTGCATTTGGGTAACATTCAAACTGATTCAAAAATACATCTACCCCACCAAAACTTTGTGGATCCGCTTCTGTATACAACGCATGGTCAAATGTGATGTCATTCTCAACCCCCCTCATTGCAAAATCCTGGCTACGCTAGTGGATCTTTACTAGTCAGAATTGTTGATTTTTTTATTTTTTTAAGCTCATCAGTGTTATTTTCGATCAAGTTCAGCGAAATTTGATTTTTTTCAGTTTAAAAACTTTAAATTTTCAAATTCGAGTTTTGCGAAAAATATCTATCAGGTTTGAATTTGCAGCCTGATACTTAGGTTGGTGTATTTGCGAGCAGCAAAAAACAAAGCAAGGGGCCTATTATGTAAATCGTGCCTCTTGTGACAGCTGCTTACATGAGTGTGCCACCCTAGAAAAGATCGTCAAATGGCGTCCTCTAAAAAAATTCGATTCTAACGTCAAAATCAGGTCTGCAAAAAAGCATGGGGGCCTCCCGGAAAATTAGCCCCGGGACCCCCTAGGGCTTAATACGGCCCTAGGTTGGGCTACTTATCGCCAAATGGGCTACTTTTACTGTAATCATGATTGGCGACTTGCGACGTTTTAGGTTACTTGCGAGAAAGTTTTGGCGATTTCTTCAGCTATTGGCTACTTTTAAGAAAATGTTTCTTTAAAGAAAACTACGTTGAATGGTTAGAGAAGAGTTTTATTTTGCAACACTGGACGTACATGAAAAGCACAACAAGCAACAGCGATTGTGACGCCACTCGAGGTTTTAGCTGCAGCGCGTTTTATTCACCTCAACTAGAAAACGCGACGGCAACTTTTACCTCCAGTGACGTAACAATCACTGTTGTGCTTTTGCGTCATTTTGGCAAACTAAATCAAAAAGATGAATAAAAACTAAAAATACAATATTTGCGAAAAAAGGAAAGTCAGTGAGGTAAAAGCTTGGGCGCCCGCAGAGGGGGCAAGGGGGGCACTTGCCTCCCCCCTGGATTTTGAGTGAAAAATGCGCAACCGCACAGTAGTTTTAATATATTTTATTTTAGTTATAATACAGTATGCACAACAAAGTTTGATGCAAAGCTAAAAGTGCCAAATTAATAGTTAATATGCACACACAAGTAGGCGTCTGTAGAGAGGGCAATTCGGCACTTGCTCCTATGATTTTGAATGAGAAGTGCACAATATACTGCTCCATAGCTTCAATGGGTTTTATCTTGGTTGTAAAAATGCGCAACAAATTTTGACGTCAAAGCTGAAGGAGCTAACCTAGAATAGTCTACCAGAGCATCAATAAAAATAATTGCAAAAACTTTTGGGTGAAATCAAGTGATCTTTAAAAATCCAAAATAGGCGATACGCGTATGGTGAAAGAGTTTGGACGGGGAAAATTTTACTGTTAGCGTTTTAAAAGCTTTAAAAAATGCCAAGGGTGAATTTTTTCAAGGACTAAACCCAAAGCCTTCTTCTCTTTGCTTCATTTATTTACAAGCTTACTTTGAATTATTTTTTGTTTTTTTTTGGATGCAATATCAACTGAGAGATTGATTAAGAGGGTTGCAGTATGCTTAGCGGCCAGCAACCACATTGCCTGCAACTTTTTAATTCAAAGTAAACTTGTTACAAATTATAAGAAGCCAAGAGAAAGAGGCGTTGGTCTTACCCCTGGAAAAAAAATTACGCTAAGTATTTTTGTAAAGTTTTTAGATGGTTCACACAAAAGCCGATAGAAAGTACCGTCACCACTCACCATAAACATTATGATAATCACACACCAAAATTTAACTGTATCGTGTGTGAATTTTCAAATATCTTTATCAGTAGAATAGTAGTAGTAGTTTAGTTTTATGCTCACAAGTAATTCCTATAATAAATTATGCTGATATGAGCGCTATACACGCAGTAAAACTGGATGAGCTATCACACGATGTTATTATTATCATGGAATGGCCAGTTCAACTGCTTCTGTTACGTCATTTACTTTTTGATTGATTGATTTCTTCATTTTTATCCTCCTGTCACGAGAAAGCGACGGAGGCGCTATGCGTAGGACGAATCCAGACTCGCTTAGGAGTTGCCTTTGTTTCCGAGTTTCCGCTTGAACTTTGCTTCGACTTCTCTGATTTGCTGCTTGTTAGATTCCATGAACCAAGCAGAGATAATTGTAGTGAAGCATCTCATCCAAGGACGCAAGAACGAGGCTTGGGTGGGAGTTGAACCAACAACCTTGCGATCACGGCTGTCGTAAAAACGACACTCCGAACCACTCGGCCACGCTGCACTGCTGGCTTGCAGCCAATAAAAATTTAAAGAAATAGAAGTTAGATACAGGAGAGCTGGCTGACTGAGTTCATTTTGAGCTTGTTATTTTAGCCTACAGTACATTAGGCATACATTAGGTATTGCTAAAATAATGTATTCAATTTTGTACTGCCTGAAGCAGTACAAAACAGCTTTGTATTGCTTTGCATACACTGCTGATGATGACAGCTGAATGAATGTTGTCAAAACGTCCAGCTTTGAGATTTACTGCGGTTTTACTTTTCCTCCTTAAGTTATTTTCGTCCCATATTTATTGTATTCCGATATATCTCTATAAAATTGCGAATACAGGTCGGCTGTTGATTTACTGGTCAGCAAGGAAGTGCTCAGCACTTTCTCGCATACCAGTAACATTGAGAATATAATGATAACTGATGAGGCCTATGCTGGAGCGTATTTAAGGGGGGCATTGTGCCATGCCCCCTCCTTTTGACTCTGCCTTTAGTAAACAAGAACAAACTTAATGGTGCCAAATGACTGAAATATGCCAGACTCTTTTAACGGTTTCCGCAGCTTATGGCCAGGAACGGATCCAGGGGGTAAGATGAGGGGTATGCATCTTCCCACCAGACATTTTCAAAAATGTTTTTGAGGTATACATTTTTTCTATATATTTCGAGCCTCTTCGATAGCAATAAGTCTTACGCCTTAAGCACGCGTAATCGAAAAATGTGCGGACAAAATGCATCATATTTGGGCGAAGCGCTCAGATTTAGGGTCAAAAAAATTCAAACAAAATTTGCGTAAAAGTTATTCAAAAAGCACTAAAATAACCATTACAGCATGTAAATTTTCAAAAAAATTCCTAGGGAGCATTCCCCCGGACCCCTATAGAGCTTTTCTTGTTTCTCAATCAACTTCAAATCAGTTCTGCCAAAAAAAAATCCGCTGGAAATAAATGTGGAAACTATGGCCTCCCCCTTTCACAATTTTTCGCTGCGCCACTGGGCCTATGATACTGCCTTTTCATCATATAGTCTTGATTAAAATCAAATCAAGCAGATTGACTGACACCGTAAAACGTTATCTTGACTAATTAAAAATTCGACCCCCCCTACAAAAAAATTCTGCGGGCGCCCGTGGGTAAAAGTGAGATGGATATTATGCTCTCTATAACCACCACAAGGTATAGGATTAATAAACTACCAAATGAAATTTGCTTGTACGGTCACTTTTAGAGCACAGAAAAAATTGAAGTACCAGTAAGCTACTTTGATAAATATAAATTACAATATTTATTCAACAAAAAACAATGAAGTATAATTTCGGTAAAGAGATTGATTTATTGTAAAGAGATTGATTTAAGGTTTGGTTGCTGTACCTTGCAGCTTTATGGTATAAAAAATAATGAATATCAAAAGAAAATAGGCTACTACACATGTGAACATAGGCCCAACACATTCCGTGAATTGAAGGCTCATTGAAAGCTAACACAAGTGATGGAGTTCCAGACTACTGTTACTTGTTGATATAAATATAATCAGTGAAACATTGAATTATCAAGTATGAGTCATAAAAATGGGTAAGGAAGTAGCCATTATTTATTAGCAATATAAACTTTTAAGCTACAAGCGAACTTCCGCTGATGTCTAAAATTTGCCAAACACACTTCATCTTGCATCATTGGCTCACACAATTCTTCGGCTATATATATTGACTAGATATTTCCATCAGTAGGTATCTCGATGCATCTTTAAAAAATGGTCTTAGACCAAAACCTTCGCCATGCCACTGACATCAATAAATTACATGCGAAGTGGCTTGTTGGCCAAGCTTTGCTTTGAAAATTTTTTACGCCTCTAGTCTTGTGACGGTGTGACATGTTATGCGTGTGATTGTATACCGATAAATGCTATGTATTTAAGCAACAAAAAGTGGGGGGACAAAAGATATCATGTCCCCCCCTGAAACTTGGTCCATAACCTTACCCATTTTTTAGTTTTTAAAGTGTTCGTAACTAGTAAGTTATTTCACGGTGAATTATTCAACATTGATCATGTTTCATTTATGGTCGTGTTTTTCACTTGTTTCTCTACTTTTACTAATTTGTTTTTATCGCATTTTATTATAAATTGATGATGTCCAATTAGGACGAAATATACAGTATTCCTTATAGTATTAAATGATAAAATTTATGTAGTAGAGTCAAAGTGATTCTACTATTTTTAAAGAACAATATCAAAAAAAAAAAAATTGATCTTGTCCTGGTATCTCAGCAAAACCAAATTTAGAAAAAATGTTAAAGCAATTAAGTTATGGAAAAAAACGGAATTTCCTGAAATTTTTTTAAATTATTCATTTTCCGGGAAGTTGATAAGCTGGAAACACGGAAACTCACCTTGAGCAAACCAGGGGTGCCGGAACGTCGTAAAGGCAAGGGGGGGGGGGGGGCAGCTTTTTCAAAAGGCATTTTTAGTACCAACGTACCGCCAGTTATCATCAACATTGTTTTTTAATACCGTAAAAAAAATTAATTTTCAACACAGCCAGAGGGGTCCTACTAAACACCGCAAAGAACTGAAACACCGCAAAGAACGACAAAAGACTTCAAATCGATGTACTAAAGACCGCAAAGAACGACAAAGGACTGACAACCCTAACCCTAATCTGACCCTAACCCTAAATTAACCCGAACCCAAATCTAACCCTAACCCTAATTTAAAGTCCCTCGTCGTTCTTTGTTATGGTATGATTCCAAGTCCTTTGTCGCAGGGCATCAAATTGCCTGAAATATCGCTCCGGTTAAGATTGAGGTTCCGTTAAATTTATTTTTAGCGGTTTACCTCTGGTTCAGGTTTTTCGTCATTTGATTTTGCAGGTTTAGTTCCGGTTAAAATTAAAAATACTTTGAGTTATCGAGTTCAGGTTTGGTTTAGGTTCGCAGAAGCAAAAATTTTAATGTTCAAATTCGATTTGGGTTCAAGAATTTGAAACCGTCAATTTGACTTATGTTCTGATACAAAGCAGGCGCATTTAAAAAAAAATACTTATTGCATTTAAGCTGACTGTACTTTTTAAAATGCTACTGTAGCTTATAAAGGATGTCATCAGCTGCAGAAATAACCTCAGATTGACTTCAGATCGGCTTAACCGCTGTTTTAATCACCATAGCAATTATTTTTAGGAAAAATATTTATAGGACACACACGATTTAACTTGACGAATGCTTTTTTAGTCCAAGCTTGGACTCCGGACTGGGTTTAGGTTAGACAAAAATTATTTGTTCAAATCCAGTTTAGGTTCAAGAATTTTGATGACCTTAGGTTCAGGTTAAGTTTGCGTCTGTTACATCATAAAGGTCACGGTTCGGTTCGGGTTCAACGAAAGGAAGCGGTTAATACGGGTTTTCGCTTTAGGTTCCGGTTCGACGCCCTGCTTTGTCGTTCTTTGCGGTGCTTAGTACATCAATTTGAAGTCCTTTGTCGTCCTTTGCGGTGTTTCAGTCCTTTGCGGTGTTTTGTAGGACCGTAGCCAGAATAATAAGTAGGCCTACTCTACTGTATGTCGCATAAACACTAAAATCACTGTTTAACCAAATAATCTGTAACTGCTGAAGCAGTGTTGATAGTGGCGTAGCGATAAATTTTTAAAGGGGGGCCATAGTTTCCACATTTTTTTCAAGCGTATTTTTTGGCAGAATTAACTGAAACTGTTTGAGAAACAAGAAAGGCTTTGGGGGGGACTGGGGCCAAGCTACCGCGGAAAAGTTTTGAAAATTTCCATGCTGCAATGGCTATTTTAGTGCTTTTTAAGCAATTTTCACGCAAATTTGGCTTAAATTTTTTGATTCTACTAATGAGTGCTTCGCCCAAACATGATGCATTTTGTTTGCACATTTTTGATTATGCGTGCTTAAGGTGTAAGGCTTATCGCTATCGAAGAGGTTTGAAATTATGGAAAAACTGTTGGCATCAAAATCATTTTTGAAAATGGCTGATGGGAGGATGCATACCCCTCATCTTACCTTCCTGGATCCGCCCCTGGCCATAAGCTACGGAAACGATCAAAAGAGTCAGGAATATTTCAGTCCCTTAATTGGCACCATTAATTTTGTTCGTTTTTACTAAAAAGGGCAGAGTCAAAAGGGGAAGCACAGTACAATGCCCCCCCCCCCCGCCTTAAATACGCTCCTGAGTGTTGGGTAAATGCAGCGGACTTGGACTTGCTTGGGACACTCGACACTGCTGGACTAGGTTTTTACTCTTTTTAGACTGGTTTCTGTCGGGCACGAGTCTAAGTTCAAGCTCGCTGTATAAAAAAATGTAAGACCGCAACCTTGTGTTAAAAAAGAAACCAGAATAGGCCTGTACGGCGTACGCTCTTAAATCTCTTCGCCTGTATTTATTGCTATATGCTGGGATTGACAACTAAATTATCGAAAATGACGTCATAAAAACGCAAATTGTAGAAGTAACAGAAATGCTAAATTTAACGCAGGAATTTTTACTCGCATGCTTACACAATGTAACCAGTGACAAAAACCTTATGAATACTGCAGTAACCTGACTATTGAAATTTGATATTGCTACCTCAATGCCTTCTCTGTGACCTCATTTGAAATCCCAAACATTTGCTCTACACCTGAGTGGTGACTGGTGATACAGAATTTCAACCAAAATATGTAATCTCTTCATTTACTCTACAATGAAATTGTGTTGTGCCTTTTTTCTGATGTATTCGATTAACGGACAATTTACATCAGACAAGAATGTGGATTCTTTGATTTCGCCGTTCTTTACTTTTACACTTGCAGTTAGTAGTTACACCATGGTAACACCTTCACAGCGCTCAGAGCCGGTGCCACAGCAGTCCACTTAGGGGGGCCAAGCGTTTATCAGGGGGGGCAAAGTTTGAAATTAAGCACAAACGCCGCTGTATTCAACGGAGAAAGCTTGTTAATTGGAGGGCCAAGCATGTCGATTAGTCCCTGACAATTAGTCCCTGACAATTAGTCCCTGTCCATTATGTCGATTAGTCCCTGTTCCTGACTACCAAGCATGACGATTAGTCTCTGTCCCTTACAACGCTGCTGCTCGCCTGCTGGAAAAAGCGGGTGAGAAGTAGGATTTCCTTTTTTCCCAGATTTTCAACTTCGTGGGAAACGGGAAATTTTCAAAAAAATCCCGAGAATCCCGGGAAATTTCCGCGATCCCAAAAATCCTCGGGATTCCCGGAATTCAAGAAATTCCCGGGAAATTATTTCTGAAATTTTTCTCGAGCTTGATCATTTTGCCATTTTTTTTATTTTCAGCAAGTTAGGTCTAATTTTTAGCATTTTGTTATGTTGTTTTGACAAACTTAGTTTGAGTTTTTCAATTTTTTCGACAAATTGAGGATAAAAAATTTTGCCAATTTTGAAAAATAATTTTTAGTAAGCAAAAAAATAATAAAAATTTGCACCAACGCATTTTTTATGTCGGAATCATGGATATTAGTACCTCTGAAATCCTTACTAATGCACAAAAAATTTACCGGGATCCCGACATAAATTTCTCGGGAAACGGGAAATTTCAAAACTCCAAACTTCCCGAAAAATTTTCCGTCCTGACTTCCCGGGAGGAAACACTAGTGAGAAGCGATGAAAATGACGAACCGGTTATAAAAATTTGACAGACAAAAAAATTAGCATTTAACGTTAGAAGCATAAAAAGGTACGTTTCTATGCTACTACCAAGCACTATACTGACTTCGTCATACATCGAAAAACTAAAATCTCACCATCAGGCCAACTCGCGTTGCTTTTCTCGCAACTATAAGTCCAAGTCACCAAAAAAATGAGGCGAGTCCAAGTACAAGTTCAAGGTAAACATTACGAATCCCCAAAAACTGGAATCGAATCCTACTGAAGCTGGAATAACTGCACACAATGGAAGTGAAACTAAACCTGCTGACACTTGTGCTGTTCGACAAAGCATACGTTTTACATCGTTACCATCTCAATGGAATATTAAGGGCAGTACTGCCCCCCTAGTCAAAAGGGCAGGGGGGCAACTGCCCCCTCTGCCCCCGTTTCGGCACTCCTGGAGAAAACCTAACCACTAACCACGCACTAACAATAATGCAAGCATAGCGCATTGGCTCATAGCAAATTTTATCTTTGCTTGTGACGATTTAATTTCAATTATTGCCATTGTTACCCAACAATTGTAATGCAGCTACAATAGAAACTGATCTAGCAACTTTAGTGAAAAAAGCGCACTGAATTGTATTTGATCAAAGGCAAAACAGTAGTTTGCGGCAATATAAAATGGACTATTCATTTCGCTATATATTTCTTATTGGAGTTGCTTTTTGGCTGGGCTTGACTGCCATCAATGGATTGTGGAACAATATCGGAAAGCTGCGTGGATATAAAATCCAATATTATATCACATGTAACCCGAGCTTCAGTCAAATCCTATTCTACTTGATTATGCTGACAACATACAACGTCGTCGTACTAACTATAAAGTAAGTTAAAAATCTTGAATTGGAAGATGGATTTATAGTAGAGTCAGATATCAATGTAATTTTTTTTAGAAACCGAGCGAAGATATTCGTTTTCATGGCAAAGTTTGTGCTGTTTGCGATAGAGGTAATGCTATTATTACTTAGTCTCATGCCATTATCAAGCTGATCTACTTCAAGCACATTCTAAACGCTCAAGCACTTTCATATTTTTCTGTGTTTCTGGTAAAGAGCGAGTTAAGGTCGATTTGCACAGTACCCGCATCTGTGTTTAAAGGCAACCATCAATGGTACAGTTAGGTCTACTTGCGCAAAATCGGGCCGCGGTGTTTGGCTTAAAATCAGGCAAAAATTGTGGGCAGGCCTACTATTCTGCTTGCGGAAACAGCGAGCATAGGAATGCAGTTATTTCGAAATTCGTCGAAAAGATGAACGGACGTTTTTGTACGTCACGAAAACAATCAAATATGGATACTGTGTATCGAACTTAATCGGTGCTGGTTGCTTCGATTAAGATGCTAAATAATGGAAGAAAAAGTCGAGGCTGACAAGCTTAAGCCGCTTAAAATAAGCATAGTATAGATCAGGCGACAGGCGTAAGATCTTTTAATTCCTCTTTGCGTTGTAGGTACGGCGGAATGAAACTGATTCTGTCTGATTTTTTCTCTCACAAGCACCCGAGTGTACAGCTATGACGTAATAATGCCACTTATGACGTCACAATTTATCAAAACTATCGATGTAATTGAGATATTTTGTGCCTTACCAAAATGCCAATCATATCAAGAAACAAAGCAGGACCCATGAGTAGGATGTTGCAGGCGCCCCCACCAACTTCAAATAAGCTGTACTTTTTTTTGGTGGTGAGGTTCATGCTAAACATGACCCCTGTAAAGTTTGAGAAAATTTGATGCAAGTTTGGGGGTACCACAAAGCCCCCGAAAGTTCACCGGGGATCAATTTTTGGAGCAATGTCATAACTTAAGGACCGCTTGGCCTAGAAAGCCCATTTTACATTCAAATGATACGGAAAAGTCATGTTTTTATATGCTGTAAGAGAACATTTTGTTGTAAATCTCATCATTTTTACGTTATATTGAAAAAACTATATTTTGACTCTATCAAAGGCGTTAAGCTTTTTCTTTGGATTTTGTGAAACGTTTTTTTGTGTTTGTTGATACTTTTGATCAAAGGCTGTAAGGATAATGTCAAAAGTCTCAAAATTATGTTTTTTCGTACATTTAGAGAATAATCACCAAGTTTATACCTAGTTGTTAGTCACCAATATACAGTATATAGTAAATGGAACATTTCCCTCTAAACTAAAAATTGCAAAAATTACTCCAATACATAAAAGTGGAAGTTCTCACAAGGCAACAAACTATCGTCCTTTATCAGTTCTGTTCCCCTTTTCCAAAATTTTTGAAAAAGTCATTTATAAAAGACTTCACAAGTACTTTACATCATCTAATACTATTGCAAAAGAACAATTTGGGTTTAGAGCAAAGCACTCAACAAGTCATGTAATACTAGACGTAACCAACAAATTAAAAACTTTACGTGACAAAAAAAATTACTCTTGTCTAATCTTGTTAGATTTGTCGAAAGCATTCGATACTGCAAACCATAGTATTCTAATTAGAAAAGTATGAAATAAGAAAAACTCCCTAAAATTAATAGAAAATTATTTAACCAATAAAAAGCAATTTGTATTCGTCAACCAAACACCTTCAAAAAAACTAACTATTTCCTGTGGTGTAGCCCAGGGTTCCGTGCTGGGACCACTGCTATTTTCCATCTACATCAATGATTTGCCGAAAGCTTCTAATTTTGAAACACGACTTTTTGCAGATGATACTGCACTACTGCTAACTGACTCCTATTTAAAATCCCTCAATTATAAAGTGAATAGTGAATTAAGCAAGGTAGAGCTTTGGTTAAACGCAAATAAATTAACATTGAATTATTCTAAAACGAAATATTTACTGATAAAGCCCAAATCCAAGTTACCAAATTCATGTAATTTATCTCTAAATGGAATTTCTATTGAAAAATGCTGTTTGGCAAAATATTTAGGTTTAATCTTAGATAAAAATCTTAATTGGAAAGCTCATGTGCAACATCTACAGAAAAAATTATCATGCGCAGTCGGTGTTATTGCAAAACTACGCCATTATCTAAACCCTAAAAATCTTCTAAGTGTATAGTATGCTTTTTTTTATTCGCACATTTTATATGGAATACTTGGCTGGGGTTTTGCAACTATAACATCATTAAAGCCCATTCAAATACTTCAAAATAAAGTGTTGAGAATAATGAGCAAATCCACTTGGAGTATTCGCGTTAGCAACGATTTATTGTATCAAAAATACGAAGTATTAAAAATTAATGACCTATACGAGCTTGAATTAGGAACATTTATGTATTTTTATCATGCAAAGGCTCAACCAGAAATATTTCAAACATATTTTTTGCCTATTGACCTAGCCCATGGCCATAATACAAGAAATAATTCAAACAAAAATTATTTTTTAAACACGGTTAAAACCAATGATGGTAAATCTTCCATACAATTTCATGGAGTTCAATTATGGAATCCATTACCCTCATCGGTAAAATCATGTTCCTTCTACCGCTTTAAAAAGGAATATACAACAATATTATGACAGAAGTGTAAACAATGAATTTATTATGCCCATTATGTATTCATTTATATATTTTATTTCACAATAAATGTCATCGCTACATGCCTTAAAATTTACTAGATTTACTTTAATATCTTCTTCAAATGTTCAAGTCTTTGAGTGTTGGTGTAGTGCATTGGCGGGATGTCTGCTTGTTTTTTACATATATATTGAAATCACAATCGATATCTTGTCCAGTTACCAAGTTCATAATGCCTGGATTTATGTAATATTTTCGTGTGTAGGACTATAAATTGGCATAAATTTTATATAGACTGTACATGTGTATATAATGACGTGGCGAAGTCCTACATTTTGCTTTTTTTTTTAATTGCACTGTTCGTTATCAAGTAAGAAGCAATTTTGACCTTGTATATTTTAAATGAACGTGGATGCAGTTGACTCGGCGAGCTTTTCCTCTTTCACTGCATCCACAGTGTGCATTCAAATGTGGTAGCACTAGCAGATAAGTGATTTTCTTGGCTAATTACAAGTGTTGTGCTGGTTGGATTGCATACTGAACAATTTAAATAAACTTGTCAACTTGTCTTGCCAATATAGGCCTATACAACATCAAGTAAAAATCAGTCACTCTTAATGAATTATTCTTACTTCATGTTGTAGTAAAAATTGTGTCTCTTTATAGCCAATTTCTTTATAATTGCCCTGTTATTAGTGTAGTTGCATGGGTGCATCGTGATGTAATGATGATGGGCCAAAGCCAAGGGGGGCATGGGCGCCGAGAGAACTTTCGGGCCCCGGGGCAAAAAATTCGTTTGGGCCCTTTGGTCAGTGGTGCCCCAAAAACACATGATTAGCAAAAAAAAGGTCATAGCGTCCGCAGATGTTCGAATTTCGGCCTAAAATCAAGTGATGAGCAAAAAAGGGTCATAGCCTCCGCAGATGTTCAAATTTCGGCTCAACATCTAGTGATGAGCAACATAAGGTCATAGCGTCCGCGGATGTTCGAATTTCGGCCCGAAGTCAAAAAATAACATCATCGCGCCCGCAGGCCGTAGTTTGAGCTGATGAATTTTGCATTCTAAACCTGACAATTCAGAACCCCGGGTCCCCCTGTGTCCCCGGGGCCCCGGACAGTGACCCCTTCTGCCCCCCCCCTCTCGGCGGTCCTGGGGGGGGAGGGGCAGGGAGTCTATCTTTGCAATCAACAAGCTTGGTCCCCCGATCAACAAGCTTACTCTTTTCAAAGAAAGCAGCTTTTGTGCTTAGTGTGGCCAATTATTCCAAACTTTGGCCTACCCTGATAAACGCTTAGCCCCATCAAGTCAACTGCTCTGACACCAGCTATGTACTCATGCATGACCATTTGATTTTGTGTAGGAATGAAAATACAGTGAGCTGAAGGTTTTGGGGGTTTGAACCCCCCTATTGGTTCGGAGCTTTGTGCTTTATAGCCGGTATTCACTGATCTGCTGAAAGAAACGGTAATTTTGGTGGTTGCTTGATCTGCGAGTGTAGTAACATCACAGCGTATGCCCACTGGGTGCGTTGCTAAATTACGAAAAAGATTATCGTGTCATAATTTTGTTTACTGTTCTTGCACAATCGTTATCGAAAAAAATGCTGTTGGTTTTCACTAGCTGTAATTTAGACTGCCGCGGTGATTAAGCGTGCATACTTCGAGAAAAACAGCTACTAATCTAGATATTGAAAAGGTTTTGGACTTTATGAACAAACTGTAGAAAGTTCTAGTCAGTATGTTTATATGGTTTAACAATGGCAAAACACTTCCTCTTTACGTTGGCTATACTGTGCTAAGAGGAGATCAGCATAAACAGCGTTGCAGTGCAGTGAGCGCGTTGGCTGATGCATATTCACAATAATCAATAACTTTTTGCACATTTAAAGAGCATAGTGAACAAAAGTGTTCTAAATATGCAAAAAACGTTAATATTTTTGGGCTCCTAAAAGTTTGGTTAACTTAACGTCGTTCTCCTGGTAGTAGCAGCCAATGTCTAATCTGAAGTCCACAATATGAGGTTTTGGTTTGAGGTAGAACAAAAATATGGACTAGTCCAGAGGTTATTACGGTATAGAGTTATACGACATACAGATCTCGCTCTTCACTGACGAAAGTAATAATCTCTTTGCCCACTGCGCGATTGCATCGTTAGTGACAACATTAAAATCAAAACCCGGCTTAGGGTTTTAGCCCCCTTCCCTACTTGTAAATTCCTGCCATTACCTCTAGCTCTCTTCATTAATCATGAAGAGAAGCACATGGGAAACATCGTAGAGGTATGAAAGGACGATGAGCTTGATGCTGGAGCAATCCCTCAAAGAGCAGGTGCAGGATACCGAAGGGCGATCCAGCATTTCTCGCACTCACAATAGCACTCAGAGTAGAGGTAATTATCGTTATAGCAAGAATTGCATACGCATGTGCAAACAACTAGTGCAGTATGCTGACTATCCCAACCAGCGTTTTAAAAAGCGGGGAAAACATTTTCTACTTGTGGTTCCGAACTTGGAATATCGCACTGTAGAAAGTGCTCTCTGCGGAAACGATTCTTCCGTGAAAAAGAGGCGCAAACCGCAGGTTCCTGGACAAAGCCAACTGCTAAGATACAACAGGAGGTTGTCAGATCTGTAGTCCGTCACATCAACATGAACATATGACATGTACGTAACTGCAGGTAGTGTACACTATAGTGTACTCTATAGTGTATACTACACACTATAGTATAGACTATCTGCAGTTAAGTACATGTCAAAATAGTATTAATTTTTTAACATATTTTGAAATTGGACACTGCTTTCTTGCATAACTCCTGTGTCAGAGTGATCTTGCCAACTATCTCACCTTTCCTCAATGGAAATTTTTAGACACCTTTGTGTGGTCAATGACTCCTCCCTTGATTTACAAAATGGTGATGGTATTCTACAGCGCTGGTATATTGAAGTCTACCTATCAGTGAAATTTGAAATTTGATGGTAATTTTTGCATGTAGTGTGACTGCTCATGCAAAATAAACTATGCTAGGTACAACTTGGTGCAAGAATTAATTTAACAGCTTTCTGAGCCAAGTTTTAAACATCATTTTCCGCCTTTAAACTTAATTGTTAGTGAATCTAGCTTTCAACCAAGGGAAAATGTAGTTTTTTCGATATAACTCAAAAATTATGAGATTTACAACAAAATGTTCTCTTACAGCAGATAGAAACATGGTTATTCCGCATCATTTGAATGTAAAATGGGCTTTCTAGGCCAAGCGGTTCGTACGTTATGACATTGCTCCAAAAATTGATCCCCGGTAAACTTTCAGGGGCTTTGTGGTACCCCCAAACTTGCATCATATTTTCTCAAACTTTACAGGGGTCCTTTTTTGCATGAACCTCACCACCAAAAAAGTAGGGCATTTTCCGTTAATTTTTTCAAAATCATGGGGCGCCTGCAACACCCTACCCATGAGAGGGGGCAAATGACCCCGTGGCCCATGCTGTTCTAGGGACCCATTAGTCTATATCTAACAAAATAAGAGCTCAATACACTTTAACAATGAATTTTATGGAGCGCATGGGCCCCCAACATAAGTCATCATGCTGTTCTAGGAGCCCATTAGCCCATATCTTACGTAATAAATACAGCACAGAAACTTCCAAATATTCGATTTTATAGAGTGCATGGGCCCCCAGGATAAATGAGGCTGTTCTATGATCGGCATATATTACTAAATACAGCAAAAAGATTTTTAAAAATTGTTAACAGCATTTGAGCTTCGGGGTCATTAAAAATGTCTTCAAAATTTTCCCGAGCATGAAACAAGCGAGCTCGTTGTACCACCTTAATCGCTTTTTCGCCAGAAAGGGGATAAATAGACAACCAACTAACTCACTGAATTTACTAAAATGTTGCCTTTGTGCTTAGAGACTGCAGAAGGTAGAGGCCCACCAAAAAATTTGCCGCGGACCCATTGGCAGCTCTCGGAGCCCCCTGGAACAAAGTTAAGGGATTTTAGACATATAGGGCAGAAGAAGACAAAACCTACTCAACGAAATAATGCGCAAATGTTAAAACAGTTCGGCTGCTTAAACTTTAACCATTTCCTTGCACATCTATTGTACTGTCCGATCCTGAGCCGCTTTCACTGTTTATTCGGAGAAAAATTACTTGGCTTGGGCTCAGGTCGAGCGATGATCGTAGAAGAAACAAAAGTTATTCAGAAATGTATATCTGTTGAGCAGCTGCTACAACTCACTAATCATGAAAAATAAGTGGAATTAGTCAAATAATTAAAATTGCTTGTAAAGTCACCGACAAACTAAAATATTTGGTGTTCTATTGAAACAGGGAGATCTAAAAATGAAAGAAAACATGGAGAAAGAAGAAAGATTCGCTAAAGAATTCATGCGAGAGCAAGTTCGTTATTGCGAGGTAAATTATGCTATTAAACGCCCACAGCTTTTGAGTAAATGTTTGCAAACAATTTTACCACCGGCCTACTCCGTTAACATGTGTATTCACCGTTGAACTACCTATATAAATGTTGGAAATTAATCCATCCTACTTTGAATGCGTGTTCGTGCATTGTCATTGATGCATTGCGAAAATACAGTAGGCCTACTAGATTTCTTCGAGTGAAAAATTTGCTGTTATTAACGGCATGGGACGAATAATTTGGGAGATATTCACGATTTCCCCAGTTTTACTGTATATGCAAACCGGTTTGTTGTTACAATAATAAGCCATCAGTAAATGCCAGGGACGAGTTGGTTTTAGTTTTCAATAGCTTTGTTCATTGCTTAAGTTTTTCTTTTAAGCCATTTTGCCGATTGAGTTTGATGTTACTGATGTTGACATGTACTAAACATGTAAACCTTAATAGTTGCCCCACCAATCTGGATTGCAGTGTATTGGAAATGATAAAAAGCAAGTGACCCGAAGGAGATAATTGTCTATGAAAAAGAAATGACTAATCGTGGTGGATGGAGCGGTTGGAGCGATACCTGCACACTTTTATTATTTTGTGTTGCGAATAGATATTTGAAAAGTTTTGATATTAGAGAGTTTTTGACAATTTTATTCTTTATAAGTTTGAGATTAACGTTTGCACCTATTACAGGATGGTGAGTGCTTAAATGCTGTCATGGTTTTAGAGCAGACATGGGTGAACTACGGCCCGCAGGCCAAATCTGGGCCGCCGGCACTAACACAAACTTAAACTTCCACCGCGAATTGAGCGGAAGACCTTTTTTTCTTTTAAAGATCATGGATGGCAGAGATTTTCAAAAAAAATAAGCCTCAACGGTGCAAAATTGGAATAAAAAACGAGAAAAACGAGGTGGAAACCTTTTATTATGGAGATCACATTCGTACGTGGACCGTGATCTCCCCCCCCCAAAAAAGGTCTTCACCTTGTTTTCCTATCAGCGTGCGGCCCCCGGCTTCAACAGTTTTTCCAAATCTGACCCTTCGTGTGAAAATCTTGCCCACCCCTGTTTTAGAGTGAGTAATTGTAGCTTGCCATTACATGGTAGGCCCATAATTGATTTGTGATTTTTAATTAAAGCGCGATTGAAACACTACTTTTGGTTTAATTATAAAAGTAATGGAGGCATAAATTTGGCAACCGTTGCTCAGAGGCGGTGCATTACTGGAAACGTCAGGAACCACTACTTCAAATATCTTGACTTTATTTTTCTGCATTAGATTGAAATATCAAATGAGATCGCTCACAAGCAGATCAGTAACAAAAACCAGCGAAAGAGATTTCAAAGTTTTTATAAAAAAGAAGTTGGGAAACTGAAGCAAATTCAGCAGGTTAGTACAAAGCCTGATTTGGAGAAGATATTTAACTACGTACGTGCCATAAATCGCTGTTTGTTTCAGGCACTGGGATTACGATTAATTTTGATCCTCCAAGGTTGATAATGCGTTGCCATATGTGTTTCCAAGTATCGCTTTTTGTAACGCCAAGTTTGTAGTTGTACAGAGTATAAGTAGGAGTTATAGTTTATTGAGTAAACAAGCCAATTGCAAAGCAGTAGCAATGATCCGTCATACGCCATACAAAAATATGGAGATTGAATGGAAAAATGAATACTATTTTTCTCATTTTTTTTCTACTGAACATAGCAAGGCTCGATCAATATTGTGCGAAGGATTTTACTACTACCGGGTATCACTGTTTCAATGAAATAAAATTCTGGGCCTATTGCATAGATTGCTGACAACGATTTTTTTTGCAGGCCGCAAAGCACCATCTTCTCCCCAAAAGTAAAGATCAAAAAATCAAATAACTTTTTGAGCGGCTTCTATTTTGTTGACATGGATTGACATCCTTTATTCTTACATGGCATAACATGTCTATTTTTACGTTATTATCAGACTTAAATGTACCGTACTGAGTAGCTTCCCATTTTAAACTTTTTTATTCCTAATATTGCTGGTGGGCAAGTTTGTACAACATGATGATGATTTGGTTATAAAGCAACATGTTAGTGGTGTACAACCATGTTTGGGGGTGAAGCAATCAGTGCAATCATTCAATTTCCAAGAACATGGACTGCACTGCTCACTGATTTGATCGATATATGATCATCCCGCAATCTGAAAAACTTAATTTTGTTTTAAAACTGCTCTCAAAGTGATCAACAACTTTTGCGATTGTGTAAACAATTTTTTCGAGAAAAGAATATTTCAACGACAAGGATAAACGAATTTCAACCGTAAAACTTCTTGATACGTACAAAATTTTTGCCGAATAGTCTTTAGGTCGAACAAAATAAGTTCCCTTGGTTAATAGCCTATTGCATATTTACGATTTGCCGAACTTCTCAAACTGCCTAGAAAAAAAAAGAGAGCAAGAACATGAAACTTCAATCGCTTTTCTGAGAATGCAAATCTTCTATCCACAAAGCTCGAATGCACAGTTTAATCCGTACATGCTCTTGGAATGCCTCTCATCAATTCATATATGGAACTGGATAGTCAATATAGTCCACTGCCAACACGCCACTGAAGGATAATTAAAATTGGTATGAAGATTTCAAAAGGGACATTTCTCTGCATGCTTCAGCTAATTCAATGAGTTAAAACCATAGAGTCCCCCTGCTATTGGTTTTTCGCGTTGAGAATTTCCCCCAAATTCCTAGCGCGCTCATTTCGAAAGCTTTTGCATGTAGTAGATAGTTCGATTCGGAAAACTCTGCACCATCGGGCGAATTGTCGCATCCACACTATAATGGCTACTTTAAGATATCAACTTATCACAATCGGATTTGTCTACTCTGGATATAGGAAACCGAAATACTTGCAGAATAAATTCTGGTCGCAACTGGTTTGGCATCAGGTTTATGCAACAACGTCGTTATATTTTTTTTAAATCAACAATTGAAGATTTCCACTAATTTTTTGCGATATGCAATGCAGAAGAGTTGAGATTCTGGTTTATTTCCTCTTATTACGCAACATAAACTCGTCTCACCCAGCAATCAGTCACTAAAATATTGAAGGTAAACATTCATGCTAGTCTTTTTGAATTCACTGTCTAACTCATCTGACGCTTGTACCTTCAGTACCAACCATTTCCGACATTACTCATATGTTAACTCGAACAAAAGCATTTTTTTTCATGAGAAATTTTTTGCAATGTCAAATGATTCGAAATGACATTCTGTAAGATATCTCAACTAATGAGTTGAGATTATAAATGCAGGAAATGAACTTTCTTGGTAGTTAATGATAATATGCTATTGCTTCTACTAATAGAAGAGTTGACACTTGCAATATCCACTTTTAAAAAGGTTGATAATTCTGTCCCTTGCTTTTCTTGTGGTATTAACCGAGGATTATTTTTTTGATTTGTTGCTATTCTGCTTGTCTTGTTGCGTTTGATGTGTAGATTTTCATATGCCATTGTAAGTAAAAACACTTTTATGAACTTGATTGTAAAACTGAAAAAGTATTTAGAGCTTCATGTAAACATTTGACTCTTTTAACACCATCTACAGCATGTGGTTATTATTATCACATCGATGTAAAGCAAATCCAAGAAGAGCCAAATCAAGCGAAGTGAGAATTCGGATACGGTCCGGATTGTAACACATAAGACGTTTTAACATCTACAAACAAAATTTTATGCCAGATGTGGAATATTTTTGTTTGTAAAAAAAAAGCAATAAATGTATGGGGCGCCGTTTGAAAAAAAATATACGTTATATGCAGGGTTCGAAATTAACGCCTGCCCTTCGGTCCGAGACCAACTGAAATCGCCTCGGGTAAGTTGTTTTCATTTTTTACTTGCCCGTCAGACCAGCGCAGTTTTATGTTGTTGTTTCGTGTAAAATCGACAAACGCACGTTGTTTACGTCCTTCACTTGCCCGTCGAATCAGCGCAATTACTGTTAGCGGAAAATTTCGCTAGCGTCGTGTAAGTTGCGATAATTGAGTCCTTTTGTTCATCGAACACGCTCATTTTTGTTACTCCAAAAAGCGCTGAAATTTAATGTAGAGTCTGATAAAAGCGAAAATATGTGTTTTTAGTTTTAAGAGTGTTTTATTTTTTTAAAAAAGATCGTGATTTCGCAAGCTCATTTTTTTGGGCAAGTTGGTACTAGCTGCGCCCGGTCCGACCGTAGACAGTTTATTTTTCGGGCAAGTTGAGATTGCTTCGGGCAAGCTGATATTAGCAACAGTCGGTCCGACGGACCGGCAGCTTAAAAAGTTGATTTCGACCCCTGGTTTTGTGAACCATGTTTCTTGAGCTTATTTAGTCCATAATTTGTTCGATATGACTAAGTCGGACCGCAAAACACTCGCAAAATGAATCGGACAAAGTCTTTTTTTTCAAACGGCGCGCCAATAGCGAATTTTTGAAAAAGAGCGATTTGATGATGCATGTTTTATCAACTTATTTAGACCATCATTTGTCCGATACATACATCAGGAATATACGACTTATATATCGGACAAATTGTACTCTAAGTCGGACCAAAAAAAAACACGCGCAAATTAAGTCGGATATTTCCTAGTATATCGGACAAAATGGTCTAAATAAGCTCAAAAAATATGATTCACGAAACGCATAGTGTTTTTCCAAACGGCGCCCCATATAAATGTTTATACGCACAAGTACGAACGTTGTTGGAGGGGGACCTTGCTCCCCCTGTTAAAAAATGACAACGAGATAAACATATTTCACGCAGACTAGGGTTTTTCGCGAGGCAATATAGGACACCATTTACGGTCTCGATGTGTGGTTAAGGTTAGGTCAGGGCTGGATTGACTGGGGGGGGGGGGGAGGGGGCTATAGCCCCGGTCCGTCTCCTGGGATAGGGATCCCCCGGTCTTCTAAAAAAAGGCCTGTTGCTAATGCTAAAATAAGGTTTGCAAAAAAGTATGATCCCCCGAAAAATGGCTCCGGGGCCCCGAAAATTTCAACTCAGCCTTGATTGAGGTAAAGAACAACGATAATATCAAAATCAAATCTTCAATGATAATCGCGGTTTACGCCGAAGCGTGAATCAATTGTCGAAAATCTGTTTTTAGCCTTAGTTTATTTTTTAAACAATGATTCGTAATTTAAAGCGAGCATTTACTGGAAAAGTTACTGCATAACGGAAAACTCACATGTCACAAAAATGAAAAAATAGACAGTATTGTCGCATTCAACACTTAGTTACTGGCATCTTTAATTTATAAAAATTCATGGTCAGGTGGTTAGCGAGTGTGTAAAAAGATGGTTAATGTACATATAACGTACTTCTTTCTCTTCCCTTTCTTTTTCGTGAAGAGCATTTTAATGAGCGATGTATGGCATTTCATTATAAACATCAGGTTTATTTCAATTTCAGACAGCACTGTGGGCGCTGTGACCATTACATAAAAAACAGCCTGCTATGCCAATATCGGCACCAGTGAGCTGATTAGACGGCAGTTGTTTGCATGGTGTAGCGATTTTATTTATTTAGATATAAGTTCCAGCTAATGTTGCTTATTGATCACTTTGCCAAAGGAGGTTTGGCCCTAATTTAACTTACATTTTAACAATATCAACCTAAATGTATAATCAACAAAGAACCACTATGCTTGAGCATGCAATATTTTACTATTTTTCAACTCATGAAAGGAGAATAGTTACGTTTTCGGATTACTATTTTGTTGTTATTACTTGGCAAAAAGGACAAAAAAGGCATTTTTGATCATCCTTGGAGGACAAATTGTTTCTATCAAAAAATAGGACATGTCCTTCAAAAAGAGGATGTATGTTTAACTTAATTTGCACCGCTTAGCTCAGTTGTTAAGTCATTGCTTTCGGCGCGAGAGGTTCGGGGTTCGATTTCCGAGTCTGTCAAATTGAATACAGTGCCGCCATTGCTGCTTGCAATGTTTCTTCGGAGCTGTGTTGCCAAGGCGCTAAGCCGCGGAAATGGGCCGCGCCACTAGTTACGCGCTTCGCCGTAATACCATGAGTATAATGAAGATTTGATTTTTTTGGTTTAGTTTACATGACTGATCCAGCAATGTATGCAAAGACTCAAACTTAGCAACAGCTCGTGATATTTCATTTACTATAAATTGATTTCAGTCATGAAGGCAATCAAAAAATATCAAAACACACATAAGACCGATTTACACTTTGTTGCTCGCTTTGTTACGACATCACATTTACAACACCCGTTGCTTCGCCCACAATATCTAAGGCAGATTGCAAAAGTTTGGTAACGTACGGAACGGTGTAGAAGCGATTGTGTAAACCTCATATAAAACGGACGAAGTCTAAAGTTCGGATGCATAGTGAGCATCGGATCGATTTTGCATACAACGGACAACAATGGCCAGATTCGACTTGTGCGTAAAATGTGAGGTTTACTGAGCTGGTCATAAAGTATCGATAATCAAACGACAAAAACCACACCAAAGATCTGATTACTACACCCATTCGCATATCGCTATCATTCTTTCATTCGTTTTACAGTTGTAACTGGGTCTAACAGCAGCTTCTAAATTGACGACACTAGCAAAGCCATGCATAAGCGCATGTGATAGGACAATGATTGTAACATCTTAAAATATAACGTCATATTCTGTTTAAACGATTTCATAACGCAGCCGCAAGTCTGTGTGAATCGGATCTTGACAAATCAGAATTAAAGTCCAATCAAAGATTTCATTCGCTTTGCTCTTGCTTGTTGGTTGCTGCCTTCAAATGTCATCCCAGCTGCCAGTAGAAAGACTCCAGATGCAACCCAACAGAACCACAGTGAGTAGCCATATGAACCTATATATAAGTACTCCATGATGTCAGCTTTGTTCGATGTGATCACTCCTGATGACGTCACTCCTTGTGGAATCAAACTGCAGTAAACAGCAGCGCTGCTTACCAGAAGACAAACTAAAACGAAAAACAAAGTATAACTAGACGAACTGTTGTAAACGGAACGATTAATTTAGGCCCGAATCTGATATTAAGCCGAATTTGATTTAGTTAGAGCTCTAAATAGTCCCAAGAATCCCGAAAGTCAAGCAGGGTCTAAAACCCTATTTTTACGTTGAACTCTGTTTGTTCCTTAAGTATATTATGGGCTTTGGGCAGTCAAATACAAGAGGCAACAGAATAGACTTTATACGCACGATCAAAGCAACAAAATCACACATTCAGTTTACTCAAGGTATTATACGCCGAAGCGGGTAACGAGTGGCGGGCTTATCTCTGTGGCTTAGCGTCAAGACAACACAACTTCGAAGAAATATCACAGTGGTGGCGACTGGCGAACTGTTGGCGACGCCGGGTCAGTTTGACTGGCCCGGGAAAAAAACCAGCGATGCATTTAACCGCTACGTCAACTGGCGGGTGCCATACACATGGTCGCACGCATGAGCTCAGATACTTTGATGCAACTATTTTTTTTTTTTTATTGCTTTTTTTCTAATTGCCGTTCTCCTGAACAAGTTCTCTTTTTTGCTTTTTTCCAGAAAAGTCGGTTTCCACGAAATTTTTTGCAACAAAACTGAACTCGACTCACCTCAGCGCAACAAAACGGGCCGTTGTCACGGTATATTACTTTAGCCCAGCACGTCGCAACTCATTATTCTGTAAACAGAACAAGGAAACATGTCATATTTGTAACCACAAAAACGTAAACATATTCAGTTGTAAATCAAAAATTCAAAACGTACGACAGTGCGCGAAGTTTCGAATTTTTGATGTACAATTGAGTATGTTTAAGTTTTTGTGGTTACAAATATGATATGCTTCCTTGTTCTGTTTTCATTTGATTTTTGTCCGCCCCGTGTCGGACGGATGAGCTGACACTGCGCATTACTGCGTCCCTTCACTGATTCAGTCCCTTCACAGTAGGTTGGGAATAGCAACACCAGACGGTCCGACTGTGGCCACTGGATTTTCCAATGATGTGCCGACGACTTCCCGCAGAATACTAGATTACAGTTATTTTTTCCATGTTGAGTGGCCCATAGTATATTTTGGCTAGCAATACGTTCAGCGCATTTGCAGATAATTTTGCCCAAGAAAAACTTTCCTACAATTATTAAAAGAGTAAAACGACGTCATCCTTCTTGCCTGCTGAATGGGATGTCATCAGGACTTCTACGAGCTGGGTCGGAGGATAAAACATTCCCTATCACCAAAGCTGCAAAATAACCTTCTACTTAAGTACGGCTGATGAGGGCTGATAGACGGAGACAGCGCTGTCCCGCTCTATGATTATTAAAACATATACGTAATTGTACCGGTACTTTTAGTACTTACAAGCTATCAGATAGTAAATAAACAAAACCACTCCTCCACTTTGTGGATTCTTCGAAAGAACGTAGAAATTGAACAAGATTCCAAGAGCTCCAACGATCAGGCCACCCATGATAAGAGCTCTGGCAGCCATAAACCAAGGTTCATAAAAAAATTCTGCGCAAGATATTATTTACTTAGAAAAGTAGGCGTAACCAAAAATGATTAGAGGATCAATACGATTTCATTCAACACTATTATCACAAGAATACCATCACGAACAAAAAAAGCACGCATGCTCGCACAACAAATGTTTCACGCGTTCCGCTCAGGGCACTTCTCAGATGCGAGTCGGTCACGTCAAGCTGTTCTACATTGAGTCAGTCACGCCAAACTGTCAGGTACTGCTCTTATTTGATGCCACTGGCTCTATATTAGGGATTTTTAACATTTCTGGTGGAGCGGAACCAATGAAACATTTCAGAGACTCGAGAAACTCTGTGCATTAATTTAACTTATTAATTTACTTGAACCCAGCTCTAAATTGTAAACTTACGGAACCCCAAGGGTTCCGCCGAACCCAGGTTGAAAACCACTGCTGTATATACTGTGCGCCTTTTTCGCGTTTCAACCCATGACGTCAACAGCCGCTATTTGATTTGCTTACCTTCATATGCTCCGGTATCAGTCCAAAAGTATGAGTTGCCGTTCGCATCCGTAAGTGACCACAAACCTATAGTCACGTCCGATGTTTTGGTCCATTCTGGCGTTGCTATAGCAACAACTGTCATGACCAAACCCAATGCAGCAAGGACACATCCGGCCTTAAACGGTAATTTAAAATTTGTTCTGTTCATATTTCTTTTTTAATCCAAACAATTTTAAACAAAAAGCTTTATATGAACCAACTCTCTGTCAATTAAGAATAAAAACAAAATTTATCAGCATAAATCTACATCTATGATGTCTCTGCAACTGGAACGTATCTCCAAAGTCTCAACGAAAACATACTGCAGCCAGCGAAAAATTTAGAACAGGGTTAGGGCTGGATTTAGGCAATTTTGTGTTTTGTTGCATATTTATCCTCCTATCACGAGAAAGCGATCATAGCGCTACACGAGATCGCTTAGGAGCTGCCGGCCATCTGTCTACCACACCAAGATGGGGGAATCCCGCTAAGTGCCTTTTTCAACGGCACAACAAGTAAACTTGCCGGCTTGTTCTTCACACTGTCCCTTTAATGCTGAGCGTCAAGCAGGGAAGCTGTGAATACCAATGCTAAAGTCATTGGTTTGACCCGACTTGGAATGAAACATAAGTCTATTAGTCTACAGCTCCTGAGGCGGACGCTCCTACCCAGGATTTCTCTTTTCCCCGGATTTTCAACTTCTTGGGAAACGGAAAGTTTTCAAAAAATTTTCCGGGAAAACCCGGGATCAAAAAATCCTCGGGATTCCCGGAATTCGAGAAATTCCGGGGAATATTTCCTGGGTAATTTTCCCTAGCATGATTATTTTGCCATTTTTTTCTGATTTTCAGCATTTCAGATCTAACTTTTTGCATTTTGTTATGTTGTTTTGACAAACTTAGTTTGAGTTTTTCAATTTTTTCGACAAATTGTGAAAAAAATTTTGATCTCACAAGCATTTCGTCTCAAAAAATTTTGCGAATTTTGAAAAATAATTTTAAGTAAGTAAAAAAATTTTTTAAATTTGTAATAACGCATTTTTTATGCCGGAATGATAGATGATCAGTACCACTAAAATCCTTACTAACGTAAAAAATTTTCCGGGATCGTGACACCAATTTTCGGGGAAACGGGAAACTTCAAAACCCCAAATTTCCCGTCCCAAATTCCCGGGAGGAAACACTACTCCTACAACTCGGCCATCTGAGGATGGGATCGAGGCTCGTTTTCATTTTTCCTTATTGATCGACAACCAAGGTTTTTTTATACGTCAAAAGGAGGGAGACCAGTGCCTCCCTTCCTGGCTTCGACACTGACAGTAGCGTTGTATTTGCAACATTACAACATGCGCCAGGCAGTAACATCTCCTTTTACTTCCCAAGCTTTACACTACTGTACAGAAAACAATCAAAAAGAAAACAAATTCGCCAATTTAACAATAAATGTTGCAAGCCGCATTGGCGGATCGAAGGTACTTTATGAAGCCTGAAGCTATAGGTAGTCATTTTTGCTCACAATGTGACAAATCTATTCGAACAAGTGTCGAACCCAGTCTTCCAGTCGTGAAGTACTAGATCGGATGATACATTGGGTTTTAATTCATGAGGCTGGAGATTCAGGGAGAATCTTCCAATCAAACGTAATCGCAAGGAAAGGGAAAATTAACAAAGGGGAGAAAAAATCAAGGGCGTTGGAAGGAGGGGGCTGAAGCCCCCACTTATTTTTTGATTGATTGATTGATTGATTTCTTCATTTTTATCCTCCTATCACGAGAAAGCGACGTAGGCGCTATGCGTAGGACGAATCCAGACTCGCTTAGGAGTTGCCTTTGTTTCCAAGTTTTCCGCTTGAATTTTCTTCTGACTTTTTTAATTTGCTGCGTGCCAGATTCCACCAAGCAGAGATAATCATCGTGAAGCATCTTATCCAAGGACGCAACAACGAGACTAGGTTGGGAGGTGAACCATCAACCTTGCGATCATGGTCGTCGTAAAAACGACGCTCCGAACCACTACGCCACGCTGCCGAACAAAATTTTTTCAGCCCCCCCATAGAAATTTTGGGCCACCCTTTTAAAATATTATAACTACAGTACACCCTATTGCACTTCAACGATGGCTTACGGCGTCACTTGTTATTCGTTTCTTTTTTTCATTGTTGTCATCAAACCAACGTACCAACTTTTGCGACTTCGTGACAAAAGTGAACAAAACCGCAAAAACTGTTGAATTTCGTGGTACCTTTGTGTACTCTGTACAAAGCTTTTAGAGCTTTATCATGATGTCACAGTTAAACTTTCTCCAATTTTAATAGAAGCTTCTGAGCAAATAACAGCGAAACAACAAAATATCAAATTAAGGTCCGATCACACTAACTGAGACTTTGAGACATTGTGCAAATTTATCTTATTGTGACATCACATTCCCACAAAGTCATATCACGATAAGATAAACCTCCACAATGTCTCAAAGGTCTCAACGTCTCAGTTAGTGTGATCGCAGTTCGCACCTTAAGAATTACAGTAGCTACTACAGTAGCTAGCTTATCCTAGGAGCAGTGGGGTAGCTAAAAATTTTAATAGGGGGGCGGTGCCAATTGTAAAAGAACGTCTGATGCTGGTATGTATTTTTTTTTATATATTTTACAGCAATGATTTTGTTTGAATGTAACCGTATCAGCATTCAAATCTTTACTACAATAGTATTGTTTGCTCTTAATTTACCTATTGAACACGTCTTGGGGGGGGGGGGGCATGGGATAATGTCTCTTCCCTAAATATGCTCCTGCCTAGGAGCCTGAGACTAGGAATTTGTGAACGGATAATACTGTAAGTTCACTTAAAGAAGGTTGATAGTTCACATTTTTACAAACTTCGATCTGGCTACTGTGTGTTATGCTAGCTAGAGGAAAGCTTGAGTTCACCAAGCTGTCTACAAGTGACTGTTACTGAAGTAAAGTGCATGTAATGCACGACGTTTGTTACGATAACAAGAGGGGGGTCTGGGGAGCTTTGCCCCCCAGACGTTGGTATGGTAACACAAATTTCAGTCCCCCCTACTAAAAAGTAGGGAAAGTGATGGTACGATGAACCACTTTTTACATTATTAAACCTGCTGCTCTAAGTTTTTGTATTTATTTAACTTTTACACTTCGAATAACAGCTCAGAGCTTGCCCGAACCTTTTTATGTATTTAAATCTTGCATTAGGTGAGCACTTAAAAAATTATGGTGCTTTTAAAACAGACTTCAAAAAGGTTCATTGTACCTCCAGTACGGGGGACGATGAACCATATCGTGGGGTACGTTGACCATGGGGGTAGTTCAAACCGGATCCTCATGCATTACTTTCCAAATCTATCACATAGCCTACTCCAGGCAGTAAAATAATAGAATGTAGGCCTAATTACGTTTCTTTTTTGTCTGCGTTTTGGGACGTTGACAGCCAATGCACTAACGGATCCAATAAAAGTTTGAAATAGAGATGGCACGGGCTGACTTTTTTACAACCCAGACCGCCCACGACCCGTAACCTCTTGCTTAGTAGCGGTAACTCATCCCAAAAGTAAGGCTCGGCTCGCCCAAAGCCCATTCGTTTTATGAACCTTAAATCACGTAAAGGAAAAATGAAAATTGAAAAAGATTTCAAAAATTGTTAGCGGCTCGCCAGCGGCCCAGTTAGACACAGACGAAAGAACTGGGCCGTTAACGGACCAATAAAAAGGCTGGTTAACGGCTCGTTAGCGGGTCTCTCAGCGGTCCGTCCCATCTTTAGTTTGAAATAGGATAGGGGAAGGTGGGGTTATTTCGGACAAAGTTTACTTTTGTGACTCTAGAGCAAGATCAAAAACATGGAATTACGAACTCTTTGTACAAAATTGTAGATAACCCTTTGACTTCAATATGAAATTGTTCGTAAGTGCAATAGTCCCAAGCATTAGGCCATTACTTACAAAAATGCAAGGTGGTCTAGTACGTCCGAATTTGCCCCAATAGAGGGATAGGTCCGAACAAGCAGTGAGATAGTCTCGGACGTCAAAAAGAAGGCAAATTTATTGCGATGAAAAAGCACTTTGCATCAATTTTCGCTGATAGAAAAAACAGCTTGTTTCTGTTAAATTCACATACAGAGTTTCAAAAGTTTACAACAAAGAATTCAAACGAAATTAACCGAATGAAAGAAAGAGACTATGCATGATCTTAATAGTTGAGTAAAATTAAATGTTGTATTGTTCAAAATTCAAGTTAAAAAGCGTAAAAATGGACGTCGAGAGGACTCAGTCATTTGTGGCAGTGGCAATGTGAAAGCAACATCTTCTCGTGCTAAAATTATTTTTATATTGGATTTAAATTCATTTTCAAATTTGAAAATAATATGTTCACATGCTATTTCGAATGGTTTGTTATGTATGTCCGAATTAACCCCACGCTTAGGTCCCCAAACTTAATTTTTTTTTAATTCATCTTGTCTGCGTGTTTTTTATACATGACTGACTAGTATGCTAATATCACTCCTAGTCTTCCGCTTAAACTGCTGCCATGCTAGCACAAAACCTTACGATTTTGTCTTATCTGATTTTACTTTTTTGTTAAAAATCGCGAATATGAAGTTCAACAAAAAACTACTGGATTTTGCTACCTAACCAATATGGCGATTGAAAGAGAAGATTGCGGTGACCGCTATAGGTCACATGATGCTGCAAAAATAAAACCGGAAGTAATTGGTCCGAAATAACCCCACCTTCCCCTATTTCCTAATGCTAAAGTAAAGGAAGATTTCCTCGGTAACTTCTTGACAAGCATTCAATTGCATTAAAACATACGGTACCGTTAATTTCAATTTACGTGCTTTATTTGAGAGCGATTAACACAAAAATTTAGTAAACTATCACTAACTTTAAAACGACCAGCAAATTAAACAAAATACCTTACTCCATTGGCGTAACTAAAAAAAATTCATTAACTCGACTAGACAGAACCAAAAACTTTATTGGTTCAACTATAAAAACTTTATTGGTTCGACAAAAAAAAATCCACTGGTTCTACTAAAAAAACTTCATCGGTTCAACTAAAAAAACTCCATTGGCTCACCTAAAAAAATCCATCAGTTCAACCAAAAAAACTTCATTGGCTCCACTAAAAAAACTCCATTAGAAGTCTATAGGCTAACTAAAAAAATTTCATTTGTTCAATTAGTAAAACTTCATCAGCTTTACTCGACCACCCTCGTGGTCGACGATCAAACTGCATACCTTGCTGAGATGCGGAGTGTGAAGACCTCTATCAGCATTTCCTGCAGTCACCTGGGGGCCCTGATTCGGATAGGGCTGCCACAGACCTACTCACAAGGCTCGACGGGAAGCGGAGAAATCGCTGGTCAGAGACGGTCCGCAACATTGACTTTTCGCACTCCAGCCGGCTGGCATTGAATACTATAAACAACTTGACTGCTAGGTCACGACAATCCCCTCGTCAATGTCCCGTTTCAGCTGATGCTATTGCTTCTCAGCTGGTTAAAAACGGGAAATACGAAGGTGTGAATCGGCGCTCATCTCGGCTCGTTTTACAGGAAGTGTCTGATCTTTGGAGGGCTGATCCATTACATCCTGCGAATGTCTCCGGGAGTTTCTCCCATCGGGAGTTCGCTGCTGCCCTCCAACATTTAAAACCAGGCAAAGCTCCTGGACCTGATTCCATTTGCCCGGAGCTAATAATCCATGCTGGAGCCGGCTTAAAATCTTGGCTACGTGGCTTCCTATCTTCCTGCCTGCACCACCTCAAAATTCCTAAGATCTGAAGAAGAGTGCTAGTAGTAGCGGTCCCAAAGCCTTCGAAACCTGTAGAGGACCCAAGGAGCTATCGTCCGATCTCCTTGCTCTGTGTTCCCTACAAGATTCTCGAGCGACTTATCTACGCCCGCGTCGATCCTCTTATTGACCCTCTGCTCCCACGGGAACAGGCGGGTTTTCGACGCGGAAGATCCACCGTGGATCAAGTCACTTTGCTCACGCAAAGCATTGAGAATGCATTCGAAGCGAAAAAGAAGGCCGGTGCCGTCTTTATCGACCTGACAGCTGCCTATGACACTGTCTGGCACCGTGGCCTCACCTACAAGCTGTTGCGGCTTCTGCCGGACAAGCACATGGTTCGTATGATTATGGAGCTTATCCGCAACAGAAGCTTCACACTTACAACTGGCGACAGCAAGCCTAGCAGGTTACGACGCCTGAGAAATGGCGTCCCCCAGGGATCGGTCCTGGCCCCCCTCCTTTTCAACATCTATACATATGATATCCCCTCCATAACCTCCAAGAAGTTCGCCTATGCCGACGACCTGGCGATACTTCATACATCTGGAGAATGGAAGGAGTTGGAAAGGACTTTAAGCCAGGATATGACTACACTCTCAGAATATTTCCAGACCTGGTGACTAAAGCTTAGCCACACTAAAACGGTGACGGCGGCCTTTCACCTCCACAATCGAGAGGCTAAGCGTGAGCTTAAGGTCTGTAACATCGGTAAGACCTTACCTTTCTGTCCAGTTCCCACTTATCTTGGGGTCAAACTGGACAGATCGCTCACATATCGTCCTCACCTGGAAGCATTGCGCAAGAAGTTAAGTGCTCGCGTCTCACTGTTGAGGCGACTTGTTGGAACAGGTTGGGGTGCTAGCGCCAAGACATTACGCACAGCTGCCCTGTCTCTGGTCTACTCGACTGCCGAGTACTACGCACCAGTCTGGTGCCGCAGCGTGCACATACGGCTTATCGACAGTGTATTCAATGACGCCTTGCGCATTGTCACTGGGTGCCTGCGTCCCACTCCATCGGTCTACCTTCCGGTTCTTTCAGGCATCCAGCCAGCTGAGCTTCGCCGCCAAGGAGCGACACTCTCCCTAGCCAACCGCAGCTCCCTGGACCCTGACCACATTTTACATGGCCAGTTTCATGAGTCACAGGACGTATGTAGGGAGAGATTGAAATCTAGACACCCATTTGTACCTGCTGCTCGGAAATTACTAGACAGTCTTTCTGAGATGTACGTTCGTGCAGCCCAGTGGACGAACACGAAATGGGACATGGAGTACTCTACCAACGCATTGTCACTCCACGCTTTCATTCCCAAGGCTAGCTCCAGACCCTTGGGTATGGGTCTGCCGAGGGCAGCCTGGGTCAAGCTCAACCGTCTGCGCTCTGGTGTTGGACGTTTCTGTTCGTCCATGTACAAATGGGATCTCGCTCCTCTAGCGAATGGTGAGTGTGGTGCCAGTGAACAAACCGCAGATCACATCATCTCACAGTGTCCCATACATCGGGCACCCCGAGGTATGTTTGGTCTAATGGTTTTGGATGACGAAACAAGATGCTGGCTGAAGTCCCTTACAGTCAGCATCTGACCCAAGAAGTTTGGTGGCCAGGGTGGTAAAAGGATAAACCCTCGGCCTTGATCCTTCCATCTGTCTTGGAAGAGATGCCCCGCCAAACGAAGACGACGAGCTTTACTCCAGACTCCAATTCTTCAAGCAGCATGGAAACATGTAGTGGTGTTCCCGTCTGGCTGTAGGCTACCAACTACTTTTGATTGGCTCTGGAAATCTTCCAGCAAAGTCAGCGCGAGGGAAAGATCCCTCGTCTTTTATTATGGACTTCCCAGAGCCGGCGCCTGAGCAGTCGACTTAAGGGGGCCAAGCGTTTGCCTGGGGGACCAAAGTTTGAAATTAAGCACAAAAGCCGCTCTCTTCAAAAAAGTAAGCTTGTTAATCGGGGGGGGGGGGGCAAGCATGTCAGTTGGGGTCTTGGTTCCCATGAACTCCCCTTGGCGCCGGCCCTGGGACTCCCTGTTATTGATTTCTCGAGCGGCTCTTTTCATTACTTCAGCGAATATACCTTGACCCCTTCCCATCTTTCGTTCGTAATCTCTGGTCATTTTTATCATAAATACCCATACACAAATTCCATATATAGCAAATAACAAACACTGACGGTAGGCGTACATGGAAAACAAGAGCAGTTGTCAAAATGAAAAGACAAAGAAATTTAACGTAGGCAAATCTTGTCGCAATAACCAAGCAAAAGAATATGGGTCAAGATGAACCACCGGTTCGTCTTACCTCATCACAAATGGTTCATCGTATCCCGTGGCCACGATTTTAAAAAAAGGTGACTGCCTAAAGTATCATCCACCAAACTACGCTAAATTAATCAGCGTTGTTGCTCAGCCTTTCTGCAAACTCATTAATTCTGACTATGCATCAAAACAGAATTATCGCTAAGTGAGGAGGTAGACAAATTTTTTTAAAAAATGTCTGAAAATACTTTTGATAGCCAAAAACTGTTTTTGGTGAAAATAAAGTGCTACCCTTTATCACATTTCAGCGTTCTACCGATGCAAATAAATTTATTTTTGACGTTTCGCCTTCGGTTCGGAAGGCTTCTTCAGAAAAAACAAGCCCACATTGTAAATGTGTTAGAAATGCGAGAAAAAATATTACAATGAAAAGGAAAATGCAACTTATATACTGTATGACATATATATAAGTCATATAGAAAATCGGTCACCAAGTGAAATTAGAAATTAAAACTTCCAACAGGCCGTTTCGCCGTGATGCTCTTCAGGGTGGACGCCAAAAACTGTAAATGGTAAAATCTTATTCAAATAGAAGCCTTTGGAACGGAATTCTATTTGAATAAGATTTTACCGTTTATACTTTTTAGCGTGCCCCCTGAAGAGCCTCACGGCGAAACAGCCTGTTGGGGGTTTTAATTTTTAATTTCATTTGGTGACCGATTTTCTGTATATGCTCTGGCGTGTGCCATTGAGCTCTCTGTTTGGTGCTACGGTCAAACCACGTTTATAAGTCATATATAAAAATGTCATATATATAAAAAGAATGTCATATATAAGTTGCATTTTCCACTTCATTGTAATTTTTTTTCTCGCATTTCTAAAACATTTACAGTGCGCGCTTGTTTTTTCTGAAAAAGCCTTCCGAACGGAAGGCAAAATGTCAAAAATAAAGAAATTTATTTGCATCGGTAGAACGTTGAAATGTGATAATGTCAGACCCGATGAATGCAAACTTGTCTTCTATTTTCAAAGTTCCACCCTTTGCACCAGGTAGTTAAAACTTACACATATTATGCATAAGTATGCGACGTAACATAGGGCATTTGGACGTAATAATACGTTTTTTGTTTACGGAGAAATTTGGAATGGTTCATCTTGCCCACAGGTTCATCTTACCGACACTTCCCCTACTTCCAACGCCACTGAAAAAAATCTTAATTAAAAATTGCCAAATAGGGTAAAAGTAGAAAAGAACATCAGGCCTACTACAAAAATGATGGTAACGCGCATTGAAAGATTATTCTGCGACAGGCTTCGTACCAATTGGGGCTCACCAGGTAGAGGTAGATAGACTAAGACCAAATGCAAAAAACAGATACCAAAGAACAGACAAATCAGAACTTCAAAATTCAGAAAACGTTTAAACTGACAAGCACCAACGTAACTAAAAAAAATTTACTTTTTCATAAGATAAAACAATCTGTATACCCTGTGTGGCGTTCACAAAGCACAACATCAAATATTAGACTTAACAAAGCACTGCGAGTTCACCAACAAGCGGTGAGAGATTAGTCCCCTGTGTCAATCATATAATAAAAATTTTATGTTAATACGTGGTTTGACCGTAGCGCCAAACAAAGAGCTCGACAGCAAGTGCTAGAACATTAACACAGAGCAATCGATTGTTTTATAATAAAGATTATAAATAGATTCCCTTCCTGAATCACTTTTCATCCATTCTATGATTGGCATTGGGATATTATTGGTTACTTTTTAAAGTTTTCACTGGCGCAAAGCCTCAAAATTACCAAAGTGACTTTAATGTTGCGTGGCACAGGCGGATCAAAAAATTAAGAAGTGGTCCCCAGAAAAGCAAAAAATTAAAAACAACCCAATTTAATTTAAATTTATAACTTTAAACATGCCATATAACTAGTATTAATAATAGTAGAAAAAACGCTAAATTTACTTGCAAATCAAAAAGAGTGCTCAATAATCTTACAAGACTAGAGCAAAAACTAAGCGTGAAACGGACCGTTGGAGTTTTGTTAATAAATGCTACCAAGTTAATCGAATTAGTATTAATAATACATATTTAATAAATATTTAATAAATGCTACTTGGTAAAGACTAAATGATACATCCACTAAAACTATATTTAAAATACAGAAATGAGTAAGCGCGCATTTTATTCTTGATTTAATCTGACCTTTAAATTTTCTGCTTTTCTCCCGACCACCATGTAAAGACAAGTAGGCCTAAAAGTAATTTCGATAATCGGAATGTCAAATCACTTTGACACTACTGTCTTGCCGACCTCACTCTCAAAACAGTTTCGTGGAGCGCTTATTACTGCAACAAGGCGACATCTCGATAAATCTGTTTTGTCATTTCGGCCTGGAAAGAAAGCCTTGTGTCTAGCAATCTACAACCGTGAATCATGTTGCAAGTTGTGAACTAAAATCACTCTGAGAAGCAAATGATTTGCGTGATTTAACAACTAGTTGGCTGGCTCAAGATGATACCGAATTTCGCACGGTAACGTTTAAATAGTTTAAAGATTCCAGACAAATAAACTGAAGCTGTCAGAGGTTTTGTTCGTTCTGTTTAACCAAAACTCGTCAAATCAAATCAAATCTTCATTATACTCGCCATATTACGCCGAAACGTGTAACGAGTGGCGGGGCCCATCTCCGCGACTTAGCGCCTGGGCTACACAGCTCCGAAGAAACATCGCAACGGTAGCGAGCCGTTGGCGACACTGTGTCGATTTGACCGGTCCGGGAATCGAACCCCGGACCTCCCGCACCAATAGCGTGCACTTAGCAACTGAGCTACATCTAATAAATACTAAACTAAGCTTCAGCCGTTCAATTATAAATAAAAACTAACTAAACTAAAGCATAGCAATCAAGGCCGTATTTAGGGGGGGGGATAAGGGGGGTTCAAAACCCCTCCGAAATATTTTTATAAGTTTGAACTAAGACAGTCCAAGCCCTGCAATCGTCAAAACATAGCATAGTACGTAGTAGTAGGATGTAGCATTTTGACCCGCAGGTCATTGTTGCGGTATGCGTTTCTTGATAAATCATAAAGGTCAGCGCTCCAGGCGCGGGGTGCCGTGGCATTTGGTACATCTGCCGTATGGTTCATCAAGGCCGTATTTAGGGAGAGATACGGGGGATCAAACCCTTTAAAAATTTTTTTGTAAATTGTAACTAATACACTACAAGTCCAGTAATCATCAAAAATGTAGTATGCAAGTACTGTGGTAGAAAGTAACATTGTGTGCCTCGAGTCATCGTTGCAATAGTGCGTTTCTTCATAATAATGTTTCGCGCTATAGGCGCAGGATGCCGCAACATTTCGTGCATTTGCCCTATAATTAATCCAGCGGTACAGTCGTGGGCAAAAGTAGACTACGTAGACAAAAGTGGAAGTTTTGTTTGATAATAATAAAACTCGCGCTATGGTTATGTCGCATTAGCCTTTGATGTTCCATACGATAAAATTTTTTGCGCATTTCTGGTTTTGGAAGCAAAAAATTTCAGTTTTACTCAAATTTTAGTGCTGGAAACATGGGCAAAATGGGGGATTATCAGTTGCAGAAAGGGCAAAAATTGTTACGTTGAATGAAGAGGGATGCTCCAATAGACAAATTTAAAAAAACTAAAATTTAGCAAAACAGCTTTTCATCAGGCAATTTTGAAGTTTTGAGAGTTTTCAGGACTTGCACAGGTCTGGAAGACCCAAGGTTACCTCCCAAAGGGATGATCACCTGACAAATATATGGTAGTGCGTTCACATACCAGTTTAAGTAAGAAAATTGGGTTGGTGTTATTGCTCAAAGGCACCAGTACAGTTGCTACAAGGCCGACCCAACTTTTTTGCTTAAACTGGTACGTGAAGGCAGTACCACATATTTGTCAGGTGATCATCTCTTTGGGAGACCTTGGATCTTCCAGACAAGTCCTGAAAACTCCCAAAACTTCGAAATTGCCTGATGAAAAGCTGTTTTGCTAAATTTTAGTATTTTTTAAATTTGTCTATTGAAGTATCCCTCTTCATTCAATGTAACAATTTTTGCCCTTTTTGACACTTCTGCTTTTAGACTCACCAAGGCTTTTAGGTAGGCCTACTAAAATATTTTTGTATTGTCTACTAGAGACTGCACTAACTGCAGGTAAGGTACGTCCTTTTTCGATAAAAAGTGTGCTTAAATGAGTGTTATTTATGTGAAAACCGTAAAAATCTGTTGGCGTCTGAAGGCTCCGCTACCAGGCCCCCGGTTTTGCGCTACTTTGCCAAATCCTTGGTACTCCACTAAACAGCGGTAGCAGTGATAAATAAAAAAAATTTAACAAGCATTGCAATGTTTATGCTAGAAAGCGTTTATATAACGTAGGCCTACACACCTTCGTAAAAAATTACTTTAAAAATTTTGCTATACCGGTAGTGAATATTCATGTCAACCCCCCCCCTCCCCCGAAATATTTTTCTAGATATGGCCCGGATAGCAATATTACAATAGACGCATACAAATGACTCAGCAAAAGTCACTGAAGCGAATGACTCCTTCTGCCCCTCCTCTGCAAGCGCCCATGACTGCAGTTGCTAAAACTTCGTAACTCAAAATTGAGTGAATGTTTCTCATTTTTACCTCTCCAAAACCTGCTGTTGTAGAATCAATAAAGTTGTTGTTATAACTTAGATGATGATTATGAGCAGTGGTGTAAAAAGTAGTCCAGAAATCTAGTTAAGTAAAAGTATTGTTACTGATCGCGGAAACTACTTGAAGTAGAGTAGAAAGTGGGGGATGTAAAAAGTAACCAAGTAAAAGTAAAAAGTACCAGCAATTTGAAGCTACTTAAGTAAAAAGTAGCGCTTGCAAAACCAAGGCCATAAAGCTGAGCTTTGACAGAAGATAATTTGCTCATTTCCAAACTTGACATACATTTTGCCGATGCTTAAGTATATTCAGGAAAATTAGCACCTTTATTTGACGAAAACAAGAAAGTGAAGCGTGTCATAATCTGCAAAATGCAACCTCATTGTCCACGCTAAACACCAACAACAAAAGACCTCTTAATATCACGAAATTGTAAAACTTATATAAAAATAAACCAATACACTTAATACTAATGTTGTCAATTTTATTATCAAGCATGATTATTCATCATTTGCGTGATGCATTGCTTAATATTAACTACATATCATTTTTAAAGCCACTTAGTAGCGTCACTTTCTGATTGAACTACGAAAGTAAAAGAAGCAGTCGAAATTTAAATCACTTAAGTAAGTAAGTAAGTTAGTTACCAAGCAATAATACTTAAGTAGTCTACTTAAGTAAAACTATTTTGTTACTTTACACCACTGATTATGAGTCCAGTCTTACAATTCTATAAGCAAACGCTACAAAAATTTGACCTAGTAGCAGTTATTCCCTGTAACATGCTCTGGTACTCACACATTAGATTTACATTGAACACTGCTTTACTGTGGTTCAACAAACGCTGTTTTTCCCGAACAAAGCACTGCAAGTCGTTCACCAATCATTAACTAAACCATCGCAAATGGCATTATATATTATGTAAACCTGCAAGCGCGGACTTGTAGTTATGTAAGACCAAGGACATAAAAATTTCACATCAAGCAGGACTCGTTTATTTGTTTAACGAAAGTGGTAAGCTCAAAAGCAAAATGAAACCTTCAGAAATTATTCGGCAGCGTAACCAAGTTGTTGAGTGTTGAAATTCAGTGACGATCAGTGGTACCATTCTCAGAGTAGTCACTTTAAACTATGTAGTACAAGTAAAGACGATTTTGTACTGAATTGTTCTACTCTATCCACAACGTGAACTGTTATAATAAACCGGGGATTTAACTGTTGTTTATTGATTAAACAATACCATACATTTTACGATAAATATTTACATCTGCTATGTAATTTTGATGGAACTCTGGTCTGCATGTGAATTTTTTTCTACCGCTCATTGGATCAACTTCAAAACTTCAATTTGACTTTTATTCGAGCCACGCGAAATCGGTCCTTATGTCTCGGTCGCAACCACACATTTTATTAATGGTTGATTACTAACCAACTGGAAAAAAAATTGGTTGATCTTATATTCGCCTTCGATCTCTGAAAAAAAGTCATCCATTGGACGGCACGGTCCATGAAAAGGTCTTCATTGGACGTCGCGTAAAAACTATCATTCTCGGGCACAATTCGACGTAAAGGCCTATATTAAAGCAAGTACTTGAAACGTTTTAGGGGAGGAGCAATTGTTCCTTTTGTCCTTCCATGCTACGTCCTGACTGGCAAGGCTAATCCAAACGTGAAAATAAATATTTACAGTGTTTTAGAACTTGTATGAAACTTTTAACCAGTACAAAAGAGGTAATGTTTGATGAGAATAATTGCGCTAGTTCTTTTCACTAATTCCGGGAATTACGGAAAAAATTATTCAATGTTGTCACCACAGTTTTGCCACCGTTTCGGTGAGCAATTATTCTACTTCCACAACTGATTGCGTCATAACGAAACAATAAAAGTATGCGCCTAGCTACGTTTCGCGTCTAATCGGATGCGTTGGTCAACATCCGGACTTGCATTAATCAAAAACACTCACACCAATTTGAAACCACTAATCGCTTTTAGCTCATTGGTTAAGACATTGTTAACGGTTCGACACCGCTGCGACGTTTCTTCAGAGCTGTGTTGCGGCTGCTGCCCAGGCGCTAAGTAGCGCATGGGGCGCGTCACTCGTTAAACGCTTCGGCGTAACTACACGAGTATAATGAAGATTTGATTCGAAATCGCATCAGCGCAGACGGTATCGTCTGACAACTTGACGTTAATGGACTAGAATTTAGGAGGGGCGACCTGCCGACCTCCATAGCCGGAAATTGCAGAATATATTGAACATCGCTATCCAGGGTAGAACCGTAGAAAATCGCTGCATTGTCTATGGTAGAACCACAGTAGCTTATGTCCATTTTCATGGTGCTGAGATAAAAGGGTTTTACAATTTTTTTCACACTAAGACCAGACCACTTAATGTTGTGTGATGTTGCTTCCTGGTATTGAAACATCAAAACCATCTTTTGGACGCCTTCAAAAATCCCACACTTTGAGATCAAAAACTTGGCCTATAAATTTTTTTACCCCATTTTGGACATAAACTACTTTGGTTTACATAAATGAAAGTAGTCTGACGCTATAGAGGAAGTTTATCAAACAAACCAAATTTAAAACACAAAACAGAGCTTGATTCAATAACAACGTACAATTATTTTGCCTCAACATCAGTTCGCTCTCTTCTGGGCGACCTACATAGTAAAAGACCGCAAAATATTATGCAATTATGGCCAAGAGATCTCGAAAAACCTTTGGCTATGAAAGCTTAGATCTTAGGGTAAGCTTTGTGTCACTCTTGTTCCAACTTAATTGTATCAACTGGGAACAAGCTCGAAGCAACAAAAAAAATTACAGAAAAGCAAAGAATAATAAAGCATGAAGATCAGCGTAATGAAATAAAAAAGGGAGTTATGCAAAAGCACCCTTAAAGCCACGTAACTTCAAAGTGTATTATTCGTCATGTTTTAAGAATTTTAGATCAGTGGATCACTTGATAAGCAATAAGCGGAGCAAATCAATAGCATCAAAAACTGAATGGAATTTAAATAATTACGGTATCCTCTCCACCAGCAAAGTATTCACATGTGAAAGGCTGTGCATGATATTTAAAAATTGATTACTTGTCCACTCCCATCAAACCAACAGCAACTGCTTTTGAAAACCTAGCTTCGTAACAACCAAACCCTACAAATTTAGCACCTAGACACTAGTTTTTCTTTTCATAAACCAATCGAGCGTTCAGGGAGTGCAGTCTGAAACGTAATCAACAACAAAACTTCCAACCACTAAATCTGAACTGTGCATCACTCTAAATTTTCTTCCATCTTGGGGCTTTGATAATTGTAACATACTCCATGATGCATAATCTTGTGCTGATAATGGTGGCTGTCTAAGGTACAACAAAAAGAAAATGCAAATCTAAACTGAAAAACGAATCACACAATTTAGGGGTTAATAATAATTGCAACAATGTCACTTTTAAATAGGTAGAATCCCGCCAAACGCTTAAGCCTGATAAACTGCTAAACCTTAGTAGAAATCGTGATATCTCGCAGGAATAAGATTTTTTTGCATAGTTTCAGTAAACCCTCTGTTTTTTCGGCTGAAACCCCCCGGATTATTTTGATAAAACTGTCCAAGAGAACTTTCTCAGAAAAATGCTTCCCGACTTCTTGTTCAAGTGCCACGAGTGAAATTTGCCACCTGAATGGTTTTGTAGGCAAGATCACTATATAGCTGTACTTGAAATGCACGACATCTCTGTTCTGTACCGTAAATTTGACCTGCATGATTTTCGACCACTTTACTTTGTCTTTCTCACCATTGATATCAGGCTCTTGGACACTCGTCGCTTTTTGAGAATGTCATGGTATGGGTGCATGATTTCAGAATCTTTAAAGTTTAGTACGTCATCATGTGCAATTCTGGAAACTTACTTCAACTTAGTTCTTTTTAAATAACATATCAATCGCCGCATGTCACTGATCCATTGTGTACATGGTCATTTTTCTGGTCGCTTTTTCTATTACTATTAATGACCGGTAACTAAATAATTCATTGTTAGCTCGAGAAATAGAAAAGTGTTAAAAGCAAAGGATAACAGGATTAGGACCATACGATTGTTATTTTGTTCAGCACATCTATCACTGAACAAATGCACTTCTTGTACACCATCCCCTTTCAACTGCTTTGAAAATCGGAAAAGGCAAGATGTAACTTTGCAAGATCATTTTTTGTCTCTCTCTCATGCCACAAAAAGCAGAAAGTATCCATGGAATTGATTTTTGTCTCTATAAAGTTTGTCACATGACGTATTCGTGAATAATAAAATGACGAGCATTCTCCATGAGGGAGCAACATTACTTTTTCAATATCAAACGCAGCTGCAACTACTCTATCTTGATTAGCTGCTTTTTCTTTCAAGGATTGTTTCATCTTTCTTGCTCGATCTTTTTTAGAGAGATGCTCATTTTGCTTTTCTACCCTACTGCTCGTCCGTTGATCTTCCGTAAAGTTATCAAGCTTGGTGCATGTGTCACATACATCTTTCAGTGGTCGGTTAAACTTTAAATTGAATCGTGTGTCAAATATACTAAAATATGACCATTGCTTTTGTGGAGTTTTGCGATTTTCATTACACCAGTCAATATAAAGACGATACATGCGACTTTTGTTCAGACCATCACGCAAAAACTCAAATAAACCGTCCTTTCGCCGATAGTGGCTTTCCACAACATAGCCGTAGGAGGCGGGGGGGCTGGGGGGGGCGGTCGCCCTCCCATTTTGGTCAAAACATCGAAAATTTGGGCAAATAGTTTTTTTATTCGGGCACACACTTTGAGATAAAACAGATCAAACCGAATAACTTGTTAACCCGCAACCTCAGATTTTGTTTTGCTTAAAAAATATAGTGACATTTTGCCACCAGCGGATAAATAGGTCTAAACACGATTTACCCGTTTGTGGTAAAATAGGCCTATTTGCCACTAGGGTCGCGCTCACCTTCACATGACATATTGGAATGTTCAAAATTTACTTACAAAACTGCAATGCGCTGTGAACAACGCTTGTTACTGTTATTGTTAGTCCAGTGGTATGACCGGTATGACATAAGATCGCAGTTCTGGTTAAAGGCCTTGTCAGATTAGCGTTGGCCAAGTGGGTTCTAGGCCTAGTCAGACTGCTCAGTTTCTAGGCCTAGTCAGACTGCTCAGTTATGAACAAAACTTCAACAGGATTTTGACTGGATGAGTTGCTGATGGCTGACTTGTTGAATGGTAGGCTACTGGTGAGGTAGGTAATGAATTGATGCTTGCAATTTTTCCGCGTTAGATTTTTATTTTTTCGGGTTATAGGGTTAGGCCTAAGGTTTTTCTGTTTTATTTTTAGCATTAAGATTAGGGCTTTTTTTCGTTAATTAGGGCAGAATTGGGTTTTAGATCTGAGTTGCATTTTTGATTTTAGGGCAGAGTACCGGTATTTGGGAATCAGCCTATCATGAAAATCAAATACCGTACCTAATGCTGAAGTAGCTGATAGTAGAGAGACTATCATAGGTCTATAGCGATAAGTCTATAGCGATAGGTCTATAGCGATTTGCGCACGGCCGCTCCTCCCTTCAGAATCCAGTTTTGTTGGAAAGCTGGCAGCAAAATACAGGTTGGCCTATACAGTTTAGGCCAACCTACAGGTTATAAAACTACCGGTATCGGTAAACAACTGAAATGTGTTAAACCGAACAGATGCCGAAAAATTAGAACAGCGTTAATAGATGATTGATGAGCAGAAGTAGGCCTATCAAATTTTGTAGGCCTACTGGTAGCCAGCAATTAGAAGTGTTTTATCAAGCACCAAACTGCCAAAAGAGAACTTAAAGAACAGGTGATAACATGATACTTTCAAATCATGAGATTCAAAATGTAAAGTTGCATGGTGTTCGACAGAATCTTTATCTGATTTCTAATTCTCATTACTTGACATTGCAATTTAGGTTGGTAGTATAACTCTAGCTATTTGGCTACAATATAACTCTTAATTTGTATTTCTGGTTAAAAATTAGTCATTATCTGAATATTCTTTCATATTTAGCAGTTTTTTTGTGCGGTACCAACTGCATTTACCACAGTTTTGTTTAACAAGTACTGATATAATTTATTTAATACCACTACTGATTCGCTAAAAATTGAATCAAAACACTTTATTTTGTCAAATGTCACAAAAAGGGTTGACTCGCAAAAAAGGATCCATTACTAAATTGGTTCCAATAGACTCACTTACTTCGCATAATATTTGGGCCAGCAAACAAATATTCGGGCAATTTTGTGTTCGCCCCCCCAAAATGTTTTAGTCTCCTACGGCTATGCCACAACATCAAACGTTTTAACGTGATTAACAATGTCCTGCTCTGCAGTTGGAACAGTTTTTCGAAATGGTTCACCTCGCAGATCAACTTTGGGCACGCTAGTTTCACTTCTTTTCTTTTCCACTGCATATCGCACTTTCATGTTGAAAATGTTTAAGGTAGCTAAAAAAAATTATTGACATACTTGGACTTCACTATCATCGACCACAATTTCATAGATATTATTCTTGGTTCTATTGCACCTCTTTCCACTTTTTGTTTCTTCACGTTTTCTTTCTCTTACTTTTGGCTGCAATTTGACTCTTTCAGTGAGATATGCAGTCTTCAAAGCCCGATCTTTAAGCTCATAAAATGCTTTGCATATCTGCTGCTGCTCTGCACTAATCTTTTTGTTGTATTGGATACCGCATGAGTCTTGACATAAAGAAGGTGATGGGGAGCATTCATGCTGTTTAGCATCATTTTCTGGGAGAGGTGCTCCTTCTGGCTTAATGATGCCCTTGCTCAAATAACTCTCACAGTACGTTTGTTGTTGTTTTTTTCACTTTTCGGGACATCTTTTGCGTTTTTTGTCATGTAAATAGGTAGGCTTTGAGGCATGTGATTCATCTTCACTAATGTGGTTACAAGGAAACTTTTGTACATCCTTGTAAGACCATAAAATGAACGCTCCTGGCGAGTGTACATCAACATCAAACGATGACCACTTATTTGCATCTCTCAAGGGTTTGATAATTAATCAAAAACCTACCACATTTATCATCAACAACTTTCTGGTGAACTGTGCTTCCAGGTGGCAGAGCTGGACAACCGCTACTTGAAAAATAGCGCCGCTACCGCTTTTTGACCAAAACAACAGCGGCGCTGCCGCTTACCGCTGCTTGTTTACGAAAGTAGCTCCGCTACCGCTTCCGCTAGTGAGTACAAAACAGCGGGCGCTGCCGCTATTTAATTTGAAGGGAAAAAAAAGTAAAAAGCACAAAGACATTTTAATAATGTAGGCCTATTGGTGAAATTACAACTTTATTGACGGAAGTAGCATAGCAATGCGAGTAATAAAAATTAAAACGAAGTAACGAAAAAGCAGACAATCGGCTTCCATTTTATCCAATTAGATATATAGGGCTCCTCGGGGAGAAGTTAATTTTAAAATCTGATCGGATGTGCAGTAAATAGAGACCGATGGTCAGCTTTTTAGTGCCAAAAACCAGGTTAAAAAGAAATAATAACAACACTTTGAAAATAAAACCCAGATTGAAAATACAATAGAAACAAGCTAAAAAATAAAAGCAGGTCGCAGCCGGCGTTAAAAAATTAAAACTCCACTGATTGGTTGCATGCTCCTTTTAAAAAAACAAGCATTTCGAAATGCTGGTCCGTTAAACCACTGCGCTTAGGCTTTAGCACGTCTTTTCCCATGGAAAAAAGACTTATAGTGGGCTCAAGTTAATCGTTCTGAGTTTGCAGTCTTAACTTTACTATACAGCAGATGTTTTATAATTTAAGACTGAAAACAATCACCCTAAGTCTGGCCTGATTGACATCCCATGACAAAAGCTTATCGTACTACCATGTTACACCGCAAGCTCAATCCACATGTGAAGGCCCCAAACGAAAAATTTAGAGCATCGCCTAACATTAAAGCAAAAAAGTAGAAAGCTCCAATTAGCGCCTCTAACCAAGATAAACATCAAAAACATCGCGGGCGCGGTATTCTCACCTCCAGGCTACTTTACATCACACTTTCAAAAGCAGATCCAGAAAATTTTGGAGGGACGCAGATTTGAATTACTGTAGGTTGAATGTTAACTGAATGCAAAGATGTTAAACCCGAAAGAGGGTAAATATGCTCTTTTCAAAAAAGGTGTCCATGTAAAGGGAGTATATTCAGAACTTTTTTGCAGCAAATTTTGACATTTTAAGGATTATTTTTTCAATTTGAAGCAAATAGGGAAACAAAAATGACTCAAGGGGGTCCGGGGGCGTGCTCCAACAAAAAATTTTTGAAAATTTACATGCTGTAATGGGCATTTCAGCGTTTTTCGAACAATTTGTTACGCAAATTTTGTTCTTTGCCTCTAATTAGTCCTTCACCAAATTGCATTTTGTTCGTACATTTGCGATTTATGCGTGGCTAAAGGTCTGCTTGCACAAAATGCGATTTTAATCCGATTTGCTGTCGTATGAAGTTTAATCCATTTTTTGACGTAAGAAGTTGGCGGAAATATTTCCACGCAACTCGAACCCCATCAGTTTTGCTTTTTATCGATTATTTTGCAAAACACCTTACGATTGTTTTCTAAAATGCCGTGCAAAGTGACGTAGTTTCACGTCATAACTTCCAACTGTTTCGTGGCCTACGTCACTTTACGTACGAAAAGTTAAGTTGCATCGCATTCTGTGTAAACACATCTTAAGGCGTACGAATTATTGTTGAATCGAAGAGGTTTGAAATTATTGAAAAATTTTATTCATCAAAAACATTGTAAAATTGCCTGGTAGGGTGTAGATGTATCCTCACATCTCTCACCCTGGATTCGCCACTGCACACCTTATAAGCAAATAACAAAGCAAAAAAACACATACCTGAGACTTTGATGAAAACTGTCAAACAGCTCTCTCTCCCATTATTCTGCTGGAATTTTCTTCCTTAGCCAATTTCAGAGAAGCCAATTATCAGGGATTGAAATTTTTACCAAAAAGTTTGTTTTCGCAATCTCAGTTTAAAAAATTGTGAAAAACAAAACTTTTAGTTGCTGTCTTCAAAAAAGCTTAACTGGCGCCAGCGGGAGACTCTTTGCATTAAATGGGGCGCTGAAGCGCTGCCGCTACTCGGCTAAAATAACAGCGGCGCTGCCGCTTGTCGCTGGTGGCCGAAAAAAAAAAACAAATAAATAAAACAGCGGCGCTAGTAGCGGCGCTGCTGAGTAGCACCGCTATGCCCAGCTCTGCCAGGCGGACAGTAAGAATACTTTGCTTTGAAAATTTTAACATCTTTCGTCAATAAATAAACTTCTTCACTCTCAGTTAATTGTACCAACGGAGTATTATCAGTTTTGTTTACTCTTAAATAGTCTCGCTCATCCTTGGAAGAATCATTCTCAACTGCAACATCATCAATTTCTGCAAAATGCTGAGCTACTTTGGGAACTTCATAGTCTTTATCTATCACATCATCATCTATTTCAGATTCACTTTCACTGTCCTGATTGAAAGCATAATTGTTCTGAATTACGGCAGGAACGCTTGTTCTTTCATCATCAGCCTTTAATACCAAGTGGCTGGTCTCACAAACGTTTATTTACACTTTCATATCTATCCCATTTTTCATTTTCACCTCGTCTTCCAATTACTGTTCCCTTGATTCTTTCATCTCTTCAATTTTCTCCAAACTTAGCATATGACCATCTATCAATCAATCAATCAATTCGTTTTTATTTCCGCACTCCATAACGTTAGAAACACACGTTTATAATAAGTATTGGCCAAGCGCGGAAAAGGGCACACGCAGCAAAACGGGTAATCGTTGAAGCATGCCCGTCAAAAAGGCTAGGCATGGCTGCGTGACCCTAACAAAAAAAACAAAAAAACAAATGGATTTAACAACAAAAACACACGCACAAAACGAACCAACACAGAAACAAAATAAATTAATTAGTTAATTAAGCAACATGCCATAGCAAACAAGATCAATTATGCAAATAAACTGTATTAGCACTAAGATTTCAGCCTGTGACCCCAGCTATTGGGGGGCTAACAGGTTCTAAACCTTGCCCAAAGGTTACCTGGAGGAAGTTGTGAATGGGTACCCTCATTCATCCGCACTTGTTTAAAAGACAAGTTCACAACCGGGTACAGTTTTTACTCATGTCCAGGAGTGTATTGGTATCAGATTAACGATAGATTAGAAATATATGCCAGTTTTTTGATAGGGTATTTAACAGTAGCCCACGAATGACTGCAGTTTTGTGTAATATATGTAATCACGAAAAGGTATTTTTTAAAAACTGAGTTTTGATAATAATAATTAACCATCTTTTCAGAAATAGGCACTGTTCATCAATCAAATTAAAGTGAAATATTGCTTCGGCATTGTGGTTCTTGATTTAGTATTAGATGGAGTTGCTAGGCGCCATCTTTTTGGATTTCCAACTTCATGATTCCATTTGTTCTTTGAGCATCTGCAAATAAAGATCAACAGCAGCACCAGAACAGATCAAATCCTAATTAATTACTGTAAATATACAATGACCCAACAGAGGTAGTGGTAATCGACTGAGCTTGTTAACAACATAATAATTAGTCTGTGCTCAAAAAATGTGCTTTAACTTTGTCTGAAAAAGATTTTAAACTCTTGCTTTGCTTAATCGCAGTTGGCAATTTACTCCATATTTTAGGTCCTGAAAATTTTATAGACTGTTGGCACATAGTTAATCTAGATGATGGGGAAATATAAAGACTATTACTTCTAGTTGATACAAGACTTGATTTTAATTGAAATAAGTTTAGTATTGCGACTGGGTGAAGTTTTTTAACGGTTTTATACATGAAAATAGCTAGCTCAACATGATGTACTTGTTTAATAGTCAATAATCCATTTTGTTTCATGACATTTTTTACACTGTCACGTTTCTTTAAGCCAAAAACTAATCTGATAAATTTAATACAGATGCGTTGTAATTGATGAATTCCGGTTTCATTGCCAAAACACCAGTTGGTTATACAATAGCAAACATGGCTAAGTAGCAATGAGTGGTAAAGACAAAGCATAGCTTTAGAAGATAAAATACACACGAATGCGCATAACAGCACCAAGAGCAGCTCTCATTTTTTTCTTGATCATATCTATGTGGTTCTTCCATGATAAACTTTCATCTATTAGCTCTCCAAGAAATCGAGTTGAAGACACTCTATCTATCGCATTATTTCTTAGTTTCAGCTGAAAATTTGTCACGGTTTTTGTTAATCGGGATTTTGGTGTTTGAAACAAAATATAATTTGTTTTATTGGTGTTTATAGACAGTTTATTTGCTATCATCCAGTTATCAATGTTTTCAAGTTCGATGTTTCCTTTTTCGTGAAGTGCTTGAAGTTTTTTTATCAACAATGAAAACATTTGTGTCATCAGCGAAAGATGTATTTGTGCTATACTGCAGGCAATTTTTGAAGTCGTTTACATAGATGATAAATAATAAAGGTGCGAGGATAGAGCCTTGTGGCACCGAACAAAAGGTATTCATTTGGTTAGAAGAAGTAACACCAGCATATTCCACAATTTGAGAACGATTGAAGAGGTAACTTTTAAACCAATTCAACGATATACCTCTTACACCATAGTTATTCAATTTACGCAGTAAAATTGCTTGGTCAATTGTGTCAAATGCCTTTGAGATATCAAGAAAAATTCCCATTACCAATTGTTTTTTTTTCAAAAGCATCTGCAATGTTACTAATAAGCAGAGTTGTTGCATGATTGGTCGAATGTTTATTCCGGAATCCAAACTATCAATTGCGAGTTATCAATAGTACACGCGCCAGGAGAAATCTGGTGAAAGCTTAGAGGAGTTCTTGCAATCCTTGAAAGTCTTAAGCAAAGACTAATTTTCAAGCTGTATCCGCCAACGAATACAAAAACGAAGCAATTCGTGATTCCTTTATCAACGGCTTGCTGGATTCGAAAATACGAAAGCGCCTATTAGAAAACCAAACTCTTGGGCTGCAAGCTGCTTTCGATCAAGCGAGAACTCTAGATCAAGCTCAACGACACTCAGAATATCATACGAATACAGGCGCGGCTCAACCCAACTCTTACGCCGCTGCAGTAAGTGAAGTAACAACTAAATCTTTAAGACACTAACAGCAATGAATCATATAGTTCTTCTGCTGCCATCTCCGAAAAGAACAAGAAATGTTTCTTCTGCGGTTACAACTATCACACTCGGATCAAGTGTCCCGCCAAAGATTCGGTATGTTACAACTGCGAAAAGATTGGTCACTTCTCACGCATGTGTCGCTCTATATCTAAAACCAAAGAAAAATCACGAATAAACTCTGCTGCTTTAAATCTTCGAGTTCCTAATCTAGCTGCTATTAAATCTTCCGCTGCTGCTCGCTCTTTAACGAAATCCTGCATTGAAATTAAGCTCAATGGATTTAGTGCTGATGCTTTGGTGGATTCTGGAAGTACAGACAGTTTTGTACACCCTAGCGTAGTAGAGAAATGTGGTTTAGTTGTGCAATCGAGCAAGAAAACAGTATCGCTCGCCGCTTCTTCCCAAAAAGCTCTAATACAAGGCTTTTGTTGCACCGCTCTGTCCGTTGATGACCGAGTCTATCCGGATGTGAAGCTCTACGTTCTTTCTGATCTGTGCACTGACGTAATTCTAGGTCAAGACTGGCAATCTCGACATGAAAATGTGATGATTCAATGGGGAGGAAAAGAAAAAGCTTTAAAAATCTGCAACCTGGCGACCCTTGGCGTTCCGCCTCCGCCTCTTTTCAAACACTTGGAGTCAAATTGCAAACCCATTGCTGCAAAATCTCGATCTTATAGCAAAGAAGATCGTGAATTTATTTCTGACGAAGTTCAACGACTCTTATCAGAGGACATCATTGAACCCAGTGACTCACCCTGGAGAGCTCAAGTCGTGGATGATTTTTTTTGGAAGGGGGGAAAAATGTACTAACTTGTTGTTGCTAGTGGTTGCTGCCAGCGTTCTCTGATCTATTGACGTTCGTATCTAAATCTGCTGCAAGCGTTCTCTGATTGGTAATTATTGGTTTATACGCGCAAGAGTCAGACAACAACGTGCTTTGCTTAGTATGTCGCACCAGTACAAGTCGCTAAACTCTTGCAGCGGTTAGACGTAAGTTTCAATGTGATACTAAGTAATTGAAACCAGATTGTGTAAGTTATTTTATGTGAGACTCGTTTATGTTATTCTTATATTCTTAGGCTGACTAATTAGTTCCTTAGAGCCTTAGTTTAAGGTTAATAAATGTAAACATAAACTGATAATTGTGGTTCACAACAGCTTCATTAAACTCGTTGTGGTACCAAAGCGTGGAAGCGAGTGACGGAGTCAGAGACCCCGCGGCTTAGCGCCTGGGCAACGCTGCTCCGAAAAAACGTGGCAGCGGTTGCGAGCCGTTGGCTACACTGTGTTCGATTTGACCTGCTTGAGAATTGAACCTTTGACTTTTCGCATCGATTGCGACATCTTTAACACTGCGCTATAACCAGCCTGTTTGATGAAAAATTACTAGTGTAATATAAAAATCTATATTGACACTGCCCTAAGTGCTAAAAATGATATAGAAATACTGCCCAAGAAGACCAAACCAACGAAAGATTTAAAGAGGCCCACCGGCGGAACGGGGGGGAGGCAAAATTGTTTTTGCGCACCGTAACTGTCTCAGGAGCTGGAGTACTCCGTTTCCCAGACACCCCAATTATGTGTTTGAAAGTATCTGATGGTATCGACGTTGTGATAGGGGTGAAAAATGCTTAGATAATATCGACGCTATTTTTGACCTTAATGGCATGATTAGAGATTCCTCTCGCGCGTAATTTCTTGTAGTTTAAAAATGTTCCGATATGGAGGGCATTTTTTTCTCATGCTTCACTGTCTTCACAGGTGAAACTGCCCCTTTAATAATGAGTGCATATTAAATGTTTATATCAAGAGTTATGCGCGTCGTTTATATCAAAGTTGATTCTTGTAAAAAGATTTTTTGGAGGGAAGCAATTGCCTGTTTTACCCCCCTGACTATACCCTGTGTTGTGACGTTGCGAAAGCTAGCTTACTTTAGCCAGTTAACGTTCCTTTGGCCCAAAAATGAGGTCAACTAAAATTTTTTCAGTAAATTTTTAACCACGGATAGACAGCTTGAGTTTTTGTGAAACCTTTTTGCTCCTAAATGAAGCGCAAAGAATCATGCAAAAGTGTGAATGAAATATCTGGATTGTTTCCTTCGATATGGCATTATAATAGCTGTGACGTCACTGAAACTTACGTCATCGCGATGTGACGTCATTGAATCTCCCCAATGAAAAATCCTGCGTACGCCACTGCACAGGAATCACACAAACGTACGTTAAAAGTCTTTCATTTGTTTCAGGATTCAGCAGTTCATTCATTGTTAATTTGTTATGTACATGAACAACAAAGACCTTCTTTTAATCAAGACCCTTTTTTGGAAATCGACCATCAAGACCTTTATAGGTCTAAACGTAGAGACAAGAGCGTATTTAGGAGGGCCATTATTGCCATGCCCCTCCCCCCCCACCTTTTGACTCTGCCTTTTAGTAAAAAAGAACAAAATAATGGCGCCAAGTGGTTAAAATACGCCAGACTCCTTTGATGGTTTCGGTAGCTTATGGCCAAGGGGTAGGATGAGGGGTATGCATCTTCTCACCGGCCATTTCGAAAATGTTTTTGATGTATAATACAATTTTTCCATAATTTCGAACCTCTTCCATAGCAATAAGCCTTACGCCTTCAGCACGTACATCGAAAATATGCGAACAAAATGCATCATATTTGGCAAAGCACTCAGAATTAGGGTTAAAAATTTTAAACAAAATTTGCGTGAAAATTATTTTAAAAGCACTAAAATAGCCATTACAGCATGTAAATTTTCAAAATTTTACGGGGGAGCATGCCCCGGACCCCCTAGAGTCTTTTCTGTGTCTCAATCAGCTTCAAATTAGTTCTGCCGAAAAAAATACGCTTGAAAAAAGTGTAGGAATTATTGCTCCCCCCCCCCTTTCAAATTTTCTCGCTTCGCCACTGCGTAGAGATGAGTCTGATCGTTGCTCACTAGGGCCTCATTGGTCAAATTGCCTAGGGCCTCTCATTGTCTAAATCCGGCCCTGCTTACAGTAGTAGGAATGATGTAAGTTTGCAGAAATGAAGTGATGAGCTTGTGGTAGCCTACCATATATGCAAATTTTACAGCTTGTTTAAGGTATTTGTTATTTTGTTTTTCAATCAATCAAAAATCAAAAAAATCAAATCTTCATTATACTCGCAGTTTAAGGCCTACGCCGAAGTGTGTAACGAGTGGCGGGGCCCATCTCCAGGGCCGTTAAAAAGGGGGTCCAGGGGGTACCTTTGGTTCCCGGCCCGCAATTTTTAAGGGGCCCGAAATTTTGAGAATGCCTCATGTAAAAAATTTCGTAAAAAGTTTGAAAGGCAACTCTTGACTGGTTGAAGGAAGACAAAAACACCTCTCGCCACCACCAACCGGTAATACTATTTACTCACAGCTAGGGTGCTACCCCTTAATTCTCCCAGTCAGCGCCACAGCTAAAGTAGCCTACCAACCACAAAAAGTCTGAAATGTGTTTCGACTTCATAATGCGGTGTGGTAGACTGGAGTATTCCTGCCATTGTTTTTAGATGTGTTATTGCTATCTTAACATAACCACAAACCACACCTCTTAACTTGTTTTAGTATGCATTGAAGAAGGCATGCCAGGGGCGCACGCATAAGAGCCCCCCCTGCGTACGCTACTGATCATATCGATATCAAAATGGGCCTCCTAAAAGAAAAAGGCTTCGGAGAGGAAATAATTATTATCAAATTATGCCAAACGCTCATTGATCAGTTATAGTCAGAGGCGGCGTGCCATTGGGCCCGGGGCTCCCAAATTTTCTGAGATTTGTTTTTTTTATAGTTTAAAAAATTGAAAATTAAAAAAATGAAAAATTTAGCCTGTGCTATTTCGTTTTCGTTCAAACCGCCCCCTGTCTTATACTACAAATTCCATTTTTTGTTTATTAATTTTTGCTTCAATCAGTCGGTTCAACTTAGGAATAAAGTTAGTTTCTTGATTTGTGGTTAGAATTTAGAAAACATTTTGTATGCGTTGTTGAAGAATGAAGATTATAGAACACACCTACACGTCATTCCACTAAATGCGCCAAAATTAATAATTGGGTTACAGTTTCCTTTCATTATTTTAGCCAAGCTTCTGCTTTTTGACATAGGATGCTAAAATATTTTTGTATAGTCCGACACTATAATAGTGATTGCATTTAAACAAAAAGTGTGTTTAAACGAGTGTTTTTTATGTGAAAACCGTAAAAATCCGTTGGTGGCTGAATGTCTATAATTAAGAAGGGGGCGGGGGCATCAAAATCAATTTTGATTTTTTATCCAAAAATTTGGGATATCACGACATATTTTGGTAACTTTTTTTAGCTTCTCATTTTTCGTGATGTTACTCATTGCTAAATACGGCTATTACAAAAGTTGCAATCATTATATCTGTTTAGGCTAAGTTGTTACTGGGGCCCCTCCAAATTTTTTCGTTGCGCGACGCTTCTGGTTACAGCCCGATGTTTTTGCAAATCGACAGTGGTCATTAAAAATATAATAAATTGCTGTGCTGAGAGTTGTTACCACAGTAGCTAAATGGTAGGCCTATATTTCAACTAGAATATAGCTAAACAGTAAGCACAACCTGATCAAGAGCTTTATTGGCTATTTTTTTATTGTTAATCGATTTCGATATAACAAAGTGCCTCTTCTGGCAAATCATCCCTTTTATCATTTTGGCGGACTAATCTTTTGGTCACTTTGGGGGGGGTGGCCCGGATTTAATTTTGGTAACGGGCCCGGGCTTGGCTCTCAACGGTCCTGCCCATATCCGCGGCTTAGCGCCTGGACAACGCAGCTCCGAAGAAACGTCGCAGCGGTGGCGAGCCGTTTGCCACACTGTGCCGATTCCACCTGCCCGGAAATGGAACCCCAGACATCCCGCACTGATAGCGTGCGCTCAGCAACTGAGCTAATCGGCCCATTATCAATATTTATTAAGCCGTTTATTTCGATGTTTCAGCAAAGAAACGAAAGAATGTAGATGAAAAAAGCGCTTGGTAACTCAAAAAAAAGTTCCTAATTTCACACTGAGTAAAAAATTTTATTGAATGTTTTTGTTCTTTTTATTATGTTATGCTTCAATATTGAGAGCAATAACTTCAGCTGTATGGTTCTAATGGATTTTTATGCTGTTAGTACTTTCGGTTGGTTGTCATACATAGGTCTATGACTAATAAGTTATACGACCCGCTGGCCCGCGATAGCAAATAAGTTCGTCACCCTTGCACTATACGAAAGCGTTGTAAATTGTAATGTATGTACTTTTATTCAGGTTTTTAACAACAATAAACTCAACGGTCTGCATATAAATAACATAATAATATCTGCGTAAACATTAAAGGTCTTGCTAATACTAAGAAGCTGACTCAATATACGATAATAACAGAACTGCACTTCGAACATTGGAAATCACTAAACAAGTAATGCAATATACGGTAGTTGCACGCAGACATGGGGTAATCGTAATGTAATTAGTAATTGATTACAATTAATTACATTTTTTTCAGTAATCGTAATCGATTACAAACCAAAAATCAGTTCTGTAATTGTAACCGTAATCGATTAGGCCTACATTGCAGCTGATTACATCATCCCGTGGATTACATTTAATATCACATTTATGTATTTTGTGAGTAGCGAACAAACATCTATTTTTTGTCAATTTAAAACCAGATAATTCGTTTCAGCGTTGCCGCTGCAGTAAACCTAATTGAATTCGCTTTTGATGCTAAGTGAAACGGTGAGAATTTTCGCTTTGCGCAATTGCTCTGCATTAGAGATGGCATGGGCCGCTAAGAGACCCGCTAACGAGCCGTTAACCGGTCTTGTTACTGGTCCGCTAATGTCCCAGTTCTATCTGTGTTTTTTAGTGGGCCGCTAACGAGCCGCTAACAATTTTTAAAATCCCTTAAGTTTGATTAATGTGATTGAAGGTTCATAAAAAGAATGGGCTTTGGGCAGGTTGGGCTTTATTTTTGGTATGAGTTGCGAGGTCGGTCACAGTTACTGGGCTAACGGTTCCGGGCCGTGGACGGTCCGGGCCTCAAAAAGTCAGCCCGAGCAATCTTTACTCTGCATTGTACGCAATTGATCAGTCCTTCCGCTGTATCGTTTTGCTCCACCCGAAGCTATCTTCATTCATTTGATCCGAGTGTTAGACTCTACCATTACGAAGAATGTCAAGCAAAGAAAAGCCAGTGTCCTATCTGTGATATCGTTGTTCATTCATATACGGTAGAGTTATTGCGGAAGCATATTTTTTGTTGAAATGTCTGTTTTCTGAAGAAATGTTCAAAGAAGTGCTATTTTCACGTGTTCGAGCATTTTTGAACAGGAAAAAAAGTTATTTTCGCGCATGATATACGATATTATTCCGCAAAAAAGTGAAACAGAAAATATCAACAAACAATCCCGATAACTGACTAAAAGTAATCGAAATTGTAATCGTAATTACTGTTAATGTAATTGTAATTACTATCAATTACTATAAATTTTCAGTAATCGTAACCGCAATTGTAATCAAATGATTAGAAGTAATCGTAATTGATTACGTGAGTGATGTAATTGCCCCAAGTCTGGTTGCAGAACTGCTGCACTCTTGACCAACGAAACTGCTGTTATCGCAAGGCACTTAGATTAGTTTGTATGCTCGTAGAAGCACGTCTATAAATTGCGAAACTTTGATGACGTCATGTAGTGTCTAGTGCTAAGATCAGTAGGTACTGAATTCACACATATCAAGCATTCCATGAGTAAATTTCACAAAACAACATGTCGGTCTAGAACCTTACCTGCTAGAACAGTGCATTAAAAAAACGAAAACACTGTAAATTGTTACAATAAAAGAGGTTGAGCTTTGCACCCAGGCAAAACTATCTATCCATCTTCAATGTTCTAGTAGGTAAGGTTCTAGACCGATATGTTGTTTTCTGAAATTCTTCAGATCTGTCTATGTTCTTCATATCAATACAAATCCCTCTAAGCTACAGAATGAAATTAATAAGGAACTACCGGTAAGTAAAGTAGACGATTGGATGAAGGCCAATCAGCTAACAATAAATCACAAAAAACAAATTATATGATTTTCACTAATAAGAGGATTAATCAGTTCACTTTTACGATACAAATAGGACAAAACAAGATTGTTCGTGTGAATAAAATGAAATATCTAGGAGTGATGATGGATGATACCCTTTCATGGAAAGAACATGTAAATTACTTAAATTCAAGAATTGCCAGAGGATCTTGGGCAATCTTTAAAATCAAACCATATGTTAACATTAAAACTTTGAGAACATTATACTATTGCTTAATCTATTTCCATCTTCAGTATTGCATCTCAAGTTGGGGAAGAGCTTCTCAAACTACTCTTAGACTCCTAAAAACCACTCAAAAGCGAATTTTAAGAATTATAACAAAAAGTCCTTATTGCACGCCATCTACTCCACTCTTCAGTGAATTAGAATTACTCAAACTAGATGATATTTATAAATTGAAGATTGCTATAGCTGTTCATAATAAACGTAATGGCAATTGGCCTGGTAAGCAAATGTTAGTAAACCTGACTAATCTGCATGATCATAATACAAGACTATCATCTAAATTAAATTTTTTACACCATCAATCCATACAAACACAGGCAAATCCCTTTCAATATTTTCAGGAGCTCAAATATGGAATGAGGTCCCCAGAGACATAAAATCTTTGTCAAAACTCAAATTTAAGAAAGCCTTTCAAAAGTTTTTACTTCAAAAATATCAGGCAAAATAATACCTGTAATTGCCTTGTGCATCTTAAACTGCTTGTTTTGTTAACTTCAATTGGTTTTGGTTTATTATCAGTTTCTTAATAATGTTGTTGTCATGATGTACCAGTACTAAATATGTTGCAGTAGACCTACATGCTTTAGTGGCTTTTAAATTAGTTAGTTGCATTGCTTTTTTTTTGTCTTTTTTTTTTGTGTTCATTTGCATTTTGTGTTTTGTTTCTCTGATGATTGCATTATATGCCTGATATGGTGCTATTTTGTTAGCCAGATGGCAGCAGACTCGATGACCGTATGGTCTTTTCGCTGTCTCTTGACCAAGTGAATATCAGCACTACCATTGATTGTTTCTTCACTTTGCTGCTGTTGCTTTCACTTGGTAAATAAACTGAACTGAACTAAACTGTTCCTATTCTGACTTCAGATCTGATCTTCAGATCTGTCTATGTTCCTATTCTGACTTGAGGCCATGAGTGTTGGATCATGAATGAAAAAAAGTGATCTCGATCGAGTTCAAGCATCAGAAATGGGATTCTTGCAAAGAATTAGCATGTAAGTTATAATGTTATAATAATATAAGCAGCATAATAATGTACGCTGCTGCCAGAAGTGAGGGTGGCTCAAATGACCGAGAGATCTTTCGCCGTTTCTGACCTATGCTTTTTATTTTGTGTGTTCCGGTAAAATAAACTTGAGAGGAGTTGACTTGACTGAGCGGTTTGAGCTTCTCCAACGCGAAAGATTGCAGCGGCGCTCGTGTGGACATGTGAAACAAATATCCCATGACAAAACAGCCAAAAAACTACTGTGTTCAACACCGGCTGATCGAAGACCCAGAGGCCGTCCGAGAACTCCATGGCAAGCTTACCTTGAAGATCTTAGTTGGTCTGACTTGGCATCCAAGATCCAACCGGAGCGTTTTTCTTTTGTCACAAAGGATCGAGGTGCTTGAAGGCTCCAACTCGAGCATCTTCGCCCGCAACCCCACAACGATAAGCGGGTCTAAAAAAGTTAGTTAAAATGATGTCTTATACTCAGAGTTGGGCAGTAACGCGGAACAAAAGTAACGCGATACTGTAACGCGGTACTTTTTTAATACCGTTATTGGTACCGTCGATACTTTTAAAAAAATGTACCGTTTTTGGTACCGTCGTTACTTTTTAGACCGTTTTCCTCGATATTTCGGTAACTTCTTTTGAGTAGACTTAAGAGAGCAAAAACGAAAGTGTGCAGCTGTCGCCTTTCCAGGTTTTTCTGCAAAAAGCATCTTCGAAAAGTACCGCGAAACCGCGTTGTTATAGATCAGTGGTCGGCAACCTCCGGGCTGCGGCCCCGTGCGAAGTTTGTTACCGGTCCGTATGCGTTTTCAGAATACTCGTAAATGCTTTGAATTTGAAACATATTTATAACGTTGGACGCAATTTCAGCCGCCAACGAATCTTTGCGGTTTTCATATAAAAAACACTCATTTTAGCAAACTTATTTATCGAAAAAGAGCACGCAGTGTGAGTGCAGTCACTATGGATAATTCAAAAATGTTTTCGTAGCTTATGTCTAAAAGCAGAAGCTTGGCTAAAATAAATGAAAAGAGACTGCAACCATTATTACTTTGAGAAAATATAGACTAAAAGTTAAAACTTATTACAGGGCCAAACGGGGGTGGGGTGGGGGCATGGCACCGTAGCCTCCCCTTGCGTGCGCCTATGACGTCAATTAGCCTGTTACGGAAGTTTTTTAAATCCTCTATAGGTGCCGTTGTAGACGAATTCTACTACCAATATTGTTAATAATTGATTTCTGAATAAAAATAAATTCAATAACAAATGCGAATCAGTGTTTCAAAAAGTGCTCGATAACTGAGTTCAGTTAGATCGAATACACAAATTCAGTATACACAGTTTAGTAACATCTGTTTAAAACCGACAGTCTGTTTCACACAAGAGGGATATCATCATCAGTATCTCATTCACATAGAACCTATTTTATTTGAACAAGATAAGGTGAAACAGACTGTCAGGTTTTAAATAGCTGTTTCTACACTGTGGTGAATTTGGGGAAATAAATTCAGATTTGATAGCAACATACCTATTTAATGATCTTTCAAAAACTGTTACAAATGTGTTGCAAATAACGAAATTTTATAAAAATCATAAAAAAATTCCTCAACGCCAGAGCTGGGCAAACTACGGGCCGCATGCAGATATTTTTGTTTGCTCTTCACCGATTTTTAATGGAAAAATAGTAGATCTGCGAACGTGTAGACTCTTATTTTTGCTCATCAATGCTTTGTGGGGGCAATTTGGACCCACTCTTTCCAAAAAGGGGGAAATGTGTAAAAAAGGTTGAAGACTGCTGGTCTAGACTATACGAAAAAAATTATTTCTGTGTCATTGAATCAAAGTAAAACTATAACCTGCAAATTTTGAGAAAGATGTAGATTTAGATTCATCTAAAAGTTCTGACTTCTGAGAATGCTGCTACTGATACACCATAACACCAACCTATACTGAAAGTGGCATTAAAAATGAAACTAGAGACAAGCTTTGGGCGGTGCTGTTGCAGTATGGCATTGATGGCCAGTTACTAAATGCCATTAAGTCGCTGTACATGCATTCCGAGGTCTGTGTTCGTGTTAACAGTGCAACGACCAAACCTTTCAGAGTAAGTGTGGGACTACGGCAAGGCTGCTCTCTTTCACCTATTCTGTTCCTTATTTATATGGATAGAATAGTTAAGAAAAGTGAGTCTTGTGGCGGAGTAAAGATCGGTGAATGCACTGTACAACGTCTGTTATTTGCAGATGATCTTGTGCTACTCGACTCTACCCAAAATGGTCTCCAGCAAGCTCTTGACAGGCTTTCGGATGCATGCTCTGTTGCCGGAATGAAAATCAGTTCAACAAAAACAGAAACCATGTGCCTGTCCAGACAACCAAAGCAGTGCTCTCTCCAAATTGATGGAGTACCACTAAAACAGTCAGAGAAATTCAAGTACCTCGGCGTCTCATTCACAAGTGACGGCAGACAAAACAGCGAATTGGATATCCGCATCGGAAAAGCAAGTGCAGTAATGCGCCAGCTCCACCGATCTGTGGTACTGAAACGGGAGCTTTGCACCAAGGCAAAGCTATCCATTTTCAGATCGGTCTATGTTCCTATTTTGACTTATGGCCATGAGTGTTGGATCATGAATGAGAAAGTGAGGTCTCGAGTTCAAGCAGCCGAAATGGGATTCTTGCGAAGAATTAGCGGTTTGACTTTGTTGGACAAGGTTAAAAGTGCAGATATTCGTGAATCTCTAAACATCGAAGCGCTGCTTCTCCGACTAGAAAGATCGCAATTGCGTTGGTATGGACATGTGACACGAATGTCCCAGGAAAGAACAGCCAAAAAACTGCTCTGTTCAACACCAATTGGTCGAAGGCCTAGAGGCCGTCCTAGAACTCGATGGCGAGATTACGTAGAAGATCTTAGTTGGTCTCGCCTTGGCATCCCAGCAGAGCATCTATCCTTTGTTGCAGAGGATCGAGATGCTTGGAGGCTCCAACTTGAGCTGCTGCCCCCGCGACCCCCCATGGATAAGCGGGTCCAGAAAATTGATTGATTGATTGAACATTCTCCTTCAACACAATAATGAAATTTACACAGCAAGAACCTCTGCTACATTTTTTTCGTATATGGACCATAAGCTCTTTCACGTCCTTAGTATTGTTCGAATGTAGCAACGTAGCCAGATAAGCAGGGATGTGACAAAAGTTTCTGTTCTCCAGAACGCGTTTCTGATGATGATACTCTTTATACCTAGCCTCATAACTAATGAAGGAGACCAACAGATTGTCATGCATGTTGCCATGCATAAGAACGCTTGTTTTAATAAGTATGCAGCTGTCGCCTTGTTGATATAACCGAAGTGTTCGCTTGCAGTATCAAGATTCGCGTGAGACTACAACTCAGACCTTACGCTAGCACCAGATGCGACAAAAAGCTTGCTAAGGCTTTAATTTCGTTGCTTCGCAAGACGAAAACCAAAACAAAAATTAATTTTTAGGAAAAAAATTTCGTTTCAAAAGTACCGAAAACCGGTACCGAGTAACGATATCGTCGTAACTTTTTTGAAAATGTACCGTTATCGGTACCGACGGTACTTTTTTAGCAAACATTCATCCAGTCTAAGACAAAACCCGAAACGAGTAACAATGCGACGAGAAAGGATTTCGTTTCTAAACCTTTGGCGAAGTGAAAATGAAGTGATTTAACCACGCGACGAGTAAGGCCTAGACTCAAGACCACTTTCGGCGGCCAGTAAAATAGTGCAGATCGTAAAATCCATTCGGAAGCAATCGGAAAACTTACGTCATTCAGTAGCCGCCAATAACGCTCGCGAATAACGCTCGCGCCACTGAATGACGTAAGTTTTCCGATCGCTTTCGAATGGATTTTACGATCTGCACTATTTTACATACGGCACTATTTTACTGGCGGCCGAAAGTGGTCTTGAGCCTAGGCCTTATTCGTCGCGTGGTTAAATCACTTCATTTTCACTTCGCCAAAGGTTTAGAAACGAAATCCTTTCTCGTCGCATTGTTACTCGTTTCGGGTTTTGTCTTGGACTGGATGAAAGCGTATTTAGTTTACAGTCCGCAAAATGAGTGACATTTTACGTGGCCATTTGTCTTGAAACAGAGAAAAGTGTTGATTCGTCTTTAGTCTGTTTGTAATGTTAATTTTACGAATGGCACTGCATTAAAAAGCGTTTAAGTAAATCCTTTCTTGTTGCAATGTTTCTTTGCAGTCCGCAGAATGCAGTCCAACTTTTTTCGTTACCATTTTGGTTTAGAATGGGAAAAGCGTAAAATTGTCCGTAGAGTGCATGCAAAACGTGTTTTACAAACGGCACCTCATAGTTAATCGCAAAAGTTCAAAGAGGAGCGACAATTAAGTGAACTGTAGTTCAGCGCTAGCAGAGGTGTTAGATTATGAACAACCTTTTTTAAAACTTAATATTAATAAGAAATTTGCAAGGGACAAA